>JARWLC010000012.1:108882757-110114423 GCA_033318265.1 Phyllotis vaccarum
TTAGATGTTGGAAACTTGAGTGACAGGTTCTGGGACCTTTAAAAGGCGGGCTTAGTGGCTCAGTAAGGAGCACTGGTTACTCTTGCCTCTGAGGACTAAAGGGTGGGTGCAGTTATGGGATCCTGCTTACTTCCTACTTGGCTTTGTTTGGGCTTTTTGTTGTTCTAAATGAGTGTGTGTGTGTGTGTGTGTGTGTGTGTGTGTGTGTATGTGTGTGTGTGTGTGTGTGTGTGTGTGTGACATGGCATGCATGCAAAGGTCAGAGGACAACTTGTGGAGTTGGCTTTCTCCTTCCACCATGTAGGTTCTGGAGGTCAAACTCAGATCATCAGGGTTGACAGCAAGTCCTCAGTGGCTCCCCTCCCCTTCCCTGCCCTCCCCTCTCCCCCCACCCCCTTTCATTTTAGACCAGGCTGGCCTTGAACTCCCAGAGATTCCCCCTACCTCCGCCTTCCCAGTGCTGGGATTAAAGCCACCAGGCTGCCTTTTTTTCTCTCTGTAATGTCATTCTGACTGGGTGGGATGGGATGCCTGCACAATGTTGATCTGCATCTCTCTGATGACTGGTGAAGGACAGCCAGCCACATTAGGTGGAGTGAGACCTCCGGGAACTTGGAAGTACAAATTGGCAGAAGGCTGGGGGTGGGGTAGGAGTGGGACTAGAGGTGAAGGCTGTCTTGCTGGTCACCAATGAGCTGCTGCCTCTTCTCAGGGGAGGTGGGGACATTGCACGGGGAGTTGTGAGCACTGCTACCCAGTTTTCCTTGAAGGCTGGAGAGATGGCTCAGTGATAAAGATCACTGGCTGCTCTTACAGAGTTCAACCCCCAGCATGCACATAGTGGCTTACAATCATCTGTAGCCCCAGTCCCAGAGGATCCCACCCCTCTTCTGGTCTTCCAGGACACCAGGCACACATGTGGTGCACTGAGATCCGCACAGACAAAGTTTTGGAACTTGCTAGACCAGGCTGGCCTTGAATTCAGAGATCCACTTGCCTTTGCCCTCTGAGTTCTGGGATTAAAAGCATGTGCCACCACTACCTGGCTCAATATATTTTGGGGGAAAATTATTATTATTTTATTGTTGTGTGTTTATGTTTACAGGTGTTTTGCCTGCCTGTATAGTATATCTGTACACCATATGTGTGCCTGGTACCTGTGGAGGCCAGAAGAGGTGTCTTGTCCTTAGAACTAGAGTTACAGATGGTTGTGAGCTGCCATGTGGGTTCTGGGGAATTGAACCTGGGTCAGCAGCTCATGCGTTTAACCTCTAAGCCATCTCTTCAGTAATCCTCAAGATATTTTGATATAGCCTGATGCACAGGTTTATGAGATTAAGAGGCATGCAGGGAAAGAAAAGTGTGCCTGGAATTTTGAATATGGGCTTCTCAGAGAAGAGTCACAGAGAGAAAGACTCGCTCATATGAGCATGCAGATTCCCTGAGAGTCATAACGGCCTGTTTCAGCATTAGCCATATAGACATTTTAATGTCTCAAATCACATCTCAAAAGGTCACTAAGACACCCCTCTCCTTTTCTCTTTCATGTACCTGAGATTATGGAATGGCTCAGGAGATGCCTTGGATTGAATTATAACCGAATGGGGTAGAATCAGAAGCTACTGGGGTTTCACTAGGGATTTAGGACCTGCCTGTCCTTCCCTGTATATGGGTTTTCTGGTGAGACTCCTAGAAGATTGTAGGTTTGGGGGTGGTGACTGTGCTGGAATTCTCCATTCTCTGCTGGACAGGGGCTTCAACAATATTGCCCTTTCTTTCCCGCCCAATCCCAGAGCTCAGGAAGCTAAGGCAAGGCCAGCCTTGAGTTCTAGGCCAGCCTAGGTTACACATCAAGACTGTGTTTCAAGCCAAATATAGCAAAATTTGACTATGAGAATCTTGACACCTCCAAGGAGGACAGCAAAGAGCTAGTGCTGGCCCCAGACTTGTGAGTACACTGGCAGTGGCATGGGTCACCTGTTAAGCAGGACACTAGTTCCAGTGTGTTGGGAACCCGACATCAGCTCTGATTACAAATGTGGCTGCCGCCATGGCATTGAATATATCCACTTTGGTTCCATCATCAACAGCAAAAGCCAAGGACTTGACACGTTTCAGCTGGTAAGATGCTAACCTAGCATGCACAGAGCTTGGTGCCACTCCCAGCTCTAAACTGGGTGCAGGGACACAGGCCTGTCACCCCACTACTTAGGAGGTGGAGGCAGGAGGATCAGGAGCTCAGTGTCATCCTTAGCCACATATGGAGTTGGAGGCCAACCTGGGCTAGATTCTTTAAAAATTAATAAAATAGATCTACAGCCGTGTGCTATAGGGATTTCCACATGAGGAATTAGTCATGGGGATAAGAGGCAGATTTGAAGAGTGATTTGAGAGACCAAGAAAGCTCTGTATGATCAAGACTCCATCTTCCTAAAAACAGGAACCAGGGAAGAGTTAGTCCTCAAAGTTCCAAGTGGCAGGAGCTGAGCTACAGCAGGGACTTCTTAAAGGGACTGGGACCACAGAGGTGACAAAAACCACATCTGGGCACATCTGCAGGAGGGTGGATGGAGAGGGAGGAAGGGAGGGATGGAGGGAGAAGGAGAGAGAAGCAGGGAGGGGCAGGGAGAGAAGGGGAGAGAGACAGAGACTCTGGTTTTGCCTTCCTGCTCTCAATTCTCCTTCCACCTCACAGCATCTGGCCCTGGCTACAAGCAAGGGAACCTGGGAGATGTAGTTTACAGGGTACACAGGGTGACTGGGAAATGTAGTTTACATGATTTGCTTAAGGAAGAAGCTGGGGAGCCAGCTAAGTAGAGGAACTGAGGACTTAAGGACCAAAGGTTAACCATGCCACAAAAGCCATAAGTTGTCTATGGTAGTAACCAACTCCCTGACACTTATTATGGTCTAGATAAAATTGTCCCCAATAGGCTGGTAGGTGTGAGCACTTGGTCCTTAACCTGATGGTGCTTTTAGGAAAGCTGAGAACTATCTAGCAGAACTGGGTGGTGGGGGATGGACCTTGAAACTGGTGTTTGCTTAACCAGACCCTCTCCTTCCTCATTTGAAAAATGTCAAGAGCCTCCACCACACTCCCTGGCTGCCCTCATTCTCATCATGATGGAGTGTGGTCTGTCAGCCAGTGGGGCTGGGAGGTGACTCCATGGGTAAAGGGTTGCCAAGCAAGCCCTGGGACCTGAGTTTGAATCCTCAGCACCCACATAAATAGCCAGTACCAGGCCAGAGAGATGGCTCCTGGCTGAGTACCTGACTGTTCCTTTAGAAGGCAGGAGTTTCATTCCCAGCAAACATGTCAGGCAGTTCACAACTACCTATAACTCTAGCTCCAGGGGTTCTAACACCCTCTTCTGGCCTGGCTTTATGGGAACACAGGTACAGACAGACACAAGTAGATGGACACACACACACACACACACACACACACACACACACACACACACACACACACACACACACACACACACACACACGGCTATGCCTTTAATCTCAGGGTGGGCAGAGGCAGGTGGATCTCTGTGAACTTGATGCCATCCTGGTCAGCCAGGGCCATGTACTGAAACCTTGTCTCACTAAATGCAAAGCTAGTATGCCTGGGAAGATAGAATTTCACTTAAGGAACTGCCTTTGGCAGAGGGGCCTGTAAGCATTTCCTTCAGGCAGTTTCCTAGTTGCTGACTAACATGAAAGGACTCAGCTGTGGTCAGTGTGGTCAGTGTACCGTTCGTAGGCAGGTAGTCCTGAGGTGGATAAGAAATTAGGCCAAGGAAGTCATAGGAAGAGTGTTGGTTTTGGTCAGCAACAGAGAAGAAGCAGACTAGACCAATCAGTACAGTCTACAGTCCCAGTGCCTGGGAAATAGAGAGAGGGTCCCTGCAGGGTGCTGATCAGCCTAGTCTAACAGCCAATGGGCCCCGGGGTTAGTGAACTAAAGTAAACTTTCTCAGATGTTTCCTCTCCCTTAAGCTGCTTTTGGTACTTTTTTCTATTCATGAGAATACCTGGCAGGGCTCATGAGCCTGACCCCTGAACAAAGGCATCCCCTCCCAGAACACATCCATCCCTATTTACAATACAGCAACTGTCCTCCCGGCCTAAAGAGCCTGTCCCCTTTTAGGGGGAAGGGGCTGCAGGATTGATGGAGATACTTTCTGAGGCTAAGATTCTGCCTGGAGACCAATCCTGTCTCTAGAGTTCTCAAGCACGCTGGTAACAGGCTCTAAGGACTGAGAATCAACCATCTATCTACCTATGTGTCAGAAGTCTCTTGACAGACAACCTGGGTGATAAAACAGGTGTCTTTGTGTGTGTAGTGATGGTGGAGAGCACACATGGGCTAAAGGACAGCAGATCTTCATCACTTGCCAGTTTACTGCCTTGGGACAGGGTGGCTTAGTGATCACACGGCTCCCTATTTCTGCTAGGTTAGCTGGCCAGCAAGCTCCCAGCATCCACTTATCTCTGCCCCCAGCTCTAGGGTTACAAGCACGTGAAGCCAGGCCCAGTATTCACGTGGGTACTTAGAATCTAAACTCAGATCCTCATGTTTATATGACAAATACTCCTACCCACCAAGCCATCTCTCCTGCCCAGGAAAACAGGTGTCTTAATAGGAAACCTGTTTGGCTAAGGTCTCCTGGAGAGGCATCAATACCAGGACTGCTGCCTCCCCTTCTTTGCCTGTGTAGAACAGTAAGCAACGTGCTCACTACAACCCACCAGAATCTGCAAGGTGGGGGCTCCCATAACCAGGCATATTTTAGAGGATTGTTGTATGGTGCATGTATGATGTATGTGTTCCTGTGTGCACGCATGTGTATGGGCATCAGAGATCAACCTCAGGTGTGTGTTCCTCAGTCATTCTTCACCTTATAGTATGGTGCATGGACATAAACATGTGGGTGGGTGTGCAGAGACATACAGACACCAGAACAGAGCTGGTACCTTCCTTTCTGTCCATTTGCCTGAGACAAGGTCTCATGAAACCGATCTCTCTGATTTTTAGCTAGGCTGGCCTGTGAGCCCTCAGGATCTGCCTGATGTGCCTGTCCCCCAGCACTTATACACATCTCTCAGATCTACACCTCCCTCCATCTTCTATGGCTAATTCCCCTATAATTTAACTGCATCCCTCTTCTTACCTTAACACCACCCCACCACCACCACCACCACCAAAAGGAAGAAAGATGGATGCCATTGAGAGGCTTCAGGAATGGAAGAAGACTGGGGACCCTCCTGGCTAGCTCTGAGAAGCACACAAAGACTGCAGAGTCTCCCAGAAGAAGGCTGGACAGGGAGGGTATTCATATGCAAATGAGGCATGAGGCCTTGCTTATATTTTGATTCTTAGGAGAATGCAGCCCTGTCATCTTGCACCATTAAAACAGGAGAGAGGGTGGGACTGTTTGGGTAGGGAGAGCTTCCACCATGAGGACCTGTGGGAAGTGGGTGACCCGAGAGCGGGGACATGGGATGTCCCTTGCTGAAGGGCCGGTCACTAACTGCTCATCCCATTAGCTTGTCTCAGTGTCTCTTCTGCTCCTCCCTGACTCCCATCTTTTAACTTGTATTTTTTCTTATATTTTAATGTCTGTGCCTATGTATGTGAAGGTCAAAGGACAGCTTCCATATGGGTCCTGGGGACTGAGCTCAGGTCATCAGGCTGGTGGCAATCACCTTTAAAACTGAGCCATCTCAGAAGTCCCTCTTTCTGTTTTGGGGGGATTTTGTTTTGTTTTGTTTTTGAGAGAGGTCTCAAGTATTCCAAGCTAGCCTCAAATTTGCTGTAGAGCTGAGAATGTCCTCAAACTTTTATCTTTATTTTTAACAGAGTCTCCCTTTATACTATGAACCTGTGACCCCCTTTGGGGGAGTCAAGTGACCCTTTCACAGGGCTCGCCTAAGACCATCAGAAAACACAGATACTTGCATTACTTACTGTTCATAACAGTAGCAAAATTACGTTTATGAAGCAGCAGTGAAATTACTTTTATGACTGGGGGTCACCACAACATGAGGAACTGTAGCAGAGTCTCAGCATCAGGAAGGTTGAGAATACCGCTATTTATAGCTTTGCCTGGCATCGAACAGGCTAGGCAGAACTTGGGGCTTTGAACTCACAGAGATCCCTCAGCTTTTTAGTGCTGACATTAAAGGTGTCACCATGCCAGATGACCTCTGACTCCAGATCCTGCCTTTACCTCCCAACTCCCAAACGCTGGGATGACAGATGTGTGCCACTATGACTGAGTGCTCTGTGTGTGTGTGTGTGTGTGTGTGTGTGTGTGTGTGTGTGTTTTGTAATAGGTCTTATTCTGCCGCCCTGCTTGGATGGAAACTCACCATACAGCCCAGACTGGCCTCAAACTTCCAATCCCCTGTCCCTGTCTTTCTAGTACTGGGTAACAGGTGTGCACCTTGCCACCGGTTTTGCTCTTAGGCTTTGCGACCCATGTGCCTATCTCTCTGCCCTACCTTCCCTCCTGACATTCACCCCTTCCCTAACTTTTAATTTCCCAGTCTGTGCCTCAGTTTCCCTGTTGATTATTGAATCTCTTTCCCTACTAGGTCTCCCCCTTAGGTCCCCCATCTCTCCACCTGCCCCATCTTCATCGTGGGAAAATCCTAGGAGAATGAAATTGACAAACACGTGACAGCCCCCTCCCCCATCTCCTGACCTTTCACATCTAGGTTTACGGGGATGGTGAATGGGGGGCTCCCGGGTCTGGTCCCCAGCTCCTTTTGCTCACTGGCGTCAGCTCCCCACCTGCTGGCAGGGTCCCACTCTGCGTGGCTGTCGCCCGAAGCCGGGTTGGGGGCGGGGCTGGGGGCGGAGCCCGCGACAAAGGCTGGGCGCGGGGCGGGGGTGGGGTGGAATCCCGGCCGCGGGCGAGGCGGGGTGGAGGCGCTCGGGTCGCCCGGGCGGGCGGGCGGGGTCGCGCCTGGCGGCGAGTCCCCATTACCCAGGCGCCTGTCGGGCGGGGGGCGCGTCATGTGGCCGCTCACGGTCCCGCGGCTGTCGCTGCTGCTGTGGCTGCTCTGCCCAGGCCTCGCCGGACAGGTAGGGGCCCCGCGGGCAGGTGCGGGTGCCGGGGAGCCCTGGAGGGGACGCGGGCTCAGAGGGGTCCCGCGAACAAGAGCTTTGGGGTCCCGCCAGCCTCCCCTTCCAAAAGCTGCAGGATGGCGAGGGGCTTATGGGGAAGGTCGCAGCAAAGGAGGGGTTGGAACATCCACCCTCGTTTGGGGAAACCCTGGGGATACCCAATGCAACCTCAAGGTGGGGAGATTTGGAAGACCCTAGTTTTGGGGTTCCAACCTCCCTATGAAATAAGATCACATTCCACTATCTGGCTGTGAAATTTGGGAGGGAAACTTCAGGGGGGCTTTGGGGTGTCGCCTGTCACTTGCCCATTATGGCTATAGTGATTTAGCGTCTAAAGATCCCTCATCCATTGCCTGCACCCCTATAATGGGGAAGGGGGCGGGACTCACGTGTGAATGACTGACAATGTGCTCCAGGTGCTTGCTGCTCCCGGGTGCTGGGGAAACGTGTGCCTTTGTGTTGTGTCTGGGTGTGACTCAGGGGAGTTTGTGTGTGTGTCCAAATGTGAGTGAACTGGGGTATAATCGGGGAAGGGTGGTTTACCTGAGGGAGGATACGTGAGTGACAGTGGGGCGGGGTACCTGAGGGTGTCATGATAGGAGTTGTGGGTTCGTGACTGGCTGTGTGACCCAGCATGAGGACCTGTCAATCTTGTTGTGTTTAGAATCTGCTGTATGTCAATAATGGGGTGTGACAATTGTCCTCATGGCTGTGCCCATATGCCTGCTTGTCCAAAACTCAAGTGACAGTCAGATGTGTGGCCATGTGAGGGCACTCTGTGCCTTTGGTTGAATACATCACTCTTAAACCGGGTGTTCAGAGTGACAGGCTGTGTGTGCAAACGTGACATCCAGGCCCCATGTGTTGGCTCTATGCATATATACCCCATTCCTATTCAGGCAGAAGCAGGTGGCTCCCTGTGATACCCCATCTTTTGGGTGAGCTTGGAGAGCTTTACAAAACGTGGAGGGTCCACGCTGTCTCCTACTGAGAAACCTCATCCCTCCTCCATCTTGGCGGTGGGAATACCCCAAGATCTCACGGGGTGGGGGGGTCAGGAGGAAGCTGGTATCGATAAAACAGCAACATAATAGCAAACATTGGAGAAAGTCTGATGCTCAGGGTTGTAGCACAAACAGCGGGAGCTAAGCGGTTTAATCCTCTGAGCGCCAAGACTGTGGACAGTAGGCTGGCAGGTGTGCCCTCATTTAAGAGAAAGGGAAACTGAGGCATAGCAAAGTTAAATCACTTGCTTGAGTCCAGACAGCTCAGGAGTAGCACAGAGAGAATGAATGTCTCTCCTGAACCTACACACTTACTGTTTGTTAAATAATCCACCCCGCGGGTCTACACTGCCTGGGAGACATGACTAGGCGGGGTTTCCAGGTAGGAACTCAGAATAACAAGGGTCTGGTCACTTTCTCTTTTCTGATTAAGACAGAGGCGAATGAACTGTAATTACACTCCACTGCGGGCCGCTGGCAGAGACAGGTTAGGATCCATGCAGGATTTCCACAGAAGAGGTTGTAGGGTCTCCTGTTCTCGGCCCATTGCAGCATAGACACGCAGGTTATACACAGCAGGCACTCTGGATTTGAGCTCAAAAGAAACTAGATCCACGACTTGTGAAGAAGACAAAAAGAAAAAAACCCACATACACTTGGGTGCTGGGGAAAAAAAAATGGACCAGGAGGAAAAGCATTAGTTTCTGAGGGTGATTGAATCACCCTTAATTTGCTTTGAGACCCCAAGGCTGGAGGGAGGGGCTTGGGGCGGGGCTGATTGGGGTGGGACTACTCAGAGAGCGGGGGCGGGGCCACATGTCTGAGCACACTGGGGCTGAAGTGGGGAAATCTGAATCCGGTCTCGAGGGGCAGCAGTCATTGACTGCAGTGCTTCAGGTAGCCACTAGGGGGCGCCACGTGATGGCTTAAAAAATAGCCCCGTGGTTAACAAGACCCAGCTCCCCAAGGGGAGAAGATGGGACAGAGGGCAGAAGAAGAGGAGAGGCAGAGGTGGGGCTGGAGGGAAGCATCCTTGCCCTATTCTCACCCTTCCCCAGTCTCAATGGAGACCTTACTTAGAAATCATTCCCTCAGCCATTCAACCATCAGATTTGATTAAACAGTGAAGCCTTACCCTCCAGGAGCTGACCTTCAGGTGCAGCAGACAGATGAAACCACAAAAATGTATAAAACAGGGCCAGGAGCAGCATCCATATATAATCCCATGCAAATAGAGAAAATCACAAGTAGGAAGCCATGTGTTGTGGCCACACCTGTAGTCCAGGGAGGGGGGGGGGGAATCAGAATTCAAGGTCGTTCTCCGTTACAGAGTGAGTTCAAGACCAGCCTGGCCTGCTCCCCCACCCCTCCAGAGGCAGATCAGGGGAGATGTCTCAGCTCGGTGTTTGTTTTGGGAAGCAACTTAGAGGTGGAGAGGGTTTTTTTTGCCTTCCAGATGGCAGTCTATCACTGAGAGTCAGGCACTCAAGCTGGGGCTCTGGAGGAGCCCTCTTTACTGGCTCACACTCAAAAGGCTTTCTTATACAGCCCAGGTCCACCTGCTTAGAGATGTGCTGCCCACACCTGGCTAGGCCTTCCTGTCAATCAAGACTATCTCTCACAGGCCTGGCCACAGACCAAGCTAATCTGGCCAGTCCCTCAACTGAGGATCCCTTTTCCTAAACTGACAATAAAAGACAACCAGGATGCTGCCCTTGCAGAGGACTGGAGTCTGATTTCCAGAGGCCCTGTGGAGTAGTTCACAACCACCAGTAAGTCCAGCCCTGGGGATCCAACCCACTGTGACCCCAGAAATATGCAAAAGTACACACACAAGAATTAAAAAACAAAGTCCTCCCCCCCCACACACACACCAAGACAGGGTCTCTGTGTAGCCCTGGCTATCCTGGAGCTTACTTTATAGACCAGGCTGGCCTCAAACTCACAGCAATCCACCTGCCTCTGCCTCCTGAGTGCTGGGATTAAAGGTGTACAGCACCATGCCGGGCACATAAAAGTGAGTAAGCAGATGAGGACAAGTAGGAGCTCTGAGCTGGTGTGGTCAGGGAGGTGCCTCTGGTGAGTGACAGAGGCTTTTAGGTGAAGGGCATTCAGACAGGAGGAAAGCTCATATGTACAAAGGCCCTGAAGGTCAGGAAGCAGTGTGGAGCCTGCTGTGGACCCAGCAGAGTGAGGAAAGATGGATTTGGGGTTGGGTGAGGCCAAAGAAAGCCAGCAAGTCAGAACCAAGGAAAAGCTGTGACTGTGAGTGGCTGGGGATTTGTCGGTCGAGGAGGAATTGGCAGCTGGCAAAGGCATTTTTTCGCCTGTCTGGAATTGGTCTCTTGTTCTAGGTCCTGACCACTTTGGTGTGATGCTATGTGAGTGTGTGCTGGTGTCTCTGTGTTTGTGTATGTGTGTATGTATATATGTGTGTTTATGTGTGTATATATGTATATATGTGTTTATGTGTGTGTATGTGTGTATATATGTATATATGTGTGTATGTGTGTATGTGTGTGAGTGTATGTGTGTATATATGTTTGTATGTATATATGTGTGTATATTGTTTATGTGTGAGTGTATGTGTGTATGTATATGTGTGTATATGTGTGAGTATATGTGTGTTTATTGTGTATATGTGTATACATATGTGTATATATGTATATATATGTGTGTAAGTGTGTGTATGTGTGTGAGTGTATGTGTGTATGCATACATGAGTATGTGTGTATGTATATATGTGTGTATATAATATATGTGTGTAAGTGTGTGAGTGTATGTGTGTATGCATATATGTGTGTATATATGTATATATGTGTTTTGTGTGTATATGTGTGTATGTATACATGTGTATGTGTGTATGTACATATGTGTGTATATATGTGTGTATGTGTGTATATATGTGTGTGTGTGTATGTAGGCCAGAAGACAACCTGGTGTCTTTGTCAGTTCTCTACTTTATTTAATAAGTTTTAAAAACTATTTAAAATGGTTTTTAGATTTTATTTTTCTTACATTTTAATTATTTCATCCTGTGGGCTCATGTTGTGGGGCTGGGGTGTCTATTCTGTCCCTTCACCTTGATTACACCCAGGGCCAAATGCCCTTTTCTTTTCTTATTAAATAAATAAATAAATAAATATATTTATTTATTTATTTATGTGCATTGGTGTTTTGTCTGTGTGTATGTCTGTGTGAGGATGTTAGATCCCCAGAACTAAAATTACAGACATTGTGAGCTGCCATGTGGGTGCTCAGAATTGAACTCAGAACCTCTGGAAGAGCAGCCGTTGCTCTTAAGCACTGAACCATCTCTCCAGTCCCAAATTTTAAGATTTTTTTTTTTTTTAATGAGATAAGGTTTTATTATGTAGCCTTGCCTGGCTGTCCTGGAACTCACTCTGTAGACCAGGTTGGCCTTGAACTCATAGATCTGCCTGCCTCTGCCTCTGTGCTGAAATTAAAAGCATGAGCCACCATTGCCCGGTCCTTCTTTGTGGACCTACACCTTTTCTGCCATAGTTTTTGATACAGTCTCTCACTGACCCCCAAGTTCATGCTTTGACCGGCTACCATGGCACTGCCATGCTCCCCCTTTCTGGTCAGGGTCACAGGCCAGTGCAGCTCTGCTTGTCATTTATGTGGTCTGGGAATCTGAATTCTAGTCCCCATGCTTGTGCTTGTACCACAAACATTTCACCCACTGAGCCAGCTTGAGTGACCTTAGAGCCTCCAGGGACCCTGACAGCACCAAGCCTGCCATCTCCCCGGGGATCATCCTCTTCCTAACCCTGAGAAACCCTCCCTAAAGTATTCCTTTGTTTTGCTTAAAAATAGTTTTAGTTTTTGTTGAGACAAAGTTACATGTAGACTAGGATAGGCCTCACCATGTAGCCAAGGATGGCTTTATACACCTGATCCTCCTCCTTCACCTCTCAAGTCCTGGAGTGGCAGGTATGCATGCAACCCCCCCCCCCCAGCTTTATCTTAATGTTGTCTGAGCTTTTTTGGGGTCCCTACAGGATAGGAATAATTAGTTCAATTTAACCATATGCCCCACGGCCTTTGCACTTTGCATTCTTTCTCATATACCAGGATACTGTTCCATGCTTTAAGATGGGTGGCACACACCTTTAATACCAGCATTTGGGAGACAGAGGTAGGAGGATCTCTGTGAGTCTGAGGACAGCCTGGTCTACAAAGTGAGTTCCAAGACAGAAACCCTGTCTTGAATTCCCCTTCCCACAAGTCTTCCCAGACCATCTGTCTAAAATCATTTGAGACTATTATGAAGTGAAACAAGAGCTACTTGAACATGCATAAACACTGCAGTGTCACAGTAGCCAATCTGAAAACTGAGGGGACTACTGAGTAACTAGAGGGAGGGTAACATATAGAGAGTGGAAACACTGCACAAAGGGATGGTTTGTGCCCCAGAAGACATTTCCTGACATGCTAAGGAGAATGTACAATTGAAAACTTAAGGATCAAGTTGAGGGCTAGAGGTGCGTAGCCAGTTGACAAGATACTTGCTTATTTTATGTGAAGCTCTGAGTTCCAATCCTCAGCATCACATGCAACTGGGTATGGTGTCAAATGTTTATGATTCTAGCACTTGGAAGATGGAGACAGAGGGATCAGGAGTTCAAAGATCATTTTCTACTATATAACAGAGTGTTTGAGGGCAGCTTCAGCTACATGAGATCTCCACCCTTAGTCTAAAAACAAAAACAAATCAAGCTGGGCTGTAGCTCAACAAACAAAGCCCTGGATTCCATCTCAGCACTACATAAAATAGGTGTGGTGGTGCATATCCATTATTCCAACTTTCAGAAGATACAGGCAGGAGACTGATACTAATTTGGGGCTAGCCTAGGTTACAAAATGAGACCCTGTCATAACAAAACAAAAATGTATTATGTTTCACATATTTCTGGAATTTTCCATAAAATATTATCTGGTTGCTGTTAACTGGAACTTCAGAAAGCAAACCCCTGGAGAAGTGGGGACCCCTGTGCCAAGGGAGATGCCTGAAGTCATAGGTGTCAAGCTGAGGCTGAAATCCCACTGAAGGATGCTGCTACTTAGAGCAGAGATGCTGAACTCTCATCTGACATCCCAGCTGACTGGGGGTGGGAAATCCAGACAAGCTGCAGCAAGAGCCTCCTGGGGCTGGGCCCAAAACTCAGGAGCTGGGCGACACCTAGTGGTGGAGGGGGGGTTGTGCAGGATGTGAGGTTTTGTGTGTGTGTGTGTGTGTGTGTGTGTGTGTGTATATGTGTGTGTGTATGTGTGTGTGTGTGTGTGTGTGTGTGTGTGTGTGTGTACAAGTACCTCAGCTAGGGTGACTTAGAAACACTCCGATTGTTTTTGTTTTCTTTTTAAATTTTAATTACATTTATTTATTTGGAGAGGTGAGAGTTTTTGGCCTGGAGCCCATGTGGAAATCAGAGCATTTGGAGCTCAGACCACACTTTCTGAAAGCCAGTTCAGTCACCATGTGGGCTCCAGTGATGGGACTCAGAACTTTTGGTTTGGTGGCAAGCCGCCTTAGTCTCTGAACCTTCTCGCTGCTCTCACTTTGTTATTTGAGAGAGGATCTCTCACGGGCCTGGACACATTGGGTTGCCACGTGACACATTGTGCCTCACATTTAGAGGGCCAACAATTCACACCAACCCCTAGGATGGCAACCAGTCCTGTTACATATCCATTCACACCTCAGGCCGGTCTAAGAGAAAGCAGGAAACCCCAGAGTGCTTTGAGCAGATTTGATGAGGTGTGCTTAGATAGCATATTCACCTCAATACCAGGTATCTCCCGGGGCCTGTTCTTCACCCCTCATGTGTGGGTGTGTACATGTTTGCATGTGAAGGTCAGAGGCTGGCATCTGTGGTCTTCCTGGTCACTCTCTATTTTGTATTGTGTCATGATCTCTACATGAGACTGGAGCATTTGGATTCAGCTAGTCCAGCAGACCGGCTAGCTCTGAAGGCACCACTTCCAAGATTACAAGCAGTCCATGCCCACCTGACATTTACATAGACTCTGGGGATCTGAACTCAGGTCCCCATGCTCATGTGGCAGACACTTTGCCCACTGAGCCATTTCCCCAGCTATTATTTTGTTTTCTTTTTAAAAGTGGTGTTTACTTGTTCATTTTTTTGTGGACACATGTCTATCTGATCGCGGAGGTCAGAGGGCAGTTTGCAACAGTTGGTTCTCTCCTTCCATCATGTGGGTCCCTAACAGGGATAGAACTCAGACCATCAGTCTTGGCAGCAATCACCTTTATCTGGTAAGCCTTCTTGCCAGCCCCTTTACAATGTTCTGTACTACTGGATGCTTAGTAGTACTCTAAAGACATAACTATAAAATATCACTACACCAAAATAAAGAAATCCAAATTAAAGCCAGTAAAGGCCATACAACACCTTATTCCTAAAGTCCAAAGAGTTCTTGTTACCCTCAAGAAAAACAGTAAATACACCATGGGATGGACACTTTCTTGTCTTTGTTTCTTTGGTCATTCTGGAGTAAATCACTGAAGACACAGAGAGATGAGACACAGCTTGCTGCAGAGTGTCTGGCAGTCCACAAGTCAAAGAGACAGATGCAAACTGGGTATGGTGGTGCATGCCTTCATCTTAGCCCTCTGGAAGAAGCTGAAGGCTGGCATGGGTAACTTAGCAAACTTTTGTTTGAAGTTATAATTAAAAGTGTTTGGGGCATGGCTCAGCTGTAAAGCCCCTGCCTAGAATCCCCCACAAAGGGGCTGGGGATATGGCTCCGTGTTCGGATGCAGCATTGTATTGAGAGGATCATTTCCCAAGCTAACATGAGCTGGAAGCACATGGATTCTGGGAATGGGAACTTGAGTATGGATGGTACCTACAAGAGAGGTGAGGTTAGACGTGAATGTGGTCTGGCTAGAAAGACCTTGAATTCTAAGTTAAGAATTTCAAAACTTATCAAGTTGTTATTAAGTGGTCACAGGGCTGGAGAGATTAAATCAGGGGTTCAGAGCACTGGTTGTCTTCTGTAGAACCCAGGTTTGGCTCCCAGTACCCATATGGCAACTTAAAACTTCCCATAACTACAGTTCTAGAGAAATTGACGCCTTTTTCTGACCTCCACAGGCACCAGGCACTCATGAGGTGAACAGACATATATGCAGGCAAAATGCCCATACATATAAAATAAATAAATCACACATTTATTTGTCTCTCAAAATCAAAACAAGCTTACCTTGGGTTGTGGAGATGGCTCAGTTGGTGGAGTGCACACACACGGAGCCCTGAATTTCATCCCACCACAGAAACTGGGTGTGATGTATCATGTCTGTGTATCAGCACTGGGTAGGTAGACCAGGAGGATGAGTTCAAAGTCATATTTGGCTGTATAGCAATTATGAGGCTATCCTGGGCTACATGAAACATTTTTTTTAAAATTAACAGGAATTAGAAGTTAAGAGCACTGGCTGCTCTTCCAGAGGAAGTAACCACATGGTGGCTCACAACCACCTGTAATGAGATCTGGCGCCCTCTTCTGGCCTGAAGACGTACATGTGGGCAGAACACTGTATAAATAATAAATACATCTCTTTTTTTATAGTTTATAAAAGCAACCATCAAAAAACACAGAAGTGTCAAAACTTGATTCTAAGTACTCCAAAAGTTCATCATTTCTAGTATGAAGTTAGAAATCCCAGCACAACCTGGTTTAATCCCTGCTGGCAACTCTCGCATCCTCTCAATATTCTGACCACGGAGACTCTCCAAGTTGGCCTTGGAGTAGATGCATTTGTCCACGGGGTGTGTGTGTGTGTGTGTGTGTGTGTGTGTGTGTGTGAGAGAGAGAGAGAGAGAGAGAGAGAGAGAGAGAGAGAGAGAGAGAGAGAGAGAGAGAGAGAGACACTCCTGGGACTGGGGGATGACTCAGCAGTTAAAAGTGTTTGTTATTCTTTCAGGGACTCAAGTTTGATTTCCAGCGCCCACATGGGGCAGCTCACACACACTAGCCTGAGCTGTTACACAGAGAAATCCTGTCTCATTCATAAATAAATAAGTAAATAAATACATAAACAAACATTGTTACGATCTGCTATATGTGACCAGAAGTGGGGCTACCAGGTTATGTATGAAATCCTGCTGAAGTTTTCCAATGCTGAAGAAATTTTTGGCAAGGCCAGGCGTAATGGTGCAGAATCCCAGACCTTAGGAGATAGAGGCAGGTTGACCTTTGTGAGCTGAAGTCTAGTCTGGTCTACTAAGCGAGTTCCACAGCAATTGGGAATAATGGAGAGATCCTATCTAACGAGAGGAGGAAGAAGAAGGGGAGGAGGGAACCTCTGACCCTCACATCCCCACTGTGGCACACATTAAATAAATAAATATTATGGCAGATATGCAAATTAACCCTCTTGGTAGGGTCTGACTCCAGCTGTCTCTCGTTCATTGGATTCCCGGTGCTGGGGTGGCAGGTGTGCACTACCTGTTAATGTGGTGCTGGGGAATAACTCAGAACTTCGTGCTGCCTTGCTGCCCAGAATGCTCTCTAGCCACGGAGTCAAATCCCCAGCCCTCTTTTTACTTTTTATTTTGAAGCAGGCTCTCATTCTTGGTCTTCCTGCCTTGGCCTCCCAAGCAGCTGAAATTACAGACCTGTGCTACTGTATGCTTGAGAAAATTTTGCCTTTTCCAGCGCCTGCCTTATATGGAATTGTTATGATAAAAGTAGGTAGGGGAGAAAACATCTGTTTTCACTCAGTTCCAGGGCATGGTCCATCACAGCAGCAGCGGGGAAGTCAATGTGACCAGTTTTAGGAGCTGGTTGCATGGAGCCCACAGTCAGGGACAGAGAATGAGGAATGCAATCTAGTGCTCAGCTGGCTTCCTTCACTCTTGGGCAGTTCAGGGAATGGTGCCTTCTAGGGAATGTGCTGCCCACAGCGGGCTGGGTCTTCCCATCCTAGTTAAGGTAATCAAGACAGTCACCTACAGACATACCAGCAGGCCAGCCTGATCTAGACAATCCCTCACTGACGTTTGCTTCTGAGGTGAACTAGACTGTACCAAGTTCACAGTTAAAACTGACCATCTGTGGAAATGAAAATAGATATTCTGTGTTTTCTTCCAAAACTTTACTGTTGGGTGGATAATATATCTAGAATTAGTTGATAGTGTGTGTGTGTGTGTATTAATGTGAGTGCACATGTGTGGGGTGTATTTGCATATTTGTGTAGAGGTCAGAACTTGTAGGAACTTAGCAGAGCCGCTGAATCTGAGGTGGACATTAATGAATAGTTTTCACTGTATCCAGGATAAACATTAGAGTGAACAGTTGTTTTTTAGAAGCACTTTGACATTGAAGAATCATTGTGGAAAACAGTAAAGAATCTTTGTAGGAAACTGATTGTTCTCCATGATTTTGTGGAATTGTTTTTCTGATGGGATGTTGCAGCCTTCATATGACTTTGGGTCACAGACACCTCTGGCACACCGAGGCTCTTGGACTATTGTGTCTTGCAAACAATACACGATAAATGACTAATGTGGACATGTGATACATTCCTTTAGATAAATATAAATTAAATAGGACCTTGGTATGAGGAAATACTTTACCCTCAAAACAACTTTGTATAACAATCAATAAATATGCCTTTGTATGGCTGTTCAGGGTTCAGTTAATTGGAGGCTGAACCTTCCTGCTACCACACAGGCCTTAAAATTTTGTCTTGGAGTGACTTTTTTAATTTTACAAATCCTAATTGGTATTAATGATAAAGACCTGGAGCCAGATATCGGGGAGAAACTGAAAGATCAGAGAGACAGAGGAACAAGCCACAGCTAGTTCTCACCCAGCCAACTCCTCAGCTGAAAGGGAAGGGCTGAACCCTGTTTCCTCCTGCCTTATAAACCTCTCTTTGCCCAGCAATATCACTTCCTGGTTCAAACTTCCTAGTGCTGGGATTAAAGGTGTGGGTCACCACTTCCTGACCTTCATGGCTAAATTTGTGGCTGACTCTGTCCTCTGATCTTCAGGCAAACATTATTAGATACACCACACTCTTTCTTCAACCAATACAAGCAACAGAGAACATCCCGACAGAAGTCAATACTGAGTGTCTTCCCTCAGGAGTCAGCCATTTTATGTTTTGGAGAAAGCCTCTCACTGACCTGGAGTTTGCCAAGTGGGCTAGGCTGGGTGGAGAGGGATGCTCCTGCCTGGGATACAGGTGTACCAGCAACACTTATCTTTTTCTTCTTTAAAAACTATTTTGTTTATTCTCTGACAATTTTATAACACGTATGCAACATATGTTGTTCATCCCCAATCCCAGCTTGTCTGTCCCACTCTCCTCCACAACAAAATCCTTTCCACCTTTATGTTCTTTCCTGTATATTTTAAGCCTACAGATAGCAGTCAGTGCTTCCTGCTGATCATCTCTGGGTCTTGTGCAGGTGACTATAGCTATAGCAATGGCCATGTCATGTCCAGAGGCCAGCATGTCACAGCATTTCCTCCCCATCCTCTGGTTTCTGTAGCCATTCTGCCTCCTGTTCTGTGCTGATCCCTGAGCCTTGGGTGCAGGGGCTGGATGGGGTGGTTTGATACAGATGTCTCATTTAGTGATGAGCACTCAACAGTCACTATGTTCTGCACTGTTATGCTTCTCTGCATTAACTGCTGCACACTGCAAAGAGATGCTTCTCTGGGTAAGGTTGAGAGCAGCAATGACCTATGGGTACAAGGGAAATACTTAGGAGGCAAAACAACAGGGGTAGGTTGCCCTATAGGACCTAGGACCTCCCAAGCCACAAGCCTCTGACCATGTTCCCCTTCTGTGGAACAGGCCTCAAATAACAGGTAATGGCTGGGTATTCCCATAACCATCATTCCACTCACCATTGCACCAGTGGCCACACCTTGCCTGGCAGGTTGGTGGGATTCAGCACTAAGACCATCAATGCTTTTTTTAATGTGGGTTCTGGAGATTCAACTGAGGTCCTCATACTTGCTCAGCAAACACTTTCCTACTAACCTATCCTCTCGGATCCCAGAGAACTGATTTTTGTATGTCACATGAGGTAGCCGGCTACTTCTACTCTTCCCCACTGTGAATCAGCCCCATATAGACTCTGAGGCTAAACACTGGGTGATTTTGAGAAAGTTTCTCAGTACCTCTGTGCTTCTACTTCCTCGTTTTTCTTGTTTATTTAATTTTCTGTTCAGATTACTGAACATAGAGCCTTGTTCATGCTGGGAAGGCAATCTACCTTCCCTGTTAACTCACATTTAAAATGGGGCTTATTGCTGTGTGTAGTAGCGTATGCCTTTAGTTTACAGTACTTGGAAGGCAGAGGCAGGCAGATCTCTGTGAATTGAAAGGGAGCCTGCTCTACATAGAGAGCTCTAGCCTCACCAGAATGACAAGGTGAGACCCTGTCTCCAAAAGGGGGTAGAGTGAGGAGATAGGTCAGTCAGTAAAGTGCTCATCATGTAGACATCAAAACCTAAGTTTGAATTCTGAGAACACACATAAAAAGCCAAGTGCCGCTGTGTGCACTGTATTCATGGGACCTGACATGGCTCAGCAGTTAAAGACTTTGTTGAAACCACAAGAACAGTGTTCAGATCTCAACACTTGTGTAACAAGTCACACAGAGTCACATGCATGCCTGGGACTGTACCTCTGAGGGGCCACAGAAGGAAAAGGAACATGGGGTTTTCTGGCTTCCGGTTAGCCAAACTTGAGCTCCAGGTTCAGGTAGAGACTGTGCCTCAAAGGAATAGATGGAGAGTCATTCAGAACAGCTGACACCCTCTCCTGACCTCTACACATGCACTAGGACCCATGTGGTAGAGAAGGACATACTCCTGAAAGTTGTCCCTGGCTTCTGTGTCCCACCACACCCACAAACAAATAAGTAAATGTAATTAGAAATTTCACAAAAGAAAAAGGAAAAAAAAAAAAAAAGCCCTACCCCACTTCAAGCAGAAAGAAAGGGCCTCCATATTCCTCTTCTCCCCCTTCCCACTTCCCGGTCTCTACTCCATCCTTCCCAAGGCTTGTGCTGGTCAGGGCATGTTGCTTCCCCACCATGGCAGAGACTTAAGTGAAGGGCATGAACAGGCCACTGGGATTTCCGTGGTAAAATGCTGTCAGCTAACAAGGACAGCATATGCAAAGGTCCTGAGACAGGAAGCAGGTTTGATGAGCCAAAAGAAACGTGCAGCAGAAACGGGGTAAGGGAAGGAGAAGGGATCAAGACCTTTGAGAATGGAGAAAGCAGAGAGGCAGGGACAGAAAAAAGAAATGAGAAGGTATTTCGAGAAGAGAATGAGTATGGAGACCGGAAGATTATTAAATTACATTTCTCTTTGTGTGTGGGCACATGTTATGGCAAGCGTGTGGGGGTCAGACGACAATTCTAGCTTTCTCTTTCCAACATATGGACGCTGTTGATCAAACTTAGGATTTCAGGCTTGGTGGCAAGAAGTGTCTTAATTCACTGGGCTATCTTTCCAGCCCAGGAAGGCTATTGATATCTTTAGTAAGAAGAGCTTGGGAGGGGGGGAGAAGAGTGTTTTCCAATGCTCTTGGTCCTACAGTCTGGTTGTGTGAGCTGGCCTTTTTCTTAGCACCCAAGGTGAGGAGGTGAGAAAGTGTGTCATTCTCTAAGCCAGGAGGTTCCCAGCGGCCAGCGGATCATAGGTTCCTTCCTTCTTGACTAAACAGTTCATTCCCTCCCAGTCGTCCCTGCCTACTTCAGGTTCTTTCTCTTGACACTGAAGTGGCTTCCTCCTTCACCTTCTGGTGTGGCTTGTTACTTACCCTAGTCACGGTGTTAGAGGTATACCCGTGGGTTGGGGACATGACTCAGTCAGTAGAACAAATTCAGATCCCCAGCACCTAAAGCAAAAGTCCAATGTGGCATGCCGGTAGGTACTCACTGCAGGGAAGGCCCAGCAGAAGGGGCTCTGGGGCCCAATCAGGGAGCCCGGTGTGGTAGCCCAGGCCTTTAGTCTCAGCAGTGGCCAGCCAGGGCTACTCCGTGTGACTCTATTTCAAAACTAATTAAATAGATAAAAAACTAAAACAAACAAATAGATAAACATATAAGTAGATAAATAAAACAAGGCAGACAGGCACCGAGGAAGACTTTCTTCGTGTACCTCTAGCCTCTACACATATTTCGACCCCCTTCTTTTTGATGCCTATTTGTACTTCATTTTCTTCCTTTATTTCTTATGCCTCTTAAATCTCTTTTTACACTTATTTAATGTGCTAACGGGGTGAGATGGGCGGCTGCGAGACCACAGCCTTCAGGTGGATATCGAAGGCCCTCTTAGAGATCCAACTCTGGTTGCTAGGCTTTGTGGCAAGCACTTTTACCCACTGAGCCCCTTTTGGTGGTGGTAGGGATGGAGCCCAGGATTCAGATGTTAGGCAAGCCTCTGCCACTGAGTCACATTCCCATCCCTCCCTCAAATTCTTGCCTGTGTCCCTAATGCAAAAAACGCTCATGGTCTGTAGTTGAGCCTCAGGCCACCTCCAGTCTCTTACACATACCTGACCCACCAGTTCCCCAGAACCACTTTACAAATATGGAAACTGAGGCAGACCGTAGTAGCCTTCGCTGGAGGTCACGTAGGGGCAGAACCTGCTTCTCAGTGGGGTCCAGACAGTTCAGGACCCCCCAGCACTCCGAGGTTGGGCGCTTCCTGCTCCGCTAGCCGCGGCGCGGTAAAGGCCTGAGTCATCACCGCCTCCAGACGGCGGCGGCCGCCGGCCGAGGGCGACGGCGGCGACGGCGGGAGGTGATGCGGGGACGCCAGGAGGGGGCGTGAGTGCAAAACCGAAGAAAGGCGGCCCTGTGGACGCTCCTCGCCCCACCCCGCCGCCCGCTGTGCTTTCCAACCTCCCTCACCGGGGGACCAGCCCAGAACAGGTTCCTGGGTGCTGGAGGAGACCCGATGTATAAGTTCGCCATCTCCACCCCAAGTTCAAGTTGGGAGTCTAATCCTGCATTGGGACTAGACTGCGAAAAGAACTGTCTGGGTCAGCGGCAGTCCCGAGTGGCGCCGCCGCCCTCGGATGCGCAGGGAAACCCTCCTACTGCCCAAGTGACCCGCACTCCAGAGTCTGTACCCGTCACCCTGGGCTTCCCTGGTCCCGGATCCACAGGGGATCCCCTTCAGAATGATGTGGGGCCAGGGAAGCCAGGAGAAAAGAGTCCCGGCGCTCGGGAGAGCACCGAAGTCCGGCCCGCACTGCTCTCTGTGCGGCGTCGTCCGCTCGGGACTGGGCTCCGCACCCGACCGAGCAGGTGGGTGGCGACACCCGACTTCCACCCCCTGTCAGCTTTGGATGGGAGGTGTGCGGTGGGTTCTTTCTGCTGAAACGTAGAGGTTTTGGAGAGAGGGTGTTGCATGCAGTGGAGCCCGGGGATCGCCACTAGGGTACAGCGGAGACTAGAGCGAGGATGGGGGGGGGGGGGAAATGTGGCTGGGGGGCGGGGCTGGGGATGCCGCGGCGGCTGGGGAGGGCCGAGGATGCTATTGGAAGGGGGTGTCCCCACTTCTGCAGGTGGGGAAAGGTCCACCAGAGGCTCTGCGAGAAAGTGGGGGGCCGGGTGGGTGCACTCCCCATTCTCCCTCCAGCCCCGCTGGCTCCAGGGCCGGAGCCGTGACGTCACGGCGGCTGGAAGTGCCCGGCGGTGGCGCGGGAGGGGGTGGCCGAGCCGGCGCCTTATAAAGCTGAGCCCGCGAGGCGCGCAGAGCCGCAGCCGCGCGTCCCCAGTGTCACCCCATCCCTATCCCGCCGGCCACCGCCCCCTTGGACCTGGCCATCTCGCCATCGCGGCCCTTCATCCCCCCCACCCCAGTGGGGTGGGTAAGCGACAGCTTGAGTGCCGAGCAAAAGAGACAGAACACCTGCTTTTTGGGGTGCTGGCGCGGGGCATGAGGCGAGGGGCGCGATGTCGGTGCCGCTGCTCAAGATCGGGGCGGTGCTGAGCACCATGGCCATGGTCACTAACTGGATGTCGCAGACGCTGCCCTCACTCGTGGGACTCAACAACACAGTGTCCCGCGCGGGCTCCTCGGAGAAAATTGTGAGTGGCCACTTTGGCTGGGGGGCGCTCCGGAGGGGGGGCGTGGTGACTGTAGTCCCCCCCCAGCGGCAGCTCCTGGGAAAAAGGACCCCCATATTCCCAAAGTGAGAGAATCTCGGGGAGAGGCAGGGATTTCTTTCTCTGGGGGACTTGATCTCTTGGGGGTCCCAGGCTGGACCCCAGGCACAAGAGAGCCACGTGCCCCTCATACCTCTGGGTTTGATGATTGCATTTGCTGGGGTAGCGTCCTCTTTGAGGGGACCCGTGAGTGCCACCGGGGTACAAGCTGGCTCAAGCCCCAGGCGGAGGCGGCAGGGCTGCGGAATTGAACCAGATCCCGACAGAGTGGGGAGGAGCTGGGTGGTTTTGGGGGAGCCAGGAAGGTGTTCTGCTATGCTGAAGTGGGTGGGGGACACTCCGAATCTCCATATGTCTTCAGCCTTTGGGACTCAGCTTGGTGGTGTTTAAGTGTCCCCGAGTAGTGAGTGCTCTCTCTGTCTCTCTCCTTCCCCGAGTTCCCCCTTCTATTTCTGTCTTTCTTAGTCTCTCTCTCCCTTCTGATCTCTCTGTCCTCTACTACACCTGGTACCAGCATCTCTCTTCTCATGAGCTGTCTCCCGGAGGACCGAATATTGATCTCCCCAACTCCTCAGACTGGGGCAGAACTCATCAGCCTCCCTTCTGTTTTAGCCCTGCTTTCTCCTTCTGGTAGCTCTCTGGGGTGGGGGCACACTCAGTTCTGTTCATCCAGGGCTCTATCCTGTGACAGGAAAGGATGCTCTTCCACTGAAAACTTCCCTGATCCCCCCTCCCCGTCCCTATGGGAGCCCCTCTAACCTTTAGTCTGTTTGTGGGACACCCCTCAATTTCACCCATCTATCTCCTTCTTCCTCCCTTCATGTTGTTACAACCTCACCAGTCCGTTTTGTTTCCACAATAACCTCTCCCCTCCCTACCTAAAAAAGACTTTGCTCCCAAAAGCAGAAGCTGTGGGATGTGAGGGAGTGAGGATCCCAGTTCACAGGGCCCAGGGTGTGACTAACCCCCGGCCAGGGGACATTTGGACTCCACAAGAGCTAGCTTTCAGCCCAGGTCTTCAGCCTTGCAGTCTTTTGCAACATGGTGTCTTTTTCTGTGTCTGTGACATCAAGTGTCATTCTATGGGTATGTCTTGGTGTGTCTGTCTGGGCCTGTGGTTTGGGGATCTGGAGGGAGCCGGAAGAGAAACTTTAGTGTACCTCTGACATAAGGGTGCAGATGTATTCTCCCAAGGGTGGGTGTGTCCCTGTGTGATTGCTTTCGAATGGGCATGTGTCTGACAGTGTCTGCCATTGTATGTCCCTGACTATGGTTGTGGGTGTGTTATATGACATGAGTTTGTATGCACAGGTGTGACTCTGACTGTTGTCATCAGAGAGGGGACAGTAGTGCTGTCATTGAAATCATAAGCCATATTCACCTTTCCATTTGAGTGGGAATCTGTGTAAGTGTCTCTGTGTTGTGTGAGTCTGTGTGTAAGAATGTTATGAGTTTTGTTTATGTTTAGGACATGTGTGTGTGTATGTGCATACACATGCATGCATGACGTCACACATGTGGAGATCAGAGACAGCTTGCAGGAGTCATTTCTCTCTTTCCTGATGGTTCTAGGGATCAAACTTAGGGTCATCAGGCTTGATGGCATGTGACTTAACCTAGCTGTGAGTTACAATTTTGTGTGTTCATACATTAAATTTTTGTATGCTTGTGCTTATATATACTTATGTGTATGGATGCTTGGCTGGCATACATGTGTGTTGTTTTGTGTATTGTGTTTCTATAAGTGCAGGGGGATGTGTTTGTGAACCCAGACAGATCTGGCCCTTTGTAGCTTACAGCACTTGGTGTAAAATTCCCTCCAGCCTATCTGCTAAAGCCCCTTCCTCTTTTTTCTCACCCAGCCCCTTCTTTGCCTGTCCTGCAGTCTTCCCATACTTATCAAAGTGCTCTGCATGGGGAGCTGCTGGAGGTGTTAGGGCAATGTCTGGGAGGTGACCCCACATGAGGGTGCTCAACAAAGGTCCCAGATCTGGGAGACTCCTGACTACTGTAATCCCAGCAATTGGGAGGGTGAGGCAGGAGAGTAGCTCTGGGTCAGCCAGTCCAGTGTATCTGGGGGAGACAGAGGACTGGAGAGTTAACTTAGCTTTAGGAGCACTGGCTGCTCTTGAAGAGGACCCAAGTTCTGTTCTCAGCACCCATGATGGTGGCTCACAACTGTCTGTAATTCCAATTCCGTGGCCACTGATGCCTGCTTCTGGCTCCTGAAGTCAGTAGACATGTGGTTCACAGACATATATGTAGGAAAAACATTCATACACCTACAAAAACGAAAAAAGAGGAGGGGAAAGGTGTTTTAGGTCTGGGTAGAATCTAGATTACTCCAACTTGTTCATCGGCTCTGGCCAATGGCAGCAACATCCCAAGCTACAGTCACTAAGAAAGTCAGGGATAAGTCTATCTCAGAACTGTGGGTAACAGAGACCTCTTCAGATCCCCATCCATCCATCTTCCCAGCCTTCTGTCCATCTACTACCCACTCACCCATTCACCCACCCACCCACCCATTCACCTATCCATCCATCCACCCACCCATTCACCTATCCACCATCCATCCATTCATCCACCCACCCACCCATTCACCTATCCATCCATCCACCCACCCATTCACCTATCCACCATCCATCCATTCATCCACCCACCCACCCATTCACCTATCCATCCATCCACCCACCCATTCACCTATCCACCATCCATCCATTCATCCACCCACCCACCCATTCACCTATCCATCCATCCACCCACCCATTCACCTATCCACCATCCATCCATTCATCCACCCACCCACCCATTCACCTATCCATCCACCCACCCACCCATTCACCTATCCACCATCCATCCATTCATCCACCCACCCACCCATTCACCTATCCATCCACCCACCCACCCATTCACCTATCCACCATCCATCCATTCATCCACCCACCCACCCATTCACCTATCCATCCATCCACCCACCCATTCACCTATCCACCATCC
The DNA here is from genome assembly GCA_033318265.1 of Phyllotis vaccarum. Lineage (NCBI taxonomy): Eukaryota > Metazoa > Chordata > Mammalia > Rodentia > Cricetidae > Phyllotis > Phyllotis vaccarum. Next base: position 108,909,085 of record JARWLC010000012.1, read on the forward strand.
ATCCATTCATCCACCCACCCACCCATTCACCTATCTATCCATCCACCCACCCATTCACCTATCCACCATCCATCCATTCATCCACCCACCCACCCATTCACCTATCCATCAACCCACACACCCATTTACCTATCCACCATCCATCTGTTCACCCACCCACCCATCCATCAATCCACCCATCCACTCACCCATCCATCTATTCCTCCACCCCATTCCTCTACCCATTCACCCATCTACCTATCCATCCATCCATCCACCCACCCATCATTCTAGCCACTCATCTACTCTTCTCCCATTCATCTCTCTTTCTATTTATTCATCCAGCTAGCCAGGCTGCCATCTTTTCTTCCACCCACGCAGACAGCTATCTATCCTTCTATCTACCCTTCCTTTATTTCATCCATGTGTCCATTCACTCATTTTCATCCATGCATCCTTTCATCTTTTCATCCATCCCTTCATCATTGCACCTGCCTTCCTACCCATCCATCCATTATTCTGGCATGGATTTATCCTTCCTTCCATATATAAATATACATATATCTCAGTGCATTTACCAATCTCTCTTTCATCCATTATCCACCATCCAACTATCTGTCAATCTTCTATCTACAAATCTGTACTTCCAATATCCATATCTCTATCCACCTGTTAACTTATCCCCCTAAACATTTAATTTATTTAACAAAACTACCAGTTGCCTCTTCTATGTATTCAATGAAACAAACCTTCCTGCCCTGGGTCTTTCAAAACAGATGCTCTGTCAGTGGTAGGATTTTGAGTTGGATATGTGTGAATTTTAATTCTGGCCCTGCAACTAAATGAACCACGTGACTTTGGAGGAAATCACTGAATCTTTCTAAACACCAATTTCCTTATTAGGTAAGGAGAATTTATCAGACCTTAAGATCCATGAAGAGCTGGTGTTGAAGTTCAGTGTTAGAGTGCTTGCCTGGTACTCTGCCTTGTGTTCAATGTCAACACCACAAAGGCAGCCACCAGCACTTACAAAGAAACATGGTTTTGCTCATTGCTGCAGCCTATATGACCTGATATAGCAGGTTCACAATATTTACCATGCAGTTTAATCTGTAATCACATCTGAAATATTCATGGATTCTGCCTTCAAGTGGGTATCTATTACACCAAGCCCATAGTGAGTCTAGAATGAGTTTTTTCCATGTTTCTGGGGCTGAGGAGGTGGATGAATTGGTACAGCATTTGCTTTGCAAATGTGAGGACCTGAGTTTGAATCTCCAGAACAGGTTGGATGTAGCGGTACATGTGTGTAATACCAGCATTTCTATGGAGACTGGAAAATTCCTGGAGGCTCAGAAGCCAGCTAATCTGACTGGTATGTTGGTTTACAAGAAACCCTGTTTCAAACAAGTTGAAGTATAAGAACAGATACTTGAGGTTGTCCTCTGACCTCCACATGGCACCATGGCATGCATGCTCCAGCACACACACACGTTTATACATACACACATTCTCACACTCACAAACACAAAACCACACAATTATTAAATACATTTTCAAGTCTTTAGTCAATTTCATCTGTAAAATATGAATAATAATTCTTTTAAAAATTATATTTATTTAGTTGGTGTATGTGGAATGGGTATCTGTGTGCCATAGGGCACTTGTGGCATTCCAAGAACAAAATAAGTTCTCTTCTTCCACCACCTGGATTCTGGAGAGAGAATTTAGGTTGCTGGGCTTGACAGCAAGCACCTTCACCTCCGAGTCCTCTTGCCAGCCCAGGAACAATTATTCTTACCCCCACAGAATTGTGTGGACAGTGGAGGCCTGATCCCCATTTCTCCCTCTATCCATCATGCCTTCTATCTTTCCCCCTTCCTCCATCTGTTCACCCACCTGTCCATTCTTCATTTCTTCTATTTACCCATCATCTTTCCATCCATTGACTCCAAGGGTTGGGGAAAACAAATTGAAGATTCCCAGTAGGCGCTCACTAATGGGTTGTGGAAAAGAGGCAGAATCCTAAAGATGGGGAGGCTAAGAGGTTGAACTCATGCATAGTGAGAATTCAGAAGTTTGGGTGCTGTGTCTGGTTTAAAAAGGAGCCTCACTGGTGTGGGATGGGCTTGCCCTGAGTCCACACCCTCCCCATACACACCATGATGCACAGAAGCAGGTAGCCTTGTGTTCACAAACCACCTCTATGAGGAAGTGGAGGGAAGCTGCTCCCCTCCTTCCTGTGGCTGGCTTCCAGCCATGAACCATCCCCAGGAGACGGGAGCCTTGAGCCCAATGGCTCTTCACCTAGGGACCATAAATCCAGGCTCAGGCTAAAAGCTGACATCTCTATTGTCACGACTGCCATCATGGAGAATCTGGAGTGAACTACTTGCAACTACTAGCCCACACCTCCCTCCCCTTCTGTGTGTATGTGTGTGTGTGTATGTGTGTGTGTGCATGCGTGTATGTGTTTAATGTGTGTGTATGTGTGCTTGTGTGTATGTGTGCGTGTGTACATGTGCATTTCTGTATGTGTGTGTGTATGTGGTGTTACATGTGTATGTGGTATGTATATGTGCGTGTATGTGTGCATGTATGTGGTGTGTGTATATGTGTGATTGAGTGTGTGTGTATGTGTGTGTGTGTGTATGTGGTGTGTATGTGGTGTGTTTGTGTTCATGTGTGTGTGCACACCAGCAGGCACCCTCAGATGTTATTCCTCAGGTGAAACCCACCTTGTTGTTACTTTTATTGTTTTATTACATTTTAATTGATTTGTTATGATGTGTGTGTGGAGGTCACAGGACAACTTGCAGGAGTTGGTTCTCTCCTTTGCCATGTGGATCCTGAGGATTGAACTCAGGTTGTCATGCTTGTCTGGCAAGCGCGATTCACTGAGTCATTTCACTGGTCCCATTCCCCTTTAGAAGAGCTGAAGGACAAAAGTGGATGTCAGTGAAAGGACTCCATTTGACGAGGATCCTTTGCCCCCAAGAAGAGAAGGGAGGGTCTAAGCAGCGGCCAGCAGAAGGTTCTTTGAGTACTGAATATGTCTGGCATCTATGGTTTTTCTTGACAGTTTCACAGGAGGAGGAAGACCCAAAAACCAGTCTAAAGAGGTCCTACAATGCCATGGTAACCAGCATCCCCAGCGCTCAGCATTAGCTCAGATCAGGTTTATTTTTTGCTTCTGAGATGTCTCCATCTTATGCTGGCTTTAATGGCAGGGCTCTGTCCCAGGTAGGGACAGGTCCAGGGTCTCCTGGAACCCAAAATGATGGATGCTTTCCAGTCACACCACTGTAGAATCGGAACTCAGAGGAGGAAGCACAGCAAGACTCCCAACAGCCCCCGAGGCATAGATTGCTATTGCTCACAGTCCTCTGGTCCAAGGGAGTCACAGGGCTCATGACTGGGAAAAGCAAAGGGGTATCCCAGCTTATCTCCTGCTCACCCAGCCTCCTTCTCAACCCAAACGAGAGTGCTTAGGAACAGGGCTGCAGCTGGACCTGGGACTCAGTTGGTAGAATGCTCCCTCACCTGCACAAAGCCCCAGGTTTCATCTTTCATCCTGATTAAACTGGGCATGACAGCACATGGCTGGAATCCCAGTACCCAGAGGTAGAGGCAGGAGGATCAGAAGTTCAAGATCTTCATCAGCTATATAGCAAGTTTAAGACTAGCCTGAGCTACATAAGACCTTGTTCAAAAGGAGGCGGGGAAGGAGAGAAGGGAGAAGATGAGGCGGAAGACAAGTAGGGCTGTAGCTGCAAGAGATTCTGGTACTATAGTTGTGAGCATTTCTGGCTCAGGAAGGAGGATGAAGGGAGAGAGACAGTACCCACCTACCTATTCACTCAACTTTTGGGTGGATGATTTGGCTCAATGGTAGAGCCCTTGCTTAGCATGCACAAAACCCCTGGTTCCATCCCCAGTACCACAACACATACATACATTCACACACAACATTGTACCATTCCTATGCCAGACTAATATCCTAAACAGAGTGGTAAAGATATATTGATAACTCTATGGTAGGTGGCTGGAGGTGTTAAATAAAACATAGAATGTAGGCCAACGAACGAGTAGGCTCAAAGGAAAAAGGTGTTTACCACTAAAGCCTGATGACCCGAGTTCAACACCCAGGACCTCATGGTAGAAGTAGGGAACCTATTTCTGCAAGTTGTCCTTAGACCTCCACATGAGCACTATCTCACACACACACACACACACACACACACACACACACACACACACACACACACACACACACTTTTGCTTTGAGGACCCTCTCTGATTAGATGACATTTGTGCAGAAATCTGGAGGGACTGGGGCAGGAGACTGAAAGAAAAGCATTAAGTGTAGAAGGAGCAGCGAGAACTGAGGTCCTGAGGCAGGATCATGCTTGCAGTGTTGGAAAGACTGAGCAGGCCAGTGTGACTTGAGCAAAGTGGGTGGCAGGGAGAGTAAGCAGAAGTGAGAGTCGGACAGGAACTGGGGAGTTGGCTCTCTCCTACCATGCAGGCTTGGGGGCAAGTGCTTTAGCTGTTGAACCCTCTTGGCATTTGAACAATTTTTGTTGACTATGTAGCTCCAGCACTAGCCTAAGCAGCACATAGTAAGTGTTCAATAAACACACTTGATAGGAGACTACCCGAATGACCCAATGGGAGGCTGTGGAGGGTTCTGAGCAGGAGAGGAGTGAAACTTTACTTAGGGCTAGTGGTGTCCTCCTGAGGCGTCTGTGGACACAAGGCTGGGATCAGGAGAGTACGTCAAATGGGATTACACTGTCCAAGTGGGGGTGATGGGAGCTGGGCCATTTTAAGTGCCAAAGAGATGGAGAGACAGGGAGACAGTGGAGCTGATCTATTATAGGTTGGCTCTGGGCTGCTTGGTTCTGCTCAGATACCTGAGATGTGAGAAAGTAGGAGGTTTACAAAAAGGGCCCTGAGTTCGAGAGCAAGACAAGTAAGAAGCGTGGCTCAGTGGTGGAGCCCCTGACTAGAGTCCCCCAGTGAGGGGCTGTGGTGTGACTCAGTGGTAGAGCCCCTGCCTAGAGTCCACCAGTGAGGGGCTGGGGGTGTGGCTCAGTGGTGGAGCCCCTGCCTAGAGTCCCCAGTGAGGGGCTGGGGTGTGGCTCAGTGGTGGAGCCCCTGCCTAGAGTCCCCCAGTGAGGGGCTGGGGTGTGGCTCAGTGGTAGAGTCCCTGCCTAGAGTCCCCCAGTGAGGGGCTGGGGTGTGGCTCAGTGGTAGAGTCCCTGCCTAGAGTCCCCCAGTGAGGGGCTGGGGTGTGGCTCAGTGGTAGAGCCCCTGACTAGAATCTCCCTGTGTCTTATTCACTGCACTACTGCTGTGAAGAGACACCATTAACCAAGGCAACTTCTAAGGGAAAACATTTAGTTGGGGGCTTGCTTACAGTTTCAGAGAGTCCATGTTCATCAGGATGAGGGACATGGTAGCAGGCTTGGTGGCAGGCAGGCAGGACACTGGAGCAATGGCTGAGAGCTCATGTCTGATCCACAAATTGCAGGCAGAGAGAACAAGATCTCATAATCCTCCCCAAACAGTTCCAGCAGCTGGGGACCAATTATTCAAACATATGAGCCTATTGAGGGCCTTGTTATTCAAATCACCACACCCAATGAGGGGCTGGGGTGTGGCTCAGTGGTAGGGCTCCTCCCTAGAATTACCCAGGGAAGGGCTGTGGGGATGGCTCAGCAGCGGAGCACAGGAACAAGATGCTGGAGAAGGTCCTGGGTCCCATTCCCAATAGTGTTAAAAAGAAAACAAAGTTACACATGACTGACATACGATGATGCACCTCTGTTATTCTAATTCTAGCCCTTGAGAAGCTGAGAGTGGCATAGTGAGTTCAAACCCAGCCTGGCTGCACAGCAAGACTCTGTCTCAAAAAGAGGGAGGAAGGAGAGAAGAAAGGAAGGAGGGAGGGAGGAGGGGAGGAGGGCGGGAAAAGAGGAGAGCAGCCTTGTACATTCTCTGAGTCTCTACTATGAATTAGATCTGCAGTTCTCATGACATGACAATGCATGTGAGGTGACAGAATTATTTCTGGAATGTTGTGGTGACAGATGGGAGGTAATGAGACCAGCCCTGGTGCCACAGGGGCTTTCTGAAGGTGGCAATGCCTAAATTAAGTTTTTCTTGTTCTTGCCGGGTTTTGTGCTGGGCAAATGCTACATCATGGAATTCCAGCCTCGGCCTCCAAATGAGCCCTCTGTGTGTGTGTGTGTGTGTGTGTGTGTGTGTGTGTGTGGTAGGTAGTGTGTGTGCCGGTGGTAGCGGCACACATCTTTGATAGCAGAGGTAGGTGGATCTCTGAGTTGGAGGCTAGTCTGGTCTATAGAGAGAGTTCCAGGACAGCCAGGGCTACAGAGAAACCCTGTCTACACACACACACACACACACACACACACACACACACAGATGGACACTACCATGTTCAGGTTTGTGTGTTATGGAGATTTGAACTCATGCCCTCATGCTTGTGCAGCAAGCACCCCGGACCATATCTGAGCCCATGAATTGAGACTTGAAATCTGGAAACATTATCTGGGTGAAGGGGTGCAATAAAGAAGGCTTAGAAGCGAGAGGACACCTGCTTCCTGATGTGCTCTGAGAGAGTGGCAAGCAGAGGCTCTGAGACCTGGATATCCCTAGAATAAAATAGAAAAAGAAAAAAGTGGTATGAGGTGGGAGATGAGGTTCCATGCTGGTGCACAGGTGGCCCCAGAACATTTCAGGAGGCCAGTCTCTCTGCTCATCACCTCCTTTTAAAAAATACGTTTTTGTTTGTTTTAATTTTTTTGAACGTTTTATTAATTTATTCTTTTTATGTGTATGGGTATTTTGCCTGAATGTATATTTGTTCACCACAAATGTGCAGTGCCCATGGAGGCCAGAAGAGGGCGTTGGGTGCCCGAACTGAATCACAGGTGAGCTGCTGTGTAGGGTAATTGTAACCAAACCCGGATCCTCTGCCAGAGTGCTCAATGCAGCCAGGGGTGGTGGCACACCATTTAATCCCAGCGCAGGACGGAGGCCAGCCAGGGCTACGCAGTGAGACCCTGCCTCAGAAAAACAAACAAAAACCTAGAGTGGCAAGTGCTCTTCACATTGCACCCGTCTCCACCTCTGAATGGCCCTAGAGCTCCCGGGATCCCCGTCTCCACTTCCCACCTTGCTGTAGGCATGGGGGACTGCTCACCCCCACTTCCGTTCGTTGCTGTCGTTGGTTGGTTGGCTGGCTTTTTGTTTTGTTTTGTGGATCCTGCAGACTGAAGCCATCAGGTTTGAGCGGCAAGCAGTCTTCCTCACTGAACCATCTGCTTGTTCGTTTTTAAACATTTGTCACAACTCTTGCTCTTTCCTTAGAGCCCTCTCTCCCCCTTTCCCTCCCCTTATCCTCAGGGTCTGTGTGTTACTTACCCTGGTCCTGGACTCCTGAGCTTAAGCAATTCTCCTGCTTCAGCTTTCCAAATAGTATCCAGGACTATCTGCTCTTCCCACAGAGCCTGTCTTCTCTGTGTCTTCATTGTGTATCCATTAGTGGTTGTAAATACTTTGTGTTTGTTTGTTGACTAGGAGTGACATCTCTTTGGGTGTGTTTGCATCTATTTGTGTCTGACGTACCCCCCACCCCACACCCCTGTCTCCAAGTCTCTTGTGTCTCTGCCATGTCTTCATGCCTCTCTGTGGCTTCTGTCTCTCATTCCTATCCCTGGATGTTATTTGTGTGTGTGTGTGTGTGTGTGTGTGTGTGTGTGTGTGTGTGTGTGTGTGTGTGTGTGTGTGCGCGCGTGCGTGCGTGCGTGCGCGCGCGCGCGGATGCCACTCTCTCCCCCTACCTCTTGCCTATACATGTGGTAGACCTGAGGTCAGCCTCTACTGTCACACTCCTCAGAACAACATTCCTGTTTGCTTTTTTAAAGTGACCTTTATTTATTTATTGGACTCAGGCTACAATGCTTGTGTGAGAGTCAGGGATAACTGTAGGAGACAGTTCTCTTTCTTCTGTGAGGGACCAGAGATCAAAACAGGTTTTTAGGCTTGGTGGCAAGTTCCTCTATCCACTGATGGCTTGGCTTTGTATCTTTGAGACCTTGAACCTGCTGATTTGACTAACCTGGCTGACTAGTGAGCCCCAGGAATTCATGTGTTGCTACCTTCTTAGCCCCTGTATATCTGTTAGTGGCTATATGCTGTGTCTCCTTGGGATAAGTCCTTGATAGCAGCAGAGAATGTAGAGATTAGATTAGAACACACAGCCTCTGGGCCTCCTAAGCAGCAACTGGGATGTGGTGCTGAGAAAGATTATGTGTGAGCAGTAGAAGTCAGACCTGAGCCAAGAAAGACTAGAGAGGGTTCAGCATGTCTGAACCCCTGAGGACTGTGGCAGTGGGAACTTGGCCTGGTGGAAGTTGAGCCCCCAATTTCCCCTTCACCCTGTGCCCGCCACTCTTGACTCTCACTGTCCCCGATGCTGCCCAGCACCAGCTCCAGGATGGAACAGCTGTCTGGCTCCAGCCGCTGAGGCTCATTTTGAACAAACGAGATGATTGCAGGGAGGGATGGGAGGGGGAGAGGGGAGGGGAGGGTGACTGGGCCAAAGAGGAATCAGGCTCGATTGTCACTGCTGCCACTGCAGGAGGGAGGGTGGGTAGCAGGTGGGGTGGCGTGTGCCCAGGAGATGAGGAGGCCAGGCGAGCAAGGCAGGAAAAGGCAGAGGGACATTTGTCAGCCCAGCCCGCCAGTCCATCTGCCCCTACTTGTGGTCCTCCCTCCTGCCTGTGTCTCTCCCTGTGATTCAAAGAGGGATCTGTCTCTGCCTCTGTTCTTATGGTCCCCACCTTCCTACAGCCACCTCTCTCTGTCTGGATTTCTGCATATTTCTGAGCCTGACCCCCGCCTGTCCCTAGATACCACTGTCCTTACCGGAAGCAGGACCATGTGCAAGGCGGCCTCTCTTGTTCTTGCCATGCTACAGCACTCCAGACACATAGCATGATTTCCCAGGAAACCAATGAACCATGACCTTCAATAGAGGGATATTTTCAGAGATATCTCAATTAGGACTAATTAATTAAGCGAGTCACTTAGCCTGCCCTCTCCCCTACCTCGCAATCCTTGCAGCCTCCTGGGAGGAACCAGCCAGTGAGCGCTTGGCAGAGAGTCCAGCTCTAACTGCCTGGATGTTTGATCTATCACAGGCTGCTTCTGGCTACCTCATCAATCCATCCAGAAAGACATGGAGGCCCAGGCTTTTAATCCTGCACCCACGAGGCAGAGGCAGGAGGGATCTCAGTGAGTTCCAGACCAGACTGGTCTACATAGTGAGTTCTAAGTCAGTCATACACAGTAAGACCCTGTCTAAAAAATAAGAACAGAAACACAAAACAGAAAGGCAAAGTGGGCATGGGAGGGTGCCTAACTCTTCCCCCAGAGTATACAGAAATAAAATATGATGCCATGTGGTATGGATGAGGCTCTAGGACACTGCAGTGTTCAGAATGTGTCACTCTTTTGGTGAATAGCTGTGTGTACCCAGACATGTCAGCGTTCTGAGATGCATCTGGGAGTGGGAACCCATCTGAGGATGTGGGCCATGCTCTGTGGATTCCCTGTGATGTTCTGAGATAGGGTCACATATAACCCTGGGGGTTATGCAGCTGTAACTGAAGAAGATCTTGAGTCTGCCTCTGGAGAAGTTGGATGGTCGGCTTTGTGCCCCACCTTCCTGTTTAGGTGGTACTGGGGGTAGAACCCAGGGCTTCTAGTGTGCTAGGCCAATCCTTTCTTCACTGAGGTATATCACCAGTTTGCTGCAAATTCCTGTGCTTGCAGGTAAAATATCTCCCATCAAGGGCATAACAGGGCAGGCAGAGACATGGCATCATCTACAGCTTCCAGAAGATCCAGCAAGGTGTGCCAACTAAACACACTGGATAAATACTACACTACATGTCCTGCCCTGCCGTGCCCTCACTGTGGGCTAAGAGAGTTGAGTGACAGTTTTATTTATTTATTTTCTTGTGTGTGTGGTGTATATGCATGTGTTTGTGTGTATATGTGTGTGCAAGCAGACATGGACACTCACACATGCACACACACTCACACACATGCGCACGCACTCACATACACACCCACACATGCATACACACATATACACACATACACACACACACACACACACACACACACACACACACACACACACACGTAGAGGATAGAGGGCATCTTGCAGGAGTCAGGTTCTCTTTCTACCATGTAGACTGAACTCAGGGCATCAGGCTTGGCAGAAAGTGCCCTTACCCACTGAGATATCCTGCTAGCCTGCTTTAAGTAACTTCTTAAGACAGTATCTACCTGTGTCTTTGTACTGCACATACAAGACTTACCAGAAAGGAGAGTAAATATCATTTCTTGGTTTTAATTTCTAGCTATAAAGCCTTCAGAATAATTCCCAACTCAGGATTAGGGCTCTTGGGATTAGAGTAAAGACATGATTCTGTCTTTAGTTAAGACAGACCTGATGGCACAAGCCTTGATGTGAGGACCAAAGACATCACTCAGCTATCACTATAGCAAACAGGGCCCAGACAGACCTCAGTGTGGAGCCACCATGTATCCCAAGATGTGGCTGTTAGTTCAATAACTAGGTAGTTTGGGGACCATAAACGATTTTTTAAAACCCATATTTTCATTTTGTGTGTGTGTTGTGTGTATATTTGCATGTGTGGGGTTTCACATGGGTGCAAATGCATGAAGAGGGCTGGAGTTGGTGTCAGAAATCACCCTCCATTTTTATTCTACTGTATCCATTGAGGTGGGGGTCTCTTATTCAAATCCAGAGCTCACTGGTAAGGCTGGTCTCTCTAGCCAGCCTGCTTTGAGGATCCCCTGTCTCTGGTTTCCAAGGCTGGAATTACAGGTGGGCTGTCACACCCATGCAGTATTTAGGTGCATTCTGAGGATTCAAGCTCCAGTCCTAACACCTGCTGTTGAGCCTTTAACAGCTGAGCCTCTGCATGAACAGTTCTTGATGTGTGTCCAGGTCTACTGATCAGCTCCTCCTCCATATGCTGAGTTGTATGGTCAAGGAGGCTGATGTTAAAGAGAGTGTTCTCTGGCTATAACAGTAGTGGCCTTACTGCTAATGAGTGGTCAGGTGGACACTGCTCTACAGATGTCATTTCCCATGTGAGAGTGTGGAAACCATGTCTCAATGATGAGCTGTGACTTGGAAGTATAAACTAAATAAACACTTTCTCCCCAAGTTCATTTGGTCAGTTTGTTAACACTCTCTCTGGTCATGAGCATGGAGAGCTGAGTGTGGTGGCACACCATGGCCTTGTAATCTCAGTATCTGGGGTGGCAGAGGAAGATAAAGGGTTCAAGGCCAGCCTCAGCTACATAGCCAGTTCCAAAGGCTGGGGCTGGTGATGAGGCCCACTTAGTATGCACCAAGCCCTGGGTTCCATCCTCAGCATGGGATATACTGACTATGGTAGCACATGCCTATGGCTGAAGCATGTAGGATTAGGAGTTCAAGATCAGCCTCTACTACATAGTGAGTTTGATGCCAGCCGGAGCTACCCCTCCCCCAATACAATTTCTATTTCCAGTGTGTTTATCTGGCTGCAGACCATCATATTTCAAGGGGCGTCTGTCTGAGAATAGAAGGTTCATGAGCAATATGAACATTCGTGGCTATGGAGAACTTCACTCAGTTACATATATCCTCACAACATCCACTACTACAAACACAGTTTATCTTGGAGTCACACTGCTCTGTACACATGCCCATGACTATCCACAGAGGTGTCCAACTGTGGTAGATATGTCTGGAATGAGTCATGGTGTATCCAAGCTGTGGCTGGAGAGGTATCTTGGGAGGCCATGCAGCTCCTCCCAGCCTGTTCCCTGACTATCCTCTGCAGGTCCCTCATCTGCATGCCTTTCTTGTTGCCTGTCCACAGCTCAGGATTTCAGCAGCTTCTAATTCCTATTGATCTTCAGCTTCATAGCCCTGTAGTTTACAAGTGTGCGTAATCCAGAGGTCAACTTCAGGTGTCTTCTGCTATCAGTCTTCACATCATCATCATCATCTTCATCATCATCTCATATAACCATCATCATGTCATATCATCATTACATCTCATCAACATGGTGTCATCATCATCATATCACATCATCATCACCACCACCATCTCTACCGCCATCATATATCATCATCATTTACATCATCAACATCGTCATGATGTCATCATCAGATCATCACATCATCATTATTACTGCCATCCTCATCATTGAGACAAAGTTTGGCTATGTAGGCCTGGCTGTCCTGGGACTCACTATGTAGACTAGGCTGTTCTTGAATGCACCCATTTCTGCCTTTTGAGTGCTGAGATGAAAGTGTGCCACCATGGCCAGCTCCACCTTACTTTTTCAGGCACAGTCTCCCACTGAACTTGGAGCGAGTGAGCCCTGGGATCCTCCCAAATCTTCCTCACCATCACTGAGGTTATAAGTGCACACCTCCACATCTGGCTGGGGATTTGACCTCAATGTCTCATGCTTGCACAGCAAACACTTGTTCCCCTGAGCCTGCAGCATTAACCATCTTGACTCTGTGCCCCAAGCCCATCTCCTCACCTTGGTGCACTGTGACATATATTGGTTACTCTTCCTTTCACTGGAACCACATTCCTGACAAGAAGCAATCTTGGGGAAATTGGTGCTTATTTTCTTTTCCTGTTCTGTGATAAAATGTGCTAACAAAAGCAACTTAATGGGTAAAGGGTTTCTTTTGATGCACAGCTCTTGTATACAGTCTATCGTAACAGGGAGGTCATAGCAACAGGGGCTGGAAGCAGCTGGTCACATCACGTTCAAAGCCAAGAGGCAAGAGTCTTGTGTGAGTACACACTGCCGCTCTTCTCTCTCCATGTTCACATTCCAGAGTCCCAGCCTGGAGATGCCCCCACGGTGGGTGGGGTCTTCCCACCACAATAAATGCAACCAAAATAATCCCACACAGACATGCTCAGAGGCTTTTCTCCCAGAAGATCCTAGATTGTGTGTTTGGCACTTACCATGAGCCATCCAAAAGGCTTATTTTGGCTTCAAGTTTAAGGGGCTAGAGTTCAGCATGATGGAGTAGGCATGGGCTTTAGGAGAGTGAGGTGGCTGGTCACACCGAATGCCTGAAGTAAAGGAGAAGACATTGCTTATAAAATCTCAAAGTCTGGGGTTGAAAGCTCAGAGCTTCACACACATGCATATGGGCCTGAGTTCTGACCCCACAACCCATGTAAAATGTCACATGTGACAGCAAGGAGGATCCCTGGGGCTTGTTAGCCAGCCAGCCTATCCTGTTTTGTCAGAGACACCAAAAATGAAGGCAGATGACTCCCGAGGAACAATACATGAGGCTGACCTCTGGCCTCTACAATATACATGTACAATACACAATATACACATGCTCACATGTATGCACATGAAAAATCTGAAGTCCTGTTCCCAGTTACCTGCTTCTTCCACTGAGGATCCACCTCTGCGACCTTCCCAAATAGCGCTACTACCTGGGGACAAAGGGTTCAAATGTGTCATCCTGTGGGAGATACTTCACATCAAAACTACAATAGGTTGTTTGCTCATACCAGCTAGAAGAGACTGGACCCTGGGGACCGAGGAGTACATTTCAAAGGTGTCCTGCTCAGAGTGGGTTCATAGGTTAAAGCGTCCCTTGTGAGCAGTCAATGACAGACAGCCACTCACTCAAACACCTGTCCTGTTCTGTGAACAGACTGACTGATAGCCTGGATCACAGACTATTAGACAAGCTCTGATGCAGACCCAGCAGGATGGCTCCGGGGAGAGAGGTGCTGGCAAGCTGAGTTTGATCTCCAGGGTCCACAAGGTGGAAGGAGAGAACTGGCTCCTGAAAGTTATCGTCTGACCACATGCTCATCACGGTTTGTGCCCACACATGAACATATATATATAATAAATAATAAAAATGTAATAGAAGCCAAGACAGGGGGCCAGCCGGGTGGTTCACTTGGAAGGCATCTGCCGCATAGCCCGATGACCTGAATTTGATCCCTGGAATACACATTTTGGAAGAAAAGAAGTGACTTTCAAGTTGTTCTCTGACCTCCATGCACATGCTGCAGCACTTGTGTATGCATTTTCACACATGCATGTGCATGCACACACAGACAACATACACACACAGAGAGAGACGACATCATACTCACTAGAGAGACACCATACTGTAATAAATAATATATTTAAAATAATAAACATAAGACAGGGAGAAAGAGGTTGGGCGGATAAAATCAAGGTATAAAATCAAGGTACATACCTGTCATCATAGCATAGAAGTGGAGACAGGGTTAGGAACTCAAGGCCATTCTAGTAAGAGGGGGTTCATACATTTTAAAGAAAGAATGAATTTCAGATAATCATACTGGAAAATGAAATGGGTCACTCACCCCAGAACACAGCAGTCATTTGTGGTGGATTTTCATCTGAGAGGCTCTGGGCTTGTGCAAATGGGCTCCATGGGTGACAGGGTACTTAAACTAAAGGCACCATGACTGTGGAGTCACCTGGTAGACCCATGTAGTGAGATAGGCCAAGCTCGGATCAGATGTCAGGTCCTGAAAGACAACAACTCTCAGGTCTTAAGATGTCCCAAAGTTTCTGGGTGGTGGTGGTGCACACCTTTAGTCCAAGCACTTGGTGGACAGAGGCAGGTGGGTCTCTGTGAGTTCAAGACCAGCCTTGTCTACAAAATGAGTTCCAGGATAGCCAGAGCTACACGGAGAAACCTTGTCTCAAAAAACAAACAAGCAAACAAAAAAGGTGCTCCAGAGTTGGCAAATCCTGGATAGATAAGAGCTGAGCATGCATCTAAGGCCAATCCAGATCCTGAGATACACCATGGTGTAACAATCCTGGCATAGAGCAGGGTTGACATGACTGTGGTTGAAGTCAGTTCTGGCATAGATCATGGGGAAGCTGAGTGCGGGCATATACCAGCTTCCTAGCTTGTTGCTTTTCTGTTGTTGTGGTAATTCACTCTGGACAAATGATCTCAGTGGCAGTGGGAGTGAGTGGGTGTCTATTTATACTTCCAGGTCACAGTTCATCATTGAGAGATATTAGAGCAGGGATTCAATAGGAATTCGAAGCAGAAATCAGTGGCCTACCTTCCCAGGGATGGTACTGTCCCCAGTGGGCTGGGCCCTGCTAAATCAGTCATCATTCCCACGGCTGGTTTGAGACCCCTTAGGTGAACTGGAGACTGAGTCAGACTGGCAGTGAAGCAGTGCTGAAGCACGAGGCTAACTCACACCCTAAGCTAGATCGAGCAGAATTCATATAGCTAGAACCAGAAAATGTGTTTATTTGGGGGAAATTGATGGGGTCCATGTTTGTCTTACCTGTCTGTTGACCCATTTCTTACAAATTGTTCAGTATCTGAATTCTTCATTGTTGTTAGTTTGAGATCAGGCCCTCACACACCCAGTCTATCCCCAAACTCTCTATGTAGTCTAGGCATGTCCTCCTTTTCTCCTGTCTCCTCCTCTTCCTCCTCTTCCTCCTCCTCCTTCTTTTCATTTTCCAAGACAAGATTTCTCTATAGAACAGTCCTGGCTCTGAACTTTCTCTGTATACCAGTATGACCTCAAACTCACAGAGAACCTCCTGCCTCCCGAGTGCTGGCATTAAAGGCATACATCACCACCACCCAGCCTGCCTCCATCTTCTAAGTCCTGGATGACAGATCTTTGCCACCAGGTCTGGCTTGGACCCACATTTACATCACAGGGTGCACTAACACACACACACACACACACACACACACACACACACACACACACTTTGGCTCTTGTAGTTTGGATATAAGTGCTTCTCAAAGACTCATAGCAGGTGAGGCTAGTAAGTGATCATTGGATGATGAGGGTGCTAACCAACCACATCCCCAGATACGGTCACAGCTGACTGGGTTGCTAGTAGGCAAGTCCTGCTTGAAGGAAGTTGTCACTGGGGATATGCCTAGAAGTGGATCTCCTGTCTCTGGTGCCTTTCTCTCTTTCTCTGCTTCCTGGCTGCTATAAAGTAAACAGCTTTCCTGTGGCACAGATTCCTGCCACCATGAGTTTGATCTTATCCCAAAGCAATGGGTTAAAAGCTCTGAAGCCGTGAAACAAAACAATCTTTTCTCCTATGACTGATTTTCTTTTATCTTTTGTGTGTGTGTGTGTGTGTGTGTGTATGAGTCCCCTGACATTCTTACATGGGCCATGGCCCATGCACACCAGAGAGCATAGGGCAACATTGGCTGTAGGTCCCGGCCTTGCACTTTGTTTGAGAAGGTCTCTTTTGTAATTAACCACATATGCCAGGCTAGCTGGGATTCTCCTGTCTCAAACTCCCATTTCACTGTAGAAGCTCTGATATTACAGATGTGTACTACTGTGTCCAGCTCTATGTGGGTTCTGGGGATTTAAACTAAGGTCCTCATACTTGCATGCCAAACACTTTACCCACTGAATCATCTCAGCCCCAACTCACCAACTTTTGAAATTTTCTTCTACATGCACAGCATTGACTGAAGGAAAGCACATGCTACCGTGGGGAAGTATATCCCATCAGGCACCCAAAAGAAAAGAATTTGAGTTTATTTTGAAAGTTTTATAGTTATTTATGTGGGGGGCAAACATACCATGGTGTGCATGTGGAAGGCAGAGGACAAACTTGGGGCAATCAGGTATCTCCCTTCTCCATGTGGATCCTGAAAATGATAGGTTATCAGCCATGGGGTCAAGCATCTACCCACTGAGCCATCTCACTGGCCCAAAATAGTTTGGTGTCTGCCCCAGTCTCTTATACATGCATGTAATGTCATGCACTTACATACATACACCACCCACATGCATGCTTTACTTCTTCATAGTCTATTTATTCTGTATTTCTGCACACACATGTCAGGGCCCAGGATATCAGAGAAAAACTTGGGGGAGTCGGTTCCCCCCTTCTATGAATTGAAGTCTGGTTGTCAGGCTTGGCCACAAGTGCCTTTTCCCATTTTGATTCATGTTGCCGGACCCACTTCCCAGTATATGACCCCTTCCTTCTCACCCTTAGGATGAAGTTGGAGTCATATATACCGCCCTGTGTGAACCTTTGCTTGTCTGTAGCTAGGGACCCTCGGGTAGCAAGATTCCCACCTAGAGCTCCAGCTAGAGTTGAGAAAACAGTATGGACACATTCTCTGCCCCAGAGTGGGCAGTAGTTTTCCACAGTCATCAGGGAAGACTAAAACCAGACGCTGGAGGAACTCCATCCTGGCGGCCAGCTTTCTCCATCTTGCCAGCTGTGGCTTGGAAGGACAGCCTTGAGGCGAGAAAAAAAAAAAAAACCCAAAGGGACCCCATCCTCCCCACTGGCTCACCCGCCTTTGCCACCAGGGACCCTCTCCTTCCTTCTTTCTGTCAGGCCCCCTCCTCCTCCCAACTACTCAGATATTCCAAGGCAGGAAACTCATGAATATTTATAAGGTCCTGGCAGTCAGGGAGATAAAAAAAAAAAAAAAAAAAAAAAAAAACCATTTGAAATTTATGAAGCTGGATCCATCTATAAATAACAGGCCCGTGGCTGGTGGGTTACCTCCCTCACCCACTGAAGGTTTCGAGTTCAATACCAGATCTAGTGGAGCCTCCTAAAACTGACCCTCCATAAACACATGTACGCACGAGCATCCAGAGCTCCACTGTGAGTACACAGTTCTGTATGTATGTGTGTGTGTGGTGTATACACATGCATCCGTGTACACACAGAGGCCAGAGGACACTAGGGGTCCTGTTCTGTCACTCTCTGTCCTACTCCTTGAGACAAAGTCTTTGACTGGAACTGGAGCTAGGCTAGCAGCCAGCACACCCTGAGGGTGCTTGGAATTAGAACTCAGGGCGTTATGCTTGCCCAGCAAAAGCCCTTATCCCCTGATCCTTCTCCCTGACCCTTGGCCACACGGTTTAGCATTCTTCTGTTCATGGCACACACACATCCACATCCAGATGAATAAAGAGACACACATTCACACCTACCAGCAACCACCTCTCTTAAACACACTCATGTAAACAGCCAACTGTTTAGAGTGGACCAGAATCTGCTAATCTATCTCCTCTGTTCACACTTCAGCAAAGGCAGCCACTCACACTCACGTTGGCATAGACTGTAGAAAGGCCATACCCCAGATGATGAGACACTTCCTGATCCATGGCCCAAATCCAGAGTCCATTCCCTGGACCTCAGTTTTCCCATCTGTATAAGGAACATGCTGAGAGTCTTACAGGTGATGTTTGGTGTGTGTGTGTGTGTGTGTGTGTGTGTGTGTGTGTGTGTGTAGCGAGGGATGGAAACCAGAGCTTCATGCCTGCTAAGTAAACAGTCTTTGGCTCAGTCACCCTACAACCTCATTGTTATTTTTAAATATGTACAGTAGAATCTGGGCGATGGGTGTGGCTCAGTGGCAGAGCCCCTGCCTAGAGTCCCCCAGTGAGGGGTTGGTGGTGTGGTTCAGTGGCAGAGCTCTAGCCTACTTTGCTCAAGGTCCTGAGTTTCATTCCCAGCATTGCAAAAACAAACAAACAAAAAGCAGATGTGGTGGTACACACCTGTAATCCCAAGGTGGAGGCAATGGGATCAGATGTTTAAAATCAGTCTTAGCTTCATAGAATTGAAGGTCAGCTTGGGCTGCATGAGGCCCTGTCCCAAAAATAAATGAAAAAAAAAAAAAAAAGTCTATGGCTCGGGAGAGGGCTCACTTGGTAAAGTGCTTCCCTTAAAAGTTTGAATCTATGAACTTAATCTCCCAGAACCTACTCAGTGTATTCTTAGAACCAGTGCCGGGGAGGCAGAGAACAAGAGGATCCCTATGGCTGGCTAGCCAACCTAGCTCAATCAGTGAGCTCCAGGGTCAGTGAGAGACCCTGCCTCAAAATAAAACATTCCTAAGGTGGAGAAGCAATTGAGGAAGACATCTGATGTCAGCCTTGGGCCTCCATGCACACGTACATGTGCACAGGCACACGCAGCCTCTCTCTCTCTCTCTCTCTCTCTCTCTCTCTCTCTCTCTCTCTCTCTCTCTCTCTCACACACACACACACACACACACACACACGTGGGTGAGGCACTTCAGTGGGCCAACAACTTTTTCACAGAGGTTTCCTAATACTGCCGGAAAACACAGATATTTACATAACGATTCGTAACACCGGCAAAATTACAGTTATGAAGTAGTAACAAAAATAATTTTATGGTTAGGGCTCACCGCAGCATGAGGAACTGTATTAAAGATTCACGGCAGTAGGAAGGTTGAGGACCACTGGTCTGGATGATTATGGGTGGGCACTCACACTGGCTATCAATCACCTGCTTCCTGGAGCTGGAGGTGTCTTCCAATCTTCTCCAGAGTGTGATGCTCCCCAAACTGAGGCATGGATATGGAGGTGACAGCTGTATGGTCAGCATATCTCATCAGCATGGGGTTCAGGCAGAAACCCAAGAACAGCTATACTTCCTGTGCCCTACTGAGGAGAGTCACAGGGCCACTAAGCATTTGTGCAACCCCAGCATGGTTGTCTGACACTGGTCCCTGTTCTCAGTTCCCTGGGGCTGAAAATCAGGCCAACTTGGCTCTGAACATCTCGTGACACAGTTGAGGGCCCTTTTGGATTCATTAACTCACTGCTGGAGACTCAGCCTATGCCTCTCTGATCTGCCTGGGAATTTCAAAAGGGAGCCTGGAGACAGACAATGCCTTGAACTTCCGGACCCCTAGTGGGAATCATTCCCATTCCGCACCACTGCTCTTGCTTTGCAGATGAGAAAGGTGTGATTCAGAGAGGTTAAATCACTTGCCCAAGGTCACACAGCCAGGAAGTGGAGGAGTCAGGATCTGAACTCAAGTCAGCCAAGTCTGGGCTTTGTGTGTTTCTAAGTTGCTCAAACTTACAGCTAGCCATCTATTCGAAACTGGGCATGGCAACTCATGCTTTTAATACCAGTACTCTGGCGACTGAAGCAGGCATTATTGCTGAGAGTCTGGGCAACCCAAGCTATATAAATAGTGAGATCCTATCTCAAGAAGCATGAGGGTGGGATGGTTTGTGTGTCAACTCTGAGAGGAGAGAGGATGTTGTCAGAGCTGGACAGATAGGTGGGGAAAAGGTTCCACGGTAACCTTAGAAACCAGTCATGACTTCAGTTCCTCTGTGCTCCTGTGGCCTGCCAGTGCTGTCAGCCTGGGAGGGAGGGGGGCAGGGCTGGAGGAAGGAGAGAAGGAATAGAAGGGGGAGAAATAATGAAGGATGAGTGGAAGCAGAAGGGGAAGGCTGGCTTAGTGGGTAAGGTTGGCCGTGCAATCATGAGGTCCTGAATTCAAATTCCCAGGACCCACATAAAGACCGCTGCAATTCCAGCACTCTTCTGTAGAGGTGGGTGGAGACAGGAGAATCCTGGAGGCTTGGGGCCAGCTAGCCCATGTATGCAGTGGTGAACACATAAAGTGACCCTCATCTGTGCTTGGAAATGAGAGGGGTTCCTGAGGTGGTGACATTTTACTTAAAAGCGGAGGGATCAATGATCTAGGGGGGTTCAGGGTCAGGTGGGAGGAGCAGCAAGTGGAGACCAGCCTCTCTATAGCTCCCCAGCCCTGTACTCTTAACCCTAGCTCTGGCACTTAGCACAGAAGCAAACAGCACTGACTCAGGGTTCTCTCTTTCTGGAAATACTGTGCAGATATTTATTTATCATCTATCAGGTGCTAAGAGGTTTTGTGGATGTGGGGAAAGTGATGGGGACAGGATGTTCTTGACCTTAGCCATTTCCCTCCTGATTAGCTGTGTTACTCTTTCATGACTGTAATGAAATACCTGAGGTTGGATGACTTCATAAAGCAAAAAGGTTTAACACACACTGTAAGAAGCTCAAGGGTATGGGGTTGGTATCAGACAGGCTTTGATGGGGACTTCGTGGTTGGGATGCTCATCTACACAGATATGCCACCATGAAGCCCGGCTCCCAGTCTATTACTGGGGATTTTAAGGCAGAGGGGCTCTGCTTCTACACCACACTCCCACTTCTAGGCTTACAGAAACCTTCTGGAGAGACTGAACAGGAGGGCGACCCCCTCCCCAGAATTACCATACTTTCCTGGGTGGGGCAGTGGTAACCTCTTACTACTAGTGACCACTTACGAAGTGATCTCTTGCTAGTCCCATCTCTTAAAGGACCTCCCCTCTTATGTTGCCATACTGGGAACCCAGAAACTTCTGAGGGTAGAGTATGGTTCTTCCAGCAACACTCACTGAGTGTGATGTTGGGTTTCCATCACGACAAAGTTTGGCCTGAAGGAGACTAAGAAGGTCTGGGGCTGCTGGGATAGTCGAAGGAGAGATGCACTCCGATCTCCAGATCTATGCCTCTGTCCTCTGATCTCCACAGACAAGTTGTGGCATGTGTGATGACACTCATAGAGTGTGTGTGTGCACGTACACAACAAACAAACAAATAATTGTAATAAATCAAAATAAAATAAGGGTTATTTTCAAAGGTCTTTTTTTTGGGGGGAGCAA
Source organism: Phyllotis vaccarum (assembly GCA_033318265.1). Lineage (NCBI taxonomy): Eukaryota > Metazoa > Chordata > Mammalia > Rodentia > Cricetidae > Phyllotis > Phyllotis vaccarum. The sequence goes on from JARWLC010000012.1 coordinate 108,930,738, forward strand.
TTAAGGAAGGCTTCTCGGAAGTGGCCACTTCTCAGACTTTTTTTTTTACTATGGACAAAAAGGATGATTCCTGGAGAGAAGGGTCAGCAGCTAATTTGTCTCCTGATCTTGCTAAGGACCTAAGTTTGGTTTCCAGCTCACAGCTGCCTGTAACTTTAGTTCTTGTGTCTCTGCTGCCCTCTCCTGGCCTCCATGAACACCTGCCCTCACATAGCCTACACTCACACAGACACACATATACCTATAAATACAGAGAAAATAAGTATTTTTTAAAAGTTCAACTGGGGTGTGTGGTGGCACACACCTTTAATTCCAGCAATTGGGAGGCAGAGGCAGGCAGATCTCTGAGTTTGAGGCCAGTCTGGTCTACAGAGTGAGTTCCAAGACAGCCAGCGTTTCACAGAATGATCTTGTCTCAGAAACAAAAACAATAATAATAATAATAAAAAAGAACATTATCCTCCTTCCTTCCAAGTCTTGTTTTGGGTGAATGTCTCACAGTGGGTATGTTGGTTCGGACAGCCGTGGAGGAAGGAATCTGGGATGTTAGTCCTGAGTGCTGGTTGTCTATCTGGTGTCCAAGTCAGATCTTTTCCTGTAGGATAGACCTGTGAAAACTACATTTATCAAGTGCCCTTGTTCCCTGGTTTCCTCCTCTGTTCTGGCAATGTAGAGGGAGTAGGCTGGAGAAAGGGAAGGGGGTGGGGGACTGTTGTGCCCTCTCCCCCCTCTCTTGTACAGTCTCTTACTTCCAAGTGTCCTGAACAGAGGCTTCAATTTTTGGACTCTGGTCTCACTGTCTGTCTTTCAGGGTTACTGCTGTTGCTGTAACAGAGCACCACGACCAAAGAAGCTTGGGGAGGAAAGGGATTATTATGCTTCCACATCCTTGTTCATCATCACAAGAAGTCAGGACAGGAACTCAAGCAGGGCAGGAACTGGAGGCAGGAGCTGATGCAGAGGTCACGAAGGGTGCTTCTCACTTGCTTGCTCATCATGGCTTGCTCTGCCTACTTTCTTCTAGAACCCAGGACCATCAGCCCATGGATGGCATCAGCCACAGTAGGCTGGAAACTCCCCCATATCACTAATTGAGAAAATGTCCTACAGGCTTGCCTACAGACACATCTTAGGGAGTCATTTTTATTAATTGAGGTTCCCTTCTCTCAGATGACTTTAGCTTGGGTCAACTTGACATACAACTCTGCAGCACATCGCCTTTTCACCGCCCAATCTTGGGGTGGCAGCACTCCTGTTTGTTTTAAAGATGAATCAGTTTTATTTTATGTGTATGGATGCGTGTCTGCGTGTGGGAATGTTATGTGAGTGCAGTGCCCACGGAGGCCAGAAGAGGGCCGTGTATTCCTTGGAGCTACAGTTGCAGGCAGTTGTGAGGCTTTGGATGTGGGAGTTGGAAACTGAGCTCAGGGCCTCTGTAAGAATGATAAGTGCTCTTACCTGCCAAGCTGGAACTCCAGCCCCTGGTGACACCTGGCATAGTTTCTCTTCAGCCATCTGTTTCCTCATCTTCAAGTCCCTCCTTGGGGCCATTCCAGCATTGGTGGTTCCTTCTCCAGTCTGGGAAGACACAGAAACTCCTGCCGCTGGGTTTTCCTTCTAAGGCACACCCTAGCATCTCTTGCCAATGACGACTGGCCACCTAAGACATAGCAACAACTGTTTTTACAAATAGGGAAACTGAGGCATAGTAAGGTTCAAGTCTCTTGCCCAACCAAAGTCACGGGGCTAGGAGGAGACACTATGCAAAGGTCCACACACTGAGTGAGGTTGTGTGCCTGAGCCATGCTTGCAGTGTGCCTGGCATGCATATGGGTGATAATGTAATTACCACTTGCAGAGCTGGTCTCCAGAACGCTGAGGCTGGAGATGCCTGCCAGAGCTCCTTCAGTGGGGCGGGACACAGGTGCAGCTGGCCACAATGCCTGCTGATTGAAGGCCCTTCTGGGCTCAGCCACCTGGCAGAACAATGGCAGGCTCCCGCTGGCTGTCATCCACAGAGGAGCAGAGGGGAAGAGGGCCTCTCTGCCTGGGAGCTACTGCTCCCCAGCTCTGCCAGGATCGATTTTCCCTTCAAGTGGCCCATTCTTACTAACAAAGGACTCGGGTGACCCAGGTGGCCATCACCACCCACTCTCCTGCAAGTGCATTCTGTCTGTGTGCAGGTCTCTTTGGGTCCTGGGAATGGAACCTAAGGCTTTGCACATGCTAGGCAAATTCTGGGCCACAGCTTTCTGCCTTGGACATGAATTTCTTTGAAAGACCTAGGAAAGTGCAAGAATGAATGGAATTGGGTTTCTTTGGCTGCTTTGGCTCAATTCAATTATGGGATTAAACTGTGCCCCCCCCTTCCAGAAGCATACCTGTTTTAATACTTACTGTGGCTGTGGGTGGAGACAGGGCCTGTGAAAGGGAACCAGTGTGAGCTCCAAAGCCAGTCAAAGCAACAGCAGCTCAAAAACAATTGATAAAGTACTGAGTATCGTGGTGTGTGCCCCAGTGCTTGGGAGGCTGAAACATGAGGATTTCCATGAGTTCAAGACCAGTGTAGGCAACATAATGAGTCCAGGGCTACTGTGGTGGTGATGGTGATTTTATGGCTAACCCAGCTACCCAACTGGTCTTTGTCTTTCATTTTCCCCAACTGTAAAGTTAAATAAACATCTTTTCTTTATAAATTAACCAGCCTCAGGCATTCTGTTATAGTAATAAAATGATGCCTGCACAGGCCTCCTGAGTAGAGCTGGAGCAGAGGAGAAATTAGATTTGGAGGAAAAGGGAGAACATTCTAGTTCACCCCCCAGACCTCACCCCCACCCTCACCTCCTAGTTTAATCTTCAGCCCCTCATGGCAGAACTTTAAGAAAGGTAGGGATCTCATTTTCATAGCTGCATTCCTGGAGCCTCGGATACATAGTAGGTGCTTAGTGAATGTTCCTGGGAGGAGCAGGTGCCCTGTGCCCACTAGACCTTTGATACTGTTCCCTCTGCTAAGAGTTCAGTGGTTCCTACCCCACGGCCTCGGGCTCATCCACCTGTCCTGTTTAGTTACTGCTACTTCTGGGATGCTGGCCCTCCATTAACCCTGCCCATTGAGCCCAGTGCTTCCCCACCTTGCACGTGTCACACCTTTTTTATAATTGCCTCTCACTTGTCTCTTCTTGGCTGGTGTGTGAATTTGGGGAGCTCTGGAGCTGCTGTCCTAAAGCCCCTTTGTGAGGCAAACAGCCACAGGCTTCTCATGAGCTCTCTCTGAACTGCAGGCTTTAAGCGCTCAGAATACATTAGCTCCCTGCTTCTGCAAACCATCAACTGTACTGTCACCAGCTTCCTTGTTTGGGAAATGAGAAACCTGAGGCTCAGAGACGTAAACAACTTGCTGCCCACTCTTGGTATTGCATAGAGCCAACTCTGGCCTGTGAAATGGCTCAGTGGGTAAAGGCACTTGCCACCAAGCCGGCCCTATGTTTGATCCCTGTAGCCCATACAGTGGAAAGACAGAACTGAGTCCAGAAAGTTGTCCTCTGACCGCTACAAGCTTGCCATTACATGCTTGAAAACATGCAAACACAAACATACATAAACAAATGCATACATACATAAAGTGTAATTAGAAAAAACATTTAAGTTCAGACTACCTAACCCTTCTATTTTTGTGCCCGTCCAGTAATATTTATTTGTTTGTTTATGTTGAGGCAGGGTCTCTCTGTATAACTCTGGCTGCCTGGAACTCACTATGTAGACCAGGCTAGCCTCTAACTCATAGAGATCCTGCCTGTCTTTGTCTCCCGAGGGCCAGACTAAGCCATTTATTTTTATTCTGAAAGCAGTTATGATACTCCTTGTGTACCACGCTGCATAGGGAAGCTTCTGATTGTTTGTATGGAGACCAGGTCTTTCTGTAAAGCCCAGGCTGCCCTTGGACTCTGGGTAACCCCACCTCTGCCTCCCATGTACCCTGCTATGTCAGCAGGTGAACCATTTAAATACATAAACAGCTTCTTCAAAGCCCCTGAGATTTGCCTATTCTTAGCCTCTAGCTGGAGCTGGGCAACGGAAGTACAGAACGGTTAAGTCACTAGCCCAGCATCACACAGCATAACCTCGGTTTGAACACTGGAAACTCGGATCCACAATTAGCTGAGAGGATCGAATGCTTTTATTGGACATTTGTTTGAAACCTTGAAACGTTCGTCCAGAAGTACACCCAAGTAACGAAGTAACGAATGGTCTGGACACCCAAAGAAAGCAGCCACCCTAGAGATGTGACTCTGGTAGATTCCTGCCTAGACTCTTCCAGTGAGGGGCTGGGACTCGGGCAGAGCTCTGGCCTAGCATGTTCAGGCCCTGTGTTCCCAAGAACAAACAGCACGAATGAGAAAAAGAAAGAAGGGAGAACGGGGTGGGGGAGAACGGGGGGGGGGGTAAACCAGCTGCCCTCTGGGACCCCCCAGGCACCCAGTGGGAGCCCACCGAGGCGGTCCCAAGCAGCGGAGCAGCTGCTGGCTGGGGCTCCCGTCCCAGCCGGTGTACAGCCTCCACCGTCTGTCTCCAGCCTGCCCGGGAGCCTCCTTGCTTGCAGCAAACGTTTCATTTTGTGCCCGGGTGTCCCTGGCTATCCGAACAAACGCCTCCGCCAGCCACGGAAGATAAATTTCTCCCGCGCCGACCTCTCCGCGCAGCGGGATTGATTTCCGAACTCCAGCTCCTGCCGCAGCCCGGGCCCAGCCCCCACCGCGGGCACCAAGGGCTGCAGATTTATACCCTGGCCAGAAATTGAATTCCTGTAAGTCGAGGGAAGTGTCTAAAAAGCTCATCCAGGCTCATTTTTACTTCTGACAAACTTCAGGTGAGAGATTAAACCGGAGCCGGGCTTCCAGCAGCAGGACGATGAAAACTGAGAAATCACCATTAATATCTTACACTGCCTGCCTCCAGGGCCGAGAAAACAACCGAATCTGCAGGCTGAGCTTTTTTTTGGGGGGGGGGGGTCCCGGTTGCCGACTGGCAAAAGACACCTGCTCTGGGCACCAGAGGCTAGCTTTATGATTTCCATTGCAAAAATGCAGACGTTCACAATGATGCAACTCAACCGTTCTTTCGGATCTGCAAGATGGCTCACTGGTAAAGTCACTTGCTGGGAAGCATGAGGACTGGCTGGCGTTTCATCCTTGGGACTCACATGTCAGAGGACCAAAACCACCTCCCAAAAGTTGTCTGCTGACCTCTAAACATTTACCATGACAGCCTTCCCCCAAATGAATGAATGAATGAATGAATATCCATTTAAAAAACAAATAAGGGGTCGGAGAGATGGTACAGAGATTAGGGGCCCACATGGCTTTTACAGAGGACTTGAATTTCTTTGCCAGCAGTCAAGCTGGGTGGCATAAAGCCCTCCTCTATTGGTCTCCAAAGGCTCTCTCTCTCTCTCTCTCTCTCTCTCTCTCTCTCTCTCTCTCTCTCTCTCTCTCTCTCTCTCACACACACACACACACACACACACACAGAATTTTAAATAATTTTCTTTTTTAAATTGAAACACTCATTTTAAATAGACTGCGGCAATCTGGACCCTTGGTAGTTCTTACTAAGCTTCCCTGGCTGTGTAGCAAGAAGACTTCAGAGTCTGTGGATAATTCCAGAACCCTCGGTCTGACTGCCCCACCACTGCCAGAGGCCCACGGAAATCCAGGGAGGAAGAAGTCACTAGCAAGGTTGTACCACTCTAGCTCCTCTGGATGCAGATGCAGCTAGCTGCTCACATCCTTGGTTCAAAAGCCGCTAAGTATTAAAGAAATGAGTCCTTGATGTCAACACAGAAAGGATCAAAACGGAATCTTCCTGAGAAGACAGGCGTTTTTATGTCTCTGTGAACTTCGATAGATCTGGCCTCTGGCAGGCAGGCTGACAGAACAAGCTGAACTGTGGGCTGAGAGCTAAATGCCTGTAGATCTGGGGTTTGTTCATTCAGTAATTCAGCTGCAGCTACTGCTGACAGACACCAGGCATCCGAGGGAACCTGTAGACACATGAGATGGGGCCTGGTCCCTCTTTAGTTTACTTTTTGAGGGGTTTGGTGGTGGTACTGGGACCCAGAGCCCTGTGCATGCTCACAAGTGCTCTACCCCTGAGCCACGCCCCCAACCCCTCACTGGGGAATTTTAGGCAGGGGCTCTACCACTGAGCCACACCCCAGTCCCTCACTGGGGAATTCTAGGCAAGGGCTCTACCACTAAGCCACATCCCAGCCCCTCACTGGGGGATTTTAGGTAGGGGCTCTACCCCTGAGCCACATCCCAGTGAAGTTCTTGAGGATAAAAATCAGTAGGAGGACCTGGGAATAAGGCTCCATATAAAGAACTGGGCAATCATGGGCTTCCAAAACCAAACAGCTAGTGAAGCATTTTACAAAATCTCTGAGTAGTGTCCTTCAAGGCTGCCAAGGTCACAGGCAGGAGTGGAGACACTGTCCCAGAGTAAGAAGATGAGGTGGCTCAGTGAGTGTAGGATCTTGAATTGGATTCTGGATCCAAAAAAGGACCTGAGTGGGAAAACTGGAGAAAGCAGACAAGTCTGAATTCAATTAGTGTTGAGGGTTCAGTTCTGATCAGTGTGCTGGGGTTACATAAGACGTTAACAATGCAGGAAGAGGGAGGATCACTCTTGTGCTCCTGGGCAGTGCTGTAAGGTGGTCTAAGACCACAGCAGGGCTGTCTTGTGAAATTTTCCTGTGAATCTAAACTTATTTCAAAAAAGAAGTCAGCAGGGCACCCACAAACATCAGGGAGCTGGCAGATAGTGTGTGATAACCCACAAGCACCAGGGAGCTGGCGGATAGTGTGTGATAACCCACAAGTACCAGGGAGCTGGCGGATAGTGTGTGATAACCCACAAACACCAGGGAGCTGGCAGATAGTGTGTGAGAAGGGCCTGGGGCTGTGTGGATCACGTGTTCAGCACTGTGATTAGCTCTGGGTGGATAGTAATTGATAACATCCTTCAAAAGCATGCCTGTGACACCCACATTGGTTCAGATGTGGTGTGAGGCCCCCCTCAGGTTCACACACTATTGAAATGGTGGAGCTGTATGTTTACGGGTGTCTGCAGTGTGTGGAGGCCAGAGCTCACTGTAACACCAAGGACCTTCCCTGTTCTTGCATCACCTTTGTTGCTTCATTTTGTTTGTTTGTGTGTATGTGTGAGCATGTATGTATATATGTGCGTGTGTGTGTGAATGTGTGTATATGTGGTTATGCATGTGTACTGTGTGTGCAGTGAGGTACACAATTTTTATTGTCAACTTTACAGATGACCCATAACAAGTGATGTGCTTGGAAACCTACCAAGCATGAGGAAGGAGCAGATCCAGAACTTGAACATTCATCATGGCCCAACCTCATTGGGTTTTTCATAAGAAACTAGTTGCCAAGCACATAGCTCGGGGTCTCTATTATTCCAAACTTTTCCTAGGGTGATCAAATGTCTACAGATATCTACAGACAGGGGATCAGTGACAGACCAAAGTACAAACACAAAGTCCAACTTGGAGAACCAATGTGCTCTAGTGGGTTTACGTACAGTAGCAGAAAAGACTCAAAGACAGCTACGTCACCAAAGCCTGCCCAGCTTGTGTGACAGCTCACAAGGCTGGAAATCCAGAGCTCAGTGCACAGCCTGAGGCAGCTCAGTGAGTTGGAGAGTGTTCTTCCCAGGTGCCCAGGCAGCCTCCATTTCTTCCAGGCAGCTGGGCTGGGTTTAGGATCCTCTTTGCAGCTTATCTGAGAATGACTCCCAACAGCCTTTTCAACTTATGTTCTTTTGGGCAGGGAGGGGTCTAGTGAATCTGGACAGTTTCAGGGATTAAGCTATTTTGAGTTGTGGGCTTCCTTTCTGGAGCTTCCCTGAAGGATAAACGGTTTTACCACCTTTTACAACAGTGGTTCTTAACCTTCCTAGTGCCACGACTTTAACACAGTTCCTCATGCTGTGGGGACCCCCAACCATAAGATTATTTTGTTGATACTTCATAATTGTAATTTTGCTACTGTTATGAATCATAATGTAAATATCTCATATTCGGGATGTCTGATATGTGACCCCTATGAGGGGGTCATTTGAACACTAAAGAGGTTGCAGTCCCGACCTGGGATCGGCTGCTTCACATCCTGTTGTGTTACCTCCTGTAAATGTCTGCCCTAAAATATTCTGTTGTTTCAATTCTCTTTAAAAAACAAAAAACTTTGATTATTTGTTTCATTATTTTGAGTGTTTGGGTGTTTTTCTTGAATGTATGTTGCTGTGTCTGCTGCCCAGTGAATAGCATTGGATCTCCAGAACTACAGTTAGCAGATGGTTATGAGCCACATGTACCACCTGGGACCAAACTCTGGTCCTCTGCAAGAGCAACAAGTGCTTTTAATCACCGAGCCATCTTTTCAGAGCTTTTCTTTTACACTCTGTGTCTTAGGAAGTTTCCCTTCACCAGATAGAGGTGGCACGTGCCTTTAATCACAGCACTCGGAATGCAGAAGCAGGTGGATCTCTGTGAGTTTAAGGCCGCCTGGTTCCAAGATAGCCAGGATTTCACAAAGAAACCCTGTCTTGAAAAACAACAAAGTTTCCCTTCAAGATGGAAGGTTTTAAACTTGAGGAAACTGCTACACATCAGCCGAGAATCTACTCCCAGTAATTACTGGGAGCAAGCTTTCAGACCCGGAACCTTTAGAAGATACAAATGTAACCAAGCCTTAACATGGCTCAGCTAAGAGCTAGGGAACATTAACTCTGCTGGTTGTTTGCAGATCTTTGTTCTTGTTTTACTGGCCAGGCATGGCAGGCATTCTGATATCCCCGTACTCCAGAGGTAGGGGCAGGAGGGTCAGCAGTTCAAAGGCAGCCTGAATTATATTCTTTCTAATATGAAAAAATACTGGGACTGGGGAATTGGCTTAGTTAGTAAAGGATGTGCCATGCAAATATGTAGATTTGAGCTTGGGACCCCAGAACCCATGTAAAAACATGGCTACATACACCTGTGACCTCAGTTCTGGAAAGGCAGAGATGAGGGATCCCTGGAGCTCCCTGGCCAGCAATCCTAGTGAATCAGTGAATTCAGCTAGAGAAACTTCTAAAATAAAAACCAGATGGTTAGCTTTAGAGGAAAACTCCCAGTGTTGGGCCTTCACACTTGCATACACACATACAGCATATGTGTAAGAATATATACACGTATGTATACACACAAAATGAGTATACTGGTACATGGATAAATAGATATACAAATGGGTGGATGGGTAGATGGGGGGATGGATAGAGAGATTAATGGATGAGTGGGTAAAGAGATGGACAGATAAGTTCATAGATGGATGGAAGGATGAAGAGACAATAGATGAATGGGTGCTAGGATGCATGGACAAAGGAAGAGATCTATGAATGGGTAGATGATAGATGAATGAATGGATAAATGAATGAATGAGGATATGCATGGATGGATATATCATGGTGGATGGATGATCGTGGATAGATCATAGATTGATGGATATATGGATAGAACATGGATAGATGGAGGGATCAGAGATAGAGAATAAATAGATGAGTCAGTGAATAACTGAATGCGTGAATGGGTAAGGGGGTGGTCATTCTTAACAATATTACCAGCTCTGCTTTTCAGCTCCTGAGCAAGAGCCCCTGTGGCTCAAACTGATTCCCTGCTCTTCAGCCCAACTGGGTGAGCTGCTATCTTTTTTAAGGCCTGACAGGCTTATCACTCAGTTGGGATTTGCTCAGCTCCTCCAGGTCTGACAAAGGCAGCTGGCTATTATCTCAAGCCCTCCAAAGGGTTGGCTGCTGACATAGTTCAGAAGCAGCAGCCAGGCGTGTCCCTGATTCATTTATCACAACCCCTCTTCCAGAACTGCTTCAGAGCTTGCTAGGAGCCTGTGTCAGCCTCATCTCAGACCTCCTGGGAGATGGGGAGGGAGTGGCTTGGGGAGTACTATTCACCATGATTTTGTGAAGACCTGTGGTCTCTAACCTACCAGCCAATAAACGTTTAACCCTTCAATAAACATCTGCAAGACAAGCAGAACTCCTCATCCCCGTGCCACTTCCTGTCTTGGGCAGAGCTCTGTCTCAGTCACACCCTGAGACCTGAGTGGCCGTGGAGGCCCCGGTATAGAAGAAAGACAAGGGCAGGGAGAGGGGAGCTGTGGACATGTAGCCTGAAGGGAGGTCATATCTGGACTTCTCTCTACTCTAGAGAAGAGTGGCACCTCTCAGCCCTGTGACGAGGATTAAACTGTTAGCAGACGCTTAGACCACCGGTCAGATGAAAGGCTATTGCTGGGGCTGGGGCTTCAGTATCCTTTATTCTCTGCTTGGCACCACAGGTTCCAAGTCATTGGGTGCTGGGATCTCTCTTTCTCTCTTTCTCTCCCCCCCCCACCCCCACCCCCCCGCATGGAGTCTGCATTATACATGCTAAACAAGCCTTCTAATAACTGAGGTACACTCCAGCTCTTGTTAGTGTGTTCCTTAAGAGGTGGGGTCCAGCTGGAGGTAGTGACGTGCACCTTTGATTCCAGTTCCCTGGAGGCAGAAGCAGGTAGATCTCTGTGAGTTCAAGGCCATCCTAGTTTGCATAGCAAGTTCCAGGCCAGCCAGGGCTACACAGTGAGAACTGTCTCAAATAAACAAACAAAAAGAGGTGTGACTTGTTAGATTATTAACATGTTTGGGAGGGTCTGTGAGCCCAGCCTCCTTTGCTTCTGACCTTGGAGATGTGTCATAGTATCTTTGATAAATGCACCCTAACAAATGCCACTTAAGAGACCAAGGATCTATTCTGGCTAACCTGGTAAAGGGGCGTGCCGCTCAAGCTTGGGGACCTAACTTAGATCCCTAGAAGGAGAACTGACTTCATAGAGGTGTCCTTTGACTTCCACATGCGTGCTGTGGCACACATGTCCCTCCCTACAATAATAACCAAGTAACAGAACTGGAGAGGTGGCTCAGTGGCTAAGAACACTTACTGATCTTCCAGAGGACCTAGATTCGGTTCCTAGCAACCACATGGCAGCTCACAACTATCTATAACTGCAGTTCCAGGGGATCCAACACTGCCTCCTGCCTCTGTGGGAGCTGCATGTTCGTGGTGCACAGACATAGATGCAAAACACCCATAAACATAAAATAAAAATTTATAAAGAATATTTAATTAAAACAAACACATATTCTGACTCACGGTTCAGGGGTAGAGTCCCTCATGGCAGGGAGGTCAAGCCAACAACAGCTGGTCATGCAGCATCACAGAGTCACAGGAGAGAGCAATAATCATGGAAACATTATGACCAAAACAACTTAGTGAGGGGTAGGTATATTTGACCAGTACATGGGGAGGCAGGAACTGCAGCTGAGGCTGCAGAGGATCTTGTGCCCCATAGCTTGCTTAGAGCCCATTTTCTTTACACCCCAGGAGGTGGGGAAGGTGGGGAGGGGGTGGCGCTGCCCACAGAGGGCTGGGTCCTCCTACATCAACTATCAATCAAGAAATTGACCCACAGGTGTTCCCACAGGCCAGTCTGATGGAGGCATTTTCTCAATCCAGGTCCCATATTCCCATGCCACTCTAGCTGGTGCCAAATTGACAAAAACAAACAAACAAACAAACAAACAAACAAATAAACAAACCTGCACACCTGGGAATGGTCACACCCACAGCTATGATGAGCTTTCCACATGAATTAATGTAACCAAAATAACCCAGACAAGCATGCCCATCTCCTAGATAGTTCTGGATCCACCTAGTTGATAATTAGCACTGCCCATTGTTAAGAATTTTTACACTTCTGGCGTGAGCTGTGCCACCATCCATTATATGGCGGTCTCTAGAGCCACCTTGATGCCGGCACTATGTTCTTGGACGTCTACAGTGGTTGAGTAAATAAATCTCTTTTCTTTCCAAGGAGTCAGGTGTGTCAGAATAGTGATTAGAAAGCAAGCAAACAAAAAACTAGGGGCTGGTGAGGTGGCTCAGTGAATAACAGCACCTCCTGTGTGAAACTGAGGTCCTGAGTGTGAGCCCCAGAACTCACAGGACAGAAGGAGACCCTAACCCCGAAGGCTATCATGTAGCCTCCACATCTAAACAGCTTGCTTGTGATCACAATTCACACAAATGCACATACAATTGTAATGATAATAAATAAGACAAATACAGAATAGGGAGATGGCTGAGCTGGTAAAGTGTTTGCCTTCAAGCATGAAGATCCCCCCTTAAAAAAAAAAAGTGAGGCTGGTGGTACATCCTTGTAATCCTAGTACTTTGGAGGCAGAGAAAGGAGGAGCCCTGGGCATCAGTGACAGCCAGTCTGGCTGAATTGAGAGCTTCAGGTCAGAGAGAGACTCTGTGTAAACATAAGGTGGGCTGGCAAGATAGTTCAGTGTAAACCTGGTGACCTGAGCTTCATCCCCAGATTCCATATAGAGATGAAAGGAGAGGACTCCATAAAATTGTCTGCTGACCTCCACGTGTTGACACACACAGTGATAAAATATTAGTAAAGAGGTGGATGACTTCCGAAGAATGATACCTGAGGCTGTCCTGTGGCCTACACACACACACACACACACACACACACACACACACACACATGCACACACATGCACACACACGCACAAGTGTGTACGTACACACACACACCAGAAAGTTACTTAATTGGCCTTTGGGTATTATGAAGGTGGCATTTTTAACAATAGCTGCAGAGCTGGGGTGCAGCTCAGTGGTCCAGTGCCTGCCTGGTACATGTGAAGCCCAGGCCTCATCCTCATCCTCCACCTAGCCAAGAAAATTGTGCAGTACAATGGTGATGGTAGCTAATGTCCATAACTCTGTCTGCCTAGGACTGGTCTAATTCTCAAATCATATGTTATTGGCTGTCTTTGTAAACTGTTTTATCCTCCCCAGAGGATGTGAGGTAGAAACTGTTAGCACAGAGAAGTTAAACTTGCCTGCATTACACAGCACTCAAATCATCAATCAAGAGCATGAATCCAGGCAGAACCTTCTGGAGTGGGTTCTACTCTGAGGGCAGAGGAGTGAAAAACACCCAGAGGCCAGGTGTGATGATGCTTGTGTGGAGGCCCAGCAGGCTCAAGGGGGAGGCAAGAAGATTGTGAGTTCGAGGCCAGCTTGATCTACAAAGTGAGTTCCAGGACAGCAAGGACTAAACAGAGAAACCCTATCTTGAAAAATGGAGAGAGAGAGAGAGAGAGAGAGAGAGAGAGAGAGAGAGAGAGAGAGAGAGAGAGAAGGAAGAAAGAAGAGAGGGAGGGGAGAAAGAAAATAAAGAAAAGATAAGAAAAGAAGAGACTGAGGCAGGTAGAAAGGAGGGAGAGAAGGGGGGAGGGCAACTTCTAACCGTAAAGATTTTGGATTTTGCCCGGAAAGACGTGGGTGACATCACAGAGTCCTTTTTGGGAGGCCGTGGGAGAAATCCCCGCCTGTTCTCAGTACCAAAAATAGTTGCTGCTTCTTGGGAGCATCTGGTGTACTTTGCTTTCAGGACACTGGGGACAGCAGAAGTGACCAGTTTTCTCTTTTTGAGTTTTCTGCTGAGGAACTCTAAGCCAAATTCTTGCCCAACCATATGCTGTCAGGGTTAGGTTTTTACAGATTCATTTTTTTCATTCTGTTTTCTGCTTATGTCTCTCTTACTCCTTTGCCAAAATTAAAAAAAAAAAAAAAGATCAACAAAAAACCATGAATTGAAACAAGTTTTAGAGACAGCACTGAGTCTTGGTTGGCTGAGCCCTTGTCCAGCATGTAGGAAGCCCTGGGTTCCATCCTCAGAGTGGCTTAAATACTGGTGGTGGCACAAACCTGTAATCCCAGCACTAGGTTCCTGGTCATCTTCAGCCATGTAGAGTTGGAGACCAGTCTGGGCTGCATGAGACTCTGTCTCACAAAACAAAACAAGATGGAAGAAGAGTTCCAAGAGTCCTAACAAGACTGGTGGGCTGGGGCATGGCTGGGTGGTAAGTCACTGGTCTAGGGTCAGCAGGCCCTGGGCTCCATTTGCAGCTCCTTACAGGATTCATGTTCATTTTTTAAGGGGAGAGGGTTGTGGTGGTGAGATGGCTCAGGAGCTAAAGATTCTTACTGCTAACTCTGACTACCTGAGATGGAGTCTAGGGACCACATGATGGAGAGAACCAACTCCTACAAATTATCTTCTGACTTACACAGACACACACACACACACTCAGAGAGAGATGTACACAAAATAAATAAATACAAATAAAGTGCATTAAAGAAAAATATTTTTCATTTGTGGGTGTTTTGTCTGCATTTATGACCTCCTGTATGCAGAGCCTAATGGAGGCCAGAGAGGGCATTGGATCCCCTGGAACTGGAGATACAGACAATTGTGAGTGGTAACCACAACTAGGTGCTAGGAATCTAGTCTGGGTCCCTGGGAAAAGCAGTTAGTGTTCTGAGCCACTAAAACACCCACTCGTGCAAATTTTAAAAATAGGAGAGAAACTTGGGAAAGAAGTTAAACTTGGGTTGGGAGAGAGCTGAGCAGTTGAAGAGCTAGCCACCACGCAGGCATAGAACCTGGAGTCTCACCCCCAGAACACACACATTTTAAAAAGGTCTGTCATAGTAATTCCAGTGCTAGCAAGGCAGAGATGGGAGAATTTCTGGAACTCTCTGGCCAGCCAGCTCAGTTGGATTTTGTGTGTGTGTGTGTGTGTGTGTGTGTGTGTGTGTGTGTGTGTAGAGTCAGACAGATCTCTGTGAGTTTGAGACTAGCCTGGTCGACATGCTGAGTTCCAGGACAGCCAGGGCTACATAGAGAAACCCTGTCTCAAACACAACAAAACACAATAAAAATCCAAGGTGGATAGCACTTGGTGCTTGGGGCTTGAGGAATGATGCCCAGGGTTGTCCTCTGGTCTCTACATTCATTCATTGCACACCCCCCCACACACACACAAGGCAAACTAAAGTCAATTATAAACCTCTGACTTAGAGTTGGTGGTGGGGTTGGGTGGTAGAGTATTTTTCTAGGATTCCCGAGTTCCATGTGTAGATGTGATATTTTTCTGTGGTACTGAGGATGGAATCCACTACCTTCTGCATGCTAAATATTCACTCCAAACCTGGAGTCCCTAATTTTAATGACTGTATAGTATTCCATCTTGTAAATGCACCTTACAATTTAAAGTTATCCCACCAATTATTATATGATTAGAAGCTTAAAGCAAAAAAGAAACACTCCTACATGTCTAATAAAAATCCTTCTAGGGGCCAGCAAGAGGATTCAGTAGGTAAAGGTGCTTGCCACTAAGCTGTATGGCCTGAGTTCAATTCCTCAGAACCCTTATGGTATATGAGAACTGTAATCTATCCCCTGATCAACACATACACCCATGTCTTAGCCCGCGCGCGCGCACACAATCGAAATTTTAAAAATTCTTTTAAAAAAAATCCTTATAGCAGCCTGGTAGTTGGCCATATGATCCTTATGATTTTTGTGGGCTGGAATTTTAGTCTCAAATTGGCTAGATAAAGTGCAAGAACAGACATCTGACCACCTTGGCTGTGGGTTGGCAGCCCGCCCTCCCAGTGTGTCTGATCCCACTCTCAAATTTAATTGGATCCATTGTGTGGTGTTTTACATATCCTTGTAAACCACTTAGATGCTTTTCTGGAAGGAGGAAAAGTCCAAATAAATATATAAGCCCCAAGCCACCTCAGCTTGCTGATTAAATTACCCAGTCTCAAATTCAATTCCATCCTCATTTTATTAAGAGGCAGCTGCTTGCTCTCTTCCAGTTGGCTAATCCTCCTACAGCCAGTGTTCAGGGGTGGCTGCCCCCAGGGGACCCAGACACAATCCATCTGTCTCAGGAAGCTTTTTCTTTTTCTTTTTCTTTTCATTTTTAGCAGAGTTGGGGGCAAAACTCAAGGCTGCCATGGCTACTAAGGCTAATGCTGAACCATGTCCCCAGATCCTCACTGGGAGATTCCAGGCAAGAGCTCTACCGCTGAGTCACACCCAAGCCCCTCACTGGGGGATTCTAGGCAGGGGCTCTACCACTGAGCCACACCCCAGCCCCTCACTGGGGGACTCTAGGCAGAGGCTCTACCACTGAGCCATGCAACCATCACTGGGTGACTCCAGACAGGGGCTTTACCATTGTTCTGCATGTCTCAGGCTTAATTAACCCTGAACCTGTTATGGAGCCTTGTGCTTAATTGGGGCAGCAGTTTCCATGAAAATCTTTGAAAGCTCCAGCTCACAAAATGTGATTGAAAGAGCAACTACTTGAGGGCATAGCTTATCCTCTTAGAGCCTATTAGCAGGAATATTAAGATGGGAACCAGGACTCAGCAAAAGAGAGTGCCTGGAAGGCTGGAGAGATGAGTCTCTCTCCAGGAGGACCTGAGTTAAATTCTTAGCACCCATGAGAGGTGGCTCACAAGTGCATGGAACTCAAGCTCCAGCATTCCAACGCCTGCTTTTGGCTTCTAAGGATACTGCACTCATGTGCACATATACACACGTATACACATAATTAAAATAAAGTATTTGAAAAGAACCACCCCCTATGGCTGGCCGTGGAGGTGCACACCTTTAATCTCAGCACTTGGGAGGCAAAGGCAGGCAGATCTCTGTGAGTTCTAGGTTAGCCTGGTCTACAGAGTGAGTTCCAGGACAGCCAGAGCTGTTAAATAGAGAAACCTTGTCTCAAAAAACCAAAAACAAAGAAAAAATACCCTGTCTTTTGATGAGATTATGTGGTGGCTCAGGAGATGCCTTGGATGGAATTATAATTGGATAGGGTAAACCACCAGAAGCCACTGGGGTTTCACCAGGGGTTTAGGACCTGCCTGTCCTTCCCTGTATATGGGTTTTCTGGTGAGACTCCTAGAAGATCGTAGGCTTGGGGCTGTTGGGGCTGGTGACTGTGCTGGAACTCTCCATTCTCTGCTGGAGAGAGGCTTCAAGTGGAGGGAGTTCTTCTAGCCAAGGGTTCCTCCATCTTCTTATGTGGACAAGATTTTCCTGACTTTAATTTTTAAAAATATATATATTTGTGTGTTAATCTGAAGGCACTGAATGCCTTTGGCACGTACATGAGGTCAGAGGACAACTTGGAGGAGCCAGTTGGGTCCTGTTCTAAGTCCCCAAGAGTTGAGCTCAGATTGTCAGGTTTAGTGGCAAGCACTTCCACCAGAGCATCCACCCTACTGGCTCCACAGTGTCATTTTAAGCATTTCCTTGAGCTAGACCATTGTGCCTCTCAGGATAAGAACCTCAAGGAGTTAAGGGCTTCGGTACCAAGATAGACAGACCCTAGCCTTCAGGGAATGGCATTTGGACTCTTCAGTATCAAGCTTTCTAGACCATTCCCTCACCTTCCATAGAAGTAAACTTGATCGAGCATTTGAACTTAACCCTTCAGGGAAAAACTCAGGATTTTAGTGTGCTGAGACCCGGAGGCCAAGCCCCAGGCATTTAATTACATGGCTACAGAGAACACTCCAGCTTGTGCCGCACAGACAATTATTTCAGGAAAGCCACAGAAGCCTTCTTCGTGATGCTTGCTTCTCTTTTACAATTCAATATTTCATATGTCGGGAGAAGTCTTGTTTGCTTCAAAGGACATGCTAGGAGACGCAGGCCAGAGATGCTAATTATGTGCTTGGGCTGCTTTGTTCTTGCATAAATGAGGATCTTTGGGGGGAGTTCTAGCCTAATCACTTGGGGATCTGAGCCAGTGGGAGGGTAGGCAGAGGCATTCACGCCTCTGTTCATTGTTCAGGTTTGAAAGAACTGTATTTGTGTTTGAAAAGGAGACAAAGCGATGGTGCTTTCTCCAGGGAAGAGGAGAACCTTTTGTGGCCATTTTTCCTGGTTAGGTTGTGCTCCTGGCTGAGCCTGGTGGACTAAGCCTGTCAAACCAGTACCTGGACTCAGGGAGAGTACACAGCCTGGGCAACTTAATGAGACTCTGTCTCAGAATAAAAAGTAAAAAGAGGCTGGAGAGATGGCTCAGCAGTTAAGAACGCTGGCTGTTCTTCCGGAGGACCTGGATTCAATTCCCAGCACCCACATGGCATCTGGAAACTACAACAGTTCCATGGGGTTCTGTGTCCTCTTCTGATCCCTCCTTGCATGCATGTGGTGCACAGACCCACATGGAGACAAAGCACAGGCCACTGCACTGGGCCTTACAGGGTGCAGTGTGCAGACACCCTTGAAACTAATCTGGTGTAGAACAGTTTTGTTTGCTGGAGGCATTTGTGGGGAGTGCAGAATAGTGAGCCTGTGGGCCTAGAGTTGATGAGCAGCCCCAGATGCCACAGCCCAGCCCTCCTGGCTTTGTGAGATATTCTAGAGAAACCAGCCATGGTGGTACTTGTCATCCCAGAACTGCAGAGGTTAAAGTATCAGATCCAGGTCATCCTTGGCTACATAGTGCATTTTAGACCACTGTGGGCTACATGAAATCCTGTCTCAAAGCAAACAAAACAAAATCAAGAGTTCACCTACAGGCCATGGTGTTGCATACCTTTAATCCAAGCAGGAGAAGCAGAGACAGTTGGATCTCTGTGAGTTTGAGGTCAGCATGTTGTACAAAGCAAGTTCCAGGTTAGCCATGACTATTATAGAGAAAACTTGTCTTGAAAAACCAAAGCCAAACCAAACCAAAAAAAAAAAAAAAAAAAAAAAAAAAGGTTTAGGGTTCTCCCACAGAGGGGACAGAGGGTGGGAGACTTGGCTCAGTGATTAAGAACACTGACTGTTGTTCTTCTAAAGGGCCTTGGTTCAATTCCTAGCACCTGCATGGCAACTCACAACTGTCTGTAACTGCAGCTCCAGGAGATTGAGGACATATACATGCAGGCAAAACACCTGAACACATGAACAAAACAAATGCGTTCTTGCACAGGAGGGGCATGATTCTCTAGGACCTGGGGGTGAGGACCTTAGGAGATCTTTTCTGAGTACAGACAGAGTGGACTGTGACAGCCTCTGAGGTCCTAGGTGGGGCATTTGGGGCACTGCATCTTTTAAGTTTCTATTACCATATTATACATAATAATGGTCATGACATGCTCACAACACACAAGATACACTTTAGTAATATTCATCCTATCACCCTCTCTTTTGCTGATTCCTCCCTTTTCTCACCCCCTTTTACTTTTATGACTGTGTGTGTATGTGTGTGTGTGTGTGTGTGTGTGTGTGTGTGTGTGTGTGTGTGTGTGTGTGAGAGAGAGAGAGAGAGAGAGAGAGAGAGAGAGAGAGAGAGAGAGACCCAGTGAGTTTAGAGGGGGTTACTCATAGAGCGTAGGTAAGGAGCTGTTCACAAGGCTGTAGGCTCCTTACCGGTGGCCACACAGCTGAAGAATGTTTCTTCCTGTCCTGTTAATCCTCAGGCAGGGACAGTGATGAAATTCCTTCTCTTCATCTCCCATTAACTGCCTATCAACCTTCAGAGATGGTTGTGGCCTCATTAGCCCCTCCCCCAGCTGCCATTTCTTGCCTATCAACCCTCAGGGAGGCCAGATCATTGGCTTCTGCTGTATGATTAGCTCTGCCTAATTTTAGATGCAAGAAAGAATAAGAAGGTTGTAGGTGAGCTGGCGCAGAGGGTAAAGGCACTTGTTACCAAACCTGACTACCTGAGTTCCATTCCCAGGAATCACACTGTGGAAATGGAGAATGGATGTCTGCAAGTTGACCTCTGGCTTGTACATGCACTCTGTGGCACACACTTGCCCACACATGCACACTCACACTATACATAAATAAATGCAATTTGTAAAGCCAAGCAAAAAACTGAACAGGAGAGTCTATCCAAGGACAGTCATGTGGGCTTACTGAGGGCAGGCTCCCAATTTAGGCAGGTTGTATATAAGCACAGCCTGACTCATTACCAAGGTCTGTGAATGGGTTATTTTTCTTATAAATTAGTGAGGAGTGGAGCTCACTGTGTAGTTAGATTATTTGCTCACATTTCAATAAAGGATTTTATTGAGTGGGAAGAGAAGACAGTGTGCTGCAGGAGCCCCCATGACTGCTCCTGATTCAGCCTGGCCACTGCCTCTGTTTGGGATCAGGAACAGCCATGCAAGTGATGGATTTATTATTGCTTACTTCTTCAGAAAACACTATAGGCTGGGCTGGGCGTGGCAGACACAATGCTTGCCCAGCATGTATAAAGCCCTGGATTCTTTCCTTAGCATGAGCTGAGTATAGTAGTACATGACTGCCAGCCACAGCTCAAGGGTGGAGGTGGGGGATCATCATCCTTGGCTACAATAGGGAGTTCAAGGCCAGCATGGGCTATATGAACTCCTGTCTCCAGAAGAAGTGTGCTAGATAGGACCAGACTTCTCAGTTTCTCAACTCATGGCCACCTGGGTCCTCACACTAATGCAGCAAGCACTTTACCCAATGGGCCATCTCTTCCAACCCAGGCGTTTGCTCTTCAAGATGGCCCTCCATATTTTTTCTTCTGAAACAGGATTTTCTCAAGCAGTACTGGGAGATTGCTGTATTGATTTGATACGCTCTAGCACAGACTTAAGCAACAATCCTGCTCCAGCCTCCCGAGTGGCTGGGACTGCAGAAAAGCACCACTGCATCAGACTGCAGCAGGGTCTCTCTAAGAAGTCCCAGCAGGCCTCCAACTTATAATCCTCCTGCCTCAGCCTCAGTGCTGGGTTTACAGGCATGTAGTACCACATCCAGCTCAAAGTCACTGCTTTTTACAAACAGTGGCTCTTCTTAGGTTCCTTTGCACATTGAGATTTAGAGAACTGAAAGTTTCCCTTCCTGGGGCTGAGGCTCAGTGGGTAGAAGTCTGGCCTATCATACAGAAGGCTTGGGTTCCATTCCTAGAACTTAATAAACAGGGGTGGTGGTGCACTCCTGTAATCCCAATACCCAAGAAAGTGAGGCAGGTGGATCACAAGTTCAAGGTCACCTTCAGCCATATAGTTAGTTCAAGGCCAGCCTTTGCTTCATAAGACACAATATGCACGTGACAGTCCAAAGACAATCTTGGATTTCAGTTCCCACCCTCAACCTTGCTTCAGACAGTGTCTTGTTCATCCCTGTATACACCAGGGTAGAAGGTCTAAGAGCTTCCAGAGATTCTATCTACACTTACATTTTTATATAGCAATGTTAGGATTATAGACATGTTATACTATGTAAGTTGTGGAGATCCAAACTAATGTCTTCACAATTGCATTTACCCATTGGGCCATCTCCTGGATCTCTCTTTGCATGTGTACATATGTGTGCAGGCATGCACATATACATGTGTGTGGCAATCAGAGGAGACCTCAGCTGGTAATGCTCTTCAGGAACTTCCTACCTTCTGTTTGAGACAAGGCCTCTCAGTGACCTGCAGCCCAGTTGGCCAATATGATCAGTAAGCTTCAGGGCTCAGCCAGTCTCTGTCCCTGGCTCTTCTCATAGGCTCTTCAGATCTGAACTCAGTTCCTCAAGCATGCAAGGCCATCTCTCCAGCAAGCTTCTTTCTGTGTTTCCCAGCAAGATGGAGGCGAGCGCCTCTTCAGGGTCCTACTCTCTGACTATACCCTTTCCTCTGCAGACTCTCTTCCAGAGCCCAGAAGAGGGTTGGCAACTCTACACCTCAGCCCAGGCGCCCGATGGCAAGTGTATCTGCACAGCTGTGATCCCTGCACAGAGCACTTGTGCCCGAGATGGTCGGAGCAGAGAGCTTCGGCAGCTCATGGAGAAGGTAGGGACCTGACAGGGAGGGGGGAGGGGGCCGAGATGGTCTTTTGGTTCCCACTCCACTCTCATCTCCATCTGGGCTGAGCCACAGAAGATCCAGCCAGGTAGATTGTTCTAAAGTGACCAATTGCTGGGATCCTGACTATGTAGACTTTTCTTGTTTTTTTCTTTTTATTTAATTTTTATTAAATATTTTTTATTCATTTATTTTTGATACAGGGTTTCTCTATGTAGCCCCGGCTATCCTGGAACTTAATCTGTAGACCAGGCTGGCCTCGAGCTCAGAGATCCACCTGCCTCTGCTTCCCAAGTTCTAGTTCTTGCAGTGCTAAGGAGGCAGGGACTATCAGCAGCATCACCTAAGATCCTTCTTGTGAAATCAGGTCTATCAGCCAATGTTCCATGAAGCCTTGGGTGACTCTGCTGAGAAGGTTCTTGGTACATTTTCAGGCAAGGGTCTAACCTGTACTGCCGAAGCTCATTCTGTAGCTTGGAATAGCAGTGCACATATATAATACTGGGACTCAGTAAGCTGAGGCACAATGACTCCCAGTCCAGCCTGGGCTGTATAGAAAGATCCTATTGGGTGGGAGATGGGGAGGGTAGTGAGTTGGCACCAAGCCTGATGACCTGAGTTCAGTCCCCAGGTCCCACATGGTTAGAAGAGAGAATGAACTCCCACAAGGTGTACTCTGACACACACCAAACAAACAAACAAATGTAATTTAAAAATACTTTAAAGACGGAGGCTAGGGATATGGTTTGGTGGGTCAAATGGGTAACATGGACCTGAGTTCATATATCCAGCATCAACATAAAAGCTAGGTCTGGCAGGGTATGTCTGTAACCCCAGTGCTAGGAAAGTAAAGAGCTAGGTGAAGCTGGGAATGTGAACCAGTCTGGCTGAAGTATGAGCTCCAGGCTTAGGGACCCTGTCTCAAAAAATAAGGTGATTGTGGAAGACAACCAACATCAGCCTCTGGCCTCCGGACACACTTATGCAGATAGACAGACATGTATGCACACACACATATACACAAATACGCATGGATACACACATACACACAGAGATGTATGCACACACATGTACACAAATATGCATGCATACACATACACAGATATGTATGCACAGAGACATGCATGTACTCACACATATACACACTTAGATATACAGATATGCGCACACACACATACACACACATGATGTGGGAATGCCTTTCTGTATGCTGTGAATCTCAATCTTTAAATAAAGGAGCTGTTTTGGGCCATGACAGGCACCATAGAAGAAGTAGGAGGAGGAGTCAGAATAGGTAGGAAAGGAAGGGCGGAGTCAGAGGCAGATCGAGTAAGCCGCCCAAGAAGAAACATGTAAGGAACACAGGTGAGCCACGGGCCACGTGGCAGACAGATTAATAAAAATGGGTTGACTTAAGATGTAAGAGCTAGCTAGCAATGTGCCTAAGCCATAGGCCAAACAGCATTAAGTTAATATAAGCGTCTGAGTCATTTCTGGGGGTCTGAGCGGTGGGCGGCTAGGTTGCTAAGGGGTCTCGGGTGGCAGGTCTGTGGGTCTGGCCGCCCGGGACCAAAGAAACGGCTCTACAACACACACACACACACACACACACACACACACACACACACACACACACACACACACACCCGGGACCAAAGAAACGGCTCTACAACACACACACACACACACACACACACACACACACACACACACGAGATTCTTTTTCACCCTGGCTGCCTCCACTTCATCTGTCCTCTGGATGTTCTGGGCTCTTTGCTGACTGAAGTCCCTGTCACTGACCATTTGTCAGCTGGTGATGCCTGCAACCACCTCCCTCACTGAACGGACGAGGAAACTGAGATTTGGTGGAGGGGGTACCTGGTCACCTGCAACCCCCACCACTGACTCCCAGAATCCTGCCTTACCCACCCTCTTATAGGAACTGCTTTTCCCCAAAGCTGCGGATTTCCTTATCGTGCCTTTGATTGTTCATAGTGGATGAAAAAGTAGTTTTTGGCCTGTCTGGTGATGTGTACTTCAGGGTCTTGAATAGTCTAGGCCAGTGGTTATCAACTTGTGACCTCAATGTCTTTGGGGGCTATTAAATGACCCTTTCACAGGGGTCTCCTAAGACCATTAGAAAACACAGATATTTACAGTATGAGTCATAACAGTAACAAAATTACAGTTATGAAGCAGCAACAAAAATACCTTTATGGCTGGGGTGACCACAGCATGAGGCAGTGTTCTAAAGGGTCGCAGCATTAGGAGGTGAGAAGCACTGGCTTAGGCTGCACTTGACTCACTATGTACACAAGGATGACCTTGACTTTCTCATCCTCCTGGCTCCACTTTCACAGTGGTTTGTATTTCAGGTACTCACCACTACACCCAGGCAAGCACAGAGCCTCGGTCCCTGTACCCTCCCTCCCCTGCCTTTTGTTTCTTTGTTTTGTTTTGTTTTTTATTAGAGATAGGTTTCACTCTGACCCAGACTAACTTGAAATTCATTCTGCAGCCTTGGCTGACCTGGAACTCATGGCAATCCTCCTGTTTAGCTTCCTGAGTGCCAGGATTACAAATGTGACCGTCACTCCCAGCTTGTTTTGAAGCTAACCTTGAAATTCTGATCCTTTGTTCTCTACCTCCAAATGCTGGGATCACCAGTGTGTGCCACCACACCTGGTTCTGATCTTCATTTGGAAAACACCCTCTGCCTTGCTGTGTGGAGAACTTCTGGCAGATCAGGAGGATGGAAGCCAAGGGACAAGAAGGAGGTGGGAGGTGACGGGTGTGAAGGGATGGCACTGGACGAACCTGCTGTTGGTGGGTTACTGGTGCGATCAGGGGAGAAGAGGGCTGACAGGCATCTTTGCTGGTCCCGCCTCCTCTGTGAGTGCCGGGAAGAAGGCCTTGTCTTCAGAATGGATGTCATTCTAGGTCCAGAATGTGTCTCAGTCCATGGAAGTCCTTGAGTTAAGAACATATCGGGATCTCCAGTACGTTCGCAGCATGGAGACGCTCATGCGGAGCCTGGATGCAAGGCTAAGGGCTGCTGATGGGTCAGTCTCTGCCAAAAGCTTCCAGGTGGGTTCTTCTGAGTTCAGCTCAGAGGTCAAGGTTGGAGAGGTGTGGGGAGGTGGCTTAGTGAAGTAGGAGTGTTTGCTATGGCCAGAGGACCCGAGCTCCATGGACAGGGTCATGTCTGGGAAGAAATGAGAAGCTGACTGGGCTCTGGGGTCCAGAAGGCATCCTTTGGCAAGGGCTGAGCATTGCATCTGAGATGACAGGGTGAAGGTATGGGCCGATGGTCAGGGGTTGGTCCATAGCCATTCTCTCTTGGTAAGTAGGAACTAAAGGACAGGATGACAGAGCTGCTGCCCCTGAGCTCGGTGCTGGAACAGTACAAGGCAGACACACGGACCATTGTGCGCTTGAGGGAAGAAGTGAGGAACCTTTCTGGCAACCTGGCTGCCATCCAGGAGGAAATGGGCGCCTATGGGTATGAGGACCTGCAGCAGCGGGTGATGGCCCTGGAGGCACGACTCCATGCCTGCGCGCAGAAGCTGGGTATGCCTCAACACTGAAGCTTGGCCCCTAATGCTAATGCTACCTGTGTGCTAGGTGTGCTTTGACATCTAACTGCTAAACCTCCCTGTTTGGTCTTCCCAGCCCAAGACCATATTGGGCCCCAAAGCTGGAAGGGGTTTTGGTTCTTGATTTCCAGCCCTTTACACCCATGTTGATATCCTGGAGTTCCGCCCTGGATGTCTCCTCTCTGACCCTGGGCCCCAGCACTTCCCAATGCATGCCCTGCCTCCCTGAACTCTTTTGCTGCATCCCATCCTCATCCCACTGTTCCATCTCCCAGGCTGTGGGAAGCTGACAGGTGTCAGTAACCCCATTACCATTCGGGCCATGGGGTCCCGATTCGGCTCCTGGATGACTGACACAATGGCCCCCAGTGCAGACAGCCGGGTAAGTGATCCTCAGGGGCCAGAATCTACACTTGTGACTCTTATTTAGGTTTTATTTTTATTTATTTTGGGGGAGGGATGCAGTGTGCATGGCTACATTGCTTTTGAAGGCCAGAAAGGGCACTGGATATCCCTAAAGTATGGGTGTTTGTGGGCCACTTCATATGAGTTCTGGGAATTTAACTGCGGTCTTCTGCAAGCAGTAACTATCCTTAACTGTTTACCTTTTTTTTCTCTTTCTTTTGAGACAAAGACCCCCTCTGTAGACCAGGCTGACCTAGAACACAGAGATCTACCTGTCTCTGCTCCTTGAGTGTTGAGATCAAGGGTGTATGCTACTATGTCCAGCCACTCACTTTTTAATTTTTATTACATCATTTATTTGGTGCATGTGTACATGTGTGACACAGCGTGTGCGTGGAGGTCAGAGGACAACTTTCTTGAGTCAATTCTCTCCTTGCATTATGTGGGTCTTGGGGATTGAACTCACATTGTCAGGCTTGGTAGCAGGCATCTTTACCCTCTGGGCTATCTCATCATTACCAGCTCACACACCAGAGACACTTGCAGTCCATCACCCTGGGTCTCTGGGTCCTTGGATCTTCCCTCGTCTGCCTAGTGACCACGTGATCGAGTTTTCTGTCCTTGTCAGTCTCCATCTACCGACTAGAGAATATAGTTGCAGGGTGTGCTCATGTGTCCCTTAACAGCAGGGGACCCATTCTGAGAACTGCAATTGGGCAATCTTGCCGTGACACAGGTATCAGAGTACTTGCACAGATTAAGATGGCATGGGACCAGGAAGGAAGATAGCATAGTGGGCAAGAATACTTGCTGCATGAGTTCAAACCCTCAGAACCCAATGAAAAGCCATGAGTGGCATGTGAACCAGTGCTGTGGGAGCAGAGATGAGGTTCACTGGGACTTACTGGCCATCAGCTCCAGGCTCAGTTAAAGACCGTATCTCAAAGAGATAGGGTGGAGAGTGATACAGCAGGACACCCAATGTCCTTCTCAGGTCTC
Organism: Phyllotis vaccarum; assembly: GCA_033318265.1. Classification (NCBI taxonomy): domain Eukaryota; kingdom Metazoa; phylum Chordata; class Mammalia; order Rodentia; family Cricetidae; genus Phyllotis; species Phyllotis vaccarum. Next base: position 108,957,566 of record JARWLC010000012.1, read on the forward strand.
TGCCTGCTTCATTTCTGTAGTTGATAGAATTTCTCTGACAAAAAGCAAATTAGGGAAGAAAGGGGCTTATTTTAGCTCACAATTCCAGGTGAGGTCACCACTGTAGAGAGGTCAGGGCAGAAATGTAAAACAGCTGGTCACATCCAACAGTCAGGATCAGAGAGAAATACATGCATGCTTGCTGTACTCAGCTCAACCTCTCCATTCTCACACACTTCAGGACTCCTTGTCTAATGAATAATGTTGCCCATAATGGGCTGAATCTTCCCACATTAGCGAACAATCAAGACAGTTCCCTACAGGCATGGCCACAGGCCAACTCAATGTAGACAATCTCTGAGACTCACTTCCTTGGTTGTTTTAGGCTGACATTATCATGAGTTGGAGAGATGGCTCAGAGGTTAAGAACACTGGCTGCTCTTTCAGAGGTCCTGAGTTCAATTCCTAGCACCCACATGGTGCCTCACAACCATTTATAATGGGATCTGATGGCCTCTTCTGGCCTGCAGGTGCACATGTAGATAGAACACGCAAACAAAAAATACATAAGTAAATACATCTTAAATAGCTGACTATCACAGGGTTAATCACCAAGTGACACAGGGCACAGGCAGTAAGTCAACACCTCTCCTCTGTGACCAATGATCTCAACTGATCATGGTCCAACCAACTGGTTAGTTTGGAATCAGATTTGCACTTATCTAGTCCTGTTCATTATTAGCCAGAGATACTTGGGCAGGTGCCTTAACACCATTCTTCTAATTTTCTTGTCCTGGACATGGTCCTTCAATAATGGACCTTAGTTTGATAATGAGGGAATTCCTGAGTGACATTCTTAGCATGGTGCTGATAATAGAGCTGCTGAGAGATTCAGTGATATGCCAGACAACCACCTGTGTATACAGGAGTTAGTCACTGACAATGGATTTGGGCCAGGCATAGTAGCATACCCCTTTAATCCCAGCACTTGGGAGGCAGAGGCAGGTGGATCTCTGTGAGCTCAAGGCCAGCCTGGTCTATATAATGAGTTCCACATTAGCCTGGGGTACATAGTAAGACGCTATCTCAGAACAAAACAAAAACCTCCCAGTTGGGCAAAATACAGTAACCTCAAACTGATCCCTTATTACCTAATATATTGTCCAGTGAGTGCTCTCAAATAAGTGTCCAGTGAATATGTGACCCCATGAATCTCCTGAGAACACAATGCTCCCTGATCCTTCCGATCACTACCACTCATTTGGTATCTTTTTGTTTGTTTATAAAGGTGTGTGCACAGGCAGGTGTGTGCCATGGGGGCCAAGGTCAACAAGACCGTTTTTCTCTATTGCTCTCTACCTTGTCTCTTTTTCCTTTCAGTGTGTGTGATGTGCACACATTTGTGTGCAGGTGTGTACACTCAGAGGCCAGAGGAGGACATTAGGTGCCCCGTTCTATACTCGCAGTCTTAGTCCCTAGACACAGACTCTCTTACTAAATCTGGAGCTGGGCTGGCAACCAACAAGCCTCAGTGATCCTCTTCTCTGCCCTCAAAAGCATATGTGGCCATGCCCAGCTTTTTTTTCACCTGGGTTCTGGCTTCCAACTCAATCTTCATGCTTGCTAAGCAGGTGATCTTCCCCATTGACTCACAAACACCCCCCATCCCGTCCAGACAGGGTATCTTACAGAACTTGCAGCTTATCAATATGGTTATGTTGGCTGGTCAATGAGATCCAAAGATTGGTCTCTAACTCCCTCAGTACTGAGGTTACAACTATGTGCACCACTATACCCAGGCTGGAGGTCTGAACTCAGTCCTCATGTTGGAGTGGCAAGCACTTTACCCTCAGAACTACCTCCCCGGACCCACTAATGCTCACAATCACCAAACTATAACCAGTCACAAAGATCATGGGGAAGGACCGTGACTAGTAGTCACATATAGATGATGGCTCATGACCAAGGTTGATCTTGCCTGGTTGGCCAGTCCCCGAGGGTCACAGGTTATAGTCTCTCCAGTGACTGGCTGCTGCTCTCGTAGGTCTGGTATATGGATGGTTATTACAAAGGCCGCCGGGTGCTGGAGTTCCGTACTCTGGGAGACTTCATCAAAGGCCAGAACTTCATCCAGCACCTGCTGCCACAGCCGTGGGCAGGTACAGGCCATGTGGTGTACAACGGCTCTCTGTTCTACAACAAGTACCAGAGTAACGTGGTGGTTAAGTACCACTTCCGGTCTCGATCGGTGTTGGTACAGAGGAGCCTCCCAGGGGCCGGCTACAACAATACCTTCCCTTATTCCTGGGGCGGCTTCTCGGACATGGACTTCATGGTAGACGAGAGCGGTCTGTGGGCTGTGTACACCACCAACCAGAATGCGGGCAACATCGTTGTCAGCCGGCTGGACCCTCACACCCTGGAGGTCATGAGGTCCTGGGACACCGGGTACCCCAAGCGCAGTGCTGGGGAGGCCTTCATGATCTGCGGTGTCCTATATGTGACCAACTCGCACCTGGCTGGAGCCAAGGTTTACTTTGCCTACTTCACCAACACATCCAGCTACGAGTACACAGATGTACCATTCCACAACCAGTACTCACACATCTCCATGCTGGATTACAACCCCAGGGAGCGGGCCCTGTATACCTGGAACAACGGGCACCAGGTGCTGTACAATGTCACCCTCTTCCACGTCATCAGCACTGCTGGGGATCCCTAGGTGCCCCTGCAAAGGCTGTGGGAACCCTTCCTGTGACCCCCTTCAGCCTTCTCTTGGGTAATGAACGTCCTTCCCTTCCTAAATTTCTTCTCTCCTACCTTCCCAGCCCAGCTTTCTGTTCTCTGTATCTCTAGCCATGCATTTTCTCCATTTTATTGATCTCTGCTTTTGATACTTCACTTCTGAGTCTGCCTTTTTATGGATGCTTCTCTCCCTTATTGATGGAACCTCTCTCCTCTCCTTTGGACCACTCACCATTCCTTCCTCCCCTCCCAGTTTCCCACACATTCCTTATCCCTCACTCCCTTCCTACCTCTGAATCTGAGTGCATGGATTTTTTTTTTTTAATTTATTATTTACACATTCTTTCCGGGTTGCCAGAATAAACCGGACCTTTGACATTTGATGCTTGGGTTTTTTGTACCCAGTGGTGGTTAGGGACTTGGCTCCACTGAGTCCCTTTATTCCATGTGTTTAATGTGACCCGGGGTGGAGTCCTGTAACACCTTTTCTGGGCTAGCTAGCCCCCAAGGAGCCCACCGTATCCAAAGGTGTTTCAAGCAAAAGAATTCATTTAAAAGTAATTGGGATCAGAACAAGAGAATTCTATTATGATGATGAAAACTGGTCTTAAATGAATATTCTCTGGTTGCCAGCTCACTCATTGATCACAATGGCACATCACTGAGCTGTCTGATGATGTTCTAATGGCTTTTTAACAATTTGGCTGCTTTTGAGAGTTAGCCCCCCCCAATTTCTTCTCTGCTTTGTAATTGCAGAAATCGTTTTTACAAAAGTCAAACTAGTTAATAGCAGGATTCAAACTAACTTAAAAGGTGCACAGGACCAGGTTTTAAACAAACTCACTGCACTCCACATGATTTTTTTCTTTTTTTCTTTTTTGCCTATATGAGGCTGGGACAGTCCTGGGAAGTTGTTAGCTGAAATGGGGCTAACCTTAGGTAACCTTCTGCACCTAGTGATTATTTTTCATTCTTCATCAATAAACCTATTCACTGTGCCAAAACCAAAATACAACAAACTAACAAAAACCAGGTAGGGGAAGGGAGGTGGTGAGGCATGGTGCTCCTGAGCTGGATTAAGATAAAGGTTTAATTAGGAGGCAGGGGCCCATGCAGCACAGGCTGGTCTCTTGTAACTAAAGATGACCATGAGCTTCTAATTCTCCTGCCAACCTCCACTACCTTGCCTAGTTTGTATGGTGCTGAGGGTGGAGCCCTGGGCTTCCTTCATGCTAGGCAAATACTATGCCAACTGTGAGCCACAGCACCTTGAGAGCTTTATGTGCCAGCCAACTCTGCCTGTGGGATGAAGCCAAAGCAGAGAATCTGTGGGTCTCCTCCATCCCTTGCCAAACCGCTATTCCAAAAAGTAGCGTAGCAAAATTAGTTATGAGGTAGAAATAAAAATAATTCTATGGCTGGATAACTATATAATAATTCTATGGAGATAACTACAACATGAGGGGCTATATTAAAGCATTAGTAAGGTTGAGAACCACTGGGCTAGAGAGATGAAGCTGGGACCAAGCTGTCATAAAAAAATGATCAGTTGGTAGAGCAGTGAGTGATACATGCCACCTGTCAATCCCCCACGTCAGCCCACTAAACCCAGAGAAGGAACAGCATGAGGATCTCCACTGGTCCTGACCCCACTCTGCTAAGGCCACCAGGAGGCTGCTGTCCCCATCTCTAATTAATGGCCTCTGTGATTAAATCATCTCCGGGAACTTGGACGTGGATGCCATATTGGGAAGGAAACCCATGAATAATGAATGGGTCTGCCTAATGCACTCATTTAAAACCAATTTCTAAAGGAATCCTCACGAAGAGCAATTAATTCCCACTAAGTGAACCAAGTGTGACACTGGAGGAAAAAAAATAAAGTCCTGGATTAGCATGAGGAGACAGAGTTTATGTCACTAAAAACAGCAAAGGCTTGGCATGGAGGTACCCATTAGCCATTCCAGTTCTTGGGAGGCTGATGTCACCCAGGTGAGACCTTGCCTTAAAATTCCAAATAAAAAGGAGTCTGTATGCCTCCTGCTTATGACTTGTGCTCAAGGTGGCATGGTCTCAGATACGGAGAATGAGGCTGCAAACTGAGGCTTCAGAGTTCTAGCCTTTGTAGAGTACACTTGTCCTTAAAGACACGATCTCACAAGGACAAGTCTGATGTGAACAGGCCTGTCACGTTTGGGCACTGAGTGTGTTTACTTGGGCCAGAGTATCTAGCAGTCCATCTACCCACTGTATCAGTCACATACACACACTCACCAAAAGAGAAAGAATGAGCAAGCAGTCCTACCCTCACTCATCCATCATCGCTTAGATTCATTTGTGTCTTCAGCTATGTGTGCTGAATTAACCAACTTTCCCTAAATCATAGATGAGCATTTGGCTACAGTTAGGAAGCTGCCATTCCCTACTGCAGCAATGACCCAGAATCCTGTGTCTGAACAGTGGAGTCTGCACAAAGACAAGTTTCCATGCCCAAGAAGGGGTTGGGAGGAGGGGAGGGAAACAGGTAAGGAGGGGTACTAAACTGTTGCCATCCTAGAAGCCCAGGATTTATAGCTAGTTCCCAGTAGCAGGCCTGGATGGGAACTTGGAACAGGTGAGGGAAACCACTGGTAGTTAATAATACATGCTGGGGACACTGAGTGGGCTCCTGGGGAACATTTATCTAACAGCAATGTTCAGCCTTGGGTTTTCACCAGTGTAGAGACAAAGGAAGGGGTTGTCTGGGGTCCAAAAGACAGACCCCACACAGAGGGTCAGGATCATATAGAATTCAGATACTAAGTCACATGGCCATACACAGATGCACCAATTACCACTGTGGTAATACCTGCTTCTTGCAGGTAGTGGCTCAGATATGGCACTGGGTAGATCCTTCCAGAGCTCTTGGTGTTTTAAGCCAGGATAGGGGTCCTCTCCTCCCCCCTCCCCAACCCACCCAACTGTTGCAAGATAGCAAAGCTGTGACTGCTTGCCTTGAGTACGGCTGGCCCACCGGAGGACATTCTGCTGGAGGTATAGCCAGCTCAGCTCAGCCTGTGCCCGCCTGAGCTGGGAAGAAACTCATTAAACCTTCCTAATGACAAATGCTCCAGCAGGCAGCTGGCGAGGAGCGATTGCTATTGAAAGCAGCCAGATGGGAGCAGGCTCAGGTGACTGTTCAGGAGACTCAGGCCTGTGGAGAGGGAGGGCTCCCCTGGGGTCTGGACTTAATATTGCTCTGGTCCAAGCCTTACTGGTTGCAGCTACCCCCCACCACCTAGGCTGGCTTCATCACTTGTGGGTTACACATAAACTTGATTGAATTCTGAGTCCTCAGGCCAACCTAGGCTCAGGGGCAGTCTTAGGAGGCATGGGCCCTAAGCCAAGGTGGGAGAGCCCCTTCTCCCACCTGCCAAAGCAACATCCATTTCCCAGCTCCCTTTACCAGGATTCCTGCTCTTCTAGGAGCTGACAAAGCCCTCCTCTTCCAGTCGAAGGGGCCTTTGTTGCCATGGAAACAGCATCTGGAGGGTGCTAGGTTTGGTGGCTGAACCCAGGAATAACCAGCCAGAAGTGGGTGGCAGATGCTGGATGCAATATGTTCTCACCAATAAGCAGTCTCTATGTGTGCAGGGGATGGGGCATGCCAAGGTAGATGCTGAGCCAGGTTCCCCCAGGGTCTCTCCAGATCTACCAGATAGAAGTGGGGTGGGGATGGTGGTCTGTGTATCCTTGAATAGTCTCCAGGGGGCTTGGCATAACAGGGTCTAGACTAGTGGGTCCCTGGAGACTAGACAGCCCAGGGAGTCTAGCTAGTGGGGAAAAAAAAACTTGCAAGCACCCCCAGGCCGTGGAAAAGGTGGCTTCATGGGGCTAGAGAACATTTTGTACACCTGGGCTTGGGGCATGGTGGGTGACAGTTCTCTTTCTGAGACAGGGCCCCCGACCTCATCCCGAAGGCAATGAGATACAGGACCACCGACCAGTGGTTCCAGATTTAATGGAAGGTGCACAGGACACTGCATCACACCCTGAGGCTGAGCTGCTGCACCATCAGGTGTGGAGCATCTTCTTTTTGCAACTGAACAGAGGAACAGAGCATATAACTAACAAGAAACAAGGCCCCCCTGTCTGCTTCTGGGACCTGAGGGGGCCGGTTCACTTCTGACCCCGAGCCTGGGGGCCTCCATACCCCCATTGCCCTTCTGAAGTTAATGCCTTCAGAAGAAGCGTGGCTAAGACAGCCCCAACTGGGGGCAAACAGGGAGTAGGAAGCTCAGAGTCCCTATCTCAGAGCCCCCCCTTTCAGCCATTTTGGGAACAATAAATACTGTGTGACAGTAGCAGGGAGGGGCGTCCATGGACTGCTCGGCAGCCCAGGCAGGCTGGCTAGACGCCTGCCCTCATTCTGTGCGCAGGATGATATGGATGCCCGAATCTGTGAACACTGGCCCACTCATCTCCCCTGTCCGTAGAGCAAATGATGCATCCTCAAATGGTTTCTGCATCTGACCTGTGTGAAACAAGAGACGGTGGGGGTCAGGCTTGGATGCACAGCAGATGGGGATCCTGTCTGTACCTACTTTCAAGCATATTCATCACAGGGTTTATGGCCCTGTCACTGTGCAGGGCTGAGCTGTGCCCCAGCTGAGGCCACAGGCCCATTAAGGAGGCTCTGGGAAGCCCAAGGACAGTATGAAGGATGGCAGGCAGAGCTGTACTGTGCATTTAGACACACTGCATAATGAACTCTCCTGGTTCCTAGCTGAACATCATCTGTTCTGCAGGTAGCTTGGGCTGACAGCAGAGGCCCTTGCTAAGCTCCCTCTCCTAGGCAGGAACCCACACTTCACACTCCCGGCCCATGTCAAAGAGCTGGAGGACAGAAGACAGGAGGAGGGATTCTCTTTTCCTCTGCCCTTGGCAGACAAGTCCAAGCTCTGGGTTGTCCATCTGAACCTGACCTTGTCTACCTTGTCCATTTTCCCCACCTGTCAAAGGGGAGAATAGGATTCAGTATGACAGGCTCTGGAGTTCTCAGGGATCCCGTCCTATAGCTCTACCAGGAGATACCAATGACAGAACAGAGTCACTCTGATGGGCCTGTGAGGACCACAATTCTGGAGAGAAGATTCCAGGGAGGTTTTACATCCCTTTTTGGAGCACACAAAACACAGGCCACGAAGCCTGAAGGCTGTGCTGCCACCTGGTGGACCAAGAAGACACGGAGTAGGGCTTCCCTCCCTTCTTGGGCCCAACTACTTCAACACTATAGGGAAGGGGCTGGGTGTGGTGGTACCCACTCTTGCCCACCTCTGCTGAAGGCACCCAGGTCTCCCCTGGCTTTGGCAGAGCTGCAATCACTGAACTGTGAGGCCAGAGATTCAAAGTCTTCTTCTCCTGACTTAATCTTCTGGATATAGCCTGCAGGAACACAAGAGGAGAGCCCCATGTCAGAGACACAGGGAAAGTAAGCCACTCCTAAAAGCTTGGCCAGGTCTGTGGCCTGTGTACCTTTTCCCTATAAAGACATGCAGCTGCCCTCCCATAACACCTCCCACCCCTTCACTCCCAAGCAATCACATCTGTGTCCTTATCAAATGCACCCGTGAAGATAATCCTCCCCACATGCATGTCCCCAGGGTGCAAACCTGTCAGCCAACCCCATGCACCCGTGGCTGCACTGCACTATGACCTTAATAATAGTTGGGCTAGTCACCCATAGATGCACAAGAATGTAAGTACCCACACACACACTCAGTGACCTCTTTTTGACCCTGGACACAAACAGTTGGAACCTCACAGTAGATGACTGCCCACCCCTAGTCCTGGGGCAGTCTCAAGGCTCTGGAGACCACAGGTTGCTAGCATGCAACCAAGCTCTGCACAGGAGCTGGTGACATATTCAGCTGTGGGCATCAGGAGTCCCCACCTGTGCAACATGGGAGGCACAGCAGAGCGCTCACTAGAACATTTTGAAGAGACCCTGAGGTGAGACTGTAAGGGCTGTGTGTGGGCACCTGTACAACTGTCCCATAGGCAAGCCATACACGTGCCACAGTGTACTGGTAGAGTCCAAGAGGCCTTAAAGCATCTAGTGCCAGTCTAGTGACTTTCCTGCAGGGTCAGAAGATCAGGGCTGCTGGGAGCAAGGTGAATGGTGACTGAAGCAAAGTCTCAAATAATAACAACAAAGTCATGTGTCACACATCTGAATGAGCTCCATCCCTGGGACCCATAATGGTGGAAGGAGAGAACCAACTCCTGTAATTTGTCCTCTGACCTTAAAACATACCTGCCAACCACCAAACCCCACTGAAAAAAAAATAACACATAACAAACAACAAAAGGTAAGGGCCCTTGGCTCAGGAGTGAGACCACAGCACCATGTTATGTGTGACTCATAAGCAGGATACACATGCATTTGAATGCACATGAAACTACATTATGCACTCAGACACATGCTAGGTGGGGAGTTGCCAGGCGCCTGAGTCCAGGCAGTGCTTGAGGTGGACAAAAAATCCTGTGACTCACAAGATGCCCTGTCCCCCACTCCTACCCAACCTGCAGCCATCGCAGACTCCCATGAGCAGCCCTCAAAGCTTTCCAAGCTAGCCTGGCAGAGAGTTCCTAGGAGACCCTGTCTTTTTATTTCTAAGACAGAGCCTCCTATGCAGTCCAGGCTATTCTTGAAGCTTCCTGCCTCAGCCTCTGGAATGCTGGGGTTACAGGCATACATTGTCACATTAGGCTCCAAAATGAGCTCTTTGCTGATGAGGGTGGCCTGACACAGCTGCTGCTAGACTTCTACCCACCTTCCCAGCCTGATCTTCGAAAGGCTTCTGAACCCTGTGAACTGCCCAGTGTGCACATCACTCTAGTGCCAGGCTGACAAGGGATTTTACCAGCTGCTATAACCAGTGCCTTGAGGCCCAGGAACCCAGCCACTTCCCAAGAACTCTGGGCCTCAGACTCCTTAAGGGTACCAAGGCCTTACATACAGGGCAGGAAATGACTGCAATCCCAGGAATCATCCTTATTTGAATGTATTGCATGGCAGCTATCTTGATGTCTGGTATATACCTGCTAGGGTATACCTGACTACTGGGGGCTCCCCAACTCCCATTTTGCCTATCCTTGCTGCCTTGGTCAGAACTGGATTTCACCACAAAGCACTGCCTGGAGTCTGTCAGAGGCACACAAGCCATATAGTTTGACCTGTATATCATGGTCACCTCTGATATTAAGAGTCCCCTTGTACAGAATAAATCCTATCATGACCCTGGGCTGGTAAACTGCTTCTCCTCTCCCTGGATGTCTGCCTGTGTTCCCAGTTCTACCTTCACAACACTGGACTCATGTTCTTCTATGGAGGTCAAAGATCTACCCAAGATCTGCCCACACTCAGCCTATGTCCACCGAGGTGCAGCCATGGCCACAGGACTCTACAGATGGGATAGCCAGGGTTCTTTTTAAAAATGTATTTTTATTTTATGTACATTGGTGTTCTGCCTCCATGTATGTTTGTGTGAGTGTCAAATCTTTGGAGTTATAGACAGGTGATAGCCACCATGTGGTTGCTGGGAATTAAACCTGGGTCCTCTGAAAGAACAGTCAGTGCTCTTAACAGCTGAACCATCTCTCCGCTCCCCACCCCTCAGCCATATTTCTTACACATTGTCAAGCTATAGCTGTTTAATAATGAAAGCACCAGGCTGGGTGGTACATGCCTGGCAGCTGCCTTGGGTGGCACTCAGGACACTGAGGCAATCTGGGGACAAACTGAGATACTGTCTCTAAAGAAAAAAAAAAAAAATCTAGCTAGGTGCCTTTGTTCAACCAGTTTGCCAGCCCTGTACCTAAACCTGTGCATAAGACAGGAGTTCCTGGAGGCAGAGGAACTCATGGATAAGTGGAGCAGAAACTAGCCATGAGAAAGGAGAGAGGGACCATCACTATTCTCCAGAAACTGCCATGTCCTGCTTTTTGTCACCCAGACCTCTGTATTCAAAAAATGAGGCCAGACATTCTGGACAAATCATAGCCTCACTGGGAGGTAGGGAGGAAACAGCTCTTCTGAGGATGCCTGCCAACAGCATCCCAGGCAGGACTCAGAATTCTGCCTCTTGGAGCAAGCTCTTCAGAGCTCCCACACAAAAACAGGGCCCCCTACTTGCTTTGGGGTTGTGGTGATTTGAATACAAAAGACTCCATAGGCTCATATTATTTGAATGCTTGGTCATCAAGAAGTGGAAATGTTTGAAAGAATTAGAAAGATTAGGAGTTGTGGCCTTGTTGGAGAAAGTGTATTGCCACTTTTGAAACCTCAAAGTTCCCCCCCCCCCCCAATCAGTATGCAGATGTAAATTTCTCAGCTACTTTTCCAGTACCTGGGCACCACCATGCTCCCTGCTATGATGATAATGGACTAACCTCTGAAATGGTAAGTGAGACTCCAATTAAACTATAAGAATTGCTTTGGTCAAGGTCACACAACAGAACAATGACTCAGACAAGGGTGATCAGAAGCCTCCTAGATAGTAAGCCCAACAGGTGAACACCCATCTCTGCAGACATGTGTGGACTCAGGAGTCTTAAGGTTCAGAAGAAAATCAGGCCCAAGTCTAACTCCAGCTACTGGGATTTGATCCTGTTCTGTGGTTTCCCAGCCTTATAAATATCCAATGGCCAAGGGGAAGGTGATTCTGCTTCTGGGAACCAGATGACTGTCCTATGACTTGGGGCATTGGGGAGCCAAAGAGATGGTTTAGTGGGTAAAAGTGCTTGTGCCATCCCTGACTACTTGAGTCTATTCTCAGGACCCTCACAGTGGAACAAGAGAATCAACTTCTCCCAAAGGTTTTCCTCTAACCTCAACATGTCTGCAGTGGTATGCCTGCACGCATACAAATAAATGAGTGTAAAAAAAAATTAATTGACTAATGGAAGCTCTCACTTCAGAGGGTTATTCTGAAGGATGAATAAGTGACTGCTATAGTCAAGGCTGATGCAGAACAAGTCCTTCACAGATATAAGTGCTCATTGCTCTGTCACAGGCTTCATGATAATGTCCCAATATTCACTATGAAGAAGCCCTGGTTCCTGGTATGACGATCCTTGGAGATAAGGAGTTTACATGAGTGGGCCCTGAAAGAATAAGTACCTGCTCATAAACAAGACATAACCAGGCTAAGGTTTTAGCTCAGTTTGCAGAATTTTCTCCTTCTTGCACCAGGCCCCAGGTTCAATTTCCTAACTAGGGAGGGCAGTGCAGACCTATAATCCCATCCCTCAGGAACTAGGGGTGGACAGTCAGAGGAGTTCAGGGTCACCCTTGGCTATACAGGATAGGGTCAGCCTGCACTACATAAACTATCATTAAGGGGAGGGGGCATAAAGACAGTCAAGGTCATCAGAGGATACAACAGAAGCAGCTGTCTACAAGTTTAGAAAAGTCATCTCATCAAAAACCCACGGGGAAAGTGAGAAAGGCACAGGTCTATGGCGGTTGGTGAGAGTGAATCTAGGGGAAATCAAGAGGCACAGACTTTTCTAGAACCGTGAGGAGAGAAACTTCTGTTGCCTAAGCTACCTAGCTTGTGTTACAGCAGACTAAGGGACAGAATGTTTAGACAATCCCCTTGTCCTTTCTATAGAATCAAAGGTTCTTCCAGATCACAGGTGGCCCATACGGTAAGGGTCTGGTCAGGGAAGAGGTAACATCATTGGGTGTGCCATCCTAGAAGACCCAAGACCCAGTCATAGGCCATCAGGCTGGATAGGCGTCACTCCACGAGATGGCTGATCCTTGAAGCCTGGAAAGGGGCTGCTTGTACTTTTGTTCTGGGCCTCTCAGAATCCTCGGGGCCTGGATGAGTAGGAACAGAGCAACAGAGAACAAGGAGCCACAGCTTGGCTGACACAGACAAGGACATGGCAAGGACACCAGCTGGGCCTCACAGGTTTCTTCTGGCTGCTGCACAGCAGCTACAGAGGAGCCAGAGCTGAAAAGGAAGCCACAGCAGGGATGCAGAGGTGCTGCTTCCAAAGCAGGCAGTCTGTTTCCTTGGGGCAGAAGAAAAACTGGTGGTACCCTCCAGACAAAGGCAGGCAACTGGGGCAGGCACCCCATCACTGTTACCTGATCCCCTTGCTACAAGTTCTGGGTCTAGGGTGAGCCAGAGTCTCAAAAAACCAAACACGGGACTGAAGAGATGGGTCAGTGGTTCAATGATGGATGAAGGGTTGTGGTTTTTTGTTTGCTTGTTTTTGCCTTTGCTGGCTTTATAACCTTGCATAGAATTTTCTTCTTGGATCCAGGTTTGGATCCCAGCACACATATGGCAGATCACAGTTGCCCATTACTCTAGTTCTAGGGGATTTGATGCGTTCTTCTGGCCTCCATGGGTAGCAGGTATGCATGTGCTATATAGACATACACGTAGGTACTCATACATATACATAAAGTAATCTTAACAAATTATACAAAAGGCCAGCAAGATGGCTCAGCAGGTGATTGAACTTGCTGTCAAGTACAATCCCCAGGATTCACATGGTAAATGAGAGCTCACTCCTGAGAATTGTCCTCTGACAGAATTTTACACTTGAACATGGGCATTCCCATACACATATGTATATGTGTTTCCTGCCCCCTGCCCCAGGAGATGGCCTAGAAGTTAAGAGCACTGGCTGCTCTCACAAAAAACTTTGGTTCAGTTTCAAATAGCCACATGGTAGCTCGCAAACTTACCTCCAATTTTTGGGAATGCAATGCCTTCTTCTAGCTTCCTCTGACAATAGGCACACACATGGTGCACATACATACATGCATGCAAAAGACCCATACATGTTTATCAAAGACAGGCAATTTAAAAAAAAAATCTCAAAATAAAGAATGATTGAACAACAAAGTCTGTCAACCTTGCTGTAAATGACAAAGGGAAAAATCTAAGGGAAGGAGACAGCCTCTGCCTGTGGGGCAACTGACATCACTCTACAGGGTCAGCTCTGTGCTTACCAGACCCACCCACAGATGCCCAAGCTTCTCCCTAGTGACCAAAACCGCCTCCCATCACTGCATTGCTACAATGGCCCTTTGGGGTTAGGTATAAATTAATGCTCATTTTACAAAGAGAAAGCTGAATCTTGAGTGAGGCTGTCTCCCAGATCACAGAGTTTACCAGACACTGCCACGATCTAACCAGGGTATGCTGACTTTCTAGACCTTGTCACTCCAATGGCAAAAAGGGAAGGAAGCCTGCATGGGCCGAGAGTTCATCCCAAGTATGGGCACTTCCTTTCAAGGTCTTCAAGTAGCCTAGGCTGGCCTTGAACTCAATATGCAGGACCTAGAACTTAAAAAAAAAAAAAAATTTCCAAGGGCTGGAGAGATGGCTCAGAGGTTAAGAGCACTGACTACTTTTTCAGAGGTCCTGAGTTCAATTCCCAGCACCCACAGGGTGACTCACAAACATCTGTAATGAGATCTGGTGCCCTCTTCTAGTGTGTAGTCACACATGCAGACAGATCACTGCATATATAATAAATCTTTTTAAAAATTACATTTATTTGCGCACACGTGACCATGTTTTCACTGACGTCAGAGGACAGCTTGATGAAGTTAGTTTTTTTCCTTCAACTGTGTGGGTTCCAGCAACTGAATCCAGGCCCTCAGATTTACTGGTCACTGAGCCATCTTTCCAGCACCAAGTTTGAATTTCTGACCCTTCTGTCTCTATCTTTATGCTGAGATTAGAGATTCCAAATTCACAGGGTACTAGACACTGAAACTAGGTGAGCATGATAACTGAGCTACATCTCCAGTACAATGCAGGCACTTCTCCACTGGGGGAGGGGGAATTTCTACAAGGCTCCCAGGATGGGTAGTGTTTACTGTCAACTTGGTTTGCAGAATCTAGAATAATCTGAAAGATGGGCTTCTGGGAATCCTGTGGGGATTATCTTCATTATGTTGACTGATACGGGGTTTACTTGAAGGCAGGACAATCCCCTGGGTAGGGGAATTCCAGTTTAAAAAATAGAGAAGGCAAGCTGAGCACTAGCACAAGTACATTGTTCTTTGTTCCTGCTGTTATGATACCCCCCTTGCCACTATGATTTTCTTGCTGAGGTGAGAACTATGACCTGAAACTGTGATGTGAGTCCAAATAAACCTTTCTTCCTTAAGCTGCTTATTTTTTTAAAATAATGGGACAGTGGGAGGTGTGTGTGGGGTGCACAACACACATGTCAAGGTGTGCTGAAGAGGTGACCCTGTTCTCTCCTTCCACACATGTATCCTGGGAATGGAACTTGAGTCCTCAAGTTTAGCATCAGATGTCTTGGTCAGACAAACCCTTTTGTTGGCCCTGGTCAGGGTATTTTGTCACAGAACAGGATCCCCACCTTCCCCGCTCACCATTGATCAGCTCCAGGGCCTCCTCCTTGCTCCTGGTAATCTTTTCCTGCCGCCAGGACGAGGGCCTCCGAGACTGGCTGTGCTTCACCAGCAAGTGCGAGCAGCGCACCCTGGTGGGCTCCCCCTGGCCATTCTTGCTACTGCCTCCAATGTTGCTGCAGGCGCTGGGCCGCTCCCACTGGCTGGCGTTGGTGATGTGATTGAAGTAGTATACCCTGCCTGGGAGAGAGCAGCACCTAGTTCAGTTGAGGCTGGGTTGCCGAGGACTCCATCCTGAAAGCCAGGATGAGGACTGGGTTGGGAGGTGTCTTCTTTCTTTAACAGATCCACTTCCTGTTCTACCCTGTGCTCTAGGCTTGGGAGGATGCTGTCCCAAGCAGGACTTGTCTCAGACAGGACTGTGCTAATGTTCTAGGTGGAGACAGACAGACACTAAACCAGCAAATCAGAAAAATGAAACAAAAAAACAGCTTCCAGGCCTGCACAATGACTTGGCAGGTAATGGGACTTGTCAGAGTCTGACAACCTGAATTTGAGCTCCAGGAACTTGCCTTTAGAATGAGAACCCGCCTACCCCAAGATGTCCTCTGACCTACTTAAAAGTACACATGGCATTCTACTAAATGAGTAAGATCTGAAGTTCAAAAGCATCCTCAGCTAGAGTTGGAGAGCAACATTGGCTATATAAGATCTGATTTCAAAAATACATAAACAAATATGGGGGGGGACCCAGCTAACTGACACAGTACTTACCTGCCATTTGTGAGGATCATCTAGGTTCAAGTAACAGTATCACACATTCATCATAAAGGTTAAGAATGACTGTTTCTATTCATCAACCCACTGCTCACAGCAATAGCAATTATGTCTTGTGCATAAACAGTGATAGACACCCCAAAGCTCTATTCTTTTTGGGGGGAAGAGGGGTGTTCAAAACAGGATTTCTCTGTGCAGCTCTTGCTGTCCTGGAACTCACTCTGTAGACCAGGCTGGCCTGGAATTCAGAGTTTCACCTACCTCAGCCTCCCAAGTGCTGTGATTAAAGGCTGGCCTGGAACTCAAGAGAACCACCTGCTTTTGCCTCCCTAGTGCTGGGATTAAAGGCGTGTGCCACCACTGGCTGGCCCAAAGCTTTATTCTTAATCCTGACCCTGGTGGCCTAAATTGGAGAGCTGGGAAACAGCACTACTGGGGGCCTGATGTCATCTAAGAGATGTGTAAGTGACAGTGAGAAGCATTAAGGAGATGGTAAATCAAAAACTTGAAGAAAAAGCCTGGCTTGGTAGGAGCACACCTATAAACCTACACTAGGGAGGCTGAGGCAGGAGGACCGATGCCTGCTGTTTGAAGCCAGTCAGGGTTCGCTTGCAAGACTGTCTCAACAACAAAAAAAAAAAAGTGAAGGAGAGCTTGTGGTAGTATACACAGGATTTGCTGAAGCAGGTGGAGGCAGGAGGATCATAATTTTGTTTGAGGCTAGTCTTGGCTACATATGTTTAGCCAGGTGATGACGACATACATGCCTGTAATCCCAGAATTTGGGGGCTGAGGCAGGACGGATTGAGCAACCTGTCTATGAGAGATCCAGTTTAACACCTTTCCACCTCCACACCCCCTCCTAAAAAAAAAAAACAAACGGGAAAGAGATTAAAAACAAATCTAGCCGTGTTAATTCAGAGAGCTAAACTTATGCAGTGTCCAGCACCCTGATGCTCAGTAAGAATTATGAGTGAGCTCTGTAGGCAGCAGCAACTCTGACTGTGAGATGCCCGACGGCTGCTCTAGGCGGAGCCACTGACACTGGCAAGGAGACTCTGGGAACAGGAATTCACTGCATTTCAGGCATTCCCAGTCCATGAACTGCATCATCTGATGAGTCGTCGCCTCAGTTTCCCCACTAGGAAAATGAGAGCAATTCCTTTCTTGAAAGATGGGCACGACAGATAGTGAGCCAAGGAAAAAGGGAGAGAGGAAGGGAAAGGGACAGAGATGAAGAGAGAGGCAGAGTGAAGGATAGGGGAGAAAGGAACCACTTCAATGTACAGACTTGTGAACGGACTTGAACTCTTTGAAAGCGCTTAGCACCATCGCTTGGCCCAGAGGTGAACCCGCCTGGTTATAAGCCATTGCTGTCGCAGGATTCCGCGCGGGAGGTGACCGGGCACGTGTCAGAGATGCTGCCCGAGAACCCTAACCAGGGCGGCCCACGCCCTCTGCACTGAGTCGGGGTCTCTCCCTCCAAGGGAGCCCCGAGGTGCAGCTTGTCTCCTAAGGACGCCCGGGCCCAGCGGTGAGGGAGGTCGGGGCGTGCCCGTGCCCGCCCCACCTCTTGCCTCAGTTTCTGGCTCTCCGGCCCGTTACGTCGCGGAGGAGCCCAGACCTCCGCGCCTGAGGTGGTGATGCAGTCCTCCTCCTCCGTGAGCTCGAGACCGACTTCTGCAGTCTCGCGAGGCCCCGGCCCGGCCCCTGACCGATCCCCAGGAGGTACCTGAGCTGCGGCTCATGCGCTTCTCCCAGCCCGGCGGCAGCTTCTCCTCGTCCGCCATCTTCCCTCCTGCCGCAGCGCCAGCTCCGCCTCCGCGCCTCTTGACCCCGCGCCAACCTGCGCCACTATTGATTGGCTCGTCCAGTAGAGACGCCCATTGGACGGCACCACGGCGCCTCTAGCTCACTCGCGATTTCCTGGACCGCCCTAACAACTCTCCGCCCCCTCCCGACATCGCTGATGATTGGCTCATCTGGAAGCGCCGCCCATTGGACGCTCAGGCTCCCTTTAAGCGTCAAAAAGTCTCTGCAACCTTCTTGGTGGGCTAATCCCAGAATAGAGCTTATTGATTGGCTCCTGCAGCAGCCAATTCCGCCTTTTTGAGCCGCTCTCAGAGGTTTGTCAGCTTCCACGCGGAAGCGGCTCGCTGGTAAGGAGGTATTTGGCGCTTTTGCCGTACTTTTGCCGTTGCCATAGCAACGCAGTTGCCGTGGTGACAAGAAGCTAAGTACCCAAAACCTAAATTTGGCTTTTCAATTCTCCCTCTTCCTACCTGTTTTCCTCCAAAGCGAAGCAAGTCCTTTTTGGGTTTTGCAAGGCTAAGCATTTCGCTGATCTACTCACTCACTTTCCAAGTCTTTTAAAAAACATATTTCAACCTATTCCTTCTCTGTCTGGCTCCTTCCTAGGTCCTGGGCTGGGTGATGATGGCATTGCCATTAGGATGAGGAAACGGAATAGGAGAGGGTGGCGGCTCCGAAGACCAGTTTAAGTCAATTGATAGTCTGTGGAGGAAACCTACAAGGTGGTGCACACCCAGCACTCAGGAGGCAGAGACGAAGATCTCTGAGTTCGAGACCATTCCTGGTCTATAAAGTGAATTCCAGGAGAGCCAGCGATACACACAGAAATTCTGTCTCAAATAAAACAAAACAAAGGAAACGAAATGAAAAGAAGAAAAAAACATCTGTGGCGGTCTAGAGAGATGGATCAGTGATTAAGAGCACTGGCTGTTTTTCCAGAGGACCCTTTCAATTTACCAGGTCTGCACATGGTGCACATCTATGTATACATGCAGGCAAAGCATATTTTTTTAAAAAACATGTTACTGTATGCCAGCAGTGGAGCACAAATCTTTAATCCTAGAATTTGGCAGGCAGAAGCAATAAGATCTCTGAGCTCAAGGCCAGCCTGTCTGGTCTACAGTTAGTTCCAGGATAGCCAGAGTTACACACAGAAACCCAGTCTCTAAAAACCATCAAGTTATTTTTAAAAACTATTACACTTATAAGGGAGGCTGCCATGATAACTGTAATGAGAGAACAATTTATGGCAATCTGTTCTCTCCTTTCACTATGGGGTTCTGGAGGTCAAACTAAAGTTGTCAGGCTTGGTAGCAAGTGCCTTTATCATCTTGATGGCCCTGGATACTTAATGATTTTCAAAGACACCAATGGAGGAAGGTTCAATTCCAGTTCATCACTAGTGTGAACCCTTATGTGACCTCAGTAACATGAACTAATGAAAGAGGATTAAAAGTAAGGTGTGATACTTGGGTTCAAAGCCTCTATCTACCACTTGCTGTGAACTGCTTAACCTCAACCTCAAAGATTCAGCCTTTCCCACTGCAAAATGTAGGTGAGTCATAATACCTCTTGCTGATCCTTATCCCAGGAGGATAGGGGTAAGTGGAAGCCAGTAAAAATGTTCCTGGGTGAAAAAAACAAATCACAAGGCACATAGTAATTAGAATATGAAAGTATGGGTCAAGAAGTAGGTAAGAGCATTTCCTACAAAGTCTGATGATTTCACACATGGAAATCTCTGAGTTTGAGGCCAGTTTGGTCAAGATAGTGAGGGTTACACACACACACAGAGACAGACTCAAAAAAAGGAAAGTGGAAAATAGCCCAGACTGAGTTCAAATTCTATTAATGAAGAAATTACAAAATTTTACACAATTGCATGACAGATTTAATAACACCACTTTTTAAAATTTCAAACCACTGCAGAAGTATATAGGCCAGATAAAAGGCTCTCTGCATTCTTCCCAGACAGACCTACTCAATGGATTAACATAAAGTTCCAATTAAAAAAGTTTATTTTATGCAGGGTGTGGTGTGCATGTCTTTAAAATTAGAACTTAGGAGATAGAGGCAGGTAGTTATATGGGTTCAATATCAGCCAGAACATACAAATTTCAGATTGTCCAAGCTACATACTGAAAACCTAATAAATAAACAAACAGATGACAACAAACCCCACTTCAAAACCAAATAATTTTTTTCTGAGATAGGATTTCTCTGTGTAAGAGCCCTGGGTGTCCTGGAACTCAGTCTGTAGACCAGGCTGGCCTTGAATTCACGGAGGTCCTCCTGCCTTGATCTCCTGAGTGCTGGGATTAAAGGCGTTCACCACTACCACCAGGCTCTAATAACATTTATTAGTCACTTGAGTGTGTAGCCTGGTGCATGTGTGAAGATCAAAGGGTAGCTCCATTTTGGGGTAAAAGCACAGAGACCACTCAGCATGATCAAAGTTTGAATTGAGTCTGTATTAAGATAGCTAGAGACTTCCTGGAGAGAAACACTTCTCACAAGAGTAGCTCTGAATGCATATTACAGAGTCTTTTTTTAAAAGACAACACAGAAAAACTACATCCTGGTTGGCAGTTGCAGCAGAAGCAAGAGTTGAACAAGAGCCAAAGCAGGCAGTTAGCTGGGACATTAAGACCCCTCTAGAACAGGGTTTGGTGCTTTCCCATAGGACTTTTCAGGGCGTGTGGTAGAAACCAACAATGGTTTCAGGTAGGACAGGATGGAGAAACCTTTACCCTGTTATAAGCTCTAAGTAGTTGGTTCTCTCCCTCCACCTTTCTGTTTCTAAGACTAGAACTTAGTTCATCAGGCTTAAGTAGAAACACCTTTAGGGAGGTGGCTCCATGGGTAAAGTGTTTTGATACACAACTGTCAAGTTCTGAGTCTAAATCTGAAGAACCCACATAAAGCAAGTAGCAGTTACCAGTAATATTTCTACATCCAAGAGAGAGTGACAGCAGAAGTCCTCAAGGCTCCTCAAGATGGCTAATCTTGCTTGTCAACTTGACTACAACTGGAATCATCTAAAAAGAAAGTCAGGAGTATACCTGTGAGGGGTTTTCTTGGTTGGTGTGGTACTTTGAATGTAATTGGCCTCCATAGGCTCATAGGGAATGGCACTACTGGGAGGTTGTGACTTTGTTGGAGTATATGTGGCCTTGTTGAATGAAGTGTGTTACTATGGAGGCAGGTTTGAAGTCTCATATATGCTCAAGCCACGCCCAGTATATCAGACCACTTTCTGTTGCCTATGGATCGAGATGTAGAACTCTCAGCTCCTCCAGCACTGTCTGCCTGCATGCTGCCATGCTTTCTGCTGTGGGGATATGTTTCACATTTAATAAAAACCAATCTGAGATATCAGAGGGATCTGCTCACAGTCAGTCTAGGAGGGTCAGACAGTGGTAACTCACACCTTCAATCTCAGCACAGGGAATATCTGAGTGGTGACCTACACCCTTAATCTGAGTTTGAGGTCATCTTAGTTTACAGGAGTTCCAAGGCTCCCAGGCAGGCAGTGGTGGTGCCACGCCTTAACTGAGAGAAGAAGGTGTTTGAGGCAAGCATAAAAAGACAGAGGAGACAGAAGAAGCCAGGAGGAGTGAGGCTGAGGAAGCTGGAAGACAGCTGGGTGAGATCTGGCTCAGAGTTTCCTTTATTTGTGCAACATCCTGCCATAATGATAATGAACTAAATCTCTTAAACTGTAAGTGAGCCACCCCAATGAAATTGTTTCTTTTATAAGAGCTGCCATGATCATATCTCTTCACAGCAATAGAAACCTTAAGACAGTTGGATTATTTGAAGTAGAAAACTCACCTGAATCTAAGTAATTTGAGAGTAGAAACCCACACTTAATCTGAGCCACACCTCTGGCAGCAGCCCACATAGAAGGACATGGAAGAAGGAAGCTGTTGGTTTTGCTTGCTTGCCCTCATTTTCAATGACAAGTCCACTGACCCTCTTCCTGAAGCAATCCTTTGCTGCTGTTAATGCCCCTTTTGGGATTCCAACACGGACTGGAAACTGGCAGCTCTCTAGGACTTCCCTGAGACTCCAGCACCAAACTGGGACTGCTGAGACATCCAGTGAAAGATCCTTGACCTTTCCCTTAGGCGGTGGCTATTGCTGGACTATTCAAATCAAAGCCTGTAAGCCACTCTAATAAATCTCACATAGGTTTCCCTATCAGTTTTGTTCCTTAGAGAACTTTGATTAATATAGCTCCCAAACCAGCTAGCCTCAAGTACAAGCAGTGAACAACCAAGATCCTATGTCTCAAACAAGGCAGAAGGCTAGACCTAACAACCAAAATGGTCCTCTGACCTCCATAAGCAGGCCGTGCACGAGTGCACACTCAAATATGCACATCAAGATAAAATAGAACTATGCCATCTCAATGGTATAACCAGCTGGACTGTGAAAGGCTCTGGGTTTGATCTCAGCACTGAAAAGAAAACAAAAAACAAAAGTACTAATATATACTTATAGCTCATTGGGTAAGGGTGCTGTTGCCAACCCTAAGACCCACAATGTAGGAGGGAGAACTGACTTCTCTTAAGTTGTCCTTTAACTTCCACATGCACCATGGATGTCTGCACCCCACCATACACACGTGCACATAAGTAAAAATGTAATAAAAAATTTAAATCCAAATAATCTATATGTAAACAGGAACTCTATCTATCTATCTATCTATCTATCTATCTATCTATCTATCTATCTATCTATCATCTGTCTGTCTATCTATCTATCTATCTATCTATCTATCTATCTATCTATCTATCTATATGTGGGTGTAATGGCTATTGTGGTTGTCAGGCTGTCTACATCTGGGATTAACTAAAATCCAAGTAGCTGTGTATACCTGTGAGGGGTTTTTCTTTCTTGATTGAATTATTTGTGGTGGCCTAAATCTCAGTATTTTGAGCTGGGGAGATCCACCTTTAATCTGGGCCATACCTTCTGGCTGGCCTACTATATAAAGAATGTGGAAAATGAAGCACTTACTCTTTGCTCACTCACACTCACTGGCAAGTCTGTTCCTTCACTAGCACTAGAGCCCACTTCTTTAGGATTTTGGAGTACACTGAAGACCAGCTTCACCCTCATGGACTGGGAAACCCCTGGATTCTTGGACTTTCATTGACACACAGCCATTGTTGGAATAGTTGGACCATAGACACTCTAATCAATCCTGTTTATACACACACACAGCTTCATTCTATTAGTTGTTTCTCTACAGAACCCTAATACAGGGGGTTTTAAAAATAGGATTTCATTATGTAGCCCATTATGCTACTCTCTTCACTCCTGTTACCAACTAGCTACATACCCAGCTTGATGTGGGAATGTCTTTTTTATGTTGTGAATATCAATCTTTAAATAAAAGAGCTGTTTTGGTCCATGACAGGCACTATAAAAAAAATAAGAAAAATCAAAGCATAGGTAGGAGAAGCAGGGCAGAGTCAAACAGACTGAGCTAAAAGCCCAAAGGAGCAACATGTAAAGAACACAGATAAGCAACGGGCCACGGGACAAACAGTTTAGTAAAAATGGGTTGAGTTAAGATGAGAAAACTAGCTAACAATGTGTCTGAGTCATAGGTCAAACAGCATGAACTTAATATAAACGTCTGAGTCATTTTAGGGGCCTAATCAACTGTGGGTGGCTAAGTGGTCTGGGGCTACAGGCCTGTAGGTCTAGACCTCTGGCCGCCTGAGACCGAAAAAAATCACTACAACAGAAGCTACCTTCTACTTTTTCAGATATGGTCTCTTGCTTAGATTTGTTCTATCCTGGCCACCCAAGTAGCTTTGTTTTTACAAGCATGTATATATGTGTCTGTGTGTGCCTAAGTATGGAGGGTAGAGGTCAACCTTGACCTCCTTTTAGACAGTCACTGGCCTAAAGTGCAATTAAGCTAGACTGGCTAGCTAACAAGCCCCAGAGTTTCCTGTCTCTACCTGTTCAATGCTGAGATTAAAAATGTAAACAGCATTTTTACATGGGTTCTGGAGATCAATCCTCATACTTGTAGGACATGCCTTTTACCTATTTTCCCACTAAAAAGACCCAAGCCTGTGGTGTGATATATTGTATATTTAATAAAGTTTGTCTGAAATATCAGAGGACAGAATGATTCATCCACAGACAAGCCATGAAGGTCAGGGAGTAGTGACCCATGCCTTTAATACCATTACTTGGGAGTCAGAGATCCATCTGGATTTCTATAAATTCAAGGCCTAACAGTCAGGCAGTGGTGGTGCACACTGCTAGTCCTGGCACTTAGGAGGCAGAGCCAGGAGGATCTCTGAGTTCAAGGCCAGCCTTGGTCTACAAAGCAAGTTCCAGGACAGCCAAGACTGTTACACAGAAATCCCTGTTTCAAACAATCAATCAAAAAGGCTGGAGAGATATCTGTCCTGATATTCTAGACTAATTTTTTTAAATACACAATATATCACCACAAAAAACAAAATCAGAAAACATTCTTCACAAATTACTGAGCCTCTGGTATTTAGGTAAAACTACAAGAAACAAAGATAGCCTTACTTTCCTTTTCCAAACTTTGGCCACATTTTCTAGAAGATAATGCATGTGTAGGCAGCCACAGCTCCTGGCAATTTCTTTAAAGCAAAAAATGAGACCATACTAAATTAGGCATTGCCTGCCTTT
This sequence comes from Phyllotis vaccarum, assembly GCA_033318265.1. Classification (NCBI taxonomy): domain Eukaryota; kingdom Metazoa; phylum Chordata; class Mammalia; order Rodentia; family Cricetidae; genus Phyllotis; species Phyllotis vaccarum. The sequence goes on from JARWLC010000012.1 coordinate 108,981,969, forward strand.
TAATTTCAACACTTGGGAGATGGAGACAGTTGTTCAAGATTGTTGGAGCTACACAGTGAATTTCAAGGCTAAACTGGTCTAGAGGGGACTCTCATGACAATCTTTATTTAGCTTAGTTCTGTTTGTCCATCTACTGTTTATAGACTAAATCTGTTAATTTCTTTGCTAGTGAAGACTCTGCAGTCAGGAAGTTAGAGTGGGGAAAAAAGTATAGAAGACAAGCCAACTAACAGTCCCGCTCTTTTGATAACCCATCCATCCATAAACAGAGTTCTCATGACCTAAGGGTCTCTTGTATTCTTACTCTTAAGGTACTCGTTGCAAACCTGTTGACCTAAGTTTGATCCCTGGAATGCACATAGTAGGAAGAGAGAACTGACAAGCTGTTTTCTGAACTCACAGCACCCCTGTCCATATACAAAATAAATACTTTTAAAAAGCAGATTCAGGAAAGCATCTGTTTTGGCTTATAGTTTAAGAATGGAGACAGTCCTTTGTGACAGAGGCAGGCAGTAACCCAAGTAGCCAAATGGATAGGAAGCTGAGTGATTAATGCTGGTGCTCAACTCATTCTTTTAATTCAGTCCTGACCAGAGTGGTACTATCCATGGATTCAGGATTCTCTCAGTTAAACTTCTCTGGAAAAGCGCCTGACATATATTGAGAGGTATAAGTCCTGGGTAATTCAAAATGCTATTGTCAATGAAGACCACCCATCACACCTACTAAAGACCCCACCTTTAAATATCTCAGAATGGAGACTATAGTTTAACCGTAGTTTTAATGGAGATTTGAAACCATTGTAAAGGCTTAGGAGAGTAAAGAAACTTGCCCAGAGCCACTCAACTGTGGGGCAGGTATCCTACCCACAGACTTATTAAGCCAGACCCTGCTCCAACTAGTATATCTACCCTTCTATGCAGGTTAATGGTTTATGAGGGTGAAAATACTCCCAAGTGCTGAGATGTCAGGTGTGCAGCATTGGGTCCAGCCTCCAGTCAATTTTGAGCTTCCCTGAAGGAGCAGTATACAGAAATGTAACCATCAGACACCATTCTCCCTTCATGGTACAACTTTAATATAAGCATGACAGCAACAAAGCAGCATCCAAGTTTTTATTCATGTGAATTGTTAAAAATGGGAATCTATGCCAGTGTCAAATGAGAGTGGGAGAGGAAGGCAGGTAGGCAAGGAGAAGGACCTCTTGCCTACTGGTAATAAAGCTCCAGGTTCATCCCATCATGGATTTCATCTGAAGACAGGAATTAAGGAATTTTCACTGAGGGCTGACTCTACCCTCTACCCACTCACAGCTAGAACCTTGTGGCTTAAAACCCAACCCTGGACTAAGGAAGCAATTTTGGAATGGGCACTTTAAGAACTCAAGCTATAGATAACGTACAGTGGCTCTCAAGGCTTCTCAAAGTTGTTTGCCACCAAAGTGTGGCAGATTCTCAAGTGCCCTCCTCCCCTACATATACACAATAATAATAATTTTCTTAAATGTTCATGCTCAGGCTGAAGAAATGGCTCAGCAGTTGACAGCACTCTTGGCTGCTCTTCCAGGGAACTGGTTCAATTCTCAGCACTCACATGGTTGCTCTAGGGAATGTGAAGCTTTCTTCTGCCTTCTGCCAGCAACAGGCATGCATGTGGTGCACAGACATAATTGCAGGCAAAAGACCCAGATTCCCCTCTCCAAATTAAGAGAGAAATCATATTGGTTGTCAACTACGGTCACATCTGAGTTACTTAAACTTCACTTTTACATCTTGACCAACATCCATGAGGTATTCAGTCATAAATATTTTGAACCCAAATGTCAAAATCTTTCTGAACCAAGTTAAATTATTCTATCACCCTCCTCACCAACAAATAATTCCACAGTTCCCATTTTCTCAGTAGTCACGATAGGCCACATTCTAAGTTAAACATCCCACTTGCTTAATTTCCCTACAGTATAGAACCATAACTCAGGAAAAGTATGTGGGCTCTTTCACGAAAGTCAGGAAAAGGATACAATCTCCCAGAGACACGTGGTCCTTAAAAATCGTGTACCTACGGGACAAATACCTTTCAGAAAGAAGCTTATTTGTTGGAGTGGGCTTTTGTATGGAAAGCAAGCTGAGCCCTCATAGGGGTTGCCTGAGACGCTCCCTCAACCGAAACCTTCTAGTCTAATACAGACCAGCGCACACTTACCATTTTTTAAGAACGATCTTATTCCAACGGGTGCCAGTTTGGGCCGCTATCAGTTTCTTCAAGTCCCCGATGGTGTCATCGGTGCTGAGCACGAAGGAGTTAAGGTAAATAGAAGAGGTAGAACGAGGAAGACGATATTAAGCCTCTCCATCTACGTCACTTAACTACAATTTACTCAACACCACCAGCTGCCCCAGAGACCACTGCCAGTCACCCCTGGGTGGATACTTGCACTTGACGCGGACTTTCTTTCCTAGACGGTCGTTGCAAACCACCTCAATCATTGCGGCAGGAGCTACACCGGATGGAGGGAGAGGATGGAAAGTCAGGACTTTGGGGGTTACCCAAAGTCCGTTTTCGAGTTCTTTGATCACAGTACCCGGAACACCGGACACAAATCCCCGGCAGTCCCAGCAGGGTCTCAATGGCAGGGACCCCAGAGAGTCGTGCATGTCTCCTCCCTTAACTCCCGTAGGCCCAGCCCCGGGCCTCCCAGCTGCGCCCCCGGTAACCTCTAGACTCCCGAGTTTCATCTGCTATTCGTCACCCCAGGCCTCTCCGTTAGCTCCCTCACCTCTGATCCCCTCGAACTTACGACGACACAACTTGTACCTCGAACACTGAGCACAGGACCGAGTTACGGCTAGAAACCGGAAGCGGAAGTGAAATAACGGAAACGCCCACCTTAGGTCCTTTTAGGTTCCGGGCTAGCAAACATTTGCGAGTCTGTGGCGCAGTTTTCATGAGCTGTGGCTGGTTTAGAAAACTGACTGAGATTAAGTGACTATCCTAGTGCATTTACGGCCAACGTTGGAAGCGGTGTTGGAGATCCCGGTTGTGGAAGGGACCCAAAGGATCCCGGAGGCGGGGTGATCTGCTAGCCCAAGCCAAACAAACCTCTTACTGCAGTCCCGGCTGCCGAGGAGCGAAACTGGAGTCATGCAGGTCCGGCGGCTGTCGGGTTCTCTGCTTTCATTCAAAGCTCAGACTAGGACCCTGTGCCTGCCTTTCCCTCTGACCGCAGTGACTGTTTGCCGAGACCCTAGGGTTGCAGATTGCAGCTGATGAAAGCTAAGCCAGATCCAGGACGAGAGGCCATGTTACACACCACGCCATGTGTCCGTGTCCTGTCTGCGAAGATGTTGGAAACAGCATATTGGAAAATATATTTTTCTTTTCTTTTTTTTTTCTTTTTTAAAAAATACATCAAGGAACACTTCGTTTCAGATCACAGAATCGCGAGAGCTGATAGGAGAGGAATCTCTTTTTAAATTCAACCAGTTTCCACCTCTATGGAAAGTTTCCTTCCTAGCAGACGGACTCTCAGTAAGGTAAGCATATATTGACTCATTTATAAAAAATTAGCTTAATTTTTTTTGAGATAGAGTATCGGCATATAGACCAAACTGACCTCGAATTTGTGATACTCCCGTCCAGTCTCGGAAGTTGCTGGTATTATATAGATCTGTGTGTTAGAAGCTAGCCTGGTCTATATAGTGAGTTCCAGGACAGAGCTTTTGGTTTTTAAAAGATAAAAGATTCAGGACCTTGTGCTTAGCTAATACCATTATACAACATTTATCCTTATGCAAAAAGGATTACTTTTTCTTTTATTGCGGCTTGTGGCCACGCCTCCCTGGCTTGGCAGTCCTGGTCGTCCCTCAGCTTCATCACAATTACACGCGTCGGTCTGGAGTGAAGTCCTGGTTCGCGTCCTTAGTGCTTTGATCTGTTCCATCCTCTCCCCAATGCCTCGTTTTCGTTCCGAAAATACTTCCCAGGCTCTACCGACACCCATATTGGAGAGTGAGTCAGTCTCGAGCATTCATACTAACAGCGCATTTTCTTTTTGGTTTTCTCTTTTCTTTTTTTTTTTTCTTTCTTTTCTTTTTTTTTTTTTTGAGTTGGAGGTCGAACCTAGGGCCCTTTAGCATGTTAGCAAGGGCTCTCCCATTGCACACCCAGCTACTTGCTTAGCTCCTGTTTCTGCCTCCAGAGATGCATTTAGGGCTCCGTCCTTGCTGTTAACTATGCTTCCAGCCCTTAGTCCCCCCACCTCTCCGTGCACCGCCCATCCATTCCAAACTTGACACCATCCCCTACATCGGACTTTGTTCCGCCTAAGCTAGGCTTTACAAGTTTGGCCGTCGGCTTCAACTTGTACCCCTGGTTCTTGACACATCTCTGAGCCCCTTCCCACCCAAGTCATGCTTTCTGGGCTTACGGTCTGGTTCCAGCCTGGTGTCTGCCTTGGCCCACGTCCCTAAACCTTCCAGCTCAAGTATGGCCTTCTGGGCATGCCACTAGTCCCTCGGCCTCTTCTTACTGAAGCCACGCCTTCCTGTTCGGGCTGACAGCCTTCCATCTCCTCCTCTGCCCCTGGCTACACCCGTTCACTCAGTCGAGTTTTTTCAAAATGCAACGCTCAAAACATTCCCCCCACCCACTGCCATTGTCTCTGTCTCGAGTCTGTCTGTCTCCCTTCCCGGACCCCTCTCCTCCGAAGCCCCGCCTTCCGAGTTTGCTCCTTTTCCTCAGCCTCGCCCCCTGGCCCTGGCCACGCCCCATGACCACGCCCCCTCGCCTTCTCGGCGTGCGGCTTTCTTCAGGCTGGCCCGAATCTTGTCTACTGGCCTCGGCTCGCCACGTCTTCTGGCTCTGGCCACGCCCTGCCGGAGCCACGCTTCCGGGTGTCCCCGGCCCTCTCTGGGTTTGCCGCTTATAGTTAGCCCCACCTCTTGGCCACGCCCCCTCCGAACCATGCCTTCTGGGTTTGCTGCTCGCCTTCCATCCCGGCCCCCGCCCCTCCTCGCGTCCCCTCCTCACTCAAGCCGCACCTTCTGGGGGCTGTTCGCCTTCCACCCCCACCCCGGCCCCTCCTCGCGTCCCCTCCTCACTCAAGCCGCACCTTCTGGGTTTGCCCACCCTCAGTTCCACCCGCAGGCCAGTCTGGCCTAGTCAGTCTCCTCCAGCCCCGGCCTCCCACGGGTGTGCAGTGCTGGGGCCTCAGTCTTTACGCCAGGGAAGGAGAGTCGAGCTCGGCAGGCCTCCGGGAGGCTCACCGGTTTGGCCAGTCCAGGCACCTCGGCGCCCTCAGGCGAGCGTGGGCCTCGCCGCCACCGGAAACGGAAGCGCGGGATAGCAGGACCATGGCGACGCTGTTTGACCTCCCAGATTTGGTGCTCTTGGAGATCTTCTCATACCTCCCGGTTCGGGACCGGATCCGCATCTCCAGGTGCGGCCCCGCTCCTCGGGGGAAAGAGCCGGGTAGGGGCTCTGCAGGAGATGCGGATCCGGTCCCACCGGGCCTGGGTCGTTCTAACGGCCGGTCCACTCCTCCAGGGTCTGTCACCGCTGGAAGAGGCTAGTGGACGATCGGTGGCTGTGGCGACATGTCGACCTGACGCTCTACACGGTATGCAATGCTTCGGGACCCGCGGGCGGTGCACGGAGAGCCAACCTTCTGCCCTGGGACAGAAGTGGGGTTTGCTTTGTTTTGCTTTCTGTTTGTTTGCTCTTGATTTGATTTATTTAAGGCTTATGTTTTACTATATTTTTATAGATTTTTTTGTTTGTTTCTTTGGGGGAGAGGAGGTTGTTTTGAGGTAGGGTCCCTAGTCTAAGCTGGCCTCCAGCTTCCTAGGCCTTCTAAATACTGGGATTACCAGAGTGGGCCCCCATGACTGTTTTTTATGATTCTGGGAGTGGAATTTAGGCTTCCTGAATGCTAGGAAAGCATTCTACTGATTGAGCCGTGTACTTCCAACGCACTACCCCTTGCTTCAGCTTTCTGAGTGCCTAGTGAAATTTTATAGTAACAGAAGAGAGAAAGACATAAATCCTTCAAAATAATGAGCCCTCTCTAGCAACTACACAAAGTAGTTTTTTATTTAAAAAAAGAAAGAAAAATATTTAATTTCTCTCTGAAAAGGTCAACAAAATTTATACTATAAAGTGGAGCCTGGTACAGGCCTGTACTTTTAGCTTCTGTAGAGGCTGAGGGAGGAAGATCATACATTCAAGGCCAGCCTGGACAACTTAGCTAGACCCTATCTTGAAATACAAATTCAGAAAAGACCAAGAACTGTAACTTCGTCCTAGAGTGTTTTATTGGCCTGTTTGAGATCCTGAGTTTGTTCTCCAGTACCAACCAAAAACAAGTATATGAGCTGAGTTGGGGTATGGCTGGGTTCATGGCATGTCCTTAATGTATGTGATGTCTTGGATTCCATCCCAATACCATCAATGAATCACTTACTGTATGTGGCTTTTTTTCCCTTCTTTTTGGAAAAAATATACATTTGTGTGTGTGTGTGTGTGTGTGTGTGTGTGTGTGTGTGTGTGTGTGTGTATGTATGTATGTGCAGGTACAAATGCATATGTGTAGAAGAGCCTGTAGATACCATTGGTTAGTGTAGGGCATCTTCTTCAGCCTGCTTCTCTCACACACATTTGTACACATACATATGTGTGTATATATAGTCAAAACTTGATATATAGACTAGGCTGGCCTGGAGTTTAGAGAGATCCCTGCCTCTGGGCCTACCAGTGCTAAGATCAAAAATGTGTGCCACAACCCTTGGCTCTGCTTTGTTTATTTGTTTGTGTTTGAGACAGAATCTTCTACTAAACTTGGAGCTTACTGATTGACTAGACAGGCTGGCCAGAACTGTGAATCTTCCTGCCTCACCCTTCCTTGTGTACTGGCTGGGTTTAAGGGCATGAGTCTTTATATCCAGCAAAAGAAACTGCCTTGATTTAGGAAAGGAAGCTGGCAGAAGAGCCGATCTTCAGGGGAACACCAGAATCCAGGTCCCAAATATGACTGTCACCAGCTAGGTGAATCCTCTGGGAGCACCGGTACCTCTCACCCAGTCATCCCAATCTCTGGCTTTTACAGATGCGACCAAAAGTCATGTGGCACCTTCTGCGCCGGTACATGGCGTCCAGGCTCTATTCGTTGCGCATGGGCGGCTACCTGTTCTCTGGCTCTCAGGCCCCACAGCTGTCCCCTGCCTTAATGCGGGCCCTGGGCCAGAAGTGCCCCAACCTGAAGCGCCTGTGCCTGCACGTGGCTGACCTGAGCATGGTGCCTATCACCAGCCTGCCCAGCACGCTGAGGACCCTGGAGCTGCACAGCTGCGAGATCTCGATGATCTGGCTGCAGAAAGAGCAGGACCCCACAGTGCTGCCACTATTGGAATGCATCGTGCTGGACCGAGTGCCAGCCTTCCGTGATGAGCACCTGCAGGGCCTTACCCGCTTCCGAGCCCTGCGCTCACTGGTTCTGGGCGGCACCTACCGGGTCACCGAGACCGGGCTGGATGCCAGCTTGCAGGAGCTCAACTACCTGCAGAGGCTAGAGGTGCTGGGCTGTACCCTGTCAGCTGACAGCACCCTGCTGGCCATCAGCCGCCATCTCCGGGATGTGCGAAAGATTCGCCTAACCGTTGGGGGCCTCTCAGCCCAAGGCCTGGTTTTCCTGGAGGGAATGCCTGCCCTGGAGAGTTTGTGCTTCCAGGGTCCCCTCATCACCCCAGAAATGCCCACACCCGCTCAGATTGTGTCCTCTTGCCTCACCATGCCTAAACTCAGAGTGCTTGAAGTGCAAGGTCTGGGCTGGGAGGGCCAGGAGGCAGAGAAAGTTTTATGCAAGGGCCTGCCTCACTGCATGGTTATTGTCAGGGCCTGTCCTAAAGAATCCATGGATTGGTGGATGTGAAGCACCCATCCATCTGTGGGACCTCTCCTAGCTTTTTAAATTGATCTTCTAAGCAGCAAACTGAAGCGTATATATTAATCAGACTTGAGGAAACTGGAGGTCACAAGGGAAAGAAACCAGGACCTTTGAGCCTGCAGAGTTGAGGTTGTCTGTCATCTGGATGACCTCAGCCATATCACCCAGCCTCTGGGGGGCCCAGTTCACACGTTTAGGAGTAGGCATCATAGCTACCTCATGATTCATTTGCAAATCTTTACTCCCTCTCCCTCCTTTTTCCAGTACCTAGGGATCAAACGCATGGCCTTAGGTATGTTAGGCCAGCACTGCTGTGCTCCTGAGCACTGGAAAGCCTTAATCTCTAATAGACCCCAGAAGACCAAAGAGATCATTTTCAGGGTGCAAATGGACAGAGTACAGGGTGCTGAGGTTTGCCTGTTTATATCCTTTGGAGCCGAGGTCAGGGGCAAGGAAGACAAGCTGTTGGATTGTCCTAGTGTTCTAAGATGTTCTCAATTTTATTTTCTGTATTTTGTATTCTGCTCTTCTCAAGTTTTTACAGCATATAGTATTTTACTATTAAAGAAAAAAATAAGATTTTTTTCAAAGTATATTCCATTTATTTAACAAGAGTTGCTTCTCCCCAGCACTTACTATTCACAGGAATTTTGATTTGTCTGTTCTTTTTTATTACAATTATTTTGTATTCCTGTGTGTGCTATAGCACATGTGGAGGCCAGAAGACACTTATGTGAGTCACTTCTCTCCTTCTATCCTATGGGTTGTAGGGATCAAACCTAAGTGGTTAGGCTTGATGACAAGTGCCTTTACCATTGAGCCATCTTGCCAGACTCTTATTTTTTGATAGGAGCTCATGTAATGACCTGGAACTCTGTATGTAGCTGAAGATGACTCTCAATACCTATTCTGCTTCCTTCTCCCAAGTGCTAGGATTTTAGATGTATATCGCCTCTCCTTATTTATGAGATGCTCAAGATGGGATGCAGGGTTTTGAATGTGACAGACAAGGTCTGCCCGTTGAGCCACATTGAGCCCTTTCTTGTACCTTTCTAGGTTACTGGGCTGTGCAGTGAACAAAGGAAAGACTGTGCAGCTGCAAGTGTAGATAGCAGGGGTCTAAAGAAGTAAGCACATCTGTGAGCCAGACACAGCACAGACTTGCCCAGTATTAAGGAGCCTAAAGCAAGAGTATCAAGTTTGGGGTTAGCCTGGGCTGTACAGTAGAATGAGACTCAGACTCCAAAACAAAAACACATCCTTGGAATCATTTCAAATCCTCAGGTGGTGAGCCAGGGTTCTCATGGGATACAGCCACACAGTAGGGAGGATAGGGTTGGCCTCCTCAGAGATTCAAGATGAGGATAGCTAGGGCATGGCAGGAAAGACCAAGACTGATAGGAGGATAGCTAGGGCATGGCAGGAAAGACCAAGACTGATAGGAGGCCCAGGTTGTGGGTCAGTGGAGAAGCCCTTCCTTAGAATGCATAAAATTCTGTCCTCAGCACTAAAAATACAAAATGAGGGGCTGGTGAGTTGGCTCAGTGGGTGAAGGTGCTTTCTCCCAAGGCTAATCTGAGTTTGATCCCTATGGTGAACAGAGAACTGACTCCTCCAAATTGTCCTCTGACCTTCACACATGTGCTATGACATGAGTGGATACCTGTGTTTGCATGCAGAAACACACACAACAACAACAAAAAGACCCTGAGACCTGAGATAGGAAATGATTTGGGCATTTCCAGAAACAGTGTTTCTGTAGCATAATCAACAGAGAAAAAGATGGAGCCTGTCAGGTCAGAGAGATGGGGGCAGGGTCTGTTGGTGGGGCTCAACTGGTGCCTCTTCCTGTTTTTGAGTTGGACTAGCTTGATCATGCAGGTGTTAAATACTTGGTGATACTGCGTACATAACTGCTCTAAAATGAGCTTAGGGGTTAGTCCACATCTGTGGTCTCACTAACTGCTGTGGGTGGAGCCTGAGGGTGCAGAAAGCTGAACTAGAGGCATCCATTTCTTATTCCAAGTTCACCCATCAGAAGGGAACTGGCATGTTTCTTGCCTTAGCACAGTCTTTATGTAGGCCTTCAAGGGGATTCAGAGCCACTCAGGTGACCAATTCACACAGGACTTGATATTTTTTTTCCCTGCCACTTGAACCTTTAGGTTATCTGTTGAAGCTCTAAACCCAGAGGTAATATAGAAGATTAATTAAGAGGGTTGGGAAGGAATTAGGGCAAACAGGTGAGTCCCTCAAGAATGAGATTAGTGTCCCTATCAAATATACTTCTGGGAGGGGCTGAGGAGCTATTGAGGTGTGCCAAGAACACTTACACAAGCATGAAGTCTTGAGCTCATGTCCCCCAGCACCCACAGAGGAAGCCAGATGAGACTAGCCAGATGAGACTAGCTCCTGTTTGAGATACCTGGTCAGTCATAAGGGAACAAGGTAGAGGGACAGCAAGGTATCTTAGTATGTGCACTTGGAAGCATCCTCCCCCCACCTCCCTAGACCCTCTCCCATTCCACTCAGCAGACACCTTGCTCTTGAACTTTGAAGCTTCCATAGTTGTGACCAATACATTTCTGGATTTGCTTGGAAGGGGGAGGTATGTGAGTGTCGTGTGTGGCAGTTAGAGGCCAACTTTGAAAAGTCAGTTCTGTCCTTCCACTGTGGGCTCCTGGGGTCAAAGCCAAGTGGTCAGGCTTGTAGAGCAAGCATCTTTTCCTACTGAGAGCCCTCTTAGTTTAATTTTTTGAGACAAGGTATTCTTAGGCAGCCCTGGCTGTCATGGGACTCACTATGTAGATGAAGCTGACCTTGAACTTGTGGTTTTCCTGCCCAGTTTCACCTGTGCTGGGATTAAAGGTGTGTATCTGGCTAATATTTTATTTTTATTTGCCACTGTGTATGTGCACACACTTTGAAGTTGTTCTACGGGTCTAGGAGAAAGCACTGGATCCCCTGGAACTGGAGTTAAGGTGCTTATGAGATGACTGATGTGGGTGCTGGGAACTGAACTCGGGTCTTCTGGGAGAGCAGTCTTAAGTGCAGGGCCATCTCTCTACGAGTGGATAATGTTGCTTCTAGGTCCTTCAGTGGCTCCCTAGTGCAGCAACAGCCTGAGTAGAGCTCAACATTTTTTCTTTTTAAAAATTATACTTTGCTGGGAGACCTGCTGCAGTAGTGTACACTTTTAATCCCAGCACTCAGGAGGCAGAATCTCCCAAATTCAAGGCAAGTCCAGGGCTGCATAGGGAAACCCTGTTTCAACAAGCAACAACAAAAACCTCCGAAGTTATTTATATAGTGTGTGTAGGTTCATGTGTATCATAAGGACTGTGGAGGTCAGATGACGACTTACGTAAGTCTGTGCGCTCCTTCCTTCTGGCATCTAACCCGGGCATCATTCTTGGTGGTAGGCACCTTTGCTCACTGAGCCATCTCCTAGGCCCAGAAAGCTCTGTGTAGTCATGCTATTCCCCTGACTTCACACTTAACCACTTTCTATTCTGCTTGACTTGCTCAAACCCAGACATTGATTATAGAGGCCAAGTCATCTCTTGCCCTTGAAACTTGTATTTCTTTTCTTCCTGTAGAAATTCAGACTTGCTCAATTCTAAAGCATTTTCCTGTGGGTGAAGTGGAAGGGCCAGCAGGTGTGGGGAAGGGCCTAGAGACATAACTTCAAGGGGTTCTCAGAGACCTTTATTCCAGAGAAGTCAGTGTGATGGCTGTTCTTGGTTGTCAGATAGACTACATCTGGAATTAACTAAAACCCAAAAATAGAGGGCATATCTGTGAGAGATTTTTTCTGAATTTGAAGTAGAAAGATGCACTTTTAATCCAGGTTTTTTTTTTTTTTGTTTTTTTTTTTGAGGTGGGAAGACACACCTTTAACCCAGATCTTTTGAGCTGGGAAAAGCCACACCTGCTGAAGACTAAATATGGGCTGGAAGTTTTTGCTTTTTGCCTGCTTGGTCTGGGCCTCCTATAACACCTATTCCTTCACTGGTATTAGAGCCTTCTCTTTCAGGATTCCAGTATCTACTGAAGAGCACCTAAGATACCCAGCCTCATTGGACTGAACAACTACTAGATTCTTGGACTTTCTGTTCACAGCCAGCCATTGTTGGATTAATTGGACTTCAGCCTGTAAGTCATTCTAATAGATCCCCCCTTTTATATATGTGTTTACATTCATTCTGTAAGTCCTGTTACTCTACATAGCGCTGACTTATATAGAGTTTGGTACCAGAATTGGTTCTAGAGCAACAGAAGTATAAGGGTGAATCTTTTAAGTATCTGGAATAGGCTTTTCAATTTGTCGACACCTATGGTTACAAAGCTTCTGCAGTTACTGAAGTCTCTCCTGGGAACTGGGAGAGTCCTGAAAGCCCGTGGTGTGAACTATATTACAAATTTAAGGAGAGAAATGCATTTGATTATCTTGATTTGCCAATTGTGCACAGCAGTGGATTTGGTGACCCTGTATATGAAACTTGACAGTTTGAGGAAAAATAAGGAAAATAATGCTGGTCAATTGTTCTTAGCATCTTTGAATAAACTAACAAAGGGTATAAGAATGACCTCAGTAATAAAATTAACCAGTTTTCAGCATCTCAGAGTATGGTGAAGGATGATGAATCTAGTGATAAAATTGGCTTGCTCCATATTTGCATAAATATTCTAAAGGTTTCTGAGTGCTCCTTGGAAGAGAATCTTTTTTCTAGCAGCCATAGAGTTCAGGTTGTGGAAAATCAAACTGAAGCCCTCATTATAAATAAGGTTGATTGAATTACAGCAAAAATTCAAGACCCAGCCTAGGAGGGTATCAGCAGTTAAAGTGAGGGCATTGATTGGTAAAGAGTGGGATCCTGTAATTGGGATTATGATGTGTGGAAGACCCTATTGAATCTCAGTTCCACCCCTTGAGATACTGCTTTTTCACCTTTGACTGAGGAAATCAATCCTTCATTGTCTGCTAAACAAGTGTGACTTTCCCTGAAGAAAATGCCAGTCAAGACAATACTGATGTCCCTTGAGGCCTACCAATAGTTCCCCCTAGACCTATAACCAGACTTAAGGCCAAGAAGGCTAGAAGTGAGGTAGAAAGTGTACTCTGAGAGGAAGTGTGCTACACTACTAAAAAGCTTAGTAAGTTTGCTAAGTCATTCAAGCAGAAGTCTGGAAAATGTGTGTAGGGATGGATTTTAAGCATGTGAAGTCATAGTGGAGAAACATAAATCTAGATCAGGATGAGTATATTAATATATGTGCTCTCTGAGTGGAGATTCTAGGTTATTAAATTTACTTTAATTCAAAAATCAACTCTTAATCTCAGTATTTTACATTGATATAGATTTTAGCTTATTGATACAAATTTAAATTCAATTTTGTTATGCTATATATATTTTTCTACTCTTGTTTAAGGTATGATATTTATATAACATTTAAAATTATAATATATAATTAAAAATACATGTTAGTTAGATTTTTAGATTTTCAAAAATATATTTAAATTAATCTTCAAACACTTTTAAGACCTACAAAATATGACATTTAAAATATTTTGAAAACTTAGACTTTTCTGAACAGTAAGACAGGTCTGCTTCTGGCAGCACCAGTCTACTTCAAAAAAAAAATAGACATCAAAAAAACTCCATATAAAATTTCCTTTCTTTGTGGCAATGGTTAGCCACTAGACAAAAAGTTGTTCTTGTATTGACTGCTTGACAGTATGCTGTTTAAACTAAACATACAAGTTCCATAAAAAAAAATGACCTTAAAACTTTGACAAAATAAGCCAAAATAGTCCTTCAGGTTTCTACTTTACAAAAAAAACTTGCCAGACAGTCTTCAAGACTCAAAAAAAAAAAAAAAAAAAAGACTAATAAACTATACCAAAATAAGCAACAGTCTTTCACTAAAAATATGCCAGAGACACTAGGCCTGTAGACTAAAGATAAATGCCCCAACTTTATAAATAAAATCTTTAAGTGACTGTCCAGATAAATAGATATCATCTCTGTCATTTCTAGATTTTAAAGGTTACTTATACTTCCTGTTTACTTGGGTAAATATTATATCCTGTGATCTTTAATATAGTTAAAAATTAAGTAATTGTAAATATAATTTTTCTTAATTATTTTAAAAGTATCTTAAATATAAACTTTAAATTTACAAAGATAAAATAAATAATAAAATATCTTAATTTTGTTAAATACCAATAGACTAAATATAACTATAATTCTTACTTAATAGCTGTTTTAAATATATAAATTTACTATGTTAAAATTAAAGCCTTCCTTTTTGATTAGACAAAAACGAAGCCACATGACAAGACAAATTAATAATAATAAATTAAATTAAGATTAAAAAAAACTAACAATATGCCTAAGCCATAGGCCAAACAACTTAAAATTAACTTAAGTGTCTAAGTCATTTTTAAGGGCCTCAACAACAATAAACAACTAAACAGTATAAGACTACAAGTTATAAGTCTAGACCTGGCCAAACAAAATAAAAAATCTCATCACAACAATATATATGCATGTTACATACATATATACTATATACATACATACATACATACATACATACATACATATATGTTTGTTTGTTTGTTTGTTTGTTTGTTTGTAGTCATGGTTTTCCTGGAATTCTGTATAGACCAGACTGACCTTGAACTCAAGATCTGCCTGCATCCGCTGGGATTAAAGGCATGTGCCACTAAGTATTTGTCCTTCAAAAGCTGGCCCACTGAAAAGCATTTGGAGATGCTTGATATCCCTTGGCTTACTGTTGGTGAATGGATTTTTAAGGCTCAGTGCACTTTCACTGTGGAAAACTTAATCCTCTACAATGGGAAGGCCCAGAAGACATGCCCTTCACTACTCCTTTAGGACGTAAAATGGTGAGAGGGCACCAGAATGTTTGAAGAGCTTTGTTGTCACCCTTTTTCTTGTGTCAGACCCTGGCTTTGGAGATGCTGTTGCTTAGTTGGATGAAATAAATTCATTGGGTTTAACTGGGCTCTGAGTTAGCAGGGGCTGATGGCAGCACCAGATCCCAAAGGAAAGGTGATGGGAGTTAGGGCAGAATAATGCCTGTAGTGGCCTAATCAGTCATGCTCAAGTAAAGAGAATTTTATGGTGGCATTACTTGTACTGCTGTTTGGTACTGGCTAATCAGTCATGTTTTTTCTAGGTATGAAATAGATGAGAAGCCTACTGAGTTTTTGTTTGATCTGTATAAGCAGAAAAATTTGCAAACAAATGGAAGAAGGCTACATCCGATCATGGCAAAAGGGAATCTTGGCTCATGAATCAGTTTCCACACTTGAGCCACTTTGCAGACCCAGAACTATAGTTAGACTTTCTTTTGGACCACCAGCTCCCAAATATTGACATGAAAACATTTTATTAATTATGAAAGTTTGGTGTTAGCTTAGGCTTGTTCTCAGCTAGCTCTTAAACCTTAACCATTTATATTAATCTGCATCTGCCATATGGCTCACTACTTCTCAGTACTGTATGTCCCACTTCCTCTGGGTCTGGCTGGCGAATCTCCCACCTCAGATGCCTTTTCAGAGTTCCTGTCTCTGCCCAGAAGTCCAGCCTATCTTCTCCTGTCTAGCTATTGGCTGTTCAGTTTTTTATTAAACCAATCATAAGGTACCTTAGGCGGGTGAGGTAAAACAGAGACATCTTCACACAATGTACAAAAAGATTATCCCCAAACAGAACCCTTGAATGAAGGGAAGAACAGGTTTCCCTGAGGAAGGACCTTGATAAAACACATAAAGTTTTATTGTTTAGCCTTTTTCCAGTCCTTCCTCAGACCAATGGCCTTTTACAAAGGTACACTGGGGAAAAGGACACAATCAGGTTTTCCAGGGTCTATTGGATCAAGGTTTTGACATTGCAGCCCTTCAGTTAAAGTAGGCATGAGGTGATTAGTGGAGTTTTGGTTGGAGTTTCACTCCAACCAAATAGTTAAGAGGTCCATTGTGTCCTCTTAACTCAACCTGTGGTTATTTTCCCAGTCCCAGAGTGTATAATTGGGATAGATATACTTAGAAGCTGTCAGAATTCTCCCATTGGCTCCCTGACCTGTGGAGTGAGGGATGTTATGGTTGGAAGGCTAAATGGAAGCCTTTAGAGTTGCCACTGCCGGGGAGAATAGTGAGTCAAAATGGTATTGCAGCCTGGAAGAACTGCTGAAATTACTGCCACCGAGGAGTTAAAAGATTCAGGAGCGGTGGTTCCCACCACATCTCCCTTTACCTCTCCTATCTGAACAGTGCAGAAGAGTCATAGAGAATAACAGCTGACTGTTGAAAATTCAGTCAGGTAGTGACTCTGATTGAGCTGCTGTACCTGATGTGGTATCCTTATTTAAGCAGATTTCCTAGTACATGATATGCAGCTCATAAGGACCACCAGAAACAATTTGCTTTCTGTTGGCAAGGGCAGCAGTATGTGCCTTAGTTAGAGTTTTATTGCTGTGAAGAGACACTATGACCATGGGAACCCTTATAAAGAAAACATTTAATTGGAGGTGGCTCACTTACAATTTCTGAGGTTTAGTCCATTATCACCATGATGGGGAACATGGTGGTATGTGGGCAGATGTGGTGCTGGAGCTGAGAGTACTATGTCTAGCACACAACAGGAAGTCAACTGATGGTTACACTGAGGGAAATTTGAAAAAAGGGGATCTCAAAGCCCATTCCCATGACACACTTCCTCCAACAAGGCCACATCTCCTAATGTCATTCCCTTTGGGGACTATTTTCTTTCAAGTCACCACAATACACCATTACAGTTTTATCTCAAGGATACTCTCCAGCCCTGTGTCATGACTTAGAGATCTCGTTCATCTCTCTCTTCTACAAAACATCACATCGGTGCACTATATTGATGACACTATGCTGATTGGACCAAGTGAGCAAGAGGTAGCAACCACTTTGAACTCATTGGTAACACATACACATGGGAGGATTAGAAGAGTAAATCCAACCAAAATTAAAAGGCCTTCTTCTGTGGTGATACAGTTTATATTTAATAAAATCAGCCTAGAGTATCAGAAAACAGATTTACCCACAGTCAAGCCAAGAGGGTCAGAGAGTGGTAACTCATACCTTTAATCCCATAACTCCAGAGACAGAGATGTTTCTAGAGTTCAAAGCCTAACTGCCAAACAATAATATTCTCCCTCAGTGTGGGGCATGCAGATATCCCTTCTAAGGTGAAGGGTAAGTTATTGTACCTGGCCCCTCCCACCGCCAAGAAAGAGATACAACATTTAATGGGCCTATTTGAATTCTGGAGATAGTACATTCTTCACTTGAGTGTGTTACTCTGGCCCATATACCAAGTGACTCAGAAAACTGCTAGCTTCATGTGGGGTCTGTAACAGGATAAGGCTCTTAAACAGGTCCAGGTTGTTGTGCAGGCTGCTCTCCCACTTGGACTACACCTGATGGTACTTGAAGTGTTAGTGGAAGATAGGGATGCTATTTGGAGCCTTCAGCAGGCCATTAGGTGCATCAGAAAAGAGACTCCTGGGATTATAGAGCAAAGCTCAACCATCATTTGCAGATAACTATTCTCCCTTTGAAAGACAGTTCTTGACCTGTTATTGGGCCTTAGTGGAAACTGAACATTTGACATAGGCCACCTTGGAACCTGAGCAGTCCATTATGAGCTGGGTGTTGTCTGACCTACAAAGTCATAAAGCAGGACATACACAGCAGCAGTTATCAAATAGTGGTGTATACCTGATCCAAACGGGTCTTGAAGGCATAAGAAGTTGCCCAAATGCCTATGGTTTCTACTCCCATTATAGTGCTATCTGCTACTAAGTATGTACCTGTAGTTTCATGAAGTGTTCCCTGTGATTAGTTGACTGAGAGAGAGAAGACCAGGGCCTGGCTTACTTATGGTTCTGTTCATCATGCAGGCATCACACAGAAGAGGACAGCCATAACATTACATCCCCTCTCTGGGGCAACCCTGGAAGACACCAGTGAAGGAAAATCTTCACAGTAGGCACAACTTCAGGCAGTACCATGATCATTTTTTTGGAAAAAGGAATGGTCAGTTGTTCACTGTGCAATTGTTCACTGATTCATGGGCTGTAGCCAGTGGATTGACAGGGACTTGAAAAAAGCAGGATTAGAAAATTGGTGAGGAAGACATCTGGGGAAGAATTATGTAAGTAGGTCTCTCCAAATCGTTGTAGGGTGTGAAAATACTTGTGTCCCATGTAAATGCTTATCAAAAGGTGACTTCAGCTGAGGAGGTAGGGCAACTTCATTCTTTGGACAATCATCTTTTCCCCCCAGCCATTCCTGTCATTACCCAATGAGCCCATGAACAAAGTGGCCATGGGTAGCAGAGTTGAGGGTTATGCATAGGCTCAACAACATGGACTACATTCATCAAGGCTGACATGGCTGCCGCTGAATGCCAGGTCTGCCAACGGCAGAGAAAAACACTGAGCCCCAGAAATGGCACCAATTCCTAAGGTGACCAGCCAGCCACCTGGTGACAGGTTGACTACATTGGACCACTTCCTCCATGGAAAGAACATGTCCTTACTGGAGTAGTTAGTTATTCTGGTTATGGATTTCCCATAAAATAATTCTGCCAGAACTACCATCTTTGGACTTACAGAATGCCATATCCACAGAATACTGTCATGGTATTCCACGCTATTAATTCTAGTCTCCATGGGTACCTGCATGCACATGTGTGCATGTGTATGCACAGGTGCATGAATGCGCGCACACACACACCAATAAAAAAAAATCTAAAATAAATAAAAATAATATATAAAATAAGACAGGCCTAATGGTGCATGGCTGTAGGCTGTAGTCCCAGCTCTAGGAGAAGCACAAAATCAGACTACTATAGAGTAGGTTCAAGTGCAGGGCAACTTAATGAAATCCTTTCTGAAAACTAAGAAATAAAGCACTAGTGATATAGCTCAGTGGTAGAATACTTGCCTGTCATGTGCAAAACCCTAGGTTCAATTAATTCTCAGCACCCTAGAAAAAAAAGGTCAGTCCTAAAATGTATATTATGTACAAAATTGTAAAAGAACAAATAGGGCCATATGTGGTGATGCATGCCTTTTATACTAACTTGGGAGGCAGAGGTAGGCAGAGGCAGGCAGAGTTCAAGGTCAGCCTCATCCACACAGCAAGCTGGCCAAGGCACATATATGAGAGAGACAGACTCAGTCCCAAAAGATTAAAGAATCCAAAAGAGTAAAAACAAAACAAACACTAGATAGTACCAGTAAGATAGCTCAGCCGTTTGGTACTTTGGACCTACACGGTAGGAGAGAACTCCTGCAAATCGTCCTTTGACCTTCTCCAATGTCTTGGCATCTGTGTGCGCTCTCTCTCTCTCTCTCTCTCTCTCTCTCTCTCTCTCTCTCTCTCTCTCTCTCTCTCTCTCTCTCCCTCTCCCTCTCCCTCTCCCTCTCCCTCTCCCTCTCCCTCTCCCTCTCCCTCTCCCCCTCCCCCTCCCCCTCCCCCTCCCTCTCCCTCTCCCTCCCTCCCTTTTTCTCTCAAACACAAACACACACAAATAAATAAATAAAAATAGGATAACTATCTTGAGTGTGTTGGCATACCTTTGAGCCAGTACCTAAGAGGCAGGGGCAAGTGAATCTCCAGCCTGGTCTAAATAGCAAGTTCCAGGACAGCCAGGGCTACACAGGCAAATCCTGTCTCAAAAAAAACCCAAAAAACAAAAAATACAAACCAACAAAATATAGATAATTATACATGCATCACTGAGATTTGAAGTACTGAAGTATGGCTAGTCAGAAATTAGTATTCATGTATGAAATACAGTATCATTTTTTAAATTTATTAATTTAAAAAAATTGTGTGTGAACCCCATATATGCAGTACTTTCAGGAGCCAGAAGAGGGCGTCGGATACTGAGAGAGTTAAGTTGTGAGCCTTTTAGCGGGTGCTGGGAACTGCTCTTTGGAGGATCAACAAGCTCTCTTACACAACAGTCATTTCTCCAGACCTCTTATTACTTATTTTTATTTTCTATATTTCTTACTATTTTGCATGTAAAAATTAACAAAAATGTTCATTTGCTTAAGAACAGAGTTCTCTTGAACCACTTATATGTACGTATGTATATATGTATATACATACATATGTATATATGTACACATCAATATAAATAAAAATACATACATGCAATATACATCTATAGATTTGTTATTCCCCCCTCAACGCTTGGGGTGGAATCCAGGGCTCAGCAGAGATAGCCACATCCGAACTCCTGAGCCTAATCACTACTGGCTCTCACCCGTGCACGTGGCAGTTGTCAGGTCCATGAAGCGGGAGGACGCTCGGGGACACACTTTAATGTGTACCCCCCGGCAAAAGGATCTTTTCCTTGTGGTTTGAAAGAGAAAATTATAAAGGTTTAGAGGCTGTGGAGTTGACAATAGCTGTCGTGCGGCAGACACGGCGTTACGACATTTTACGGCGCTCCCCGACCTCGCTGCGGGCGCAGGCTCCCCGTGTACTCTCACGATCCAGTTTGCATCCAGAAGTCGCCATCCACCGCGACGCTACTTTCTGTTTTGCTTTCTGCGGGGGTGGCAGACTTCTAGACTTTCGGTTTCACGGGCTCTTACTCCGTAAGACTGAGGGGTTTTGGTTAAATCTCGCTAGTGTAGGGAAAGGGCCTTTAGAACACTGCTTGTGGGCCACACGGGAGCGAGCTCAGGGATGGATGTGGAAGGTGGAAGGACCAGAATGGAGGGGGTGGGGGAACCATGCTGAAAAATACTTATTTGGTGCTATTGAGACGTGCAGCACAGGCTGTCCTCGAACTTGCCCTGTAACTGCGGGTGACCACCTTGCAGTGGTCATTATAGTGTTGGATTGTAGGAGTGCTGGCAACTACAAGCAGTTTAACAAATTTAACACATGACTGTCCAAATCCATAAATCACAGTTCTGTTGATTAATCTACCAGTTCATGTGATGACCGGTTCTTCCATACACTCAATCCAACATGTGGATTGCAATTTCCTCTTATTTGTGTACCCTAATAAATTATGGTTTGGATTTCTTTATATTTTTTTCTTTGTGCGTGCGTGCGTGCGTGCGTGCGTGCGTGCGTGCGTGTGTGTGTGTGTGTGTGTGTGTGTGTGTGAGTGTGAGTGTGTGTAGTGGATGGGCACGTGCTGTACCACTGAGCTATGTTCCAACTTTTTATAGTTTGAACTACATATAATCTTAATACTTTGCTATATACTTTTGTTTGGAGGTTATGAGACGGGGCCTCACAATATAGCCACGGTTGGTCTTAAATTCCAAATCTTCCTGGTTATAGGCCTGGACAAAGATGCCTAATTTATGAACTTGTAAAATTTTGGAGCTGCTAAGACATGAACTTTGTACATTCTACACAAACACTCTTATTGAATTATACATATGGCTCTCAATTTTGAGACATTTAAAAATATTTACACTTGGCTGGATGTAGTGGCACAGGCCTTTCATGCTAGCACCTGATAGGCAGAGGCAGGTGGTCTCTGTGAATTCAAGGCCAGGCAGGGCTACACAGTGAGATCCTGTCTCAAAAAATGGGACACATGTGGAGGCCAGAAGGCAACCTGTGGGAATCTCCTCTCCCATTTTGTGTGTGCGTGTGTGTGTGTGTGCGCGCGCGCGTGTGCGTGTGTGTGTGTGTGCGCGCGCACGCGTGTGTGCGTGTGTGTGCGTGTGTGTGTGTGCGCGTGTGTGTGTGTGTGTGTGCGCGTGTGTGTGTGTGTGTGTGTGTGTGTGTGTGTACACACTACATGTCTGGTGTCCAGGGAGGCCAGGAAGAGGGCGCAGGATTTCCTGGAACTGGAGTTGCCAATGATTGTAAGGCACTGTATGGATGTTGGGAACCAAAGTCAGATCCTCTGCAAAACCATCAAGTGTGGTGATATATGTTTGATAAAATTTATCTGGAACATCAGAGTTAACCACAGAACCAAGCCAGGTCAGGGAGGAATGACCCACACCTTTCTTTAATCCTAGCTTGAGGAATGTGTAAAGAGGAGGTTAAGAGAGCCTGGCAGAGTAAGAGGGTTTTTCAGATTTCCCAGAGACTTTCCCTTTTTGGCTGAGGACTGAGGCATTCGGTTGGAGGATCCTGGAGACAGGCCTGAGGAGTTGACTGAGTGGCTGTGGTTTGTTTCTGTTATTCCAGATTTTCCTCAATATCTGGCTCTGGGTTTTCATTATATACTAACTAGAATTTGTATAATAATCAAGTGCTCTTAACTGCTGAACCATCTCTCCAGTGTCATAAAATTATTCTTGAACACTGATTTCCTAACACATGAAGAATTTTCATGGCTCAGCATTAGGAGCACTGGCTGCTCTTGCAGAGAACCAAGGTTCCATCTCCAGCACCCACATGGTGGCTTGTAACTGTAACTCCATTTCCAGGGGATCCAATACCTATTTCTGACTTCACAGGCACCAGGCATTCATGTGATGCACACACATACACATCAAAGAAAAATTATTCACTAAAAACAGTTCCTCATTGTACTTGTACATCAATGTTTATAGCAGCACAATTCATAGTAGCTGTGTATAGAACCAGTCTAGGTGTCCACGACAGGGATGAATATATGTACAAAATACAGTCTTTTTTGTACTTTATTCTGTTGGG
Organism: Phyllotis vaccarum; assembly: GCA_033318265.1. Classification (NCBI taxonomy): domain Eukaryota; kingdom Metazoa; phylum Chordata; class Mammalia; order Rodentia; family Cricetidae; genus Phyllotis; species Phyllotis vaccarum. The sequence continues at coordinate 109,004,630 of JARWLC010000012.1, forward strand.
AGACAGAGAAGTGTGTGCCACTGATGGACACATACATGTAAGTTCCAAGTGTCAAAGTCAGGTTATCAGGTTTGGTAGCAAGAGCTTTTAACCTCTGAGCCAGCTCTCCAGTTGAACAATGGAATCTTTATCAACAATAGAGAAGAATAGCCAGGAGATGACTTAATGGATAAAGACATGGCTGCCAATCCTAACAACCCGAGTTTGATATGTGGGGCTCACACAGTGGACACAGAGAATGACTTCTGTAAGTTGTCTTCTGACTTTAACAGACATGTAATAGGTTTTCTGTTTCCTGATAATAGGTTTCTCCAACGATATAGTAAGCCAGATCAAGCCAAGTTGAAAAAGTACAACAGGCTTTGATGTGGGAATGTCTTTCTGTATCCTGTGAAATAAAGGAACTTTTTGGCCATGGCAGGCACCATAGAAGTAGGTGGGAAATCGGGCATAGATAGGGGAAGTAGGGCAGAGTCAGAGAGAAGTGATCCAGTGGCCCATGATGCAAGATGTAATGAAATAGGTGAGCCACAGGCCTCATGGCATTACAGATTAATGGAGATGGGTTGAATTAGGAGGAAAGAGCTAGTTAGCAATGTGCCTGAGACATAAATCAAACAGGATGTAATTAATATAAGCGTCTGAGCCATTTTTGGTTGGCTAAGCAGCAGCAGACAAGAGACTGCAGGTCTGTGGGTCTGGACCTGTGGCCGGACAGGGCCAGAAACCTCTTGTTACAAGGCTTATTTGAGCAAAGCAACTCCCAGATAGGTTCTCCAATCCCAGAGATGGAGGCCTGAGAAGCCACAAGCCAAAACTAAAGCAGGGAGCTTATATAGATTCTAGGTGAGGAGGTGATGAGTCTGCCACAAGCTGGGTTTATGCCCAAGTATGGCCAAATGCAGGCAGGACTTAGGCTGGTCGAAACTTCAGGGGTGGAACTGCGCTCTTTGGTGCCTTTTTTGGAAATTTTTTGGAAGGCAGGGTTTGGGGAAGGGGGGTGGGGAGAGGAATAGGGCTTTCTGGATCATGAGGCGGCAAGCTGGAGTATCCAACTGAACAACATGCTGTGGTACACATATGCATGCTCGAATCCACGTGCCCTGAATTCAGACCCCCAAAAGACCACCAAGAGACCAGGTCCAGTGCAACAGCAAAAGGTCTTTATATTGACAGGCTAGTTTCGGTCAGCCCCACTGTCCAGATTCTTTGCAATGGGCATACTGGTCTTGTAACTTTGGTCTATTAATTTCCTGGGGTGCCTTATCGTGTCCTTGCACTAGGTGGCGCAGTTGCCTTCATTTTTCCTGAGTCCCAGCAGTATCTGTGCCATGGTATGAGTCTGCTTTTCCTCAGCCACCATTCTGGCTTTTCTACCTTTTTGTCTTTCTCTTACCCTAATCTTTTCCAGTCTCTTATTTTATTCCATCCTTAATCTGGCCTGTTTCTCCTCCAGAGACACCCTATTATTGAACACTTCCTTTGCTACTTCCACCAAATCATTCAGTGATTTATTTGCTAATCCATCTATCTTCTGAAGCTTCTTCCTGATATCTGGCACTGCCTGATTAACAAATGCTAAGACTACTGCTGACCTGTTCTCAGTATCCTCAGGGTCCATAAAGTATGCCCTGAAAGCCTCCATCAACCTCTTGAGATAGGCAGATGGTGACTCATTTAGCATCCTGCTGAAAGTTAGAAATTTTTATCTTATTTTTTGGGCACTTAGCAGCTGCCTGGAACAACCCCCCTCCACTAGAGCCTGGTTGTAGGGAAAAGGGGCCAGCCACTCTGACCCTAAACCAGAGCCAGTGAAAGAAATATGTCATGGCCCTAAAATTCAAGCCAAAAAGCCCAAAAGAGCCAGTGACCCTGAAACCAAAACCAAATCAGGGATTGAAAATTTGATCACACCCCCAGAAATCTTCTCCCTAAAAACTCCACCCACAAGAAGCCTCCTGTAAACCCTGTGCCCACAGCCTTTCCCTGCTGCCCTCTCACACACTGGGCTGAGACAGCCATTCTCCTGGATCCTTCCCTCCCAATAAATCTCTTGAATGAAGTTTGGGTGATGACCTTCTGTGGTGATACGTTATATATTTAATAAAACCAGTCTGGAATATCAGAGAACAGAGATGCACCCACAGTCCATCCAGGAGGATCAGAGGGTGGTAACTCACACCTTTAATCCCAGCATGGGAAAGACTGGGGAGTGCTGACCTAGACCAGGGAATGGTGACCTCTGCCTTTAATCCCAGCAGATCTGAGTTTGAGGCCAGCTTGATTTACAGAGGGAGTTCCAGGCTCCCAAGCAGGTTGTGGTGGTGCCCGGTCTTTAATCGCATAACCCCAGAGACAGATCTTTCTGTGTTTCTGTGAGTTAAAGGCTAACTACCAAATAGTAGTAGTCCACGCCTTTAATCTTAACCTGGACAAAGAGGGTATTTAAGGCAGGCATAGAAAGAGAGAGCAGGCCAAAGAAGCCATGAGGAGCGAGGCTGAGGAAGCTGGAAGACAGCTGGGTGAGATCTGACTGTGGTGTTTCCTCTCTTTGATATCTCAGCCTTTCCCTGAGATCTGGCTCTGAGTTTCCTTTATTACTTACTACCAGAATTCATGCAACAACGTTCTTCCAAGGGGCAGGAGCAGCCATGGAGCCTGGAGAGAGAAGAGCCATGGGGGAATGGCCAGTACTGGAAGCTTTCATTTCCCTATCCATCCCATGGGCTCACCACCCAAAGGGGGAAGAGGTGGAGTCTGGCCCTTGAGTGGGAGCCTCTCAAAAAGCTCACCCTGAAGTGTAAGGCAGGCTGGCCATGGGTTCAGCTTCTCTATGGGCAGGTAGGGATGGAGAGGGATCAAAGGAACAGATTGGGGAGCCAAAGTAGCAGGGAGGGGCTAAGGCAGGGGGAGGTGGAGAAGGATATCATCCTCTCTTACCCCCTTGCAGCTTTCCTTCTGGAAAAGGGGCCAATTAACAATAGAACAGGCAGGCTCCAGGTCCACATCTGCTAATGTGCTGATATAATCTGCTTTCCTCCTCATTTAGAGTAAGAACTGCTGGTGTTGAGGGAAGATTGGAAGAAGGAGAAGAAACCAGAGGTTTAAGCCAGAGTAGGAGAGAGTGACTCATGCCCTTCCAGGTAGAAATATAGGGACTCTGGTCAAGGTTTTCTGGTCTTCTGTAAATGGCATTGTTAGCTTTTCCTATAATGAAAGATCAAAAATGCCCTCTGGCGGCCAGTTAGTCTGAAGACAGTCATTCTAGCTAACACAAGGACCCTGTTTCAATTTGTCCATGTCATCATGACATTTGTGGTTTCTTAAAGTCCTTAAAACAATCCAGGAACATTTTAAAGGGAGTAAGATTAGCTTGGCCCATGGTTTTAGACTGTTCAAATCACTGTAGTCACCGCAAGGAGACAAATGCAGAAACACAATAAAACTCATAGATAAGCATGAACACGATAGGCAACTGTGCAGACATCAAAATAGACATGGGAATGATGTCCTGTGCTCAAAACTCAGTTAGTGTCTTCAGAGGTACCAAGGGGATCCAGTCTCCCTCAGAAGGGTCTTCTGACCCACCCACAGGGTCCTGGGATGTCTTCAAGTCCCCCAGTCTACAATCTACCCCTGTTTCTACTTAGATCACCTGCAGGCTTTACAGAAAAAAAGTTTTCTAACAAAATACAGAAAACAGACTTTCCTGGGGGGGGGGATTTGGGGGGGGGGACAGAAAGGACTTAAGTGATCATAATGGGCTTGGAGATCCAAGACAAGCCCCCAAATATTGTGACCAGAATAAGACCCCCCCAAAAAAGATCACCAAGAGACCCGGTCCATGTGACAGCAAAGAGTTCCTTATTGATAAGCTAGCTTAGGTGACCCCATTGGGAGGATGTTCTAGGGGCTTCAGAGCTGTAGGGTTACAGTCCTGGGATTAATCCAGGCTTGGGCTAGGAGTATCTGTTATGAATTCATTAGCTGCTCAGAATTCTAGGGAAGTTTCAACACTTAGCAGTGGTCCTTAAGGTTTATACCAGCAGACTAGCAGATGTGGACCTTCAGATTGCCTGTTCTATTGTTAACTGGCCCCTTCCCAGGAAGGGAATGTTTGTACTTTCTCTATTAGCTTAGGGCCAACTAGGTCTAAGGTCAGAAGCTAGATGTTGTGTCCCATCCCTCTGAATCTCGGCCTGTATCCTGTCTTGTTCTCCTTGCCTTGCAGCTTGTGGTGATTGCAGTCCAAGTCTGGCCAGGGTAGGGGCTCTGGGCCTGGGTCTCTTTAGGCCAGGGCTCCTCACATGCACACACAAAAGTATATATAATACATTCATCTTAAAAACAAAGTTACACTGTTTACAGGAAAATGGATACAATCAGAGGTAGTCTTTTAAGCAAATTAAGCCAGTCTTGAAATGAAAAATGTTTTTTCTCATGTGTTACTAGGTTTTATATAGGCACATAAAATTATGTATGTACATATGACATGGAGTAGAAGTGAAATTGTTTAGGGAAACAAAGGAGATTAATGTGTGACCCAGGGAAGCTTGGCCACACTGCTGCCATGACAGGCTTGATAGGAACCAGCTAAAAGGTAGGCCTGAGCTTCAGTTTACTGGTGATACCACTTGGTCCCCAGGAAAAGCCATAAACTGGCACAACCCAAGAACAGGCCAATTAGCATCCCAGGAGAAAAATACCTAACATTCCAGAGGAAATACCTAATGGTCCAACCATTATAGATATTACCAGGTGTCCTTTAGCCCAGCACATACCTATCCTCTTTATTAAGACATCTCTAGACAAATGTCATCCAATCAGGGTCCTGTACTTGGAAACTCTCCTACCCCCACCTCTACTATGACTAAAAAAACCCACTCCCATCTGGCTGGGCACTCTCTAACTTCTGCATCAGACAGATGGAGAGTACAAGCTTGAGCTCGAATAAAGGCTCTTTGTGTTTACATACAGATTCATACTCCTTGGTAGTCTTTTGGGAGACCCTTTGATTTGGGCATAACACTAATATGAGAAGAATGGGAAGTAAAGAATTATGGGGTATAATATATTTGATGTATATTATATAGTTGTACAAAAATTATCTATATAATTGTAAATGTTTTAAAATATTTTAAAAGTCAAAAATATTATTATACATTATATAATGCATTTATATAATCCAGAAGTATATTCCTTTGCTTTTGCTTTGTGAGTATTCAACTGTTTGTCTGTTTGTTTGGAGACAGGGTTTGTATGACCCTGGATCTCCTGGAACTAGCTCTGTAGACCAGGCTATCCTTGAATTTAGGGATCTGAGAGCTGGGATTAAAGATTTGTGCTGCCACCACCCAGCTCAACTGTTTTTTGGTTCATTTGTTTTGTGTCTTTGAGCCAGGGTCTCACTGTTTTGCCCTGGCTGGCCTGGAACTGGCTTTGCAGATAAGACTGGCCTTAAATTCAGAGATCTACCTGCCTCTGCCCTCAGAGTGCTGAGATTAAGGTTGTGCACCATTACATTGGTTCATGTGTAGAGTAAATAACTGTGCAGATGTAGAGGTCAGAGGTCAATTTGTTGGAGTTGGTTCTCTCCTACTATATAGGACCCTGAGATTAAACTCAGGTAGTCAGTTTGGCAGCAGCTCCCTAATCTGCTGATTCATCTCTATAGACAGAATTCAAAACAAAATAAAACAATGGGCTAGCCAGATGACAATTGTGGTAAATACACTTGCTGTTAAACTTACCTGTGTGAGTTAGAGTCCTGGAACCTACAGGTGGGAAGAAAGAATTGACTCCTGCAAGTTCTGCATATGTGTGCCATGGCACATGCCCACACTCACAAAACAAATATGTAATAAAACTAAAATATGCCTAGGCATGGTGGTGCATGCCTTTAATCTCAACACTCAGGAGGCAGAGGAAGGTGGATCTCTGAGTTCAAGGCCAGCTGGTCTGTAAAATGAGCTCTAGGACAATTAGGGGTAAACAGCTCTAAAAAACAAAATAAAACAACAGAACTAACAAACAAAAACTAAAAGCAACAGGTATTTTTGGTGCACAACTTTTATCTTTCCCCTTCCTCCCCATTCTATAGTGACATTTGTTGTGTATTGTGATGATTTGCCTTTGTTTTGTTCTATGTACTTTGGGTTTGACTTTTCTCGTTGCTAGCTTTAGGAAGTTAGATTATCAATTTGAGGTCTTTAAAAAATTCTTTGTGTGTGTACATAACCTCTGTGTATGTATGCATATGTTTAGGTCTGTGGCAAACCTTGGGTGACAGTCTTCACCTTCCATTTTATTTGGTGTTCACAGCTGTGTACAGCAGGCTAGCTGTCCTGTGAGTTTCCTGAGAGTCTTGTGTCTCTATGTCCCATCTATCCATAGGAATATAGATAGATTTAGACACCACATCAAGGTTTACTTGGGCTCTGGGTATCTGAACTCCATTCTTCACATTGGCAAAAGCTTTATCCACTGAGCTTTCTCTCCAACCCACTTTGCTTTGTTTCGAAGCAGGGCCTGCCTGTGAATATACATAACTTCTTTTTCTTTACATTTATGTGTATATCTGTGTGCACATGCATACATAAGCCATTGTTCTCCTGTACAGGTCAGAAGACAGCTTTGGGGAGATGGCCCTCTCCTTTCACTGTGTGGTTCCAGGGATGGAACTCGGGTTGTCGGGCTCAGTTTACCTACTGAGCTGCCTTGCTAATTTGCCCACGTATGACTTTCCTTTCTAATATAAGGATTGAATAGCTTATGTATCCATTCATTTAGTGGCGCCCACTACAATGTAATGTCCTACATTTTCATTATGTTCACCTCAAAGTAGTTTTACAGTGTCTCAAGCCAGGCAGTGGTAGTGCATGCATGCCTTTAATCTCAGCACTCAGGAGGCAGAGAGAAGCAGATGCTTACACACGTATCCCTGCACGCCACAGCTCATATATGGAGATCAGATAACAACTCTTCCCCTCTTCCATCCCGTTAGTTCTGGAAAGCACTTCTATCCATCTTGACCTGAGCCACGTTACTAGCCCAAGTTTTATTATTGTGAAAATGTACTTGAGTGGATGTGGATGGAAGCATTCTCCCATTGACTCTGCATGTACTGAGGCTCTGTTATAGTGTGTGCTGGAGCTGGGTGTGGCGGCTCACACTTTAGTCCAGCACTCAGGAGACAGAGTCACATCCAGGGATATATAGTGAGACCCTGTCTCCAAACAAACAGGGTGCATGTTCCAGATGGTTCTCAGTGAAAAATGTTCTGTGTCCTTTTCATCTGTCACCATTTATCTTTTTATTGAGTTGTTCAATGCAAATCCATCCCAAGAGAAGGTACTTGTGCACCGCAACGTAAACAACTATAGCATTCGACACAAGCAGATGTACTTGTTCAGGTATGAAGTGGAGAGGAGTGCTCAGCTGGAGGCGCTTCAGCTGGAGACCGAGTCTGAGGCCTTCTACCACTCTGCTGCTGAACTACCTCCTGCTTTTAGATCTTCAAGTCTTACTCATAGATTACATTTGCCTCAAATTCTTGTCCTCCTGAGTGCTAGAATTAAGGGCTGATCCACCCAGACACACATCCTGTATGTATTTTTCCTTCCTTCCTTCCTTCCTTCCTTCCTTCCTTCCTTCCTTCCTTCCTTCCTTCCTTCCTTCCTTCCTTCCTTCCTTCCTTCCTATCTTCTTTCCTTCCCTCCCTTCTTCCTTCCTGTCATCCCCTCCTCCTTCCCTTCCCTTTCTCTTTAGAGACAAGGTATCCCTGAATGGCTTAGAACTCACAGAGATCTGCTTGTCTCTGCCTCCTAAGTGCTGAAATTAAAGGCACATGCCACCATGCCCAGCCTGTGTTTAGAGAAAAATGGTTTTGATTATCAAGGGTACTGTAGCCGCATCAGACAATAGAATATATAAGGATCAATGTGTGGCTATGCAGAAGGAGATTTCAGAGCAGGTTGATTTTTTGAGATGGGATTCACCATGTTGCACATACCGTCATGAACTCCTGGGCTAAAGTAGTATTCCTGCCTCCACAGAACCTGGACTCTAAACTTGTGTGGAATGCCCCACTTTGAGTGTATCAAAGCAGTTTTAAAGATTTACTGCAGTCGTGTATGGCAGACACACTAATCCCAGTCCTCAGGAGGCAAGGGTAAAAAGCCATTCTGGTCTATCTAGTGAGTTCATGGCTAGTTCTTACCTAGTAAGACTCTATCTCAAAACAAACAAACAAACAAAAAGAAAAAAAAACAAAGAAAGATAAAGAAAAAAGAGAAAGAAGAAAAGAAGCAAAAACAAAAGAATCAGAATTTAACCCCAAAATATTTATTGCAGAATGAAGCCTACTTCTTAGACTCTGGGCTAGGTTCTATCTGAAAATATTCTTAACCAAAAAGGGTTCCAAATAAGGCTGCTCTGACCAATAGGGCTCAACATAGCCAAACCCCAAGAGGCTCACTTACGTATCAGCCTTTAAAATTTCAAAATGTATAATTTTACCTCCAAAATGAACTGTATTTTTTCATTGCAAACCTATTTGACATATTCAGAAAAATTTTTAATGCATGTTAAAGTTAGCTGAGGTCAATGCCCTCTGCTCTTTGGAATCATAGGAAGGTGGTGACAGTGCCTCCCATTCACTTTTGCTGGGGTGTATATATGTGTGTTTGAAAGTGCATGTGGAGGCCTTGGATTGGCATGGAGAGTCTTTCAATTGCTCTCCACCTTATTCATGGAGGTAGGGTCTCTCAATTGGTCTTGATAGACAGGTTGCTTTGGAGATCCTACCTTCTGGGTGCTAAGATTGCATGTGGGCAGCCACACGCACTCATCACTTACTTGGATTCTGGGGATTCAAAATCTGGTCTTCCCATTTGCAAGGAAATGATTTATCTGCTGAGTTATCTCCTAACCCTTCTATCCATGTTCTAGGCTATGATTTATTCATGGTGCTTAGATTTGAGGAAGATCTCAATCTATAACTGCCCTGATACATATCAAATGCTACATAAAAGGTCAAATGTAGGAGCTGGAGAGCTGGCTCAGTGGTTAAGATCACAGCCTACTCTTTCAAGTGACACCACGCCCCAAGTTAATTCCCAACACCCACATGGTGGCTTACAAACATCTGAAACTCTAGTTCCAGGGGAACCAACACCCACTTCTGGCTTCCATGAGCATTAGTTATAACACATGGTATACAGATCATGAAAACAAAACACCCAGATACATAAAAGAAATTTAAAAATGTAAAAATCAAAGGTAATGTTAAATCCAGCAGAGGAAAGGAGCTCAGTTTCCAAGACAACAGTGATAGCTGAACAATGTGAAACTCATACAAAAGCTGTCCACATTAAATTAGCACCGTGGACACAACATAATGAGGTTTTATAGTAACTTCTTCAAGTCCCCTTTACTGTACATGTAATTATAGCTGTTCTATATTTTTTCACTCATTTGGAGTGTGTGTGCATGTGTGTGTTGTATTTGTTGTGTGTGTGTGTTGTGTGTGTGCATGTGTGTGTGCACGTGCATGCGTGCATGTGGCTATGATTCAGAGGACAACTTTAGTGGTTGGTTTGATCTTTCCACCTTGCAAGTATCAGAGGTCGAACTTAGATAGGCAGGTTTGGAGCAAGCACCTTTCCATGCCGACCCATCTCACTTGCCCCGGGAGCTTTTCCTATTGCATGTTTTGTGGCCTTAGATTGCATCTTGGTTCTCTAAAGTCTCTTAACTTTCAAGAGAGAGTTTTGTTTTGTTCTTGAGGTAGAGTCTCACCATGCAGTCCTGGCTGGCCTGGAACTTAACTATGTAGACCAGGATGGTCTCAAAATCACCTGCTTCTGCATCCCCAAGAGCAGGAAGTGAAAGTGAAGATTACCACACTTGGTCAGGAAGTCTTTATAATCCATTTTCTCATAAGAAACATTTTTGAACTTTTCTGAAATATTTTAAAGGCCTCTCACTTTGGAGCTGAAACTCTAGCAGACTCAGTGGTGGCATTTATCATGTCAAACCTTTCCCATGTCCTTCCTCCTCTCTCAGGATGGATTCTCAGTGTTTTCTATGTCAACAAAATAAAGTGGAGACTTCACAATTTTGACATAGTTGCTTATTCTCTGCCACAATCAACACTGTTGGATCTAGAAGGTTGGATATAGAGATGTTTCTTGGCCTGAGTTGTGTTTCAGTACAGATGTAAGAAGAAAGAGACCATGAGAAGGCTGTTTACCACGGGGCTCTCTTGCTTGGCTCAGTGGCTTTGTTGGATTCTGGACAGTAGAAATATTCTGAGTGTTATTTAGGTGTGTCAGCAGGCACCCCATCCTTGAATTGCTTTTTCTTTTGAATTATAGCCTACTATATGTTTCCTCTTCATCTCTCTCCTGCCTTCCTTCCTTTCCTTCCTTTTTCTTTCTTTTCTTCTTTTTAAAAAGCATTTATTATGTATAGTGTTCTGCCTGCATGAATGCCTGCAGTCCAGAAGAGGGCGCCAGATCTCATTACAGATGGTTGTGGGGAATTGAACTCAAGACCTCTGGAAGAGCAGCCAGTGCTCTTAACTGCAGAGCCATCTCTTGGCCCCCTTAATTTCTCTCTCTCTCTCTCTCTCTCTCTCTCTCTCTCTCTCTCTCTCTCTCTCTCTCTCTCTCTCTCTTTCTCGCTCTCTGTCTCTGTCACTCTCTGGGTCTTTTTAGACTGGATTTCTCTGTAGCACTGGCTGTCCTGGAACTCAATTTATAGACCAGGCTGACTTTGAACTCAAAGAGATCTGCCTGCTTCTGCCTCCCAAGTGCTGTGATTAAAGGTGTGTGCCACCACTGCCAGGCCAGCTCCTTTCTCCTGACAGGGTCTCCTGTCTCTCAGGTTGGCACTGAATTTCTGCCTCTCCTCTCACATCCTGAGTGCTGGAATTATAGGTGTGAAGCAATGGCCTGGATACTATCATTTTTCTTTCAAACAATGTCTCAAAGGATCCTAGGTTTTTTTTAGAGTTTCACTATGTATCATAGGCTGACCTGGCCTGTCCTGCCTCAGCTCCCCAAATACCAGTATACCAAATACCATGCCTATAAGCAGGTGGCATGATGTAGAGCTCTTGATCCCTTTTCAGATATTAAAATGTCGATGTGCAAACATACTTCTACCTAATCAAGAAACTGAGTAGCTCAGGAGTTCAAAGGAGGCTTAGCAAACACAGTAAGACTGAGCCCCCCCAAATAAATAAAAGCATACACACTTGGGGTGGGGGCTGTGGTATGGTTGATAGCTTCCCTAGTATGTTTGAAACTGGGAGAGGCCAAAGAAGGATCAGAAGTTCATCCTCCATGGCGTATAAGGTTGAAGACAGCTAGAGCTATATGAGACCCTTTCTTAAAAAAAAAAAAAAAAAAAAAAAGACAAAAACTGATCTTAGGTTCCACCAATTTCATATTTGGCCTTAATTTTCTTCTGATGTATCATGCTTTAGGTTCATTAAGACTTCTTTTTCCATTGAGATACAGTCTCATGAGATAGTCCAGGCTAGCCAGAAAGTTGTGACCATTCAGCCTCTTCCGCTTGCGTGCTGAGATTACAGGTACCCTGGTTGTTTAAATCCTATAAGAACTAGAGATACCTGTTTAATCAGGCAACTCACAAAATTGTTTTTAAATTTCCATTTATTGGAGGAGGAGGTGGCAGGTGCATTATTGTCATGGCATTTCTCTTCTACCATCACGTGGGTTCCAGGAGTTGAATTCAGTCCAAGCCATTAAGCCATCCTGTAGTATGCAAGTTTAATGAACATCCTGTGAGTTGTGGTTTTGATGTGAATTCTAATTTCAAAGCCCTTTTAGGGTGCTGTTTTGGAAGGAGAAAAGAACCAGCAGCAGGAGAGATGGGAGGATGAGACAGGGAAATGATAGTAAATATGAGCAGAGCACATGATACACATGCGTGAAAATATCCCAGGGAAACCCACCATTTGTTACTTTTTTTTTCAGGGTGGGGAAGCATGTGTGAGTCAGGGAACTACTTGAGGATGTTGGTTCTCTTCTTCCACCATGTGGGTATTTGAGACTGACTGCTGGCCACAGGGCTTCATGGCAAACACCTTTACCTATTGAGCCATCGTGCAGGCCTGTAACCTACCATTTTATAGAATTCTGTGTGCAGTGCAATTGGCACAAGTGTATATGTATACACATGCTGAGGCCAAAGCAGGACAAGTCTGATGAGCTCTTTGACCACTCTGTAACTTTAGTCCCTTGAGACAGGGTTTCTCACTGAACTGACAGCTCACCTGTAGAGTAAGCTGAGTGGCCAGTGGGATCCCAGAATCCACCTGTCTCCACCCCCAATGCTGGGGTAAATGATGTGTACAGCCATACTCAGAATTTTATGCATGTGCTGGGATTCAAACTCAGGTACATATGCTTGCAGAACAAGCAATCTTATACATTCAATCATCTCTCAGCCTCCACTATTTTTATAAAGTGCCCATACAGTGCTATTCGTATCCCTATTTGAAGCTGGACTATATGGAAAGTGGTGTTCTAAGGGTCCAGTGTGTCTCATTGATATAAAACTACCTGAAGGTTGGGAACAGGTAAATGACAGGGGAAGGCATGTCTTTCTCACTGGGCATTAAAACACTCCGGTTCTGCTGGGTTATGGTGGTACACGCCTTTAATCCCAGGACTCAGGAAGCAGACACAAATGGACCTATGAGTTCAAGGCCAGTCTGGTCTACAAAGTAAGTTCCAAAACAGCCAGGGCTACACAGAGAAACTGTGTCTCAAAACAAAAACAAAACAAACAACCCCCCCAAACACCCCCTTCCACTGCTTTTGTCTGAAATGGAGGTACTGTAACTGTTTTGTGTCTATAGAGAGAAAAATAAGATTAGACATAAATTCTGCCAGCAGTAGGCTAGTATACAAAACTGAAATTATAACTCCAGAAAGCACGCAAGGGGATGACTACTTCCCACAACCCCAGCATTTAGAAAGAGAAGGCAGGAGCAAGAGAGATGGTCCAGAAGTTAAAAGCATACACTACTCTTGCAAAGGACCCAAGTTCTGTTTTCAGCACCTATCTGGGTGGTTCAAAACTGCTTACAACTCCAGCTCCAAGGGATCTGCTATCCCAGACCTCTACTGGCACCTGTACTCACCCACACAAAGATGGCACCCATATAGATAATTTAAAAATTTTAATTTAGTATTGTTTTACTTGTATAGTATGACTGTGTGAGGGTATTGGATTGTGGAGTTACCATGTGGGTGCTAGAAATTGAACCTGGGTCCCTGTGGAAGAACAGTCAGTGCTCTTAGCTGCTGAGCCATCTCTCCAGCCTGTTTTGTTTTTTGAGGCAGATTTTCACTAGGTAGCTCCAGCTGTCCTGAAATTCATTATGTAGACCAGGCAAGCCTTGAACTCAGAGATCTACTTGTTTTTGCCTCCCAAGTATGGTGATTAAAGAGGTGTACCACTATGCATGGCCAAAAAAAAAATCAAACCCAAACAAGAACAACAAAAACTTTTTAAAAACTCTAAAAAAATGCAAGTAGACAGAGGAGGATTCCAAGTTCAATGTCACCCTGAGCTACACAGTGGGTTTCAGATCATTCTGGGGTGCTGTCTCAAATAAGACACCGTCTTAAAAAAAAAAAAACACAAAAAACCTAAGAACTTTTAAAACAAAGTATAAAAGGCATTGCAACAGAACACATTTAAGGTTATCAAGAAACTTCTGAAGTCACAGAAATAGTTGGAAAAATATGGGATGCCAAAATTAAGAAATCCTTAAGATACCATCACATGCAAACTTATACAGCCACATGAAAATCAGTGTGGTAGTTCCTCGGGAAGCTAGGAATAGATCTACCTCAAGATCAAGCTATACCACTCTTGGGCATATACTGAAAGGACTCTATATCCTACTGCAGAGACACCTGCTCAACCATGTTCACTGCTATACTATTCATAATTGCCAGAAATTGAAAACAACCTACATGTCCCTGTGATAAAGAAAATGTGAAACATTTACACAATGGACTATCACTCAGATGCTAAAACAGAATAAAACAAAATCATGAAATTTGTAGGAAAATGGATATAACTAGAAAAAAAATCATCCTGAGCTAACCTAGACCCAGAAAAAATAAATGTTATGTAAGTCTCTTATATGTGGATATTACTCATTAAGTGAATTTTTTTTGAAACAGGGTTTCTCTGTGTAACAGCCCTAGTTGTCCTAAAACTAAATTTGTAGATCAGGTTAGCTTTGAGGTCAGAGATCCACCTGCCTCTGCCTTCCAGTGTGCCGCCACTACCTGGCTCCGCTAAATAAATATTAACTGAGCTACAGTCTATGACACAGAGAGGTTAAGTATGAAGGAAGGGACTATGGGGGAGCATGGATCTCCCTGGGAGGGAAAATAGAATAGTTATAAATGGAGGGGCAACTGGAATAGGAAGATCAAATGGGTGTGGGGAGGGAAGAATAGGGTAAAGGAGAGAGTACAAGGAAAGTGTGGTAGTTTGAAGCAAAATGGTCCCCAAAGGGAGTGGCACTCTCATGAGATGTAGCATTATTGGAGATGTGGCCTTATTGGAAGAAGTATGGCATTGTGGAGACAGGCTTTGAGGTATCATATGCTTAAACCATGCCCAGTAAGGCTGTTCACTTCCTGTTGCCTGTGGATCAAAGGTAGAGAATTCTTAGCTCCTTCTCCAACATCATGTCTTTTCTACGATAATGGATGGAGCCCCTGACCTGTAAGGCACCCAGTGAGATGTAAGAGTTGTAAGAGTTGCTGTGGTCACGGTGTACTGTGTCTCTTCACAGCAACAGAAACCCTAACTAAGCCAGACAGCTAAAACTAATGGCAATTTGAGGGGTCATATGGAAAACTAATACAATAGAAGCTTCGTGTGTGTGTGTGTGTGTGTGTGTGTGTGTGTGTGTGTGTGTGTGTGTGTGTATGTGTGTGTGTGTGTAAGAGAGAGAGAGAGAGAGGGAGGAATCACCACACACATAACTGGGGCAACAAAACTGCAACTAGAAATCTCTCATCACCAAATGAAACTTCAAGTTCTAAGACTGGGTTACATCTAATCAAGTTGTTAGCCAAAGGGCTTCATGGAAATCTCAGAACAATACAGGATATTGCCAAGGCTATTGGTTGCTTTTCAGAAATTGATGGCAAGGCCTTATTGCTGAAAACAACACCTATGTAATTCATTGAACATGGAGAAGTTGAGCTGGCATCCACTCAGAACCTTCACTCCTACCGACTAGTGTTCTTGGTACTGAAAGATAACTCTGCATCCTGCCAAAGTAGAAAGGTAACAGCCAGCCCAGCTTTAAACATTTCAGTCTAAAATGGTGACCACTGGTAAGATGCACTGGTATAATAGTGGACAAAGCTTGTGGGAGTAACCAACCAATATCTGACTGGATGGAAGGCCTACTCCATGAGATGGAACCCACCTTCAACACTGCTCAAGTGGCCAAGAACTTGAGACTAGATAGGCCATGGACTTGGGTGAAAACCAAATTCTACTGTCCTGCTAAAGGAATGTAGCAATCAAATGACTCCTAACAACATTCTGCTATACTCGTAGTGTCTTGCTCCGCCATCATCAGAAAAGCTACCCTCTGCAGCGGATGGGAACAAACACAAAGACCCACAACTAGACAATATGCAGAGAGGGAGAGACCGTGGGGTACCCAGTCCTAAACAGGATGTCTTCTTCAAATTCCTCCCCTCAGGGGATTGAAGAACACCATGGAAACAAGGCCTTCTAAATAGTGGAAATGACATACATACAAACTAAGAGAATGGGATGGCATGCACAGGGCCTGCACAGGTCTGAGCCAGATCACATCTGCCCCAATGAGGAGAAGGTTAAGTGGACACAAGCCCTCATCCCTAATACAGAAGCTGTTTCCAACTGATAACTGCTCCCAAAGGAAAATTTAGTTATCTCCAATGCAGTCTCACTGGGCATACAAACCACTCTTAAGAGCGAGCTATGCCCAGCAGTAGATGGCCAACATAAAGCAAACCCAGTGGCATTATTGTAGGGTTGTTTTTGCCCCATTCTAAAAGTCTATGAATATATATTGGTTTCTAATTTTGTATTTTTATGGGATTTCTATGTGTGTGAATGTGCCTCTCTCTGCATCTAAGCTTCTTGTGCCTTTAGCTATGTTTCTTCTGTATGTTTTTATTTTATTGTATTGTTACTTTTCAGGTGCCTTTTGGGAATCTTGTTTTGTTTTGAGACAAACAAAACATGTAACTTTGGCTATCCTGGAACTTGATATGTGGACTAGGCTGACCTCAAACTCACAGGGATCTTGAGCATTGGGATTAAAGGCATATTTCACTACCTCCCCCCGAGTGGGAGGGGAGGGAGGTAGGATCTGGGAGGAGTTGGGGGGAGGGAAACCTTAATTAGAATATACTGTATAAAAATCTACTTTCAATTAAAAATAGAAAAGAAAGATACAATCACAAGAATGATAACCTATAAGATGGAAACTCCTACAACACTCCTGACTGCATTTTCAAAATTTTAAATGTGGTTTAATCCTTGTACATTAGAGGCTTAAGGTGGATAGCATGAGATCTGGACTGGACTACAAAGCAAGACCATATCAGAAAAGGTGTGTGGGAAAATGTATAGCTATGGATACAGCTCAGGGGTAGACTGACTGCCAATTAAAGACAGAGAGACAAAGACAGAAAAACAAAAAACCCAACCAAACACCAAAAAACCCACAAAACTCTACAATTATGAAGTAATTTAAAATGTCTGAGTCTTTAAAATCAATTGAAAACATAAAGGGGATCCCAAGATGGCTCAGCATAAAAGGATACTTGCTGCTAAGCATAACAACATGAGTTTGATCCCTGGAATGCATATGGTAGAACTGCCTACTAAAAGTTGTCTTCTGCTATAAACCATGAAAGTGCTACTTCCTACAAAATAAAAATGTCCAAGAGTGGTAGCTGTACCCTAGGCACTACCCAAAGCACAACTAACGATATGATACCAACTATGAAGAGATGATTGCTGCGAGTATCTATGGAAGTCTAATGGTGCCTGAATAAATGAAGTTTCTTATGCATCATACTAAGAAAGGGCACTGTATGGCAAACCATCCAGACCTACAGAGGCAAAAACAGAGTGACAGGAGGCTGGGATGTAAGTAAGCAGAAAAATACTAGCCACACTATTTACTGACATTTCTACCAAGAAGGTTTAAAATATGGCTGGAAAAATTTAAGATCAATAATTTTGAATAATTCTAATGAGTAAAAATATAGGTGATGTCTCTATATTTCTCGTCAGCTTTGATCTAGATTGATTTAGGACATGGGACATAAAGGGTTGATGGGTTCCCAGAAAATAGGGTTTGGACTGGTTCGTTTTTTTTCTTTTTTAATTATTTATTTATTAAGTACAGTACAGGCCAGAAGAGGGTGCCAGATCTCATTGTAGATGGTTGTGAGCCACCATGTGGTTGCTGGGAATTGAACTCAGGATCTCTGAAAGAGCATCCAGTGCTCTTAACCTCTAAGCCATCTCTCCAGCCCCTCGTTTTCTTTTTTAAAAGACTTCATCATTTAGGTGTCTGTATGTGCACTTGCACATGAGTATCCAGAGACCAAAAGAATGAGTCTGATCCCCTGGGGCTTGAGATATAGGCAGTTATGAACATCTCGTGTGAGTGCTGGGAGATAAACTCTAGTCCTCTGAAATAGCAAATATTCTTAAGCACATAGCCATCTCTCCAGCCCAATTGTTTAAATATAAAAAGTATGGGCCAGCAAGATGGCTCAGGGAGTAAAGGTGCTTGCCAAGCCATGCTGGGCAACTTGAGTTTTTTCCCCTGGAACCCACATAGTAGATGCATCAAACAGACTCCTGCAAGATGTCTTCTCTTCTCCATATGTATACTATGACACATACGCCTATTCCACTCCCAACACACATACACATAGAAGATAACCACAAATATAAAACACATGCATTTGAGCTGTTTGTAATCTTAAATTACAAGAACCTGGTCGGGGGGAGAATTGTAATATGATTCACATCTGAATTGTACTCCAAAAGTTTATACACTGAAGGCTTATCCCCAGGACTATGGTGTTCATAGGGTGGGGGCCTAAGAAATACTTGGAGTATGAGGGCTCTGGCTTTATCTATGACTAATCCACTTATGGATTCACAGCTTAATGTGTTTTGGGAAAAGGACTTTGCTAGTTTGTTTGCTTATTTGTTTATTTTTTATCACCTTTTACCTGAAAGTTGTGAAAGAGTAAATAAGAACATTTTAAAGACCATGAGAACTGTATTATGAGACTTAGCTGCTGTAAGTTATTATAGGGTAGCACACTTAATAGTGTGATAAGCCAACTAGAGAATCTACACTATCCCCAAAGTCCTCATATTCCCAGCTTGCTACCCAGAAGTTGTAACAACCAAGATGAAATGGTGTTGCTTTAGAGAAAACATATCACTCTAAGAATATCAAGACATATCAAAAATTCAAAAAAAAAAAAAAAAAGACAATCCAATGGACCTTTGTTGCCAGCAATACCACATTTTAGGGGACATGAACAAAATTTCCATACAGCTGCTTTCTCTTGGGTATGAATTATAATGTTTACTAAACACCAGAATTAAGTTCATGTGACTTTCTAACATTCCTTACCTTCAAAAAGTTTTTTCAACTGTTGGAGCAAATGAATTAAAAATACTTGGCAGAGCTCCAGCCTTCTGTATGTCTTACATTAGTATATTTCTCTTCATTGTGAAGTTTCACATATTTAGTAAATTCTTAGGAAATAGTGTGGGCTTTAATATTGCTTTCCTTAAATTCATAGGACATCTTGAGTATGGGTTCTTTCATGTTTTTAACATAAACTGTCATAATTGGGGGCTGTTCCACATTAGTTTCTTTAGAGTGTAAGTTCCAATAGATAAAATAAAGACATGAGGAATTAAGACTTTTGGGCACTCCTCCTATCTGAAGCGATTCTGTTCACCATGAGTTACTAGTGTTCAGCTAATAGGTAAAATCTGCTGTAGGCCTCCCTACATTCTCAACAAAAGGTTTCTCTCTAGAATGTATTTTTACATGGTGAATGAGGTTAGAGGACGAAGTGAAGGTCTTCTCACATTCTGAACACTCATAGGGTCTCTCACCAGTGTGAGTTCGGATATGTTCAGTTCGGCTTGAGGAAGTAGTGAAATCTTTTCCACAGTACTTACACTTATAGGGTTTTGTTCCAGTGTGAATACGAACGTGTTTAGTAAGGTATGAAAAATATTGAAAGGATTTCCCACATGCATCGCATTCAAATGGCTTTTCTACTGTGTGAGTTTTTAAATGGTCATGTAGCAGATTGTACCTACGATAGGCTTTCCCACATTCTTTACACTCATAGGGTTTGTCTCCAGTATGAATGGTTAGATGTTTTCGTAAGTATGAGGAATTGAGGAAGGCTTTCCCACATTCTTTACATATACATGGTCTCTCTCCACTGTGAGTTCTTAAGTGTCTACGCAGGTATGAGGAAGCGTGGAAGACTTTGCCACATTCACCACAGATGTGAGGCATCTCTCCACTGTGAGTTTTTCTTATATGGTTATGTAAGTATGATGAATTGAGGAAGGCTTTTCCACATTCCTTGCATATATAGGGTCTTTCTCCACTGTGAGTTCTCACATGTCTACGTAGATTTGAGTAAGAATGGAAGGCTTTCCCACACTCTCCACATATATAAGGTCTCTCTCCACTGTGAGTTCTTCCTATATGGTTCCTTAGGTATGAGGAGGTAAGGAAGGCTCTTCCACATTCCTTACATATGTAGGGTCTCTCTCCACTGTGAATTCTTACATGCTGACTAAGGCGTGGGGATGAAGCAAAGGCTTTCCCACACTCTTTACATGCGAATGGTTTCTCTGAAGCATGAGTTGATATATGTGTTATAAGGCCTGACCTCTTAGCAAAAGCTTTACCACAATCCTTGCATTTATATGGTTTCTCTCCAGTATGAGTTCTAAAATGTTCCACTAGCCTTGAGTAGGTAGTGAAGGCTTTCCCACATTCCTTACATTCATATGGTTTTTCTCCAGTGTGACTTCGTAAGTGCCTATTTAGATTTGAAGAACGTCCAAAGGCTCTTCCACAAATCTTACATGGATACGTTTTTATGGGGTGCACTTGAACAGAGGCATCATGGCTTGAGTGAGTAAAATGCCCAGTGTTGCAAGTACTGTGAGTTTTCACATGTGTCTTGAAATATGAATGCTCACTGAAGATTTCTCCACATTGTACATAGTAACAGAGTTCTTGTGCAGCACTATGGCTTCTGACCTGTTGGTAAAGGGATGGCTTATGGTTAGAAAATTTGTCAGACTTATTGAAGGACTCTACTTAAGTGAGGGCAGAAAGATGATGATTTTTGCCAATTTGACTATATGAAAGACTCCTAAAGTCTAGAACCATCGGTTTTAATTTAGAAAGAAGCCTCAGTATTTTAGTAGTTTTGGTTTTTGAACAGGATCTTACTATGTAGCCATGTCTGGCCTGAAGCACAATATGTTTAGAAGGCTAGTTTAAACTTACAGAGATCCACTTGGCTTTGCCTTCTCTATGCTGGAATTAAAGGTATGTACCACTACAGCTGACCTCTTGCCTCCTCCTCTTCTTTTTCGAGAAGGTACCTCTCTATTAAAGAGTCTATCCTGGAACTTGATATCTAGACCAGGCTGGCCTCAAACTCAGAGATTGCCTCTGCCTCTCAAGTGCTTGGATTAAAGGTGTGCACCACCACACCTGGCTTTGCCTCAGTATTTTAATGAAATTACTTTAATAACCTCAGAAATCAGTAGTATATGTGCAGGAATGTATACTTAGGAGTACTCTCTCACCCAAAGTTTTGACCTAGACTCTAAGGCATTTTTTACTTCTCTTAGGTATTTGTGTTGATTTTCTACAAATTCCCCATCTTCCCTGAAAATAAGAAATCTCCTAGTTAATATCATCAACACTGACCTCTCCTGTTGATAAAGGAATGAATGATAAAGTATGTTTACCTTCTTATAGCATGTTTAGAATTTCTGCCATGCTTTCTTTCAAACTGAAAGATGTAACAGTAGCTGCCATTTCATCTAAGCTCAAAATGATTGTTAAGAGTTACACAAAATTGTCTTAAAAGCTAGATTCTAGTTACATATGTGGGGGCCATGTACTTGTGGGATTTCCTTTTTCTTTTTTTTTCCTCTCTCTTTTTTTAGTTATGCTAGGCGACATATGAAGATCTCAGTGAGTTTGAGGTCTTCCTCTAGAGAGTGAATACCAGGTCAGCCAGGGCTACATGAGATCCCATCTCAAATAAATAAATAAACGAATGAATTACATGTATTTATTTTGGAGAAGAAAGTGCATGAAGAGGAGAGAGGACAACCTGTGAGAGTCGGTTCTCTCCTCCTGCCATGTGGGGCTGGGGATCAACTCAGGGTGTCAGACTTAAATCAAGGGTCTTTACCCACTCAGCCATCTTGGCAAGCCATCTTTTTAAAAGGTTTTATGATGGGTTTGAGATATTCAAAAATTCATTATATTCAAAATATTTCTCAGATACACTGCTACTCTTTCTTGGGGGCATACTATTGGTTTTCTATAATGGAATTCATAATCACCTATGAATGAGGGAAATAGCAAATATCTCTGGTCAGTCTTACTGTTTGTATTCCACTGGAAGTTTGCCCTCTCAAAAAATCCTGACGCAATGTTGACTCTTTTGTGCCAAGTGGCATTTCCCATTCTGAAGATAAACAGAGAAACAAAATTAAGAGTTGGTGAAAAATTAAATGGTCAGTTACAAAGTTAAAAGACATACAGCTTTTTATTATTGTTCCTACTGAACCTGGCTAAGAAGAAAGAAAAGTGATCATTTTGACAAGGTCAATCAATTAGCTACACTAAGGATGTGAGTTTTGAATGTTTTATTTCAAACTGACTCTTTGAAAATTAAAACTCATGGCAAACAAGTACACTCTTAGGGCTGCAAAGTAGCAAAGATCTGAGCAAAGAATATATAAGGCGATAAGCATGAAACATAATAGGTCATTTTGAAAAAACCTTAGAAGGCAAAAAAGGGTCCATGAAGCAGAGGATTCTGTGCCTTTTCAAGTACATGGCCCACACTTAAAGCCAACAAGTGCATCTTTAAAAGATTTCACATTTAATTCTAAAATCCTAAATGCATTCTTTACAAACACTCACCTTGGAGATCTTCTCTGTGCAGATCCTCTTCCTCCAACCAGGAGATGAGACTAGGCTTGATGACCTCACATCCTTATACAGAGAAAGTGCATTCATGGAAAAAAGTTCATGCAAAAGGGTATAAAAGTTAGTGTAATTCGAGAGCTATTTGGTTTTTTGTTCTGTTTTGCTTTGTTTTCTAACAGGGTCTCACTATGTAGTCCTGGCTGTCCTGGAACTCCATATGTAGACCAGAATGGCCTCAAACTCACAAAAAGCTGCCTGCCTTCCTCCTGAGTACTTTGATTAAAGGTGTGTGCCACCGTTCCAGGCCATGAAGCTGTGCTTCTAATGAAACCAGCACAATTATTTCAGGGAAGTTAAAGAAGTACTGCCTCTCTGTGTCCTGATGACTAATTACTGCTGAATTGACATTCCCATTCTGATTATGTACACTCTAAGAAAACACTACAGGTCTAATGGAACGTAAAATGAAACAAGGGTGATTTTACTTTCATACAGCTACACAGAATCAGATTCATCTGGGCTAAACTCATTATAAGCAGGATGTGCTCAACTTGGCACGTCAAAAGAAGACAATGGCTACATTTCTATATTCTTGTTTCTCTCTCCCACTTTTATTGGGGGGGGCAGTGATGGGGAATAAACACAGGGACTTGTATAGGATACCCAGCTATATCTCAGCTCAATAAATTTGACTTTAAAAAAGTTATTTATTTTGAGACAGGGTCTCACTATGAGCTCTAGCTGTTCTGGAACTCACTATGTAGATTAACCTAGCCTTAAACTCACAAAGACACATCTGCCTCTGCCTCTCAAGTGCTGGGATTAGAACTATGCTTCACTATGTCCAGCCAATAATTGATGTTTCTAACAGGGTGATTGATAGTGATGCCATTCACCTAGCACAGCATTTTAAGAGCCACCACAGAAAATTAAAAGGCATAGAAGCCCCCATTTATTCATGGTTTTGCTGTCTGTGGTTAGTTATTCACTACTCACCTGGCCTGAAAATATTAAATATAAACTTCCAGAAAAAATTCATATAAAATTGCATACCATTTTGAGTAGCATTATAGAATCTCACACTATTCCTCTGTTCTACCTTGAATGCAAATCATCCTTTGCCCATCATAGCCATACTGTATCTGCTATGTGCTTCACAGTCATTTAGCACCTTTCTGAGTAGCTTGCTTGTTGCAATACAGTAAAACTTGCCAGACATGATGGCACAAACCTTTAATCTTAGCACTTGCACTTGGGAGACAGAGGCAAGTGGATCTCTGTGAATTCAAGGCCAGTTTGATTTACACTATGAGCTCCAGTTCAGCCATGGCTAAATAGTGAGACTGTCTCACCACAAAAAACAATATAGCAACACTCATGTAGTTCCCATTTTACTAATGTCCTCAAAACAACAGTAGTCATGGTGACAGTTCGGATATGCCAAAGAGAAGCTGTAAAGTATGGATGTGAAACTCGTATGCTGAGGTTGCTAATCTTTACTCTGAGGATCTCTCTCTCTCTCTCTCTCTCTCTCTCTCTCTCTCTCTCTCTCTCTCTCTCTCTCTCTCCCTCCCTCTCCCTGCCCCCCTCTCTCTTGGTTTTCAAGACAAGGTTTCTCTGTATAACAGTCCTGGCTGTCCTATAACTAGTTCTATAGACCAGGATGGCCTCACAGAGATCCACCTGCCTCTGCCTCCCGAGTGCAGGATTAATGGCATGTGGCACCACACCAAGCTCAAGAGTTTTATTTTTTGAGTGTTTTGCCTTCATGTATATGAAGTGGCCAGAGAGGCAGCCAATTCCTGGAACTGAACTTACAGGTAAGGTTGTGAGCTGCTATTTGGGAGCAGGAAACCAAATCTTGGTCCTTTGCAACAGCAGCAAGTGCTCTTAACTGCTAAGCCATCTCTCCAGCCTAATGCTAATATCTATTCTCAAGAAGTCTTCAGCCAGATGTTTATGGCACATATCTGTTATGCCAGCACTTGGTAAGTGGAGGCAAGAGGATCAGGAGTTCAAGGTCAACCTTAACTATAATGAGATCTTGTTTCCAAAAATCAAATCTCTAATCTGTGAAATCAGGAAAAAGAACCTCAAAATGTTACCACAACTGTATAGCCAATTCAGTTCCATCTATAATATTAAACAAAATTCTATTGGGAATCTTGAATCTTATCTTCCACAGATAGACTATGGTATTAGGACAAAGTCTCTGTGCCTCCTACTTTCTACTGCATTCTGATCCCTCAGCACACCAGGATATACCCACCCCTCTCCTCCCTAAGGGCATAAGGAGTGGTGGCAGTCCTACCTGCTGAGGCCAGGTTCTGGTAGTTCTCCAGCATTACTTCTCTGTAGAGGTCTCTGTGAGCTTGATCCAATAAAATCCATTCTTCTTGGGTGAAGTCCACAGCCACATCATCAAAAGTTACTGAGACCTAAATACACACACAGACACAGACACACAGACACACACACACACACACAGAGAGAGAGAGAGAGAGAGAGAGAGAGAGAGAGAGAGAGAGAGAGAGAGAGAGAGAGAGAGAGAGAGAGAACAATGAAAACAATAACTACGCACCAATATTCTCTACAGTTGAAGAAGTGAGACCCAATACCCATACAGAAATTTAAGAGCTTCCATTGTCTGCCTGCCCTAGGGCTTGTGGCCCCAATACCTCTGCCCACATCTACACTCAACTTGTGGATATACTCCAGTCATTTACTATTACTGTCCCTTCTGACAAATGAACAGACCTTGCCACAACCATAATAGAAGCCCTTCTCTCAATTTCTTCAAATATACTTCTAAGCACACTACATATATTAACAATGATAGATAAATATTCCCAAAAAGGACACTATTTCTCCCTATAGCTGAACTGAACTGGACATAATTAATGTGCATTTGGCATCGTAAGTGTCAAGATTAATTAGTAACTACTGAAATCCTGTAATGACTTTCAGGTAATACCTCAACCATATCAGAGTCCCCACTCTCTCAGAAATTCAGGTAGGTACTCAGTTCTTGAGAGGGGAATTCTAGTTGTTTTAGAAGCTGAACATAAGTCTACATGATAGGCTGGGGTAAACATGTCACTTGTGAAACGCAGTTCCTACATACCTGGTAACAATTTGTCAGGCAATCAGCCACCATCTTTTCTACCTTTATCTTTTCTTCAAGAATGGAGTCTGAGTCTCTACAAAGAGTTCCTGTAAAAAAACAGAAGACATGAGAACTCAGAGCTGCATTTAATTCTTATATGCCTTGATATCCTTCTGCCTGCCATGGTCTCCTTTTCTGTTGCTGTGATTTAATACTCTGACAGAAAGCCACTTAAGAATAACGGGCTTACTTATTCTGGCTCAGTTTCAGGGAACAGTCCATCACATCATGGTGGGAAAGTAAAGGAGCTTAAAGTAACTGATCACATCACAGCCATAATCTGGAAGCAGAAAAGCAATGAATGCATTGCTTAGCTCACTCTCCACTTTATACAGTCCAGGATCCTTGCTGAAGTTAACATGGGTCTCCCTCCATAAATTAACCTAATCAAGATAATCACTCAGAGACATTCTCCGAGGCTACTCTTAGTCTAGACAGTACCCCATAGGTGTGTCCACAGATCTACCCCCTAGGTGATATTAGAACCTGTTGACAATTAACAATAACCATTATACACCCCAAATATGAAATCTATGTAATCTTGCACACCTGAGAAAACTCACCTATATATACGTGTGATGCTAGAGCAGTCCTATGTCACCTAGAACCAGGAACCATGCTATCCACTGGGAAAATGCATCATTTTATGGGAAAGATAACTTCATATCAGAGAAGTGACACTTTATTTTCTCCATTATATAGTACTTTTCAAAACACACATACAAGGGGACAAGGGGCGAGACTTACAATCTGAATTACTATGGTTTGGGTATTGAAATGTTCTCACAAATTCATGTGTTAGTTGTGCAATATTCCCTTACACTGTGTTAATATATGTCACTGTGATTGGTTTAATAAAAAAGCTAACTGGCCAGTAGCAAGGCAAGATTTTTCAGGGCAGAGTAAATGCTCAGAAGAGTGGAGTCTCAGGAGTCCCCAAACAGAGAAGAAGCAGCATGGAAAATACATAGATACGGTAAAGGAGGCTCAGGCAGCACAGCTATTGGCTGAGCTTTCATAATAAAATGTCTCTGCATGGTTATTTGGGAGCTGGCAGCCCTGATGAAACACCCTACCTAGAGTTAAAAGCTTAGCAATACAGCAGTGTACACTTCCTTTGGTAGGTGACTGGATCATGAGAGAGCTATCACCAATTTATTAAGCAATTGATTAACTAATGGATACATAACTTAATGAGCTATTATGAGGTGCCTAGGGTGTGGGACCTAGATGGAGGAGGTAGGCCACTGAGGTTGTATTCCCTAAGAAGTTACTTTTTTCTGTGCTCTTCCTCTAGCTGTTTCTGCCTCCTAGCTGTTGTGGGGTGAGCAGCTAGCTGTGCTTCACAGTACCTTGCCTGCCATGATGTTCTGCCTCATCACAGGCTCAGAAACAAGAGCCACGTGAACCTGAATTAAAGCCTCTGAAACCCAGAGCAATAAACTATTTTTCTTGTTTTGACATACATTCTTACATAGTAGGCAGGCCTCAAGCTTGATTTGTAGCAAAGGATAAATTTGAATTCCCAATCTTCCTACCTTACCTTCCAAGTGATGGAATTACAAGTGTGTTACTCCATACCTGGCTTATGTGGTGTGTACGAAACCAGAGTCTTTGGGCATGCTAGGTTAGCTGGTGTGTGGCAAATGCCTTTACCTGATAAATCACTTTGCTGCTGCAGTTATTTAGAGTGTGAGGGTGAGGGTGGGGTGTGTGGGATGGGGGGTTTATAATTCAAAATGATAAAGCTGATAGCTTCAAACATCTTACAGTTAAGGAAGCTTTGCTGAATGGTTTGGTGGCCACTGAAGTGTGGATGTGGTTTTATGTCGGAGACACTATAGGCAAATGTGGCATCATTGGCTATGATGTTTGAAGACTGATCTTTAACATCTGATTTATTTGATGTTCTCAGACCACGTGTCATGAGACTGCTGTCTGAATACAACACTAGCTGTGAATAGTAGTGTTTGCTCTGTCAAACGCTGCACACAGTCTTAGTTTTTCCTGATAGTAAAAAAAAAAAAAAAAAAAAAAAAAAAAGGCTTTAAGGAATCATACTGTTAACTATTTACTTTAAAAGCCCTATAATACACATAGTCTGTATAATATACATATATAGTTAAAATGAAATTTTCTCATCTGGGCTGACAATGCTCCCTCCAAGAATCTAAGATCATTCAACAAAAAACCCAACACCAGGCATGAGAATTCCTCTTTTGAGTTGTTGGCTGGTCAGTCCAAGAGACTTCTAGGAAGCATACAGGCTATTGCTATTACCCTTGCTTGCCTCCCCCCACCAGACTGGAGGAAGTACCTATTACTGAAGACACCATGCATTTATGTATGTAACAAGAATTAATGAAAAAGAGGCAATAAATGTGAAGAGAGCAAGGATAGCATATGGGAGGGTTTGGAGGAATGAAAAGGAAAGGGGACATGATGTAGTTATAATCTCAAAAATAAAAGAGAAAAATTGTACAAAAAAATAATTGGAGAATCTTGGAAGTCCCTACCCTCATGCACAGTAAACTAGACATAATGAAGTGCCCCTGAGAAATTTAGAAATGAATACCAACCTGAAAGGCTTGATATAACTAGCAATCATGCTATTTAATTCACCCAACATAACTTATCATTTGTCTTCACCTGATCTACAGCACAGAATCTTTAGGTTTCATTGGCCAGTATAAAGGTCCTTTAGTCTTGCAGTAAAAGCATCAACTACATGAACACAAGCAGGTGGTCACACCAATTGTTTTGAGACAAGACTTCATTATGTAGCCCAAGGTAGCCTCATGATCCTCTGCCTCACTTTCTGAGCCATGGAAATTACTGGCCTCTGCCAACACACATTTTCAACCAATTTCCAATATGGCACACACTGACAAAGTTAATGTTATTTTCTCCATTCTAGTTTGTAATGAGCAATAAATACACAGCTGGGATAGTGTCATGTGACTAAGGAGGAGAGGCAGGCAGATCTCTGAGTTCCAGCTTCAAGCCAGGCAGGTGATAGTGAGACCCCCCCAAAAAACATAGGCATGGTAATACTGTAATTCCAGCACTAAGGAAAGAGAGGCATGAAGATTGTGAACTCAAGATCTTGTTAAACTACAGAAAGAGGCCTTATTCAAGAATAAAACTAAGAAACTATATCACTCACTTCTTCCTCGCCCCCAATCATGCAAGAGCGGGAGGTGGGCTAGTGAGATGACTTGCTTGTCTGCTGACTGAGTTTAATCCCCAGGAGGCAAAATAGTAGGGAGGACTGTAAGTCATCTTCTAACCTCCACATATTTCTTGTGTCTTGTGGCATCTTCACACACACACACACATACACACACAAGTATGAAAGTATAATAAAAATTTTTAAGTGCAAGAGACTTAAGGGTGAGATTTTCTAAAGGTTCAGTCTGTTGTCAAGTAAAGACATTCATTTGAAGATTTTGTTTAGGTTATTGCTCTTATACCAACCAAAACAAGACATAATACTTAACAAATATCTGATTTGGGAGTGCAACATTTCCAAGATTTGAATGTGTTTTAACATATCTATAGTCACCTATATGGCCTCCAGTTTCAAGTGCAGGCCAGAAAAAGTTAAGACAACTATAGCAGAAGGGGACTCAGCAGGCAAAGGAACTTGCCACAGAAGACTGGAGACCTAAATTCAATCTCCAGAACCCACAAAAAGAGAGAGGGAACTCCACAAAGCTGTCCTCTGACTTCCGTATGTATGATGTGGCACATGCACAACCATACCCACCATACACAGGTCCATAATAACAAATAAAAACCTTAATGCATATAAAACAAGGTTTTCAAGTGCCTGATCTAAATCACTCAGCAGATCCAAAGATGTTCTTTGCTAGACAACACCTAGCCTTTTTAGTACTTAAAAGGAATCCTAAGCCTGTTAACATTCAGGTATTTATAACAGCCTGCTCTTGGGAACCTAGCAAGACATGTCATCAGCATAAGCCAAGATATGACACTAGCTACCATAGCCACCAAGTAGAGCACTCTCCCTATGAAATGCCCTATATCCCCTTATAAAAGGCAAGCCCTTCTAGACCCTCGCTCTCTTTACTTCTTCCCCCTCTCAGAGGTCACTTCTTCACTTCTCCAATAAACCCCCCCATGTGAACTCTGATGCAAGGTGTGACTTTGTTGCACCCCTTGGCTCCGACCCACCAAGGTCACCCTCCACAGCTAAACTATTACACCCCTGGAGGCTAAACTCAGAGTCTCATGCTTGCCAAGAAAATGTGCTACCTTTGAGTTTCACACACTCCAGGTACCATGCCCTCTTTTAAAGATTAACTCTTTTACTTTTGAGAAACAGTTGTGGCTCATGACCAGAACAACATAGGATAACTTCAGATGCAGGGTTGCTAAAGTAGAAGTGAATACTTCCTGACCATGTGGCCCAAGAAGCATATGGTACTTACAACCCCGACTCTTACTGAAGTTTGCAAACCTCCCCTTTGGAGCTACTTGTAAGTACATAGGAAAAAAAAGAAATAGGAAGAAACAGGTATTTAAAAACATCCCATGAGATTTCAATTAGAAATAGCAAAATGTATGACTTTGTTGAAGAATGTGAGACTCTTCAAAAGTTACTACAGAACCAGACTTAGTACTAGACACTAGAAATCTCAACACCTGAGACTGGAGGATCAGTTCGGTGTCAGCCTCAATTACATAGTAAGGCTTGCCTGGGTACGTGAAACCCTATTTCAAAGAACAAACAGAGGCCATGGATATGGATCAGTGCGTGAGTAAAGCCAAGCCATAAAACCCAAGTTTCATCTCCAGCATCCAGGCAGTGGAAACAGAACCAACTCCTGAAAATGATTCTCTGATCTCTGAGCCAGGGTAGTTCCTGTTTTGAAACTTTCTAAGGATAGAGGCCTAAGAAGTTCAGACGAAGAAGACAGGGTACTCTTGTTTTCAGCAGCAGAAAGCCTTAGTCACACAGCATCTGTACATTTATGTACAAAATATTCAGGGCAGGAGTATGTAGCTCACTGAAAGAGCAGTTTTACTAGAGTAAAGTCGAGAGGAGTAGAGAAAGGAAAGGCAAGGAAAAGGAGAGATTAAATAAACATGGGGGCGGGTGCGCATGCCTTTAGTCCCAGTACTATGGAAGCAGGGGCAGGCAGATCTCCACGAGTTCGAGGCCAGCCTCTCTACACAGCAAGTTCCCTTCCAGTCAAAATTTTAAGAAGCATAAACATTCACACTCACCCCCAAACAGAAATGTTTACTCTTAGACACCTAAGAATACTTTTTCTACTCCAATGTACAATGTCATGTGAATTAAACAGAAGATAGCAAAGACAAAGCCACACTGGGAGGCAAGATTCCTTCACAAACCCCAGCCCGCGGCGCTCACCCGAGCTCCACAATCGCTGGGTCTTGCCGAGGAGGCAGCGGCTGCAGGGCGATGCCCAGAGGCGGAGTTCTGTCCTGGAAGGCTGACTAATCTGGAAGGCAGCCTGGGAGCTTTCTGCAGAAGGGGGGCCGAGCCGACTGCAAATCCCTAGGAGGCCGGGAGAGCTTAGACAGCCGCGGAGGGAGGCGGGGTCCGTGAGACACGCCTGTCCGGGCTCCCGGCTCACTCTCCGCGGGTGGCGGACGCAGCCACGCCTTAAACTGACCCTTCACGGCTGCCGTCGTCCCCACCTCCGCGACT
This sequence comes from Phyllotis vaccarum, assembly GCA_033318265.1. Classification (NCBI taxonomy): domain Eukaryota; kingdom Metazoa; phylum Chordata; class Mammalia; order Rodentia; family Cricetidae; genus Phyllotis; species Phyllotis vaccarum. Next base: position 109,035,824 of record JARWLC010000012.1, read on the forward strand.
CCCTAGGAGTAAAGATGGACCGGAGCTGAAGAAAGGCATTGAGAACTACAGGATGCAGCCGTCGCTAAGAAGGGTGGTGAAAAAGGTCTATGTGGCGTCACTTCCCTTTCCGTTCTGGCGTGTAACCCGGGAGATTCGGGTCTAGGCCGTTCTGGACAGGAGCTGAGAGATGGCTCTGGGGTTAAGCCTGTTGCTCGTGGAGAGGACTCAGGTTTGATTCTCAGCATCCAGTTGGCAGCTCACAGTTGTCCCTAACTCCACCATGCCTTTCTCTGTCGCGTTCACTCCAGAGGCAAAGGCAGGCAGATCTCTGAGTTCAGGCCTAGCCTGCATAGGGAGTCAGAGACTAAGATTATTCTCGAGCCAAATATGAGTGACTGTGGCCCAGGGACACAGATTTGAAGTTACCCCAAATTCCACATGCAAATGTGGCAAATGTTTCATGAAATTATAGTAACAGAACAAGGAAAATCATAAAGCACATAACAGACCTTAGCACAACTGACTCCATGATGGAAGTACCATTCAGGCTGTAAAACTCAGCACATAGACACACCACCTGGGAAGGTCTAATCAAAGTTCTGTACATGAAAACGACTCTAAATGTACTAACCTTGCTTTTGGCTTTTGTAGTTCTGCTTCAGGCTGTTCTTGTTAAGTGAAGTATGTCAACTCAGGACATGTTTTTTTGTGCTTAAAAGCTCACTCGGAGGAAGGCTTGGGGTTATGCCAGGATCTTAACTACTCAATGTAGTCACTAGCTGGCTAATAAAGATTTCTTAATGTTTTAAACTTTCTTATTGTTTTAAACTTGTATCCAAGCAGTCTTCTCTTGTGGATACCCCACAACAAGTACACCCCCAGATACTTTGGTGGAAACATCAGGTAAGCCTGTTCCAGACAAAGGAGAAAAATCTCAGCTATAGATATCAGATAATCTTATTCTTTTGTTGAGTAAAAGCTACCGCTACCATACAGACCTAATAGCACAAAGATGTTAGGTCACGCACAAGGCAAGAAAGGGCTACTAAGGGGTAGACTGTTGAATTTTTCTGCATCTATTGAGATGATCGTGTGACCTTTGTCTTTAAGTCTGTTTATATGGTTTATTACATGTATTGACTTGTACATGTTGGACCATCTCTGCATTTCAGGGATAAAGCCCACTTGTTCTGATACAATAATTTTTAAAAAAAAAATTTAAGTTTTAAAATTAGATTTATGTATCTTATGTGTGTTTTGCCTGGATATGTGTCTGTGTACCACGTGTATGTTTGATGCCCATGGAGGCCAGAAGAAGGCATCAGATGCCCTGGAACTTGAGTTAACACATAGTTGTGAACGAGCGTGTGCTGGGAATTGAACTTGGGTCCCCTACAAGAGCAATAAGTGCTCTTAACTGCTGAGCAATTTCTCTAGATACATAATAATCTTTTAAATGTATGTCTTTATTCTGTTTGCAAGTATTTTAATTTGCATTCATGAGTCTATGCTATGTTGTTGAGTCTTTTGTTGTGGTTTCTGTTTTTGATATTAGAGTGATACTGTGTTCATAGAAGGAGTTGGGAAATGCTCCTTCTGTTTCTCTCCTTCCTTCTTTCCTTCCTTCTTTCCTTCCTTCCTTCCTTCCTTTCTTCCTTCCTTCCTTCCTTCCTTCCTTCCTTCCTTCCTTCCTTCCTTCCTTTCTTCCTTCCTCCCTCCCTCCCTCCCTCCCTCCCTCCCTCCCTCCCTCCCTCCCTCCCTCCCTCCCTTCCTCCCTCCCTCCTTCCTTTTAGCCAAGAGGACTGGCTATAGATCTTATTTCTGCTTCAAAGCCATCTGACTTTTTGTTACATTCAGTCTCCTCATTTGTTATAGGTCTCTTTAGGTTGTTGACTTCTTGGTTTACTTTGGATGGTTTGGTTGAATCTAGAAATCCATTTCTTTTAAGTTTTCAACTTAATGAGGAACAGATTTTTAAAATACTTCCTTATAATATTCTGAATTTCTTTGATGTATAGTTCCCTGTTCATTTCACTTCTGTTAATTTGGGTTGTCTTTTTCTTTCTTTTGGTTAGTTGGCCAAGTGTCAATCTTGTTTACCTTCTTAATGAACCAGCTCTTAGATTTTAGTGGTACTCTATATTGTTTCTTTGTTTCTATTTCATTGATTTCTCCTCTGATTTTTCTTATTTCCTGCTGTCAACTGGGTTTTTGTTTGGTTTACTCTTGTTTTTCCAAATTTATAAATTGCATGATCAAATCATTTATTTGTGCTCTTTCTGATTTTTTAAAATGTAGGCACTTAAAGGTATAAATTTCTTTCATAAGACTGCTTTCAATTTATCCTGGAAGTTTTTGTTATATTGTGCTGTTATTTTCATTTAGTACCAGAAAATTTTTATTTATTTATTTTGATTTCTTTTTGAAGATACCTGAATACTGTGGGGTGCTTTCTCTGGACCCTGGTTTAGGTACAGACCACACCCAAACACCAGTTTCCAAGCACAGACCAAACACAAAGAGATCCTTTATTAAGTAAAGCAGAGAAAAAGCGGTTGAGTCTGAATTGGGCAGAAACAGCCACAAAGAGCTTTGCAAGTGTTAATTTCTTTTTGTTTTGTTTTGATTTTTAAAACAGAGTTTCTCTCTGTAGCCCTGGATGTCCTGGAACTTGCATTGTAGACCAGGCTGGCCTCAAACTCTCTGAGGTCCACCTGCCTCTGCCTCTGCCTCCCAGTGCTGAGATGAAAGATGTGGGCTGCCAGCACTGCCTGGCTGTAGGTGTTAATTTTATGAGGGAAAATGGAAAGTCTGTGCTAAAATGATCTAGAATTTGTTGGTAAGTTCTGATTGGGTATTTTAATTAGAGTAGTAAGAATAATTTTGATTGTTGGACTTTGATGTTTTGATAGTTGAATCTTGATGATGAGTCTCAGAAATGAGGCATAGAAGGTGGCCAAATAAAGGAATAGGCTTTGGTGGCTAGCTTTAGGAATGTTATCTAATGGTGAGGAAGGGAGAGAGAAAGGTAAAGAGCAAACCTGCTGGTGCCATGTTTGCCATGTTCAGGCCTTCACTTAACTGACCCATTCATCATTCAGAAATGAGTTTGTGTATTTACTAAAGATGTGTTTTCTGTCCATATTAAGTTTTATTCTTTTGTGGTTAGATGGGGGTACAAAGAGTGATTTCAGTCTTTTAAAATTTGTGTCCCAGGATACTGTCTGTATTAAATTTTTTTCCATGTACTGATGAGCAGAATGTGTATTCGTAGGTGTTTCAGTGGACTATTCTGTATATATATGTTAAGCCCATTTGATGAATACTGTCAGTTCTGATATTTCTCTGCTTATGTTCTGTCCAGATAACCTGTCTATTGGAGAAAGTGGGGTGTTAAAATTACCTACTATTAATAGATTGATGTTAATCTGTATCTTTAAATCCAGTAGTATAATTTTTATGAAATTGAGTACACCAGAGTTTGATACATGTATTTAAGATAGTTAATTCTTCTTGCATAGAGAACCTCATGCTCACAGATAAGCTCTAGAGAAACGAGGAGCATTATATGCAGGCTTTTTTCTTCAACAGAAGGAATGTTTATCTGTTTCCCATCCAGAAGCCTGGGAGTGGGTGTAGTTAATAGCCTGGTAATCTGTGCTACTTGTAGGCCCGGCCACACCTAAGTCTCCCAGATTATTGTGTTATCCCGACCCTTTCTCCCTAGGTGGTTTTTATCTTTATCTCAGTCCCCATGCTTAGGAAAGGTAGTACCTGTATTCTATTGCCTGCGCCTGCTGACGACTATGTTATCTATATGAATGAGACCACATCAGACCTAGGCCCTTAAGCTATAGAAACCATTTTTTTTTTAAATGAAAGAGGTCATATACACTTTTCCAAAGAGTTTAGATGTAGTCACCACTTAAGCTTTATTTTGCACATTAAGACAATTGTTACCAGGAAACTCTTTTCCAAAATTGTACTTGAATATGTTAAAATGAACTGCCTGGTGTCAGACCCTACAAGTCCGCACTAAGTTGTGTTGAGCCTGCTTCCTTCTTGACTCACATCAATTGTCACCCTCTGACATTTGAAAGGACCACCACATTCCCTTCTCCCTCCAAACCCTTAGTTTGTTGAGACAGGGTTTCTCTGTGTGGTCCTGGCTATCTGGAGCTCGCTTTGTAGACCAGGCTGGCCTCAGACTCACAGAGATCCCCCTGCCTCTGCCTACCAAGTGCTGGGACTAAAGGTGCCACCACTGCCCAGAAAATGCCTCTTTATTTTTTATCTCTTCTAATTAGTTTTAGTTTGAAGTTGTTTTTGTCAGATATTAGGGTAGTGATGATGCCTGCTTGCTCCTTGGTCTCATTTGACTAGGGTACTTTTATCCATCCTTTTACTCAAAGGCAGTGCCTATCGAAAGGCTACAATGTATTTCTTGTAGACCACAGAGAGATGGATTTTGTTTCTTGGTCTATTTAGTCAGTCTGTGTCTTTTAATTGGAGAATTGTGGTCATTAATATTTAAAGTTATTATTAAAATGTGTATTTAATTATGGTTATTGTGTTGTTGAACTTTGGAGTCATTTGTGTTTTTAGTGATTCTTGTGTGGGGGGTGGGGGTTGTTTGAGACAGGGTCTCTCTCTACATAGCTCTGGCTGTCCTGGAACTCACTATGGAGATCTGACTTCCTCTCCCTCTCCAGTGCTGGGATTAAAGGTATGTCCCAGGAAACAAAACAGTATTTCTGCTATGATCATTCCTCTCTTCAACACAAAATATTACTTCTTGAATTTTTTCCTAGGTTTAGTTTGTTGGATGTGACGTTTTAGGCTGTATATATTGTGAAAAGTTTTTATTTCTCCTTCAGTTATGGTGGATAGTTTTGCTGGGTAGATTAATGTAGGCTGGCTATCTTTTAGAATCTCAAATCCTAAGTCCAAAAGTGAATTAAATGCACTTGACTTTATGATATGGCAATATGTTCTTGGAAATCTGGGAGTGGAATGAAATGTTTTGAATGAGAGTGACTCCCGCAGGCTCATATATTTGAAAGCTTTGTCCCTAGTTTCTAGGACTGTTTAGGAAGGATTAGGAAAGAGTGTGTTATAGGGGTTGGGCTTTGAGGTTTCAAAAGTTCAAGCCAGGCATAGTCTCTGTCTCTTTGTCCTGCCTGTGGATCAGATGTAAGGTCTCAGCTCCAGCACCATGCCCTCATGCCTGCTGCCATGATTCCACCAAATTGGTCGTGGGTTCATTCTCTAAAACTGTAGGCAAGTTCCCAGTTCTTTTATGTTACCTCTGTTGTGGTGCCTCATTTGTAGAATAGAAAAGTAACTAGGCATAAGGCTTTCCTTGAACTTTCTATTTGAGTTACTGGGTTTTCAGTTTCATCTTCCTTTCAGCCTCAGTCCTCCTTGATGTTCTGTCTCCCTATTGGGTGTCCTCATATCCTGGATTGTCTTCATCATTGCCACCAAATGGTGTCCTCTTGGCCATCACTCATAGCTTATCCTCCTTAAATTCCTTCTTCTTAATTTCACTGAGAAGTTTCTTTATGTCTTCTTTAAACTCCTTGAATTCTTTGATGAAGTTTATGAACCATTCCTTTAAATTTTGTGTTGTAGGATTCATCTAGGTAGTTCTCATGGGCAAACATTTCTAGAGGACCAGTAGATTTTGAATGGAAGACAATTGCTTGATCTTTTATATTGTTATTTTTGAGATTAGATCATGCCAGGTGGACTTTTTTTTTTTTACATATTTTTATTTAAAAGTTTTTCTTTACATACTTCTTCTCCTCCTACTCACCCCCAAGCTTTCTTCCCCCTCCCCATCCACTCCTCAGAGAGGATAAGGCCTCCCATGGGGGAATCAACAAAGTCTGGGATATCAAGTTGAAGCAGGACCCAGCCCCTCCCCTCTGTATCAAGGCTGAACAAAGTATCCCTCTATAGGAAGTAGGCTCCAAAAAGCCAGTTTATGCACTAGGGATAAATCCTGGTCCCATTGCTGGAAGTGCCACAAACTGCCCAAGCCACACTGTTACAATGTGTTTTCTCGATCCCAGATGGCCAGAGGACCAGACACACAGACCTGCAGCCCCAGACCTCTTAGCTGCCCACTGCTGCTCAGGCCTCCAGAAATGACTCAGACAATTATATTAACTTCATGTTGTTTGGCCTATGGCTCAGGCACATTGCTAGCTTGCTCTTACATCTTAAATCAACCCATTTCTATTCATCTTTCTTGCCACGTGGCCCGTGGCTCACCTGTGTTCCTTACATGTTGCTCCTTTAGGCTTCTGGCTCTTGTGTCTCTCTCTACATGTTGATCCTTTGGGCTTCTGGCTCCTTCTATCTCTGACTCCGCCCTGCTCCTCCTACCTATTCTGATTCCTCCTCGTACTTTTTCTATGGTGCCTGTCATGGGCCAAAACAGCTCCTTTATTTAAAGATTGATATTCACAGCATACAGAAAGGCATTCCCACATCACCACACAACTGTCATCCACAGTCAGAGGGCCTAGTTTGGTCCCATGCAGGTTCCTCGGCTGTCAGCAAGTGAACTTCTTTTGTTAGTTCTAAGTCTGATATGGACAGAGAAGGTTTAGAAAGAATAGAGGATGTACAAGGGGGTTGAGAATGGCTTGGATGGAATGAAGTGGACAAAGGGGACTGGGCTGGTGTACAAGATCTGCCTTCTGTTTTAAGCCTGGCATGTGGGTAGACCTGATTGGATGAAAAGTTTGGTTGTAGTGGTGGAGGTGGGGGTTCAGGGTTAAAGTGGTAGGAAGTGTCCTGGCAGAAGCCTAAAAATCAGTTGCAGCACTGGCAGGGGAAGCCAGTTTGGGCCAGGGCATTGGATGTGGGACCCAGGTTAGATCTGGCAGAATTGAGAAGATACATGGGTGGAGAGAGCCAGGAAGATTCATCAGAATAGAGCATAGAGAAAGATGAGGGAGATCTAGCTGAATGGAGAGGTTCAATACAACATTGAATAGACTTGTGAGCAGTGGCTGTTAGAGTAGGTCCTGGTGGTTAGGTTGCAGTGCAGGCAGAGGGTGGCCAGGACACCAGATGTGGGATGTGGACTAAAACTGGTGGGCTGAAGAAAAGCTATGGATGGGGAAGTCACTAAAACTCATTGGGATAGACCCTGAAGAAGGAAGCCAGGAGACTGGCTGGGTGGGCAGAATGGATGTAGTGCAGAGGGCTCAAATACATTTTAAAAGTTAAGTGTCTTTAAAATGTACATCTCCTTAAAGGTCCAAAAGTCTTTTAATTGTGGGCTCATGTAAAATAAAAAGTAATGTACACAATGTACACACTTCTTACTCAAGAGGAAAAGAACAAGAACATAGTTAAAATCAAAGCAAACCAAATAGTATAAATAACTCAGGGCCCAACATTTGGGATTTATTCACTCTTGATCTTCTGGGTTTCAAAGGGCTTGGGTGGTCTCAAGTCTAAGGCTCTGCCACTGTAAGACACAGTTTGTTCTATAGGCTCTGACTGACCCTACTTCATAATGGCTGCTGTCTTTCTTGGTGGTCACGTGGTCCTGGAACCTCCAATGTACTGAAGTCTCCCCAGCAATTGATTGCATTTTCATGAACAGCCTTCTAACCTCTCTTCAGGGACTCTGGCCCTGCCACTTATGACTGTGCTGTTGAAATTTTGGTTTTGCTTTAATTATGACTCTTTGGCCTTTCCTCTCAAGCAAGAAACCAAACTTCAGCTTCTCCTTCAATCCTGAAGCTCTTGTGCTGCCAAAAATCTAACAAATTGGAGACTCTTAGACATTATGAAGATTAGCTGCCAGCTTGAGATGAAACCATGGCCCCATCTGGACCATAACTCTTCATGCTGACACCAAGGAAATATTTCCCAGAAGATTTCAACTCAATGATGCTGGTCTCTTGATAATGAGAGCTTATTTCCCTGTTGATCAGAATTGATTGGTCCAGAAAAGGTGGTTGTTGTGGCTAATTTTTACATCAACTTGACATAAGATAAAGTTTCTGAGAGGAGGAAACCTCAATTGAGAAACACACTCCATAAGATTGTGCTATAGGTGAACCTGTTGTGTATTCACTACACCTTCTCAGACACAAATTTAAGCCAATAGAAAGTATTTATTAGCCAGCCAGCAACCACACTGTGTGCTTGGGATTCCAGTGTAGACCTGAGCCTTTCCTAGTATGAGCTTTAAAGCACAAAAACCATGTTCTGGATTGACATATTTCAGTTCACAAGAACAGTTATCCAGAAGTGAAACTACAAAAGCTAAAAAATGCAAGGTTTGTACATTTTGAAACTTTCCCAGAATTATGGACTTTGATGAATTAGGTCTTTCTTTTAGTTTGGGTAGGTGGTGCTGTCTACATGCTGAATTTTACAGCCTGAATAACACCTCCATCATGGAGTCAGTTGTGCTAAGGTCTGAGGCCTTGTTACAGTAAGGCCTCTTCCTAATTAATGATTGATGTGGCAGTGTCCAGCCTGTTGTAGTATGTTTCTGGCCTGGACTTTCTGGCCTCACCTTGAGATTCGGACTGTAGACCCTCAGTCCCATAGAGACACACAGATGCTTACATTAATTTTATGCTTATCAGCCTAGGGCTCAGGCATATAACTTGCTAACTCTTTACCCTTAAACTAACCCATGATTCTTATCCTGTTCAGCCATGTGACTCGGTACCTTTTCTCAGAGCACCATAGGTGTCCTCTGTTTCTTCTGGCTTCTCTGGCCTGGTGTCTCTGCTCTGTTCTTCCTGTTCCCAGAATTTTCTTAGTCTGGTAGCCTCACCCACACTTCCTGTCTGCCTTTGGCCAATCAGCATTTTTATTAAACCAGTAGGTGGGACAATTATTTACAATGCAACAACATAATCCCACTACGCCGGCCTATTGTGGGAGGTGCCATCCTGGCCTGGTATTCATGAGTTCTATAAGAGAGGAGGCTGAGCAAGTCATAGGAGAGAGTCAGTAAGCAGCACCCCTCCATGACCTCTGCATCAGCTCCTGCCCCCAGGTTCCTGTCCTGTTTGAGTTTCTGCCCTGCTTGCTTTCAGTGAGGGAAAAGTGGGTGAAATAAACCCTTTCCTTCCTAGATTGTCTTGGTTATGATGTTTCCTCACAGTAACAGAAGCCTTGACTGAGACAGTGAGCTGGTCTCTTGTTAATCACATTCAATTCTTCATCCTAGTTGTCCAGTAACCAGATTCTTAATTCACTACCACAGGAACAACACTCAAACTTCTCTCTGAAACTTCACAAGCCATACCTCAGTTGTTCAAACTGTTCTTTGCATTCTTATCTTCCAAGATCCCAGGGAAAGCCCATTAAGCTTAAGTTGCAGGCAGTCTATAACATGACTGAGCCTATACATCAGAAAAGGAGGGTGTTGAGCCCCAGGATAAACAGATAAGACTTTTCATTCTGAACTAACTGTATGTGTATTCTGGGGAGTAGGGTATACTATATACTGGGAAGTTTGTACCTCCCTGAAGAATTTAGCCAGTGAGAAATTCAGGGGACAGGTAGGAAAATAGTGTTATAAATATAAAACTTTTAAAAAGCTATTGTAGAATATTATTTTAAGGTGTGTTACTTTTGTTTATGTTGTGTTTGTTTAACTCTGTGAAGCTGTGTTACTGTGCCTGTAACACTCCTGATGGTCTAATAAAGAGCTGAATGGCCAAGAGTGAGGCAGGAGAAAGGATGGGCAAAGCTGGTGGGCAGAGAGAATAAATAGAAGGAGAAATCTGAGAGGAAAGAAGGGAGAGAAGGGGAAGGATGCAAGGGGCCAGCCATACAACTACACAACCAATGATGGAATAAGAAAGAAAGTTATACAGAAACAGAAAAAGATAAAATCCAGAGGCAAAAGGTAGACAAGATAATTAGTTAAGAAAAACTGTTAAGAAATAAAACAAGCTGAGGCTGGGCATTTATAAGTAACAATAAGCCTCCATATGTGTGATTTATTGTATTTATTTTATATTTAATAAAATCAGCCTGGAATATCAGAGAACAGAATCACCCACAGTGAAGCCATGAGGGTCCAAAGATAGTGACTCAGGCATTTAATCCTATCACTCAGGAGACAAAGATCTTTCTGAATTTCTGTGAGTTCAAGGTCTAACAACTAAACAGTAGAAGTTCACACCTTTAATCCTAACTCTAGGATTACAATACAGAGTTGAACCTGGAAGAGAAACAGCTGAGCTGGGGCAAAATTTAAGGCAGGAGGAAACAAACATTCAGGCATTTTGTAGAAGGGACCAGCCAGGCTGAGGACTCTTGAAGACAGCATTCACCCTTTTATATATATAAAACCCTTTTATGAATATAAACTTCCAAGGTGCAATAGTTAGGTTAAACTTTGACAACATACACAGAAGACTATTTAATTGGAGATTTAAATTGGTCTCACCCTCTATCTTGTCTGTGAAAATGAATTACGTTTGTATTTAACTTGGGTCATATTAAATACATTTGATGATTTATAAAGTAACACTTCTAACTTATGTTTTAATTGCCTTTGTTTTAATAGTTTATTATAAACAATATATATTCAATACATATTATAAACAATATAAAAATATATATTCAAAAAATTTTAACTTTTATAAATTAAGGTAATTTACCACCATTAAGACTGCTTCCTGTTGTTTGGGGCTGCTGGAATCTTTAGAAGACCCTGGGAAAATTGGAATAATGGTCAAGTCCTGGGAGAGTTAGCTGTATTATTTATTGTCTAGTCTCTGTGCAATAGGAAAGTTCAAAGCTTATTTAAATCCTGGCTGGAGTAATCTGTGAGTCTGGACTATCTCAGACGACAGTCTTGAAGCTGTTCTAGATGCAGAACTCTGAGGAAACTGCAACAGAAGCCTTATGAGAAGCTGGGTCCCCAGTTTTCATTGGTGTCTGGTCCCTTGTTCTGAAAATATGCAAACTTTTAAAATGAAAAACTTTGAAATTACTTTGTATTAACATGAGTACGGAATAGTTGGTGTGCACAGTTAAAGATTTTTTTATTCTAGACTTGATCGGGTAAAAAGCATCTGTCAACTTTATAAGTCAGTTTGGATTGGATTATCAAAGTAATATAAATCTCCATCCATGTCATATGAAAGGATGGCATATAATAACAAGTCACAGGTACTCTGTAACCAACAAGATTTATCATATCTCATTGCAGAGCTGTTCCCATGACAAGGGGTAAGCTTACATATCACCTGCAGGTTTTTTTTTTTTTCTGGCATCCTTGTAGTATTTAGTTCCTGGCCCAGACTAGCACCAAGATCTGGCCCATCTGCAGCTGCTTAGCTCTGCATAGCCCTGAGGTCTGGACCAGCAGTCCCAAAGTACCAAAGAAACACGTAGAAGGCTTATATTCATTTCATGATGATTGACCTATGGCTCAGACATTTTGCTAGCTTGCTCTTTCATCTTAACTCAATCTATTTCAATTAATCTGTTTAGCCGTGTGGCTTGGTACCTTTTCTCAGAGCAGCATGGTGTCTTCTTTCCTCTGTGTCTGCTGGCATCTCCACTGGTGTTTCTGCTCTGCTTTTAGTTTTCAGAGTTTTCTTAGTCTGGTAGCACCACCCACATGTCCTATCTGCCTTCTGGCAATCAGCATTTTTATTAAACTGGTAGGCAGGACAATTATTTATAATGTATCACAACATAATCCCACTATACATCCTCTCCCAATGTCTGTAGCCAAGATATTCAAGAGGTCTTCTCCGATCAAATCTGATATCTATTAATCTTAAAGGAATCCACAGCCTTTTGTTAACATAACTTCCTCCCCAATGCAACACATTGTCTGACTTTCATTATAAAGTTAAGATATTTTAAAAATATATAAGTTGGTTTAATTTAGCAGTTCCCACAATCCAATATCCTTCAGCAGCTGTTGTATTTTTACATCAGCATTTTAAAAATTCAAAGTTAACAAGACACCATATAGGTTCCAGTCTTTCTGTGTATTTTCTATCCTTAGATGGATTATTTTTTATTTATTACTCTACTTTCTCTTTTTTATTTTAAAACTATTTTTTATAACTCTTATCCAAATTTTTCCTAATCCTACATACAGTGTTAAACACACTATAGCCTGCCTAAAGGATTTTTCCATCTGAACCTGCTTTACTATGTATATCTGTAACCTTTTCTATCTGCAGGAACAAAAACTTTTAATCTGCCACATGGCTTAGCTCATGGCACACTGGTGGCTCAAGCACACAGGCAGCTGCCCGGAGACGTTTCCTTGTATCATGGTCGATATTAGAGATGGTAAACTAAAAAGCCACATTTGGCTCTGGTTTTTATGTATTTAGAACCTTTTCTTAAATTTTCTCAGGTCTTATGTGGATATATGTGGCTCCACATTAGGCACCATTTGTAGATGTTTTCATTAGGATTGCTGGATCACCAACAATGACACAGAGACTTCTTATTAATTATAAAAACTTAGCTGATAGCTTAGGCTTGTTACTAACTAGCTTTTAAAACTTAACCCACCTTTATCAATCCACTTTTTGTTTTGTGTCTTTACTACCTTTACTCTGCACTGCATACACTGCTTCCTCTCCATATGGCTGGTAACTGTCCCTTTCTTCTTTCCAGTATCCTGTGTGCCTGAAAATCCTGCCTAGTTATTGGCTGTCCAGCTTTTTATTTAATCACTTAGAATGACACATCTTCACACTGTACAAAAAGATTATTCCACATTATTTACTTTTCTTTTTTAAAATTTTTTCAATGTTATCCTATGTGAATTGTTTGTGCCTGTATGTATGTCTTTGTGAGGGTGTCAAATCTTGGAGTTACAGACAGTTGTTAGCTGTGGATGCCAGGAATTGAACCCAGGTCTTTTGGAAGAACAGTCAGTGCTCGTAACTAGTGAGCAATCTCCCTAGCCTCTATTATTTACTTTTAAAATCTGTGATAAAATACCATGTCCAAGGAAACACATAAAAGAAAGAATTTAATTTGGGACTCATAGTGCCAGATTAGAGTTCATGACCATCATAAAAGCAAACAAACAAACAAAACAACAATACCAAAAACCCAACATGGCATCAGGTAGGCATAGTACCAGAGCAGCAGCCGAGAGCCTACATTTTGATCCACAAGCACTGGGCTGAGAAAAAGCAAACTGAGAATGGCACATGTCAAAGTTTCTCTGTCCTACCCAGCCAGTTCCATAGCCCAAATAATCACACAGAGGCTTATTAGTTACAAGATGTTTGGCCTATGACTCAGGCTTATCACTTGCTAACTCTTAAAGCTAACCCATGATTCTGTCTAGCCACATGCCTTGGTACCTTTTTGTTCAGTGCATTCTTATCCCACTTCCTCTGCTTCTGGCTGTCTTCTGCTCTCTCCTCTTCACTTCCCAGAATTCTCCTAGTCTTGCCCCACCTCTATTTCCTGTCTAGCCACTTGACCAATCAGTGTTTTATTAAAGCAATATTTATAGTGGCAAATATTGACAGTATATAAGAGCACAGTCCTACAGTAGACATGGGCCTTTGAAATCTCAAAGCCTGCCGCTATTGAGGTCATGTTCATTCAAACCACCCAACCTCTGCCTCTTCAAGTTTATAAAAGCAGTAAGAATTGGTGAGAGACACTACACTAGCTGAGCAGTCTTGAAGAGGGTCAGATCAACTAAGCTGCCCAAAATACCCAATTTGTCAAGCTGTCTGTCTACAGGTTATCCAGTGGACCCCAAATTTCCAGCTTCAATGAGCTTCCACCCATGCTGGGGTAGGATTTTGGTGATGTAACTGCCTTTGAGTCATTTCTGTTCCTGTAACTAAATTGTCACCATATTCCTTTAAGTAGCTGCAATAGAAATCATTGGTCCACTAAGTTAGACTTTAATGTTATCCAGACTGTGTTCTATCATCTATTATTTTTGCTTTTCTTCTTTTCAGTTGTTTTTATTTTCAGACAGGGTCTTTCTATATAGCCCTGCTATCTGTAATTATGTAGACCAGGCTGGCCTTGAACTCCAGCCTCTATTATTTACTGTCTGTTCTAATTATTTATTTATTTGTATTCCATGAGTGAGTGCTCTGCTGGTATACATGCATGCCAGAGGAGAGCATCAGATCCTATTATAGATGGTCATGAGCCACTATCTAGTTGCTGGCAATTAAACTCAGGACCTTTGGAGGAGCAACCAGTGCTCTTAACCCCTGAGTTATCTCTCCAGCCCCTCCTTTTCTGTTTGTCATCTGGTATTAGTAGTCATTTGCTCACATACCCCCAGGAATAGTGTCACATATCATCCCTGGAAATCACATAAAGGTGGAAGAACTGACTCCACATTGTCTTCTAGTCTTTATATGTATGCTATGGTACGTATGCTATGGCACATATGCATGCACATGTACACACAAACTCATACACAGATACACAATAAATAATAGAATAGTGATGATAATAATAATGGGGGCTAGAGAGATAACTTCATAGTTAAGAGAACTGGCTGCTCTTCCAGACCCCCTTCAGGGGGTCTGAATTGGGCTCAGGAGGAGGAGGTATCCTCATTCAAAGGACGGGTGATAGTCAGTGCTTTTGCGGGGCTCCCAGATGTAGCCTTGGCATATCTCCTGAGAACAAGGTAGTGCAAGAGTTTATTCAGGTTTCTTCCCAGAAAGGTAAAGGGGCATTTGGGGATAACGATGAGTCACTGCCCCCTTTCCCAAATTAACAGTCCATTCTGTGGCCTGTTTGGGTTTTTTTTTTTTTTTTTTTACTTCTCCTGCTGCTCCCTGCATCACCACTGGTTGGTTTGTGAGGCCCCCAGCAATTCTGTAGTAGTGTGAAGTTCCCATTTGGAATAGGAAGTTTATGGGTTGGCCCCCAATTGAGAGTACAATAAGCTCCTGGGTGGCAATTTGAAAGAGCTTTGGCCCCACTATTCTAGAGCCAAAATTAGCTTTATTCAGGGAGGACCCCCCGTTTCTGTGTAGGGCTTTCATTTGTCCAGTGTCCTAATGCTTTGCAGTATGTACACTGATCTCTTTGCATGTTCTTCTTCTTCTTGTCACAGGGTGTGTGGACAAGGTTGAAGGTCTGGGGGTCTTGATGGTTTTGTGACTCAGTTCATCTTTTTAACCAACATCTCTTCTTTGCTATCTTGATTACCAAACACTTCTGGGCCATCTCTAGCTGCTCTAACCTATTCTTTCCTGAAAACCCATCTGTTCTTTGTACCTTTTTATGTATACTGGGGGCTGACTGAAGAACAAAGACCAGGTTAATCACTTTGAGGTCTGCTGGATCTTCTGGATCCATGGGACATTAAGCCTCCAAAAATGACTCAAGAAAAGCTAAAGACGGTTTGCCTGGGCCTTGTTTTATGTCAGAAAATTACCTACCTTGGTGGACTTTTGGGCCGCCAATTTCCATCCTTCCAATAAAGCCTGGTGGTACTCTCTGAGTAAGCTTTAGAGTTCCAGTCAGGCCTCTGCCTACGCAGGACTCTGTCACTGCATTTGTCTTCTTCTCTGGTCAGTGTATCCATCTCAGAGAGTACCTTAGCCGACTCAGTCAGAATCCATTCTCTTTCCTCCATAGTGAAGAGGACACATAAGATTTGTTGGCAACAGTCCCAAGTAAGGACTTGAAGACAGTCAATTTGAAAAATTAAAGAGCCTGGTTTGTGTTAAAGGGGGTTTGGGTTTTCCAGTTGTATGAATACCAATTGCAGAAAAGGGGTGGGGGAGGAAGGGAAGAAATGACTGCACAGTTGTCCTCTGACCTCTTTGTGCTCCTGCAATGTACACCCCATGTATGTACACAAACACAAAAGTTTTTAAAATATTTTTAAAGCCAATTACAATAGCACAGGCCTATAATCTCAGAATTTGGGAGGATGAGGCAGGTGGATCATGAGTTCAAGGCCTGGGCTCTGTGGAAAGACAGGATCAGTTGAGAGAAAGGAAACATAGGAAGAGAGACTGCTAAATGGTAAATGCTAAATTCACATATAGCAAAGTTAAAAGTATATTTATACTTTTACTCATTTATCTTGAAAATAAAGTACCACAAATGTTTGAAATATAATTTTATTCACTTAAAGTTATTTGTGGATACTCAAATAGTAGTTATTGGGGAACAAGGTGTTTTGGCCGTCAAAATGTCAACCTACAAATTGTTCTCTTATCTAAACAGAAAAATATTTAGAGTGCTCTGTTGCTCAAGTACTCTAAGTAAGTATTAAATGTAGTGAAAGACCCCCGGGGGTTAGGGACCCCCGAAACGGACCTTTCCTCGGAAGGAGACCCCATGACCCAAGGAGGACCGAGCCACAGATCAGCTGCAAACAGCACGAGGTTTATTGAATAACGCAGGACCTGCGGGCTACCGAGCCATTTGGGATGGTTGGCGCGCCCAGCCCTCTGTTTAGGGCCTTTTTATAGGGTTAGGGAAGCAAAATCGTGCGTACAGAGGCAAAGGTGAAGTTACAAAGTTTCCATTGGCTGGTTTGAATGAAATCGCCCGTTGAGGGGTGAGGGGTGAGGGCCCCCAGGTTGCCATCCGGCCTGACCAAGCAACCTGGTTATCACCCGCCCCCAGGCCTGCTGTTTCTTTTGTTCTTTATCTTCTTTTTGGAATTCTTTCCCTGATCAGGCTGGGCCTGATCCCATAGCTAAGTAACTGCTTCTCCTCCCTTCCCCCCCTCTGCCCTGTTGACATATATTGTGAAAGTTACCTGACTACATTCCTTTGTCTTTATCTCAAGCATCTTACGGAGTTAATCTTTACTGTCTTGTTAATATGTCTTAGGGAGGTTTACTTGCAACGTGCTGCTGTTAACTCTACTTCTTGGGGAGGGGGCCTTACAGTAGCATCGCTAACGAAAGGACAACTTAAATGTATATCTTAGTCTAGACATGATGGCACATTTCTTTAATACCAACACTGCAGATACAGGAGAATCTCTGAGTTCAAGGCCTGTTTGGGGTACAGAACGAGGCCCTATCTCAAAAATATATACGTATTCCTGATTAAATATAAGTGTAAAAACATCATCTATAAAATATTTTGTGAATAAGGGTTGGGGGCTCAGTTTGTAGAGTGCCTGACTAGCATGCACAAAGCCCTGGAATTAATCCACAGTCCTTCATAAACAGGATGTTGTTTGTGTACACCTGTGATCTCAGTATTCATGAGGACATTTAGACAATTGTAGAAGGACAATTAGAAATTGAAGGTCATTTCTGGCTACATACCTAGTTTGAGGCCAGCTTGGGTTACATGAGAGGTTACATGTCTCAAAAAGGCAAAAATATATTGCAAACGAGTTTTGAATGCATTAAACCAGAAAGTAACTTTATCATGTTCCTTATATTTGCTGGGTTTTATTCTTGAGTGACACATTCATATACTTAAAAGAAAATGTTTCAGTCTTTTACCCATGTGAGATAATTACTAACTAGAGATACATTCTCAACTCTTTAAATGCCATTTGCTTTTGGTTGATACAGGGCCTTCCTATGAAGCTCAGGATGGGCCTCAAATTGCGACCCTCCTGTCCCAGTCTCCTGAAGGCTAGGATTATAATTGTGTAGCACATTTGACTTTTAAATGTCTACAGTTACTCAACTTTGTGAGTTCTTATGTGATTGTTGCGACTTGAAGAATATGAAAATACTCTCCCACATATCTTACAATCATAAGGCTTCTCTCCAGTGTGAGTCCTCTGATGTACAGAAAGGTTTGAGCAATGAGCAAAAGTTTTTCCGCATTCTTTACATTCATAGGGATTTTCTCCAGTATGGATTCGCAAGTGTCGGTTTAGGCTTGAGGAATCAGTGTAGGATTTCCCACATTCTTCACATTTATAGGGTTTCTCTCCAGAATGAGTTCTTAAATGTTCAATAAGACAGAAAGATCTAGCAAAGGCTTTCCCACATTCTTTACAAACAAAAGGTCTTTCTCCAGTGTGTGTTCTTATGTGCGAAACAAGGCAAGTGGATGTAGTAAAGGCTTTCCCACATTCCTTACATTCATAGGGCTTCTCTCCAGTGTGAGAACGAACATGTTTAGTGAGTCCTGAGGACTGACTGAAGGCTTTCCCACATTCATTGCATTTATAGGGCTTTATCCCAGTGTGAGTTTGAACATGCTTCTTAAGGTATGAGGGATTTCCAAAGGCTTTTCTACATTTCTTACATTCATAAGGTTTTTCTTGAGTGTGTAGTCTCACATGTTTAGTTAAGTAGGAAGAAACACTGAAGGCTTTCCCACATTCTGTACATTTATAAGGCCTCTCTTCAGTGTGGGTTCTCATGTGCTTACTGAGGTAAGCTGGATACTTAAAACTTTTTCCACATTCTTTGCATCTATAGGGAGTTTTTACACTGAGATGTCCAAGATCTGTGGAAAGAATAAAGCTGCTCCCATACTCATTCCATTCATAAAGTTTTTCTTCATTGTGGGTTTGCAGAGAGGCCTGAAGATTTGATTGGTTAACAAAGCCTTGCCCACAGTCACCACTGTCAAAGGGATTCTCTTGTAAGCATTCTATCTTGTACATATCATTAGGAGTCAAGCTGAGGGTTTTTCCATCCTCATTAAGCTCAGAAAGTTTGTCTCTAATAGAAGTATTCAAGTTCAAAGTAAATAAGTCTTTTCCATGCTGAAAACATTCATAATTGCTCCCTGAATCTTCAAGTCTCTTGTGTGCCTTAACATCCAAGTGTTTGATAGAAGCTTTATCTCGTTGGGTAAAGCCACAGACACCACTGATTTTTTTCTGTGGATAAATGGAATGAATAAAGTCCACTGTTTTGTGAATAATAAATATTTTCATAAATTGTGCTACATTTGTAAACTTCCTTCTGACCGGGTGATGGAAAAATACTGGTAAGGTCCTTTGTCATTTTCTAATCATAGATGTAAAGAAGAATGTGCACTTATGGAAACTGAGGAAAACAGTATTTTATTGTTGTTTATAGGTGTGTATTGTATGTTTGTGTGTGTATTCCTGTGTATGAACTTGGCTCTGCACATGCCTATGTATATACAGTTCAGAAGACAACCTTGAATGTCAGTCCTTAATTCTACCTTTTGTAAGACAGGGTCTCTTTGTTTTCCTGTTGCATTCAACAAGCTATATGGCCTGAAAGCTTCTGTGGATCCTCTGCTTCCTATCTCCCTACAGGAATGATAGAATTATAGATGCTTTTGTGCCTTGAAGCAGGCTTTTATATGGGTTCTAGGTATCTAAACTCAGGTCCTCATGTTTGTATGGTAAGAGCTTTTACCTACTGGTCTATCTCCTTAATCCTGTGTGTGTGTGTGTGTGTGTGTGTGTGTGTGTGTGTGTGTGTGTGTGTGTGTGTGTGTTAAGAAGGGGAAATGGGTAGAGGGATGTGACATGTGTCAGCAGTTACAAGCACTTGTTATCGTAGAGGACCTAGGTTCAATTCCCAGCACCCATATAGTAGCTCACAACCATCCATAACCCCAATTCTAGAAGGTCCAACATGGATACATGCAGTGTATTTATACACACACACACACACACACACACACACACACACACACACACACACAGATAGATAGATAAAACATTCATACCCATAAAGTAAAAAAATTTTTTTTAAATGAAGAAAGGGTTTATTTTGGCCCAAGTTTGATAAAGCCACATTTTTTATGAAACACTTAGGACATCCCCACAGGTAGTGTGTTCACAGCATCTTTCTAGATATTGCTCCCTTCTGGGTTTATGCTACTTCTTCCTGAATGCTCAAACTTTTCTGAATGTAGAAAACAAAAGACTTTATTTATTAATCTTACCACATGTATCCCAAGGTAGGTTTGTTCTTTCAGCAACTTCTGTTTTAATGTAGACTCATCACTAAAAAGTTGCATTTCATAGTCTGAAGGAAAAAAAGAGGGTTGAAGGAAGATATGGTTGAATTCAAGTTTTGTTTTTTTAAAATTTGTTTTTATTAGTGTGTATGTGGATGTATTTGTGTAGTTGTATGCCAAGTGCTGTGGTACCCACAGATAACAGAAGAGGGCATTAGATGTTCTTTGAGGATAGAGTAACAGGCAATTGTAAACTTTCTGACATGAGTACTGGAAATCAAATTTGGGTCCTTTGGAAGAGCAGAAAGTGCTATTAACCACTGAGCCATGTCTCTAGGCACATGACTTCAGAAACCAAAGACAAAATGGTAGGAAGCCTGAGGAGATGGTTTGATGAATAAGGTGTGTTTGGCCTATAAGCATAAGGATGGAGTTTGGATAACTAGCACCTATGTAAAAGCCGTGTGTGGCTGCATGTGTCTAAACCAAGCAGTATAACCAGTTTGGCTGAAATGTCAAGTTCTAAGACTATGCCTTACAGAATAAAGTGGAGAAGAAATTGAGGAAGTCATCCCAATAATAACCTCTTGTGGGTGAGTGTAGTTGGGTGCAATCTGTAATGGGAGGTTTTTGGCCCGTTTGGCTGGGGTTTTAGACTTAGAGCCTTGTAGTCTCAGACTGACTGGCCATAAATAATCACAATAAGGCTTATATTGATTTTATGTTGTTTGGCCTATAGCTCAGGCAAATTGTTAGCTACTTTTTTTTAAATCTTGACTTAACCTATTTTTATTAATCTGTCTTGCCACATGGCCTGTGGCTTATTTGTTTTGTTATATCTTATTTTATGGGTGGCTGGATCATGACTCTGTGACTCTGCCCTCTTTTTTTTTAACTATGTTCTGATTTCCTGCCTACTTTTAAAGTGCCTGTCACAGGCCAAAACAGTCTTTATTTACAATGTAAAGACATCCCACATCAGGCAAGTGTGTGCGCACATGACACACACACACACAGACAAACACACACACTACCAAGTGACAGAACTGACTTGGAGTTCTTTTCCTTTATTCTAAGTCCTTGCTGCACTGGTTGCTTCTGCTTCCCGAGTGCTGGGATCAAAGTTAGGAGCCCAGCCTAGCATATTTCTCTTTAATTAATTATATTAAAATATCTAGGCATAATGGAATAGGACTTTAAATTCCAGTACTTCAGGGGCAGAGGAAGGAGGGTCCCTGAGTTTGAGGCCAGCATGGTCTACATAGTGAGTTCCAGGACAGCCATAGCCATGTAGAGAGACCCTATCTCAAAAAATTAACAAACTGCTGGGCAGCAGTGGCACACGCCTTTAATGCCAGCACTCAGGAGGCAGATGCAAGTGAATCTCTGAGTTAGAAGCTAGCCTGGTCTACAAAGCAAGTTCCAGGAAAATCAGGACTATTACAGAGAAACCCTGTCTTAAAGAAACAAAAACAACCCCCCCAAAACCAAAAAGAACAAACCACAAACTAAATAGATAAATGTAAACTTGGAGACAGAGAAATGGCTTAGACTGTTCTTGTAGAGAACCCCAGTTTGATTCTCATCATCAATGTTGGGTGGCATAAAACTGCCTATAACTCCAGCTCCAGGGAGTTACAGGCCTCTGGCCTCTGCAGGCACCCGTGCGCGTGGCACACACACACACAGAGAGATGCCTTCCTGCCATAAAATTTTAAAATAAGGGACTAGAGAAAACTCGGCAGGTAAAAGCACCTTTTCTTGTAGAGGACTTGAATTTGGTTCTGAGCAGCCACATAGTGGCTAAGAACCATCAGTAACTCCATTTCCAGGTGATCGCACATTATCTTCTGGTCTCCGAAGACACTGTATACACATGATACACCAGACATACTTCCAGGAGAATAAAACCCCATACACTTAAAATAATTTAAAAATCAAATCTTTAAACAAATTGGAAATTTGAATATTCTACCCTTGGGACATCTTTCCTTCTCTGGAGTTTTTTCTTATCTTTCCCCTTTCTTTAATAAATCTATATCCACTCTGCTTTTTTTTTTTTCTTCAAAAAGTAAAAAATTTAGAAGTCAGGTGGGGATGGTACACAGCTATTTTGCCACAGAGTGTAGGAGGCTGCAGCAATAAAAACATAAGTTCAAGACCAGCCTGGGCTGCAGAGCAAAATCATGTCTCAGAAAGGGGAGGAGGAGTCGACAGTGCAGCTCAATGATAAACTGATTGTTTGGTATGCAGAGAGAGAGAGAGAGAGAGAGAGGGAGGATGTACCACTGTCCCAATTTCATTTCTGTTGCTGTTATAAACAGCATGAGTGAAAAACAACTGCAGGCAAGAAGGGGTTTATTTAGATTACAATCCCAAATTGGCAGGAATTCAGGGCAGGTCTGTTTGCTACAGCATTACCCTAAATCAAGGAACTCACTTTATAGCCAGAGAGTAGAAGACACTGCTTGCTGGCTGGCAGGCTTATATGCTCAGCTATCTTTTTTTTTTTTTTTTTTTGCCTGGAATTTAGACCAAATTGGCTTCAAACTCATATATCTGCCTGTTTCTGCCTCCTGAGTTCTGGAGTTACAGGTGTGGGGTGTGGGACACCATACCCAGCTTTCAGCTATCTTTCTTATACAGTTCTGGAATATCTATGTAGGGAATGGTGTTACCTGGTGTGCTGGACTCTGCCGCATTAATTAGTAAAGTAAGACAATCCCCTACAGACATGCCCACAGCACAATCTGACCTATATAATTTGCCAATTGAGAATCTTTTCCTATATAATTCTACAGAATATCAACATGACAATTAAAGATGTGAACCATAATTTTATATGATTTAATATAAACTTATTTCTTGAAAAAATAAAGGAGAATACATACATAAAAACAAAACAAAAGACACTTTTATGCACACATACATTCATTTTGATGGTGCTTGGGATGGAATCCAGGGCCTCGTGAATACTAGGCAAAACCACTTGAGTTATACCACCCAGCAGCAAGATATTGCATGAACTCTAGTTAGTATATAATGAAAACCCAGAGCCAGATATTGGGGAAAAGCTGGAATATCAGAAACAAACCACTGTCACCCAGTCAACTCCTCAGGCCTGTCTCCAGGGATCCTCCAACCGAATGCCTCAGTCCTCAGCCTAAAGGGAAGGGAAATGTCTCTGGGAAAGCTAAAAAACCCTCTTCTGTTCTGTCCAGCTCTCTTCACTTCCTCTTTCCACATTCCTAAGGGCTAGGATAAAAGGCGTGGGTTACTCCCTCATGACTTGGCTTGGTTCTGTGGTTAACTCTGATATTCCAGATTAATTTTATGAAACATCTATTACCACAACTAGGGTTGGAAAGTATCAAAATACCTGTACAAAGAACATACGTCTAAATGATGGCATTCAAGAAGATATAGAACAGGGGGCTGGAGAGATGGCTCAGTGGTTAAGAGTATTTGCTGCTGCTTTTCAGAGAATTCAAGTTAGGTTCCTAGTGCCCTTACAACTATCAGAAATTCCAGCTACAGGGGATCTGATACCCCTGGCCTCCATGAGCACCCACATTCATATGCAGATACATGTAGACATACATATCTATACATTATTTAAAAAATAGTAAAGGGAATTGGAGAGATGGCTCAGTAGTTAAAAGCACTTGCTGTTCTTGGAGAGAACTTAGGTTCAGTTCCCAGCACCCACATGGCAGTTAGGACTGTCTATAACTTCAGTTTCAGGGGCTCTGCTACCCTCTTCTGGTTCTGTGGGTACTAGGTAAGCATGTAATGAACTTTACAGACATGCAGGCAAAACATGTACACACATAAAGTAAAAATAAGTATTTCTTAAAAATAGTAAAATAAACCTTTATTTAAAAATAGGGCTGGGCTGTGGTGATGCATGCCTTTCATCCCAGTACTTGGGAGGCAGAGGGAGGAGAATCCTGTGAGTTCAAAGCCAACCTGTTTACAGATCGGATTCCAGGACAACCAGGAATATACAGAGAAACCCATCTCAAAAAAAACAAAACAAAACAAACAAACAAACAAAAAACCAAAGAAGGAAGAGGAAGAAAATATAGAACAGAAGTCAGGAAGCCTGGTGATGCACCCCTTTAATTCCAACATTTGAGAGGCAGAGGTAGACAAAGTTCTTTGAGTTAAAGGCCTCAACTCTCTATGGTCTACATAGAAAGTTCTTGGCCAGTCTGATCTATTTATTCAGTTAGACCTTGTCTTGAAAGAAAGGCAAGAATGAGAAAAGGTGAACGAGGATGAAAAACTAAAAATACCCTGCTTTCTCATAAATAAATTCATATTTTTAAGATCAGCAGCATCCTAGATAGTTTCTTTCACACTCACCTTGGTGCTCTCTTCTCTGCAACGTTTCCAACTCTTCTTCTAACTGAGAGATCAGGTTAGGTTTGAGCAGTAAACAACCTGTACACAGGAAATGATGTACAAGTCATGAAAGCATCAGGTACCCTCAGATAATCCAGGAATGTTGTTCCTTATTACACTAATAAAATTATTTAAGAAAGGCTAATGTGGTTTAAAAGAAAATGGCCCCCAAAAGTTCATAGGAAGTGGCACTATTAGGAGGTGTGGCCTTGCTGAAGTAGGTGTGGCTTTGTTGGAGGAAGTGTGTCACTGGGATGGGCTCAGGTTTCAAATGCCCAGGCCCAGTCTCTCTCTTCCTGCTGCCTGTGGATCAAGTTTAGAACTCTCAGCTCCTTCTCCAGCACCATGTCTGCCCATGCACTGCCATGTTTCCCACCATGATGACAGTGGACTAAATCTCTGAACTGTAAGCCAGCCCTAATTAAATGCTTTCCTTTGTAAGAGTTTCTGTGGCCACAGTGTCTCTCACAACAATGGAACTTTGACTAAGACAGTTGTAAATGACCTTTCTCAGTTTCTAAAAGATTGTCTCTAAATCTTAAAGCCCAAATCAATAATTATGCACAGAATTATAACGAGCACTCACGTAGAAAACTGAGTTAAACCAAGACTGTCTTCTGCCCACCTTCTCCACATCTTTTTCTTCTCTCTCTCTCTTTCTCTAGCATACTATGTATTTTAAGCTGGCTTCAAAAGTACTATGTAGCTGAGGTTGCCTATGAACTCCTGTTAGCTTCTAAAGTCACACCCTGCTGAGCTTTGACATCAAGCCCCATCTGTAGCAGGATTCCTGCTTCTCAATCCCTCTCTGCCTTTGTCCTCTCTTGGGAGTGCTTATTCCCATTTTTCCTTTCCTTCCTCTTTCTCTCTCTTTCTTCCTTCTCTGCTTATTAAAACCATCTCTGCTATCATAACTCCTGTTATCATAGCCACACCCATTTGACAATAAAGTTCTTTCCACGTAGAAACAGCATTATGCAGCTCCCACTATCCACCACTGCCTTCTGCTGTGTTCTCACATGCATCCATAGAAATCCCCCACTAGATAACAGAGTAAATCCAAGCCATACCAAATATGCACAAAATCCTAGCAACTCACGATCCTCCTGCTGCCACCACCAAAGTTTCGGGATTACAGATGTGTATCCCCACATCTGCACTTAAGACCACATTAAGAATTCATTATATTTATTTAGTATGTATGTGCAGGTTGTACACACGTGCTACATCAAGTATAAAGGGTAAAGGACAACTTGCAAGAGTCAGTTCTCGCTTTCCATCATGTGGGACCCAGGCACTGAAATCAAGTTTGGCCACAAGTGCCTTTACTTTCCAAGTCATCTTACCAGCACTGTTGAGTCACAGCTCAAGAACAACCACAGTGTAATTACAATTCATCGGTACTGGGACTAAGCTTCTGTTATTTCTTACTAGACTCAGAACTGACTTCGGTGATGCTGAGATACAGTTGATACATAGCACTCCTCTCCTCCCTAAGAGGCCGGGAGGGCAATGGCAGTCTTACCTGCTGAGGACAAGTTCTGGTAGTTCTCCAACATCACCTCTCTGTAGAGGTTTCTCTGAGTTTGATCCATCATAACCCACTCCTCTTGGGTGAAGTCCACAGCCACATCATCAAAGGTCACCAAGTCCTAAATCATACATGCCAGTCTGAGCAACAGGTGACAATAGGCATGTCTCCATAATGTTCTTTGCAGAGGCCTGAGAACAAGCCTCTATGGGGCTCTGAGGGCTCTGCTAGTCCTGAAACCTCTCTGTAAGTCACTCTAGTCACTCTCAACTGAAGGCATTCATGACATTAGTGACACGTGACAGGGTCTCACAGTAACCACACTGGGCTCTTCATCTTTGTCTTCCACAGCAGTCGAAAGGGAACCTAGGGAGTCACAGACTGGGCAAGTGCTCTAACACCAGGTTACATTCTAGCTGTCCTTCATTTGTGACATTCTTATTACATTTATTTATCCATGTGTGTTTGCATGTGGGTGCATGCATGCTACTCTGAATATGTGGAGGTCAGAGAACAACTTGGAAACAATATGGAAAGTCAATTCTTCCCTTTATATATATGGGTCTCAGAGGCCAAACTCAGGCTGTCAGGCTTGGTGGCTAGTGCCTTTACACTCTGTGCCTCTCATTGGTGACTTCTCTGCATTTTGGTTTTGTTTGCTGTTTCTTATACAGGGTCTTCTTTTGTAGCCCTGACTGGTTTGGAACTCACAGACATCTACCTACAGATAAACAGGCATCTCTGTTTTCCGAGAGCTAGATTTAAAGTTGTATGCCAATACACCCAGATATATATATATATATATATATAAATTATGAAACAGTATTAGTAAGCCACAACCTACGCAGCCACAAAGACAAACCTGGTTCATTTCCTTATTTAATTAGGTCAGGGTCTCATGTAGGAGAGTCACAATCAGTTACTACTGGACAATTGGAGCAATGCTCAAGATGGCTCCTCTCTAATTTGAGGGCTCTGCTCTCTTGGGACCAACTAGGGACTCAGTCCTGGAGTAAGGTTCTATATACTTGAGAAACTGGTGACTCAGGCTAGGATGATGGCTCTGTGGTGATGAAGTACTGGCTATTCAAGCCTGAAGACCTGAGCTTGACTTCTTAGGACCTATGTAAAAGCCAAATGAGGGATTGGCTTTTGAGGCAACTACTGAGATGGCAGAGGGAGACACGGGGATCCCTGGGGGGACCGTGGGGAATCCCTGAGGGAGACGTGGGAATTCCCGGAAACACCTAGGCCTTCTAGTTTAGCACACACAGCTGTGAATGATGAGACTGCTTCAAACAAGTCAGACAACAGGGATGACCCACAGATTGTCCTCTGACCTCCACTTGTACGTCATGGCACTCTCACACACATTTGTCTTTACAGACCAAAAAAACCAAAAATAACAACAAGAAACCCCTTTATTTTATGTATTTTGCCTGTACTTATGTCTGTGCACCATGTGAATGCAGTGCCCACAGAGGCCAAAAGATAGTGTTGGATCCTGGAACTCGTGCTGGGAATTGGATCTGGGTCCTCTAGAACAGCAGCCAGTGAGTGCTCTTCACCATGGAGCCCCTTCTCCAGCCCCAAAGATTTAAAAAGAAAAAGAGATGGGCAAGAATTATGGCTCAGAGATAAAGACATTTGCCTCTATACCTAAGGACTGCAACTTCTCTTTTTCTTAAAAGAGAAGTTATGCATTAAAGTCTGTATGGAAGGAAATATCTACTCGTGGAGGTCAAGTACTGACGGCCATTAGGTAGGACAGTTTTGTTTACCTGAGGACAATATGGCAGGCATGAAGTCAACATCCTGGAGAGTCTTATCTTTTTTCATCAAGGAAGACTGGATTCTTAGAAAGAACTCCTGGGAAAGAGAGAAGATATGAGAACCTGAGAGCTGCCCACAGTTCCCACATGCACATACCTAGAAGTCTCTTCACCTCATAGTGAAATCCCCTGCAGGCTGGAGATGATTTGGATTAGAAGCACTTGCTGGTTCTTCCAGAAGACCTTCCCAATACCTGTGTCTATGGCTCACAACTGCCTGCATCTTTAGCTCCAGGGCACCCAGTGCCCTCTTCTGTTCTCTGGGGGGACTGCACTCATGTGCCCATACCCTAACACAGACACATGTATACACGTTTTTTTTTCTTGAGACAAGGTCTTACTATGTAGTTCTGACTGGCCTGGGATTCTGTAAGTGGGCCAGAATGGCTTTGAATTCACATACAGATTCACCTGCCTCTGCCTCCTGAGTGCTGGGATTGCAAGGTGTGAGCCACCATACTACTTTGCTTAGTTTGAGACAAAGAGTCTTACTTTATGGCTCTGGCTGACTGAGTATTCACTATGGAGACTAGGTTGACCTTGAACTCACAGCAATCTTCCTGCCTCAGCCTCCCTTGTGATTGGATCACAAGCATGTACATTACTCTGACCTGCTTGTTTAATCTTGTACCATGGAAAGGAATGCATTCTCTACAAAAGCCACCATCACCTGCTGCTGTTGCCTCTGGAGTTAGAACAGGTAAAACCCCAGGCAGCCAGGTGTACAGCAGAGTCCAGAAAAAACACTCACACTCAACTAAACCATTCCCAGTGTATATATATATGTCTCAGAAGAAAAGCAGGAAGCACGTACTGGGCAGACGCTAAAAATCTTTAAACCAAGAACAGTGGACAGTAACATTAGATGCTGCCAATTTCGCAGGCATGGGACAGATAGATACCCACACTCCAGGTTCTAACAGCCTGGTTAGTCAGCTGGTAAACCTGAACTCAATGCAATCTACAGTTAATGAAGTGATATGCAAGAGCTTTCTTCCCTGATCTGCCGGCTTATCTAGTCACTGGATGGGACCTAGAATTACCTAAGGAAGGAGCCTCTGGGCAAGGTGAATTGAGGAGGAAACAATTACACTAAATATAATAGTATCAGTTCTACTTTGAAAAATGATTTGCATTGTTTTGGTGTGCCTGTGCATGTGTTTACCACATATGTGCAGTTGCCTATGAATGCCAGAAGAGGGCACTGAGGACCTTGAAGCTGGAGTTAGAGGCAGTTGTGAGCCACTATATGGAGCTAGGAATCAAACCTAGGTCCTATGGAAAAGCAACGTATTCTCATCTGTTTCACATATTTTGGTTTTTTGAGTCTAGGTTTCCCTGTACAGCCCTGGCTGTCCTGAAACTCAACTCTATAGACCAAGCTGACCTGGAACTCACAGAGATCCTCCTGCCTCTGCTGGTTTAATGGTGTGCATCACCACTTATGTCTGCTATGCATTCTCTTAATCACCCAGCCATTGCTCAAGCTTCATATCATTCCTTAAAATATATTTTTTTTAATGGATGTTGATGGCTGTTTTAGCCTTTGAATCAAGAGATCCCCAGCATTCATTCTGAACCGGACAATTTTTAGACAGTAGCCAAACAGTCTGTTGTAACATGGGGATACCTGTTGGCCAAGGTTTCCAGGGTCTTACTCAACAGTCTGGGCTTGCCTCAACCTTACTACGTATCACATGCTGGCCTCAAATTTAAAGCAATCCTCTTGCCTCAACCTATAAGAGTTAAGACTAAGGCATGAGCCACCACATCCAGCTTGGTTTCTGTGGTGCTAAGGCTAGCACTTGACATACCCATCCTGGAGACTGTACTTTATAAGAACATCTTGGCCATCTTGGTGGGGCTTTCATAAGGCTAAGTATAATTAGCAGCTGCATATGAAGGGTCAGGGGCTTAGGGTCTTTGAGACACTGTTTCCTAGACATCCTAGTACATAGCCAGAAATTGTGATTTTTAAGGCACATGGCAAGAGGCTGAAATGGTCTGGGTCTGAGGATTTGGCTCAGTTGGTAGAGTACTTGGCTAACAAGCACCAGGCCCTGGCTTCTATCCCTAGCACTGCATAAAACCAGGTATGGTGGTACATGCATATAATCCCAAGACTCAAGAGGTGGAGGCAGGAGGATCATGAGTTGAAGTCATCCTTGGCCAGTTTGTAGTCAGCTTGGAAAACCCGAGACACTGCTTCAAAAAACGGGTGTTGTTTCTTCTATCAATAGCAAGTGAGTCGATTACAAGCTAGAATGGTGACTCCTAAAGAAGTCGTTTACCATGATAGAGTCTCTAAAGACTTAATGGGAACGTATTGTGATCCTGCATGTGGACAGCAAAGAACTGGAGAAGTTGGTTCTATCCTTCCGCCACCTCAGATGTGGGTTCGAGGAACTGAACTGAACCCTGCATATGTGTAACTTTAGCTGAGAGTCCAATGCATGTCTTTAGATGAGGATGTCAGCAATGTATCATCATACTTGTATTCCTGAAGAAAACTGGACCGAGTCAAGATTCAGACTGCAAGACTATCTGCAACAAGACTCAAGCTGAAGTATTCACAGTGGTTTGAGAAAGTATGTTGTGCTTCCCTGGAGAAGACAGGCAAACTGAACAGAATGCTCCATCCAAACATATGCTAGCAAAATATCTATAGGTTGATTAGAATCTATAATTAGGTACTGGGTATGGAGACCATAACCATAGGTCTTTAATAGACGGTACCATAGCATTAAGACTGTAGTTATTTATAAATAACTAGTTATTTATAAATCTACTTTTAGTTTGCTGGCTTTGTTCTTTTGTTGTTTGTTTTTGCTTTTGAAATGGGGTTTTATTATGTGGCCATGACGGCCTAGAATTTGATTTGTAGACTAATTAGGCTGGCCTCAAACTCAGAGATCTGCCCGCCTCTGCCTCCCAAGTGCTGGAATTCAAGAAGTGCCACCACCTGGCAACTATATCCCTAGTGGCATGAGTCCTAATTGGCCTTAAAAAAAAACAAACCTGGAGCCAGACATCAGAGAAAATGCTAAAAGATCAGAGGAGCCAGCCAGACACTAGAGAGACTGCCAGTGTCTACCAAATCCTCAGGCCAAAAGGTCTGAGCTCCTGACTCCTGCCTTACATTCCTCTCTCCACTAGCCATACCACTTCCTGTCTCCAGCTCCCTGGTGCTGGGACTGGAGTGTGAGCGGCCACTGCCTGGTCTCTGTGGCTAACTAGAGGCTGGTTCTGCCCTCTGATCTTCAGGCAAGCTTTATTTGTCAGAGCAAAACTAAAATATCACCACAACCCCTTCTTATGCTATGAGCCAACCTTTCTCCCCTGAAATCGATTCTTTTAGGTACTTTGTCATAACAAGTATAACAAACACAATCAATGTTTTGTACTCAATGTGCCTAACCCTTCTCAAATTCTTCCCCTCTTACTATTATGTTCGAAGAACTGGCCAGTATTCATTTAAAATTACTTTTTCCATGGACTGTTACCCCAAGGTGGCAGTTCTATGCCTGTTTTGATGATCACTGTTTCCCTACTTCTGACCAATTATGTGGCCTGTCTGATGCCCTCAGAATCAGCACTCGGAAGCAAACGCCTTTAATACCAGCAATATAAGATTGAGAGAGTGTAGGATCATGACTCGAGGCTAGCTTAGGCTGCCAGAAGACTTTACTTCAAAAAGAAAAATAGCATGGCCAGAATCCCAAAATGGTCTTTCTACCCAGTGCTCACCTGAAAGCGTCGGAATGCCAGGCCCCTTCAGCCGCAAGACTTAGGCGAGACTCGACTAAATGTATGTTGACAGGAGATTTTTTTTTCTTTCTGAATAAAAAGAAAAGAAAAAAGAAAGAAATCAGAAAGGTTTCTTTTGAAGAGGGAAGACAGGAAAATAGACCCGAGTCACGGGTAGCGGCAACGCCTTGTATGTAATCCCAGCACATCATAAATTGGGTCAGGAGAAAAGGAGTTCGAAACCACTCTGGACTGTTTTGTGAGACATTGTCTCAAAAATGTTTTAAAAGGAAAAAGAAACGCAAAAGCGCCCCAGAGACGCGGTGTAGCGACAGGACACATCCCGCCGGTCCGGGCAGGAGCGGCGCGTGGGACGCCCCGACCTCTACCCACTCCCGGACCCTCCACGTCACTAGACCCTAACTAGGACCAACCCAGGCAGGGCCAACACCAATTTGTTCTTTGATTTAACAGGGATGGCAGCGGAAGAGAAGACGGCGCTATGGTGTCACTTCCGGGACAGCCTCCGGCGGGGCGCGCAAGCGGGGCGGTGAACTGGCTGGGACCCGGTTGGAACTCGGCTCCCGGCCCCGCCCAGGCCCGGCAGTGCAGGCGCATGCCTATGATTCCAACACTTGGGAGGCAGGAACTCAGTGAGTTCGAGGCCAGCCCGGTGTGCAACGCGAGTTCAAGGATAGCCAGAACTTTTACTCGGTGAAACCCTGTCTCTGACGCCGGGGCGGAGCTTCTTACTGAGGGCGGCATCCTTACCTCGGGGCAGGACCTCCTGCCCGGGGGCGGGGCTATCTAGTCGTAGGCCCGGCCCCTGTCCCCCTATGTGTTACTGGTCCTCTGCCCAGGAGCAAGGTCCTTAGTACTGACCTATGCCGAGGCCCGGAGCCCTGCTCTGGGGCGGGTCCCCAACCCTGAGCCTAGACTTGTGAGTTTGCTTTGGAGGTGGGGCCGGGTCGAGCTCTTTGTTTGCACAACGGGCTAAACCTGAAGAGCAAGGTTTCAAGTGAGGACTTGCCCACCAAATGCTCAGAAAAGCCCTACTGCTTGCCTGCAGACTAGCTATTTACCCGTAGAGCAGCCCAGCCTACGCAGACTGGTCACGTACAGGGAGTTCCAGGGCGCAGAATCTGAGAACAGACAGGCGAGCTGAAGAGGTTGACCTGTAGACTAGAACAGTGAAAAGCTAGCATCCAGGATGGTGCTCGTTTGTCGAGCGCTTGTGTATCGATTGTGAAGTCCTGGATTATAATCACTGCTCAGTAAGGGATAAACAAGCAAACAAAAAAACCCAAGAACTTAAACAGCCGTAGGGACTTACTGTGATGGAAGAAGGATCCCACTGAGAAATCCATTCCTTGCTTGTCGTTTTTTTGTTTTTGTTTTTAAGTGGTATGTCACTTTAAAAATCACCACGTTGGCCCTGAGACTGATCTTAGGACCTATGTAAAACAAAATGCCAGGTGTGGGCATTTGTAACCCTAGTACTGGGGGAGAAAGGGAAGAGGAGTCCCCAGGACTTACTGGCCAGCCATCCTTAGCCCACTTGTTGCGTTCCAGGCCAAAGAGAACTATAAACTTGCCCCAGCCCTGTGGTTTTTCATTCCTCTGATGCTGGGCAATCCTGGCAGCACAGTGGGAGCCCGAAACTGTAGCTCAGGTCCCAGCTTCTTGGCTTACTTGAGCTCAGGCGTTGGGTTCATTTGGGTCCGGAGCTCTGAAGGCATGGCTTGGGCACGATCCCGTTTCAAATTAATTTTTTGAGTCAGGTGTGTGTGTGTGTTTGTGTGTGTGTGTGTGTGTGTGTGTGTGTGTGTGTGTGTGTGTGTGTGTGTTCTCTCTCCCGTAAAGAGTGGGGGAAGACATCTTGCAGTCAGTTCTGGGTCTCCATGTAGACCCCAGGAACTGAACTCTGGTCACAGGGCTTGGCAGCAGAGACATCTCATTGGCATCCTTGTGGGTGTTTTGTTTTTTAAACTAATTTGGAAAAACGATTTGGCTTTTTGAGAACTTGGACATGTGTATTCACAATCATCATGAGGGGTGGCAGCTGGGTATGGGAGATGCATGACAGGTAATACTAGTACTCTGGAAGGAGAGGTAGCAGTAGCAGGAATTCAAGGCCACCTCTATTACAGTTACACCTACATTACCAGTATGTGAGAGCCAATTGGACTTCCTGAGAGCCTGTGACAGAGGGGGCAGTGGGGAGGGTACCAAACTAGGATGTAGCAGAGTGACACTTTATGAGTAATGAACTGGCCCTGGACTCCATTCCCAAACACCAAAGAGAACCAGTAAGAGAAAAACATTCCTTATAGAGGCTTGCATGGAAAGTCCAAATTTCCTTCAACAGAAAAAAAAAGGAAAAATTAAATTATGCCATCCTTGTCAAATGAATTAGTTTTGAAAAGAATAGCTTGCAGATTGCAGTAACTTTCTGTGGATACCACAAACTTAGTTTAAAATGGGATGTGGTACAGTGTTAGACTAAAATTACTTATTGCCAGATTGTTCCCCCGTCCCCCTCTTCTCGTTCTCCTTCTCCCTCCCTCCCTCCCTCCCTCCTTTTCAGTCTCTCTGCACTACCATCGCAGGTCCAGAATTTCTTAAGAGTCCAGAGTCCAGTCACAACGGCAAATGTGTGGTAGGGGGAGTCCTAGGTAAGAGCTGAGCACAACCACACCCTCCAGCAGCCAGCCCTACTGGGAACCAGTTTGGGGGCACACACGTGGGCTTATATCTCACTTCCAAGCTTCTACCTTCCAGAGCAGCTGAATTGTGGAACACGTTAGTCCCACCAACCCATGCCCTCAGTGCCCTGACAGAGCAGAAGAAAAGAGGGTGGAGGTAGCCCAAGGGTTTTTACAAAAAAGCTAAAACCATTCAAACTTCCTGCACTGGTGCTTGCCACCAAACCTGACAGCCTTGCTGGATCCCCCTGCATGGTAGAAGGAGAGAACCAACTCCTAAAAGTTTCCCTCTGACCTCCATGCACACCCCCCTTCATAAGCAAATATACTTAATTTAAAAAGTTCAAATGGGCTGTAGAGATGACTCAGGGTTAAGAACTCTTGTAGAAGACTTGAGTTCAGTTCCCAGCACCCACGTAGAGCAGCTCAAAACTGTAACTTCGGCTCTGTAGGGATCCTTTGGCCTCTCTCCACTCGCTCTGCATTCACATGCACACACCCACATACAGACATATGCATAATTTTAAAATATATTTTTAAATTCTTGGGAAGAAGTGGTCTCCAATGTCTTGTCTCCACAAGATAGCAGCCCTCCACCTCCCCACCCCAGACAGGATGGGGCCCAGGAAGGTAGCTGTTAGCATTGGGTAAAGTCAAGATGCTTGCTTTGTCAGGATGATGCCTAGACAAGGCCCTCTAAAGTTGTGTGCCTGTTTGTTGGAAACATCTGTACTCTTGAGGGAAGGGCAGCTCCGTTTTAAGGAAAGGGATTGGGAGGACTTATGTGTTATACTACAAACTATAATCCAATCTCAAAAACCCATAAAATTATCAACACCCCTTTGTCAAGAAAAAATAATAAAAAACTATGCCAAATTCTCAAAATATTATTTATAAATATTTATTTTCATTATAAACAATTAATAATCATAATTAATCTATATAAATATCTTTAAATTAAATTATTAAATTTACTTAAATCAAAAAATCAACTATTAATCTCAAAATATTTTACATTAATATAAACTTTAATTTACTAATACAAATTTAAAATCAATTTTATTGTACTATATATTTTCTACTCATTTAAAATATAATACTTATATACTAATTTAAAATTATAATATACAATTAAAAATACAAATTAATAGTCATCTATAATAACCAAACTTATAATTGTATTAATTAAAATTTTTAAATATAAAAATATGTCTCAATTAAATAAATAATCTTCAAAAACTTCTAAAACTTACAAAATATAACATTTAAAATATTTTTAAAACTTAAGCTTTTTTAAACAATAAAACAAATCTACTCCTAACAATACCAATCTACTTTGAAAAAAAATTTAACAACTCCATATAAAGTCTACTTTCTTTATAACAACAATTAACCACTAAACAAAAACCTATTCTTATATTGACTACTTAACAATATACTATTTAAACTAAACATACAAATTCCATAAAAGAAATCTCTAAACCTTAACAAAACAAGCCAAAATAATCCTTCAAATTCCTACTTTACAAAAAAACCTATCAAACATTCTTCAAAACTAAAAACAACTAATAAACTATACCAAAATAAACAAAACAAAATTCCTAGTTCACTAAAATAAAAAAAACCCTCTAAGTCTATAAACTAAAAATAAATACCCCCAACTTTATAAAAAAACTTTAAATAACTGTCCAAACAAATAAATATCATCTCTATCATTTCTAAATTTTAAAAATTACTTACACTTCTTCCTATTTATGTAAATAAATATTATATCCTATAGTCTTTAATATAATTAAAAATTAAATAATTATAAATATGTTTCTTAATTATTTTAAAATATATTAAATATAAAACTTTAAATTTACAATAATAAAATAAATAATAAAATATTTTATTTAATTTTATTAAATACAAATAAACTAAATATAACTATAATTCTTACTTAACTATTTTATTACATATAATTTTATTATATTAAAATTAAAACCTTCCTTTTTAATTAAACAAAAATAAAAAGATGATGTGGGAATATCTTTCTATATGCTGTGCATATCAATCTTTAAATAAAAAACTGTTTTGGCCATATCAGGCACCATAAAAAAATAAATAAAAAATCAAAATAATTAAAAAAAAAAACCAAAAACAAACCAAGGTAGCCACCCAAAAAAACAACATATAAAAAACACAAATAAGCCACAAATCACATAACAAAATAAATTCATAAAAATAAATTAAATTAAAATAAAAAACCAAACCAACAAAATACCTAAGCCATAAACCAGACAGCATAAAATTAATATAAACATCTAAATCATTTTTTAAAAACTAAACAACAGCAAACAACTAAGCAATCTAACACTATAAATCTGTAAGTCCAAATCCCCTAGCCAAACAAAGCCCCAAAATCTTATTATAACACAAACACTTATGGCTGGGGCCAGATAGCTTGGGCAGGGACCCCAGTGGGCCCCATTAGAGTCATGATCTGTTTTGTTGGATTTGTATTTGTGTTTAATTTTTTGTCTCACTCTGTAGCTTTGGCTTTCCTGGAACTCACTATGTAGACCAGGCTGGTCTCAAATTCACAAAGATCTGCCTGCCTCTGTCTCCCCAGTGCTGCTATTAAAGGTATTTGCTACCCTTAATTTTTTGAATTTTTATTTGTGTGTATAAATATTCTGCCTGCCTGTGTGTATTGTACCATGTGTGCTTCATGCCTGTGGAGGTCAGAAAAGGGCATCAGATCCTCTGGGACTGGAATTACAGGTAGTGTGCTCACAAAGATTTCGAAAAAGGGATGAAAACAAAAATAAATACAAAAAATAAAAGGTGAGCAAAATGGTTCTTAGGTATAACCTTAGTGCTCAGGTTCTCAAGGCAAGAGGATGGCTGAGCTCCAGGCCAGCCTGGGCTACAGACTGAGAAGCTCCCCGCTCCCCCACCTCCACCATGAAATACAACAAACAGAACAAGAAAGGGGTGAAAGACAGTCCAACAGTTAGGAGCCCTGTTGCTCTTTAAGAGAATCCATTTGATTCCTGGCACCACGTGGTGTCTTACAACTGTTCTAAGTCCAGGTCTGGGGATTCAGTGGCTTTTTCTGGCCTCCTTGGGTACCAGCCAAGCAGGTTATACACAAACTCATATGCAGGCAGAACACCCATACACATAAAATAATAAAAAGTAGGTGGAGATGGAGGCACTCAACATTAACCTCAGCACTTGGGAGGCAGACACAGTCAGATTTCTCTGAGTTTTGCTCCAGCCTGGTCTACATAGTGAGTTCCAGGGTGACATGATGAGAACCTGTCACTCCTCCTAAAAAAAAGCAGAAGAAAGACAAAAAGCAATTTTAAAAACAAAAAATAATAAATAAAAGGCAGGCAGACATGGTGGTGCACACCTGTAATCTCAGCACTCAGGAGACATAGGTAACAGAACTGTTTTTAAGGCCATCCTATATTACATAGCAATACCCTGTCTCGTGTGTGTGTGTATTTGTGTGTGTGTGTGTGTGTGTGTGTGTGTGTGTGTAAAGGGACTAATTATTTGAAGCTATTAACTAAAGGCTCCAGGCCCTGATCTCTGCATCTATTCTGTTGGTCCATTGCTAACTGGATCATACATATCTACCTCGCATATGGACCAGAGATAGAAAGAACTGTAGCTTCAAATCACCAAAAGCCAAACAAAACAAAATACAAACAATATTTTTAGAAGTTTGAGTTTTTTTTTATGTATGTATGTTTTGCCTGCATGTACCTCTGTGTACTATGTGGGTTCCTGGTGACTAGGAGGTCAGAAAGAGCATCGAATCCTCTAAAACTGGAGTTACAGGTGGTTGTCAGCTGCTATATGAGTGCTGAGAACTGAATCCAAGCCTCAGCATGAGCAGCAAATGCTCTTAACTATTGACATCTGTCCAACTCACTTTCAACATTAATTTCTAAGTATTAAGCAAGTGTCAAATCTAGCAAATATAGTGCTAATTGTACCTTGCTGATTTTTATTTTTGTTTATTTGTTTATTTTCTCTTTCAAGACAGGGTTTCTCTGTGTAGCCCTGGTTGACTGGAACTCATTCTGTAGACCAGGCTGGCCTTGCACTCACAAAGATCTACTTGCCTCCAGAGTGCTGGGATTAAAGGTGCATGTGCTACTACCACCTGGCTTGTTTGCTGATTTTAAAACAGATCACCAAATGGTCACATTATTAAATAAACTATGTAGTCAGGAGGCCAGAGAGATATTTATGTAGGTAGAGCACTTGCTGTGCAAGCATGATGACCAGAATTCAAATCTCCAACACCCATGTAAAAGTCAGGCATGGTGCATGTGTCTGTAACTCCAGCACTGTAGGGGCAGAAACAAGTGGGTTCCCCAGACACACTGGCCACCAGTCTAGCCAGTTGGTGAGCTTCAGGTTCAGTGAGTGATCCTGTCTAAAAACAACAAACCAAAACAAAACAAGAACAAGGGGAGCATCACAGGAAGACTCCCATGTCAACTCCTGACCTTCACATCATATGAATATGCAAGCACCCACACATGTACTACAACATTCATGAAGTATGTGTACTTAATAGTACTTTAAATTATGAAGTAAAGTATCAGTGGATATACCCATTGGATTTCTAAAACATATTTACTAAGTTTATATACTAAAGACTTATACAATAAAAATGTAGCAAAAAGCCGTTTATTGTACTTCTACAACATAAATTCTAATTAATAGTAATAAGTGGGAAATATACCAGTTGACAAAACAAAACAAAAAATACTTAATATTAGGGCTAAAACTATAGGCACACCTGTGCATCCCACACCCCAGTCCCTCCCACCCCCTTTTTTTGGGGAGCAGTGTCTCACATAGCCCAGGATGACCTTGAGATCCTGTTTCTCTCTCTATGTCCTGAGTAGAAGGATTATAGGTAAGATCTACCATGTGCTCAGTATGTTTTGTTCCAGAATGGAATCCAGGGCCTTGTGAATGCTACACAAGCACAGTACCAACTGAGCCACACTCTGGCCCCAGAAAAGATATTGGTAACACCCATGTCTCCACAGGAAACTGATGTGGGAGTGTCTTTCTGTATGCTGTGAATTTCAATCTTTAAATAAAGGAGCTGTTGTGGCCCATGACAGGCACCATAGAAGAAGTAGGAGGGGAAATCAGAGCATAGGTAGGAGAAGGGCGGAGTCAGATCAGATCAAGCCAGCCACCAAAGAAGAAACATGTAAGGAGCACAGGTGAGCCACAGGCCACATGGTAGAACAGATTTATGAAAATGGGGTGAGTTGAGATGAAAGAGCTAGCTAGCAAGGTACCTGAGCCATAGGCCAAACAGCATGAAGCTAATATAAGCTTCTGAGTCATTTTTGGGGCCAAAGCAGCATCAGGCAGCTAAGGGGTCTGGGGCAGCAGGTTTGTGGGTCTGGACCTCTGGCTGCCCAGGGCTAGGAAACCTTATTGTAACAGATGGCGTCCCAATGTGGGCTGAATACCCACATAAAGTCTGAGAAAGATTAGAAAGGGCTCTAGATCATAGAAACTGAGCCAAAGCAGCTTTCAAATTGTGTATCTGAAGCAGGTCATTGTACAGAGAAAGCGTGGTGGATGGGCCACAGAACAAAATGGTGCCCGTGGACTGGCAGCAGGGAGCTTAAGCTGCAACCTGTAGTAGTTAGGTTTCTTGGTCTCGGGTGGCCAGAGGCCCAGACCCACAGACCTGCAGGCAGCCCCTTAGCTGCCCTGCAGTTGCTCAGGCCCCCAGAAATGACTCACATGCTTATATTAACTTCATGCTGTTTGGCCTATGGCTCAGGCACATTGTTAGCTTGCTCTTACATCTTAAATCAACCCATTTTTATTAATCTGTCTGCCACATGGCCCGTGGCTCACTTGTGTTCCTTACATGTTGCTTCTTTGGTCTTCAGGCTTGGTCATCTGACTCCACCCTGCTTCTTCTACCTATGCTATGATTTTTCCTCCTACTTTTTCTATGGTGCCTGGCATGGGACAAAACAGCTCCTTTATTTAAAGATTGATATTCACAGCATACAGAAAGACATTCCCACATCAGCAACCAGACAGGTTCCTGATGTCTCACAGAAGACTCAGTAGCATGTGATTGATTTAAGGTTTCTGTTTATATTGAGCAAAAGGGAAACAGAGTCAAAGATGATTTCTTAGTAGCAGCATTTCTTGGGTCTGCTCTGTTTGGTAACAGTGAACAGAGACGTGGCCCCTTTAAAAGAACTTCATGACTCAGCTTTTTCTGCAAAATTATGTAGCTCTTTAAGAGAGTGTGAGTATTTTAAAAGCTCTTCTGGTTGGAAGATGATTAAGGATTCACAATAAAACAGATTCAGATGAGAAAAAAACCTGTAAATGGGTTACAACGTGTGTAAAATGGACATAGGCTTCAGAGAGAAAAGAAATAGGGTAGAAGAAATCCTTAAAAGAGAGTATAAAAAATATGATAAGCCATGTAAAGATGGAAAATAAACATAGAATCTGGATTATGGTTATTATTGTGCTTTAATTTTTTAACTATTAATGAGCTAACTGCAGAAAGACAATGGATTGCAAAGGCTGCTAAGTTAAACAAAAATACCTATTTTAAAGATAGCTTGATTTTGACATTTGTTTCTAAGGATTTATTGCTTTGGAAGAGTTCTGCTTTTGTTTCCACAGAAGATGAGAACCTGTGGATTGTTTCCAGGCAAATATGGTTTCATTAACCAAGACCACCTGAAAATTCTCTGATGGAAAGAGATGGTCACATCAGTTTCAGGGATGAAGACTAAGATGATCCAGTCTCAAGAATCTGTAAGATTGCCAGTGCCCCTTAATCAGCAGGAAGTAGTAATGGAAAACTACACCTAAATTCCCAAAATATTGTCTATAAATATTTGTTTTCATTATAATTGGTTAATGGTCATAGCTAATCTCTTTCTAAGAAGAAAAAGGGGATATAGTATATGAATGATTTTTTTAAAAAATTAGATTATTGAATTTATTTTAATCTAAAAATTAGCTGTTAGTCTCAAAATATTTTATATTAGTATGGATTTTGGTTTATTGATACAAATTTAAGGTGAATTCTCTTATGCTGTATGTATTTTTCTATTCTTGGTTAAGGTATGATTTTTATGTAACTGATTTAAAATTGTAATGTATAATTAAGAAATGCAGATTAATAGTCACCTGTGATAACCAACCTTATAGTTATGTTAGTTAAGATTTTTTAGGTATACAAAGATATATTTCAATTAAATAGGTAATCTTCAAACACTTCTAAGACCTACAGAATATGGCATTTAAAATATTTTTAAGAACTTGGACTTTTCTGGACAGTGAGACAGATCTGCTCTAGGCAGCACCAATCTACCTCAAGAGAAAAATGGGCATCGAAGAAACTCCATATGAAGATTACTTTCTTTGTGGTATCAGTTAACTACTTGACAAGAACCTGTTCTTATATTGACTGCTTGACAGTATGCTGCTTAAACTGGACATGCAGGTTCCCTAGGAAAGTGACCTCTGAACTTTGGCAGAACAAGCTGAGATGGTCATTCAGGTTCCTGCTTTGTAGAGAAAACTGTGAGACATTCTTCAGGACTCAAGGAAAAGTGAATGATGAACTATACCAGAATAGGAAGAGCAGATTTCTTGCTTCACTGAAATGAAAATAGACTCTGGGCCTGTAGGCTGAAGATGGATGCCCCAACTTTATAAAGGAACTTTGCTTGCACTTCTGGTTTACTTGGGTAAATATTATATCCTTCTGTGGTCTTTGATGTAGTTGAAGATTAGATAGTTATAGGTATAGATTTCCTTAACTATTTTAAAAGGTATATTGGATATGAAGCTTTAGATTCACAAGGATAAGGTAGATGATAGAGTATTTTCTTCAATTTTGCTAAATACAAATAGACAAGATATTGTAATTTTAATTCTTGCTTGATAGCTATTTTGTTATATGTAATTTTTTTATGTTAAAATTGAAACCTTCTTTTTTGATTAGACAGAAATGGGAATATGATGTGGGAATGTCTTTCTGTACGCTGCGAATATCAATCTTTAAAGGAGCTGTTTTGGCCCATGACAGGCACTATAGAAAAAGTAGGAGGGGAAATTAGAGCATAGGTAGGAGAAGGGCGGAGTCAGATCAGATCAAGCCAGCCACCAAAGAAGAAACATGTAAGGAGCACAGGTGAGCCACAGGCCACATGGCAGGACAGATTAATTAAAATGGGGTGAGTTAAGATGAAAGAGCTAGCTAGCAAGGTGCCTGAGCCATAGGCCAAACAGCATGAAGCTAATATAAGCTTCTGAGTCATTTTTGGGGCCAAAGCAGTGGCAGGCAGCTAAGGGGTCTGGGGCAGCAGGTCTGTGGGTCTGAACCTCTGGCCGCCTGGGGCCAGGAAACCTTATTGTAACAGAAAGCCAGATGTAGCATTGCATCAACAACATTTTTCTCCAAGGAATCTCATTTAACATGCTCACAGAGAATGCTCACAGAAGACACAGAAGTATGAGCAGAGTCTGGGAGACTCAGAATACCAAAAGGACAAGTTCATTTCACAACCTTACAAAGCTGGGTGGCAGCCAAGAGAAAAGGCAAAGATGGCTGCCATGCCATTTTTGCATAAAACAGTGGTTTTTATTATATTAATAATTCCATTTTATCTTTTTGCACCCTGAATTCCTCATTGGCTGAATTCTTCAGAGAGGTACATCTTCCTGGTGTCAAATATAGTTCACTCCTCAAAATACCTACTCTATTGGTTCAGGACAAAAATACTTATCTAGCAAATGTCCCGGGGCTCAAGAGTCCCCCTTTTCTGATACACAGCCTCTGTCAGGTATCAGGTGATCTGTAATTTTTCACCTTTGGGATGAATTGAGACAAGAACACTCTAATTTCCTGCTTGGGAAATGGGTCTTCTACTTCTCTGTGGTTCTATGATAAGCTCTAAACATACATTATACTGAAAATAGACCATAATGGTTAATTCAGACACTAGGAAATCACCTTAAAATTTAACTACAAGTTAAAATCATTTCTATCAGTGGCTTTCAAATGAACTAAACAGCAGAGCCGGACAGATGACCACAGTTAAAAGTCCATCCTGCTCTTGCAGAGAACCTGAGTTCTGTTCCCAGTACCCACACTAGGAAGCTCACAGATGACAGTAATTCCAGCTCCAGGGAATCTGACATTCACTTTAGACCTTCATGGGCTGCCAAATACACATGGTCTCTCTCTCTCTCTCTTCCTCTCTCTCTTCCTCTCTCTCTTCCTCTCTTCCTCTCTTCCTCTCTTCCTCTCTTCCTCTCTTCCTCTCTCTCTCTCTCTCTCTCTCTCTCTCTCTCTCTCTCTCTCTCTCTCTCTCTCACACACACACACACACACACACACACTCTAAAACCACGCTAGGTATGATAGCACATACCTGAATCCCAGTATTTGGTAATTAGAGACAGCTCTCTGTGATTTTGATGTCAGGTTGATCTACATTCAAGTTCCAGATCAGCCAAGGTTACATAGTGAAACACTGTCTCAAAAATAAGGAGGTTGGTGGGAGAAATAAAGGAAAAAGAAAAGAAATAGAGACTGAGTCTGGAGAGATGGCTCAGCTGTTAATAGCAGTGGCTTCTCTTCCAGAGTACCCAGGTTCAATTCCCAGCACTACATGGCAGCTCACACCTGTTTGTAACTCCCATTCCAGGGGATCGGATACCTTTACATGGATCTACATTTGGCAAAGCACCAATGAAAATAAATGAATATATAAAAAACATAAATTTTAAAAAAGATATAGAAATAGAGACTGGAGAGATAGCTCATGGTTAACAGCACTGATCTAGCAGAGAACCAAATTTATTTCCAAGGATGGCACAGCAAACAGTCTGAAAGTGCTTGTAAGTCCCGCTTCAGGGGATCAATGCCTCAGGCCTTTGTGGGCATCTGTACTTTCATGGACAGATACACACAATATCTATGACTTAAAAATAATAAACACATTTAAAACTAATAATGAAATAAATCTAAAGAGCAAAAAAATATATGAAGCTAAACCTAG
Organism: Phyllotis vaccarum; assembly: GCA_033318265.1. Lineage (NCBI taxonomy): Eukaryota > Metazoa > Chordata > Mammalia > Rodentia > Cricetidae > Phyllotis > Phyllotis vaccarum. The sequence goes on from JARWLC010000012.1 coordinate 109,079,982, forward strand.
CTTCCAAGAAACATCTCCCAATTCCTCGAAATGACTCTCTTGTTAGAGAAGTTCATACCTAACTCAGACCTGGTTTTTCTACCTGGAAATCCCCTTGGGAATTAGTATGAGTTTGTAGATTGTATAAATGGAATTAGAATGCCCCAAGTAAAGGACCCAGAAACAACACACTGGGCCAGGTTTCAGGCAAGTGTCTTAGGTCTAGCTACCCAGGCTAACCAATAGGCCAGCCTTAGTTTTTCTGTTTATTAGGGCCCATTAGACCATTGACTGTAGGGGTATTGTGTTGTTTCATGGTAAATAATTGTCCCACCCACTGGTTTAATAAAAAGCGCTGATTGGCCAAAGGCAAGCAGGAAGTGTGGGCGGGGCTACCAGACTAAGAAAATCTCTGAGAGCATAGTGCCAGAGAGAAGCTGGAGAGAAGCGGGAAGAAACAGAGAGGACAACCATGCTGCTCTAAGAAAAGGTACTGAGCCCCATGGCTGAACAGGAAGAATCATGGGTCAGATGAAGGGTACAGAGTTAGTAAGTTAGATGCCTGGGCCTGAGGCTGATCAGCCAAAAACTATTGAAAGCATCTGTGTGTCTCTGTGGGACTGTGGGACTGCGGGTCTGAAGGTCTATGGATCTGTGGGCCCTAAACTTTGAGGTTAGGCCCGAAAGTCCAGGCTAGAAACCTCCTACTACAATTGCCTAATGCATTTTTGGAGATCCAAAATTTTGGGAATTCTTGTCTTACAGATACTATAAATTAAAATAATGTGTTATCATATAGACCAAAGCAAATTGCTGACCCTGCTGGGACACTCTTCATTCCGTTCAGAGTTACAGATGGTTCTGTTAATTGAGAAGTCACATAACTAGCATTTTCTTCTTTACTTTAATCTTTATTGTTTGTTCCTGTGTGGTATACATGCACATGTGTGCGCATTTACCTGTGTCTAGGTATGTGTGTGTGGTGTGTGTATGTGTTGTGCATATGTGTATGTATGTGTAGATATGTACAGCTGTGTGTGTAGGTGTGTGTGTGTAGGTGTTTGTGTGTGTGTAGGTGTGTGAGTGTGTATAAGTGTATGTGTGGGGGGGTAGGTGTATATGTGTTGTGTGTGTACATATGTATAGATATGTGTAGTATATGGTTTCTGGCCTGGACTTTCGGGCCTAACCTCAAGGTCTAGGCCCACAGACCAGCAGACCTGCAGACCCACAGTCCCACAGTCCCACAGAAACACACAGATGCTTTCAATAGTTTTTGGCTGATCAGCCTCAGGCCCAGGCATATCACTTGCTAACTCTGTACCCTTCATCTAACCCATGATTCTTGTTCAGCCATGCAGCTTGGTACCTTTTCTTAGAGCAGTATAGTTGTCTTCTGCTTCTTTCAGCTTCTCTCTGGCTTCTCTCTGGCATTCTGCTCTGTGTTTCCTGTTCTCAAGAGTCTTCTTAGTCTGGTAGCCTCGCCCACACTTCCTGCCTGCCTTTGGCCAATCAGCGCTTTTTATTAAACCAGTGGGTGGGACAATTATTTACCATGAAACAACAGAATCCTCTACAGATATGTACAGGTATATGTGTGTATACGTGTTGTGTGTGTATGTATGTATGTGTAGATATGTACAGGTATATGTGTGCATGTGTAGATGTGTGTGTGTAGGTCAGACGTTGATGTCAGGAGTCTTCCTTGGTCATGCTCCACTTTATTGAGGCAGTCTCTCACTGAACCTGGATTTGAGGATTCTAGCTAGTCTAGCTAGCCAGTTGTTGAAAGGATTCTGTCTCTGCCTCCAAAGCAGGGATTACAGGTTTCTACCATGTCTGCCCATGTCATGTGGATCCCGAGGGTGTAAACTCCAATCTTCACACTTTCTTGGAATTCAATTTTTTTTTAGTGATTTGCTTATTTTTATTTTATGCACATTGGTATTTTGCCTGTATGTGTTCTGAAACTGGAGTTACAGACAGTTGTGAACTGCTAAGTGGGTGCTGGGAATTGAACCCGGGTCTTCTGGAAGAGCAGCCAGTGCTTTTAATTCTTGAGCCAACACTTCAGCCCCTCTTGGCATGCTTTTTTATCCATGGAATCATCTTTCCAGCCCTTTTATATTTTGAGTGTTTGTGTATATGTGTGTATGATATATGTCATAGTAGTAAATTGTCACACAATTTGAGATCACTGAGAACCTGGCTCTTAGAGTAGGGCTGCCCCCCTCCCCACTTCAGAGCATGCTATCTTAAAGTGTCCCATAAGATGTCTTGCCTGTCTTGCCTCGGAATGGGCCAGCTCCCTCTAGCCCTGTGAGAAGAAAGAACAGCAAAACAGCCAAGGAAGAATATCAGAAGGAGTAAAAGTATTGTGTCCTTGAACACAATGGGAGGTAAACATTCCCAGGCAGCTTTCCAAAGCAAGAGACTCAGCTACTGTTTAATCACATGATATAAAGATACCTGTGGTGGAAATGGCCAGTGGGAAGTCTCACTCTGGAGAGCTGTTCTGCCTGGAATCCTCTGGTGTTCAGATGTGCCAGCTGACTGGTGTTTGGGGCTTCCCCAGACAGCCTCTGTTGGGTGGTCTAAGTACCTGGTCTCATGCTTTGCTGTCTTTCTGCTGCTTGTTTAATTCTTTCAAAACCATAAGCACGGATAGCATGGATCCTTCCATAAGGTACATTTCTTTTCTGAAGGAGAAAATATTCAAAGGTTGCTAAGCAAATCCCCAGCTCTGCAGAACTTCTCTTTTGTGTATTGGCTTGATAGCGAATGAGCCAGGTTGGTCTTTGTGAAGAGTGGGCCTGAAGATTTTGAAAGCTTTGAAGCTACACCATGTGGCTTAGGCTTCAAAAATGGTAACTGGGAGAAATATAACCCTTTTGTCTGGGTTGAGACTGGTGTTTGCTAATGGCCTACTGGAAAGCTATGGAGGATGAAGGTTCCTCACAGACAGAAAAATGTTCAATGGGAAAAGGAGGTGGCAGATTTGCAGAGCTGTTGATGATATCGCAATGGCAGACAAATGTCCTTAGAGGAAGTGGAGGACCAATGGCAGGAAAGGTCATCTGGCTTTAGTGTTAGTGACTGCTGGGTTGAAAGTCATTTGGATGGGAAGTTAACCCTGTAAAAATTCAAGGACTGAAAACTGCTGTTTAATTTGGAGAAAGTATTTTGGAATCAAGGCAGATAGTGAATATTACCTAAATCTAGAAGAAACTCAAATTTCCCATTGTATAGGATAAGAAGCAAACCTGAAGTCCATTGGTCTGACTGACTTCCAGCACCACCATCTAGACCAGTGCTGAACATCCTATATAAAATAACCAGAAAGAAATTTCAGTTTTCATGGGACCTAAGCAAGATCAAGCATTTGAACATGCAAAACAGACAATATGTGGCACTAGTGGTCTGGCTGGTCAGAACAGACCACGTTGAATTATAAGGAGCAGCTGATGGCATGTATGCCAGCTGGAGTTTGTGGCAGAACTGAGGAAAACAGAAGGTGCCTTCAGGCTTTTGGAATAGAAGCCTGCCCTCTGCCAGTGAAGCATTTGGTAGAAACTGAACCATTCACTGCCTATTACAAAGCATTGATGAGGCTCCACATTCCAAATACAACATAGGCATACCTCAAACTCACCACTTATAAAACAGGGCACTCATAGGAGCCTCCTGTCCTCCTGGTGGAGTCTTGGCCACAGGAAGAAATCAATAACACTGTCCTAGTAGAACGTAACACATTAATAAGCTGGGCCTAGTGGCACATACTCTGGAGGCAGAGGCAGGGGGATCTCTATGAGTTCAAGGCCAACCTGGTCTAGGGAGTGAGTTCCAGGATAGCCTGGGTAATAGTCAGACCTTCATAGAGAATCCTTGTCTTGAAAAACAAAACAAGAAAAAGCACATTTCAGGTACATTTAGCTGTAAATCTTAACGTAATCAGTTCGTGTTTGGTGTTGATGATACTTATTGTTCTAGAAACCTATTGCAAAGAGTCAGCTGGTAAGGAGCATTTACCTCTGACCCCACACTCAGGTCCTAGCAGGCCCACACACCTCTTCCCTCCACCTACAAGAATAAATGAATAAATGTAATTTAAAAATTAAAAAAAAAAAATTGGGGCCAGAGAGATGCTTCAACAATTAAAAGAGAAGACTGTGTAGTGCTCTAGTGGAAGACCAGAGTTCAGTTCTCAGAACCCATGTGAGGAAGCTCACAACCATCTGTAACTCTAGCTCTAAGGGGGATCAGATGCCCCCTTGTGACCTCTGTGAGCACCTTTACTCAGATGCATACATAATGCACATACATAATATTATCACACACATAATAATTAAAAATAAAACAAATCCTTAAAAAATGTTAAAATTTTTTATAAAATAATTTGATACAGAGGAGTGTTATCTGTGGAAATATTTGTAAATAATACATGGATGGAGTATGCTATGCTGCCATTCCTTAATGCTAATTTACTAGACACAAACTTTGCCATCATGACTGTCTTTGAATTAACTGTTCCACAGTAAGAATATAATGTAATTCTACTGACTTTCTATACAAACCATCCCTGGCTTTTGAGTAGTGTCTGCTTTGCTTTAACCTATCTTCCGATCACACCCCTGTGAGATACATGGCTGTGTGATAAGGATATAGTGTATAAGGCTTCTTATCATAAAGAACTCCACTTTTTGTGTCAGGTACTCTTTTCCTGCATCCTGTGATGATAACCTCATCATCATTGTACCTGCTTTGGCTACTATTGCGGCAGCTACATCTTTGTTAGCCATTCCAGAACTTACTACTGGGTTGCAAAATGAAATTTCAGTTAGAAGCTTCACCATTAAAGTAGTGAACAATACTGCCTTGGCCTTAACTGCAATTGAGAATGAATCAAACGTTTTCTTCTTCCGGAAAACACCAAATGGCGGACAAAGCCCGTGCAGTAGGGGCCCGGAGAACCCTGGGGCCAGGGATTAGCAGCTTTATAGAAGGATTTAGCAGCAGCAGTTGGAGGCGTGGCTAAGGCTTTAGGGCTCCTGAAGGTAAAGCCGAAGAGAAGGACTGGATTCCCATCACCAAGCTGGGCTGCCTGGTCAAGGACATGACGATCAAGTCCCTGGAGGAGATCTACCTTTTCTTCCTGCCCACTCAGGAATCTGAGATTATTGACTTTTTCCTGGACGCATTTCTAAAAGATGAGGTTCTAAAGATCATGTCAGTATAGAAGCAGACTCGGGCTAGTCAGAGGACCAGGTTCGAGAATTTTGTTGCTATTGGGGACTATAATGATCATGTCAATTTTTGCATTAAATGCTCCAAGGAGGTATCTACTGCTCTCTGAGGGCCATCATCTTGGCTAAGCTTTCCTTTGTGCCTATGTGGAGAGGCTACTGGGAGAACAAGATTGGCAGGCTCCACCCTCTTCCATGCAAGCCGACAGCTGCTGTGTTTCTGTGTGGGTGCTTCTCATCCCTGTCCCCAGAGATGCTGGCATCGTCTCTGCCTCTGTGCCCAAGAAGCTACTGATGATGACCAGTATTGATGACCTCTGAACATCATCTGGGGCCACACCGCCACCCAAGGCAACTTCGCCAAGGTCACCTTTGATGCTATCTCCAAAACCTACAGCTACTGGACCCCCAACCTCTGCAAAGAGACTGTGTTCACCAAGCCTCCTTATCAGAAATTCACCGACCATCTTGCAAAAACCCTTACCAGTCTCACTTCAGAGGACCCAGGCTCTAGCTATGACCATCACATAAGCGTTTTAATACAAGAAGAACAAAGTGAATTGAATTAATATGTGCCAAGGTATATTTGAGCTGCTGTTGATTATCATTACAGTATCTGGAGTGTAGAACATTTCCAGCCATGTGTTGTTTTGACCTTAATAATGATTCTCAGAATATTTCTGCATTGATCTCAGATTTACAAACAAAATTAGTAAAATACCACTTGTTCCATAGAACTCTTAGAATGGGTTGCAGGCTGAGACATATAAATGTGACATCACTGCCTGCACTTGCATCGATGGCATTGTGACTGTCGCTGCTTTCACCCACTGTACTCACTATTCACTGTAGTCCCTTCCTATCCTGTAACTAGACAAGAACAATTTAAAAACCAGTTGTAACACACATTGTACTAGTACACTGTTGTGCACTGTTTAAGATTAGTCCTCCACTTCAGACACAAGTAGGTATAACCTCCTGCCCAGGGATTGACTGCCCTACCCCTGGCCCTGCGAAAAAATGAACGGAGACCAGCCCCAGAATGAAAATGCCATGTTGAAAACAGAGAGAAAATTGGCATAGTAAAAACATGGCATTGAACACAGCTGGGAGGTAAACTACTTCCAAGTATCTTCCCAAAGCAGAAGGCTGAATTATTTTGTGATATAAAAGTATCTGTGGTGGGAATGGCTAATTAGAAGTGTCATCCAGGATAGGCTGTGAGACCCTCTTTATCCACCAGAGGCCTAGCTTACTGCCTGCACCCTGTCTTGGACCTTCTGGTTGTGGTAGTGTCTGATGTGATGCTCTGCTATCATTCTGTTGGCTTATTCTTGTTTCCATGCTTGTTGTATAGTCAATAAACTCATTCATTTACAACAGAAAGCACACTACCAAGGAACATCCACCATAGAAAACGGTGTTCATGTGTGTGAGTGTGGGCCCACACCTGTCAGGACAACCACATGCTATCAGTAGATAACTTTGAGGATCTTGCTTCTACCTTGAGACAGGGGATCTTGTTCACTGCTGCTTATGGCAGGCTAACTGGCCTGTGATCCTCCAAGGAGTCTCCTGTCTCCACACTGTATCTTGATATAGGAGAACTGAGATTATAGATGCTATAACATGCTACTGAATTTGGCTTCTAGAGATACAAATTCAGATCCTTATACTTGCACCGCAAATATTTATGACGGAGTCATTTCTCTAATGCCCCTGTGTTGGATAATTTTGATTGACAACTTGATTGTACCTGGAATCAACTAACATCTTAGCTTCTGGACACTCCTGTGAAGGATTTTCTTGACCAGATTATTTGAAACAGGAAGACTCGCCCTAAATCTGGACAGCAGCTTCTGTGGCACCCAGATAAAAGAACATGGAAGAAGGAAACTGCTTTTTGCCTGCTTGGTCACTGTCACTAGTAAGTCAATCTCGTCTGTTGCTGGCATGTTTCTTCACCAGTATTAAAAGCAATTTCTTTGGGATTCCAACAGAGATAGAAGATTAGCAGCTCTCCAGGCATCCTGCAGGACTCCAGTGCCAAATTTTGATGGATGAGATATCCAAGCCTTGGGGACATATTAGCAGGATTCTTGCCCTTTCCAGCATGAGACAAACGTTGTTGGACTACCCAAACGGCATCCTGTAGGCAACATGATAAGACTCTCCATACACTGTAGGGTCTGAATGAGAATGTCACTGATGGGCTCCCGTATTTGAATACCTGCTCCCTGTTGGTAGTGCTGTTGAAGGAAGTATGTCACTGGAGGTAGGATTCAAACTTTAAAGAATCAAGCCATTTTTCCATTAGTTTTGTGCTTGTGGTTCCATATGTGAGTTCTCAACCTTCTGTTCCCTGACGCCATGCTTACTCTTTGCTGCAATGCTGTCATGCCATTAGTGATTCTAACCCTCTGGAACTGTAAGTTCAATATATTCTTTCATATCCTGATCATGGTGTTTAGCAAAGGAAATTTCTCTCTCTCTCCTACCTTTCTTTCGTTCTTCCTTTCTATCTGTCCACCTATCTATCTTCTAGATTTGCTTTATAAGTTCCATTTCTTTAGAGAGAATCCTAATACACCCTGAGGGGACTGAGGAACAAATTTGGAGACCTCTGCATGTTAGGTAAGTGCTCCACATCTTCAGTTCTTCACTTAAAAAAAAAAAAAAGGTTATTTTTGTGAATATGGTGGGTATATGCACAAGAGTGCAGGTATCCATGAAGAGCAGAAGGGAGTGTAGTATTCCCTGGGGCTGGAGTTACAGCTGGTTGTTGTGGTGGCTTGAAAGAAAATGGCCCCAAAGGGAGTGGCTCTACTAGGAGGTGTGGCCTTGTTGGAGGAAGCTGTCACCGTGGGGACAGGCTTTGAGGCTTCTCTTTTCTTGAGCTTCACTCAGTGTGACAGTAATGGGCTTTCTGTTGCTTCTGAGTCAAGATGGAGGACTCTCAGCTCTAGTACCACATCTGCCTGCATGCTGCCATGCCCTGAATCTCTGAAACTGTAAGTGAATGACTTCAATTAAATGTTTTCTTCTATAAGAGTCACTGTGCTCATGGTGCCTCTTCACAATAATAATAATAATAGTAATAAATCCAGACAAAACAAAAAACCTAACTAAGACAGTTGTGAATCATCAGATGTGGGTGCTAGGAATCAAACTTCTATCCTCTGGAAGAGCAGCAAGTGCTCCTAACAACAAAGCCACCACTCTATCCCTGTTCCTTACTTAAAGAAAACAAAGTAAAACAATAAACAAACAAACAAACAAAAACCCAACTTCTTTTGAGATGGTCTCACTATGTATCTCTGGCTAACCTGAAACTCTCTATGTAAATCAGGCTGGCCTCAAACTCACAGAGATCCTACAGTCTCTGCCTCTTGGGTGCTAGGATTGAGGATATGCACTGCCATGCCTGGCTTTGACAACCTTCAATGTTCTTTTTAGGTATCTGTGTGTAAGATGTGTATGTGGGTACCCAATTACTGTGGTGTTCTGGTGGAAATCAGAATGCAGCTTTGTAGGGTTACATCTCACCGTCTATATTTATTTAGGTGGAATTAAACTCTGTAGACAAGGCTGGCCTTGACCTCACAGGAATCCACCTGCCTCTGCCTCTACTATTACAAGCATGTTTCACTACCATCACCCTGCTCCAATTCTTCTTCTTCTTTTTTTTTTTTTTTTCCTTTTCAGTAAGGTCTCTCACTATACCTACTTAGGGAGTTTGAGGCCATCTTGACCTTGTCTCAAACAAATGCCATTAACAATTGTAGTAGTTTGAAAGAGGAATGTCTTCTAAGGCTCAGGGATTTGAACACATGGTCCACAGCTGGTGGCTCTATTTGTAGAGGTCATGGGGATATGAGGCTTTGCTGGAAAAAAAGATGTCACCGAGGGTGGGCTTTGAAAGCTTAAAGCTTCACCCCATCTCTAGTTCACTTTTCTGCTTCTAGCTTCAGGTTGAGACATGATCTCTGGACTTCCTGTTTCAACTGGCATGCCTGCCTGCTGCTATGATTTTTTGACAGATGGACTCTTATCCACAGGAAACATAAGCCTAAATAAACCCTTCCTCTTGTAAGCTGTTTTGATCATGTGTTTTATCACAACTACAAAAGTAGCCAATCAGCAACACTGATAGGCCTTTACGCAACTATATTTAATTTTTATTATTTTTTATGTGTTTAAGTGTTTTGCCTGCAGTTATAGCTGTGCAACTGTATCTTTTCTGGTGTCTGGGAAGGGTTCTCTGGAACTGGAGTTATAGACAGCTGTGCTTAGTCATGTAGGTACTAGAAATCAAACCTGGGCCATCTGCAGGAGTAGCCTGTGCTCTTAAAAAAATTGTGCCATCTCCTCAGCTCATATATATTAATATAACATATATGTCATATTATGTATCAATAAACACACAATGTACCATATAATATTAAGTATATTATATATCATATAAGAGCAAATACATTATTGCTGGGGTCTTGGCTTGGTCCTGAGATAGTGAAAGGGCATTAGTGTGAAAAAATACACTGAGCACCAGATGAGGTTCAAGAGGTTGCCCCAAATAGCTTCAGCTGTCTTTATTTATACTTCAAAACTGAGCATCTTTTCCCATACTAACGAGGTTTTCCCACCCTCCAATGTTAATTTCTAGCAAAAACAAATGTGTCAAATATGTCTTTTCCCCAACCTTTACACCAAAATATCTTAAACGAAAACAACACATCATTTTGCTAGCTTGGCCAAATACTGAGCCAGATACAACTTGTCTTTACAAACTAAAAGGTGATAAACATAAGCCCACATTATTTACAGAAATAGGGGTGATGTGCCTCTGATCCTGTCAGCACTGAATCAGAACAGCTCAACCCCACCCCCCCAGTCTGATGCCCTGGAGCTGCAGTTATAAATGTTGTGAGGTGCCTGAAGTGAATGCTGGGATGTATGTCCTTAGGAAGAGCTACACATACTCTTAACTTCTGAACCATCCCTTTCATGTGTTTTTTTTTTAGTCACCAAAGTAATGTTTCATTATGGCATTTTCGTACATACCTTGTTTTGGTTGACTGTCCTCTCCCATTTATTTCCACAATTCCTACCTCCTCAAAAATGTACTCTCTTACCCCCTTCCAGTTTAACGCTTCTACTTCTCTCTCTTTAAGTATGGGTGTTTTTCCTGCATGTATGTCTGAGCATTACATGCATGTCTCATGCCATAGGACAAAAGAGGGTGTCAGGCACCCCTGGAGCTGGAGTTACAGACAGTTGTGGGTCACTATATGTGTGGTGGGAATTGAACCAGGATCCTTTTTGGAAGAGCAGCAAGGGCTTTTAACCACTGAGCCATCTCTCCAGCCCAAACTCCTATTTCTTTACATCCCCCTCCCACCATGATCCCTTTTCTGGGGTCATGATTTACACACACACACACACACACACACACACACACACACACACACACACACACACACACACACAGAGCTAAGATTTACATATGTAACAGTTTTATCTTTTGTTTTGTTTTGAAACAGGGGCTTACTCTGCATCCTTGGCTGGCCTTGAACTCACAGAGAACTCACATGTCTTTGCCTCCTGAGTGCTAGATTAAAGTGTGTGCCACCATGCCTGGCCTAGTTTTACTCTGAATTATTCCCAAAATAGAAAATACACAAGTTGCTAAATTGCCTCTAAAAAAGTAAGCTATTTGGGCCAGCAAGCTGGCTCAGTGGGTGAGAGAAATGCCAACTTCCCTTCCTGAAACCCACTCCTGAAAGTTGTCCTCTGACCTCCATATATTGCCATGTGTATGCCAGCTCTTCCTGAAACACACATGCACATGAGCACACACACCACCAGTAAAAATCAGAAAAAAGTACTAGGACCTCACATGTTATCTAAAATTCCATGAAAACCAAATATTCTTTAAAAATACAGACTTCCTCCTACAAAACTAATCATTGTATACAGAAAAGATGGAAGAGAACAGCAAAGGAGTTACCAATTCAACATGTTTGTAAGCTAAATTTGGTAACACACATATACAATTTTATTATTTACAGATAGGGATTCTCTACGTAGCTTAGGCTGGCCTCTAAGAGCTTTGATTTAATACAGCAGTTTTCAAGTACACAGTTTTCCTTGAGGTACTTCCTTAAAATTCAAGAACAGTCTTGGGTGATTTTTCTTCTCAGTGGTCTATCTTATATTTATTTATTCATTCAAGGAATGAGGCATTTATTGTACTCTGAGATGCTGGTGATACAGATTAGTAAACCAGTTTGTATGTGCAGAAATGCAATCCAGTACTTCAGGCTGGTCTTGAACTCACTATGCATTCCAGACTGGCCTCTAACTTGATCTTCCAACACAGTCTCTAGAGTGTGTTGGGATTGCAGGAAAGCCCATGAATAACCTTCTAAGACCATTTTTTATTATTTGTGTGTGTGTGCCTCCAGAGACTGGAAGAGGGCACTAAATCTCCTGGAGCTGGGGTTATAGGCAATTTGAGCCATATCAAATAGGTGATAGGAACTGAACTCTGATCCCCAGAAAGAACAGCAAATGCTCTTATGGATTAGGCCTCTTCAGTTTCCAAAAATTTTACAAAAATACAGCAGTGGAGACTGAACTTAGAGATTTGAGTGTATTGGGCAAATATTTAGCCACCAAACCATTCTTGGTTCTCACGAATAGTTATTGAGAAAACGTAAATCAGTGTTCACAATAACTCCCCAAAGCCACCCAAAGAAATCTCAGTGATAGCCAGAGGAGGGGGGAGGGCTTTGTGAGGGGGCATATCATTAGAATGCATGTTATCAGTTTTACTTTGTGAAGTAGGAAAGACTGGCTCATTTGGTAAATTCCAAGAATAGAAAACTGCACTTGAGTGGAGAACGAAGCTCTGAAGCTCTGTTAGTAGACTTCTTTAATAACATTCACTAATACCAGTATACCCTATAAACCCAACATGGGCATGCCTGCTATCCCACTACTTCAGAGGAGGAGGCAGGAGACTTAGAAGTTCAGGGTTAAACCCTTGGCAGCCTAGGAAGTCAGCCGGGGCTACAAAATACCCTGACTCAATGCCCCCCCCCCCAAGTCACAGACGGAGGAGGGAAACACAAAATTCAAAAGACTCCGAATTTACAAAAAGACAATTTTTATTTTATGATTTTGGAGAAAGGGTTTCATGTATCCTAGGCTGGCTTTGAATTTACTATGTAGCAGAGGGATGCTGGCCTTGAATCTCTGGTAGACAGAGAAGAACCATCTCACCGTGCTGGAGATGGATTCCAGGACTTCCTGAACGCTAGGCAGGAGTTTACAAACTGAAGCCTGGGTGGTGGTGGTGGTGGGGTGTGCCTTTATCATGAAAACAACAGAATCAACGATGGAGGTGTTAGCTCAGGGTCCCGAGGCACACAAAGACAGATCGACAAAAAGGTGTCTGCAGACAGCAGTGACTGAGTGGACCAGACGGATCATTTTTCCTGGGTTGGCAGATTATGCAACATGGCTAAGGGCACCACGAACGTGAGGGTGAGGCCCGACAGAAAAGCTTTTGTCAGCAGCATCTCCATCCCCCCCACCCCCATCCTCGCCCCACCGGTCCGCCATCAACCAGGACGCACCCGGGCCTGGCCCCGCCCCTCGCCCCGCCCCCGCGCTGCCCTCCGGGCGAGGCCCCCCTTCTGACCTCGCCCTACCCGCTCTTTTCCAGTCTCCACTCCCCTTAGGAGCGTACCCGAAGAAGGGTGCTACTGCCCAGACCTGGGAACAAACAAGCTTTTCTCCCTGGCCCGAAGGGATCCAACGTGGCCGATAACTCCGAGTCGGAAGCGGAAGTGACGTCAGCCCGACCCCCCCCCTCTCTCGGAGCTCTGAGACCTTCTCGGTGCTTGTCCGAGGGCTCTCCTCTCAGCTCGGTGAGGGTTCGGTGATGGGATGCGGGGGCCGGCGCCGGGAGGGAGAGGACGAGGTAGGCCTCGGTGGGGAGGCGGGCCGAACTCTGCCGGGGCTGCGCGTCCTCCGGGTTCTGCAGCCCTTCCAGGTGCCGCGGCCTGAGTGCGCATCACGGTTCAGCCCCGAGCTCTGCATCCACCTTTCTTCCAAAGCCTGGGGAAAGTAACCTTTGTGGAATTTCTCTTCTCCCCTTCCCCCCAGAAGGAATAGACTTTCCGCCATTGGCATCACACTGAGACGCTGCTTCTTCCATTCTCGAACCCGGCGATTCTGTCTGCTGTAGCCGAGCTTTGGCCGAAAGGTGGGTGAGGACAGTCCTTTCCTCGTTTTTTCTTTGTGTGTGTGTGCATGTATGTGTGTGTGTGTGTGTGCGCGCGCGCGCGTGTGTAAAGGAATGTTTTATTCTAAAATTTCGCTTTCGTGGGACATCTGTTTACCTGAGACACATTGCATTCTGATTTTTTTTTAAAAAAGGTAACTTTGTTATAAATTTATGCAGGATGCATTTATCTATATGTAAATATAAACGGACATAAACCCTACACGGGTCTCTTTGTGTCGCAGAAAAGTAAGGATACCAAGTTACTCTCGTTTGATGCTGGGGGTGCAACTCGGGACCTCATGATGCTAAGCACTATCCTGCTGAGCTACACTCCAGCCCAAATAGTTAGCTATTGTCTGAACGTTGTAGGCCTCTGCCTCCTTGGAGACTTTAAAAATGGAGGCTTTGTTAGGTTAGTACTGATTGGCTTTTTTCAAGGAAAAATAACGTTTTATGGTGAACTGTTTGAAATACGTTGAGGATTTCGGACAGATACTTTTACAGAATAGGTAATGCATCTTCTAAAAAAAAAAAAAAGATAATCCACCCGATAAGTCCTTAATAGTAATGTTTCAACTAAGATAATTAAAAACAATAATGTTATCTGATACCTTTGTGTGAAATCTGAATTCTTCGTTGATATAAAATTGCGTGTTTTTTGCGTCTAAGATCTCTTCAAAGTTTCTTTGTTTTTGTGATAGAGGCGATTGAATCTGGGGCTTTGTGCCTGCTGGGTAAGCTATAACTGAGCTATAACCCAGACCTCTTTATTTTTTGTTGTTGTTTATTAGTATATTTTAAATTTTAATTATTTCTTAGAGCGAGATTTTTGTATGGGGTGTGGGTTTATGCCTTCGAGTGCACTGCCCTGGAATGCCAGAGAAGGGCATGGGCCCTTGGAGCTAGAGTTACAGGAGGTTATGAGCCACCAGGTGTAGTGTTGGGAACCAGATCTCAGGTTCCCAGGAAGAGCAGTTTGTACTCTTAACCTGTAAGCCATTTATCTCCTCAATCCTCTCTTTAAGGTTTTTACATTGAAAATTTCAGATGTCTTTTAGAATCTCTGAACCTAGAGCAGCCATATTTTTTTTATAGTAACTTTTTCAGGAAATGTGTGTTTTTCCCCATTTCTGTGTATATTTTGATAGTTTGTTTTGTTGGCATTTTTGTTCATTAAAAATGTTCTTTTAAACTTTTTCTTGTTGAGTAGTTGATGCTTTAATGGCTGAGTGAAGTGGTAGAGCTCTTGCCTAGAATATTGAGGCCTTGGGTTTCATCCTCAGCACTACAAAGGAAGGGGGAGATAGTGAAGGAATTCCAGCCTAAGCTTGTTCTTAAAATCCAGAATAAATGCATTACAAATTGATCAGAGTTTTGAAAGTTAATATACTCTATTGAGTATTGAGTTAATACATTCTATTGGTATATGAGAATACATGAAGAAAATAAAAGTTGTGTGTGTGTGTGTGAGAGAGAGAGAGGTATGCAAGAGAGATTGAGAGAGACAGACTGGGGAGTGCTGAACCTACGGTATTGGTCATGGTAAATGCTCTATCACTGAACTACACCCCCCAACCTTTTAGCTTTAAACTACATTTTATTTTGTCCACATGGATGCATATATGTGCTGTGGTGTGTGAGGAGGTCTGAGATAACCTAGTGGAGTCCATTCTTTCCATCTTGTGGGTCCTGGGAATTGGACTCTGGGAACATTAAGGTTTTTGGGCTTGGTGGCAAATGACTTTAAACATTCACCCATCTCTCTAGGCTTTGCGCTTCTCCTCTCCCTTCTCCTATCCCTCTCCCCAGCGTAATGGTTCCATACCTTTTTACTTGAATATTCATTGTATGAAATAATGGGTTTCATTATGACATTTTAATACATTCATATATTTTGATCATACTCCCAAGAGAAGTGAGTTCTAAGTTGAGACTAAATGACAGGGTCTAGGAATAGCCATGTTGAAAGAGAAGGACGTAGGAGGAGGAGAGAGCATGGGAAGCAGTGACTAATTATATTTGTGAAGCCCAGGAGGAGAGCCTCAGGAGTTAATCCCAGGCTCCATGGTGATTTCACTCATTTTCCTGGGTGGTACACAAACTCTTATACCAGCGATTGGGTGCTGGAGACAGGCAGGAAGACTGATGCAAGTTTGAGGCCAGCCAAAGCTATAGCCAGACCCTATTTAAATAAACAAGAGGGCTCGGTGGCTAAGAGCACTGGCTGCTCTTGTAGAGGACCTGGCAGCTCCCAACCATCTGTAACTACAGGTCCAGGGGAATCCAGTGCCCTCTTTGGGAGTCCATGGGCAATAGACATACATACAGGTGAAAACACTCATACCCACAAGATAAAATAATCACAACAATGAAACAAAACTGCATGGAAAATTCACCTATTTTAGTTATTAATCTTAGGAAATGTTTTTGTTCCTAAACAGTCAAAGCCTCTTTGAGTGGTTTTTAGACCTCCTTGGGTTTCCCCCATCCAAACTAGGCCTCAGTTTCCCTGGGGGAATGTTCTAGTTCTACTTACAGGAGGAACCCGTCCTGTGAGACTGCTTACAGATACCGACTTGAGTTGGAACTCCTCCAGGGGTAAAATGACCAGAAGACTCCAGTGTGGTGTAGCCGAAAATATCAAGACATACTTTGGTTTAACAATATCCATGTTATCTTCTATATTTGCCTTTTAAGGGACATAGATTAAAAATTGGTGTCAAAGGAAGCAAAATGCAGAAAAGCTAGGCATGGTAGTGAACACCTATAAACCCCAATATTTCAGAGGCGAAGCAGGAGGATCTTGAATTCTAGACCAACCCGAGTGACATACTGAATTCCAGGTAAACCTAGGCTACCTTGTCCCAGAAAACCCAACCAATCAAAGGAAAACATTTAGTAAACCATCCAGTTGGTGAGGTTGTATGTCTAATGCTGGTGACAGAATGTAGTGAAGAAATAATTTGAACTGCTAGTAGTGCCTGCTAAATGTTTGAATGTGAATGTTCTGACATATTAGTATAAAACTAAAACATTTAAATATTAAATGTGAATACTATTGAAAGTATTCACAATTATTTTCTAAAATTGTATTCAGTTAGAAACAGCTATGTGGGCAGGGGAGATGGTTCAGTTGGCCGAGTGCTTGCTTAATGTGTAGGAAGCCCTGGATTCCATCTCTAGTTCTGCATACACTTGACTATAATATACCTGTAATTTTAGGACTCAGTAGGTGGAGACAGGAGACTTATTTTACAATAATTGGAGGGATAAATAATGGTAGGTACCATACACAGATGAATTTTTTTTGATATTTTTTTCTTTTCTTACCCTTGGAATCCAGAGCCTTGTGAATACTAAACAAGTGCTATACCACTAAGCTATATTTCTGTCCTTCACACAAGAATGTCTGCCTCTGGCAAGTCATGGATTTGACTATTAGAAAACACTTGTTTAGGTGCTGGAGAGATAGCTCAGAGGTTAAGAGCACTGGCTGCTCCTCCAGAGGTCCTGAGTTCAATTCCCAGCACACAACCATCCAGAATGGGATCTGGTACCCTATTCTGGCCCTCAGGCATGCATGCAGGCAGAACACTGTATACATTATAAATAAAATAAATCTTAAAAAAGATAACACCTATTTAAAAAAAAATAAAAGAGAACATATGTATACTTATTAACGAGTGCCTAACAAGTTTTAACACATTTATTGGCTTAAAATGTCACATGACTGAGTATGTTGATGGACACCTATAATCTTAGCACCTGTAAGAGGCAGGTAAAACTCAGGACCAGCCTGTGCTAGATAGCAAAGGTGGAGGTGGAAAGAACTAGTGCTGTGTTATGTAACGTGTATTAAAGGAGAACTTGAGGCATCTGCAACAGTTAAGATGTGATTGCTCAGGTATTTTGCATGTATTTGACATTTGTAATAGTAAACAAACAAGTCTATATTCTAGCTAGAAAAATACAAAGGAAGTTGTAACTTTTCCCCAGAGTGAGGAGAAACAGTCCTTCGTAGACATTATACCATTATCACAAACCATATTCGCTAATCCTCATGTTTAGACACATTCTGAGTGAATAGTATTGTTACTCAAAGATGAAATTAGAATTAAGGGCTTATGACTCAGACCTGGAAGTAAGCTAAGAAAATTGAGGGTTATAAAGTGAGTTTGATGCCAGCTATCTTCAGTGTATATAGTATATGTGGGATCTTAGGTTCCATTCCCAATACCAGAAAGGGTAGTGGAGCTGGATGAGAAGCTGAACCTGGTGGTCTTAGGATTGTGAATGTAAGGCATGTGGGTTATATAGGGAGACTGTTTCAAAAGAAGAATAAAACAAATTTCCAGTGTTTGCAAAGAAAAAATGGAAAAAAGATTGAATGCTTGGACAAGTTATTACAATCCAATGCAAAAGGATGGGAGCTCATCTCATATTACTTAGGCTGTTCTCACACTGTAGCCCAGGCTGCCTTTGAAATCCCCATCTTTCTACCTCAAATTCCCAATTGTTAGGATGTGTGCCACCATCTGTGGCTTTTACTCCCCCCTACCCTCATTATTTTTTCAGGCATTGTTCCCAAAATTTCCTCTGCAAGAATGTTGTTCTTTATTTACTTGACAGAACACCCTTCATTCTCTTTTCTCCATTTTATAGATTTTTTAGGTGTGTGTGTGTGTGTGTGTGTGTCTGTCTGTCTGTCTGTCTCCAAAGGTCAGAAGAGTTGGATCTCCTTGGAGTTAGTTATAGGCAATTGTGAGCTGCCAGCATGGGTACCGATTCTCCGTGAGAGCAGTGTGCACACTCTTAACCCCCAAGCCCATCTCTGCAATCTCTTTCCTTTGTTTTATTTTTTTATTGTAACTTTCTGTATCGTGGAAGTATACGAAACTCCAAGCTTCCCTTTTACTTTGAATGTATCCTTGTACCCCATTTTCTCTTTGGTATTTGGGGACAATTGCTGTAGCCTGTGGGTTAGTGCCCTTTTGCCTTTGACTGGGTACTTGGTGCTAGACAAGGCTCAAATGACCAGGTAACAGTCTCACTTCCAGTGTATTGTGAGGAATGCTTCCCCGGAATCCAAAATGGAACTGAAGGCAAAAAATTCTTTGTGAAGAGCCAGTTTCACGTGTACTCATCTGTTCTCCACTCAAGTTCTGTGGAGGAGACTATACCATGTAAAGTTCTGACTCAGCCTTCTGTGTTAGAAGGAAGTGTTACGTTGTTCTGATACGTATTATGTAGGCATTTGTTGTATGGTTTTTTTGAGGGAGTTTTGCTCTGTAGTGTAGAAGAGCCTCAAATTCACTGTCCTCTGACCTACAAAGCATACATCAACACACTCATTGTGTAGTCCAGGCTAGCCTTCAACTAGCTGAGGCTATCTGGGAACTCACTATGTAGTCTAGGCTAGCCTTGAACTTGCGTTCTGCAGCCTCAGCCTCTGAAATGCTGGTTTTACAGCTGCAGCTGCATCCTATCTTTACCTGATCAGTGGTTGCATCAATATTACACATGTTTAGACTTTTACCATTATTTTCTTAACAATATAACAACCACATAGTCTGTATATTATTATATTAGGGTTTTTTTCTTTTTTCTTTCTTTTTTTTTTTTTTTTTTTTTTTTGAGTTAGGCTCTCATGTTGCCCAGGCTTGCCTTGCACTCAATTATCCAGGGATAATCTTGAACTTCTAATCTGTCTATACCCCCCTAATGCTGAGATTACAGGCTTATGCTTTGTCAGGGATGGAAGTGAGGGCCTCGTGCATGCTTGGTAAGTACTCTGTCAACTGAGCTTTATTTTCAAACATGTATTAGGTACTGTGAGTAGTCTGGTGATGGTATCATATCAAGAAGTACATAAATAATACACAAATACTATGGTTTTTACATAAGGGATTTAATTATTTGCATATTTTGGGGTCTGTGGGGCACCTGGAGTCAATTGCCCAGGGACCCCAGGGATATCTACTGTACCAGAACATAGAATCTTGGGCTGGGGAGATGGCTTAGTAGTGAAAGCCCTTTCTGGGTTCTGAAGAATGGAGTTTGGATCCCCAGAGCCCACATAAATGTTGGGTGGGTGTGACAGCCATATAATTTTAGCACTCAAGAGGCAGAGATAAAAGATCTGTTGAGTAAGCTGGCTAGTTAGACTAGCTGAATCGGCAAGCTCTCAATAAGATGGAGAGTAACCAAGGGAGACTATAATCAAATTCAGGCTGCCTCATTAACATACTCACCTGCACCTACATGTGTGCCTGTGATGACAATTCTTGGCTGTCAACTTAACCACTTTTGGAATTGATGAGAACCCAAGGCACTGGGTACACCTGTGAGAGTTGTTCCTTCTTCCACTTCTCTCCCCTCCCCTCCCTTCCTCTCCCTTCCCCTCCCCCCTCTCCTCTCCCCTCCCTCTCCTCTCCTCTCATTTAATTGTATTTTATGTGCGTTGATGTTTTGCCTGCGTGTATGTTTGTATGAGAGTGTCAGATCTTCTGGAACTGTAGTTACTGACAGTTGTGAGCTGCCATGTGGGTGCTGGAAATTGAACCCAGGTCCTCTGGAAGAACAGCCAGTGCTCTTAACCACTGAACCATCTCTCCAGTCTTAAGGGATATGTTTCTTAGTTAAATCACTTGAAGTGGGAAGACCCACTTTTGAGTTCTTTTGAGTTTGGAAGATACACCATTAATGTGGCTCTTTTAGGGAGGAAAGATCTCTCTCTAATCTGGGCCACACCTTCTTAAATTTATAAATTCTGTTCCTCTAGAGAACCCTGACTGATACAGCACCCTACATACGAACCTGGATATACATATGCAAGCCATGGAGACATATATGAAAAACAATGAGTGTATTTGTGTATCTGTCTGTTTATGTATATTCTTGTCCTGCTTTTGACTTTTTCTCTACATTGGTTTTTCTCTAGTTTAGAACTTGCAAATTGTATTGATAGAAAAGGCATTTGCTTCCATTTTATGCATGGGAGCATATCTTTTATAGTGTGTAGACACAGGAATCTCATGGATGCTGCCAGTAGTTTTTGAAATTGTTTCCCTCATAACCTATTCAGTCAGCAGTCAATGCTCATCCTGATTGACTTAGTATTAACAGTTCCTGCTTTTTAAAATTCGATTTTGTTTATTTTCGTATGTTGGGAGGATGTGCCTCAGCTTACCTGTGGGAGCCAGAGGACAGCCTTTAAGGAGTCATTTCTCTCTTTTCTCCATGTGGGTCCCAGAGAGAGCATTAGGCCTTCCAGTAGGCACTCTGCCCACTGATCATCTCCCTGGCCCAGAACTCTTTCAGATCTGTCAGTATACCCACCTAGAGCCTTGGGATCCCCCATTGGAAGTTGATAAGGACATTTTCAAGATGCCTGGTTCCTTCAGGTCCCTCTGGCAGTTCATCTTGGCAGAGGAAATTTCTGGCTGTTACCTATGGAGTAAATTCCATCCCTCTGGGTGTGTCAGTGTTCATCTTGAGTCCCAGGAGCTGAGTTACTCTGGATACTCCTTAAGTCTCCTTTTTACCCTATGCTGAGGGTGACCCAGGCCTTGAACTGCAAGATGAGCATTCTGTACCACTGAGTGCATCCCTGGCTCAGGGATTCTCTTAAATCATCTGGGAAGGGATCCAGGCAGGTTACAAATACCTTGTTTCCTTTTAGACAGGGCAATCTATTTTTTGTGTATGGGCTTGCGTGCCTGTGTGTGTGCTCCCCCACCCCCGTGGTGTGTGTGTGTGTGTGTGTGTGTGTGTGTGTGTGTGTGTGTGTGTGAGAGAGAGAGAGAGAGAGAGAGAGAGAGAGAGAGAGAGAGAGAGAGAGAGAGAGAGAACAGGCATGCACATGGAGAGTCAGAGAGACAGTCTCAACGTTGCCCAGGCTGACCTGGAATTTCTTAATTCCAAGTTTTGAGGTTACAAGTGTGTACCCCTATGCCCATACAGATGTCCTTGTCACCACTCTTGTCTTTGTCCACCCTTAATTGTCCAGACAAATGATTGGCAGCTTCTCATAAATTAGTGTACAGGCCTCTTGGCAAGGCAGACAGCAAACACACTGTTTGAGGTTCTTTACTGAGATGATTTTTTTAAAAAAGACTACACATTTAATACATTTATTTTTTTGCTTTAAAAAAAATCTATGTATGTATATAGGGTGTGTGGGTGGGTATGTGTCAGTATGAATGTGGAATTGGGACAACCTCAGTTGTGGGTCCTTGCCTTCTGCCTTGTTTTTGAGTCTTTTCCCACTTTGTCCAATAGACGATCTGGCATTTCTGGGCTGCTTCTGTCTACTTCCCACCTTTTTATAGGCGCCCTGGGTTATAGATACTCATTCATTCTTCTGCTGCTTCTGAGGTTTGCATGGTTTCTGGGGCTTGGAACTGAGGTCTTCCTGCTTGCTTGACAAATGGTTTGCCTGCTCCTCAGTCCTCGGCGTTGGGATGATTTTCCATAAATACAAATCTTTGGACTTCAGTTGCTCTCCTTTCACGCGGTGCTGATATGTCATGCAGGCTCATTTGTGAGGTAGGTCTTGTCCTATGTTTGGGAACAATGTAACTGAAACCATTGTTGAACTAGTTCATTCCAAGGTCTTGGCACAGTTCTTACAATTTATTATTTGTACTCACTGGAGTTGACAGACCTTAGGATTTTGTAATTTTTTGGTCCATCCTTTTTGGGAGAGATTGTGTCTCATATAAGGTTGACCTTCAGCTTCTGTGTTGAGTCTATATGCATGTGCTCCTACCCCTTGTGCTATGTACTGCCAAGAAAGGGATACAAGGCTTCATGTACACTAGCCAAGCATGCTACCCATTCAGTCACATCGTCAACCCATTCAGTGTCTTTGTCTTGGTATAATCATCATGCTGGCATTATAGGTGTACATCACTACCACACCCATCTTGAGTGCAGTGTTTTGTACTATTCCTGGTTGAGGCAAATTGTTGTTGCATGCCCCAACATATGGCTTTGAGGGTCAGGCGACTCAATAACTTTAGGAAATTCCAGCTATTTGGTATATTGATATCTTGCAGTTATTCAGTCTTTATCATATGCCAGGGCTAAGATGTTCCTACAGTTAAGAAAAGCTTCATTCCAGAAAGTGTCACAGATTTGGTCTGTGTTACCTCAGAACAGTACATTGAATCTCTTCAAGGTCCTTCTCAGGGACTGTTGACAAACAGTACCTTGCTTTCTTTGGTCTACAAGGTTGTTTAATAAATACTGGAGAAACTTTTAGTATAGCCTGAGCTCTATAAAAGAGCTTGGTCTCCTTAAAACTGGAATTCCCCTTCCCTGCTCCGTCCAGACAGGGTTTCTCTGTGTAGCTCTGGCTGTCCTAGAACTCGCTCTGTATACCAGGCTGGCCTCGAATTCTCAGATTTCCACCTGCCTCTGCATCCCAAATGCTGGGGTTAAAGGCGTGTGCTACCACTGCCTGGCTAAAACTAGAATTCTTAAAAGTGCCTGGAGACTGGTTTAAAATGAAGAACATTCTATCCTTTGGTGCAACATGAATGAACATGGTGGATGTTGTATTAAGGGAAATACAGCCAAGCATAAATCCCTTTTGAGCTGTTCTTATAAGAAAAGTTGAAGGGAGATTGTCAACTTAGTTGAATTGAGTGATGTCCAGTTGATTAAGAGCACAGCTCTGGGGATTTCTGTGGGGTGGTTCCAGAAAGGATTAGATTATAAGGGCTTTAGCTTAATGATTTGATCCATTGATGGATTCTAAGTTTTTGTAAACTGTTGGTACTAGATGGGCCCTGACTGAACAAAGGCCATTGAGCATGTTCTTGGTTTGTGTCTTACCTTAGCTTCTTGTTTCTGTGTTGCTCTGCATCCTGCCTGCTACATGTGAAGAACCTTGTCTGCCAGATGCTTCTACCATAGTGATTGATGCTCTGCCCAAGCACATGCACCAAGCACCCCTGGGCTGATCCCTTGGAAACTGAGCAAAGAAAATCTTTCTTCAAAAAAAAAAAAAAAAAAAATGCCAGACAAGGTGGCCTTTGATCTTAGTACCTGGGGACAGGAAACAAAGTAGGTAGATCTATGAGTTTGAAGTCAATGTAGTGAGTACCAGGCCAGCCAAGGCTACATAGTGAGACCCTATCTCAAACCCTACCCCCCAAAGTTGTGTGTTTGTTTCTCTGATCTGTATATGAGAGTGATCATATACATGCTACTTGTGGTTTTTTCCTTCAACTGGGTCCAGGGATTAGCTCAGGCTACCTGTCTTACTTGCTGAGCCATATTGGTTGCCCAGTGATACCTTCTTTTAATTTGCTGTTAGGTAGTCTATACCTGGGGAAAGTAATAAAAAGATTTATTAAGGATTAAGGATAAAAAAATTATTATTTTTGGAGGAATGGTCTCATGTATCAGACTAGCCTAAAACTCATTAGCCAAGGGTGACTTTCTTATTTTGTGGGTGTATGTGTATTTGTATATATGTAGATGAAAGGACATCTTTTCATTCTCCTTACATCAGCATGTACACATGTGTTTGCATAGTCACATATATGGCCATCTCCTCCACTGTCTATCTTAACTTATCTGTTACTTGTGGTCAGTGTGTTCAGTGGAGGTGTTGTGCTGTGGTGTGTCAGGACCTGTTTTCTAGCTTGCAGTTCTATTGTTTGGGGTATTGGCTTTTGTATTGGATAGTAGATTGTTTCTGGGTTTTGTAATAGTTGGGAGTCTAGTGATAGCAGGAAGTGCTTTTGAAAGTTCCTTAGAAAAATGAACTCCCTGTTTCCAGGTATCTCCCTGGAATGAGTGTTTTCAAGTAGGTTAGAGGAAGTACTTCAGAGACCAGAAGTGTCGATTTCCCTGGAATTGGAGTTATAGATAGTTGTGAGATGCTGTGTAGGTGCTAGGAATCAACCCAATCCTTCTGAATAGTAATAGATACTTGTATTGTAATTTTCTTTTTTAAAGATGGTGTCTCATTTAGCCCAGACTTGAACTATGTAGCTGAGGATGGCCTTGAACTTCTAATCATTCTTCCTCTACCTCCTGAATACTGTAGAGGCTTGTACTACATACTTGGTTTATGTGGTGCTAGGAATGTATTGGGGTTTTGTGCATACTATGTAAGCACCACTAACTGTGGTACATCCCTGGCTACTTGCATTATAAGTTTTTTAAAGACTTTTATTTTGTGTTTATTTATGTAAAGAATTATTTATCATGTATATTAGTGTTCTGCCTACATGTATCCCTGCATGCCAGAAGAGGGCACCAGATCTCATTACAGATGGTCATGTGCCACCATGTGGTTGCTGGGGATTGAACTCAGGACTTCTGGAAGAGCAGCCAGTGCTCTTAATTACTGAGCCATCTCTTCAGCCCAAGACTTTTATTTTTAATTACATGTAGAGATGTGCATGTCAGTACAGATGTCTGCAGAGATCAGAAGAAAGTGTCAGCTTTGATTTGCTGGAAATTGAGCCTGTGTTGTCAGGAAGAACAACTAGTGTTCTTTATCACTGAGCCATCTCTTCAGACCTCACATTATAATTTAAAAAAAAAAAACTTTAAAATTTTATGTGCACAAGTGTTTTGCCTCAATGTATGTCTGTACACCACATGCATGATGGAGACCAGAAGAGGGTATGGAGTTACAGAAGCAGTTAGCCACTGTGTATGTTAGCAAATAGTGGCTGGAAGAACAGCAGTGCTCTTAACTGCTGAGCCATTTTCCCAACCCTGTAATAGTGTAAATTTAAACTTTCTTATCTTGATGCCTCAGGATCACTCTGCCAAGTTGTTCACATACACTACTGTGATAAGGATGGTTTGTGCCTCACATTCTCCTCATTGCAACCACCGATTGTGAGCTATTGATAGCAGTTAAATTCCTCCACAACTATTGCATGATATTTCACCAAGACTCCCAGGAAAGACTCCTGTGTCAGTGACAGAAACCTGAGAGAAATGTGCAACCTTATTCTCAGGGGAAGATGAATTTAGGCTTACTGTTCCAGAAGTCTCAGTCCATGATCTCTTTCCCATGGCTTTAGGCCTTAGGTGAGGATAAGTATCCAGATGTAAGAGCCAAGGACAAGATGCACCTTTTGAAGGGAGTCCCCAGGGACCTACTTCTTCCTAACTGGGTCCTCTGGAAGTATCTACCAGGACCATCCGTGATGGGTTATCCTGAGTTTTCACTTGATGGTACCTAGAATTGTCCAGGAAATGAGCCTCTAGGCATACCTGGGAGACATAATCTAGATTAAGCAAATTTGGGTGGGTGTCAAATACAGTCAGCATGATATCATGGGCTGGGAGGAAGGAACTAGCATCAGTTTCCGTCACCTGCTTCCTGACCGTAGATGCAGTGTGAGCAGCTGCCTCAAGCTCTTACCATCATGACTTCTCTGTGGTCGACTGTACCCCAGAACCGTGAGCCAAAATACACTCTTCCTTAAGCTATTTTGGGCAGGATATTTTTATCACAGAAACACATTTAAGATACCTGTCAAGTTATGAATCCATCAGGTAGATGAGCCACTGATGAGGTCAGAGCCTTCTTGAGCCTTGAGCCATCAGTCTCAAAACCCCACTTCTGAGTATGCTGTATTAGGAATCACACTTCTGACAGGCACCTTTTTGTAGGCCTTCACTTTCAGCTGTCCACCAGATTAGTACAGCTCTTCTGTGTGGTTCCCTGACTTTTTGTATGTATTTCTCTAGCACCTGTGAATAAATAATTAGTTAACATGTTTTTTCAGTTTAAGTCTTTTGACCATGACAGAGTGACTGGTCCCCCAAGATCTTATAAAGACTCACCATCCTGTATAGACTATATTGATCAGTGCCCTAATTTTCCCACAAAAACTATTTGTCCTGTTAGGTTAGGTTTTGTGTTTTTGCGCCAATAGTCTTATGGTGTTACCTTTCCTTTTAGGTTTTTCAAAAATTTACTAATTGATTATTTATTTTGGGACAGAATTATGCTATGAAGCCAAGGCAGCCACAAACTCGTGACTGTCCTGCCTCAGCCTTCCTAGGTCTTCCTGGCTGGGTCTTAGATCTTAAGTGGATTTGCATGTCAACAGATCTGAGTTTTAAATACATTTAAGAAACTTTATCTGAGGGCTGAGGAGGTTGCTAATACCCATGTTAAAATAAGTTGGGTGTGTTGGTGTGGGCCTGTAGCTCCAGTACTGGAGGGGTGCTGAGTGAGTTGGATCCCTGGAGCCTACTGACCTGCCAGTCTGGTCTAAACAGAAATCCCCCAATTTAGTAGAGATACTGTCTCAGAAAATAAGAGCTGTAGAAGATGCCAAACATCAATCTCTGGCTTCCACGGGTGAGTATAGCCACATACATAAGTAAATAAAAGTGCTTAAAAAATAAAGACTTAGACATTTAATTTTTCCATTTATTTATTTTGCTTATGTATGCATGTTTATGCGATGGTATATGCATTGAGGCCAAAGGACAATTTGGAGAAGTTGGCCATCTTTCCATCGTGTAGTCTCTGGGACTCAAACTCAGGTTGTCAGACTTGATGAGAACTCCCTTTACACAATGAACCACTTCACAAGTCCAAAAAAACCACTCAATTGGAAAGCTGAGCCAGGAGAATTGCTGTTAGTTTGAGATGAGGTTGGGCTGTGAAGTAAGACAATATCTCAACAAAAGTTACCATCATGGTTGAAGATACTGTGGAAAAGTATTTAGTTACCATGTATGAGCTCTTAAGTTCTATCTCAGCGGCTGCTGGCAGTTAAACCAAGTCTGTTTGGCCTTCTAAGACAGGAGCCATAGTTGGCACTGCATCCAGCCTCTCACAGATAATGACATTATGATTCATGTGATTTTATCCAATGTCTTTTCCACTCTAAGGACTGCTGCTACTTCCTATATCTGAGAGGCCACAGCATGGGTTTGCAAGGAGCCAGAAGGACAAGATTCCAGGGATAATTTTAGTAGACTGACTATTTGTCCTTAAACCTAAATATGATTTTTAGGACATTATTTAGTCTGTCATTTGGGATTTATCAACTATAGAGTAAGCTGCATAGGGATTTTGTGAAAGTAAATTTTGTTGGTGGATAATGAGGTATGGGACTTTTAGGGTTCATTGAAATGCCACTGTATTGAGCCCTAGGTACACTAGTGTTCTATTGGGTTTATGAAATCTTTTTTTCTTTATTTTAAAAAAATGATTTATTTATTTGCATTGGTGTGTCTGTGTAAGGGTGTTGGATCCCCTTGGAACTGGAATTACAGACAGTGATGAGCTGCCCATGTGGGTGCAGGGAGTTGAATTCAAGACAGTGCTCTTAACCACTAAGCCACCTCTCTAGTCCTGGATTTATGAAATCTTATTTGTGGGGAAGAACATATGCCACAATGTGCATGTGGCTGTCAGAGGACAACTTTCAGGAGACATGGAGGTAGATAGGACTCCAGTCATCAGGCTCAGTAGTAAGTCTTGGTTGTCTAGCCATCTCATGGGTCCTTACTTATTTATGTGTGTATAGGGGTTGGATATTCAGAATTACATTCAGGGTGTGACATAAGCTAGGCAAGTGCTCTAATTACTGAATTGCATCCTTAGCCCACTCCTTTCCCCCCCCCCCCCCCCATTTTGAGACAAAACTAACTTGCCAAGGCTGGCCTTGAAGTCATTCTGTAGCCCAAGCTTTGAGCTTTGGATTCTGTGGCTTTGCTTTAGTCACCCAGTAGCTGATATTAGTCACCCAGCAGCTGTTGTTTTGTTTTTTAAGATAACTATTGTTATTTAGCCCAGGTTGGCTTTAAAGTCTTCTTGCTTCTGTCTTGAATGTGTTGGGTTTACAAAGCCTCCCCAGTCATACCTGGGTTTTCATGGGCTTTTGTTTTTTTAAAACAACAAATCTTTAAACTATATGTTGCAAGGTAACAATAAAAGAAAAATTAAGGAAATTGTTGAAGAAACAAAAAATCTTAAACAAAAAAGTCAACCTATCTGGCTTGAAATATAGCTTCAGTGGGCATTTGCTTGCTGAGCTCTAGGTTCTGTGTTCTGTCCCCAGCATTACTTGGCAACGCCAGAATGTAGAGACAGGACTGTGAGTTCAAGGACAACCAGGTCCTAATAGGGAGGGGGTTGGAAAAGAGAAAAAAAGACAGAGAAACTTGACACTTTAAAAACATCTGGTACTCTTTTAATTTAAAAAGTTATGCCATGCTAAAGAGCTGGACAGCTTCTGGCCTGTCCTTGACCATGTGACAAAATGAAGAGAGAAGGCCATTTATGTATGATCCTAGTGTGTTCAACTAAGACCCTAGTACATGAAATGTGCTCTGATTGTGTGTGTGTGTGTGTGTGTGTGTGTGTGTGTGTGGTGTGATGTGTAGAGGCCAGAGGGAAATGTTGGGTGTGTTCTCCAATCACTCTTTACCTTATATTTTTCAGAGATTTAGTTTGATATCTGTTGTGTTTTGTCTATGGTTTGTGTGGGTATACTTGGAGTCCAGAAGAGGCCATTGAATTATGTGGAGCTGGAGTTAAAAATTGGTGTGAGCTACTGGATCTGGATGCTGGGGACTGGATTCAAGTCCTCTGCAGAAACAGCAAGTCAAGTTCTCTTAATTGCTAGCCATCTTTCCAGCCACTGTCCACCTTATTTTTTTTTGACAGGATCTCCTCCTCCCCTTCCCCAGACTGGGTTTCTCTGTGTAGTCCTGGCTGTCTTGGAACTCAGTGTAGATTAGGCTGGCCTCAAACTCACAGAGATCCACCTGCCTCTTCCTCTAGAGTGCTGGGGTTAAAGCCATGTGGTCCTTGCTGGATGAAGAATTCTCTATTTATGAGACTGGTCAGTGAGTGAGCTCCAGGGATCTTTCTGTCTTTGCCTCCCCAACAATGGGATTACAGGCTCAAATTTTTATGTCAATACTAATGGTAGAACCCAGCTCCTTATGCTTACATGACAAGCACTTTACTGACCGGACTATATCCCCAATTTTTTGTTTGGTTTTGAAGAAAATTTAAAATTACTATTTTATATGAATGGGTGTTTTGCCTCTATGTGTGTGCACCACTTTATGTCTGATGTCTTCAGAAGGTGTCAGATTCCCTGAAACTGGAGTTGCAGATAATTTGAGCTGCCATGTGCATGCTGGAAGATCAGATGGGGCTCCTGCCCTCAGTTTCTTTTAAAAAACTCAAAAACTCCTGTTAGTCCTTCAAAGATGATACAGTGTTAGTTTCTTTTTGTGTTGCCATCTTGTCCCAACCAGTCTGCAGTTTTGTGCTTCCTGTGTGTATATACAGGACTCTTCTCACCTGCTTGGTTTTCCCTGTAGCACTTATGAAGTAATATATCAGTTCTTTTGTTATGATTATATTTCCCCATAGGACTTCTAGATCTTTACAGAACAGGATATTTTCTGTGTCCTTCCCTGCTCTGCTCATGCCTACCACAGGAATAGAACTTCCTAATAATTTGCTGAAAGAATTAAAGAATAAGCCAGACCTGAAATAAACTTCCAGTACCTACAGTAAATGAAATAGAAGAGGTAAGATTATTTGTAATAATGTTTTTAATTTAACCTACGTATTGAAAATACCATTTTAGTATCGGTAATAAAAAAATCAGATGCTTACGGTCTTTTCTAGACATACTTGATTTATGTTTATAATAAGTGAGATTAGTGGTTTTAAAAGATTCAGAACTTAGGGGTTATAGATTAGTGATAGAGTGTGTGTTTAGCTTACGTGAGGCCTTGTTACAATTTACAGTCACGTACAGGGCTGGGGATGTAGGCCCGTGGTAGAGTACTTGTCTAGCATACACAAGGCCCTGAGTTCTGTCCTACCATCACAGAACCAGACATGTGATGAACACATCTGCAATCCTAGTAGTTGTAATAGAGAAGTAGAAGAATCAGAAGTTCAAAGTCATCCTTAGTTACATGGTGAGTTCAAGGCCAGCTCTTATAACACAGTATATGAGATACTACTGTTCTTAAAAAGGGAGAAAGAATGTAATAGATTCTCTCTCTCTTTTTTTTTTTTTTTTTTTTTGGAGACAGGGTTTGTGTAGCCCTGCTGCCCAAGAACTCTCTATGTAGAGGAGGCTGACCTCGAACTCACACAGGTCCACCCACCTCTGCCTCCCGAGTACTGGGATTAAGGGCATGAGCCACCACGGTTTTTTTGTTTGTTTCTTTCTTTAGATTGGATATCTTTCTGTGGTTGGGCCCTAACTTACCATCTTCTTGCCGTGGCCTCTTAAGTGCTAGTATTAAGCTTGTGGCATCGGGCCTTGTGCCATATATACATAAGTTGTCAAATAACAGTCATGTTCATTTTAAAAAATATTTCTATTTTAGTTTTTTTAAAACCAAGTCATAATATGTACATATGAAGTAGTCATTTACATATGGAACTAGTGAATCCTGGGCAGTGCTGTGGTGGGTCCATGTTTTGTCATGTAGGGAGCAGTAGGAGTCATAGAAGATCAAACTTTCTGCATGATCTCAGTGTCATCAAGTCTCAGTTCATTTCCAAGCAGAGTAACACTAGACTGATTACTAGCACTGCCTGGATGTGGGTGTTTTAGTGTGGGTAACGATATCTACTATGTAGGATGGTTATGATAATGTGTGAGCTTCTATATGTAAAGATGCTAGCACAACTTCTGGCCTAATTAGTAAACGTTAATTGGTACGTGTATGGCTATTGTTAGTGAGTAGATGTTTGCTGGTGGGTTTCACTTATGTTATCTGCAGAGAGTGAGCACTACTGTGATGTTTGCTGACTGACGTTCGATGTTGTTGACTAATGATTGATGTGAACAGGACTCCATATAACCCTGTATTAAGAGGAATGGAGATTGCCTCTGTCCACTTAGATTCATAAGCTGTCCCGAAGTGATCTTGGCATCAGGGAAGGGAGTGTGTTCAGGCACATTTCACCATCAGCATCACGGGATGGCAGCCATTGATTTGTCCCATGGTAAGTCCTTGTTGAAGCTCTTCTGTAGACTGTTTTAGGTCTCTTCTGCACAGCAAAGTCCAGTGGGCAGGGCTTTAGTCATCTTGTGTGTTCATTTACAAAGAGCTGAAATGGGTCACATAATAGTGTTGTGATTTAAGGCCCTAGTGTGTATACTTTCAGAAGAGGTGCTGTACAATTGTCACAAGTTCTGTCACCAATTTAGAGCCACTTTTTTCTTTTTATTTTACTTAATTATTACTGTGTGTATGTATTTGTCTGAGTGAGGGTACATGTGGAAGTCAGAGGACTTTTGAGAGTTAGTTTTCTCCTTCCATTGTGGAATCCTGGGATCAACTCTGGGTATTGGGTATGAGCACTCAAATTAACATGATGGCGCTATCTCAGCAGCCCAGATCAGCGTTTTCACACCTTAAGTTTCTTTATAAAGTGAGATCACCCCCTTTCTCAGGAAGCAGCACAGTTCTAGCCTCCCCCTGTCTCCAGGGAGATGTAAGTGCTGTGACATTTCTTGGTAGAAACATGTATTTATGTGGTTTGATGAGTGTACAGATGACAAGGGAATGTCACACTAGACTGGAATGACTTTTAGGATTTGATGCCGTCTTTTTTTCCTATCAGGCCTTTCTAGAGAGCCTCTCTACATCTATGAAGAAAACACAGTGGGAGAAGGGACAGTGACTGACAACCAGGCAAATTGTTACCAGGTAAAAAGAAAGGATATCATTCTACCAAATAAAACTTTTTCATCTATGATTTAGATGCATTTTCTGGAGTCTAGAATAGACTCAGCCTCTAGGACTTCTTAAAGGAAATATATTCTCTTTAGAGGGTGAAGAGTGTCTGATTGAGTTTCCCTGGGGAACAGAGCCTTTTATTTGCAGACATGTTACCTTGCAAATCATTCTAGCATTTCTGTAATTGCTACTTAATATGTTTGCTTGGCTGGGAATTGAACCGGGGCCTTTTTACCCATGCTAGGGACATTCTTTCCCACTGAGCTATAATAACTTCAATTCCACAAGGTAATCTTTTTGTTTGTTTTATATAAGGTCTGGCTCTGTGGTCTAACCTTGAACTCACTATATAGTCCTGGCTAGTCTAAACCTTTCTCCCCAATGTTGGGGATTACAGATATAGGCCTACACTAACTAATCTTGAGCCTCGTGATAACTGCATGCTTTTGTTTTGTTGAGTGCTCTGACAGATAAGGTAGGTAAGAGTGTCCTCTTCTCAGAGGATCTACTTATTAGATATCTACAGTTTGCTTAGGATATGCTGCTAGAACCAGAATAGCTTCTAGCCTGGCTGTGCTGATAGAAATCATGCTTATGAAGTGCTACTGAAGTCATGTGGCAGTAGGCCAGCAGAGAGAGAGTTTAGAGAGCAGAGTTCTGGGACTGTTGAATCCTGCCGCTGGATCGAGGCTGATCCGAGAACCCTGTATAGTTATTAGGTTTACCCTCCTAATTTTCTATTGAGTACTGGCAAGACTGTTAATTGGCTCAAACAAACGTGTGTAATGGTTTAGGATTCAGTGACCTTCGATGATGTGGCTGTGGAGTTCACCCCAGATGAGTGGACTTTACTGGACCTGACTCAGAGAAACCTCTACAGAGAGGTGATGCTGGAGAACTACGAAAACCTGACCTCAGTAGGTAAGGTGGCCAGCATTCCTCGTTACTTTTATGGATCAGATACATAATACATGCTTCTTAATGTGTTGGTGATTGATCATATTAATTATGAATATAGTGGAATGACAGATGCAGTTTTAAAAATGAAACTTTTTGTGGGGGGGAAGGGCTCACACCTTTAATCCCAGCACTTTAGAGACAGAAACAGAGGCAGGTGAATTTCTGAGTTTAAGGTCAGCCTGATCTGTACAACAAATTGCAGGACAGACTATCTAGGGCTACACAATTAAAACAAACAAACAAAAAATCAAATCCAAAACAAAAAAAAAAAACCAAACCAAAAAATAGTTTTTCTGTTTCTTGTGTTTGTTTGAGCATTGTGTGTCAGTGTGCGCTCATGCAGAAACTAGAGGACTTTTAGTGTTTTCTTCTATCACTGCCTTATTCTTTTGAGGCAGGCTTTCCTCCCTGAACTTAGAGCTCTTGTGTCTTTTAGCTACTAGGTCCTAGCAATCCTATGCATTCCCTCACAGCACTGTAGTTCCAGGCATATTCGAGGCCATGCTAAGCTTGTTATATGGGTTGCTGAGACCAGAAGTTAGGTCTTTGTGATTGTGCAGCAAACTCTCTTAATCAAGAGCCATGTTCCCAGCTTCAACAAATAAAATTCTTGCCATAATACTAATAATCTATGGTGGGAATTTTCTTTTCTTCTTTCCCCTCTCCTTTCCCTTAAAAAATTTTATTTTTATTTTTTGAGATTAACATAGTACGTAATTTTGCCATTCCCTTTTCTCATTCTACTATATTCTCTACTCTCAAATTTATGGTCTCATTAATTTTGTGGGTGTGTATGTATCTGTATATCCCTAAATATATAAACACAATCTATGAAGTTTGCATAGTTTATCTTGTATGTATGTTGTCAGGGTTGATCATTGAGTAGATGTAGTCTTCCCCAGGGAAGCAGCACACCTTAATTATCTGTAGTTCTTTATGTAGGGTGGAGATCTCATGAATTTCCATGAGCTCCTTGCTCCCCCATGAGCATGTCTGTTGGTGTCCTCCTTGTCCAGCTCATATTTAGGCCGTTATGTTGTTGATACATTATGTATGTAGCTTTGACATTCCTAAGCAATATAGCCTCACAATCAACTCTGATCTTCTGAGTTTTATGAACTCCCCACCTCCTCTTCCAAAATGTTCCCTAACCTTAGGGCAGGAGTTGATTTTATATCTGTATCTATTGTGAGTGGGCTATACAATTCAGTGTTTTGATTGGTTGTGGTTTTCTGTAGTGTCTCCATTTGTTCCTAAGAGAAGTCTCTTTGAGGGGTGAGGATTATACTTATCTGTGAGTATAACAACAAATATTTAGAAAGTTTAGTAAAATGGTGGGTATAGATTTTCTGAGATCATGTTTTCCAGTACCAGGCATTATTTACCTCTCATTGAGTGAGTCTTAAGGCCATTTAGAGAGCTGCTGGTTACCTCCAGGGTATGTGTATCACTTTTGTATTCTCATGGCATGCTGGTGGTTTTTGTGGTTCAGAGGTATCATAGCTGAGTTGGACTCGTTTGCGCCCGTTTTGGAAGCTTGCATGACACCTTCTGTTATCATGAAAGCTATAAACACATTCAGGTCAATTCTAGCTCAGGGTCCCATGGGTCTTGTATCTGAATGAAGTGCATGGTATCTTGAGCAATTGGGACTTAACCCTCTACTGCTGCTAAGGGCAGCAGTGCTGGTGACACTACTGGTAACCTGTAGTGTTTTTGGAATCTCTTGGACAGCCCTGTTCAACAACTCAGTAGAGAACGTTTCATCTCCAGTGTTGAGTTTTTGTTAGCTGGTCTTTAACTCTTGGAGGGAGCATTGTCGGTTGTGTATAGACTGTATATCTATATTTATACACACTGACTTATGTGTACATAGATAGTCGATAGGATGATTCCTTACAACTTTTTCTAATATCCTCACTGTTACTTTATCCTCTCTCCTGTATTTTCACCCTCCCTCGTCCTACCTAGAGGCCCTCCCCCATTTCCCCATTTCCCATTGCCGATCACCTATATCTGCTGTTCTCTCTGTTACTACTCATCTCCTAACTCCAGCAGTGGTCCTTTCTGCTTTTCTGATATCTACAGTTACTCCAGGTTGTACATTCACATCTGAAGATTTGGAGCTAAGGAGCCTCAGATGAGAGAGAACATGTGACAGCGTCTGGGTCTTCTGTACCTCATTCACTATGGTCTTTGGTAGTTCTCTCAATTTACCTGAGAAGTTCATGGTTTCATTTTTTTTTTCTTTATTATAAGCTATGTGCACCACATCTTCATTGCCCGCTTGTTGGTTGAAGGATATTTAGGTTGTTTCCACTTTATAGAATAGAGCAGCAATGAACATGGCTGAGCCAGTATCTGGAGTAGGACTTCAAGTCCTTTCAACGCCAAGGAGTGGAGTAGCTGGGTTATATGGTAGATGTATTTTTAGCTTTTCTGAGAGTTCTCTATAGTGATTTCCATATTTCCATAGTGGCTGTATCAATTGCTAATCCCACCAACAGTGGATGGGGTTCCCTTTTTCTCTCCTCCCCTTCACCTTTTCTTACTGGTTATTTCTTGATCTTTGTCATTTATAAGATGAAAGTTGTTTAGATAAAGATGTGGCCACCACATCTGCCTTTCCCTTTCACTTTTATTTTCCACTTCCATTTTTTTGGACCCCTTTTCCATTCTTTCCTTTGCTTTCATTGTGACCGTCACATATTTTTGGCAAACAAACAAAAACCCATAAAAACTTTTGGGTATAGTCCAGGCTGGCCTCAAACTTGGAATTTTCTGTCCTCATCTTCCCAAGTTATGAGATTTCAAATTTCATACATCACTGTGCCTTGCTTAGTATGCTTATTTTTAGAGAGAGAATTACCAAAGATGAAATCCCAGGATAGTGCACATGCTAGGAAAATGTTCTACCCTTGAGGTATAGCTCCTTGGAAGTGTATATTAACTTGGCATTTGGCTTTCAGGGGGTCCTTTTTGGGACAGAGAAATAGGAACATGGTCTTTTGTTTATGGTGCTAGAAATTGCACTTAGAGCCTTAGGCATGTTAAGCACTCTACCACAAAGCTACATTCTTTCCTCCCCTGTGTTTGTATTTTTACTCATTTTGAAAGAATTACCTTGCTTTCATTTGAACTATAATTTTCTTAGCCACATAAAAGTTTTGTCATCTCTTGTTTGAACCTCTTCCACTCATGTTTCTGCATATATAGGATGTCAGTTCTTCATTCCTAGTCCGACTCCCTGGATAAAGCAAGAAGAAGTGGAGACGGTGGAAATCACAGTTCCTCAACGTGAGTATGCATGTAGAAAATGAGTTCAGTATTGTTTTGCAACTTAAGTTTTCTTACAAATGTACTAGCCTCAGAGATTGGAGCCGGCATACCCCGGTTTGAGATATCTTTTTTTTTTTTTTTTTTTTTTTTTTTACATAATTTATTGTTTCTGTTGATGATCTTACAACACTATGTTCCATTTCCTATGTTTTCTGTTAACTGTTTTTCTAGATCTTTCTGACCTTCCTGTTGCTATAATACATAAAATGTTGACTGTACTTTTTTTTTTAATTACTTTTTTTTTTTTTTATTAACACTTTTTTTGTTCTTGTTTTGGAGGTTGTCCTGGGAATTGATCCCAGTTCCTTACCATTCTTTTCACTGAGCAGTCCTGTTGCTAAAATTTCAACATAACAAAATCCTGAAATCTGTGCAGTTATTTTCCTTTTCACATGTAGGAGAGTGTGTGCACCCATCCCAGCACACCTTTGGAGGTCAGAGAATAAAGAATCAATTTTCTCTTTCTATCATGTCACATCCAAGGCTTGAACTCAGATTGTCAAGTTTGTTGACAAGGTGGATCCCACCTTTGATTTTTGAGACCAGTCTCATTGAGATCTGGGGTTTACTGACCAGGCAGAGCTGGTTGAGCAATAAGCCTCAGAGAATCTGCCAGTCTCTGCATCTCTAGTGCTGTGATTATCAGCATGTGCTACTATGGCTGGCATTTCGAAGTGAGTTATAGGCTTCATTCAAACTTGGGTCTTTGTGGTTTACCAACTAATGATCTCTCCTGCCCCTCTCCTTTTCTTGCCTTTATGTTACTAATTTTGAAACAGTGTCATAATATAGCCCTGGCTGCTCTTTAATTTAAGAAGAATCTGTAGGTTGAGCCTCCTATAACTTAAGATCACAATCACACGCTATTATGTCTGTCTCACTTTATTTTCTCATGTCAGCCATTAATGTCTGAGCTATCTTTCCAGCCCTCACTTTTATTTTCTTAATGTGCTTAATTTGAAAAGGAAAAATGATCCTTATTACCTTTAATTTCTTGTACGTATCACTTATTTTCTGAACTTCTTACATCTCTCATTCTGTTTAACTTCAGAATTGGAATTACAGCCGAGAATTGATGATTCAGAGCTCCGGAATTATTTTAAGATGCAAAGTTCCAGTGCAATAGAAATGGTAAGATCGATTAGCCAAGGAATTTCCTATTTCGTACTTGAGAAACAACAACAACAAAAGGGTTTATTTGTAAAAAAAAAAACTATTTCAGATGAATGATATTTGAGATTAGTCTGCACCCAAGAGGAATTGAAACAGTATTATGAATTGGGAGGTTCCCCAGATATACCACATAGAAGATTGTGTCTCATTTCCACTAGTGTATATTTCTACATATGCAATTAGACATGAAAGTTTTAAGCAATTTTACGAAACTTCACACTCTTAAAAAATTGTATATAATTAGCCAGTCATCGATTTTGGCAAAGAGATCTGTCATTCAGTTTGGAGAAAATAGAGTTAGGAAGTAATTTCATGGAAAAGAAACTATAAAATTCATAACAAACATAATGTTTTTGTCTCTAGGTGGGTGATTCATCCATTCCTCATCAGTCAGGAAATCACAATGAGGGGGACCTATGTGACTCTAAGCCATGTGGAGAAGTATTGGGTGAACAATTATGCTTTAACACAGAGGTGAGCATGCAGAGTCAAGGATACGGTTCTGAGTGTAACTGGTATGGGAAAGACATTCTTTCTTTGCTCAAAGAAACCTCTACTGGACAGAACATTTCTGAGCTTAATCAGTGTGGAAAAATCTTCAGTCTGACTCCAAACATCATGTATCCGAGTACTAGCACAAATGAGAAACCCTTTGAATGTACAGACTGTGAGACAGCATTTTTTAATCAGTCATACTTTCAGACAGATATGAGGCCTCACAATGGAGGAGAACCCTATGACTGGAATAAATATGGGAATGGTTTTATTCATCCCACAAGCTTTGCTATGCATCTTCCAATTCTCAATGCAAGAAACCCCTACAAATTTGAGGAATGTGGAAAGGATTTCCAGTATTTTGCATGCCTTAATAATCCCATGGGAATGTGCACTGGAGAGAAATTCTGTGACTGCAAGGAATGTTGGAAAGCCTTCACGGTTTCCTCACACCTAACTCAATATGTCTCAATTCATACTAAAGAAAAATCCAAAGTATGTAAGATATGTGGGAAGTCCTTTGCTAATTTTTCTCGACTTTCTGCACATGTAAAAACTCATAATGAAGAAAAGCCCTTTGTATGCAAGGAATGTGGAAAGGCCTTTAAAAATATGTCATACCTTAATGATCACGTTAGAATTCACACTGGAATAAAATCATACAAATGTATGGAATGTGGGAAAGCCTTCCTTCGATGGTCAGGCCTTACTGAACACATAAGAGTTCACACTGGGGAAAAGCCTTATGAATGTAAGGAATGTGGAAAAACCTTTTCTAGATCTACTCAGCTTACTGAACATATAAGAACACACACTGGAATCAAACCTTATGAATGTAAGGAGTGTGGGAAAGCCTTCACTCAGTACTCAGGCCTTGCCACACATGTACGAATTCATAGTGGAGAGAAGCCCTTTGAATGTAAGGAATGTGGGAAGGCCTTTACCAGGACCTCTGGCCTGATTCATCATGTGAGAACTCACACAGGAGAGAAGCCTTTTGAATGTGTTCATTGTGGGAAAACTTTCATAACTTCCTCCCATCGCACAAAACATCTGAAAATTCACAGTGGTGAAAAGCCCTTTGTGTGTAATATATGTGGGAAAGCGTTTATATATTCCACATCCCTTAACATTCACATGCGAACCCATACTGGAGAGAAGCCCTATATATGTAAGCAGTGTGGGAAAGCATTCGCTGTTTACTCGCGTCTAAGGAAACATAGCAGAGTTCACACTGAAGAGAAGCCCTATCAATGTGAGGGTATTACGGGTGTTGCTATTTAGCCCATCTGTTGCCACCTTTAAATATTGACAGTGACACCAAAGATCATCAAATTAGTCTTAACTGCTTTGTGTGGGTTATAATGACTCACACTGGCCATAGACACTATCCTAATTTTATGAA
This sequence comes from Phyllotis vaccarum, assembly GCA_033318265.1. Taxonomy (NCBI): domain Eukaryota; kingdom Metazoa; phylum Chordata; class Mammalia; order Rodentia; family Cricetidae; genus Phyllotis; species Phyllotis vaccarum. Next base: position 109,119,598 of record JARWLC010000012.1, read on the forward strand.
ATAGGATTATTTAGTTGCCCCCTCAAACTTTTCTTTTGGGCAGTGCTTGAGAATTGACCTAGAACATCACACATGCTAGGCAAGCACTCAATCTCTGAGCTACGTCCCTGGAACCTTTTCATCCATATCTGAGTCTGAGCATTTGTGGGTCATAAATGAGACCAATGTACAAAATGGCTTAATTCTGATGCTTGACTCTTAAGTGATTATAACATTTCTAAATGCTATGAAATAATGAAAGAAACTTGCTCCTCTTCTTGATTAGTGGCTGCCAGTTCCATGGTGTAATGGTTAGCACTCTGGACTGATTAGTGGCTGCCAGTGTGTCTTGTTAATGTGAAAATTCACTGCAAACCAAGATAATAGGTGATACAAGTGGATTGTGGAAAGACAAAATCCAGGCAACTACTATGACCCTGTTGATTCTGATAAGCATACTAAGAAATAGTTCTTATCTGTTCTTAATAGGTAGTCTATTTACAGATATTATCCCTATACTCCTTTATAAAATTCAAAAGTCCATTCTATTCTACCTTTTTGGATGGATCTATTTTGGATTGAAGTGGCAGTAACTTTGTTTATATGATCCAATGTCTTCCTCAGTTTGGTTGAGATTGATGATCTGAGGATTGAACTGAGGGTCTTGTGGATGCTAGGTAAGTACTCTGCCACTAAGCTACATCCCTAGCTGGCTCTTAAGTCTCTTCAGTACAAATTTCTCATTTATTATAATGTGGATTGGCTGAGAGCTTTTCAAGTACAGTTCTTTTTTGTTTTAACAGTTTCTTCTTAGCTTTAATAGTCTTCCCCCTCCACCACCCAAGACAGAGTTTCTCTGTAGCCCTGGCTGTCCTGAAACTCACTCTGTAGACAATCAGGCTGGATTCGAACTCATAGATATCTGCCTGCCTTTGCCTTCTGAGTCATTCACCACCACTTTTACTAAAAGGAATCAGGAGGTACCAAATTGTTCCTTCTTAACACTTTAATTACTCATAAATTCTGATTTTATCACTCTGAAGTTCTGTCTTCCGCAGAATACAGTTCTGCAAGGTTCATGACTATCGATTAGTTTTTCTCCATGTTGTAGTAACATGTTTCTCCTTCGGAAGGGAATCCTCATCTATTCTTCTACCTACCACTCAGATTCAAACGTACTTGCATCTGTTATCTGCAATGTCCCAGTACCACAAAACTCCATAGCCAGCACTGGCAAAATAGCTCAGAAGATAAAGATGCTTTACCTGGTTTAAATCAAGGAGAGGATGAAGTTGTTCTCTACTTCTATATACATACCACAGCTAGCACACATACTTATGTACACTAAAAATGTAACACAAAAACAACATAAACCAAGTTGCTTTAAACTTCACTTTAAAAGGAACAAAATTTTAGGTTAGCATAATATTGGGTGGGTTCCATTACCACATTTTCATATCTATGTATTATTTTACTTTGTTCTCATTAGCTCACCACTTTTTGAATAAAATTTTAGGACTGTGGGTTTAGCTCAGTGGTAACAGCCCTTGCCAGGAATATGAGGAACAGAATTTCGATCCCCAGAACTCATCTATGTGCCAGGTGGTTATGTAGGCCTACCTGTAATCTCAGTGCTTGGGAAGCAAGATGCAAATCTTTGGGTGATTTGAATAGCTGGGTTACTTGAATCTATGAGCGCCGAGTTCAGCAAGAGACCCTGCTTCAATAAATAAAATAGGAAGTGATTGGGGACACCTGACATTTATCTTTTGGCTTCCACATGCTATGTGCAAACGTGTAAACACCAGCATGCACATACACATTAAAAAATAATAGCATGTTTGACTTCTGCTGGAGACTGTGGCATGCAGTCATTTTCATGTGAGAAACCTTTGAAAATAAGGTTTTCCTCTTCTGATAAAAATCACAGCCTTGTTGGGTGAGGTTTCCACTCATTGTCCTTGGTTGTCAAATGAAATTCTAAAGGCCCTATCTGGACAATCACACTATGGCTTGTATTTTACCTGAATTTGAGAGGGTCATTAGTTCTTATGTATAGATTTTTTTTAGTTCCCTGACAAGTAGTCATTTGTAGATAATTATATATTTTTTCTATGTTGTTTCTTTACAGAAATGAGTATGATGTTCAGCACACTAGTGAAAGTAGTAAAGCATACTTTCTTTAGACTTACAATGAGTTATGCTCTCCATCATACTGATTTGCTTATTAGATTTTTTTTAATATCTAAATTTTGCATAATTTTACAGTATTTGTGAAGTAAAATTCCTCCTGGATTCACTAATTACTTTTCCTATATCCTCTGTGACTACACTCATTTGCTGGCAAGACTAAAGTACCTAGGATTTCCTTGAACCATAATACCTAGTAAATGCTGGAATGAGTAAAAGGACTCTAAGGCAGTTGCTTATTAATGATGGTTATATATTAGTTGTCTGATATTAACCTTAACTTCCTAGATATATTCCATTTGGACATTAAGGATCATTTTTGTTTTGTGTGATTGCTGGGGATCAAACAAACCAGGACTAGGCAAACACTGTGCCACTGTACTACAATCTTGAGCCAAATGGATTACTTTTATTACTTAGTGTTGATTATGTTTACTTACACAAAGATTATCATAGATATTCTTGAGTAACAGTGACATATGTGTTTTCCTTGTGCAAGAAGAAATGGAGTAGGGGATAGGTAGAGTGACTGTTCAGCAATGTATAAGACCCTGGTTTCAATCCTCAGCACCACAAAAACAAATTTTTTAAATGAATTGACTGATTTTTAGCAGTAGATTAGAACTACAGTGAAGTGTATTCCTCACTTTTTAAAATTCTTAACCTGTTCAGTTATCCTGATCTAGAATAATTGATGTTTTTGGTACTTGTTTTCTATCATCTTAAACTGTTCAGCATCTTTTATGTTTATAAGAACTCAATATTTACAATATCATTTAAAATTTTTTGAGTATATTTTTCTAGGCATGCTTTCATTTTCACATGAAACAAATTTATTTTTTTCTTATATTCCTAATATTTTCTGGTTGTATAATTTTTACTCTGGGTCTGTCTTGCATTCTGCAATGATTTCTTCTTGTATTTACATTGAGTTAATCTTGAAAGTATTCAGTATTTTTTCAGAGAGTATCTGTCTCAAAAGCAGAGTGTGTTGTCAAGGGATTGGAAGCCAAGGCAGGAGGGTCACAGATTAAAGGGTAACCTGAGTCTGGGCTACTTTGTGGGACACTGTCTTAAAAACAGAAAAACCAAAATAAAATAAAATAGAAAAACTGATGCATCTAAAGGTGGAGTTGGGGCCTGACAAATGATTTGGGAAGGAAAAACTGTCTTGAAATATTTAAACTTTCTGATATAATTTTTATTCCATTGACTATTGTAGGTCTACATATGGCTATATATATATAAGCTTTCTTTTTGTATTCTTAGTTAAGTGTTTTGGGGGGTGCTAGGATTCAAACTTAGGGCTTTACACATGCTAACCATTGATTGACGCATAACCAACCCAGCTGTAGATGTGTCTTTTATACATACTTTAGTTGGAGTTTTAAAACTCTGAATACTTGAAAAATCCTGATTAACAATTCTTTTAGACCATTATGTATAATGCAATTAGTAACAAATTGGATTTTTAGGAACTTGTTTCTTTTTCTGTATTTGTTGCATGTACCTTCTCTTTGTAATGATGTTTTCATTGAAATTTTACCCAATGCTTGAAATTTATGTACTCCATTTACTTTTATTTTAGTTGCTGTTCTAAAACATTAAATCCAGTTTTAAAATAAAATCTGTTAATATTATTTCTTTTTAGCGGAGTAGACTAGACAGTTTGCATACAGATTCCCATCATTCACTTCCTGAGCATCACAATCACAGAAGACCTAGGTTAATGCACCATTAAACTGACAGAAGAAAAATCAACAGAATTGGTGTTGTAGAGCATTTAATAGATTTGTTTAGAAGACATTAAATCACACAAAGTGAAATTTTAATAAGAAACACTGCTCATCCCAAATGCCCCAAACTTAGTAATGTGCTACTGAAGCCTGCTAGAGATAAGCACATTCATGATGCTATTTGTTCACCAGGACTGACCAGTCAGCCATTAGTCTCATCCCCTTACAACATGCCTTAAACAGGCAGCCCTAGGGGACAGCATGGAGTCTCAAGTTTTGGCCTCCTGTTAAGTTCCCAGTTCTCTTCTTGAGAAAAGCATATTCTGCCTCAAGGACAGACAACATGACCTTAAGTTACATCTTTGAAAAGGACTGGTGTACTTAAGTGATTTTTGCAACATTTTTGCTGTGTAAATCTTCCATTTGCCCAGGTTGGCTAGACTTGTAGTCTCCTGTCTCTGTTTTAAGTGCTCGAAGTGTAACCTGGGACCTAAAAGATTTAAAGGACGGTGTGTGTGAAATTCATAACCCTAAATTGTATATAAGTTGGTAAAATCTCTTTGAGGCCAGCTCTTACTTGGCAGTGTGCCTTAGTAAAGAACTTTTCTTTTTAAGTATGCAGTGATTTCCTGAAAAATACAGGCATATTGTTTCTATGGCAACACAATCTCCCGACTGAACAAATCCATGGCAGCAGGTGGCAAAATGAGTCTCTTGACAAAAGAAAGGCCCATTGATAGGTCAGCCATAAATTCTTTGAAGTTCATCAGAAGGTGGAATAACATCTTTTCCCTTTTATGTGAGCTGGTCTCACTCAACTTTAACCAGTAAGATGTCAACAGAATTCAGTTTTCGAAGTTCCTCAAAAGGCTTCTAATAACATTACAGTTCTCAGCTGCTGGACTGTGATCGTTAAACTGGCTCTTCACACATCAAGGGAACATTAGTATCCAACAGTGTAGAATTGTTTAAATGACCTGGCATTCATTTTTCCTGTGACCTGAGATGACAAGAATTGAGTTCACTTTTTGTTTAGGGACCCAGTGCACTCAACAGATCTGGGAACTAGGAAAACAATTGTTGGGAAAGATGCAGATAGGATTAAGAGAATACTAAGGCCCTCCCAATAATTACTTCAGGATTTCCAGTCAAAAATCACTAGCATCTCAAATTCCCCCCAGTGACTCCAGGAACTGCTGGAGTGGGCTGATTACAACTACAAAAACAAGCCCTTGAGAAGTCTAGATAATTGCGGAAGTGGGACTGCCTTGTGTTCCCTACCGAATTAGGGAAGCAGGCAGAAAATTTCGGATGAGCTTCCTGTGGGCGGAGTACCCACAGGAAACCTTGTGGAAGGGCTTACATTACGGCCTGGGCACCACCGAGGACTTCCGCTCCCACTCCTAGCCTGCCCAACAGCCTCTGTTCTAATCCTGTCTGGTCCTCGAGCTCCCGCTGTTAGGCCACCCCAGCGCCTTCGCCCTCACACTGAGAAGAAACCTGAATTCTGACAAAAGGAGTTAAAGGAAGTAGGATCTACGTCCCGCCCCTGCATGGAGCGGAAGTGACGTAACCCACGACACTCTCTTCCGGTCCTTATCGGCACTGTGGCTTTTGTGCGTTCCGCGGTGCAGGGTCTGCCTGGAGGTTGATGGGGAGGGTAAAGGACGAGGGTGCTGAGCGCTGCTCCTCCGCGCCTCCGGACCGGCCAGGTCTGAGGCCTGTGGGGCTGTCACTCACCGTGGTGGGGACCTGGCGGTGTCTGCCCGCGCTCAAAAGCCGCCAAAGCAACGTTTATCGAACAAAGCTGGTTGTTTTGTTTTTGTTTTCTCCTCAAAAGGGAACGAATTTTCGCTGGAGTAGTTGGAGTGACCAGCATCATAAACCTTGTGATTTCAGCGCCTTTGGTGAGCACTTAGTGAAAGGTGACTTGGAAAAGGCTGTATTCCCTCCGCCCCGCAGGAAAAAAAAAAAAAAAGAAACGAATGTCTTGGATGAGAACTTGACTCATTGTTGTATTGTATTTGTGTGTGTGTGTGTGTGTGTGTGTGTTTTATTTTGGCCGTTAGCTTCAAATACAAAGACATTCTTTTTAATTACTTAGAATTATAATTATACTTTTGTGAGAGTATAAGCGTTGGCAGACCTTATTAAGTCCATTCATGAAAACCCATTCCTGTGTGGCCTTGCATGCCTTAAATCTCAGGACTTGGGAGGCAAGAGGATTTCAATAAATTCCAGATTAGCCTGGTGTACATAGTGAGTTCCAGGCTAAGTAGTGCTACATAGTGAAACACTGTATTAATAAACAAGCCAAAAACCCAACAGACAATACTAATGAACTTTTCTGTACATCGAAAGTTTCTAGGCCTGTGTTTTCTTCATTCTTTTTATGCCCTGGTGCTAGTGATCAAATCCAAGGTCTTGTGCACACTACACATATTTTCTCTTAGTTCTTAGGCCTATTCACCAAACTGCTTAAAAATGTGGACCTCACAAAAGAAATGTATTAAAAATCATAGAATTAACTGTTAAGATTGATACATTAGTGTTTTCTTTCCTAAAACAGTTGCCCATTTTGGGTAAATACATTGTATGGTGTTTATTTGCTGAAATGTAAACTGGGTGTGGTAGAGTTGTGTTGCCCCATTTCATTAATCCCAGCATTTGGGATGCAGAAGCTGGCCTGGTCTAAAAAGTGAGCTCCAGAACAGCTAGGGCTACACAGAGAAACCTCATCTCAAACAAAACAAAACAAAATTACTAGATTTTGATCAAGAAAATTAAAGAATAGAGTTGGGTATGCAGCTCAGTTGATAAGAGTGCTTGCATATTATGTGAAGTTTCCTAGGTTCAATCAGTAATACCACATAAACTGTAGTAGTCCACACTCCTGTAATCCCGGCACTTAATCCATAGAAGCAGAAGGATTAGGAATTCAAGATCTTCCTTAGCCATATAATAAATGGTAGGCCAATCTGGATCACAAAATCTTAAATGGTAGGCCAATCTGGATCACAAAATCTTAATCTCCAAAAAGGAAAAGAAAGGAATTAAAAACTGGTTGGGCGTATAGCTCAGTGGTAGAACACTAACCTAACGAGTGAAGCCTTAGATTCAATTTCCAGCAGGACAAAAAACCTAAAAATTTAAAATGACACCATATGATATCTGATCTATAAACATTAAGAATTTTCCACATTGTTTAAAAAAACAACCAACAAGCTTCTGAGTGTTTTGGAGGTGTGTGTTCTAATCAAAATTTCTGTATTTTGCTGGGGTTGGTGGCAGCTGAGAGGTAGAGGCAACAGTATCTCTGCAAGTTTGAGGTCCCCTCTGAACTACATACCAAGTCTTTGTGTCAAAAACTAAACCTGAAAAGTTGTCTATAGTGTACTTGTTTATAAGCCATAAAGGTTACCGATTAATTGGCTTTATACATGGCATACACAAGCTGCCACACATCATTGAACAACTAGGCACAACTTCCCTTTTTCTTTTCTTTTCTTTTTTTTTTGTCTTTTGAGTGTCATATAGTTCAGGCAAATCTTAAGCTTATTGGTTTAGGCTGGCTTTGAATTTATACCTCTGCCACCATCTCTCAAGTGCTGGGTTGACAGGCACATCTTGGTCTAATAAATTTTGGTGCCACAGCTAAAGATTTCAAAAGATTATGTGGAAGATAATTTGTAGATGTTACATACTTGGATTATATTTTATTAGGAAGCCATTCGTTTTTCGTGGTCCTGATTTTGGTGCTTGCCAAAGGCCGGATCATCACAGTACTTTGTGTGCAGTGCTGGCGATTAAAACCAGAGATGTGGTATGCTAAGCAAGCACTCTGCATCAAGCCACAGCCCCAACACTTAGTTTTACAGATGTCTTCCTTTTAAATAGAAAAGAAATTTGTAGGATAGTTTGATAGGAATGTCTTGTGTACCAGCTCTCAACCTACCTATTTTTTTTATAACATCCATTAGTTACCTACAATGAATATATGACCCACTCTTCTTTTTTTAACTTATTGTTTTATCAGTTAAATGTGTGCATGCTCATACCTGGATGATGGTGATGTAGTTGTCAGAGGACAACTCTGTGGAGTTGTTTCTGTTCTTTTCCTTTTATGTTTTGGTGACCCAACTCAGCATAATAAGCCTGTCTAGGCTTATGCTGCATGTACCTTAGCCAATTTGCCAGGCTTCTTACTTCCCCTTCCCTATGTTTATGGAAGTTTTTTTTTTTTGTTTTGTTTTGGTTTTTTTATTTTTTTGTTTTTGTCAGAGTAAGCTTGTTCTAGGTCAGAGGGCATGTGTACATTTTATATTTATATACATTACATTTTCCCCTTTTCCCAGATCTTTTACCTATATAGCAATTTAGTTTCTTTTAAAATTTACTTTGAGGAAATAAGAAACAGATTTAAATTGGAACTACAAGGCATTTGTTTTGAAAAGAGAAATCACTTGGCCATTTCAAGAGAATAAAAGCACTCGTGTATTCTCAGCAGCTGTGTTTGCATGGGTGACCTGTGATCACAGTGCCTGGAGAAGTGAGGAAAAAAAATCATTGTATGACATATATTTGTAATACTAAGATTTGGGAACCTGAAGCAGGAAATCACAAGTTGGAGGCCACCAGTATTACATAGTGAGAGTCTATGCTTGAATTTATATTTTTTGGGATGATATTTCACAAGTGTTATTTAATTTTTGCTTTGTAATCTTGTGGTGAATAGATCTTTCTCTTTTGTGCCTCCTCCCCTTCCTCTTATCTTTTTCCCTCAAGCAGCATTTTTGCTTGCTGTGAACTCAAATGAGTAAAATAAAGGGACCTTTAAAATTCAAATGTTAAGTTTTTAAAAAACATTTAATTAATTAATTGGTCTTGCTGTGTTGTGTAGGCCAGCCTTGGACTATATCCTCCTACCTCAGGCCCCCCAGCATTGTGAGTATGGGTATGAGCACCTTGAATTAATGATTTTAAAATGATCCCCAGTCAGGAGCTTGAAATACAATGTAATTTAGTAGATTATGTGACTACATCAGTCTTTACATTTTATTTACAGTTTCTGAGATAGATTCCTGCTGTGTAGCCTCAGATGACCTGGAACCAATGTTTGCTTTTACTCCTGCCTTATGACTACTGAGATTTATATATTTCTATATGTTTATATTTTAATGTGATAATATGAATATGTGATCAACTTTGTTATGTGTAAGTAAGTAATAAAACAGTTCTATATTCTGATCTAATTCAATATTCAAAATTTATATAATTAATTTTCATGGATCAGATAGATACATAGATAGTACCGTGCAGTATTACTGCATCCTTGGTGTTATGGTTCCATAATCAAATCCCCCATATACAATATTTAATATTGCTGCTAATTGTATTTAATCAGCAACCTGTAAATATATTTTGCTTATATATTGGCTAATGTATTCCTTTTAATGCCTGTTTCTTTTTATTTAATCTATTATCATGTGTGACATGGGTGTGTGGGTGTGTTCACGGAGGTCAGAAGACATCTTTCTGTAGTTGGTTCTCTCCCTATCCCATCACCTGACATGGGTTCTGGGGATTAATCTTTGGTCAGTAGGCTTTCATGGCAAGCGCTGTACTCACAGGACCATCTTGCCAGCCCCTCTGTGCCTATTTCAATAGTTCATTAGCTATAGTGTCTCATTCTTTCAGTATGAACACGGATACTTTTCAAGGCTGAACAACTTTGTCATTACACACAGTCCATTCTGACATCTTAACCGCAAGTGTGACATTAATAGTATCTTCCAGGATTTTTATTTGGCATGCTTTAGTTTTACATTTATTTTGTGTGTGTGCATGCTTGTGTGTGTGTGTGCGTGCATATGTGGTGTACACGTGTGCATGCGTGTGTGCGCTTGCTTGCGTGCATGCCTGTTATGCATGTCTGTGCTCATGTAGGAATGCCACAACATTTATGGAAATGTTATAGAACTCAGCTTTTCAGCCTTGACAGCGAGTACCTTCATCCACTGAACCACTTCACCTGCCTCTGCACATTATTAATGACACAAAAGTGCAACATCATTTACTCACTCATCCTTTCCTTTATTTTTTAGTTAGTTATTTGGGAGTGACTTGGGAGAGTGATGTTGTACCCCCCACCTCCTCCTTCGGGGCCCTGGGATTGATTGTAACTACCTTTTCTACTGAGCCATCTTGCTGTGCTGTTTTAATTCCTTTAAAATTTTATTGATAAATTGAAACTAACAGCTAAACATGTCAGTGCCCTTTGATAACTTCACTGTAGAGGTTTTATCAATATTTCATATGCTTTGTAGATTATCTGCCCCAGATAGCCTTTTGTTGTCTTCATCTTCTGATAGAAGAAATTGCCCTTCTTAGCTTTGGGCCATACATCAAGACAGCAAATGACATACCTATTGGGCTATCTGGGAACAGGTTATCAAAAATGCTGAGTGTTTTACTCTCCATACCCAGCTGCCCATAATACTCCAGGTTGGGGATATCCCATAAATCTGGCACAGATATTAAGGCCCATGCTGGTGTTGTATCAGGAACATGGCTCTTGCTCCCAGTTTCTGTACCCAGGAGGAGGTCTCTCAGACTCCTGGGCTTTACAGGAAGCAGCTTGATTTTGATGTGAGAATAGCCATGGAAGTTTGTGTGCTGTTGGGAGGAGGGTTCTGCTGCATTATGAATGTGGTACAGCTCAGTATGATGCTGCTGCTTTTCATACCTTAATCTTAATATCCTTAGTCAGGACAATTGTATAAACTTTAGATTGTTGTCCTTAGCATTAAATGCTGTGGTCAACCAGCTCTCCCAGCTGTCTTACATGTAAACTGTGGAACAATTGTTAACTAATTCCTTTGTTAACTATAGTATCATACTTGGTTTTGTTTTGAGACAGGACTCAGGCTGTCCTTGAACTTCTGTGTAGTTGAGGATGAGTCTGTACTTATGGACTTCTTGTCTCCACCTCCTAAATGCTGGAATAGCAGGTCTGTATCACCATACTTTATTCATTACCACATTTTATGAGAACATTACCCCTTTGGTTTGAACTGTGGCCCCCATTAAGCAGCGTATATATTTCTCCTGGCCTGTCTTCCCATAGTCTCCATAATGAGAGACTATGTGTGCACCAGTCATGTGACTTCTTTGCTCAGTGGGTACCTTCCTCCATCATCTGCAGGTTGCTGAGTGAAATGAACAATATAATGGTTCCCTTATCTATAGGAAAGACTTTTTTAAAAAATAAATGTGTTTTGAAAATCATTTAATTATTTGTGTATTTTGTGCATATATGCATGTATATTTTTATGTGTTTAGACACACATGTGGACCTCAGAGCTCAACATCTGTGTCTTCTACCCGTCTTAATTCTTGAAATAGGGTTTTTCATTAAAATTATACCTCACCATTTTGGCTAGACTATCTGAGGCTCAAACCCCACACCCCATCCAGTGCTAGGGTTACAGACATGTGCCAACCTATTGGATTTTACATGGGTGCTAGGGTGCACACTCAATGTCTTCATGCTTACATAGCAAGTATTTTGTTCACTGAATCATCTCCCCAAGTCCTATGGTGGATACTTTTTAAGAATGTCAATAGACACCTCAAACTGTAAAGAGTGTAGAACTCTATGTGTATTGTTTTCTGCCCCTAAACATATGTATCTGTGATGAATTCACTACTCTAAGAGGTGAGCAGAAATAAATTGAATAATTTGAACAATATGCTATAATAAAAGTTATGTCAATATGGTTTCCCTTAGCATTTTGTTGTTCCATGGTTACCTTTTTTCAGACTGATCACTAATAGCATGTAAATATGGAAGCAATTAATATAGTTAGTGACATAAATATAAAGCCTCTAGTACTTATACCAATTCAGCATCTTCTGGTAAAATCAAGTCACATGTTCCAACACCTTGTAATGACACTTTGAAATCACTCAATGCCAGCATGAAATACAGTCTGTTATACAATGTACTTGTAATGACTGTTTTTCCCTTTGAGAGTTGTAGTCAGAAGTTTCTGGCCCTTCCTAGTCCTGAGGTCAGGACCCATAGTCTCTTCACACAAAAGCTTATATTAATTAAAAATTGTTTGGCCTATGGCTCAGGCTTATTGTTAACTAGCTCTTACAACTTAAACTCATTTTTATTAATTATTGTATTACCTTGTGGCTTACCTGTACTTTTACATTTTTCTTCTTAGGCAACTGGATTGTGTGTCTTTGACTCTTCCCTTCACTGTCTTTATCTCTGCTTGGACTTCCCACCCACCTCCAAGCTGCCTTGTCATAGGCCAAAACAGTTTCTTTATTAACCAATAATAAAGCATATTCACAGTATACAGAAAGACATATAACTTCCCCTTTTCTGTCTAATCAAAAAGGAAGGTTTTAATTTCAACATAGTAAAATTACATACACTTTAGTACAGTGTATATTTATATTCACTTCTCCCCCAACATCTCCCAGATCAGATCCCATCTCCCTCTGCACCCAGCTTTTCTGCTTCTGCTTCCTCCTCTTCCTCCTTTCATCTAGTCCAATTTGTGTTGCCCAAATACCCCATCCACCAAATTTTGGACGGCCTACAAGAGGTCACACTTTTAACCTGACAACTGACTCCTCCCATTAGCTACCAGTCGCTCCTCTGCTAGGGTTAGACTTCATGTTGCCTTCCCTTCTGTGCTGAGATTTTGTCTAGCTTGAGCTTGCAGAGGTCTTATGCATGTTACACAACCACTGTAAGCTCCTAACATGCAAGCACCCTAACCCCTTATTATAGTCATTTGTGGCTTCTGGCCCTCTCTACTCCCTCTTTTTTTTGATTCCTAAGCCTTGAGGGGAAGGGTGTGATATAGATGTCTCATTTAGGGCTGAGCATTCTGAAGCTTCTTAATCTCTGCAGCATGACCATCTGTGAGTTTCTGTGTTGATTGCCATCTACTGCAAGAAACTTCTCTGATGAAGATTTAGAGATGCACTGATCTATGGGTATAGTGATAAGTCATGAGATTGTTCAATACTATGTCTGTTTAGCAGCATAATAGTGGTAGGTTTCCTCCTATGGCTCTTAGCACTAATAATGCCAGGTATGAGTTCCATCTCATACAGCGGGTCTTATATACAATCAGGAAGTGTTTTGTTACTCCCATAGCATTTGTGCCACTAGTAGTTGTACCAATGGGCATATTTTTCCAGGGTGTTCATTCTTGTAGCTTGCAGAGTTCACAGCTGTGTAAGATTGGTGACTGCAGGGCTGGAAAGATTGATGGCTTAGCGGCTAAAAGCTCTAGCTCTTCTTCCAGAGGACCCGGGTTCAGTTCCTAACAGCCACATTGCAGCTTTTGACATGACACTCTCACACAGACATACATACAGGCAAAAAAACCCAATGAACATAAAACAAAAATAAAATATATGTTACAAAAAAATATTGGTGATTGCCTTCTCTCCCCAATAGCACGCATATAACTCAGCACTATAAAAGCTAGTCAATAGGGATGAAACTTAGAGGTTAATAGCAGTTTGAGTTCTTTACTTTCCATGGCTTAAGTATGTGGTGTCTTCAGCAACAGGATCTTATTCTCAAGTTCTGAAGGGTAACCAAGAGCAATGACAATAGTCTGTCATTGTTTGGAGCTCTGTGCAACACCACCAAAAGTAGGTAGCCCATTCTTGACACTGAATTTTTTTTGTTAACCTGTGGTACATCCATGGGGGCATTGTTGCCTAGTTAAGGCTAATTCTATTTAAACTTTTTATGTAAGTGTATATTTTCAGAAGGTAGGCTTCTATGCAGTGTTTTCAAAAGGCTTTTAATTCTTATTTCCTTATACCCCCTCTTCTGTGCTTCTCTCCTCTCCCTACTTCACTTAATCCATCCTGTTGATTATTCATTTTTCTCCTTTGTTGTATGACAGTCAACTTGTCCACCTGGAATCACCTGGAAAGAGAGTCTCAGGAACTGTGTAAATCAGATTGGCCTGTGGGCATGTCTTTGAGGCATTCTCTTGATTGTTAATTCCTATAGGGAGTCCCCATATATTAAGAATGCCACCATTCCCTGGTTTGGGGCCTCTGAACTATATGTATAAGACAGAAGGGCAAGTAAGCAAGGATTCATTCATTTCTGTGCTCTTGCTTATCAATGTGATGTGAATAGCTGCTTTAATTCATGCCTGGACTCCCTCCCTCACACCCCCTACCCCCACCCCCCCATCGTGATAAAGCTATCATCTGTTAAGTTGCTTTTGGTAAGATTGTTTAGTCCAGGGCTGGTGGGTGGATCAGTATGCAAAACAGTTGTCATGCAAGACTTGAAACCTGAGTTTGATCCCTGGAACCCACAGTGGAAGGAGAGAACCAGGTTCTGAAAGTTCTCAGACCTCCCCATGTGCATGCCTACACATGTACACATAATAATAAATATTTTAAAATTCTAGTATTCATTGAATATTGCTTAAAATATTGAGTTGTGGTACTAGAATGGTAGCTCAGAAGTTAAGAGCATTTGCTGTTCTTCCAGAAGATCTCAATACCTAAGTTGGACTAAGGAATTCTAACTTTAAGGTACCTGCCACCTTCTTAACCTCTACAGGCTCTTGGACACATATGGTGTGTATGCTCTTTGCACCCAAAACACACACACACACACCACGATGACGACGATGATGATGGTGATGATATAAAGGACCAGTGAGATGACTCAGCAGCTGTAGGTGTCTGTTCCCAAGTCTGACAGCCTGTATTCAACCCTAGAGCTCACAGTAAGAGTCTTTTTCAGAATGTTGCCCTCTATTTCTGTACATGTTCAGTCATATACCAATTCTTACAACACACAATGATAATAATAATTATACTTTTAGAGCAAAACCACCAACAATTCATGTTGTGGGGGCACTAGAGAGATGGCTCAGTAGTTAAGAGCACTTACTGCTCTTGCAGAGGACCAGTGTTTGGTTCCCAACACCCACATGGTGGTTTGTAGCCATCTGTAACTCCAATTCCAAGGGAATCCAATATGTGAAATTTCTGCCTTCCTTGGGCAAGAGGCATGCACATAGTACATATACATACATGCAAACAAAACACTCAACATACATTTGAAAAAAACTTAATTAAAAAAATTTATAGTTGGGTGGTAGTGGCATACCCCTTTAATCCCAGCACTCAAGAATCAGAGACATGTGGATCTAGGTCTTCCAGAAGAGCAGCCAGTGTTCTTAACTATTGAGCCATTTCCCCAGCTCCTAAGTGTTTTCTTAAGTAGAAGATAGGTTAAATATGCTGGGAACAGGGAGCTCAAGGTGAGGGAGTCAAGCACTTATTGGATCAAAATTGATACAAAGTTTTAATGAAGATATGTTATGGGGCCAGAGAGATGGCTCAGCAGGCTTATGACCTGAACATGGTTGTGTAACACATAATGGTGGAAGGTAAGAACAACTCCAGAAAGTTGGCCTCGGACCTGTACATACACATGGCCTATGCATGCCCATGCTACTATTAATACTAGTGCACGTTAGTGACAAACGCAGCAAAGAAATGCTTAGGGACTTGCTGTCTCTGAAGAGAATTGGTGCCTTCTGTAGCAAGCAGCAAAGAGACATTAGCCTGCTTTGTTGCCTGGGCCATTTGTGTGGTGTCATTAGGATAGTATCCTATTAGATAGCAAGCTTTATAACACCGTTAATCCTTCCTAAGATTGGTGTAATCAGGATATATTCTACAAGAATACTTATTATTTAATAAAAGGGGAAAAAAGATTGGCCACATGAGATGAGATGCCAGGGCTTACTGAGAGTTAAGCTCTTACTGGGTGAGGACGTATCACAAGCCACTGGAGCAAGGGAGTGAGGAATTTGGATTTTCATTGTTGGTGTTTTTGCCTCCATAATCAACATTTGGAAAAAATGAACAACTTGTTCATTTTCACTTACAGATTATTATATCTCTGGGAACCAGGCACTGTGGTACACACCTGTAATCCATGTACCTGGCAGACTGAAGCAAGAAGATGACAAAATCAAGCAAGGACTGGGAAGGGAGGACTGTGGCTTCCTCTGGAGTTGTTTTACCTTGTTTAGGCATGTGTTGGAACATAAACCATTATCAAAACTCCAGTGCACAGTTAAGATGTGTGTATCTGAGCTGAGAATTGGCTCTGTGAGTAAGAACATTTGCTGCATAAACATGAAAAACAGTCAAAATCCCCAATAGCCAGGGCATAGTCATTGGTCTACCTGTAGGCTCAATAGTATGACAGACAAGAAAAAGGATTTTGCCAGGGCTTGCTGGCTGCCAGCCTAGCTGAAAGCTTAGTGAGAGATGCTGTATTAGCAGAATATGTGGAAAGTGATAGACCAAGACATCCAATGTCCTCTAGTCTTTATGCACATGACATATGCTTTCCCTTTTCCCTCAAAGATGTCTGTGTTTGAGTTTTAGCTGTATCTTAGAGTCAATACTTCAGTCTGCTCTGTGGAATAGGGCCTAT
This sequence comes from Phyllotis vaccarum, assembly GCA_033318265.1. Taxonomy (NCBI): domain Eukaryota; kingdom Metazoa; phylum Chordata; class Mammalia; order Rodentia; family Cricetidae; genus Phyllotis; species Phyllotis vaccarum. The sequence continues at coordinate 109,136,029 of JARWLC010000012.1, forward strand.
GTAAGGTTTCTGTGAGTGTTACTAGGTTTGTAGGTAATGAACTGTGTAACTTATACTATAGTTTAGATTGCTGTTCTGGGTTTGATACATCAATGACTGCCATTTTTTTTTTTTTTTTGAGACAGGGTTTCTCTGTTTAGCCCTGGCTATTCTGGAACTCACTCTGTAGACCAGACTGGCTTTGATCTCAAAGATCCACTTGCCTCTGTCTCCTGAGTGCTGGTATTAAAGGCAGGTGTCACCACTGCCTGTTCTATTGCCATTAAATTTTAAGAAAAAATGATTTTTACATTTTTGGTTGTGAGCCTAGGATTTAATAGCTGAGCCACCTCTCCAGTCCCTAGAATTATATTTTAAATACATAATGCTTAATGATGAACTGAAAGGAGGGCTGGGGATATAATTCAATTGGTAGAGTGTTTGCCGAGCATGTACAAAACTCTAGGTTTGATTAGCATTACCACATACACTGGATATGGTGTCACACATCTATGTTAATTCTAGCACTTGAGAAGTAGAAGCAAGAGGATTAGATGCTCGAGGCCAACCTTGGCTATGTAGTTTGAGGCCAGCCTAGGACATGAGATCTTGCTTTATTTTTGGCTTTTTGTTTTGTGTTTTAAAAACAACTGGGAAGGCAGAGACACGTGGATCCCTGATTTCAAGACCTGTCTGGATTACAGAACAAGTTCCAGGTTAGCCAGGGCTGTACAGAAACCTGTATCAAAGAGAGAAGAAGAAAAGAAAGAAGAGAAAGGAAACACTGAAGCACTATTTCTGCCTTGTTACCTGAGGAAGGGGTGATGGTAATACTTGCCTATAATCTTGGGATTTGAGAGACTGAGTAGGAGGATCGCTGTGAGTTTGAGGCTAGCCTAGGCCATGTAGTGAGATCTCATTTTAGACAAGCAAATAGAAACCTAAAACAAAAAAACTGAAAAGATGGCTCTTTGAAAAGATTCATAAAATGGGTGTTAAGTAAGTCTGATTTTTCTCTAGCCTTCTCTGTGCTAGGGGGAGAAAGCATATCTTTTGAGTTCAATATTTCCTACCATGACCTTGCTAAGGTTGCTTATTGCTTAAAGTATACCTGAGATTCCCCAAATACACTTATATTTAAGACTGGGATATAGGTCAGTGGTAGGACTCTTTTCTACCTTGCATGAGACCCTGAATTTCATTCTCCATACCTGTAAAACAGAATCAGATACCATCACCAACCGAAACCTACCTGAAAACAAAAGAATTATTTTGGGACCATAAAGATGGCTCGGGGCTTAAGGACATTTGCTGTGGATCCAAGCACAGGACCAAACTAGGTGTCCAGTTATCATTTGTAACTCCAATACTAAGGAGGTTGGAGACCAGAGGATCACTGAAACTTGCCGACTTTCAGCATAGCTGAGAAAATGTGGGCACCAGGTTCAGGGAGAGATCTTTCCTTAAATGAATAGGTGCAGAAAGATAGGGAAGGACATCAGAAACCTTCTGGCCTCTACATGTGCACACATACAGAAGACATACACAAATAAGAAAATAATGATCTGCCTGTTGTACATATAATTTTACCACTTGTTAGAGATAAGATCAGGTTTGCATACTAATGAAAGAAATCCTTTACTGCCATCAAGTCCTGAATCATCATTTCTGAGTTGGATAATAAATGAACATTTGCTAATGCTCTCTGAATATAGATCTGTAGTTTGTATAATAATCTCTGGCAACTGATTAAAAACAGTTAATAATTATTAAGAAGTTTATAGGGAAACACACTGATACAAGAGATTAAACAGTCATGTGCTTCCTGGAAAGTTGGATTGGTCCACAAGGCTAGCTCAGTGGGTCAGATCCTTCATCCAAGAGCATGAGAATGCAAACAGGAAGGTGGATGTGTGCATAAACTGGCCTGGCCATGCCCTGAATACTGAGCCTTTAGATCCTAAAGGCCACGTCTCTAGGTCAAGGTAATAGTGCCTGCTTTCCACTTTACTGTTTTGTGCTGTTTTAAATTTATGGTTATTTCCTCTCTGTGTGTATGTAAAGTATGATGTGGGGAGAAGGGTGCACATGTCACTTCATGAGTCAGAAGATAGTTTGTAGAGTTTGGTTCTTGCCTTCCACCTTTACTTGAGTCCTGGAGATCAAACTCATGCTGTCAAGCTTACATTGTCTAGAGGCAAGTGTGCAGTATGTAATAGGTTTCTGTCCCAGCCTTTTTGGCCCACCCCCAAAGTTCAGATGCCCTCGAAGCCCTGCTGCCACTTAGACCCAAATAACCACACAAGGGCTTATATTAATTACATGCAGCTTGGCCTATGGCTCAGGCATATTGCTAGCTAGCTCTTGGATCTTAACTGAACCCATTGTTATCTAATTTAGCCATGTGGCTTGGTACCTTTTCTCAGAGCAGCATTCTGGTATTCTTTCCTTTCTGTCTGCCAGTTTCTCTGTTCTGCTTTTCCTTTTCCCAGAGTTTTCTTAGTCTGGTAGCCCCACCCACACTTCCTGCTTACCTTCTGGCCAATCAGCATTTTATTAAACCATTAGGAGGAACAAATAATTACAGTGTACCAGGACATAATTCCAAAGCACAAGCACCTTTATCTGCTTAGCCATTTTGCCAGTTCCCTGTTCTTTTTGAAGTTTTGTTTTGTATCCTGGGATAGTTTTGAACTTCAAGCAGCTCCCCTAAATCAGCCTCCCAAGAGCTGGCATCTAGGCAGTGTTTTCTGTCCTGCCAGCCTACTCCCAAATAACCACATAAAGGCATATTATTGATTATAAATGATCAACTGATAGCTTAGGCTTGTTACTAACTAGCTCTTTCAACTAAACCCATATTTCATATCTATGCTCTACCATGTGGCAGTACCTTTTTCAGTATAGCATATTCATCTCCTTCCCATGCATCTTGCTTGCAATGCTGCCCTTCTTCATCCCCATACTCTCTTTTTGTCCACAAGTTCTGCCTAACTTTTACCTAGCTATTGGACACTTACCCCTTTATTAAATCAAGAGCAACAAATATTAACAGTGTACAAAAAGATTGTTCTGCAGTACTGGCATTCCAGTCATGTACACCATGCTTGGCATTGAATGTAGATCTTTTTAGGGCAACTTTGAAGGGTAGTTATAATGATTATTTAAATACACACACCTTCCTTATTACACAGGATGCTACATAACATAGAATTCACATTTCAGAGAGTACTGTGTTTTTGATCTTCCTGTGTATTTTCTGCATGTAGTTAATGTGTGACAATGGACAGGTAATGACTAATAATTCATGTTAATTAGTGATTGATTGATATTACATGTTTGTGTACCACAGGCAATGGTGAATGCCACTGTTCACTGAAACTCAGCAGCTTCACTAAAGCGATGATTGCCCCAGTGAAATGAGTATTCAGACATACTTCCATACTTCCATGTTGCAGGATTGCAGCAACTGATTTGTCCCATGGTAAGGTCTGCTGATTCTGTTTCTCCAAAGAATTCCTAAGAGTCCCAGCACTGGTCTAGGCCTGAATAGCTTATGTTGCTGATTCTTTATGTAGATTGTTTTCAGGAATACAGAGATGGGTAAACTGTTAAAAAACACTTGTTGCTTTTGCAGAAGGCCCTAGTTCAGCTTCCCGTACCCAAATAGTGGCTTACAACTGTCTGTAACTCCATTTCCAGCAGATCAAATGCCTTCTTCTGATCTTTGCAGACATTAGGTGCACACATGGTGCATAGACATATATGCAAACAAATCACTAATACACACAAAATTTAAAAATTAAGAGTTCTTTGAGAAGATTCTCTGTAGGTAGCAGTTGTGTAAATTCTGAGTTTGCCTGGGTCCCATGCCAATGAAGAGGAGAGGGGCTATTTATGTGATTAAAGTCTTTCCAACCAAGAATCTAATACTTGAAATGTGTTGGGGGGGAATAGACTGGAGAGATGGCTCAGCAGTTGAGAACACCGATTGCTCTTCCAGAGGACCAGGGTTTGGTTCCCAGCACCCACATGGCAGCTCACAACTGTCTGTAGCACCATTTCCAGGGGGTCCAATACCTTTCGCAGATACACATGTAGGCAAACACCAAGGTAAAAAGAAAAAACATTAAGAAAATGTGCTCTTAGGATTTTGCTTTTATTTTTGTGTTTATTCTTTGTGTGTATATATAGTGTATACATCTTCATATGTATGTTCACATTGTTGTGTGCTTGAGATCAGAGGTCCACACTGTGTGTTTTCCTCAATCGTTTTCTACATTACTTTTTCAAAAGAGGACTCTTTTTTGTTTATTTGTTTCTGTGTGTGTGTGTTGTCTATGTATTGTGCATGTGTATTTTTAGAGTCAGTGCTCTCCTACCTGTGGGTCTTTGAAACTGACAGGCTCAGTAGCAAGTGTCTTTACTCACTTGCTGGCCCTCAGGGATATTTGTAGTGTCTCTGTGGTGTGTTACAAGGGAAAAGGTGCGGTCTTCATTACAAGTTTTAAATCATGAAAAGTACCATTTTTTGTTTTGTACTTTATTTACTTTTATATGTTACTAGTGTTTGTCTGTGCCTTGTAATGGGATTATGTTACACTGTAAACAATTGTCCTGCCTACTGGTTTGGGTGGAGCTACTAGACTAAGAAAACTCTGTGAACAGGAAGAACACAGAGACACCAAAGACACCTGGAGAAGCCAGCACATGCATAGGACAATTATGATGCTCTGAGTAAAGGTACAGAGCCACGTGGCTGAAAAGATAAGAGTCATGGGTTAGTTTAAGGGTAAAGAGTTAGCAAGTTATATGCCTGGACCCTAGGTCAATTGGCATAAAATTAATATAACTGTCTGTGTGTTTCTGTGGGTCTGTGGGTCTGAACCACAGGCCAGACATGCCAGAAACTTATTACTACAATGCCTCATGTGTGTAGTGTCCATGGAGGCCAGAAGAAGGTGTCAAATCTCCTGGGACTGGTCATTTGTAAGCTGCTATGTGGATGCTGGGAATTGAATCTGGGTCCTCTAGAAGAGAAGCCAGTGCTCTTAGTCACTGAACTACCTCTCCATCCTCCAACACTTTTCTTATTTGAGATAGGACCCTATGTAGCCATGGTAGCCTTGAATTGGCTAGGTAACTGAAGATGGCCTTGAATTTCTGATCCTTTTGCTTTTACCTCTTGAGTGAGGATTATAGATATGCAACAACACACCCATTTTTATGCTAAGATGGAAGCTGGGACTTCATGAATGCCTGGCAAGTAGGTTTTCAGCCCTGATAGAGTAGCATTTTCAGGGCATAAAGCTTCCTCAGTTGTGAAATGATGCTGTTATTAAGGGAGTTATCATAAGCAGCATTCCTTGCCATTCTTCTTTCAGACTGTAGATGGGACAGGACCCTTTTAGCATTCTATGGCATGTATGAGTGGGAAAGAAAACGCAAATGTGTGTATGAGAGAGAAGCAAGAGAGAGATTGAGAGACACAGAACAAGACAGATGGAGACTAGGAGGGAGGGAGATATCAGTATGCAGTTAGATTAATTACATAAGGTCTTTGTAGTAGGGGGAATGACTTCTGTGCCTTTGAATGAGATTCTGGATAACTGAGTATTCATACCTGCTTCCTTTTCCATAAGATCTTTCAGGGGACTCAGTCTGCCTTCAAGAAGAGAAGTTATCAGCAGAAAGGATGTTGATTGACTGCCTGACAAACCATCAGGTAAAACACACACACACACACATACACATACACACATATTCAGAATGTTCCACCTGTAAAAAGTTTCCTTTGGACAAACTTGTTTCTAGAGCTGTGTAAGGCAAACAGAGCTTCACTTAAGGATCTAGTTCCCTGATCTAGTTTCCTGGGAGATAGAGCCTGTTATTGTTTGCCTTCTGTTGCCATGATAAACACCAGGACCAAAAGCAACTTGGGGAGGAAAGAGTTCATTTCAGTTTACAATTTTCAGATCATTTCAGCAGTGAGGGAAGCCATGACTGGAACTTAAGGCAAGAACTGAAGCAGAGACCAATGGTGGAATCTGTTTACTGGCTCATGTCCCCTGACTTGCTCAGCTACCTTTCTTATACATCCCATATCCACCTACCTGCCCAGAAACAGAACACCCACAGTGGGCTGGGCCTTCCTTTATCAATTAGAAATCAAGAAAATGCCCCACAGGCCACTCTGATAAATACTGTTTCTCTGTTGATTCTCCCTGTTCCCAGATAAGTCTATATTTGTGTGAAGTTGACAGTGACTATGACAAAACCTTTCCTATTAAGTGAGTTGGAAGCTTATAGCTAATCTTGATTTTTCAGTAATTACGGTTTTACAACTTCATTGTGTCAACTCATGTTTCTTTTATTACATATTACATTTGTGTGTGTGCATATGAGTGAACATGTGTAGTTGCAAATGTTTATATGAACACATGCTACAGTGTGCATAGATTCAGAGGCCAACCTGCAAAAGTCAATTCTCTCCTTGAATCATGTGTGTCTGAGGATCACACTCAGGTCATTGGGCTTGGTGGCAAGTACCTTTACCCACTGAGCTGTCTTGCTGGCCCATGGTCAACTGAATGTTTCTTCCTTTCATGAGTTCTCTTGCAGATGATAAGGTAGATGACAGTTTTCTTTTCTACAGACATTTATTCTTGTATGCATATTCATCACCTCTTTAGGAAGTACTGGCTATTGTGCTTAACACTGAGAATTAAATGCCATGATATTTTCTTGTATACTTCTAGTACCAGTTCTTATTCAGCAGTGGCATGTAACTTGAGGAAATTAAGAGAATGAAAATAGAGCTGAGGGTGGAGTTCAGTGGTAGAGATCTAGCCTAGCATGCTCAGTCAAGGTTCTGGATCCATCTTTAGCAAGGCAAAAACATGATTGGGGTCTGAGGTGATGGCTCAGTGGGTAAAGTGCTTGTGCAAATTCAAGGACCTGAATTTTGATTCTTAGTATCCATGTAAAACTTAGCATGGCTGCATATGTCTATAATTTCATGGTTGGGAGTGGAGATAGGTAGATTCCAGGTCAGCCAGTATAGCTGAAACAGCAATTTTCAAGTTCAATAAAAAAAAAAAAAAAAAAAAGCCCCGTCTCAGAAAATAAGGTGAAGCTTTAATTAAGGAAGTTATCCCAATATCAATCTTTGGCTCCCACATGAGCTTGCACAGGCAAGTATACCTATCAGTATATAAATATATGCACATCACTCATACATACACACACTATTTTAAAGAAGTTTATAAAACCACTGAACCTTGATGTTAGATAATTGTAGGCCAGGGAATTTTCTGTAGATGTTGGGTCTCACTTCCTCATCCTCCCATGGTCATTAGCAAAGATCTTATTTAACTAAAACCAGCATATCTTCAATATTTTAGGAGTTAGTGAGCTTTGAGGATGTGACTGTGGACTTTAGCCAAGAGGAGTGGACCTCACTGAACCCAGCCCAGAAAAGCCTCTACAGAGATGTGATGCTGGAGAACTACCAGAACCTGGCCATAGCAGGTAGGACTGCTGTTGCTCCCTGTAGCCTCTCATGGACTGACTATGTTTCAGGAAGGGTGATGGTAATTCTGAGTAAGACACAGCTCCATCCCTAAATACATACACTCTCGTTTTTGTTTGTTGTGTTTTGAGACAAGGGGTCTCAACTGTTGCCCTTGATAGCCTGGAACTTGAGATGTAAAACAGACTGACCTCAAACTCACAGACATTACCCTTTCCTCTGCCTTCTGAATGCTGGGATTAAAGGTGTATACCACCATAAATATATTTTAATATGCTGGGGTGGTTCTCAAGAAGTCCAAGTTCTCTATTTTTTTTTCTGGGTGGTGGTAGCTCATTCCTTTAATTTCAGCACTCAGGAAACAGAGGCTGGCAGATCTCTGAGTTTGAGGCCATCCTAGTCTACAGAGTGAATTTTAGGACATCCACGAGATACACAGAGAAACCCTTCTCAAACTTCCCACTCCAAAAGAAAGTCTATATTTCTCTCCATGTTGATAGGCTAAATTAGAAAACTCAGTGTAAATCTTAATATCACTTGTGTGTCAGTAATTTCTCTTGGAATTCGAGATGGATGGCTCAGATGGTTAAAAGACCTTGCTGAGAATCTGGGGTTCTTAGTAGTTTATAACAAGCTGGTCTTGCATGACCTGGTAACCCTAGTGTGGAATTAATAGGAGGTTGGAAATGAGGATCATTGAGGCTTACTGGAGGACCATTGAGGCTTACTGGATGCCAGGCTAGCTGAAAAAGCACAAGCCAAGGTTTCAGGAGAGACTACTGTAAAAATGAGAGCGATAGAGAATGGCACCCAATACTCTCTTTTGTCCTTTGCGGGTGGGCACAGGCATGCACACCTTCACACACATGCATCTACCACATACATATGTACCCCACACATACATACAGACAGATACACATATTTAATTAAAGAAGGGGTTGGGGAGATGACTCAGTAAGATGGTTACTGCTCAAACAAGAGGACCTGAGTTAGATCCCCAGTTCTCATATAAAGGTCAGGTGTGATGTTAACCACCACACACACAGAAGCACTCATACATAAGCCCTTATACACACATACAAAATAATAAGTAAATTAGAAAGTTTAATTATCCCAATGACTGTGATGAGTTCTATATATAATTTCCCTAGAGGAACAAAGATCTCTTTGTTGCAGCCCCCCTCTTGGTTTTTAGTTTTCCATACAGGGTTTCTCTGTGTAGTTCTGGCTGTCCTAGAACTCCACCTTCCTCTGCCTCCCACTGAGTGCTGTGATTAAAGGCATGTGCCATCATTGTCAGGCTGTTGTAGTTCTTCCTGTATGAATAAAAGTAAAGTCTTGGGTTGAGATATGACTCAGTGGTCAAGCACCTACCTATCACTTGCAGGGCCCTGGGTGCAATTCCCAGTACTAGAGAAAGAAAACTCTCGTGTTTTGTAAATGTATACATGGGGTCTTAAGCTCCAGAGCAAATGAAACTTTTGAGGTATAGACAGGTGGTACTTGTATTATTCACATCTTAAAACTAATTTATGTGTTGTTATTACAACTCATGTTCCTGGCCAGGTTTGGTAGCATACTTCTGGAATTCAAGTACATGGGAGGCTGAAAGAGGAGTATTCTGTTATTTTTATTTTTTATTTATAAATTTTTAAAAACATACCCACCACTGTTCCCATTCCTTCCCCTCTTCCCAGTCCTCCCCCAGCTTTCCCTCCCACACCTTCCTATCCATTCCTCAGAGAAGGTAAGGACTCTCAGAGTGAGTCAATGTCAACTGGCATATCTAGTTGAGGTAGGACCAAGTACCTACCCCCATTATCAAGGCTGTAGGGGATGGGCTCAAAGAAGCCAGTTCATGCTCAAGGAATAAATTCTGTCCCACTGCCAGAGGCCCCACAAACTGCCCACACCATTAGACTGTTATCCACATTCAGAGGGCCTAGTTCAGTCCACAGAGGTTCCCCAGCTGTCAGTTTAGAATCAGTGAGCTCCCAATAGCTTGGGTCAGCTCTCTCTGTGGGTTTCCTCATTATGCTCTTGGCCTCTGTGTTCATATACTCTCTCCTCCCTCTCCTCGGATGGACTGGGAGCTCATCCCAGTCCTTAGCTGTGGATCTTTGCGTCTGTTTCCAACAGTTGCTGGATGAAGGTTCTGTGAAGAAAATTGTAATCAATTTGATTACAGGGAAAGGCCAGTTTAGGCACTCTTGACACTATTGCTTGGAGTCTTAGCTGGGGTCATCTTGTGGGTTCTTGGGTATTTTCCTAGCACCAGGTTTCTTGAAAGAGGACAATTTCTGTGAGCTTAAAGCTAGCACTTGTCTCCAAATACTGGAGGGGAAAAAAAAAAGCAAACTTCTAATTTTTTTAACTCAGGGAAGTTGTGTCAGTTTTCTTTCTGTGCCTTCTCATTAGCGTGTCTTACCTTGTTCACAGGATATCAGCTCATCAAACCCAGGCTGGTCTCTTGGTTGGAACAAGAAGAGTTTGATATAGCTCAGAAGATTGATTTCCCAGGTTAGTATTTATGATTTTTTTTTTTCTGAGACTAGGTTTCTCTGTGTAGCCCTGGATATACTGGAATTTACTCTATAGATCAAGCTGTTCTCAAACTCTCAGAGATCCACCCACCTCTGCTTCGAGTGCTGGGATTAAAGTTGTGCACTATCATTGCTAGGCTTGGAAATGCTATTTGATGAAAGTTTAGTGTGTTTGCAAGTGACACAAACTTAAAATAAAAACCAAACCCTTGTGTTTGACTAGAGAGTTGGCTTAGTAGGTACATGGTGGAAAGACAGAACCAACTCCAAAAGTCCCCTGACCTCTATTTGCATATTGTGACACGTGTATCTCTGTACACATATACTCAGTAAATAAATGAATGGATAAGTGAAAATTTAAAAAAAAAACCTTTAAAATCTTTACATATTTGTATGTGATGTGTATATGGAGGGAGCATGTATGTATTGCCACAGTATGTACTTGGGAATCAGAAGTCAGCCTTACCTTCTACTTCATTTTACAGTGTTTCTGTTTCCTTCTGCATGTGCCTGGCCAGTAAGCTTCAGGAGATATTCCTGTCTCCGTCCTTCATCTTGTCATATATTTACTGGAATTACAGGCACATGCTGTTATGCTTAGCCTTATATAGTTCTTGGGATCTAAACTTGGGTCCTCACAGTTGCACAATAAACACTTTAGCCGTTGAACCAGCCCAGCTCCTATAATGAAGTTCTTCAAGAAAAAAATTGTCTCAGAACTATGAGGCAAGAAGGAAAATCTTCAGCTTCCAATATTCTTTTAGTTTACTTAAACTTACTGCTTTGAAAGATTATCTTTTTCTAGAAATTTTTTATTCCCTTTCCTAGATAATTTCTTTCTGTTTACTATCAGTTTTAATTTTTATAGAATCAACTTTTAGTACTATCTAAAAGTTTGATCCAGTGCCATTATCTTTGCGTGGCATAATGGCACATTCCTGTAATCCTTCTACTCAAGAATCTGAAGCAGAATGGTTATGAAGTCAGCATAGTGTGGGCTCCTTAGTGAGTTTAAGACTAGGCTATTTAGTCTCAAAAATAGAACAGAAAAAAAAAAACTCATCTTTTTCTACCTTTTAAAATTCAAAATAAAAATAATTGAACCTTATTTTTAAAAATATTTTTTTTTATTTTATTTGCATTGGTATTTTGACTGCATGGATATCTGTGTGAGGGTGTCAGATATTGGAGTTAGAGACAGTTGTTGGCTGGGAATTGAACCTGGGTCTTCTGGATGAAAGTCAGTGCTCTTAATGACTGAACCATGGCTCTAGCCTGAGACTTTTTTTTAAAAAACTCTTATTTTCCATTTATTTCTTCAAACCCTTACATTTATTTTTCTGTTTTATTTAAGAGTGGAAGATGCAACGTGAAACCAAATGTTCAGCATTCCAACAGGAATTTTTGAGGGGTAACACATCCAATGGGATACAAATGGTAAGAATAAAAAAAAAATCTTATTTTTATTCTCAAAGAAAATTAGAGGCTAGAGATGTATCTCTTATACAGCACTTACTTGGCATGCTTGAAGCCCTTTGATGGGGATAACTAGAAATTTCATTAAAGGAGATTTGAGAGAAGCAGATAATACACAAGAGCAAAAGTTTGAAAAAATAATATGAAATTGTGCCCTCAATGTGTAATGAAATTCACTATTTCAGAATTCATACAAATTACATCTTTTTCTTAAAATGGTTACAGTAATCTTTTAAAGGTTAGACCAGATAACACTGCATTCTGGAGTAATTATTTAACCACATCACTTGAGAGCAATTAACAGTAAAACTGTATGCATATAATGAAAATAACCATAAATACAGTGTTTTGTTATCAAATGGTTATAACCTTACCAATTAGCTGCAAAAAAAAAAAAAAAAATATTGTTCTTTCCTCTATTAGCGGACAGAAAGCCAGAGTGGACGGGAGCTCCATAGTTGGATGAGATCTAGAGACTTCTTCAGTGAATGCTCATCCCTTAAGACACATCTGAAAACTCAAACTACACAGAATAATTATGATTGTAGTCAGAATGAAAAAGACTTTCTAATGCTCCAGAAGAAAAACTGTGCTGATGAGAAACTTTCTGAGTTCAACCAGAATGAAGAAACTTATATGACCCTAGTTAAGGTTAATCAGAAAATTGCCACACAAGAGAAATGTTTTGAATGCAGTGACTGTGGGAAGTCTTTTGTTAACCAGTCAGAGTTTCAGACACATAGAAGAACTCATAATGGAGACAAACTTTCTGATTGGAATGGATATGGGAGAGGTTTCATAAACTCAAGACTTGCTATGATTATAGAAACTCTCAATGCAAAGAAACCTTATAGATGTAAGGAATGTGGGAAAGGCTACAGGTACCCTGCATATTTAAATATTCACATGCGAACTCATACTGGAGAGAAGCCCTATGAATGTAAGGAATGTGGGAAAGCCTTCAATTATTCCAATTCATTTCAGATACATGGAAGAACTCACACTGGAGAGAAACCCTATGTGTGTAATCAGTGTGGGAAGGCATTCACTCAGTACTCAGGCCTTAGTATACATGTAAGATCTCACAATGGTGATAAGCCATATGAATGTAAGGAATGTGGGAAAGCCTTCCTCACATCTTCACGACTTATTCAACATATAAGAACTCACACAGGAGAAAAACCTTTTGTGTGTGTCAAATGTGGGAAAGCCTTTGCTATCTCTTCAAATCTTAATGGACATTTGAAAATGCATGCTGAAGAGAAGACATGTGAATGCAAGATTTGTGGGAAAGCATTTGGATATCTTTCATGTCTTAATAATCACATGAGATCTCACAGTGCTAAAAAATCATATACATGTAAGGAGTGTGGGAAGGCCTTTAATTATTCTACCCACCTTAAAATTCACATGCGAATCCATACTGGAGAGAAACCCTATGAATGTAAACAGTGTGGGAAAGCCTTCAGCCATTCCACTTCATTTCAGATACATGAAAGAATACACACTGGAGAGAAGCCCTATGAATGTAAGGAGTGTGGGAAAGCCTTCATCTGTCCCAGTTCATTCAGAATTCATGAAATAAGTCACACTCACACTGAAAAAAAACCATATAAGTGTCAGCAGTGTGGAAAAGCCTACAGCCATCCTCGTTCACTTCGAAGGCATGAAAGAACTCACTAGCGAGAAGCCTACTTGATGCAAACTATGTGAGAAAACCATTACTTGCTCTAGTTTACTTTGAAGACATGATGGTACTCACACTGGAGAGAAAATATTAAAATTATGTATATAGCTTTGAGCAGTGTTGTGTGGTAGCTGCTCAGGAGGCTGAAGATGGGGGATAAATTTAAAATACTGGGAAACACAAATACTCCATGTCAAAAACATTAAAATGAATGCTGGAAAGATGGCTCAGTGGATAAAAGCACTTTCTGTGAATGTCTGACAACTTGAATTTGATCCATGTCCATGTAAAATAGAGTGGCATGCATCTGTATTCCCAGCAATTCTACAAGATAAGAGGCAGAGGCAGGAGAATCACCTGGAAACTTGCAGGCCTTCGAGTAAGTATCATGACAGAAAGAACAAGGGAGACCCTACCCTCCCCCAACAAAGTAGAAAAAACAATGCATTAAGTTGTCCCCTGACCCCCATGTTTGCCCACTTTCCCACATATGCCACAGTAATACATGAAATTTCCAATAATTGAAAGGAGGGCTGTTGAGATGGCTCAGCAGACAAAAGTATTTTCCATACAACACTGGCAACTTGCTTTCTAATCCTAAATTCCCACAGTGTAAGGAGAGAATTAGCTTTTAATAGGTGTCCTGTGACCACCCATGAATGGTGTGACACACATGCCCTCTTGCCAGCCCCTGATAATACATTCTAAAAATTCAAATTAGGAACTGTAGAGATGTCACAAACAGTTATAAGCACCTGCTGCTCTTGCAGAGGACATGATTCAGTTCCCAGCATTTACGTGGCAACTCACAACCATCTATGACTCTAGTTCCTGGGGATCTGGCACCCTCTTCTGGTGTCTGTAAGCACTTAGCAGGAAAACACTTAAACACAGAAAGTGAAGGTAATAAAAAGGAAGTTGCAGTGAGTCCCATTGTGGTAGTGACTGATGTCCTCAGACATGTAAGGCACATTAGGGCACACACAGCGAAGACCATGGGAAGTCTTCAGATGGCCCTTCCACAAGTGTTTCTACTTTCAGCTCCAGAGGAAACTACCTTAGCTGTGTTGATCTTTGATTTCCAGCTCCAAACTGTAAGAAATGAATAACCATGTTTAAGCTACCTGGTCTGTTACTTGCATCAGCTCTAACAAATATATATAATAATCAAACAAACCTTTACACTACCCCAAAGCTTTAGTTACATGCAGGCCTGATTGCAATGGCTCCTATTTGTATAATCCTGCAATTTGAGAGGTGGAAGTAGGATTAAGTGTAAGGCCTATTGCTATACAGTAAGAGCTTGTCCTTTTTAAAAAACATGTTTCTCACTAAAAAAAAAAAGTCAAATCAAGGGGTGGGGCTAAAATGATGGCTCAGCACTTAAAGAGCACTTGTTAGTCCTCTGGAGGACCTAGTATTTAAGTTCTAGCATCCACATGGTGGCTTACAATCATGCCTGCAATCCCAGTTCCATCTCATCTGGTGCCCTTTTCTGGCTCCCGAGGGCACCATACAGTCATGTGTTGCACATAGATATATGCAAGTAAACACTCATGCACACAAAAATTGAAAAAATATTTTGGTTTTTTGAGACACTTTCTCTGTGTAGTCCTGGCTGTCTTGGAACTTGATCTATAGAGCAGGCTGGCCTTGAACTCTGAGAGTTCTGCCTGCCTCTCCCTCCCAAGTGCTGGGATTAAAGGCTTGTACCACCACTGCCCTGCTGAATAAATCTCAAAAAGACAATGGCATGAAAATAATGACACACTAATATAATCCTAATGCTTGGGGGCCTGAAGTCAGAATGATCAGGACTTCAAATCTAGTATTGCCTACATATTGAGTTTGAGGTCTCTTGGATGCCATGAAATCCCATCTCAGAACAAAATAAAACTGAGTGTTGAGGTGCATGCCCATCATCCCAGCGTTCAGGGATATGGCAAGCTTGAGGCTGACCAGAGCTTGTGGTGGTTTGAATGAGAAAGGCTCATATTTGAATGTTTGGTCCCAGATAGTGTAACTATTTAGAAAGGATCAGGATTGGGGGAGCTGTGTTACTGAGGAGAGCTTTGAGGTTTAAAAGCCCATGCCAGGCTCAGTATCTCTCTGCCTGCTGCCTGCAGATCAGGATGTAAATCAGCTACTGCTCTAGTGTCATATCTATCTGCTTCCCACCAAAATAAATTATCATGGACTGGCCCTCTAAAGCTGTAAGCAAGTCTCGTAAATGCTACTGCTTTTTTATTAAGTAAGAATTGTCTTGGTCATGGTGTCACAGCAATATAACTAAGACACTGTCTCAAAAAAAGGATGAATACCTGGCAGGGGAGATACTATGATCATACAGATGGTTTTTGCAGGGCATGGTTTATTCATTGTACTTCAAATGTTTTTGACCCCTGCATTTTCTCCACATAGGAAAAGGAAACTTGACTGTATAATTCGTGGTGATGGGGAACTGTATAACTACTAAGCCACTTTTGTAGCCCACAAATGAACTTTATAATATATACATATATGTTCTAATATGAACTTTATAATATATATGTATACGTTCTAATATATATAACATAATATATATGGAATGGAGAAAAGCTTTTATATACTCTATAACCTTAATATTCACATGTGAAGTAGTTGAGAAAAGCATGTATACAATGTGGAAAAGCCTTTCACTTATTTCAATTCAACTATATGAAAATATTCAAGTTGTGGAAAGACCCCTGAATTTAAGGAGTATAAAAATGTGTCAAATCACAAATTCTTTTAAATGTTTTCATTTATTTTTAGATAAGGTCTCTGTATATAGCCCTGACTGTCTTGGAACTTGCTATGGATCTTCCTGTCTCTGCTTGCTGAGTACTGGAATAAAAAGTATGCACCAACATGCCCAACTTTTTTTTTTTTTAAGAATGATTTTTATGTGTCTTTGTGTGGGCATGTACATACAAGTTTGGTTGCCTGGGGAAGCCAGAAGGTGTTAGGTCTCCTGGTGTTTGAATTACAGGTGGTTGTGAGCTGCCAGATAATGGTTTCTGGGAACAAAATTTAGACCTTCTGCAAAAGCATTAGGCTGTCTTAACCACTGAGCTATTTTTCTAGACCTATTATTTTTATTTCACTGATTGATGGATTGATGTTTGTGGGCATGTACATGCCATGGTATGCATATGGCAGTCAGAGGACATTCTAAGTCAGTTCTCTCACCCCACTGTGTCTATCCCAGAGAATGAACTCAGGTCAGTAGCCTTGGTAGAAAGCTTGTCTAAGGTTGAGCCATCTTCCTTAGCCCTGGGAAAGGCTCTTCCTGTCCATATCTGTCAGAGGTATATATGTCTCTTGTATGTGGCTGTCCATATCTTTCCTTACATAGGGGATTTTTTTTCCTGATACTTTACTGGGCATGTTTTCTGTGCTATTAGTTTTATCTCAGCTTTGCCTTCCCCATGGTTTCTCACATGTTCTCTCTCTCTCTCTCTCTCTCTCTCTCTCTCTCTCTCTCTCTCTCTCTCTCTCCCCCTCCCTCCCTCCCTCCCTCCCTCCCTCCCTCTCTCCCTCTCTCAAGAATTCTTGGAAATGGTATCACTTTTTTTCTTTCCTGATATCTAGATATGGTTTTTTTCTCAATTTTATCATCAATAATTGATATTTATTTGATATATTAGTGGATGCTTTCCACTATGTTTTGTTGTTTGATTTGCTGAGATTTTGTTTTTAGTATTTACCTTTTCTTCAAAATTTCAAATTCTTGCGGATTTTTAAAGTTTTTTTTTAAGATAAGAGTTTTTCTAAGTAGCCCTGGCTGTCTGGAATAATGTACCTGCATCTGCCTCCCAAGTTCTGGGATTAAAGACATTCCCCACCATGCCCAGCTCTCTCTCTCTCTCTCTTTTTTTTTTCCTGACCGGGAATTGAACCCGGGCCACAATGGTGAGAGCGCAGAATCTTAACCACAGACGAAGCCAGCCCCCCCCCCCCCCCCCCCGTTGGCCACTCCCCCTTCAGGAGCCTGGGACCCTGGATAAGCATCTTCAGACCTTATCAGCTGACACCTGAATCCCACCACAGATCCCCTACAAAGTAAAAATGAGGTATCATTTTATCACAGTGATGATGCTATTATCAATAGCAGATGGGGGATTTTAAAAAGAAAAGAGGGGTGGACAAGATGGCTCAATGGGTAAGATCACTTGCCGCCAAAGATGATGACCCACGGTTGATCTCAGGAGCTCACATGGCAGGAAAGAACTGACTTTCACAGTTGTCCTCTGACCTTCGCACCTGTGCCCATCCCCACACAATACGAAATGAAAACTAAAAAAGAGAAAAGTAAAAGGGAGAGGAAGTGTGTTCCTGGTAATAAAATGGCATATCCAGTCTGGAGAGCTCTATGGGGGTTCCCCCCATTATTAAACCTCTTTATTGTACGATTCAGTTATATCTTTTTCTCTCTATAAATCCAAAATACTGAGAGCTGCAAAGATATATTTGCGCTTCAACTGATAGGACAATCACTGACAGTAGTGACTGTTTCAGACTACAAGCAAGCATCTTTTTCATCATGCTTTTTATATTCCTTTAAATGATGCCCCAGACCTGCTAGTCATGGATAAGATAACCCCTGTGGCTGTGAAGAGCCCAGTCACTTAATGCTTTCAGATCTGACCCAGGAACTCCTGGATAATTTGTGAAGTGGCATCATCTAGATGGTCATGTAGGCCATCTCCCTGACTGTCTTTGCTGGGACTTCGTTTTGACCCACATAAACACAATGATTACTAAGTTGGAGGTTGTCTACTTAGTCTAAGGTTGCAAAGGACTTGCACCATCTTCTCCAGCTGCCCTAATTATGCTTGTGTGCTGCTGCCACCTTGTGGTCATATTCTTTCCTTCCTCTGACAAGGAATCATTTGAACACTGTACAGTGTGGTTTTATTTACCATTTTATTTATCATTATTTATTTGTTTGTTTGGTTAGTTGATTTTTTGAGACAAGGTTTCTCTATGTAGCTTTGGAGCCTGTCCTGAAACTCACTCTGTAGACCAGGCTGGCCTCACAGAGGCCAGATCTGCCTGCCTCTGCTTCCCAAATGCTGGGATTAAAGGGGTGAGCCACCACCACCTGGCTGTAATTTTATTTTTTACATTTGCATTTGTGACCATTTGTAGCTTACTGTTGTATATGATACGAGGTATAGATTTTTACATCTTACATGTATGTATTTGTTGGGGACATGACAGCAGTATGGAGGGCAGAGGACAACAACTTGGGGGGTGGGTGGGGGTTTGCCCTTTCCTTATGACATGCAGGCTTTAGGGATCAAACTCAGGTCCTCAGGCTTGGCAGACAGCCCTGAGGTACAGATTTTATGTGATTTCAACTTCTTCTAGATATCTTATATTTTTCCTTTTAATATGTGTTTGTGTGTGTCATTGATACAAAATACTTAAAAATATTTATTGTGTGTGTCTAAACATACCCATGATCCCATTCAGAGGCCAGAGGAGGACATCAGCTGTCCTACTCTATCACATTCTTTTTTTCCTCCTTGAGACAGGGCCTCTCACTGAACCTGGAGCTTGCTGATTTTAGGCTAAGCCAGCAAACCCCACCAATCCTCCTGATTTCCTTATCCTATCATTTCCAGGGTTACAGGTGCACATAAGCATCCCCAGCTTTTATATGGATGATAGGGATCCAAGCTCAGGTCTCATGCTTATGTGCTAATAGCTCCTATTTACTGAATTGGCCCCCTAGTGTTCTTAGTGGCACTATATTTTTTTCTGAATAAACTCTTGGGAAATACTTGGCCATATCAGTACTTTTATAATGCACAGATGATTTCAGGCCACAGGTGAGACTACATCATAACAAAAATATGTAGAAGAAAAAAATCAAGTTGCTCAATATGTTGCCATTCTCTGTCAATGTGATAAAAACTAAGCCAAGTCTACTTCTCAAGCTGGCAGCTGCACTTGGTAATGTGGAAGACTTTCCCATATAATGGTTTGAGTGACAAAGAAGCTGCACGTAGCAGAGAGTCACTGTTCCTGAAAAAGGCCACTGGGGAAGGTACAGTTTCAGTTACAGTAGAGACCTCAGCCCAGCAACTGCAGGGTACAGGACTGTGGCAGGTTGGTAGGCTCAGTCCAGATTCAGTCCACAGGCTGGGCATGCTGTGGATGGCAGACCTAAAAATGTGGAGCTTCCCGGGCTCTTTGGAGCCCAGAAGATCAAGACTGGTTGGACATTGGTTTTGTTTGGCTTTTCTCAATCATGGACTCTGACTACTATGTCTAATCCAAATAAATGCTTTCCTACCCAAATTAACTTTTATCACTGTTTATTGTTAATGTTTATCCCATCAATAAGAAGTGAACTAGGATATACCACAAATATAAGTAATTTAAAATGCAAAGTAATTGAAGACTATAATCATTCATTACAGTGTTCACACAGATAAAGTAAATGATCATAAAGGTCTGTGGGACATGGGCAGGCTTAGTAGTATTAAATAATCAAGGCAGAGGCTCTCAGAATACTGATGGGAGTTAGAAAAACTTTCCTGAAGCTGAGGGTGTAGCTCACTTGGTGTAGTGCTTTCATAACTTGTGTAAAGGCCTGGGTTCCATTCCCAGAACTGCATAAAATGGGGTGTAGTGACTCATGCCTGTAATCCCAGCTCTCAGGAGATAGAGGCAGGAGGAACAGATGTTTAAGGCCATCCTTGGCTATGTAGATAGAGTTCCAGGCCTGAGTACTTTTCTGGGTATCTTTTGTGATGAGTTCTTATCCAGAGCCTTGACCTTCAGGTCTATCTATCTATCCATCTATATAGTGTGTAGAGATGGTGCCTGGTCCTGCTTTCTGCCCCATCCTGGGGCATGGGTACTGCCCAAAGGCCTGGCTCTGACCTCAATCTTGGGAGTTTCTTCCTCTACATGATTAACAGATTGCCACCCAGTCCTCAGAATAGAAAACTATTTTTGTGTCTGACTCAGTTCAACATCACTGATTCATCAGGTATCATTCACGGTGTCATCTCTGCAGTCATGTGAGGTCTGACTTTAAAAATGGATTCTTTTAAAAATCACTACAGTTCTGCACCACCATATTTTTTTATGGGATTTTTACATGAGTTTTCCCCAGCTCATAATTGCTGTAAACTAGTAACCAGAGATAAACAGAGCTTGCTGGGTCTAAGGTCCTATAGAAGAATAAATCAAACCTTAGCGCGGACACCCATTTCTCTATTTGGGTGGTATCACGTGGTAACCATGGTTGACCCTACCACTGGCACGTCCATGCTTTAGTTACAGTACTAGATAAAGGCAGGCAGATCTCTGTGTGTTCCAAGGCCTCAAGGGGATCATGTTCTACATAGAGAGACCTTATCTCAGCAACAAGAACCAACCAACTAACAAAACAAACTAGGGAGACAGAGGCAGGCAGATCTCTGTGAGTTTGAGGTCAGCCTGGTCTACAGAGTGAGTTCCAGGACAGCCAGGGCTACATAATAGACAGGCCTTCTCTCAACACACCTCCCCTGAAGAGTACAAGACTTTTAAGATGTTTAGTAAGGGGGCCAGTAAGATAGATCAATAGGTTAGGGAGCTTGCTGCCATGGTTAATAATTTGATTTTGATTCCTGAGCCCTACCTAGTGAAAGGAGAGAATAGATGCCTGTAAGTTGTTCTCTGACTCTTATAGCATATCAAGGCACAAGAGTGCATGCACACACAAAACAGAAATGCAATAAAAGTAAAAAAAGTGTTTAGCAAGGTTTCCAATAAAATTCATTAAACAAAGATCAATTACATTTGCATATTTACTACCTGAAATCAGCTTCTGGGTGAGCAACTTCTGTGAGAGTTGGGGTGTTACTTGTGAATTACAAATAGATTTCAACCACAGCTCCCAAATATTCCAACTTTGGCATCTGTGAGCAAATCCTGCAAAGACTCACAGGTCTTATTTCAGATCATCAGGACAGCATCCAAAGCTAGTTCCTAATCACAAGACATTAAAAAATAATCTCATAATATCCGGGTGCCAACAATTAAAGGTGGCGAGAGACAGGCTAAGTCATAGCACACACACAGGAAAGCAAAACTGCTTGACCACTTTCATTCCAGGAGCAAACATAATAATTAGGTGCAAATGCACAGGCACGTGCACACACGCACACACACAAACACACATGCACACACACACGCACGCATACACACACATATGTAAACATACATGCACACACACTCTCCTGTTTTGTTTAAATAAAATTAAAAATATTTCAAGTGGATGCTTGGATTGCCATTGTTATACTGCTTTAGTTTGAGCTTTCTATATTTTGTTATTTTCAAAATTTGATGTATATGGGTATTTTGCCTGAATGTATGCATAGTGCCTTCAGAGGGCAGAAGACAGTGTTGGGAGCTGGAGTTAGATAGTTGGGAGTCACATGTAAGTGTTAAGAATTGAACTCACTTAGGTCCTCTGGAAGAGCAACCATTGCTCTTAACTGCCAAACCATCTCTCCAGTGTTACTTGTTTTTAAATTAAAATTTCTTATTACATTTATCAACTTATGGGATGGAGGATGGCTTGAGAGCCACATCACATGCATGGAGGTCAGAGAACAATTTTTGGGAGGTGGCTCTCCTCCTACTATATGAGTCTTAAGGATTAATTTAAGGTTATCAGGGTGGTGACAAGCACCTTTACCTAAGGCTGCCTGAGCTTCCTTTTCTTACCATTGTATGGAAGTCACTTGTGTAAAAATGAGAAGGGTTCACTGTTCCTTCCATCCAAAGCCTCCACAAAACTGTACAGGTCAAAAAACTCAAATCTGAGGCTAGAGAGTTGGCTTAGCAGTTAAGAGCACTAGCTACTCTTGCAAAGGATCTAGATTTCTTCCAGCTCAAAAACATCTGTAACTTCGGTTCCACTGGATCAGACACCCTTTTTTGGCCTCTGTGTATACTGGGCATGCATGTGGTGCACATATGAACATACAAGCAAAACATTTCTACACATAAAAATAGGAATAAATATTTAATAAAAGTGATTGATTTTATTTTTATATTATTTGTGTATGTGTGTCACGTGGGTGCAAATGCCTGCAGCATCAAGAAGAGAGAATTGTATTCCCTTGGTCTACAGTTACAGGCAGTTATGAGCTGCCAGAGGTAGGTACTGGGAATCAAACTTAAGTCACCTTCAAGAACAGTATATGTTCTTTCCTAACTTTTGAGCCATTTCTCCAACCCTTCTTTCTTTGGATGTCTGTTTCCAATGTTAGTGTTTTTTCCCCTCCTTTCTTGAACTATGACATTCTGGGCTTGCCTTTGGGACTTGTAGTTGGGTCAGATTTACATCCCTGAGAGTTTTATCCCAACATCAGTTCCTGTCACTATCTTCAGTTTGTGCTACATGTCTTCAGGATTATGTGGGGGAAGACACAAGAGTGTCAAATATGGTTTCCTCAAACCCAGGAATGAGATATGTTGTCCTGAGCTTTCCTCTGAGGGAACCTCTCCTTCACACCTCCAACCTGTTTTCTGGAAAGAATATGCCTGTCACTTTATGTTCAGGTGCTCACACACTTTCTAAATTAAAAGGGACAAAAGGCCATTTTGGAGCCAGTGAGTGACTCAGCGACCAAGGGCACAAGTCATCAACTTGCTGATGACCCTCGTTCAAGCCAGCCCTGTCTAGAGAGCAAGGTTTGGGTGAGCTAGAGTGATCCTGGAATATTGCAGTATCCTGTTTCAAAAGAGCCAAGTAAAGGGCTGAAGAAATGGCTCAGCTTTAAAAGTACTGGCTGCCTTTCCAGAGGACTCTGGTTTAATCCCCAGTACCCACAGACTTCTCACAAC
Source organism: Phyllotis vaccarum (assembly GCA_033318265.1). NCBI lineage: Eukaryota > Metazoa > Chordata > Mammalia > Rodentia > Cricetidae > Phyllotis > Phyllotis vaccarum. Next base: position 109,159,124 of record JARWLC010000012.1, read on the forward strand.
CTTTTGTAACTCCAGTTTTAGGATACCTAACACCTTCTGTTTTCCACAGGCACCAGGCATGTATGTGGTTCACAGACATACACACAAGCAAAATACCCATATACATGGAAAATAATTTTTAATAAAAAACTAAGTAATTAAATAGCTTTGGGCCAGCCAGTGTTATGCAACCATTTCCTCTGGGATAAAACCTTTCATCTTGGAGGTTAAGAGCTGAGACATAAAGATGTTCTAAGAGAAGGTAAGATAATTCCATCCCGGAGGGAAATCTGTTAAGCCCAGGAAGAAAACAATTCAAAGGCTTCAGAAAGTCCTTGAAACTGACCTGACACACTAGGCCCCTCCTTCTCTAAGCATGTATAACAGTAAGGACTGCTGAGAAACACTCTCAGATGAGTTGAGCTACTTGGAGAGAAGTAAAGGCCAGCCAAAGAAAGAGATACCATCTAATCCAGTGGCCCTCAACCTGTGGTTCATGGCCCCTTTGGGGGTTAAATGTCCCTTTCACAGGGGTTGCCCAAGACCATCCTGAACATCAGATATTTATGATTCATAACAGTAGCAAAATTACAGTTATGAAGGAGCAATGAAAATAATTTATGGTTGGGGGTCACCACAACATGAGTATTAGGAAGGTTGAGAACCACTGCTCTAACCCCCTGAGCTGCCGACAAGTTGAGCAGTGTGCTCCAGGTTTCTAGCTTCCTGAGCCATCACCCATGCTGGGGTCGGCTTTGGTGACACAGCTGTTATAGAGTGACTTTTGCTCCTGTAAGTGATCCCTCACCCATATTCCTGTAAACAACCCCAATAAAACTCATGAGTTCACCAGATTCGACTTTGGTGAGATCTCTATTTTGGCCTATTGTTGATTCTCTAAGCAAGTATATGTTTACATCTTCCCAGAAACAGTCATACAACTGAGCCAGTGAGATGGCTTGGTGATAAAGGCACTTGCTATCAAGCCTGATGACTTGAAATCCATCTCTGAAACCCATGTGGTGGAAGGAGAGGAACAGCTTCCACAAATGGACCTTTAGCTTTGATGTGAGTGTGGAAACACATGTACAACACATATGTATGATAAGTTAATAAAAATCTAAAGGCTGGTACAACCGCAATAAGTGGGACACGGAAAAGAGAAAACAATACAGATACTGTAGTAGTGGCAGGAGAAAGGGGCTCAGCTGTAGCAAACCAATGCTCTGAAACAACTAAGGGTCATATTGACAACCAGCTCAGAGTAGACCAATTAGCCAAGGACTGAAATCAGAGGTTTGGGTCACAAAAAAACTCAACAATATCCACTCAAGGAGGCAATATGGACAGCTGGTGTTTGGAACTTTCCTTGGGGAGATATAACATACACATCTATTCACCCCAGAGAGGGGACCCAGGCAAAGCAAAGTAACAATTGCACTAATGCCCAGTTTGATGAACCAGTGAGTTACCATTAAGGGTACAACAAGAGTGTGTGTGAGGGGCTGTTTACAATGACCAGGATGACTCAGGCAGATGAAGCACTGAAAAGCCACCCAACAATGGTGACAACTCACAAAAGCTGCAGCCTTGGAGCTCTCTGTCCAGTCTCTATGCACAATTCCCCACTCTTTATTATACAATTAAAAAAATCTTCCCTCTATGAAAAGGTGGCTCTAACTGTTGCCATGGAGAGGAGACAATGACCCATCTGACTTCCTCAAGCTGCGTGAGGTTATTGGGTGTGGCCGGCAGGATAACCTTCCAGTTGGTATATTTAACACAACAACCAAATAAAGTAGTAGGGACCAGAAAACAGCCTTTTTTGCATTTATTTTTTTTGAAATTACAATGTAATTACATTTCTCCCTCAAAACCCTCCCATTCTCCTTCAAAGTCATGGCCTCTTTTTTACTCCATTCATATATGTATATACATATATATTCCCAAATATAACCTATTCAGTCCATATACTGTTACTTGTGTATGTTTTCAGAGCTCACCATTTGGCAAAAGACAACCAACTGGGGAGGACCACCTCTCCCACTCCAAGCTTTCCCCAGTTGCCTGTAAGTCTTTTTTCTTTTTTTGGTATAGGGTTGAGGCCTTGTGGATTTTTCCATGTTTATTGGTGTTGCCCTTGTTCAGTTCACATTAGGTCAGTCATGCTGATGAGATTTTATGGGTGTAGCTTCTGACATTACCAGGAGGCACAGTCTCAAAGCAAGCTCCCCTGTTCTCTAGCTCTTATAATCTTTCTGTTCCCTCATCCACAATGTTCCCTGAGAAGGAGGCTCATTATTTAAGAGCACTTACTGATCCTTCAGAGGGCCTGGGTTTGGTTCTCAGCACCCATATTTGATGGCTCACAGTTGCCTGTAACTGGATCTAGGGGGATCTAATGCCTTTTTCTGGCTTCCCCAGGCACTTACACCCTTGTGTACATACACATGTCTATGTGTACGTATAATGCGGTCTCACATACACAAATACAAATAAAAAAGTAAATGTTCTTTTAAAAAGAAGAAGAAGATGATGATGATGATGAGGAGGAGGAGGAAAAGGACAACAAGATGGCTAAATGGGTAAAAACACTGGGTAGGAGAGAACTGACTCCCAAAAGCATGCAAACACTCTACATGCATAAATATAAAAGTTGAAAGGATAAAAGAAGGAAGAAAAAGGGCAAGTTAGAACAACTGCACTGTGTAGTGGGATTATGTTGTTACATTGTAAATAATTGTTCCTCTTACTGTCTTAATAAAAATGCTGATTGGCTGAAGGCAGACAGGAAGTGCAGGCAGGGCCACCAGACTAAGAAAACTCTGGGAACAGGAAGAACAGAGCAGAGATGCCACAGAAACACCAGAGAAGCAGATGCAGGGGACTATGCTGCTCTGAGAAAAGGTACCGAGCCGCATGGCTGAACAGGATAAGAATCATGGGTTAGTTTAAGGGTAAAGAGTTAGCAAGTTATATGCCTGGACCATAGGTCAATCAGCATAAAATTAATGTAGGTGTCTGTGTATATCTGTGGGTCTGCAGGTCTGTGGGTCTGTGGGTCTGAATCTTAAGGCTAGGCTGGAAAGTCTAGGCTGGAAACATAATACAACAGCACCGCTGTATAACTATAGTGGGAGTGGTCTGAACTTATAGTAACATCCTAATATTGAGAAAAGAATAATATCAGTGTTCCACAAAGGAATACATAAAGAAAGTGAAAGTAATTTAGCACGATGGGTTCTTTTTGTAAAATGGTGTGCCAGAAACCATACTGTGCACACTTGGCCAGAATGGCCTGTTTTTATCTCTGACATGGGATGACTGCATCTTACCCTATTTCTGGGAACTAGACTTCACAACATGATAAAATTGGCATGATAAAACAGTGCAAAGAGGAAGGAGAAGGTTGAGGAAATGTTTGCTTTTGTACTAACATTTATAGAAGAAAAATATTTCTCACAATTCCCACCTATTTGTCATACAAAGGTTAAGAAATCAACTCCCTCTTCCCATGAAGAGGTGCCCTAATTGCTGTCATGGAGTAGAGACAAAGACTTTCCTGGCTTTTCCCAGCTGGATGGGGTCACCAGGCCATCTGGCTCCTAAATAAACCACAGAGTCTTATTATTTTTAAATGCCTGACCTTAGCTTAGCTTGTTTCTTGCCAGCTTTTCTTAACTTAATTATCGCATCTACTTTTTGCCTCTAGGGCTTTTCCCATTCTCTTACTTCTGTAAATCTTACTTTTTCTCTATGGGTGGCTGGCCCCTGGAGTCCTCCTTCTTCTCTGTATACTTCCTCTTCTCTCCCAGATTTCTCCCTCTAGATATTCTTTCTGCCTGCCAGCCCTGCCATCTTTTCTCCTGCTTCACTATTGGGCATCCAGTTCTTTAGAGCATCAGGTGGTTAGACAGGCAAAGTAACAGCTTCACAGTGTTAAACAAATGCAACATAAACAAAGGTAACACATCTTAAAATAATAATCTACAACAAGGTATAGTTTACAAGTCCTAGGCAGGGAACTTAGAGAAGGCACAGAGGATATTTTTTAAATGCCCAAATCTGTAGTTGCAAGTTTCTGTTCCACCCAGCTGGTCCCAAAGCAGCTTTCCAGCAAATAATTAACTCAGAGACTCAATATTAGCAGAACTGCTGGGCCAGTAGTGCAGGCATATTACTGAATAACTCTTATGCTTAAATTAACCCATGATTCTATTTATGTTTAGCTACAAGGCTTGGTAGCTTTTCTCAATGCAGCATTCTCATCTTGCTTCCTCTGGGTTTGGCTGAAGTTGCTGCTCTGCCTTTCCTCTTCCCAGACTTCTACTAGTCTGGTTGCCCTGCCACTACTTCCTGCCTCTACTGGCCAATCAGCATTTTAGTAAGCCAATATGAGTAACAAATCTTTGCAGTGTACCAAAACATTATTCCACATTTTTCTTTTTTTCTCCTTTTAAAACAAGAACCCCAAATCCAATCTCTTTTGTATAGCTTTTTTCATGATCATTATCTATAACAACTTGTAACCAACAAAGAAAACATCCTGAAAGACCCCCAAGGGTACAGGACCCCCAAAACGGATCTTCCCTCAGGAAGAGACCCCAGGACCCAAAGACCGAGCCGAATCCACAGTTCAGATGCAATCAGCACAAGGTTTATTGAGGAAGCACAGGATCCTGTGGGCCAAGTCACTCGAGAAGACTTGTGCACCCAGGCCTTTGTTCAGGGCCTTTTTATAGTGTATGGGAAGCAGAAGCGTGTGTACAAAAGCAGATGCATGGTTACAGGGTTCTGATTGGTTAATTCAATGAGACCACCTCTGAGGGGCAGTCAGAGTCCAGGTGGCTGTTGTTGGTCTTGGCCCAGGGCCGGGGCCAAACCACAAGCCAAGACCATCGGTTATTTTTCCCAAAATATTTTGTCTTGTAAGCTGTTTTCCTGGATTTGCTGGCCTCAGTCGAGGTCACCCTGTATGTTGGTTATCTCAAGGCCTTAGCTTGTTTTTCTTGGTCTTGGGTTGGGGCCCACCCAAAACTATTTTTACTGCCATCCTGCATTTTTATAGTTTTTAGTGTAAGCCTTGCAAAATGGCGTTACTGCTGTTTTAGCATTAAGGCTTTTATTAGCTTGAACTGGTCATATACTGTCAGTGTGCCCTTGTGTGATGTTTGCCATCCAGCCCCAGACCATAAGTATTTTTGGACCTGAATTTGGTGCTATTCTTAACTCCAGCCTGACTTAACATGCCTTGCTAGTATTGATTATTTATGAGGAGGGGAGGGAAAAGACAGTGGGTCTCACCAGAGGGTCCAACAATCCATGAATGGGAATGTGGGCATGGTTCTCTAGACTACTTTCTGCTGATTGAGGGCTCTGGTGATCTTATGGGGTCCCAAAGAAAATTTATGATTACAGACACATTCTGAGTGGAGCAGATTGTGAGGCTGGATAATGTCAGCTAGCACCCTTGAGGTTTTTACAGATGTAGAACTTAGAAGAAACTGCAACAGAGGTGTTTTGAAACATTGGCCCACCTGGGTCATCTGTTCCCACTGGAGATTTTTTAGGGGTCTTCCTTGATTAAATCTGTTTTTTCTCTTAATCTGGAATGAACCCATAGCCTCTTATTTTCTGTGGAAACAAAATCATAACCTCTCTTCCAAAGTAATATATCTTTTGACTTAAATTTTAAAGTAATTTTCAAAATATATAAGTTGGATTAATCCAGTAGCATTTGTAATCAAATGTCTCTTAGCAGCTCTTGCTCCTCCTTAGCAGTCAAATGATTCAAAGACAACATAATAACATATAGTATCGGGACTCGCTGTGTAATTTCCATCTTTATGTGGCTTATTATTTTTATTATTCTATTTTTTTAAAGACTTTCTTTATTCTTTTTATTTTATCTTTAAAGCCTCAATATATTTTAAAATACATTGTACATCACTTAGAGGTATTTATTTCATTGAATCTATCTTTACTGTATATCTCTATCTTTTTATGACTACATGAGCCTTTAAATCTGCTAGGGGCCTGGATAGGATTAAAGCATAGCCTATGGATGCTGGCTCCACTCATCTCCTTGGTCTTCCAGAGCTTAGCTGCTTCATGGCAGAGGTACTGGAAGGAGCCACATTTACTACCCCAGCTCTGGAGAACTTTAGGGTCTACACCACCACCAGGTAGAGTACCACCACCTGCTGCTCATAAACCTCGTTTAAGTGTTTGGCAGCAGGGCCTCTTAAAAGAGCCTCACAGTTTTTTTCCACTAACACTGAGTCAGGAAGCCTCTCTTAAAGGAACTGTGCCTCTGCTCATTACCACCAAACAGGGGCCTCCTTAGAAAATGCTGCTACCAAGAAGCCATGCTTGACTCTGTTTCCTTTTTGTCTTTATGAACAGTGACCTTAAATCCATCTTCTGAAGCTTGTGTTTGTACTGAGGCTGCTGTGAGACTGTGGGAATCCACCATACTAGACCTCAAGTCTGTAAGCCACTCTGTACCATGGCCCATTTGAGAGACACAACTAGGAAGCTATTTTTGGCTTTTTTTGTGTATTCTAGAACTCCTTTAAGCTTTCTCAGACTTTATGTGGATGTTCATGCACCACAATGGAGCACCATTTGTAGTTGAAAATTTCTCTGTCCTGCTAGGCCAGTCCCACACTCAGATATGAAATAATTAAGTTGGAAGCTTAGTTTTATACTAACTGCTGGGCCAATAGTTCAGGCACATTGCTATCTAGCTCTTAGGCATAAATTAACTCATAATTTTTAATCTATGTTTAGCCATGTGGCTTGGTACCTTTTCTCAACACAGCCTTCTCATCTTGATTCCTCTATGTCTATCTGGCACCTGCTTCTCTGCCTTTTCTCTTGCCAGAATTCTCTTAGTCTGGTTGCCCTGCTTCTACTGGCATATCAGCATTTTATTAACCAATATGAGTGTACAGTATACAAAAGCATTATCCCATTAAAGTTCATTAAAATATTTTTATGGTCTCACAGGGCATCCATCTATTGGAATTCTCCTTACTTATTTTTGGCCTTTAAGGTTGTTTTCTAGAGTTCTGAACCTACAATCTGCTTTCAGGCTCTTTAATAACTGTGGAGTGGTGAGAAGAGCAGTATGAGTTCCCTCTCAGATAGGTTCTAAAAAGGAAGACAAGAGAAAGCCAGTATTTTTTAGGTTAAAAAGTGGTCTTGCCTCTCTTGGCTGTAGTAACATGTATAAAGCCTTGTATCTGGGCAGCATTCTTTTTATGAAGATATCACTGGTGATAGTGACATCCCTTAATGTTTAAGGAGTCCTTAGACCAAAGGCTCTCTACATCTGGATTGCGACCCTTATGGAGGATCAAACAGCTTTTTCATAAGGGTTGCCCAAGGCCACTGGAAAACACAGACATTTACATTTTGTGTCATAACAGTGGCAAAATTACAGTTATGAAGTAGCAAAGAAAATAATTTCATGGTTGGGATTACTACAACCTGAAGAACTGTATTAAAAAGGTCAAAACATTAGGACAGTTGAGAACCACTGCCTTAGATCATGAGAAAACATAATGATAATTTTAGTATTTGTTTACACTTTCTTTCTGCGTGTTTAAAACCATGTGTGTAGCCAAAATGAATCATGTCATTTTTACCGTTTTAGGCCAGTTGAGAATCTTAGGGGTCACTTAGGTTTGAAAAGAATCAATCTCTTTCTAGTCTTCCTTTTGCCAGCTTTTTCATCTATGTGAGAATAACTCAAAGATCTTGCTTGACCATTGCTTTGCTTACAAGTGCTTACAAGGACGTTTTCCTGTGTTGAGTTCCTTCTAGAGAGAAAACTGATTAGAGTACACTAGGTAGGACCCATGTGGCTTTTATGAATAAAAAAACAGGTGACTCTTCATAGTTACTAGACATTTGGAGAGATGCTTAACAGTACTCTGGGACTTAGTTGGCCTCGAAGGACAAGGAGATGTTATGCTGTTAAGGGCTGAGAGCTGTCTCAGTCAGTGGTTAAGAGAATTTGCTGTTCTTGCAGAGGATCTAGGTTCAGTTCCCAGCACCCACATAGTTCTTCAGAAACCTTTACAGCTCTAGTTTCAGGAAATATAATACCCTCTTCTGGCCTCCCAGGACACCAGGCATGCAAATGCTATACATAAAATACTTGCAGACATTTACACACACATAAACATAAATCTTTAAAAACTATGGTGCTGGGGCTAGAGTTATAGTTTGGTGTGTAAGGGTACTAATTTAGGATCCAGGTTCAGTTCCCAGGACTTAGGTGGAAGCTCACTACTGTCTTTAATTCTAAGAGCTGACACCCTCACATAGACATACATGCAAGCAGAACAGCTATGCACATAAAATAAAAATAATTTTTTTAAAAAAACTATGGTGCTAGAGCTGACAGAACTTAGGAAGGGATGGCATTAGCCTGTTTCTCTCTATGTTAAGTGTAGCTAGAAAGAAAACCAAAAGTACTAGTGGGATTTAAAAAAGCACACAACAAATAGGGAACATGTGGTGATGATATATATTTAATAAAATTAATCTGGAATATCAGAGTCAACCACAGAGCCAAGGCAGGTTAGGGAAGGGGGACTCACACCTTACATCCTAGCTTAGGAATGTGGAAAGAGGAAGTTAAGAGAGCTGGGCAGAGCAAGAAAAGAGGGTTTTTCAGATTTTCCAGAGACATTTCCTTCCTTTTTGGCTGAGGACTGAGGTATTTGGTTGGAGGATTGCTGGAGACAGGCCTGAGAAGTTGGCTGGGTGGCTGTGGTTTGTTTCTGATATTGCAGCTTCTCCCCAATATCTGGCTTTTCATTATGTACTATTTAGAGATCATGCAATAGGAGCTGCTTGCTGGTAGCAGCCTGCTTAGTACTTGGCATTTTATTATTTGGGTGCTGTTTGAGATCTGTAGTTTTCCCTGGGCTGAAGCACATTCCCATGAGCTTTCCAAACCAGCCATGTTCAAAAGTGTTAAGTCTTTTCCTTTAGAAATCAGAAACTATATCACTCAGGTAAAATGTGTCAAAACTAAAACAAAACAGGAAACCTACCTTGGAAGTTTGAGGTTACCTTCTAATTCTGATATAAAAATGTATTGACCTTATAATACAGTCCATGTTGTAGTCTCCTGTGGGTTCTCCATTTCCATGATCCCAGATGGCAAAAACAACAAAAACTGAAAGAAGACTGGGTATATGTCTAAATACCATTGGTTCAGAAACTCTAGGGGGTGTTCCAGACCAGCCTGGTTTACATAGAGAATTCCTGGCCTACCATGACAACATCGTGGGACTCCATCTCAAAAAAAAAAAAAAAAAGTTACAAGGACATTGGACAGTTGGAGAGGGAGCAGATGAAATAGTGTAGTATTTTCATAAAATTAAAAAAATATGGAAACTCTATATGCTACTGAGAGTGGCTGTTCAGATGTATCCCTCACAACTGACATTTGGACAGAAAGGAAAAAGACAGTACACAGTCCCAAAACATAGGTGTGGGCTTCTACTGGGCATCTCACTTAGGTGTGTCTTCAATGTACATAAATATAACAGTACATTTTTGGCTATCTTGTGGCTAAGTTATATTTTGCAAAGGACGTAACTTACAATAAGGTTTAAAGATTAAGCAAAGATTAAATTAAAATTAAAATGTTATTTATACCATTTAAAAATTAAGCACAATATATGAACTGGTTTACTTACTCTTCTTAATGAATTTCCATTTGTAAATGAAATTGTCTGATGGTTTTTATAAGCCTTCTTCAGAGTTAGAGAAGTACTACTACGATAAAATTCAAGATTATAGACATTTTGGCCTTAATTAAGTACAATTTCTTTGTTGCCTATTATTTTCATTTTGTTTTCAGATGGGTTCTCATTATGTAGCTCTGGCTAGCCTGCTGCTTGCTGTACACATGATCTACAATCATGCTGGCCAAGCGCCCGACTCGGCCTCCAATGCCGTTATTGCAGGGGGTGCAATGCCATCTCTTCCTCTGATACTTTGTTTTCCAATTCTTTTTTTTTTTTTTTTTTTTTTTTTTAAACACATTGAGATGCCTTTACGAAAACACATACTTATCTCTGTAAGCAAGTTTTGGCTGTTTATCACTTGTGTTCACATTTTAAAAATTTCACTAGGAAGTCACAGGGAAAGGGTTTCTTTCTTCTTTTCATGTCCTCTTCATTTTCCCTTTTATCTTTTTCTATCCCGTCTTACCATCAACAATTAGAACTTAGCATGGTGTGCAGATAATAAAAATAAAAGCCCATTGTGGTTGAGTGGAGGTGATAGGCGGTGCAGAGTTTATCACCACGGGAAGGACGGGAACCCAGAAGAGGCAGGAGGGCAGGGCCGTGAGCCTCCCGCGCCCCCGTACTTCCCGCTCTGGTTGGTAACTTCGCCGAGGGATTGGCCGGGAAAGGCCGTCCTCGCCTAGAAATCTTGCTCTAACTTCAGCCTCGTCCTTGGGCTCGGTTTTTCACCGCCGCTTGGGATTCAAGCCGCCCCCAGGTCCAGGGAACCGAGATTTCCGTCCCGGAAGGATTCCGACTCGGCAAGCGGAAGTGAACCGCAGCTCGTCTCCGTCTTTTCCGGTGTGGCTTGGCGCGGCCCCGTTCTCCTTTCTCCTCGGTGGCGGGCGGGCTGGACGGGCTCTGCTGAGGCCAGGTGAGGGCACGGGCGCTGGCGGAGGTGAGGAGTGAAGCCCGGGGTTGGCCTTCGTGGGGACCCGCCCGTCCCCGGGCCGCGCCTCGCCCTGCCCTCTCAGAGGCTCGGGCCCAACGGTCCTCTGGACCCGGCCAGGGGCCATTTCGCTTAAATGTTCTTGCTCTCCTTGTATCTTTGGATATAGCCCCAACGCCTCCAAGGTAATCTTATAAAAATTTTGCTTTTCCAGGAGGAAAAGGATTTCCGCCGTTGGAGTCGGGCTTGGCGACCCATCGCCCCATGGACCTGACTATCCTGGTGCTTATTGGTGAGCAGTGGGTGGGATTTGATGAACAGGAAAAAGTCTCCGAGTGAGGGACTTCTTTTTCATGTGCCTTTTTCCCATATTTTTCAGGCTTTAGTGTTAACGACTAGATTTTAGCTTCCTTTTTGTAAACATATATTCCACGAGTTTTTTTTGTTGTTGTTTGTTTTTTTTTAAACGTGCATCATTTTGATATGTTCTATTTAGGAAAAAAGAATTTAAATGCTCAAGGTTTGCACATTCGTGTGTTGTTCAGATCACAAGTCATCCCTTACCCTTGCTTCATCCCAACAATAAAGTGTTCACAAGTGCAAAACAGGGAACTTGGCACTGAAAGGATACCTTATAAAAAAAAGATGGAATTTGGGACTGGAGAGATGGCTTAGTGCTTAAGAGCTCACATGACATTTCCAGAGGACCCAGATTTGGTGCCCAATACCCATGTTAGTGGCCCACAACACTACTTCAGATATGAGGGGAAAGAGAGACCAGGCACGTCTACTCATGTACACATTAACACAAACACATAATTGGATAAGTAAATGGAACACTATTAAGGAATGGATAAAGCTTTTTAAGAAAGATAGTATATATGAACTTAATTTTTTTTTCCTGTGGGGGAGCATGTTTCAAGAAAACTTAAAATCACTCTGTTGTGTTAAGTTGCAAGAAAACAGTGGGTTTCATTATGTGTTCATACGTGTACATTGTGTATTTTGATCTTATTCTCTCTTGCCTCTTTGCTTTCTCCCTTTGCATGTACGTTTGTATGTGTGCCTTTCTGTAGAGGTCAGAAGGGGTGAATTACTGATCACCTGAAGTTGGACTCACAGGTATTGTGAGCAAATTGTCGGTGCTGTGAACGTAGTTCTGAAAGAGCAGCACTTTACTCTTAGCACCTTTCCAATCTCGAATTTTTAAAAAAATTCTTTTAAACAAACTTAACTTTATATGTATGGGTATTTTATATTATATGTCTGATTGTAGATCTGTGCACCCTGTGAGTGGAATTTCTGTTTAGGCCAGAAGAGGATATTATATCCCTTGTAACTGCAGTTATAGATCATGAGCTGCTGCTATGTTGGTGCTGGGAATTGAATCCTGGTGCTTGCCCCCCCCCCCTTTTTAAATCTAGATTTCATTAGAGAAAACATTTTTTTGGTTTACTTGTTTAATGTGATGTCTTTCTGTCCATGTACTAAGCTCAACCATTATAAGACAACCATATGTTAATCTATTTGAACTTTAAGGTCCACCTTTTTGGATTTATCCTATTAAAGTCATAGCAGTGACTTAGCTGATGATAGTTGATGGGTAGTCCTACCTGCTGTGGCTGGGGAAGAACATAGCTTGAGCCAGTGAGTTCTGGGCTAGCTGTGACAACAGAGTAAGATGTTCCCAATAAGAAAAAATTGTTAGAGCATGATTAGTAGAAACAACAACATTAGTGTACAGCCGATGAAGCCTAGATTCACTCAGTCACAGTGTTGAGTGGCAGACCTGCTGTAGGCCTTGAGAACTAGAATCTTGTGTCAGCCCAGAATAATTTAAAAATGACCACATTGGCCAAGTGTGGTGGTGGCGCACACCTTTAATCCCAGCACTCTGGATGTAGAGATAGCCGATCTCCTGAGTTCCAGACCAGCCTAGTTTTCAAAATGAGTTCCAGGCCAGCCAGAGCTATGCTATGCAGAGAAATGCTTTCTTGAAGGGGGGGGGTGGGAAGCCCACACTGAACAAGATAACTCCTTGGTAGTGATCAGTAAGGGCAGTTGGGTTCCTAAGCCATTTGGTCACTGTCATTGTGCAAGCCAAGTTTGAAATGGATCATTTACAAGATGACAGTCTAGAAACTTACTGGCAATCTGATGGCGATCAGCCTCATTTAGTGAAAAGAACAGTGGATACATATGTATTTATGCAGAATACAGATCTGTTGAAAGCTACACTTCAAGTAAAATTTCAATCAGTAGGAAATGATTTTCACAACTTTCAAGAAATTCTCCAACTTCACTTAGTGGAACTAAATGGTTGGGGTCACATTCCTTTAACTGACAGCCAACTTAACCGTTCATGATGCAGATTGCTGTTCTACCCAAAAATCAAAATAGAAGAGACACCAGACACCCACATGAGAAAAATTAAAATATAGATACCAGTGGAAGAGAGCTCCACTGGGAAATTCCCTATGTATATAGCCATCAGTTTCATGATGTATCCTTTATTATGGTGACTTTAAAAATGGGACAAAAGTGATTAAACAAACCTTTTTTATACCATCATACGTAAATCAAGTATCTCCAGTGAAAAGGCATGTTATTTTTCAATTTTATGTGCATTTAAAAGCATTTTAATTTTGATAAATAACTTCTGGGTTAAAAAAATATCAATGTATAAAACAGATTTCCATGTGGCTCTAAAACTCACCTTTGGTTGGTTGGCTCAAATATCCTTAAGCTTACTGTTGTTACTAAAATTACTAATTGAGACAGGGTCTTTCCATGTAGCAGTGGTTGGCCTAAGATTCACTACTTTGTGTGTGTGTGAGAGAGAGATGTAGTTGTGTCTACATGGTCTCTGTCCTAGAGTCACTTTATTTTTTTTAGATAAAAATCCCATTTCTTTTGTTGTACGTGTATGAGTGTGTTTATTTATGTACTAACATTTATTTTTTGGTTTTTGGAGCATGGTTTCTCTTTGTAACAGCCTTAGCTGTCCTGGAATTGGCTCTGAAGACCGGACTGGTCTTGAAATCACAGAAATCTGCGTGCTTCTGCCTCCCAAGTGCTAGGATTAAAGGCATGCATCACTATTATGCCTGGCTAAAGATGAAATCTTGGGAGAGGGAGAAGAGGATGGTGACAAAGGGCTAGTGCTATTAGATAGTTGTCCCTTTCTGAGATAACATACTTCAAAATTAAGTAAATTTATCTTTATTTATTACTGTTTTTAAAATATTTCAAAATTCCTGATGATATAAAATCTTTAGAATGACTTCAATTAATAGATGGCTAAAGTATCTTTTCTTTCTCATTTGGTTTTCCACCTGACAAGGTCTTGGTGGTCTGCATTGCCACATATGGGGCTAGACATCTAACCTATTGGTAGAGCATTTGCCTGTTATGTATAAGATCTTGGGCTCCATTGCCAGCACCACAAATAAAACAAGAATGTCCTTGACAAATGCTGCAGCATCTACTTGTTTCTGTTGCTCCATCTGTAGACCTCAGCATATAGCTGAGGTTGTAGAGAAGTATATGCACGGGAAGGTAGCGGTTGTAGGGAGAGCAGACCCTACAGCACCATTGCTATGAGGTGGTGTTATCTCTTTGGTAAAGCAAGTGCTTCTCTTGCTTGCCTAGGAAGTGACCCCTCTAGTCTGATTTAGTAAGCAGTTCCCCCACAGTTGCTCACTCTATTTACCCTATATCTGTTTATTTTACCCCTTCTGCTTTGCCACTAACAATTAGTTAGCTTAATCAAGACCCAAAGAATGTAGCCAGTTTTGCTATAACCAGAACTGGGTAATGGTAGTAGCTCTGACTGTGTCTTGTTATGTATTCAACCTGTGCCTTGGAGGTAGCTATAATGCACCCCAACACAAAATTATAAACTTAAAACATGAGATCTTAATTTTTTTAAACTCAGTTGTGTGAGTCTCTAGTGTGAACTTGATGATGTCAATGTATGTTGTGTTAGAATGCCAAAAAGTTGAACACATTTGTAGGCTCTTTCTATTTAGGGAGGGGAGGTTCAGTCTCAGTCATAGGCAGCAGTACATAGCAGCATGGCTCAGATGTAATCCAAGAAGCCATAGAGTTACCTGGTGTTAACCTTGTAGAAGGAACATTGAGGAAGCCAAGGGCAGCATAGATACATTTTATTGTGCTTTGTGGGATCCATGCAGGGTCTTGGCACCAGGTTGTATTTTTCTTTATTGTGATGAGTAGGCTTTCTGAATTCTGAAGGTTGTGAATTCTAACCCTACCTGAGACAGAAGAATTTCATCTGATAATCTTTCTGGTCAAGTGAGGTATACAACATAAGCGAGATGGCTAAAGCATTTTATATATTAGAGATCCTTGAAGCCCATGGAAAATCTATTCAAGGGCAAAGTATAGAGTGAGGGACTTTTGAGGCTAGGTGTTTATTAAGGTCCATGGGCATTTTGACTTTCAGGATTTCTTGCTGGAGTTGTGAATTGAGAATTAGGATTGCTTTAATTTTTTTTTTTTCATTTTTTTTCCTTCCTCTTCAGACAGGGTTTTGTATACATCAGGCTAGCCTTGAACTCTTAAAAATTTTTTTATGAATGTTTTGTTTGCCTGTTACCCTTGGAGAATTGAAGAGGGTGTTGAATCAGTATCTCAAAATTAAAATTGGTAGACAATTTAATCCACCATGTGTGTGCTGGGAGCCAAACCTGGGTCTTTCTGCAAGAGCAGGAATGCTTCTAACCATCTTTCCAGCCCTATGACCTTGAAATCTTAAGATCCTACCCCATACTCTTCTAAGTGCTAAGTTTACAGGTGTGCACCATTGGCCTTTAAGTTTAATAGTGGTGGATAGGAAGTGGCTACATAGTAAACACAAAGGGGACAAGGTTTTAAGTAGGGCCCTGTTTCAGCTTCTTATAGTATCACTACTCATTACCCTAAAATATCTCATTGCCCTAAAATATTCCCCACATATATGCTATATAATACAAAAAATAATGAATTAAATATTAAATTTATTAGAGTATGAACTAATATTAAATTTATTAAAATAATAAAATATTAAATTTATTGTCAAAATACTAAAGTTTGTCGCTATTTTTTAAATTTGAATTTGCACATGTAACTTTGGCTCTTAATCAGAATAGTTACTAATGAGGCTGTTTATGTTTTCCTAGCATCCATGAGTCCCTGGTTTTTGTCCCAGCACTGAAAAAATAAATATGATTCAAAGACAGTGTAGGGCTTTCAAGAATTAAATCTGTTATATAAAATGTAGCATAGGGTTTTCTAGTATGATCAGTTTTTGTTGTCTGTGCTAAACCTGAAAATAAATGATTCTCACAATGAATTTTGATAGCTTTAATGCTATTCACTGAGGTCCCCATATCAACAGTTAGTATTACGACTAATTCTATGACATCAACAGCTAAAGATATTTTGCTCTTAAGTATTGACAAACATATTGTATTCCTTGCCTGTTTCAATAGCTTCTCAGAAGCATCATAGCTGAAACTCAAAAAGGTTCAACTCACGTTTTCCAGGCTGCTCTGGAGTCCCCTCAGTATTTATTTATTTATTTATTTTTAAAAACCAAAAACCATGTATAGCTTTTGAAACATCCTAACTATCTTCCTCTCTTCAAAAATATAGGTATGCTATAATATTGATAGTATCATTTACCAGGGACATTCAGTGATTACTTTTAGTGATATATGTCTTAACATCTTTTCAGTCCTTTTTTGGGTTCTTATAGACAGACTCACAGACTGGCATATAGGACAGAAAGGCTGAGAATCCAGTAATTCAGCCAGTCCACAAGGCTACTGGTCTCTGCAGTCAGTCCCAAACTGGTGTTAGAACCCAGGATACTTTCTGGATAATTACTGGTTTTCAATCTGCATTAGGATCCTGAAGATCTGAATTTAGTACTAGCCACAGCAACAGGATAGATGAACCTGCCAGGGAGAGTGAGGACACGTAGGCAAAAAGCATTTTCCTCTTCCATATCCACTAGAAGGCCTGGCCTAGGTTTAGGGTGGGTCTTCCTGTTGTATTAAGTTTCTGGCCTGTCCAGTCTGTGGTCCAGACCCACAGTCTCACAGAAATACATTAGATACTTGTGTTAATTTTATGCTGATCAGCCTATGGCTCTGGCATATTGCTAGCTAGCTCTTGCTCCTTAACTAACCCATGAATATTGTCCTGTTCAGCCATGTGGCTCAGTACCTTTTCTCAGAGCAACATAGTTATCCTCTTCATCTGCTGGCTTCTCCGGTGTCTCTCTGGCAGCTCTCCTCTGTTCTTCCTGCTTCCAGAGTTTCTTAGTCTGGTAGCCCCGCCCATACTTCCTGTCTGCCTTCAGCCAATCAGTGTTTTTTGTAAGCCAGTAGGCAGGACAATTATTTACAATGGAACAGAACACAATCCCACTATATTTCCCCCCTTTTTTCTTTTTAAAACAAGAAAGAACCTCAAATCTAATATTCTTTTTTTTTTTTAAAAAATTTGCAAAATGGATGTTTAAGCTGCACCAAGGCTGGTTCCTGAAGTCTCACAGAAGACTCAGTATAAACAAGTTGTATATGATGTATTTAAAGTTTCTGTGTATATTGGACAAAAAGAAAACAGAGTCAAAGACAGCTTCTTAGTAGTAGCAGCAGTAGCAGCTCAGTTTGCTGGAGGCAAGCAAAGGCTTGTCTCTTTAAGAAAGGCTCCCTGATTCAGCCTTAGAGGCAAAACACTTGAGTCCTACTGCCAAATACTTAAATGGAGTTCATGAGCAGCAGACAGCAGTGTTTTACTTGGTCTATATATGGACCTTAAAATTCCTCAGAGTGGTAATTGTGTCTGATAATTAGCTAAAAAGTTAAATTGTATGAAACTAGACTAGGAGCTGGGTGGAGCCAGCCAGCTGCCCTTGTGAAGCCTTTAATCTTTAGCCACACTCTGGCAGACTAAAGGCGTGGTCAGAAACAGAAAAAAAGGTAGATGGTGGAGTCAGTCACCCTAGCCCAAGCCTTTAATCCTTAGCCACACCTTGGAAGATTAAAGGTGTGGTCAGAAAAAGATAAGAAATGAGATATACAGTAAAGATAGATTTAAAAAAACTAAATGGTTTAGAGTATGTTAAATATACATAGGCTTGAGAGAGAACAGTAAAAAAAGGATAAAGTCCTTAATAGAAATGGAGTAAAAACATAAAAAGCCACATAAAGATGGAAATTACAAAGAGTGGCTGGATACTGTATGTTATTGTCTTGTATGAGTTTTCTGACCTGGACTTTCTGGTCTAGTCTCAAGGTTTGGATCCACAGACCCATAGACCTGCAGTTCCACAGAGACACACAGATGCTTACATTAATTTTAGGCTGATTGGTCTAAGGCCCAGGCATATAACTTGCCAACTCTTTACCCTTAAATGAACCCATGATTCTTATCCTGTTCAGTCATGCTACTCAGTACCTTTTCTCAGAGAAGTATAGTTATCTTCTGCATCTTTTGGCTTGTCTGGCAACTCTGGAGTCTCTGTGGCATTTCTGTTCTGTTCTTCCTGTTGCCAGAGTTTTTTAGTCTGGTAGCCTGTTCACACTTGTCTACCTTCAGCCAATCAGCATTTTTATTAAACCAGTAGGTGGGACAATTATTTACAACATAACAACACATAATCCTCTTACATATCCCCTTTTGTCTTTTTAAAACAACCCTAAATCTAATTTCCTTTGTATAATGTTTTCACTATTATCTATAACAACTTGTAACCAATATTGTGAACAAAGTTTTTTGACTGAAAATGAAGTAGTAAAAGCTGCTAAAAGACATTTGATTATAAATGCTGCTAGATTAACCCAACCTATGTATTTTGTAAATGTGTTGATTTTAAAACCAAAATCAAAAGATATGCTACTTTGGAGGAGAAGTTTTCTTTTTATTTCTACAGAAGATGAGAGGCTATGAATTTATTCTCGGTTAAAGAAAATAAAGTTTGATAGGGGAAGAACCCCTGAAAAGTCTCCAATAAAAATAGATGGCTGAGATAGATGATTCAACATTTCGGAGCTCTTATGTTGCAGTATCCTCTGAGCTCTGCATCCACAACAACTTCAAGGAGACAGGCTGAGCCTTAGAGACTACTCACTAAAGACTTATCCATAATCCTAAATTTTTCTTTGGATCCCCATGGGATTGCCAGCACCCCATTCAGCAGGAAGTAGCCTAGAGAATGGATTATGGATGTTTGTCTTTGTTTACAGTGTTGGTTACAAGTTATTATAGATAATGGTGAAAAACATTATACAAAGGAAATTAAATTTGGGGTTCTTGTTTTAAAAGAGAAAAGGGAGAAAATATAGTGGGATTGTGTCTGTTCAGTTGTAAATAATTGTCCTGCCTACTGGTTTACAGTTTATTGGCTGAAGGCAGACAGGAAGTGTGGGCGGGGCTACCAGACTAAGAAAACTGGTAACAGGAAGAGCAGAGATGCCACAGACACACCAGAGAAGCAGATGCAGAGGACAACTGTGCTGCTCTGAGAATAGGTACCAAGCCACATGGCTGAACAGGGGTTAGTTTAAGAGCAAGAGCTAACTAGCAGTATGCTAGGGCCATAGGCTGATTATCATAAAATTAATACAAGTGCCTGTGTGTTTCTGTGGGACTGCCAACTGCTGGACCACAGGTTAGAACCTCAGGGTTAGTCCAGAAAGGCTAGACCACAAATGTAATACTATATCTTCAAATAGTCTGATTTAGAAAAGCCATCACAGGACTGTTCAACTTCTTGGGTTTTAGTTTGTATATATGGCAACCAATATTAGATATAAGTCCACTTCTTACACAATCACGTTCCTTATGCTATGCTTAATTTCCAAATAAAAACAAAAACAAGTTCATAATTTCACCTTACATGATATAACTCTTCTACATACAGTCATAGCTGCATTCTGTAATTTTGAATCCGTAGCAAGGTCCATTGAGGAATGTTCCCTCTTTTAATATGATAATATTGATTTATAATACTTAACCACTGATATTCAATTGATATTACATGATAAAGAAATAGAGGAAAGAAGATGCAAATATTTCCTTAATATGTGTAAACTTGTTTTTAAGAAAGCATACCAGAAACATATGTCAGCTATTGTCCTCTTCTGTAGTTGGTCAGGAGGCCCCAGCTGGTATTTAAAACTACCCTCTCTACCTGCCTCCATGCTCAGCAAGTACCTCAGCAGGTCTTTTTTTCCTAGAGGAGAGACCCACACCTTCACCTTTAAGATGACCCTTTGTTCCCTGTAGGAGTATTGTGTTGTTTCATGGTAAATAATTGTCCCACCCACTGGTTTAATAAAAAGCACTGATGGGCCAAAGGCAGGCAGGAAGTGTGGGCGGGGCTACCAGACTAAAAACTCTGAGAACAGGAAGCACAGAGCAGAATGCCAGAGAGAAGCGGAAAGAAGCAGAGGACAACTATGCTGCTCTAAAGAAAGGTACCGAGCCGCATGGCTGAACAAGAAGAATCATGGGTTAGATGAAGGGTAGAGAGCTAGCAAGTGATATGCCTGGGCCTGTCAAGTGATATGCCTGGGCCTGAGGCCAATCAGCCTAAAACTATTGAAAGCATCTGTGTGTCTCTGTGGGTCTGTTGGTCTGCGGGCCTAGACCTTGAGGTTAGGCCTGAAAGTCCGGGCCAGAAACCTCCTACTACAGTTGCCCTGCCTGAAATTGGGGTAGATTGACTTTACTCACAGTACATATTTTATTGTTGGGTCACTGGGGAGTTTAGTGAGCAGAACCATTCCCCATTTCTCTTAATAAGGTGTCTGTTACCAGGACAGAACTCTTATTATGATAAAGCACCAAGGTGGCTGTGATCAGCTTAGAGAGGAAAGGGCTTATTTAATCTTAAACTTCCAAGTAGCAACCCATCATTGAGGGAAGTCAAGGCAGATACTTAATTAGGCAGGGCAGTGACTTTGTTGGAGATGTGTCACTGGGATCAGGGTCTGGTTTTGAGGTTTCAAAAGCCTACACCATTCCTAGTTAGCTTTCTTTGTTCCCTATTGTACATAAGGATGTAAGTTTTTAGTTTTAGGTGCATTGCCATGCCTGCCTGCCTGCTTCCTTGTTCCCTTACCATGAACACTAATTGTCTGCCACTGTGAATCCCAGATTAAATGCTTTCATTTATAAGTTTCTTTGATCATAGTATTTTGTCACAGCAATAGAAAAGTAACTAAGGCATTGATATATAAAGGGAAATGTTAATTTGGACTTACAGTTCCCGAGGGATAAAAATCTATCACTGTTCATGGTGGGGAAGTAGCAGCAGGCAGCATGGTGACTGGAGCACCAAACTTAATCTTAAACCACAAGCATAAGCAGACTAAACTGGGAGTGGGATGTGGCATTTGACATCTCAAATTCCTCTTTTCTGAAACCCTACAGCAAGGTTTTTTTTTTTTTTTTAATTTAAAAAATATTAAATTTTAAATTCTTTATTTAATTTTGTGTGTTTGTGTGTGTGAGCATGCCATTCCATGAGTGGTGGTCTGGGAACAACTTTTGAGAATCTGTTTGGGAACAGTTTATGGGAATCTCTCCTACAACTGTGAGGAGGAGGGGATGCACAAGGATTAAACTTACGTCATCAGGCTCACATGCAAGCACCTCGGCCATCTCACCCTTGCAGTGTCCCTCTGCACGGAAAACCTAAAAACAAATAATAAAAATTAAACAGAAATAAAAATAAGAAAATTAAAAAACAATCAAAACACCCCAAAACAAAAACAACAAACAAAAGAAAAAACTCTGCTCCAGTCCTGTTTCCCGCCTCTCCTTCCCGTCTCCTCTTGGTTTGTCTCAGTGCAGTAGGAGGTGCTGTGAACTGTGCAGTATACTCTCGTCCAAACAGCTTTTCTCACAAACGTTCGTAGTGCAATGTGTTCAAGGCCTCTAATTCTGGTAAAGCATCGATACTGGACCCTCAATGAAACTCCTCAAATATCCTGCAGTTACCCGAGTAATGGAGATCTTGAAGCTATGGTTCTGCAGATTGTGGATGGGGCCTGTGTATTTTTTTTTCTTTCTTTTACAAGACTTATTTTTGTGGCTTTTTAAAGAATTTTGTTCCTTTTTTCCCCCTCCTTGAGACAGTTTCTCTGTGAAGCCCTGGCTGTCCTGGAACTCACTGTAGATCAGGTTGGCCTCAAACTCAGAGAGGTCCCCCTGCCTCTGCCCCCTAAGTGATGGGATCAAAGACATGGCATTGCCACCTTTTTTTAAGGCTTTAGGTATGCTACTAAGTTACTGATGTGAGCTCTGTCTTGGTCTCATTGAGGCAGTGTCTGAGTAGTCCTGAAACTGCTATGTAGGCCAGGATGACATTGAATTTTCCATTTTATTTTGATGTAGACACTAGTGCTATGCACTTGTCTCCTAGAACTGCCTTCTTTGTGTCCCGTGGTTTTGGGTATGTTGTGTTTTCATTTTCATTCTATTCCAGAAAGTTTTTTATTTCTGTCATGACCTACTTTTTTATTCAGTATTGAGTTCACTTTTCGTGAATTTGTAAGCTTTCTGTTGTTGATGTGCTGCTTTAACAGTGGGTAGACTAAAGTGTTTCAAGTTTCAGAGAAAGGTTCGTGAGCTACTGAGAAGAAATTGCATTCTTTTGTGTGTTTGAGTGAACTCTTTGTAGATATCTGCTAGGACCATCTGAATTAGGATGTTATTTAACCCCAGCACTTCTCTGCTTAGTTTTCATCTGGGTGACCTTTGTTGATGAGTGTGAGTTTGGAAATCACCCACTGTCACTGTGTGAGGTTCAATATGTGATTTTTTTTTTTTTTTTTTTTTTTTTGCTGTAGTAGTGTTTCTGAACTCAGATGTCCTTTTGTTTGGTGTATAATTGTTTAGAATTTCAGTGTCCTTTTGGAGGATATTTTCTTTGAGTGTCTAATATTGTCTCTTCTTGATTAGTTTTGTTTTGAAGTCTGTTTTGTCAAGTATTAAAATCTATGTGCTTCTTGATGATTTTCTTGGGATACATTTTTCTATCCTTTACCCTCAATAGATGTGTTTTTTTGTGCAGCAGTGGGATAGATCCCATTTTCCAACCCAGTTTATTAGTCTACTGTTAGGGAATTGAGACAGGGTTTTCTATAGCTTTGGAGCCTGTCTTGGAGCTTGCTCTGTAGACCAGGCTGGCTTCCAACTCAAAGGGATCCACCTGCCTCTGCCTTCCGAGTGCTGGGGTTAAGGGTGTGTATCACCACCACCACCCAGCATAAAATTTTGAAATTCTTAGCACATTGTTGAAGGTCTGTTGTTAATTCCTAATTTTGCTTTTACCATTGATTTCTGGTTTGAACCAGTGTGGTGTGAAAAGATACTTGGACAGTTTTAGTCTTTTATATTTGTTAAGACTGTCTGGCTCTTACCTTGGAGAATATGCCATATCCATTTGAGAAAAATGTATTTTGGTGTTGTTGGATGACCTGTCTTTAGATTCTTTTGGTATAGTATGATTTTACATCTATTGTCTCCATAGCTTTGTGTTTTGTTTAGTCAGGATGAGCTCTGTGATATAAAAGATAATTACACACTACCTTTTTGACATCCACTATTGTGTAGCAGGGAGGAAGTATGTTCAGACTTCTTTGCTTTATATACTTAGACACTCAAGTATATGGTTTGTGTTTGCAGTTCTGTCTACTCTAGATTGGATCCTCAAATCTTTATATAATGGTACATTTTTTTCCTACCTGAGAACCAGGCAGAAACCAAATACCTAGTCTTCCTACTGCAGGCTTCAGTGAGGCTAAACTGTGGTTTCTTGCTCTCATGTGTCTGTAAGACAAGGAGATTCTGGTCACAATGCCTTATAGTCAAGTAGAACTTAGAAAATATATTTATTTAATTTATGTGTATGAGTTTGTCCTGATTTTTTTGTTGTTGTTAGCTTGATACAAGCGAGATTCATCTGAGGAGGGACCTTGTTATAGAGAGGTTTCTTTGTTCCCGAGCAGCCAGAGGCCCAGAGCCTGCCGTGCCAGACCTCTTAGCCGTCCGAGACCCCTTAGTAGCCTGCCGCCTGCCACCGCCGTTCAGGCCCTTGGAAATGACTCAGAGGCTTATATTAACTTTAAGCTGTTTGGCCTATGGCTCAGGCACATTGCTAGCTTGCTCTTACATCTTAAATCAACCCATTTCTATTAATCTGTCTGCCACATGGCCCGTGGCTTACCTGTGTTCCTTACATGTTGCTTCTTGGGCAGCTTCAGCTCGGTCTGCCTGACTCTGCCCTGCTTCTCCTACCTATGCTCTGATTTCTCCTCCTACTTCTTCTATGGTGGCTTTCATGGCCCAAAACAGCTCCTTTATTTAAAGATTGAGATTTACAGCATACAGAAAGGCATTCCCACATCAGGACCTCAGTTGAGAAGGTATCTTAATAAGATTGGCCTGTAGGCAAACCTGTGGGGCCATTTTCTTGATTGACTGATGTGGAATTTCCAGCCCCCTGTAGATGGTTCTGCAGGTACGTGGTCTTGGGGCATACAAAAAGTGGGCTGAGCAAGCGAGAAGAGGAAGCCAGATGTTAATAATAAACAGCATTCTTCCATGGCCTCTGCTTCAGTTCCTTCTTCTAGGAGCCTGCCTTCACTTTCCTCAGTGTTGGACTATTAATTGGAAGTGTAATATAAAATAAACCATTTCATGGTGTTTTATCACTTCAGTAGAATTGCTAGGATGATGCTTTGTATGTGTGTCTGTATAGCATGTATTTACCGATGCCCAAGGATGCCCGCAAAGGGTGTTAGATCCACAGGGATTGGAGTTATAGATGGTTGTGAAGGTGATCTTAACCTCTGAGCCACCACTCCAGAAAAGAATGCTGTGTTTTAAGTATGTGCTTTCTTTCCTAAGTCCTTTATTGTGGGATATAATAATTACGCAGAATGACATTTTAGGGACAGAGGTAGATTAATTTCCCTGTTCTTACTACTTTCTTCTTGAATAATCATTTATTTTGAAAGTATAGATTGCTTTGTTATAATGTGATCATAATAACTTGTCGAGTATTCAAATAACTAAATGGAATGATTATTTTATGAGAGCATATTTTACATATGCATACACAAATACATTTATAAAAAGGTTCTAGTGTAACTTAGAGTATTATATTAATTACTTTCCTGTTGCTGTGATGAGAACCTATGACCAAAGCCACTTCAGGAAGAAAAGATTTATTTTAGCCTATGGTTCTGGAGGGATAGAGGTCATAGTGGTGTGGAAGATAAGACATGGAAGCAGGAGCCTGTAGTCGATAGATCACATTTTCATCTGCACACAGGTGAGAGAGTGGGAAAGCCTTGAGGCCACCCTGAGTGATAGATATTCTCAGACAAGCGTCTACTTCCTATGGGTTTCATAATTTTTTCTAAACAGGAGCCAGTGTTCAAATATATGAGCCTATGGAGCACCTTTCTTATTCAAACCACAACAAATACATAGCATTCCTTAGTCAGTGCAAGTACTGGTTTTTAGTGGTTTTCATTATCTCATCTACAGTTAATATATGATGTTTTATGACTGCTAAGTGTTATTTTTTGATTATCACTAGGAATCTAAGTCATGCAGATTGAAGAGAAATGAATATTGTCATTTTCTGCTTTGGTGCATAAGTTTCCCTGACGTGTCCTTGGAGTCACAGAAGACTTGAATACACATTTTAACATTAAACTCAAAGGATGGACATTACCAGTTTGTCCTGTGGTAAGTCCTGTTACTACTGTTTTTTTTGAGAATTTGTTGTATGTTCCTTCTTACACAGTGTAGAGCTAGAGATCTCCCAGTCTTGTTATAGAGTGCTGAGGTAGGCCAAAGAGGGCTGTTTTATATATCAACCCTCTGGTGTATGCTTGGGAACATTATTGAATTTGTCAGCATAGGTAAATTCAGAGTTACATTTCTCAGAACTTACATTTCCTTGGCTTTAAAGCAAAACTAATGGAGTTTTGGTGAGCAAGACAGTTCACCATTATGTCTTCCTGTTGTAAGAATTGTTGTGACATGTAGGTTACTAGAGTTATATTTGCAAATTAACTGAGATATGTATTAATTGCAAACAGATGAACTCCCATCATTACTGTGAATGTGGGCTTTTTGGCAGTTCTGGTTTGTTGTATCTTTTCCCAGGAAGTCTGCTTTCTGGGGATCAAGTCTGTAGTCAAGGAGAAGAAACAGAGGAAGAAAGCACACTGGTTGATTGCTTGAAAAACTGTAATAAGGTATGAAGAAGGTCTACAAACTGATCTCATTGCTTATAGAGTTATTCATATCTCCATGCAGACCAGCTTGTCTCAAGGGACTATCAGCGGGGATAAAGCCCCTGACCAGGACTAGTTACCATGACAGAGGAGCTTCTTCACTCTGCTGTCATGTTGTGTTATTATAGTCTTGACCCTGTGTGCCACGCCAGTTTGTTTTTTACAGTGTTCTGAACAGTAATAAGAAAGAAAAAGTATTATTTTCTCAAAGACTTTTTTTATATTTACATCATTTACACAGTATTTTCTTTTATTAAAAAAGGGAAGCTGAGAAAGGCCAGTGTGTGGTAAGGTGAAAATGTTTGAAATGTGTCATTAAAATTCCATGATTAGAGTAGATAGACAGAATGAGATGAATACTGGTCTAGAACCATCAAAGCCCAGGGTCGGCAATGGGAGAGCTTGCAGCACTCTTAGGCATTGAGTTCCCATCCTTATTCTCCTGAGAGGATTGGCAGTGACATTAACTTGGTTGAAATAAGCATATATGGGTGGTTTAAGATTTGGTAATCTTTCAGGATGAGGCTGTGGATTTCAGTCAAGAGGAGCGGACTATAAAGGATCCAACTCAGAGCAGCATACCTAGTGATGCAACAGTGGAGAACTATGAAAACCTGGATCCTGTAGGTAAGTTGGTAGATACTCTCATATATGATGCTTCATGTGGAGCAGGAATGTATTATGTGCTCAGTGTGTTTAGGATCTTTGTCAAATCCAACGAGACGACAGTGATAGCAGTTTCTCTTCTAATATAGTTAAACACGGGGATGTATATTAAACTTCAGTGCCTCATAAATGCTATATGTATTCTTTATTACTAAGTTGTATGTCAGTAGTTTTTTTTTTTTTTTTTTTTAAGATTTAGGGTGGTGGTAAATGTGCAACTTTAATTCCAGCACTTGGGAGGCAGAGGCAGGTGGATCTCCAAGTTTCAGGCCAGCCTGGTCTACAGAGTGAGTTCCAGGAAAACCCATGGCTACCCAGAGAAACTCTGTCTAGAAAAAGCCAAAAGATTTATTTTATTTATTGTTTTGCGTGTATGAGTGCAGGTGCACATTTGCCAACAGCACCCATGTGTAAATCAGGACAACTTACAGGGAGTCAGTTCTCTGCTCCGGCCTTGTGGGAAGAAGGTTCATTCTCATTTCTGGCCTGTTCTCCTGTTTCTACCTCTCATCTCATTCTAGGAGTGCTGGGGCTGGGATTACAGACATGTGTCATTTCATCTGATGTTTTTAATATTTGATGTCTTAGTTTGCTCCCTGTAGTTGTGATAAAATAGTAAATAAGCAACTTGGAGGAAGAAAAGATTTATTTTGCTTAAGGTTATAGTTTCTCATCAAGGGAAGTCAAGGCAGGAACCCCAGTAGGCAGACCCTGAAACAACCCCTGGAGGAACACTTTCTTTGTCTTGTTCATCTACTTTTCTTATATAGGTGTGGCCCTTTTGTATCAGTTAGCAATCAAATAAAGGTTCTGAAAACATGCCCACAGCTAATCTGATGAGGGCAGTTCTTCAGTTGAGGTTCCCTCTTCCCAAATGTGATGTTGTCAGTCAAGATGTGGGTTCTGCATATTGGACTAAGGTTGTCAGTGTTAAGTGAGAAACTTTTTTACCTGATAAATTATCTCCA
Source organism: Phyllotis vaccarum (assembly GCA_033318265.1). NCBI lineage: Eukaryota > Metazoa > Chordata > Mammalia > Rodentia > Cricetidae > Phyllotis > Phyllotis vaccarum. The sequence goes on from JARWLC010000012.1 coordinate 109,186,776, forward strand.
TGGCCCACTGTTGTGGTTCTTAAAATGTTTATTACCTAGTTCTCTTAAAATGTATGTTTGTGTTTCTACCTTTGATATATTAAATAGCACTTTCTAGTTAGTGTTCTATTTGTTTTATGACTTTATCTGAATTGGTGAACTATAATATTTATAAGTTAATTGTTTATTACCTAGCAAATATTGCTGTGATTGATTTTTGTTTGATTAAAGCCTAAGAAATAACATGAAATTGGTTTGTATTCAGTGGTCAGCGATCCTTTGGATCATGGGATAAAACTTGTCGTTTTAGTCCTTTTGAAATAATTACTGCTTTTATTAGAATTGTAGACCAAAAGCCGGGTTTGATTATACATGCCTGTAATTCCAGTTTGCAAATTTGAGGGTCTTGCCTGGGCTACACGAGACCCTGAATTAGGGAAAAGAATTTTATAGACCTGAATCTTAGAAAAGTTTGCCATCTCTTCCGTTAATGCAACTTTGTCTATGTGTAGGACATGAGACACTTAGCAAACCCAGTGCTTTGCCTTGCCTGAGAGAAGAACCGGCTCTTCAAGGTGAGCGTTTGTGAGGAACACTGACCAGGGCATACATCAGCAACTCTCCTGTTCTTCCTTTGTCTCTTCAGAGGTTCTGTGATTCATAACACAGCAGTTGATGCTTCAAGTTCATTGCTTTTGTTTGTTGTTTGAGTTACTGTGTGTCCCCGACTAGCCTGGAACTTGGTTTGTACACTAGGCTGGCCTTAAACTCAGAGATTCACTTGTCTCTGTCTGCGTCCTGGAGTGCCAAGCTCATTGTCTCTGTACTTTCCTTTCTTCATATCTCTGTCTCTGTGTCCCCATATGTGGCGGTAAGACAGAGTCTCAGTTAAATATCTTGGGATTTGCCTCAAATGCCCTTTTCCTTGGTCTCCTCCTCCTCCTCCTCTTCATCATGGTGTAGTTTTAAACATTGTGTGCTGAGACTGCAGGTGTCCAGCTCCACACTGCTGTACTTTCATGATATTTCTTCCTTTTTCTCTCTGGAGACAAGTTTTTGTTTTATTACCACATATTAATTTTGGCAGAATTAATATTTAGCAAAATTTCTTCTTAATCTTCAGTTTGTTTGCCAGGTTTAATTAGAAAACTGTAGAGATTTTTTTTAACTTCTTTGCTATATTGTTCAGTTATTTAAATCTAATCTTATTTTATGGGTTTGATTCCAGAATTGGAAAAACAAATACAAACCAAAGACTTAGCACTAAAGAAGGATTTTTTGACAAGGCATACCTTCACGGAAACAAAGCAGGTGGTAAGTTAAACAAAAAGCATATTTTTTACTGAAGCACTTAGCCAAGATTGACAGTTTTCTTTATAGGAAGTCAGGACATGAAGAGAAATGGGTTTCTTGGTAGAAGGAATGATCTCTTATCATATACTCTGAAAAGGGGCACTAGTGAAACTTATGTGAAACTAGTCAAGAAGACATGTTCTTATAGGTAGGCTTGTCTTCACAACAAAGCAAAACAGCAAACCAGAACCCTTGAATCCCTAGTTGAATTTTTCTCAAAGGCACATGTCTTACTTAGGTGAGGGATTACCCTGAAAATCATCTCAGTATTTTACTAATCATGTGTCTTGACTTATGTTAGCGGCTAAATTTTTATTATTTTATGTGTTTTGACAAATGATAAAGATGAAAATCTCCCTTTATAAGAAGTAAATATATTTATAATCACGTACCAGATTCAGGTGTGCTTGGGAGCGTGGCACAACATAGGGAATAGGATGAATAGGATTTGCTGTGTAATTGTGGCAGTATAAGTTTATTTAGTATAAGTTTATTTGCAAAAGGGGCTGAAATTCATGAGCATAGAAGGTGTATAGGGTCAGCTCAGCGTGGATAGAGAGATGTTCTAGAAACACTTGAGACTTGAGATAGCTCATGGGGACCTTAGACTCCTTTAATAGTCAGGCATGGATGGTACTTCCTCATTCTCCAGTGCGGGCATAGGTGATGTTTACTTTGCTCAAGATGGCATTTATGTGATGGTTCAGGACTCAGTGACCTTTGAAGATGTGACCGTGGACTTTACCCAGGAAGAGTGGACTTCACTGGATCCTATTCAGAGAAACCTCTATAGAGATGTAATGCTGGAGAACTACCAAAACCTGGCCACAGTAGGTAAGACTGCTGTCCTTTGTTCTAGCTTCATAAGATAACAGAAATAGTGTTCTAGAAAGTGATGACAGCTCAGAGAACAGTGGGAAATAGTAGATTACATCTCTTCCTTATGGCAGTTCTCAACTAAATGGTGGTTAGTAGTATCACTATTACTTACTAATAGTGTTATTTTGAGATTTTTCTTTTGATTTGTTTTGGTTTATTTTAATGTTTATTTTATTTTTTCTTATAAAAAATATCTTTTTAATTCATGTATCTCCCTGTTCCCCCTTCCTTCCCTCCTCATCAATCTAACTCATGATCCAGCAATATTAGTCAGGGCATATACCCAAAGAATGTGCATTCATATCACAAGGGCCATTTGCTCAACTATGTTCATAGCAGGATTATGTTTTTTAGATTGTTCTTTTTTTTAACTTAAAAAGTTTTTTCTATATCTACCACTTCTCCCCCTCCCTTCCCTCCTCTCAGTCCTCCCTAAGCCTCCCTCATCCATTCCCCAAGGAGGGCAAGAAATCCCAAGGTAAGTCAGTTCAGTCTGGCATATCCAGGCTGAGTTAGGTGTTCTTCTGTAGGGAATGGGCTCTGAGATGTCAGTTCATGCACTAGGAATAAACTCTGCAAGAGGCTCCACAAACTGCCCCTGTCATTTGACTGTCTTCTACCTTTAGAGGGTTTAGTTCCTTTTTATGAAGGTTCCTCAGTGGTTTTTTCAGAGTCAGCTCCCACTAGCTCCAGTCATCTATCTCTGTGAGTTTCCTTCTTATGAGCCTGCCGCCTTTGCTCATATACCATCTCCCTTTTCTTCAGCTGGACTGGGAGCCTGACTCTGTGCTTCTGCCTCCATCCATTGCTGGATGAAGGTTCTATAATGACAATTGGGGTTGTCATTCATTTGATTATAGGGGTAATCCTGTTTAGGCACCTTCTCCACTATTTCTTGGAGTCTCTTTCCAACCCCACATTGGCTTCCTCTATTGAGATCTCCATCTCTTTTTTACTCCTTCTTTGTTGTTCCTCTCACTCAACCACCTCCTTCTTTCATGATCTGTTCCCAGCTCTTCTTGTTTGCAACCTGTTATGATCTCAATTTGCTAAGATGATCTTCTATTTTCTCTTCCTAGAGGAATCTCTGGATGTTTCTCTTAAGTTCCTTCTGATCCCATGCTGTTCAGGGGTTGTGGTTTGCATCTTGAGTATTCATTGTTTTTGTCTAAAGTCCACTTATGAATGAGTATATCCCATGCTTATCTTTCTGGGTTTGTGATACCTCACTCAGGAGGATATTCTCTGAATTTGTTCATTTGCAAATTTTAGGATGTCTTTTTTTTTTTTTTTTTTTTTTTTGCTGAGTAGTATTCCATTATGTAGATGTACCACAGCTTGTTAATCCATTCTTTAGTTCAGGGGCATCTAGGTTGTTTCCTTGTTCTTGCTATTACGAGTAATGCTGCTATAACATAGTTGAGCTAATGCCTTTGGGGTACGAATGTGCATCCTTTGGGTATATTGCCAATAGTGGTATTGCTGGATCCTTGAGAAGATTGATTCCCAGTTTTTTAAGGAACCACCATACTGCATTCTAGAGTAGCTGTACAAATTTACACTCCCACAAACAATGGAGGAATGTTCCCCTTGCTCTGCATCCTCTCCAGCATAGCCTGCCATCTGTGTTTTTGATCTTAGTCTTTCTGACAGGTGTAAGGTGATATCTATCTCAAAGTTATTTTGATTTCCATTTCTCTGATGGCTAAAGAGGTTGAGCAATTTTTTAAGTGCCTTTCAGACATTTGTAATTCTGTTGAGAATTCCCATTTTAGCTCTGAACCCCATTTCTAAAAATTGGGTTATTTAGGTTTTTGGGCTCTAGTTTCTTGAGTTCTCTATATATTTTAGAAATCAGTCCTATGTCATATGTAGGGTTGATGAAGATCTTTTTCCATTCTGTAGGCTGTCGTTTTGTCTTATTGACTGTGTCCTTTGCCTTACAGAAGCTTTTCAATTTCAGGAGGTCCCACTTATTAACTGTTGTTCGTAGTGTCTGTGCTTCTGGTGCTATATTTAGGAAGTGATCACCTGTGCCAATGCATTGGAGGGTATTTCCTACTTTCTTTTCTATCAAGTTCAGTGTAGCTGGGTTTATGTTGAAGTCTTTGATCCACTTGGATTTGAGCTTTGTGCAGGGTGATATTTTTCATACTTCCATCGAGTTATGCCAACACCATTTATTGAAGATATTATCTTTTTTCCATTGAATATTTTTGTCCTCTTTGTCAAAAATCAGGTGTTCATTGGATTCCATTGATCCACAAGTCTGTTTTTATGCCATTACCAGGCTGTTTTTATTACCGTAGCTCTATAGTATAGCTTGAAGTCAGGGATGATGATGCCTCCTGAAGATCTTTTATTGAGCAGGATAGTTTTGGCAATCCTGGGTTTCCTATTATTCTTTCAAGGTCTGTAAAAAATTGTGTTGGGATTTAGATGTGGATTGCATTGACTCTGTAGATTCTTTTTGGTAAAATTGCTATTTTATTTGTTGATTCTACCTATCCATGAGCATGGGAGATCTTTCCATTTTCTGATATCCTTTTCAATTTCTTTCTTCAGTGACTTAAAGTTTTTGTCAAATAGGCCTGCTACTTCTTTGGTTAGAGTTAGCTATTTGCAGCTATTATAATGGGTAATGTTTCCCTTATTTCTTTTTCAGCCCTTTTATCCTTAGTGTGTGGGAGGGCTATTGATTTTTTTGAATTAATCTTGTACCCCGTTACATTGCTAAAGGTATTTATCAGCTGTAGGAGTTCCTTGGTAGAATTTTGGGGGCCACTTATATATACGATCATAATCATCCGCAAATATAGTTTGACTTCTTCCTTTCCAATTTGTATCCCTTTAATCTTTTGTTCTCTTATTGCATTAGCTAAAACTTTGAGAACTATATTGACTAGATAAGAAGAGAGAGGACAGTCTTGCCTTGTTCCTGATTTTAGTGTGATTGCTTTGAGTATTTCTCCATTTAGTTTGATGATGGCTGTCGGCTTGCTATAGATCGCCTTTATTATACTTAGGTATTTTCTCTGTATTCCTGATCTCTCCAGAACTTTTATCATGAAGGAGTGTTGGATTTTGTCAAAGCCTTTTCAGCATCTAATGAGATGATCATGTGATATTTTTCTTTCAGTTTGTTTATATGATGGATGATATTCACAGTTTTTCATGTGTTGAACCATCCCTGCATCTCTGGGATGAAGCCTACTTGATCATGGTGGATGATTTTTTTTTGGTGTGTTGTTGGATTTGGTTTGCCAGAATTTTATTGAGTATTTTTGTATCAATGTTCATGAGGAAGATTGGTCTGTAATTCTTTCTTTGTTTCACCTTTGAGTGGCTTGGAAATCAGGGTGATTACTGGCCTCATAAAAAGAGTTCAGTTTCTACTTTTTGGACCAATTTGAGGAGTATTGGTATTAGTTCTTCTTTGAATGTCTGGTAGAATTCTGCACTGAATCCATGTGGTCCTGGGCTTTTTTTTTTTTTTTTTTTTTTTTTTTAAACTGGGAGACTTTTAATAACAGCTTTAATTTCCTTTGGGCTTATAGGTCTGTTTAGGTCTTTAATCTGATCTTGATTTAATTTGGTAAGTGGTACCTGTCCAGAAATCTGTCCATTTCTTTTAGGTTTTCCATTTTAGTGGAGTATAGATTTTCAAAGTAAGACCTGATAATTCTCTGGATTTTCTGGGTGTCTATTGTTATGTCCTTTTCATTTCTGATACTGCCTCACTGCTGTTTGGTTTGTTTGGATAAGGGCTTACTCTATCTTGTTGACTTTCTCAAAGAACCAACTCTTGATTCATTGATTCTTTGTATTCTCTTTGTTTCTATTGTATTGATTTCAGCCCTGCATTTTCCAGCTTTCTGTGGTTTATGGTAGAGCTGGGTGTGGTTGAGGTCCAGGGGCTGTGTCCTGGGGCTGGGGTTTGGATACTACAGGCCTGAGGGCTGGGGCGCCACTCACCTCTTAGTCAGCTGTGGACTGACTGGAAGATTGTTTTTGTTTTATGGCAGGGTCTTATGCTATAGCTCAGACTGGCTTGAAACTCTCAGTGTTTTATCTCAGTCTTCTGAGAGCTGGAATTACAGGTGTGTGCCATCATACCTGGCTGTGTTTTTAAACTTAACAATCTTTATAAATCTGTTTCTAAAGATATGAACTAATACTATTATTTTGTCCATGTAAGAAGACCTGTGGCTGTGTATGTTTCTTTTTATCAGAGTGCCTATTTTGACATGTGTGGCCTTTGGTTTGAGCTGCATCTTTCAAGTAGGGGCGGTAGTGACTATTTAAAATACTTCATTACTTATACTAGATCTTATTGGAAGAAATAGTTTAGTGTATTTTATTTTACATTTTTAAAGCAGAATTCTCATTAACAGTGAAGGCATAGGAATATTACATACTATTAATAGTATTTATTTATTTATCAGCAGTATTGGGGATTGAATTGGGGACCTTGTAGTTTAGGCAACTGCTATATCCTCAGCCATTTTCTGGTTTCCTGAGACAGATCTCACTATTTAGCCCTGTAGTCGTAAATGGCCTGAAAGTCTCGATCCTCTTGCCTCCTTTGCCTTGTGAGTGCTGAGATAATATGTATCATCAAAAGACTTGGTCCACACTAATGATTTTTTAAGGTGCATTTAGTTATGAATATGGATTTAGTGGGACAACAGTCATCAACTGCATAAATATTTGTATTCTGAGCTGTTAATAATTTTATGTATTTCTTGAGAAATGTAGTTTTATATCATTGGAGAGTTTATATGAGACTTTCCATTGATGTATCTATTTCTGTGTAGGAGGTCAGTTGTTCAAACCCAGTCTGATCTCTTGGTTGGAGCAGAAAGTAGAGTTGACAGTAATGGAACAAGGAATTCTCCAAGGTTAGTATTTGTTAAAAGTATTTATCACTGTCAAGTTCCTTGTGTTTGGAAGTGTGTCAAGGGAACTGTTAGACCACCTTGAATCCAAAGGCCGATGTCCTTTGAACACAATTTAGTTTTAATAGAAAAGGCTAATGTATAGTATCTGTGATAGACCTTTTTTTCTTTTTCTCATTATTAACTATCCTATTTAATTTTTCTAACAGGAGGCTTTTGGCTTTGATTAAAATTTATTAGAAAAATTTGTTAATTTTTACAGCTCTGACATAATTCAGTGCTTGTCACATTTTAGAATTAGATGCTTTAATCTCTCTTTGCTTTATTATTATTTTTTTAAGATTTATTTAACATGTATATAGTGTTCTGCCTGCATGTATGTGCAGGCCAGAAGAGGGCACCAGATCTCATTATAGATGCTTGTGAGCCACCATGTGGTTACTGGGAATTGAGCTCAAGCCAGTGCTTTTACCCTCTGAGCTATCTCTTCAGCCCTTTGCTTTATTGCTAAATGTGTTTTAAAATGAAAACAAAAAAAAAAGTGAAGTTCTTTCCTGAAACTCAACTTTATATACTAGGCTGGCCTTGAACTGATAGATTTGCTTGCCTCCGCCTCCTAAAGGTATGCACCACCACATCTGGCCACATGAAGTGGGTTCTTGCCTGTTTTTAAAAATTTAACCTCCTATTTGTTGTGTAAATCCTTATATGTTTTCTGGTTTCACTTTAGAATGGGAAATGCACCTTAAGACAAAAGGGACAGTACTTCAGCAGGATATATTTTGGTCAGATATGTCAAATGGAATGCAGCTGGTAAGACTTACATATGAAATTTACTTTTATGTTTATGGGTGCTTTGCCCACACACACGTCTATGTATCATATGCATTTCTGGTGCTCTTTGGAGAATATACTAGGGCATCTGATTCCCTGGAACTGGAGTTATAGACAATTGTGAGCCACTGTGTAGGTGTTGGAAACTAACCTGGGTCCTTTGGAAGAGCAGCAAGTGCTTTTTAACCCCTAAACTAGCTTTCCAGAACCAGATTTTTTTTTTTTAAAAAAAACATTTTTATTTGAGACTAGCTCATATGTTCATCTCCTATTTCATCTAATTCCTCCAAGATCCAACTCCAGTTCTTTTTTTTTTTTTTTTTTAATAATCTTATCAAATTTTCCCTAACCAAATCACTACTTGGTGTACGTAGAGCCATTCCCTGGAACAGGATTGACCTAGGAGCCATACTTTTTGTTGGAACAAGAATATTTCTTATTCTCCAAGTTTAGGGAAGATTATGAATTCACTAGTAAAAATAGATACAAATGAAAGACATTTAATAGAAATAGTAGTTGTGGGCAAGGGAACTCTTTTCTTTTCCTCCTGTTTTCTTATTTCCTTTTATCAGAGTGGGCCTCACTATCACTCAAGATAGCCTTCACTTGTGACTTTTGCTTTAGCCTCCAGACATTGGGAGTAAACCCAATTGGGCTTTGTAGCAGCAAACCAACATACTCACCATAAATTAGCTTAGTGTGCCAGAATTTCCACAAATACACATTCCTGTATGAGCCTGGAAATCCTTTAATCATCTTTTTACCCCTTATCAATAGGGAAGAGAACACAGTGGAGGAGTGCTTGGTGATTCTACACAAGTTGGAACAGATTTCAGTGAAGATTCATGCCCTCAGACTCATATTAGTACTCCAAATACAGAGAACACTTCGGAGTGTAATATGCATGGAAAAGACTTTCTGCCACCATTTAAAGAAACTTCTACTGAAGAGAACATTTTTCAGTTGAACCAGTGTTTAAAACCTTTCACTCTGACTCCAGATGTTTCTCAGAAAACATGCACTCTGGAAAAATCCTTTGAATGCAGTGACTGTGGGAAAACTTTGGTTAATCAGTTGGAACTTCAGGCACATAGTTCTTCTCATAGTGAAAAGAGTCTCCACAAATCAGAGCAGTGTGAGCAAACTTTTATTCATCCTGTAAGCCATGATGAGCAGCATGTCAGAATACCCACAGAAAAAAAATATTATGAATGTAAGAAATGTGAAAAAATATTTACACATCCTATCTACCTTAATATCCACATGCAAAGCCACACTGTGGAGAAACCCTATGACTGTAAGGAATGTGGGAAAGCCTTCACTGAGCGCTCAAGCTTAATTGTACACCTACGACAACACACTCGAGAGAAGTCTTATGAGTGCAAGGAATGTGGGAAAACCTTCATTCAACCCTCACGCCTTACAGAACATATGAGAAGTCATACAGGAGAGAAACCCTATCAATGTGACCAGTGTGGGAATGCCTTTGCATCTTCTTCTTACCTTACTACTCACTTGAGAACTCATACTGGAGAAAAGCCCTTTGAGTGTAACATATGTGGGAAGGCATTTACACGGTCCTCCTACCTGCTAGGTCACATACGAACTCACACAGGAGAAAAACCCTATGAATGTAAAGTATGTGGAAAAGCATTCAGTGGTCGTTCTTGGCTTACAATACACTTACGAAAACATACTGGAGAGAGGCCCTATCCATGTACAGAATGTGAGAAAGCCTTTACCAGCTTTGCTCAACTAACTGAACATATAAAAACACACACTGGTGAAAAGCCCTTTCGGTGTAAGGTATGTGCAAGGACCTTTAGAAATTCCTCATGCCTTAAGACCCATTTTCGAATTCACACTGGAATAAAACCATATAAATGTAATTACTGTGGGAAAGACTTCACTGCACGTTCAGGCCTTACTAAGCATGTACTAATTCACAACGGTGAGAAGCCCTATGAGTGTAAGGAATGTGGAAAAGCCTTCAGTACATCCTCTGGCCTTGTTGAACATATACGAATTCATACAGGAGAGAAGCCCTTTGAATGTTATCAGTGTGGGAAAGCTTTGGCTCATTCCTCATCTCTTGTTGGACACTTAAGAACTCACACTGGAGAGAAACCCTTCGAGTGTAATCAGTGTGACAAAACATTTACACGCTCTTCTTATCTTCGTATTCATATGCGAACTCACACAGGAGAGAAACCATATGAATGTAAAGAGTGTGGGAAAACTTTCCCTGAGCGCTCATGCCTTACTAAACACATAAGAACACATACTGGTGAAAGGCCCTATGAATGTAAGGAGTGTGGGAAAGGCTTTATTAGTTTTGCTCAACTTACTGTACACATAAAAACACACAGTTCTGAGAGACCTTTTCAGTGTAAGGTGTGTACAAAATCCTTTAGAAACTCCTCATCCCTTGAGACCCACTTTCGAATTCACACTGGAGTAAAACCCTATAAATGCACTTACTGTGGGAAAGACTTCACTGCTCGTTCAGGCCTTACTATACATTTACGAAATCACACTGGGGAGAAGTCCTATGCATGCCAAGAATGTGGAAAAGCCTTCAGCACTTCCTCAGGCCTTATCGCACACATAAGAAGTCACAAAGGAGAGAAACCCTTTGAATGTGACCATTGTGGGAAAGCCTTTGCTTCTTCCTCTTATCTTAATGTGCATTTGAAAATTCACACTGGAGAAAAGCCCTTTCAGTGTACAGTATGTGGGAAAACATTTACATGTTCTTCTTATCTTCCTGTTCACATGCGAACTCACACTGGAGAGAAGCCTTTTCAGTGTATAATATGTGGAAAATCATTTTTATGGTCCTCATATCTTCGAGTTCACATGAGAATTCACACTGGAGAGAAACCATATGTATGTCAGTACTGTGGGAAAGCCTTTACAGAGCACTCCGGCCTTAATAAACATTTACGGAAACACACAGGAGAGAAACCGTATGAATATAAGGAATGTGGAGAAGCCTTCACTACTTCTGCTGATGCTAATGAACATGAAAGTTCCCATTGGGGAGGAAACCTTTGAATGTAAGGAATTCAGAAAATTGTTCTAGAAGCTTTTGCTGTGGGAATTCAATCTACACAAGTCTTATTAATAAGCAATGTGTAAAGCATTCAGTTGTTGCTGTTTACTTTGAAAACTCTGAGGGTGCTCTGAGTTTAAGGACTATGGAAGAGATCAAAACATGTTTGTGAACTCGGTCAAGGTTTGTAGTATAGGAAATAAAAAATAGTGTTTTCATGTGTGTTGATGCAAGACATTTAGCAATGTCATGTTTTTGTTCACTTATGATCTCATAGTTGGGAAAAATCTTATTGAAGTTTGGGAAGTAACTTTACATTTGACTGTGGTGTTTACAGACTGAACACAAACCACATATTTATAATAGGGGATTTGCTTCAATGTCTGAAGTTTTAGATGGCAACACATGGATTTCTTGGGTGCTTCTAGATGAACTTTGAATATTTCTATATTTGTGTATTTTTATGACTTCAATTATAAATTTCTAAATTTCATGATAGGTTTTTCTTTTTAAAGTATTCCTGTTTGATATGATTGAAAACTATTGTTTGTATCTGGTATCTAGTATATGTACCATGATGACATTGCGAACTAATGAATACAAACTCCCACCTACTCACTATTATTTGTTGTGCCATGCTCCCCCTCCATGGTCTGCTTCCTTCTTTGTCTATTTTTCCAGTCAGTCTCACTTGGTGACCTAGCCTAGTATGAAAATCATGTAGCCCAGACTAGACTGCTCTTGAGTTCATGGCAATATTGGCTCAGTCTCCCCAGTGCTGAGATTACAGATATGAACATATGAACCACCATACCTGGCTCTTTCCACTGTTTTAAGTATATACTAACATTGAAATCACCATGTTTTTACTTAGTGTTCAGGTACTTATATAAGTAGGTTTGGATCTAACCAGTATAACCTCTTCTTTTGAGTTCTGGTCTCTGGTAACTGTTATACCATTATCTGATTGGAATTCAGCTTTTCTTTAGACTCTACTTGTTAACTTGTATTTTTATTAATTATACCTAGGTTTTAAACTTTTGTGACAGGGTCTTACTTTGTAGCTCAAACTGAGCCCAAACTCCCCAACATTCTTGCTGGAGTTTTAGGCATGTGCCCCAATGCCTAGCTGTTTATATGGTTTCTGTCAGATTATATATAATGTCCTCAATGTAGAGCTGTGTTACCATCAGTTATTTTGTTTTAAGACATTTAATTATCCTTTGGTATATCTATGGATACTTAGTTTCTATACCGTGGCTATTGGGAGTATTGCTGCATTGAATATGAGTAGCTGTCTCTTTAATGGTCCTATGTTCTCAGATACAATACCCAAGGTGAGTTTGCTATAGTATGATAGATATACCTTTAATTCAGTATTTCTGTACCTTTCTGTAATAACTATCAATTTATATTCCCAATGTTGTACCTAGTCTTTTATTGCTTATTGTTTTACTTTTAATGTGCCATTTAAATTGTGAGATGGTGTCTTCATAGTTTTGATTTGCATTTTTTCTAAGCTTTAAGCTAGTTCTCTTTTCTAAAATACTGATTTTAGTTATCAATTTTAAAACTAAGTGTATATGTATTTTTGCTGTGAAATTACCCGAGTTACTATGTTTTAGACAGACCCACTGTAAAATTACGGTTTGCAGATAGTGTTCCATCTGTGTACCTGCTTTTTCAGATTTGTTCTCTGCTCTGCTTTGCAAAATCTTGAGTCTGACATTGCCCTAATTCTTTACACTTGCTTTTTATGGTCATGTTTTTCACATTGGCTCCAAAATTCATTGCTGCTGTATCAGGAAGCATTCTTTGTGGGGTCTCATGGTGTCACAGTATTAGATTTTATTTTCAGGGTTTTGTTTGTTGGAGGTGATATCACTGTGTAGCTTAAAATAGCATGGAACTCACTGTGTAGACCAGGCTGGCCCTAAATTTGCAGCAGTATGTATTTCTTTCCCCAGGCCTCCTAAGTGCTGAGATTATGGGTATGAACCAGCCTACCCAATTTAACGGTATTCTTCTGTTAATTTTGTTTTCTTTTTTCTTAACCTCTGAGTTTATCTTAGCACATACCTCACAGTTAGTGGTGCACTTATTTTGCTTGCATATTGATTTTTGTCATTTTCTTTTATTTGCTTAGCAATTGTTTTTATGTTATGATAATTTTGTTTAAAATTTGGCTATATGCATTTGTATTTTGGTGCTAAGAATTGAATTTGTGGCCTCATGAATGCTGGGTATATGCTCTACCCTCAGGTTATAGTTCTAAACTCATGTTGAAACTGTTTTGACTGTATAAGGGTTTTATTGTGTTTTGACTTTTTCTTTTTTAGTTTTATGTTCCTTTTTTTTTTTTTTTTTTTTGAAACAGTTTCTCTGTGTATCCCTGGCTGTCCTGAAACTCACCCTGTTCACCAGACTGGCCTCTGCCTTATAAGTGCTAGGGTTAAAGGAAGGCATGCTCTACCACCACTGGGTTTGTATAAGGTTTTTTTGTTTTTGAGATAGTTTCTTTGTGTAGTTCTTGTTGGCTTGAAACCTAAGTAGAACAGGTTAGCCTCAAACTCACAGAGATCCACCTGTCTCTCTGTCTTTCAGAGTGCTAGAATTAAAATTATGTGCCACTATGCCTAGCAATGAGTGTATATCTGAACTATTTTGTTATGTTATCTGTACCAATATTATACTGTTTGATTACTGCTTCAAGGTCTCATGGAGCTTAGACTGCCCTGAACTTAACTAAATGATCAGTTAGAATGATCTTGCTTCTGATCTCCTTGCCTCTACCTCCTCAGTGGTAGGATTACAGGTATTCACCATCACACCCATTGTTTTTTGCTTTTTGTTTTTGTTTTTGTTTTTGGTGCAGTGCTTAGGACTTCATGAATGCTAAGAGAACACTCTGTCAGCTGAGCTTCATCTCCAGCCCTGTAATACATTGTTAAGCCTCAATTTTTTGTTTTTATTTAAGTCTTTGGGCTAATTGAAAAGGTTTTGGTTTCTTATGACTTGGGAATTGTTTTCATAAGCCTGTGAAAAATGCGGTTGGAATTGTAAATGTGCTGGCAATAAATCTACAAAGCACTTTGGGTAGGATGGTTATTTTAACAGTGGTAATTCAGTGTGTATGGGATACCTTGTTTATAGTCTTGTTGATAGTGGTTTAGATTGTCCCTCTTTAATCTTATTCTCTCATCATTTTATGCAGTTTTGTGGAGTGTATAGTATTTTTGCTTTTTAGATTTGTAGTATGTAAAGGCACTTTGTGTTGATTTGAAAATCATTGAACTTTTATGAGTTTCTTAAAATGTTTTTCATAGAATAATTTTCTATGTTGACACCCTGTCACCTGAAACAAGTCTTTGGGTGACTTTTCTTATCCTAATTGCTCCAGCTAGGCTTTTCCCAGTATTTGCTGAATAGAAGAAGGAAAGGTAGATATGCCTGTCCTTGATCAATTTGAGCTTTGTAATACCGAATGATAACTGTATTTGTTTTTCATGTGCAGCCATTATAATTAAGTACATTTCTATCTAATTTATTGACTGTTATCACAATCAGTTGATATTCTATATTGTTACATGATTTCTATGTTTTCAGCAATACGGTTTTTCTTTTATTTTGTTAATTCAGAATATCACATTTATTCATTTGTATAAACCATGTCTGCATCCCACTGATAAACTTACTCTTGAACACAGTTTGTCTGGTCCTTTTAAGTTACTCTGTGATTGAAATTGTCTTAATAAAGTAATAATTTTTCAATATTTTTGAGACAGGGTCTTGCTGTGTAGTTTAGGCTTGGCCTTGAGTTCACTGTGTAAACTGACCTCAAACTAATGATCCTCCTGCATTAACCTCTCAAGTGCCGTGGCTTCAGTAACCACTTTGCCTGGCTGATAATGTTTAGAAAGACTCCAGTGACTCATTTTATTTGTTAGGGCATATAAGTAGACTGAAAAAGAGGTAATGTTGCTTCATTGTAAGGGTGTCAGGATTGTGACGATATGATCCCAGAAATAGAACACCCAAGTATGGAAAGCAAATTTTAGTATACATTATTGAGTGAGAAATAGCATGATGAGAGTGAAATACTGTTTTAGTACTCTTTCCAACGCAGTATTGATATTGACTTTGAGTCTTAAAATCATTAAAGAAATTGTACTTCAAGTAGATTTGAGACCAAGTGGATCCAATATATCTATACCTAAGAGCCAGAGAATACTTTGTGTTTAATTTCACAGCGTACATTATGAGCAATTCACATTAGACTTACAAGCTTTACTTTAAAAATAATTCTTAGGCAGGGTTGAGTTTACCTAGTTTTTTGAGAGAGGGTCTCATTATATAGTCCAGATACCTTAAGCTTGTAATTCTACCTCAAAGATAGAATATTGCTTTGTATTAATAGAGTTAGAATTGGCACTAATTTTCTTCTGAATCTAGATCCAAACTAATGAATATATTCTTCAATGACATAGTTTTTTTTTTTTTTTTAAATTTCATTTATTTATTTTCATTGGGGGTGAACAATATCATATGTGTGAGAGATTAGAATACAACTCAGGAACTGGCTTTCTCCTTAACCTTGTAGGTCCTGGGAATTGACTTCAGGTGGTTGGGTTGACTCAGGTAAGCACTTGCTGAGCCAACTTGCCAGCCCACACTTATATTTTATATTTGATATGAAGCAAATTAGAAAAATAGTTTCATAGGCCCTGGAAATAGGTACTTATATGTATCTCAGAGAATAGTGATTGATATGGCAGGGACTTCTTTGTTGGAGTGTAACCAGGAAGGTCTGTCTTAGGCTTCACAGAGTCTTCATTTGTCAGGAATGAAAACAGCCCACTTTACTAACAGCTAATGTCTTAGCCAGTTTTCAGTGGATAGTTACTGTTCCCTATTGTCACAGCGGTGGATATACTGTCTTAATGCTACTCATAATAAAGTCTGCACTCTTAAATGTCTATCTCCATATTCCTCCTAAAGCATAATCACTGGCAGCTACTGGTGTAGTTTATTTCTGTGACTTCAATTTAATTTTTAGATTCTCATTGTGAGATAATGCAGAGGTTTAGGTGGTTTTTTTTTTTTTGTTTTTTTTTTTTTTGAGACAGGGTTTATCTGAGTAGCCCTGGCTGTCTTGGAACTCAATTTTGTATGCCAGAATGGCCTCTAACTCAGAGATCCACCTGCCACTGCCTCTCAAATGCTGGGATTAAAGGCATATACTCCCACTGCCTGGATATTTTATTTTTTAATGTGTATGTTATGTGTATGTCTGTCAATGTACCAGGCACATGCCTGTTACTCAAAAAGATCAGAAGAAAGCATCATGGGTCTGGAATTATAGATGGTTATGAGCCTCCATGTGGCTGCTGAGAATTGAATGCAGGTCCTCTGGAAGAGTTGCCAGTGTAGTATAATTGAAGCCAGATTAGTATAATTTTGAATTCTGTTTGAAACTAGTATGCTTTGAAAGTGAGATGTCCCCTATAAGTTTATGTGTTTGTATGTGTGATCTCCCCAGCTGGTGCCACTGTCTTAGAAGGCTGTGTGTAGCAGTTGGTCTTTGAAGGTTGTACCTGCCAACCATTTTGGTCTACCTCTAATTTTGATCTGCCAAGATGTGAACAGTCTCTACAAGCTCCTGCTGCTACATAACCACTCCAGTGTGTGTGTGTATACGGGTATGTGTAGGTGTCTGAGGCAGTCAGATGAAGTCTGGAAGCTGGAGTTACAGAATCCTCAGCAAGGACAGTAAGTACTCTGAGCTGCTGAGCCATCTCTTCAGCCTCTCAAGCATTCTTTTATACACTTGGTATATTGATATATTCAGATGTATATTAAATACACTTTGCTCATATTCACATGCACCTTTACCTTGTGTTGTCTTTCAGTTGGTCTCCTTCCCTTACTAAAGCCTCCTCTACTTTCATGTCTTTATTTTTTTTTAATTCTGGGCATGAGAGAAAATATAGTATCTGTCACTTTGGATCTGACTTATTTTGCTTACTATGCATTACGGTTCTGTGTCTTCCCCTACAAATTACTTATTTTTTTCTTTATGACTAAAAGCTCCATTCCGTGTATCACTCCCTCCAACTTTATCATTGTACCTGTGTGTTCCCCATGTGTTGCTCAGTGGGGTAGAAGAGGATATTGGATCTTCTGGAGCTGTAGTTATAGATTCTGAGCCACCCAACAATGGTGCTGGCAACCACTCTAATTCCCTGAAAGAGCAGTCATAGCTGCTAAGCCATCTCTCATTTCATTCATTAATCAACACCTAAGCCAGATTTTTAACTTGTCTATGTTGAGTGGTGTTACTGTTAACAGGGGTGTGCTGACTTACTTCCTTGGTATGTACCCAGCAATGGTGCAGCTGAATTACACCATAGTTTTACTTTGAGTTGTTCTGGCACACCCCCCCCCCCCCCCCCCCCCCGTTCTGATTTCCATGCTCATCAACAGTGTATAAGGGTTCTGACCACCTCACCCACACCAGGTCTTGACTTTTATTTTCTTGGGTAAACCATTCTGAAAGGGGGCAGATATAATCTTAGTGAAGTTTTATATTTTTCCCAATAGCCAAGAATTTTGAACATTTTAAAGATTTATTTATTGGCCATTGGTTTCATTTTGAGAATTGATTGTTCAGTTACTTTTGCTCACAATTCATTAAAACATTTGTTATTTATATGTTCATGTGTATACCTGCATAAATTTATGTGCACCACATGCATGCAGGTCCCTAAAAATGCCAGAAGAGTACATAAGATACTCTGGAGCTAGTATTACAGGTAGTAGTGAACTGCATGATGTGGATGTTGGGAATAGAACCAAGGTCCTATGCAAGAGCAGTAAGTGATAATAATTGTTGAGCTACCTTTCTAGTCTCTACTGGCTCATACTTAATATGCACCAGTTTGTATTAATATAACACACCAGTGCCGCAGGCACTACAGGAATCTTGTCTGTTCTCTCTAGTCCTGCCATGAGGTCTGTAGTAGAGATCACAGACACTATCCTCAGCTTTGTCAAAGGAGAATTCCATGGGTTCAGGAGAGCACGACAGGAGTGGCCTTCCTCACATAGCTAGACGGGAGCAGTCTCACAGCATAGTTTCTATATATTGTGTTGGAACCCTGGCTGTCAATGTAGTCTGTTGTCCATTAATTTGCAGGAGCCAACGACTGAGTCAAATGAATAAAAACCCTCTAAGAAGCTACAGGCAGTTAGTGGTTGCTAGAAGAAAAGTCATTTTCCTCAGTGGTTATCCACCTGTAATATGTTCATGCTTCAGTATTTAACCCCATCTACGCTCATGAAAGCAACACCATTTTAGTAGTTTTGGGGTATTCACATGCACTAATATGCACACAGAAATAAAACACTTAGAATCCAGTAGGTGACTAAAAAAGGAAGAAAACCCCAATAAACAATCAAAAGAGGAGCCGTCATTGGAAAGGAGTTCAGTGGGACCTGGATAGAGATGCCAGAAAGTAATGACTATGTGAAAATGACCAAAATACTTCTTACATGGGGACCTGCATACATTCGAGGGTGCAGCTGGAGAGACTGCTCAGTGTTTAAGAACAATTGTTAATTGTGCAGAGGACCTGGATCCAGTTCCCAGCACCTGCCTAGTAGTTCACAATCACATGTAACTTGAGTTCCTAGTAATTCAATGCTCCCCCACCTCCACTCCCTTTACCCTCCATGGGCACCAGGTATGTATCTGGTGCACATAAATACATACAGTAGCTTGAATGATAACGGCCCTTACAGGCTCATATTTTAATGGCTGGCTCCTAGTTGATAGGATGCTCTTGGGAATGATTAGGAGTTCTTAGCCTTCTGCCTCCTTGTGAATCAGGTGTAAACTCTCAGCTTTTGCTCTGGTACAATGCCATGCTCGCCTGATGCTGTACTCCCTACGGTGGTCATAGATTCACCCTCTGAAACTGTAATCAAGCCCCCAGTTAAATGTTTTCTTTTGTAAGTTGCCTTGTCATGGTGTCTCTATAGCAACAGAACAGTAACTAAGACAAAGTTATTTGGAGTCACACTTATGCAGATCTACAAAGAAAAAGAGCAAGTGGAGCAAAAAGAAACAAAACAATAGGAAGAAAAAAAAGCACAAGGAAATGTAATGTTGGAGTCAAATCTTGTGCTCAAAGAGAAAGAAAGGCCTAAAGTGAAATGGAGTAAAGGTAATAATACCCTTGGGCCAAGACTCCACCCAGCCTGGCTTCCAGCTAATCAGAAAATGCCTAAGGAATATCTGGAGAAAACTGCACACACAGTGGGACCAGCTCAAGAGGTGTGTTGCAGTCAGTAAAGCTCCGAGGAGTAGAGATTCATAAAGCCCTGTATCATAGGATAGTGGGATTTGAGTCTGCCATATTTATTTTGCTTTGACTAATATTTTCGAGTGCTCTCGTGTGTGTGTGTGTGTGTGTGTGTGTGTGTGTGTGTGTGTGTGAGAGAGAGAGAGAGAGAGAGAGAGAGAGAGAGAGAGAGAGAGAGAGAGAGAGAGAGAGAGGAGAGAGAGAGAGAGAGAGAGTGTATTGGGAAGAAGAGGGGGAGAGAAGAGAGAAAAGTGGGTGGTGAGATCTGATGCTGAAGTTATAGGTGGTTTTAAGTTGCCCACTAAAGATGTGTTAACCAAATTCAACGTCGTCTAAAAGACTGGAAAGAACTCATGTTTCCAGAGACCTCCGGTGTCTTTCATAGGTCTTGTGCCTTGGGTCCATCCGCATAGGACAGAAATCCCCAAGTCTCAATAGTTGTGATTGAGACGATGTCCAGGTAAAGAGAAATCACGGTCTAAAAGGCAGAATGCTTAAACAGAATTTAGTTCATTTTATGGACCCTAGGCTCAACACGAGCTAATCAACTCAAGAACTGTGTGGGAACGACCAGCGGACACGTCCTCTTAACTTCCCTGCTCTCTTGCCACTCAAGTCCCGCTAGTGGATGATCCCATCAGCTGCCCGCTCCACTCTCGTAGCTGTGATCTCCACCTTCTGCATCTCTTCCCTGCAGCCAGTCCATCGAAGGCCAACTGCACCTTCGTGAGCGGAAATTCTGATTCTTTGACAGGCTTCCAAATTGCGGGAAGCGAAGCAGGAGCTGGAGCCGGAAGCGGCCCTGCAGCCCTAAGCCGGAAGCGGAAGCGCTGTTGGTTGTTGCCTTAGGTTTCTTCTGGTGTGGGCTCTGGGATTTGTAGTTCTTGTGCTCCTGAGAGGTGGAGTTCAGAAGGCAGCCTAGGGGACTGATCAAGATCCTCGGTTGAGCAGGCGGTGCTTCCATGGGCTGTGCGCGAGCTCATCTCTATCCGTTTTCTTCCAAAAGGAAAAGAATTTACGCCCGTTGTGTTTTGCTCCTAAGTCCTTCAGGAGTTGGAGGATCGGAAGTGTTGAGGTGAGCGTCTTTTCGGCTGACGGCTGTTGTGAACCAAACCGAACCAGGTTTCCTCGGCAAGAGCAGTACTCACACTCCGCCTAGCCAACTATAGCCCGACAGCATATTGCATAAAGTAAGAAAAATGCGTTGTTGCCGAGCATGGTGGGGCATACTTGTCATTCCAGCACAGAGAAGGCTCAAGCAGGAAGATCAGGAGTTTGAGGCTAGCCTGGGCGCCATTACAAAATCTTGTCTCAGAGAACAATGTTACTAATAAGTAGCTTGAGTAGAATTAGAATTCTCCACATTCTTCCCCAAAACACCTAAATTTATTTTATTATGTGTATAGGTGTTTTTCCTGCATACATATCTTTCCATCGCGTACATCCTTGATGCCTGTGGAGGCCAGAAGAGGGCATCGGATTTCCTGGAACGGGAGTTACAGGTGGCTGTAAGCCTCTATGTGGATGCTGGCAACTGAATCCAGGTCCTCTGTGAATGAAAAAAAGAAATAAAAGGAAAAGAAAGTACTGCTCCTAGGTATGGTGGGGATGAAAGTTTACTATAGATATAGAGCATAGCTGGAGGCAGGAACATCTGGGAAAGACCAGGTCCGACATGACCTTGAGTATGTGAGGAGAGGGAAGAGGGGAACCAGGTTCAGCAGCCACGGGGGAAGAAAAGGAACAAAAAAGAGGTTGTAATCAAAATGGTTGAGATGATAGGGAAGAGCAGCCCAGCCTCCTGGGTTGGAAAATTCAGGGTAGGGGTTAGAGTATTCCAGCCACACCCTGGTAAATGGTAGGGAGGAGTGCTGGGAGAACCTGGCAGCCAGGTCTTCTTTGGTATCCAAACTAGGCACCTCAGCTGTTTGTCCTAGGTTTGAAAGTCAACATCTCAGCCTTTTGTTGATAAAAATAAATGATAAGGCGACACAGTCTTCTCAGTGTCTGCTTCATGCTGACTTTGGGGGTATCATTAATGGGGACCCAAGAAAGCTGGAATGCTTGACTGTGGAACCAGATGAATGTAAAAAAAAAAAAAAAGATAAAAGGAAAGTAAAGGACATGAGTGCTCCTAGGTGTGGTGAAGGAGAAAGTTTATTGTAGATATGAGGGAGAGCATAGCCAGAGGCAGACAAATCTGGGAGAGTCCAGACTGGACATGACCAACCTCTAGGCTGAAGAAGTAAGGTTAAAGGAGAGAGTATACCATCCATCCATCCCATGCAACAGGTACATCCCATGTAACAGATGCTGGAAGAACCTGGCAGCTGGGTATACTTTGATATGTTAAATAGGCACCTCAGTCATTTGTCCCAGTGTTTGAGACTTAACACTCTGGAAGAGCACCAGTGCTCTTAACCACTCAGCTACCTCTCTAGACCTGCAAATTATACTTTTTTCTTGTTTCTTATGTTTCTTCTACCTATTCAAGGCTCATATCTTGTAATTGCTTATGAGCTAAATAAAGATGGCTGTGAGCTGCTATGTGGGTTCTAGGAACTGAATTTAGGGCCTCTGGAAGAGCAGCTATTGTTCTTAACCACTGAGACATCACTCTAGTTTCTATTTTGTTAGATATTAGGATGGCACAACCAGTTTGTTTCTTAGGTCCATTTGATTGGAAAGTCTTTTCCCAACCCTTTATACTCTGAATCTCTGTCTGTCTTTGAAGTTGAGGTGTGTTTCTTGTATGCAGCAGAAGAATGGATTCTGTTTTTGTATTCATCATGTTAGAGTGTGTCTTTTTATAGGTGAATCGAGTCCATTGATATTAAGGTATATTAATGACCAGTGATTGTTATTTCCTGTTACTTTTGATGGTAGTGTGTGTATGTATGTGTGTTCTGTGGGATTATTTATTGCTTGTGGTTTCATGGGTATATCTAGTTTCCTTAGGTTGGAGTTTTCCCTCTAATGCTTTCTCTAGGGTTGGATTTGTGGATAGGTATTGTTTAAATCTGGTTTTGTCATGAAATATCTTGTTAACTCCATCTATGGTAATTGATAGTTTTGCTGGGTATAGTAGTCTGGTTGGCAGCCATGTTTTTTTAGTGTCTGTATATCATCTGACCAGGACCTTCCTGCTTTCATTGTTTCCATTGAATAATCTGGTGTTATTTCGATGGATTTGCCTCTATAGGTGACTTGGCCTTTTTCCTTTGCAATTCTTAGTATTGTTTCTTTATTCTGTGGTGAGCAGACTTTTTTTTGGGAGGTCTAGTTTATTTGGTGTTCTGTAAGCTTCTTTTATATTTATAGGCATTTCCTTCTTTAGGTTGTGAAAATTTTCTTCTATGATTTTGTTGAATATATTTTCTATGCCTTTGAGCTGCTATTCTTCTCCTTCAATTCTAGTTATTCTCTGGTTTGGTCTTTTCATGGAGTCCCAGATTTCCTGGATGTTTTGTGTTATGGCTTTTTTGGTTTTAGTGTTTTTTTTAAAATTTTTTTTAATGTATCTATTTTCACTATTGAGTCTTCCACACCAGAGATTCTTTCTTCCATCTCTTGCATTCTGTTGGTTATGCTTGCATCTGTAGTTCCTGTCCATTTATTCAGATTTTCTGTTTCCAGCATTGCCTCAATTTGTGATTTTTTTTTAATTGCTTCTATTTCAATTTTTAAGTCTTGACATGTTTCCTTCACTAGTTTGATTGCTTTTTCTTGGTTTTCTTTATTTTCTTTCAGGGATTTGTTGATTTCTTCCAATTTCTTTGTCTTTTTTTCTATTTCTATTTGCTTAATTTTTATTGTTTCAAAACAGGATCTCATTATGCTTGCCAAGTTTAGATATTGTTTCTGTATGGAAGGTAACAAGCTCAGGGTCTGTGATATCCTCTGTTTCCATGACAGCTTCTATAATTTGCTATTTATTTGTTATTTAGATGGTGAATAACAGGCCAGTATTGACAGTTTCTTGTATTAGAATCCCTGGACAAGCTATTGGTCTTATCACTTGGTCCAAAGATTCCAGGAGGCATTAACAAAGCTGGCTATTGGCCCTATAATGAGGAACTGACCTTCCTTTCCTTCCCTCCCTCACTCCTTCCTTCCCTCTTTCCTTCCTGTCCCTTTGTCCCTTTCCATACATTTTTGCTCTTGCCAGAATCACTTTAATGTCTTTATAATTTGTCTTACGAACTTGCAAGTGGGAGACAATGAGTTACTGCAACCACTTTTAAGCTACAAGGCTCTCTTTTGTTGTTTGGTGGAGAACAAATAGAGGAAAGGGAAGGGAATGAACACACTGCTGATGTCAGTTACACTTTCATTGAAAAGTAACAAGCACTGAGTTCATGAATCAGTCACGTTCCTTCCAAAATATATTCTGTTAACCTCAAGCTGTGTGCCAGACTTGGTGATGGAAGGTTATGCTGTCTCCAATCTACAGTGAAATAGGAAAAAAAAGGCACCTCTAAATAAAGTGGAGCAAAGACATAGATTGAAGTAGAATAAAATTTTCATTTTTTTTTAAATATCACTTTGTTACTGTATATGTGTGCATGTGCTATGGCGTGTCTGTGGGAGTGAGAAGGGATAATTTGCTGGAGTCAGAGTCAGTTTTTATCTTATGGGTTCTAGAGATTTAGTTTGGATTGTCAGGCTTGGCAGCAATTACTTTTACTTGCTGAAGCATCTTGATGCCCTGCCATACTCTTTTTTGGAAATAGGGTCTTGCTGTGTAGCCAGGCTGGTCTCAAATTCTTGATTCTCCTACCTCTGCCTCCTATGCTGGAGGCATTGTCACTGCCTGGTGGAGTCTTAGTTTTTCTCTCAGGCTTCTTAGTTGGCATACTGGTTCTGTCATTGCATCCTACATTATTTGATACTTCTCATGATGGCACAGTTTGGAGCAAGTTATCTGCTATACAAACTACTTAAAAGTAAAAATTTCATCTTATGCTTTGTTTTTCCTTTCTCCAAAAGAGGACTCACTATTTCATTTCCACACTATATGAAGATGAAGATCTTTGTGCTTCTTTAGTTCTAAAGGACAGGTATTGTTCAGAATGGTGAGCAGATGGATATAATAAGGGCACTTAAATGTCTGAATGCTCCCCCAGGCAGTTCCTGTACACCACAGAATAGACACACATGAGCTACCAGAGCCACAGCATGTTTTGGGCATTTCATCCAGAATATATATTTTTTTGTTTTATTTTTTGAGACAGGGTTTCTTTGTATTGCCCTGGATGTCCTGGAACTCACTTTTTAGACCAGGCTATCATTGAACTCAGAGATCTGCTTGCCTCTGCTTCCCAACTTCTGGGATTAAAGGTATGCACTACTACCACTGGGCTCATTCAAACTTTTAAACACAGGATCTGAAGCACTTGCAGCAGACACAACACTGAGTCTCAGGGCTACAGATGTTCTTTGGGGAGTGCTCGGAAGCCACTTTGCAGAGAGCCTGCCACACTTCCCTGACCTCCTTATACTAAATCTAAGGAGCCTGAAATCGATTTTCCTAGGACAAGGACCTGCTGCTCTGAGGCAGGGCAGGGTTCTCAGCTGCATGTTCTCTGCAACTTGCCATATCTATAAATACTACCCTGGAAGGTCATTGGTCACCACCAACCTGATATCTGGCATGTGCTTTAGGTCAATATGAAAATACTCCATGAAGTACTTTAAAATCCCTTTCTGGGAATAAGCCCTAATTTTTATTTACAGAGTCTGAGAGGTAGTATTAAATGAAAAATCTTATCTTCCCCCCCCCCCCAAATAACAAAGAGCCCTTGGTTCCTAATCCACTCAAAGATTCTGGTGGCTCCTATGAGGTCAGATGATAGAAATCTTGATACAAACATATTTTAGGGTTTCTATTGCTGTGAAGAGACACTATGCCGCAGCAACTCCTATAAAAGAAAACATTAAATTGGGGCTGGCTTATAGTTTTAGGGTTTAGTTCATTATCATCATGGTGGGACATGGTGGTAGGCAGGCAGATGTGCTGGACAAGGAGATAAAAGTTCTACATCTTGATCTACATGCTGCATAACACACTGAACATAGTTTGAGCATATAGGACCTCAAAGCCTGTCTTCACAGTGACACATTTTCTCTAACAAAGCAACACTTCTTAATAGTAGCACTGCCTATTGGGCCAAGCATTCAAACACACAAGTCTTGGGGGGCCATACCTATTCAGATCATCACAAAACACAAAGACTCAACCAGCTGGTCCTCTTGCAGGCTCTATAGCAACTGTCATCCCTATTCTTTTTTTTCCCCTTTGTTTATTTTTCTATTCCTTCTTTCCTTCCATTTTCTTCCTTTCTAGTGATCCTAGTGCAGTTCTGAGTAGTTATGGTTACAGGTGCCTGTAAGTCTGCAACTTTCTGTGTAGAGCATGCTGGCCTCAGACTCACAGACATCTCCTTGCTTCTGCCTCCAGAGTTCTGGGATTAAAAATGTGCATCACTATGTATGGCCTCAAAAATCTTACTTTTAGTTAATAAATGTATATGTTTGTATGATGTATGCGTACATGTACCTATTTGTGTGTGGGTACATGTGTGTGTGGTTGCAAGTGTATGCATGTTTGTGGAGGCTTCTTCAATTGTTCCCTACCCTTATTGAGGCAGGGTCTCTTGCTGAACCCGGAGCATGCCTTTTCAGCTAATATAGCTAACCAAATTTCTTGGGAGGAATTTCTGTCTCTGTTACTTCTACCCATTGGGATTACAGGTCATCTGACTACCCATATTGTAGTTAGTGTTTTATTGCTATAAAGAGACACCATGACCACAGCAACTCTTAGAAAGGAAAGCATTTAATTGAGGCTGGCTTACAGTTCAGAGGTTTAATTCATTATGGTCATAATGGGAAGGATGGTGATATGTAGGCAGACATGATACTGGAGAGGTAGTTCTACATCCAGATTGGCAGGCAGCAGTAAGAAAGAGTGGCACTGGGCTTGACTTGAGCTTCTTAAACCTCAAAGCCCACCTGAAGTGATATACTTCCTCTAAACAGTCCACACCTACTCCAAGACCACATCTCTTAAAGTGCCACTTATATGGGCCTGTAGGAACCATTTTCACTGAATTCACCACATTCCACTCCCTGGCCCCCAAAGGCTTGTAGCTATATAAAAATATAGAAATGCAGTCAGTCCAACTTTATAGTCTTATCAGTCTCAACCCTGTAAAAGTTCCAATTCTCTTCTTGGACTAATGGAAATCTCTTAACTGTAATCCTCCATAGAATCATAATAAACAAAAGCAGGTCACATATGTCTAATATAGAATGGCACAGGATATATATATACATTACTGTTGTGAAAGGGAGCATAGTGAGAAAATACTGGACTGCAGCAGGACTGAAAACAAGAAGTGCAAACTCCAAATTCTGAATCTTTATGTTTGATGTCAAAGTAGTATTCCGATCTTTTACCTTTGTTGCCTACAACATGTTTCTCTTTCTTGGGCTGGTACCACTCCCTGTTAGCATCTTTCTGTGGTGGGTATCCCATGACTCTGGCATCTCCAACATCTTAGGATTCTCCAAGGCAATTAAGCTTCACCTTCACAGATTCATATGATGGCTTCTCTGGGCCCTCATGCAGGGGCATCTCTGATATACTCCTGGCCTCAGCAGCTTTCCTTAGTCTCAGAGGGAAATTCCATAAACTTTTTTATGTCCTTGACTCTAAAGCCAGAACCATGTGGCTGAAGCTGCCAAGCTCTATTACTTTCTGGGACTGGAACATGACCTTCTCATCTAAATAAACGTTCATTAGCTTTGTGCTTTTGCTGGTTTTCTTCACACTATAAGGTTGGCTGTCCTGGAACTTGGACTGTAGACCAGGTTGGCCTTAAGCTCAGGGATCTGCCAGCCGTTGCCTCTGGAGTACTAGGATTGAAGGCATGCACCACCATGCCCAGCCCTAAGCTTTTACTAATGTCTTCACAAATTGGAAGCTTAGCTTGGTGGGGTCTTGCTCTGAGGTCAACCTCTCCTTTTATATTCCAATTAGCATCAGAGCTTTTCTTAATCTGTTTACTCTTTGTAGTATTCATTTTTTCCACAAGCTGTACATTTTGTTTTTTCCCTTGCTCAGCTTTCTTTTTTCATTATAGATCTGCACAAGACTGGCTACTAATAAACACAGGACACAACCAATACTAGGCTGTCTAGAAATCTCCTCTGCCAAAGCTGTTTATCCATATCTCTTCAATTTAGCCTCAGGCATATTTTTTGAACAAGGGCAGAAAGCAGCCACATTATTTGCCAAAATAATATAAGAAGAGCTTCCAGGCCACATACAAATGTTTTCCTCTGAAACCTCGTATGCAAGGACCCCAGAACTCAAATTACTCTCAGTACCACTGTCTTCCATGCTCCTACTGATATGGCCAATTAAACACCATTTAAAGCATTCAAATGCTTTTCCAATCCAAAATCCCTAAGTCCACATTCCTTTAAACAAAAGCATGGTCCAGTCTATCACAACAATAACTCACTCCTGGTATCAACTTCTGTCTTAGGGTTTTATTGCTTTGAAGACACACTATGACCATAGCAACTCTTGTAAAGTAAAGCATTTAGCTGGAGCTAGTTTATTCTTCAGAGTTTAATTCATTGTGGTCATGGTGGGTTACATGACTGCATATAGGTGGACATGATGCTGGAGATGTAGCTGAGAGTTATAAGTCCAGATCAGAAGGCAACAGGAAGGGAGCAACACTGGACCTGGCTTGAGCTTCTGAAAACTCAAAGCCCACCAATAATTCCATATTTTCTCTAATTTCCTAATAGTGCTCTGACTACCTGTCAGCCTATAAGGGGTAATTTTCATTCAAACCACCACACCCACTGAGTTTTTATGTGTTTTGGGTATTATAATTAGGATCCTCACTCTTGTACAGCAAGCTCTTTACCAGTTGAGTCTCCAAAGTCCACCAATCAACTTTTATTTTTATAATAGTTTTGTGTCTGATATGGACTATATTAGGAAATGGATTCTGTATGAGAAATGGTGCAGATAAAGTGAGACATACCTTGTATTTCTTGAAGATACAGGTGACACAAAGTTTAGATTTAATGAGAGTCCCTGATATAATAATTGTAATTTAAGTCAGAGAGTAACCCCACACTATATTGCTAATTGGTTCAAAATTAAAGGTCAAATTATATTTTTGTCTTTTCTTTCCACCCCTGTGCTTTTTCCTTGAGACAGTGTTTTGTGTAACCCTGAGCTCTAGAGGTCAAGTAATCTTACCTCAACTTTTGTACACCTAAGATTACATTATTCAGTACAGGTGTGAGGACTCCTGTTTTGTTTTGTTATATTTTTTAATTTTTTTTTTAAAAATTGAGACATATTGCATGAATTCTAATTGGTCTTATAATAATAAAAACCCAGAGCCAGATATTGGGGTAAATTATATAAGTTCAGAGAAGTCAGGACTAAGTCACTAGAGAAACTTCCACCAGTACTGAATCCTCAGACTGAAAGCCTTGAATCCTTAGCCAAAAGGGAAGGGAAGCACAGGAGAGGTGGCAAGGGGCAAACTCCTGTCTCCTCCAGCCTTATGTTCCTTCTCTGCCCAGACATATCACTTTCCGTCTTAACCTTCCTAGTGCTTGGATTTAAAGGTGTGCGTGCTTCCCAAGTACTAGGAGGAAAGGATGGGACCCCAAGTGCTGGGATTAAAAGTATGTGCCACCATCACCTGGCTTTCTTTTGACTGGATTAATCTTTTGTGTGGTTCATGCTGGCCTTGAACTCACAAAGATCCAGATGGATTCAGGAGGATCTCTGCCTCCTGAGTGCTAAGATTAAAGGTGTGAACCACCACTGCCTGAGCTCTATGGCTGACTGTATGACTGGCTCTGTCCTCTATCTTCAGGCAAACTTTATTTCTTAGAGGATGCATGAATATCACCACAGAGACAAAGTCTCATTATGTGGCCCTTGAACTTGCTATATTGTCTGGTCTGGCAGTTTTTTTTCTTTCGTCTCCTTTGTGCTTGGATTACAAGTGTGAACCACCATGCTTGGCTTCCTGCTGTTCTAAGTTTACCAAGTGCTCTTATGTTGGGCTTTGTTTTATAAGACGTAGATTTTCTCTGTCAGACTCTAAAACTTAATCCAGTCTGATATTTTGGGAATAAAGCAGTTGGAGGGCTAATGGGATGGATCAGTGAGTAAAGGTATTTGGTGCATGTCCAAATGACCTTAATTCCATTCCCAGGACTAGTTATAATAAAAAACAATAGAAAGAACAGAATTAGAGGGTAGAATTGGTCATTGACAAGTTCAGTGTAGTTAGGAGCATAATTGTGTGTGTGTGTGTGTAAGAGATGTGTGTGATATGTGGGGGTACATGCATGCCACATAATTAGAGTAGATTAGAAGGCAACTTTCAGAAGTCTGGTCTCCTATAATGTGGGTCTTGGGTATCCAAACTTTAGGCATTAGGTTTTATAGCAAGCACCTTTACCCATTGAGCCATCTCATTGCCCTTGCTGTGTTTATATTTATTTTGAAAACAACTGCAAATAAAACTACAATTTTTACTTCCCATTGATTTTTAATTTCTTTACATTTTTGTCCTGAAGTTGAAATTTGTTTTTTGTTTATAAAATTTCAGAACAGGAAAATACTTTAAAAAACCCCTTAAACATCTAATATAGCAACAGGATTTGCTGAGAGGACATATTCCTGAGACATACAAATGGTAAGTTTAACAAAGGATCTTTTTCTTTTTTGTGTGTTGTCTTTGAGCTATACTGTCAGCTCCCAATGCTCCTTTCTTTAAAAATTTTCTTTCATTTTGCTTATTCTAGGGTTTTACTATGTAGCCCTAGATAGTCTGGAATTAGTTATAGACAAGATTGGTTTTGAACTCACAGATCTCTGTCTGCCTTCCAAGTGTTGTAAAGATATGAACCCCTGGATATACCTACACACATATAAACACATATACATATATTTAGTTTTTCAAGACAAGTTTTCTCTGTGTAGCTCTGGCTGTCCTGGAACTCACTCTGTTGATCAGGCTGACTTTGAACTCAGAGATCTTCCTGCCTCTGCCTCATGAGTGCTGGGATTAAAGATATGAACCACTAGGATAGTTTTTATCTTGTATATTCACAGAAGACTAAGAATTTCAGTATAGAAAATTGAGACATGCAAAGTTACTTGAGAAATGAAATTCATATAAGATGGAGTGATGTTTCTGAAGAGGTACTGTAATAATGACAAGTATAGAGGTTATCTAAAATTAGCATGATTTTATTAGTATTTTTCCAAAAGATGTGATAATTGGTTCCACAAAGAGCACATTTCCTTCTAAGTAAAACTGTCTCCAGAGCTCATCAGAACAACAACAACAAAGAATATGTCAGAAGTAAGTTCCTGGTTAGATTTTCCTGAGAAGATGTGTCTCACATTGGTGAGAGAGGAAAATTACCTTAGTGTTTTAGTAATCATGCTGTTTTTAATTTTCTTGATATTGATAGCCTAACTTATTTTTCTAAGTGTTATAGTAGATGATAAGGAAGATGCAGGTATCTTTCTCCAAGAATACATTTATACATCATTAACAAATTTTCTTTTTAGATTTTAATTTTATGTGTATGAGTGTTTTGACTGTATGTATGCATGTATACCATGTATATGCCTGCTGCCCATGACAGCCAGATGAGAAAGGTGGATCCTCTGGAACTGGAGTGACAGATAGAAGACCTAATCAAGTCCTCTGTAAGAGCAAGTACTCTTAACTGATAAGCCATTGCTTGCCCCGGTTTTAGCAAGCCTTTGTATTGTGCTTTATTTCCAGTATAGATAAACAAATAGAGAAGAGATCCCTGTGTAAATTGTAGAAGTGTAACTTTATGAATGGGTGGTTTCAAAATTCAGATGATTGATTATACAAGGTCCTTAGAATGAGTGTGCATAGGGATGTCTTAGTACCACTGAGCTCTGGGATAGAATATGGCAGACCTTAGACTTTTTTTTTTTTTTTTACAAGTATGGGGGTCACTTTTGCATTCTCCAGAGAATATAGGTGATGTCACTTTGCTCAAACTGGCATGCATATGATGGTTTAGGACTCAGTGACCTTTGAGGATGTGACTGTGTACTTTACTAAAGAAGAGTGGAACTTATTGGATGGATTTCAGAAAAATCTCTACAGAGATGTGATGCTAGAGAACTATCAGAACCTGGCTTCAGTAGGTAAGACTGTCATCTCCTGTAGCCTCTTAAGGAAGAAAAAAATATATATTTCAAGATTGATGATTAACTATGAATATAATGGGAAACAATAGAGACATTGTCATTGTTTTAGCATATTTTAATCTGTTATTGGCAGTTGTCAACAAATGTGGTTTTTAGGATTAGTAAGTAGCATCACTCTCATTATCTTAGAAATGCACAGCTTTTATACTCTATATTTGATACACTGAATCATAAAAATTTTCATTTATGTTTCTATCACCTGTTTTCACCATTGTTTTCATTCCTAGAATCCACATGGCAACTCATAAGTATCTGTAACTCCAATCTCAGAGGCTCTCACCCTCTTCTGGCTTCCTTGGGTACCTGCACACATATGGCATGCGTGCCCCCCACATATGTGTATATATATATATATTCATACGCATAAAGTAAAAACACATCTTTATAAAAAAGAATTATAGGGGCTGGGGAAGTTGTAGTATTTGTAGAATGATACACAAAGGTTAAGTTCTCAGTACTGTGTAAAACTAAACATGGTATTGCATGCCTATAAGTTTAGTATTTGGGAGATAGAGGCATATATCAGATGTTTAAGGTTGTCCTTGTCTACATAGTGAATTCAAGGCTAACATGAGAGTTGATGAGATGGCTCAACAGGTAAGGAATCTTGCTACCAAACCTGACTACCTGAGTTTGATCTTCTGGATCCAGATGGTGCAAACCTATATTCACGTGTACACATGCACACACACAAATGCATACAAAATAAATGTAAAAATAAAAAGGTCAACTTGAATCTGAACACTGAAGTCCTTGGACTGTAGGTTTTGAGATATTTTCAACATCTCTTACTGTATTATTTGTTCTATTCACACTTTCTTTAAAATTAAAAAAAAATGAAGAAAATTATTTTATGTGTATGAGTGTTTTGCCTGCTTATCAGTCTACACCATTTATGTGCTTGGTACCTACAGAAGCCAGAAAAGGGCATCAGACTCCTTGGAACTGAAGTTACGGATAGTTGTGAACCATTGTATGGATGTTGGGAATTGAAATTTAGTCTTCTGAAAAAGTGGCAAGTCCTTCTAACCAGTGACACATTTCTCCAGCCCTATATCAAGTCTTACAATTTCAACAATGATCTTCTCTTTTCTATTTTGAATTCATGATTATATTTTTGCAGTTGTATGCTTCTTTCCAAATTATATTATTTTTGTTTACCATTACACGTAGTTTTTACACACAAGAATACTTGTTTTGGGAACACTGAGATGGCTTAGTGGGTAGAGGTGGTTTCTTCCAAGCCTGTTGATTTGTGTTTGATCCTTAAAACTCATATGGTGTAAGAAGAGAATTATCTTTATTTTTTTAAAGTTTTTTCCCTATATCCACCACAGCTCCCCCTCCCTCCCCTGCTCTCAGTCCTCCCTCAACTCCCCCCCCCACCACATTCATTCCCCAGGGAGGGTAAGGAATCCCAAGGTGAGTCAGTTTTGTCTGGAATATCCAGTTGAGGTAGGTCTGAGTCTCTCCCCCTAGTATTAAGGCTGAGTAAGGTGTTCCTCTGTAGGGAATGGGCTCTGAGATGTCAGTTCATGTACCAGGAATAAACTCTAGTTCTACTGCAAGAGGCTCTACAGACTACTCACACCGTTTGACTCTTGTCTACATTCAGAGGGTTTAGTACCTTTCCATGAAGGATCCTCAGCTGTCATTTCAGAGTTAGTGAGCTCCCAATTGCTTGGGTTAGTCTACTTATGATCTGTGGGTCTCCTCCTCATGATCCTGATCCCTTTGCTTATACACTTTCTTCCCTTAGAGATAATCATCTTGCAGTAAGAGTTTCTGTCCAGCATAGCCCCAGGATTCAGACCAGCAATTCCAAATAAAGTCACATTATAACAAAGTCACATTAATAACATGCTGTTTGCCTATGGCTCAGGCATATTACTTTCTAACTCTTACTCTTAAACTAACCCATGCTTAGCAAAGTGGCTTAGTGTCTTTTCTCAGAGCACTTTCATCTTCTTTCCTCTGTGCCTGCCTGGCATCTCTGCTCTGCTCTTCTTCTTCCCAGAGTTTTCTCAGTCTGGTAGTCCTGCCTATACTTTCTGTCTGCCTTTTGGCCAATTAGCATTTTATTAAACCAGTAGGCAGGAAAAATATTTACAGCATACCAGAACATAATCCCACAGCATCATCTCTAGAAATATTTTATAACCTTTAGCCTTGTGCCATGCCGTGTATGCATGTGTGTTCATGTGTGCACGCGTGCGCGCGCACACACACACACACACACACACACACAGTAAGTGATTGTAAAAAGAAAAAGATTGTTAATTTTATGTAGGCTTCAGATCCTTATGGCTGCCAAATTATGGGTATATAGTTGAACTCAATTATATAATCAATCTGTTTAATTCTACCTTTGCCTTATTCACTTAGCATGTTTAATATCAAAATAAATACTCAACATTCCATTTTGTGGTATAAGTGTTTGTATGTATTTTTTAAATGTTTTATTTCAGAAAGGAAAATGGACCTTGAGACAAAAGAGACAGTACTTCAGCTGGATAGTTTTTGCTCAGATTTATCAAATGAGACACAACTGGTAAGATTAACCAAGGTATTTTTTTGTTTCCAAAGTCAGGGAATATTTGGAATTCTGTGATTTCCTTATGCATTAACAAAAGATGTTTGAGAGAAGTAGCCTTTGCCCACAGGGACTTGTTTTCTAGCATGAAGCTTTGTGTTACCCCAAGAATGCCTTGCATAAGTCTGAAAAATTTTCTAGTATTCATTTATCTCTTATTCATTAGGCAGGAAACCACAATGCAGGGGAACTCTGTGACTCTAGGAATGTTGGAAAATTCTTCAGTGAACACCCATGCCTTCCGACACGTATGAATATTTGTAATACAGAAAAAATTTCTGCATATAATTGGTGTAGAACAGACTTTCTTTCTTCAGCCAAGAAAGTCTCTACTGAAGAGAAACTTTCTGTGTTGATTCAGTGTGAAGAAGCCTTTGCTCTGGTACCAAGCATTGATTACCAGAAGACATGCAGTCAGGACAATTTCTTTGAATGCAGTGGTTTTAGGAAAGCCTTTGTTAATCAGTTGCAACTTAAGGCACACAGCAAAGCTCAAAGTAAAGAAAATTTCTGTGAATGGCAGCAAAGTAAGAAAGCTTGTACTCAATCTACAAATTGTTCTGCTTTAGAGAAATGCTATAAAGTTAAGGAATGTGGAAAAATCTTCACTGGACCCTCAGGCCTTACTACACATGTACAAAGTCATAAAAGACAGAAGTCTTATGAATGTAAAGAGTGTGGGAAAGTGTTTGGTAAATGCTCAGGACTTATTGAACATGTGAGAAGTCACACAGGAGAGAAACCTTTTAAATGCAACCAATGTGGGAAGGCATTTGCTTCTTCATCCTATCTTACTGCACATTTGAGAACTCATACTGGAGAAAAGCCCTTTGAGTGTACTGTGTGTGAGAAAGCATTTACACGTTCCTCCTACCTTCGAATTCACATGAGAACTCATACTGGAGAGAAACCTTATACTTGTAAGGAATGTAGAAAAACCTTTGCTGTGCGCTCATGCCTTAATAAACATTTACGAACACACACTGGGGAGAAGCCTTATGATTGTAAAGAATGTGAGAAGGCATTTACTAGCTTTTATCAACTAACTGAACACATGAAAATTCACACTGGTGAGAAACCCTTTGAATGTCAGGTATGTACAAAATCATTTAGAAATTCCTCATGCCTTAAGAAGCACTTCCAAATTCACACTGGAGTAAAACCATTTCAATGTAAGGACTGTGGAAAAGCCTTCAGTGGACGGACTAGCTTTACCACACATGTATTGACTCATACTGGGGAGAAGCCATATGAGTGTAAGGAGTGTGGGAAAGCCTTCAGTACATCTTCAGGCCTTATTGAACACATAAGAAGTCACACAGGAGAGAAACCATTTGAATGCTATCAATGTGGAAAAGCCTTTGCATCTTCTTCATATCTTACTGCTCATTTGAGAACTCACACTGGAGAGAAGCCATTTGAATGTACATCATGTGGTAAAGCATTTACACGTTCTTCCTACCTTTGCAGACACATGAAAACTCACACTGGAGAGAAACCCTATGTATGTAAGGATTGTGGAAAAGCCTTCAGTGAGTGTTCATGCCTTAACAGACACATAAAAACTCATACTGGTGAGAAGCCATTTGAATATCAGATATGTAAGGAATCTTTAGAAATTTGCATGACTTAAGATGCACTTCTGAATTCACACTGAACTAAAATCATATTAATGTAAGGACTGTGGAAAAGCCTTTGGTGACCATACTGGCTCTACCCCACATGTACTAACTCACATTGTATAAAAACCATATGAATGTGGAGAATGTCAGAAAGCCTTCACTCCTTCCTCACTTCTTTATCATCTAAGAAGTCACAAGGGAGAGAAACTCTTTGAATGTGACCAGTCTGGGAATGCATTTGTTTCCTCATCTCTTATTGTATATTTGAGAACTCACTCTGGGGAGGAGCCCTTGAATGTATAGGGGATGAAAAAGTATTTGTTTGGTATTCTTCCAACTTTTATAATCACATGAACATGCACACTGGAGATATACCCTATGTATTTAAGAACTGTGGAGATGCCTTTACTGAGCACGTAGCCCTTACTAAACACCTAAGAACACTATTGTAAAGAAACCCTTTGATTATTAGAGAAAGCTTCTGCTGCTCATACTTCAGTGGATATAAACTCTAGATGGGAAGAATATGACAATGGCTTCATTTATTCTTCTGCTCATATGGAACATAATCACAGAGTGAAACTCATGTAAAGAATGAAGAAAATCTATTAAGTATACACTTTTTTGTATTTACATTATTAAATTCAGCACAGATAGTTGTCTTAGAAATGGCATAACAGATATATTGCTCTTCCTGAGTTTGGTTCCCATAACTCATGTCAGGCCACTCATAACCATCTAACTCCAGCTCCAGGGAGATCTTATGGCTCTTGTCTCTGTGGAAACTTACACTTGCATGTGTCTCACACACAGACATATACATAATCAAAAATAAATTTTATAACACATGAAGCTCTCACACTCAAGATGCCCATGAATGTAATGAACTCAGAAAAGTAATTGGAGACTACTCACAGTCTGGCAAGTAGGCCATACAGTGCAACATGGAAACTTTATTATTATCTCAGGTTTGCTAAGTATGTGAATAATTGCAATAGAGCAAAGCACTATTGATATGTGTTATATATAGCAGTTAAGTATGCCTGCTAAGTAATTTAATGTTCACCTGTGGTCTCACAGTAAGGAATAACTAAGAAATAATAGAACTAAAAATAATGTATTCTACCATCTTTTTAAAATGTGATTCATACTGAAGATACATTACATGTATGGATTATGGCAAATGTATCCATATGTCTCTATAGATATACTTTTGATGTTTTAGATACTTCCGTGTATGTGTACTAATAACTTGTGTTAGTTTTGAGGGGCCAATTGGAATAAACAGCTATTCACCCCAGGTAGTGCACTAATAGTGTCAAAGAAATTATGTCATCCAAATAGAGCTTGGTGAGTCACTAAACTTATTGGGGATTACTTATAGGAATAAGGGTTAGGGGTTTCTAGTGGTTTGAATAAGAACCTTTATTGCCATAAGATAGCCACACAATACTCTATCCTTTCATCTAGCTCTTACATTCTCTGTATCTTCTCTTTTATAATATTGTATGAACTTTAGGGGTGATATATAGATTCTGGATGTTTTCATCTATTGATGAACATTGGTTCACTAGGCTACTCTGAAAGTCACTCTTAGTATCTTGACTAGGAGATTAGGAATCTCCATAGTGAAACTTACCTCATTGATGTGCAGTAGCCTTAAATCTAGTTATAAAGTAGTTGATAGTGCTTACAGTAGTCATGTCACTTTATTTACCAGTGCTTATAGTAGTCATGTCACTATTTACCAGTGGACACATCACCTTCCATATTAGTAGTAGTAAAATACTCAGAGTTCATACCTGTAGGACTGTTGTGACAGTTTTCCAGCAGCCTACCCAATCTCTGATTCTATGAAAGCCAGACACCAGGAAGAGATTGTAGCCCGATTTCTTGATGTTCTGCAGTCAGAGCATACTTTGTCTTCAGCAGAGAAAATTATCTAATTTTGACACACAACTAACAGCCATAGACCTTAATGGCCTTTGGGTATTTAAGGGCTTCACTGGCCAGCAACTCAAAAGGTAGCTCATCCTTGGCACTGGGATTAATCACTTAGCACTCTTATGTTTTATTGGAGTGGCTCTTTTCATTTTCACATTGTGTTTTGTTAGAAGTCTTAACCAACTTTTACTGTACTTTCTAATGCTTTCCCCAAAGGCTTGCCAATGTGTAAGGAAACCTTTTTAAAAAAAGATGCTCAGCAAGATCTCTGAAGGCCCAATACTGTGTACTCTAAACAAGTGCCAGTTAAGCTTGAATGGCTAAGGGAATACCAAGTACATGAGTAATATCCAATACACCATGAGAGGGCCTATCACTACTATCAAGTTTCCTTGAAAAAGCAATGTTAGGTTCACTGGGATTGATTTAGAATATGATACACTTAGTAGAACAAGCATGAACTGTTTAGTCAGGCCCAGAACCAAGAGGTAGCAGGGCCATGCTCTAGCTTGCTGGGCCTACCACTGGAGTTGGCTTCCTGTGTCTCATAGGTTCTAAGCCAGTCTTATGGCCTTTGCCTTTCCTTGGTTGCATCAGCTTGCTGAAGGGACCCCCTGGATTAATGAACAATATATAACCCTACTATATATTTTACAGAGAAAAATATACTCACACTGAGAATAGCTACTGGCCCCAGAACAAGTTTAATATATTTTTTTTATCAGCACTGTTTTTTTTTAAATCAGTTATGACTATAGTAAAGTCTTGGTTTGTAAATACTCCACAAACCAAATTTGGTTTCTAGCACCCATGTGGGGCCAGTTATAATCACATGTAACTCAGTGGCACAACATTTGTCTTTTCATCTACAAACTCCTCGATATAAATCTCCCCATCTTTGCTTTTTGAATAACATGGACTGTTGTATTATGTTTTTGGCTTGTCCGGCCCATGGTCTAGACCCACAGACCCTCGGACCTGCAGCCCCACAGAAACACACAGATGCTTATATTAATTTTATGCTATTGACCTAGAGTCCAGGCATATAACTTGCTAACTCTTTACCCTTAAACTAACCCATGATTCTTATCCTGTTCAGCCATGTGGCTCAGTACCCTTTTTTCAGGGCAGCATAGTTGTCCTCTGCATCTGCTGGCTTCTCTGGCATCTCTGCCCTGTTCTTCCTGTTCCCAGAGTTTTCTTAGTCTGGTAGCCCCACCCACACTTCCTCTCTGCCTTTGGCCAATCAGCATCTTTATTAAACCAGTAGGTGGGACAGTTAATTATAGTGAAACAACATAATCCCCTACAATGGACAGACCACTTTGTCTTCTCTCCTCCCCTTTTGATTTCTTTAGCACTTGATGAACTCTATTTAGATGCTGGTTTGAACATCCACCTTTGCCAGAGCCTTTTCACAAGACCTTTAAAGATTACATTTCACTTGGGGGTAAAGCCATTGAAACTTCAAACAATCACAGGTCCCTTCTAAATCAAGTCTTTAAAATTTCCCATGAGCAAGTCCTATCTAAGCTTGATGAATAGGTATTACACATTATTTTTGATCAAATCCCCTCAACAGTGTCAGTCCTACTGTCTTACAGTCCTAGATACTTGTGTGAACTTCAACAGGCAATAATCAAGTGTCCTTGATGGCCTGTATGGACCAATCCATAATCTGATTTTGCTATAGTTGCCTTAGGTTATGCAGCCTTTGTTTTAAAAGAGGATGCTTAGTTATATTACCCAGTTTCTCTTGTCATTCAGACTGATGCTTCTTGGTTCCCATATCTCATAGCCTTATTGGCCAGGATATGAGATGTTTTTATTTCTTATTTAAATAAGTCTATTCAAGCAGTTCATATGCAGAATACTTTCTGATCATAATTTCCTGGCCTGGGTGCTGTCTACATGCTGGATCATGGGTTTTTAAAGTGCCTCTTCTGTCACTTGTGTTTTATTTCCTGATCATGGTTTGATTTATTTCCCACATGTGTTTCAAGTTTTAGGATTCTGAGAATGATGCATCAACACAGCTCAAACTTGGATGTTATTTCTTTTCCATTTATCTAGCTGTAAAAATATATAATGCAGTGATCCTATCTCTTTGTGCTTTCTGCTCTTCCTGCCAAATCACATCCCAATGCAGAGGAATAGCACCCACATTTTTTCTCAATGTAATTTCTACTTTAGATGGGCAAATTCTGCAAAAACAACTCAGCCTCTGTTGCATGTTCTGTTGTCTACTGTAAAGATTATGCAACTGCCACTACATACTGCTTATAGTTCTGTCCCATATGTGTTACATACAGAGATTGCAATATATTATTTTATAGATCAGCTATTTGGGGAGGAGGCATCCTGTAATCTTTTCAAGAGGTCATGTCATCCTATGCCATATAGAAGAAAGTGATAACCCTAGGATTCCCCATAAGAATACTTTACTCTCAGATGGCTTAGCTTTGGTTGCATGTTTTGTCATCCACAGGGAGCACACAACCACATATAGGATACTTTATAGCAAGGTATACCATTCCATAGCACATGGGAAAATAGAACCATTATCAGTATTTACCGCATGAAAACACCTTTACATGCACCAGCCTCAATTTCATGTCTTATCTCTCATTATAGCCATACAACTGCCCCTCTCCAAGTCATATTCGGTTTTATAGGTACATGTTTGGATGCTAATTATCTTTAATTTTTACTATTTATGTCTATTTATGTAAGGTGGGACATCAATGAAAGACTAAAAATTTTTTTTTTACCCAATTCTAACTGGATCAGGCAATGAGTTTTTTTTTTGAGGTTTGTTGTCTTAGGGTTAGTATTGCTGCAATAATCACTACGACTAAAGTAACTTGTGGAGAAAAGCATTTATTTGGCTTACACCTCCACATCATTGTTCACCATTAAAGGAACAAAGAAAGAATATCGAAAGCTTCAAGAGGAATAGACTAAGTAACATATAAAGACAGACCTATTAGAATTCCACTTGTTCTATCAATGGAGACTGTAAGCCAGAATGGCCTGGACAAGATATGCTGCAGGCTCTACAAGACCACAGATGCCAGCCCAAACTGCTATATCCAGCAAAACTTTCAATCTCCATAGATGAAGAATATGAGATATTCCATGATAAAGTAAAATTTAAACAATATTTATAAATTCAGCCCTATAGAAATTGATAGAAGGAAAACTTCAGCCTAAAAAGGTTGACTACATTCATGAAAACACAGGAAATAAATGATCTCACATAAGCCAAAACTGAAGGGAACTATGCATGCACATCTCCTCATAAACTACCACTTCACTATTGCCAACAAAATAACATGAATCAAAACTATTGACCATTCAAATCTATCAATGGACTTAATTCTATAAAGACACAGAATAATGAATGGATATGAAACTAGGAACCATTCTGCTGCATCTAAGAAACCTCAACATCAAGGATAGATAATACCTCAGTGTTAAAAGTTGGAAAAAGATGTTCCATGAAAATAGACCTAAGAAGCAAGTTGATATTGCCATTTTAATATCTAGTGAATAGACATCAAATCAAAACTAATCAAAAGAGGTGGGTAAGGATACCTGATATTCATCAAAAGAAAAATCCATTAACTTGACATCTCAATTC
The DNA here is from genome assembly GCA_033318265.1 of Phyllotis vaccarum. NCBI lineage: Eukaryota > Metazoa > Chordata > Mammalia > Rodentia > Cricetidae > Phyllotis > Phyllotis vaccarum. Next base: position 109,228,255 of record JARWLC010000012.1, read on the forward strand.
TTAACATCTATACCCTAAACACTCACTTTTGTAAAAAGAAACACTGTAGCTTAAATCACAAATTGACCCTCACAAAGAGATAGTGAAAGAGTTTATTACCCCACTCTCAGCAATGGACAAGTCATCTAGTCAAAAACTAAACAGAAACACTGGAGCTAACAGACATTATAAGCTAAGTGGATCTAAAAGATATTTACAGAACATTTCACCTACACACAAAAGAGTATACCTTTTCAACACCTCATGAAATTCTAAAATCAACCACATACTTGGTCACAAAGCAAGTTTCAATGGATAGTATAAAAGTGAAATAACTCCCTGAATCTTATCAGACCACTACAGATTAAAGCTGAGCTGGATATAAACAACAAAGACAGTAAAAAGCTTAAAAATTAATGGAAATTGAACAACTCTGTGCTTAATGAGAAGTGGGTCAAGACAAAAATAAAGAAATTAAAAACTTTCTATCATTGAATGAAAATAAAAACACAGTATACCCAAATTTATGAGGTACATTGAAAATGGTGCTAAGAGAAAAGTTCATAGCACTGTCAACAAAAAATTGGAGAAATCTCATACTAGTAACTTAACAACACACATAAAAGCTCTAAAACAAAAAGTAAACACATTGCAGAGGAGTAGATGGCACTAAATAATCAAACCAAGGGCTGAAATCAATAAAATAGAAACAAAGCTTAAGGCTTTCAAACAGCCAACATTAGCATATCCAGTAACTTTAAAGAAATTGCAAAATTATAAAAATTGTACAGAAGGTAGTTGGGTTCTGGTACAAACATTAAAATTAAGGAGATTCAAGGAAGCAATTATCACTTATGGTATGCACTCACCATTTGAAAAGCAAATATTAAATTCCTAGTCAATATGTAACTGAATCGTCCCTAAAGACTGGTCAGATATGGTTACTGGTGTTTTGGAGGCTAGGCTGCTTTTATAGTTGAAGACATGGTGGAAGGATGAGGCTAAAACAATAGAACAAAGAAACAGAGATAGAGGCATAGAAATCTTCCAAGATCAACTTTTTGAGGAGAGAGATTATGCTGATGTACAAAAGCAATCACAATACAATGAGCCCACCCTGGATTTATTCTGAATGGCAGCCTTAAATGCATGAGATATTATTGAAGAAATAAAAAAGAAAACTGAATCCTTTATAAAAGTGATCCAAGGCCCCCAAAACAATCTGTACAATTTTTTTTTTGCAAAGATTTAACTGCAGTGGTAAACAGAATGGTACCAAATTCAGAAACTAGGCAAATAATAATTGAATCTCTGGCTTGTGAAAATCCTTACTCACAATATAAAAGGATAATTAGACCATTAAAAGCAAGGTCAGCAACCTTGGAGGACTGGATTCATGATATAATTAATTTAGGATCTTATAATGGTGAAAATAATTGGGTAGGTGAGGTTATTTCTAGATGTTTAAGGAAAAATAAAAATACTAATGTTAAACTGTTGAGATTGAAAATGTACACCCTTTTCCCATGAGACTAGAGACTAGACCCTCTCCTGACCCCCCCCCCCCCATAATTCCTGGTGTAATGATAGTTGGTGTACAAGTACGTGCCAGACTGAGAGGAGCCAGCTGCACCCTAAGATAAGCATCTAGGGGAGAGAATTACGCCCTTATGACTCTCCCACCATTCCCTTTATGGGCTATAAACTGCTGTGCAAATATGCTGTGTTAAGACAAATGGAACTACAATGCCCCAAGATAAGAGCCCAGGGCGGAGGGCAGTCCACTCCAGGAAATACCACAAAGACCAAAGGAATCTGGATGGCCGAACTCTAACTGACCTCGCTCCCCTGCCCTGAGAAAAGAACCAAATAAAAAGCCTGAAACCTTGCTGTTCAGGGTCTTCGGCTCCTATTCTGGCCGTTGACCCGTGCGCGCATGAATAAATCTTTTTGTGCTTTTTCCTGATATCAGTGCCTGCCTCAGTTTGTCCGGGGGGGAACCCCACATCTTGGAGGTCCCACCGAGATCCTTATCAGTTTCGTAGGAGACCCCCTCGGGCGTCTGCCTGTCTTCGGTAAGTCGGTCTGTAACGGCTGCTCGTGAGGTCCGTGAGGGCCCCGAGCTGTGGCGGACAGACGTGTCGGGAGCCACAAGCCGCGACCCTGGGGGACGCCCTGGGGCCCTTTGGGAACCCGGAAACGGGAACCCAGTCTGATTTTGGGAACCCGGAAACGGGAACCCAGTCTGATTCTCTGTTACCGAGACGGAATTTTGGCCAAAGGTCCGGACCGCTAGAAATATTTTTGGTTTCACTCTCTTCTCGATCGTGCCGGCTTGTCTTGTCTTTCTGTGTCGTGTCTCTCTTTGTGTCTTATTGTGTCTGTTTCTATCTGTTTGGAATGGGACAGTCCACATCAACGCCCCTCAGCCTAACTCTCTCACACTGGTCTGAGGTGACTGACCGGGCTCACAGTCTTTCTCTACAGGTTAAGAAGAGCAAATGGCAGACTTTCTGCACCTCTGAGTGGCCAACGTTTGGAGTGGGATGGCCCACGGACGGTACTTTCCATCTTCCCCTTATCCAGGCTGTTAAGAAAATAATCTTTACTCCAGGGTCCCTTGGCCACCCAGACCAGCAGGCTTACATCTGGGTTTGGGAGGACCTAGCCATGGACCCACCCAAATGGGTTAAGCCTTTCCAGATTCCTCAGACTCCGGTTTCTGCCCTACCAGTCAAGGACACGACTAAGTCTCCTCCCCTACCCTCGGCCTCAGCTCCTGTCCTGCCTGAGTCTCAAACTGATCTCATTCTCTTAGATGCTGACCTCCCGCCACCTTACGGCAACGAACGGCGCGGGACCCCAAATGACTCACCCTCGGGGCCCGCTGGCACGGGCCCAAGTCCTCCCCTCCCCTCCCCCTCAGGGCCGGCACAAGGCACACGCCAGCGCCGAGCCCAACCTGTGCTTAGTACTGATGTGGCAGTCACTCTCCCCCTGCGCCCCCTTGGAACCACCGTGGATGATGGGACAGGGGGTGACATGCCAGCTCTCCAGTACTGGCCCTTCTCAACGAGTGATCTCTATAACTGGAAAAATAATAACCCCCCTTTTTCTGAGGACCCCGTTAAGCTAACGGGCCTCCTAGAGTCCGTGATGTTTTCCCACCAGCCCACCTGGGATGACTGCCAGCAGCTTCTAGGTATCCTCTTCACTTCGGAGGAGAAGGAGCGGATTCTCTTAGAAGCTAGAAAACTAGTCCCAGGACCAGATGGCAGACCCACTCAGCTCCCCAACCTTATCGATGATCACTTCCCCTTGCGACGCCCGGATTGGGATCCCAACACCCCTGAAGGTAGGGAGCATCTGTCCCTCTACCGCCAGACTCTGATGGCAGGTCTCCGGGCGGCGGCACGACGCCCCACCAATTTGGCAAAAGTAGGTGAAGTTCTGCAGGGCAGTGAGGAATCTCCATCTGCCTTCTTGGAGAGACTTATGGAAGCTTACAGGCGGTTCACTCCATATGATCCGCAGTCAGAGGAGCATAAGGGAGCAGTAGCTATGTCATTTATAGGGCAGTCAGCCACAGATATCAGAAGGAAGCTACAGAGGTTAGATGGACTACAGAATTTGAGTCTAAGAGACCTAGTTAGAGAAGCTGAGAAAGTGTTCTATAAAAGAGAGACAGTAGAGGAGCGAGAGGCGAGACTAAATAAAGAAAAAGAAGAAAAAGAAAGACAGAGGGAGAGGAGACGGGATCGAGACTTAACTAAGATTCTGGCCACTGTAGTTAGGGAGAGCCCTGGGCCACGGGGCAGACCTGGCCACCGACGAGACCTGAAGCCTAATCAGTGTGCATATTGCAAAGAAGAGGGACACTGGGCCCGAGAATGCCCCAAGAAAAATAAAGGAACAAAACCCAGGGCACCAATCTTAGCCCTAGACGACTAGGGGGGTCAGGGCTCGGTCCCCCTCCCCGAGCTCCGGGTAACCTTCAATGTGGAGGGGACCCCCGTTGACTTTGAAGTAGATACGGGGGCGGTATACTCTGCTCTCCAGGCCCCCTTAGGGCCACTATCCACTCGGAAGACGCTGGTACAAGGAGCAAATGGGAGCTGCAAGAGATCCTGGACCACCCAGCGTACAGTCAACCTGGGAAAAGGTACCGTACAGCATTCATTTTTGGTGCTACCAGATTGCCCAGCTCCCCTGATGGGAAGGGACTTACTAACCAAGTTGGGAGCACAGATCACCTTTACTTCTAGAGGACCAGACTTAAAGTTCACCAGCCCCTTGGTAGGGGACCTCCAACTCTTCACCATGGAGCTGCCTGTAGAACAAGAATATAGACTATATGAAGTCGCTCCGACCCACACGATCTCCACCCCAGAAGGGATGGAGACGTGGATGCGGAAGTTCCCTGGCGCATGGGCTGAAACAGGAGGACTTGGGCTAGCTGTAGACCAACCACCAGTAGTGGTCACCTTAAAACCCTCGGCCACGCCTGTCCGGGTGAGGCAATACGCCCTGAGCAAAGAGGCACGAGAGGGCATCTGGCCCCATATACAGAAGTTTCTAGACCTAGGGGTACTGAAACCTTGTCAATCTGAGTGGAACACTCCTCTGTTGCCTGTTAAAAAGCCTGGCACAAATGACTATCGCCCGGTGCAAGACCTTAGGGAGGTTAACAACAGAGTTATGGACATCCACCCCACTGTACCGAATCCTTATAATCTCCTGAGCACCCTGCCACCTGAAAGAAAGTGGTACACAGTTCTTGACCTAAAAGATGCCTTCTTTTGCTTACCCCTCCACCCTGACTCCCAGAACATTTTCGCTTTTGAATGGACAGACCCCGAGAGGGGGACGTCGGGGCAGTTAGCCTGGACCAGACTACCCCAGGGATTTAAAAATTCTCCCACCATTTTTGATGAGGCACTGCACAAAGATTTGCGGTATTTTCGAGAACAGAACCCTGAAGTAACTCTCCTACAGTATGTGGATGACTTATTACTAGCGGCAGAGACATACGAGTCCTGCAGGCAGGGTACAGAAGAGCTTCTAAAAAGCCTCATGCAACTTGGGTACCGAGCCTCAGCGAAAAAGACACAAATTTGTAAGACCGAGGCTATCTTCTTAGGCTACTCCCTTAAGGATGGAAAAAGATGGCTCACAGATACTCGCAAACAGGCGGTGGCCAATATCCCAACACCCTTGAACAGAAAACAATTGCGAGAGTTCCTAGGTGCAGCCGGATACTGCAGGCTCTGGATCCCAGGGTTCGCGGCCTTGGCAGCTCCCCTCTACCCACTCCTTAAGGACGGGGTCCCATTCACATGGGAACAAAATCAGCAGAAATCCTTTGATGACATCAAACGCTCCCTGCTCTCGGCCCCCGCCTTGGTGTTACCGGACGTGAGTAAGCCTTTCACACTCTATCTGGATGAAAGGGAGGGGGTCGCCAAGGGAGTATTGACTCAGGCGCTTGGCCCATGGAAGAGACCAGTGGCCTATCTGTCCAAAAGACTTGATGCAGTGGCACGAGGGTGGCCCAAGTGTCTGCGCGCAATCGCAGCGGCGGCAATACTGGTCAAAGACGCGGACAAATTGACGTTAGGGCAGAAACTAACCCTCGTGGCGCCTCATACCCTAGAGAGCATAATTAGACAACCACCTGACCGGTGGCTCACCAACGCCCGCATCACTCATTATCAGACTGTGCTGCTAGATAAAGACCGTATTGTCTTCGGGCCTCCGGTGACTCTGAATCCAGCTACTCTCCTCCCCGCTGGGGAAGGGGCTGGGGCAGAGGTGATTCATAATTGCCAGGATATCTTAGCAGAAGAAACTGGAGTACGTAAGGACCTGAAAGACTGTCCATTGCCCAACTCGGACTTAATATGGTATACTGATGGAAGCAGCTTCATCCACCAGGACGTTCGGAGAGCTGGGGCAGCAGTGGTGAGTAAGGACAAGGTCATATGGTCACAGAGACTACCCGAAGGCACCTCAGCACAAAAAGCTGAGTTGATAGCACTGACCAAGGCTTTGAACCTAGCTGCAGGAAAACGGGTTACCATCTACACAGACAGCAGATATGCTTTTGCTACTGCTCATGTACATGGTGCCATCTATCGAGAACGAGGCTTGCTGACATCAGCGGGAAAAGAAATTAAAAATAAACAAGAAATATTGGCTCTACTCTCGGCAGTGATGATGCCAAGAGAATTGGCCATTGTACACTGCCAGGGACACCAGAAAGGAGACTCACCAATAGCAAGGGGTAACAGGAAGGCAGATGAAGAGGCCAGAGCGGCAGCACTCCAGGAGGCTCCGCAGCAGCCCACCAAAACAATGGCTCTAAAGGCTGCGAAAGGCGATAGTCAAAAATCTGAGCCACCAGAAGACCTCAGAGATTATCTCCACAGAATCCACAGGTTAACACACCTGGGATCGAAGAAACTACTCCAACTGATCAAAGATGAGACAAGTTTGGCCTCCATAGAAAAAGCCAAAATGACCGCCGAGGTTGTGGCTGGATGCCAGGCATGCCAAAAAGTAAACGCCTACCCGTCACGAGTTCCTCCAGGCCGAAGGCTGAGAGGAACCAGGCCAGGTCAGTATTGGGAAATAGACTTCACGGAAGTCAAACCTGCTAAATACGGACTAAGATACCTCCTAGTGTTCGTAGATACTTTCACTGGATGGGTAGAGGCTTTTCCGACTAAGAGAGAGACTGCTACCATGGTGGTTAAGAAAATCCTAGAAGAAATCTTCCCGAGGTTTGGATTGCCCAAGGTAATTGGTTCCGACAACGGGCCAGCATTTGTGGCTCAGGTAAGCCAAGGGATGGCCAGAGTGCTGGGGATTGATTGGAAATTACATTGTGCATACAGACCCCAGAGTTCAGGGCAGGTAGAAAGAATGAACAGAACGATTAAAGAGACCTTAACCAAATTGTCCATGGAGACTGGAAATAGAGATTGGACGATGCTCCTGCCTTATGCTCTTTTTAGGGCCAGAAACACCCCCTCAAAGTCGGGACTTACACCCTTTGAGCTCCTTTTTGGCTCCCCACCCCCTGTGCAGGACCTCAGAGACACCTCGAGGCAGGGAGAGATTACTCACACCCTTTTGTCTGACAGGCTGCAGGCGCTAGCTAAGGTTCAGCACACGCTGTGGAAACAGCTGTCCGACCTGTACCGGCCAGAGGGAGACGGAACCCCCCACCGTTATCAAGTGGGTGATTTCGTCTACGTTCGAAGACACCAACATCAGACTCTCGAGCCCCGCTGGAAGGGACCATACCAGGTGTTACTGACGATGCCCACGGCTGTTAAGGTTGATGGCATCTCGGCCTGGATCCATGCGTCTCATCTTAAACCAGCACCTACCCCGGATGACCAACAGTGGACTGTGGAACGGACTAATGATGATAACCCTCTTAAGCTTCGGATCTGTCGCAAAAGAAATGAATCCCCACCAGCCGACTAGCCAAACGTGGCAGGTGATCTCGGGGGCGGGAGATGTGGTTTGGAAAATCTCCTCTGACAAGCACCCTGCTTGGACCTGGTGGCCCCCACTGACCCCTGATCTATGCCAACTCCTGGCGGGTGCTGAGGACTTTGACATCCCTACCACGGACCCGGCGAGACCCAGCGAACCGGAAGTGTGCTTGCAGAGTGGACGGTGTCCTTGTTCACAGTACCCAGCAGGGTGCCGTGACCCGCGAGCACGAGCTGCATTGAGAGACAGACCCTTTTATGTGTGCCCCAGGGATGGGAGAACTAGGGCCCAGGCCTATAACTGCGGGGGGCATGAAAGTTTTTATTGCAGAGCCTGGGGATGTGAAACCACTGGACAGGCCTGGTGGAACCCAAAGTCCTCATGGGACCTGATACAGGTAAAAAGACAAGACGCAAGTGAGCAGCCACTTTCCTCAGATTACTGTAGGGGAGTTCCCAGGTCAGTCACTACTCTTTGGTATGGATCAGGGCCCTGTGTAGCCTTTGCATGTAATCCCTTAAATATCACGTTCACTCCTTCAGGGAGGGCATCTAAAGATTGGATAAAAGGGAGACAGTGGGGCCTAAGAGTATATCATCAGACGGCATACGATCCAGGGACTCAGTTCAGAATTAAATTGATAATAGGAAACCCAAGCTCCCAGCCCGTAGGCCCCAACCCAGTCATTAAAGAACAAAAAGGTCCAGTCCAACCCCCATTACGCCGTCCTCCCACTTTATCGACCAACACCAGGGGTCCTTTGACACACCCGCCAGCCACCTCGAGCCCTATAATTAGCACCACAGGGCAGAGGTTACTGGATCTAGTTGAAGGAGGATTTAAAGCCCTAAACAGCACTCAGCCCAACCTGACAGAATCTTGCTGGCTTTGCCTCCAAGCTAGCCCCCCCTATTATGAGGGAATAGCGGTAAACGGGAGCTATAATCACAGCACCACCTCCGAGGGCTGTGACTGGACAACTAGATACAGGCTCACCCTCCCTGAAGTTGCAGGTCAGGGAACCTGCCTAGGAACACCCACAGAGAAAGAAAATCAACTCTGTTCCCACATCGGGGCAGTTAAAAGCACGGGCTTTTTAGTTCCCAGTCCTGGCTTAGGGCTCAGATGGGCTTGCAACACCGGCATAACTCCCTGCGTCTCCACTGCAATCTTTAACAGCTCCCGAGATTTTTGTGTGCTTGTTAAAATTTACCCCCGACTACTCTATTACACCCCTGATGACTTTGAAGATCACTTCCAGGACTACACCCGTTACCACCGAGAGCCAGTTAGCATAACGCTTGCCGTCCTCCTAGGGGCAGGAGTCCTAGCGGGGGTAGGGACCGGGGCCGCAGCTCTTATTGAGGGGCCCCGGCAGTTGGGAATGCTCGAGTCAGCTATCCAACAGGATTTAAGGGCCATAGAAACCTCTGTTATGGCCTTAGAAAAATCCCTGACCTCCCTGTCAGAAGTAGTCCTGCAGAACAGACGCGGGTTAGACTTGCTCTTCCTAAAAGAAGGTGGTCTCTGTGTCGCCTTGAAAGAAAAATGTTGCGTTTATATAGACCACACCGGAATAGTCAGAGAATCCATGGCTAAACTCAAAGAAAGACTAGATGCCAGAGATAAGAGACTCAGCAGCTACCAAGGATGGTTTGAGGGATGGTTCACACGATCTCCGTGGTTAACTACCCTTGTTTCAGTCATATCGGGACCTTTGCTTATTCTCCTCCTGATATTACTCATAGGTCCCTGCATTCTTAATCGTATCACAACGTTCGTAAGGAAACAAATTAGTGGAGTAAAAATGTTAATAGTCAGGCACAGGTATCAGCCCATCCCAGACAATGATCTTTAAGATTAATAGATCATACATAAGAAGAGGAGGGAATGTTGAGATTGAAAATGTACACCCTTTTCCCATGAGACTAGAGACTAGACCCTCTCCTGACCCCCCCCCCCATAATTCCTGGTGTAATGATAGTTGGTGTACAAGTACGTGCCAGACTGAGAGGAGCCAGCTGCACCCTAAGATAAGCATCTAGGGGAGAGAATTACGCCCTTATGACTCTCCCACCATTCCCTTTATGGGCTATAAACTGCTGTGCAAATATGCTGTGTTAAGACAAATGGAACTACAATGCCCCAAGATAAGAGCCCAGGGCGGAGGGCAGTCCACTCCAGGAAATACCACAAAGACCAAAGGAATCTGGATGGCCGAACTCTAACTGACCTCGCTCCCCTGCCCTGAGAAAAGAACCAAATAAAAAGCCTGAAACCTTGCTGTTCAGGGTCTTCGGCTCCTATTCTGGCCGTTGACCCGTGCGCGCATGAATAAACCTTTTTGTGCTTTTTCCTGATATCAGTGCCTGCCTCAGTTTGTCCGGGGGGGGGGAACCCCACAAAACTACCTCTTGGACCCTTTTTAATGAGTTTAATTGTGAGTAGTCTATAGAAGGGTGACAATGAGACAATAAGAAAATACAAAAAATAGTCTTAACAGTAATATCACATGATCACTCACCATATGATTAGGAGGGTTCAGAGAGAGTCAGGGAAGGTCATGGGCAGGGCATTCTCAAAAACAAATCAAGGTCATGGATTGGAGAAGGTCAGGTTTCAGGAAACAGAGTTACTCAACTCTCACAGTAAATAGAAACTTAGTTTTCAAAACACAGCTTAATGGCTCCTGCCTTTAAAATGGAGTCAGGCAGGTTCCCCACTAATCTACCATAATAGAGCCTTTGTAAAACAGCTTGTGGTAGCCACGTGGATGGGAGTCATGGAGAGAGATACAACAGGCAGAAGGCACTCATGTAGAGAATTTTATTAGGGAAAGGAGGGAAGAATGGGGAGAGGGGAAGGAGGAAGAAGAGAAAAGAGATGAGGAAGGGGTGGTGCAGGTCAGACTTGGGGCAAGAGAGAGGAAGAGAGAAATGAGGAGTGTCTGGCCGTTAACGGAATTTAGCTCATGTGCATATAGATTATGCATCCACACAGCACAATACTTAATGATGTCCAGCCATTACTTAATGACTGTAGGACCTGGGCCGTCTGCCTGGGTTAGCATGTGCATCCTGCCAGGTTTCTCAAGGGCGGGCCAGGTAATGTCTAAATGCTAACGAGGGCTCTAGGAACACAAGCAGTCACTGGAAGAGTATTGTGACGGGAGAGACTCCAAGAAGCTATACCAATATTAAACACACAAAAGAAGCAAGTTAGCATAACGACTTCCTCACTGGGCTTTATATAACAAATGGAGCATGCATGCTCAAGAGAAGCCCTCACACACTTGAGAGGCAGGTTCTATATAAATGTCACCCTTTAATTTCCTTCCTTCCTTCCCTCCCTTTCTCCCTCCTCTTTTTTTTTTTTTTTTTGGAATGCTCTATGTAGAGCAGGGTGGACTCAACTCAAGCTGCTTCTGGCTTTCCTAAGCGCTGGAATTAAAGGAGTGGGTCACTATGCCTGGCCCCAATTTTCTTTTAGTTATTATTTTATATGACGTGTGTGAGAGTGTGGGTGCACGTGTGAATGGCAGTGGACAGTTTGCGGGAGTCAGTTCGCCAGGGGTTGAACTCAGGTCGTCAGACTTTGGAGGCAAACGCCTTTACCCTCTGAGCTATCTCATCCACCCTTTCCTTTCTGTAATACACTCTTTTTCCTTCTAACCATGTGTTCCTTGTCTAACTCTGTGATTAGATTCAAGTACCCGAATTCGTTAATTGGTGGCCACTGGGACTGAGACTCAAACCTATAGGAAGAGTGACGTTGGGTGACATGAGCACTCTGGCAGATCTGTCCTGCGTCCAGGCACTGCCTCTCTCGTCGGTCTGCCTGGTTCTGCGGCCAGGCCAGCCGAGACTCGAAAGACTCTTAATCGACTCGAGGCAAAAACTTAACTTCCCTGCCCCAAGGGACGTACACTCAGGGTCTCCGGGTAAACTGAAGCACCGAAGCCGGAGGAGACCGGAAGTGACATTAGTCGCCCTCCATGGTCTCTGACACCTTATCCACCTCCGTGAGACCTGGGCCATAACAAGAAACTATTTTCTTTCCTTGAAGGTTTCCAAAGTACCCAAGAAGAAGACCGAACCGGTCCCGCAGCCTCACGCCGGAAGCGGAAATGCAGTCGGCGTTGCCTTCCGTCTCTTCCGGCGCGGGCTCCGGGCGTCGGCGTTCCGCTGCTCTGCGGAGGCGGTACCCGGGAGGTGTCCGGGGGAGGTGGGCTGGGCCCGCGGGGGCCGCGGCGGTTACTTCTCCTTGCTGCGTCCTCAGGAACCGGCGGATCCGGCGCGTTCAGGTGAGTGCGAGGCGAGAGCCGTTGGGGGAGCGTTTCCACCCTGTGTTTACAGACTGCTGTGTCATCAGAAACCAGGCGACCCTTTGGGTAAGAAGTCGATGTGCGTGTAAACGCATGTGTACTCAAAGAAAAGCTGTATTCAGTCATTCTGTCCTTCTGAACTTCCTAGGACCAGCCCACAGGGATTGAAAACGGCCTGTAGGATGAAAGGGTGGAGACTACTGAAATATTGGGATTGTTTTGTTTTTGTTTAAAAAAAAGTGTTTGTGTGTGCTGTGTTGATAAAAAAAAAAAAAATAGCTCTCATAGCTCTCACCTCAAAGGGAATAAGATTTATTCTGAACCAAATAATAACGAGGACCTGAGAACAGTTGTTGCCCCAAATAACATGTTCCAATACGGAAGTGATTACATGATTTCTTTTTATTTTCTGCCAGCCAGACTGTAAAGCAAGAGTGACACTGTGTAGCCCTGGCTGTCCTGGCTCTGTCTTCTGAGGATTAAAGGCGAACTTTTTATAATTCTAGACTAAAAGTCATAAATCCAGGCAATTTCAAAACGTTGGTGAAATCACCAGGTAAAGTTGGGTTATACCCAGGCCATAACAGGTTTTACAACTCTTTGAGCTGGTGAAAGCTAGTGTTCTGCTAAGAATACGGAACAAAGTTTTTACTTGACAGTTGAAATGATGTTAGGTCAGATACAGAGGTGGGCATTAGATGGTTACTAAGGAGACTAAACAGTCTCAGATAATTTTTGCTCTGGATCTGCATCATTAAGTTCTAATTAGGCTTATAGAATCTTTGATCAAAATGTGGCATTTTTTTTAAACTCTGGTTTTTAGCTGTTTCAGATTAATAGCTTGGAAATTGTAGGCATGGTAATTGAGCTTTAAGCATCTGGTAATGCAGCACAAAATAAGGAAATTAGGGATGGGGAGATAGCTCAGTGGTTAAGAGCCCTTGCTGCTCTTACAGAGGACTCAGGTTCTATTCCTAGTAACCACATGGTAGCTCACAACCATCAATAATTTCAGTCCTAGGTGATCTAACTCCCTCTGATGATCTCTTTAGGCACTGGACACATACGTTACATAGACTTATACACAGCCAAAACATACATAAAACACATGAACCTAAAAAAAGATCTTAAAATGTCACTAACATATGACCTTTGTGGAAAAAGATTCTCCACATTGTTCAAAAGAATGCTTTTGGCTGTTCTTGGTTCTAATATCTCATCTATACACCCCCAGATTTATTATTTATATGTTTTTGTTTTTATGCTTGTATGTGCAAGCATGTGTGGGTACCTGAAGAGGCCAAAAGAAGGTCCAGAGCTACCCAAAGAGGCTGGAGTTACAGTTAGTTGTAAGCCTGCTCCTTTGAAAGAGTCACCTTTCTAGCTCCCTTTGAAGGTTTTATAGTATTGAAAGTGATTGTGTCTTTTAGTTTCTTTGTGCCTAGAGAATGGGTATAGTTATTCTGTTGCATTGTTTTGGTATAGCCACTCATTCTTTTAGAAAGTTATGTATTGAGATGCTGGGTTATTTATTTTGTAGTGTAGTGGTTTGAATTCATAGCCTTGCACATGTGAGATGACTCCTGCATCACTGATGTACATCCCTAGCCTCTTCTTGACACATATAAATGCTTTGTTCATTTCTTGTATACATGAATAGTTGGCTATGGCAAAGTGGCAAGATTCAGTCTATAGCTGTTCTTAGGGAGCTTGTAACAATTAGAGAAGCTTGATATTAACCAAGGGAATAAATATGTAACAAAAAATTGATGAGGACTCAAAATAAGGGGCAATATTTTTCCTGTCTTTGTCAGGTGAAGAAAGAATGATGACTTATTGTAAAATACTGGCTATCAGAGTCATGCTGAGAGGGAAGGGAGTGAGAGACAGTGACCCCTCCTTCCTCCCAGGGTATTAGTAGGTATTTTTGCTACATTTGAGTTCTTTTGGAGACGTTTGTCATTGTTAGTCAGTTGTTAGTCAGCGTTGATGGAGGCAATGTGAAAAAAGAGAGACCAACCTCAACAGAAGCATACTGTGCTTAACTGCAGAAGTGGAGACTACACCAAGGTGCGGGAGGCTTAGGGCTTTAGAGGGCAGAAAAAAGGTGGAAATTTTATCCATATGCTGTTCTTTGTGGTCTCAGGGCAAAGACATGCCTGTATATGCTTTTATCATATGTTGACCATGTGAGGTTTCTCTTGGCTTCTCACTGCAGATGTTCTCATCATGGTTGGTTGGTTTTCTTTTCAGACAGTTTTTTTTTTTTTTTTAAATCAGTATGGGGGATTCTCAGGTCCTTTGAGACCCTTTATTTTAGGTCATCAACTCTCCAATGTAATGTTATGCTTGAGTCTCATTGAGCTCTTGCTTGCAGTGATAGTGCTTGATGAGAGATCTATTAGATAGCCTGGTAGCCTGGAAAACATGTATTATTTTCCTTTGGAGGTAGAAGCAAATTCCAGCTGAGAAATAGGCATAGGACATGTTGGAACACTACAAAATTGACTGGAGCCCAATAATTACTACATGCTGAATGGATGGAATCAGTAATTTCAAGAATCTTGCTTCTGGGGGGCTGGGATGTGTGGTGGTACACCAAATAAAGGTTGTAGGAAGCCATTAAAAGATGCCCTTTATGTTTGGATTTTAACTGCCACAGCTGAGAAACAATAATCACCCTCCTAGAATGGTTTCTAAGGTAAAATTTAACACTGGAGTCCCTATTTTAGCATGTTTTCTCTGTTAGCTGTTTTCACTGGGGATCTGAGCTACTATTTTAGCAAGCCAGGAAGTGGAAATGTCTTTGGTCTTCTTTTATGCTCTCTTACGGTTAGCAGGCTTATGGCCAATATGGTATTTTTTTTTTTTTTTTTTTTTTAAATAATGAAGGCTATGGCTATGGGAAATCTGAGTCAGAATAGAGTTCAAGTAAAAGTATATCTATTGTTTTCTTTTATATGTATTCACTTGCTTGAAACTTCAGGGGTATACTTAAAATTAGTGATAGTTCCCAGGCATAGCTATAATCTGAAAGTAAGACTGGCTGAACATTTTTGTTAAGTGGTGTATTTTAGCAAGAGTTAAAGACTAAACACATTTCTGTTCCCTTAGTTTAAAACCAGAGAGTAACCCGAGTCAGGTGGTGATGTATAACACATAAAAGTACCGTGCTTTAAATTATCAAAAGAAGAACTTTAAATTGAGAACACTGTGGTTTTCCTTGGTGTTGATTGTGTCTGTGTAGAGTGGGGACTTATGAAGACCATTTAGGTCTCATCTTGCTAGTTAAATAACAAGGAGAAAGAAAAGAATGTTGGTTGAGTCCTGGGGTTGAGAAAATAATGGGAATCAGACCACTGAAGTTTATTAACCAGAAATAAACTTTATTCTGTCACATAAACTGGATACAGAAACTTCTAACTAGTTAGGACCACAGACAGGTCAGGATGTGGCTATGTGACCGTAAAAAGAGGCTGTAAGTGGGTTTTTTTTTTTTTTGTTTGTTTGTTTTTTCTTTATTAGCAAAAGCTCATTGGCAGTGCATTCCAGATCAGGATTTACAACCTCTGATTACAGGGTGCTAGTTCAAGATGTTTACATAGCTGTGGGTCTGTTTTAATTCTTAACCAACTGCTTTTCTCCCATATCTGCAGAGAATGTAGGGTAAAGAGTCATATAATTTGTTTAAAGTAGCAATCAGCTCCAATACCTCTAGAATATGTGTATAGCCTATATAAATAGACATATAATTTTTCACATTCCTGGACGTTTCAATACAAGTCATTTTATTTTATTACTTATTAACCGATATTATTTGCTAGTTTTTTTTGATACATAGGAATTTTGCATTTTGGTGTATGGTGTAGTATTTTAGTACCATTTGTACAATGTGTAATGACCAGATGAGGGTAATTGGCTTGTCTATAACCTCAGACATGTTTCTTTGTGTTAGAAACATTGAAAATCTTCTCTACACTATGTCTTTACTTTTAAAGATTTTATTTATTTTTATTTTTTGTATGAGTGTTTTGCCTGCATGTATGTATATGCACCATGTGTGTGCAGGTGCCCAAGTCAGAGAATAGTTGTGCACCATCATGTGGATGCTGAGACCCAGACCTCAGTCCTCTGCAAGAACAGCAAGCACCTTTAACGGCCAAGTCATGTCTCCAGCCCCATTAGTTGTTTTGGAATCTTCAATTAGTGGTTGTCAAACAGTTTTCATGCAGTGTTGTAGAACATTAGGATGGATTCTTCCTATTCAACTGTACCTTTGTAGCAGTTCATTTAAAAAAAGATTTTCCTGTGAGAAAAAGAAAAGAAATAGGGGGGCTGGAGAGATGGCTCAGTGATTAAGAGCACTGACTGCTCTCCCAGAGGACCAAGGTTCAATTCCCAGCACCCACATGGCAGCTCACAACTGTCTGTAACTGTGAGATCTGACACCCTCCCACAGACATACATGCAGATAAAACACCAATGCACAGAAAATAAAAATGATAAATAACTTTAAAAAAAGAAAAGGAATAGGGTGGCAGTTTTATTCTGAAAGTAGGGCTTTCCTCAGAGGTCCATCTCCTTCCTTATTTTGCCTCGACACTTAGATGGTTGCCAAAGCCCAGAACAGAGGAAAACACAACTAACATGAGAGAATAGACCGGACTCCTGCTGACTTCTAGGTGACTGAATACAAAGGAGTGAAGATAATGAGAGCCATAGATCAATTCTTTCTTCCTCCTTCCCTCTCTCCTCCCCCTTCTTTCTCTCTCCCTCCCTTCCTTCCTTTTATTCAGGGCTGCGGATGAAACCTAGGTCCTTGAACGTGCTAGGCAAGTGCCCCACCCCTGAGCTGTACTACAAGCTGTTCTTAGTAATTTTAATATCAGATCCTGAGGTACTGGAGTTGAAAATACAGGGTAATCGAACATATTGTATATAAGAATATTTCATTATAAATAATGTAAGACATATATGATAATTATACATATGAAAAGTAAAAGTTCCATAACAATCTCATTTTAAATAGAAAACTTAAGTTTGTGTGTAATAAACTAATTCAGAAGGCTGAGGCAAGGGCTAGTCACTTCTTCCAGTTTGGGCAACATGGTACTGAAACTCCTTTTCCTCATCAGAAGGAAAAAAAAATCAAAAGGGCACTAATTGGGTTTGGGGTCTTTACTGACGTGCTAAAAGTAATCAACTGACAAAATTCATGAAATTCATTAACTATAGGACTCAAATTATATTTATGCCCTAGGATTCTATTATTATTATTATTATTATTATTATTATTATTATTATTATTATTTCCCTTTTCAAAACATGGTCTCTCAACATAGCCCTGGTTTTTGTGGAGCTCACTCTGTAAACCAAGGTGACTTCAAAGTAACAGATCCATTTACCCCTGCCTCCCAAGAGCTAGAATTAAAGGAACATGGTACCATGTCTGGCTCATTGTAGTGAATTATAACATGTATCTCTATAGCTTTAAAGAATTAAAATGGAGAAATTGGTATGCCTCACTCTTAACTGTGAACTTGCTTGAATTTTTTAATAGTCACAGTACTTATTGTCCTAAAATGCTCCAAATACATGTTCTGACAGAATAAAATATAAGTTAATAATAATTTTTTAAAATGTATGAAGATAGAGTTTTTCTTTTTGCCCATGCTGGCCTTGAACTCACTGCCCTTTCCTGCCTCAGCTTCTGTGGTTGTAAAATCAGTTTTTGTCATTTATAAATGACAGTACTCCCTGGTGCCTGAGGACCTTGGTTTGATTCTTAGTACCATGTAGTGGCTCTTTGTATGAGAACACCCCTGCTGCACCCCCACCTCACCATGAGAACTTTACACATTAAAAAAAAATGAGAAAGCTCTTTAATGATATTTAGAGTCTGGCTCTGGCTAGTGTCCCAAGAGGAAGTGGCCACGAATAGATGATCTTTCTAACTTATATACATGTTAGGCTTATGCATTCCACATATACTGTCATCCTTAAATTGCTTTCAGATCCTAGCCCCAACTTTACACTTTGAAACAACAGAGACAGGAAACTGAAGGCCATTTAGGCAGATGGTAGATTTACACAGCAAAGGTACTCCATATAATCAATGTGTTTATCAGTTTTCATTGTTTGTCTGTATGGTGTGTGTGTGTGTGTGTGTGTGTGTGTGTGAGAGAGAGAGAGAGAGAGAGAGAGAGAGAGAGAGAGAGAGAGAGAGAGAGAGAGAGAGAGAGAGAGAGAGAGAGAGCGCATGTGCCATGGTAAGCATTGAGAAGACAGAGGAAGACTTGTAGATGGTTATCTCCTTCTACCTTTATGTGGATTGTAGGAGTCAAGTTCAGATTGCCAGGCTGTGCTGTGCATCAGACATTTTACTCACTGAACTATCTTGGCAGTTCCCTAGTCAGACTTTTTGGCTAATTTATGCTGAAGTTGGCCATGTTGCTGGTAGATGCATATAATTCCAGTGTTTGGGAAGTATTGCAGGATGATTAGGGCTTCAGCGTTAGTCTCAGCTGCATATTTAGTATGAAGCCAGTCTGGGTTGTAGGAGACTTGGTTCAAATTAAGAAACAAAAAACCTTTATGATGTTCTGGTTTTAATCTTTTGCAGCAAAAGTAAGTGAGCCAGGTATTAATTTCTGTTGTCTTTTATGTGGTGATCCCATTGAAGAGTCCTATTTACTACATCAGAATTTGGGGTCTAAGTGCCTAAAGCTTTAGTTCATCTCCAAGTAGATGATTGGATGATTGGCGATGTTTTTCTTTCTGAGTCTTATTTGTTTTATGACACATTTATACACTTATTTAGTATATGTTATTGGATGGGGGAAGGATGAGTGTAGAGGTCAGAGGATGACTTTCAGGAATTCAGTTTTCTTCTACTGTATGGTCCCAGAGATTGCACTCAGGCTGCCATGTCTAGCAGTGAGCATTTTTATCGGATGAGCCATTTTACTGATCCTGAATTTAGATGCTTTTGTTCCTTTTTAATTTGTTTACTTATTTTATGTGTATGAGTATTTTGCCTGTGTGTGTGTGTTCCATCTGTGTGCCTGGTACCTGTGGAGGTCCAAAGAGGATAACCAGAATTATGGATGGTTGTGAGTCACCATATGGGTGCTGGGAACTGAAGCCAGATCCTCTGCAAGAGCAACAAGCACTCTAACCACTGAACCATCTCCCCAGCCCCTCAAAGCTAAGTTTTTAAAACATAAATGTTGCTAGTGATATGAGCTCTTGAAACCTTAGGATAGTTAATTTTTAAGTTTTTATTTTTATTTATGTCTATGAGTGTTTGTAAGTCTGTAGGAATACATTCCATTTATATGAAGGTACCCACAGAGCCAGAGGATCTGTGCCTGATCATCTTGAGCTGGAGTTACAGGTGGTTTTGATCAACCCACTATGAGTGCTGAAAACTGAACTCAAATCTTCTGTAAGAGCAGCAATTGTTCTTAACTTCTTACCCATCTCTCCAGCTGATGTGCTGTTATTTTTGGTGGCTTTCACTTATATCACCATCAGAAAAGAGAAAGAACTAATTATGATGCTTGATTATTGATAGATAAGATTTGTTGATGAATGATCCATGTCTTCAAGAATGCAAGTAATGATGTAGAAAGAGGAAAGATCACTACTGGCTGCTTATATGTGTAAACTGCTTAGACGTGTCTTTCAAATTCTGGAAGAGAGTGTTCCAGTGTATTTCACCATCATCCTTTCAAGATGGAATCCATCAATTTGTCCCATGGTAAGTCTTACTCATGCATTATATGTTCCTTGTACAGATGGAATAGGTGTTGGTGTTCTGGTAATCACCCTGCCAAGTCAGAGATGCTTCTGTGGTTTGAATATGAAATTACCCTAATGATTTACAGGAACTCTTGGTTCCCAGATTACAGTGCTGTTTGGAAAGGTTGTAGAACTTTGAGGAGGTAGAGTTTTGCTGGAGGAAGTGGCTCAGTGTTGGGTGGGCCTTGAGGTTTTATAGCCCAGCACTACTTCCTGTTCATTCTCTGTTTCCTGATGCTAAGCAGTATAACCAGCCAGGCTCCTGCTCCTGCTGTCATGTCTTCCCCTCTAGAAAGAGGAGAATATCACCACTGGCCACTTACGTGTATAAACTGCCTAGACATGTCCTTCATATTCTGGAAGGTGGTGTGCCAATATGTTTAAAGGATTATTATATCCTCTTTTACTGTAAGCCAAAATAAACTCTCTCTTAAGTTGCTTCTCCTTTATTTTTAAAATATACTCATTTATTTTTTATGTGTGTTTTTACTGCATGTGTGTCTGTGAACCACATTTGTGCTTGATGCCTGTGGAGGTCATAAAAAAGCATTAGGTCTTCTGAAACTGAGAGATATGGATTTTTTTTTTAGTTACTGTGTAGGTGCTAGGAACTGAACATAGGTCCTCTGCAAAGAGCAACAAGTGCTTTTAATAACTGAGTCATTTCTCTAGCATCCATCATTGCTTTTGTGTTTGTGTGTATTTTTATCATAGCAACAAGAAAAATAACTAGTGCAGATGGCTGAAGTTGGA
Organism: Phyllotis vaccarum; assembly: GCA_033318265.1. NCBI lineage: Eukaryota > Metazoa > Chordata > Mammalia > Rodentia > Cricetidae > Phyllotis > Phyllotis vaccarum. The sequence goes on from JARWLC010000012.1 coordinate 109,248,620, forward strand.
CAGAATTGCTGAAGTTTTCTGTTTTATAAGCCAGCTTGCTGAAATATGTCCTTTGGTTATGGGTGCTGCTTGATTTTATTCACAAGTTCCTACACCATGCACAGTAAATAAGTCCTGTTTCTAGGGCTTATTGCTTTTTACCTGTAAATAAGGCTGATATCCTTGTCCTCATGGGCAGTGTGGTTTATCATTCCTTTTTTTTGAGGTTGACTCTTCTGGCACTGTGTGGTAGTCCTGTGTGCATGTAAGCTGAGATGAGTTGTGTATGTGTGTGGGGGTGAGGGAGGAGAGGGGCAGAGGGAGAGGGAGGAAGGGAAGGAGAGAGAGAGGAGAGAGGATTGATTTTTTATGCTGGATTATATGGGAATTTTGAATTAGGATAGGATTACATCCATGTCTGTAAATGTGAGAATTATGAATAACACTGTTATTTTTTCCCTCCAACTAGGTTTATTTTCTAGGGTCCCAAGCTACTTTCATAATGAAAGGACAGACATGGACAGGATGGTGTCTGACTGCCTGACAAGTAGTTACCAGGTGTGACTAAAGCGTAACCTGCCATTAAACCCATAAGACTGACACATTTTCATGTAGGTAGACATTTTTTTTTCTCCAGAGTTTCTGAAGAAAATAAAGTCTTAGTTGAGGACTGAGTGATTAGTTGTATTTCTTCATGACTATCTTCTCAAGCTGCAAGCCAGAATAAACCCTTTCTCTCTGACATTGCTTCTTGTCATATTTTTCCTATCGGTGAGAAAAGAAAATTTTATATTGGTTTAGAATTACTGTGAAAATCATCCAGTATGTCAGTAATTTGTAATTAATCTTCACTTTCATTACACTGATTGTGTATATTTCTGATTTTATTGTGTTGAATGTTCCCCTTTCCAAAGGACATTATTTATTTATCACCATTTGTCAAGTGTATGCAGTGTGTTTAACATGTTTAAATAGAAGGAAATAAATGAGAAGGAACATCTGGTGTGGTTGTGGGTAAGATAATGGCATGGTTCCAGAAAAACATAAGGGTGGAGTCTAGGCACTAGACTAGTGGTGTATGCCTTTAGTCCTAGCACTAGGCAGATAAAGGTGGGAAAATAGAGAGTTTAGGATCAGCCAACCTGGCCAATCCTGTCTTTAAAAGTAAGATGTGAAAATGAAAGTTAATAGTAGTGAGATGGATATAAAGATTGCCTAGGGCTATTCACTGAACTTTGGCATGGACTGCTGGAGAATTTACAACTCTTTGTAGCATTGAGTTTCCATCCTCAGTTTCCTGTGACCTTGGATGGAGATGTTAGTTGGCTCAAATCCAAGTGTGTGTGTGATTGTAGGACTCAGTGACCTTTGAGGATGTGGCTATAGACTTCACTCAGGAGGAATGGACTTTACTGGACACAAAACAAAGGAGCCTTTACAGAGAGGTGATGCTGGAGAACTACCAGAACCACCTGGCCACAGTAGGTGAGGTTCCTCTCATTTTCTGTAGACTCTTATAGAACAAAAATATGTATATTTTTAAAATTACATTTTGTTATTTTATAGTGTGTGTGTGTGTGTGTGTGTGTGAGAGAGAGAGAGAGAGAGAGAGAGAGAGAGAGAGAGAGAGAGAGAGAGAGAGAGAGAGAGAGAGAGGGAGAGAGAGAGAGAGAGAGATTTCAGAGAACAGCTTTTGGGAGTCATTTCCTATCACACGAGTTCTTGAGATGGAGCTTAGGTTGTGAGGTTTGGCACTGAGCACTTTTACTTTCTGAGCAAAATCACATAGATCTAGCCAAGTTACTAATGCATCACATAGCTTTGTTTTAAACTTGTTTAATAGGAGTATTCAAATGAGATGTATAATGATTAATATTTCTATTTTACTGTGTAAGCATTTACATGTTTTTTTAAAATTGTATTTAACTTCAGAATGGGCTATACAACTTAACACCAGAGGGACGATGTTTCAGCAGGATATTTTTCAGTTAAAAATGCCAAATAAGATACCACTGGTAAGAATCACAAGAAATATTTTATATTTTCTTCATTGAAATAGACTGGGTGTTTCATGTAATTTTTATTAACATTTTTCCAAAAAGAGATATTAGAAATAGCTTACATCCACAGTCTAGAAAGATGTTCTAATTCTTGTTTGAAACTTCAGTTCCCAGAGTGCATAATTCTACCTATAGTTATAGATAATTGGTCTTTTAAAATAACTTTTATGAAAGAACAAGAAGCCTTTCAGAATCCTGGCATATGACATAAAATTCTTGAAATATGATTTTTATTCACATTGAGTCAAACACATGTAATTAAAATGGGAAAAATCATCTGTATCATGTTCATGTCTTTAGATGAGTGAGGTATACTAATAAATTTGAAAACAGTTTAATACATTATTATTTTCTTTTAAAACCAGTCGAGTAGCCACAATGGAAAGGCGCTCTGTGACTTTAAGCCACCTGGAGACATCTTCAAAGAACCTTCATGTAGTCTGACACACATAGGTATTCAAAATAGAAGAAACATTTATGATTGTGTTCAGTATGGACAAACCTTTCCTACTCTGCCTGAGGAAACCTCTTCTGCAGACAAAGGTCTTGAATGTGCTGCTTACCAGACAACATTTGTACAGGCGAAAGTCCTCAAATCTAGTGAATTTCAGCAAACCTTTGATAGCCAGTTGTCTCTTCAGGCATCTGGGAGAACTCACTATGAAGACAAACTCTCTAAGTGGATACCGTGTGATGATGTCTTAAACTCAGCTATGAGCCATGCTGGGAATGGTCAAACACGCTCTGAAAAAAAATCCTATGAATGTAAGGAATGTGGGAAAAGTTTCAAATATTCTGCCAACCTTAACATTCATATGCGTACCCACACTGGGGAGAAACCTTATCAGTGTAAGGAATGTGGGAAATCTTTTTCTAGGTGTTACCCACTAACTCAGCACTTAAAAACTCACACTGAAGAGAAACCCTTTGAATGTAAGGTTTGTGGAAAATGCTTTAGAAATTCCTCATGCCTTAATGATCACTTTCGGGTTCACACTGGAATAAAGCCCTATAAATGTAAGGACTGTGGCAAAGCCTTTACTGGGCGTTCTGGCCTTAGTAAACATTTACCAACACATACTGGAGAGAAGCCTTATGAATGTAAGGAATGTGGGAAAGCCTTCACTTCAACCTCAGGCCTTATTAAACATATGAAAAGTCACATGGGGGAGAGACCCTTTGAATGTGATTATTGTGGGAAAGCTTTTGCTTCTTCCTCAACACTTATTACACATTTGAGAACACACACTGGAGAGAAGCCCTTTGAGTGTAAAGTATGTGGAAAAGCTTTTACATGTTCTTCTTATCTTCGCATTCATATGCGGACTCACACTGGAGAGAAGCCCTATGTATGTACAGAATGTGGCAGAGCCTTCACTGAGCGCACAAGTCTTACTAAACATTTACGAACACACACTGGAGAAAACCCATTTGAATGTAATGTGTGTGGAAAAGCATTTGCATGTTCTTCTTACCTTCATAATCACATAAGGATTCACACTGGAGAGAAACCTTATATATGTAAGGAATGTGGGAAAGCCTTCACTGTTTCTTCACATCTAAGTAAGCATGTAAGAATTCACACAGGAGAGAAACCCCATAAGTGTGAGGAATGTGGGAAAGCATTCACTGTGCGTTCTGGTCTCACAAAACATATACGGACTCACACTGGGGAGAAACCCTATATGTGTAAAGAATGTGGAAAAGCCTTTACTACATCTTCAGGCCTCCTTGAACATATAAGAAGTCACACAGGAGAGAAACCATATGAATGTGACCAGTGTGGAAAGGCTTTTGCTTCTTCTTCATATCTTATTGCACATCTGAGAATTCATACTGGAGAGAAGCCCTTTGAGTGTAACGTGTGTGGGAAGGCCTTTACATGTTCCTCTTACCTTCACATTCACATGCGAACTCACACTGGAGAGAAGCCCTATGAATGCAAGGTGTGTGGAAAAACGTTTGCCGTTTACTCGCATCTAAGTAAACATGTAAGAATTCACAGTGGAGAGAAAGCCTATAAGTGTAAAAGTTATGGAATAGATTTTAGTAATTCTCATCTTGCAGCACACATAAAAACCCTTGAAATAAATTCTTTGGTTGGAAGGAATGAAGAGACTGCTTTGGGAAATTCTATTGCTTTAGCAGTGCATTCAAATTCACAGTGGCAAGAAAGCTTATCAGTATAAGATATTTGTAAAGTGATTATATACTAGTTAACTTCAAAGATGCAAACCCATGTTGCAAAGATGCCTCCTGAACTTAAAAGAGTGTGGAAAGTTACCAGAATACTCAAAATCAATTTCATATGAACTCACTTTGAAGCTTCACTGTTTCACAGGCTTTTAATAAGTATTTGAGAGAAACTTGGTACACAATGGAAAACTGTATTTGTGCTCAGTGCTTTGGTAATTACCTACAGTACCACAGTGGAGGATTTTGTTAATGTAAGAAATGTTGGAAAGTTAACTGTTTCCATTAGTCATCAACATGCAATGAATGGTGGTTTATTCAATAAATGAAGTGGTTCACATTTGGGAAAATGTGTGTATAGAATATGGAGATTGTTTCTATGTCTTAAGATCTTGTATACTAGCAGAAACTTTTCTCAATAGTTTTATAAATTTGTTTAGAGTTTTTTTGCATTTTTAATATTTGAGATAGTTTTAATATTTGCACTTAAATAACTTTCAGTCTTAAAAATTTCTTTAAGATGCATAAGATTCATATAAATATATATATATATACACACACACACACACACACAATAAAGCAGTTTTCAGACCAATTAAAATGTGATACAGTAATTTGGTTTTGGTATTATGAAGCACTTTTTACTATCTTAGAACATTCAGGTGAAGTACATTGTTAACTGTATTCATCAACTGTACTACTAAGTTACTTGTAACTGAAAGTTTATAACCTTTAACAATAACTCAAACATTAACTGTTAGCTCTTGGTAACAACAATTAAATTTTATGTTTGATTTTATTTCTCCCCCTTTTAAAGACAGGGTCTCACTATGTAGTTCTGACTGTCTTGGAACTTACTATGTAGACCAGCCTGGTGTTGAGCTCACAGAGAGCTTCTGCATACCAAGTACTGGGATTAAATTCATACACAGTCTCAAGCAACTATATTCCACATTTAAATATGATTGTATATTTTTAGTTTTTGCATCTGGTTTATTTTTACATAACAATGTCTTCTGGTTTCATGCCTGTTGTCTTGCATGGAAAAATTTCCTTTAAAATACAAAAAGGCAGACATACTACTTTTTATGAACAGACTCAAAATATTTGTATGTATGCATATATGTGATGTATGTTTACATGCATCTCTGTGTTCATGAATGTAGGCTCTACAGCATGCATATAGAGGTCAGAATAGAACTTTGGGTTTTATTCTTGTTTTCCACTTTAAGACAGAGTCAGTTTCTCATCTCCCCAGTCCTTAGGGAAGTTTCTTTACATAAATGAACACTTAGGTTGTTTTCATCCTTTATTGTTGGAAATAAATTGAATTGCTACATTGAACATAGATTGCAAATATCTCTGTAAGCATTCATTGAGTGTATGCCCATCGTCAGTTTGTTGGATTATTTGGTTGGTGTATTTATAATTTTATGAGGAGCTCTGATACTGTTCCAGATAGTTCTACCTACCAATTTTTCTTCCATACAAAATGACGGTATATGTAAACATTTTTGTTTATTTTATTTAGATGTCTTTTTTTTCATTTTCTTGCTTAATTGGCTCAAACTTGCAGTATTATGATGAATACAAGTTCCAAGCAGGGATACTACTTTTTTTTTTTTTATCTTAAAGGAAAAGCTCTGAAGTTTTCACTGAGTATGATGATAGCCACTGGCTTGTCATGCAAACACAGTCACTAATAAATTAAGGTGCAATTGTTTCTATATTTGTTGAGAGTATCATGAAAGGGTTGACTTTTTAAGTGCCTTTTATATTTGTAACTTTTTCTATGGTGACTTTTTTATTCTGTTATGTGATATGTGACACCTGATTATTGCATATGTTGAATAAACATTGCATTATAGGTGTGAATCAAAGTTATAGTGCATGATCATTTTATAAAATAGATGCTTCAAATGTGATGATTAAATCCACCCATCAAAAGACAGGTATGGACTGACAATATGACTCACTAAAGACACTTGTCATCAAGACTGATAACTTGAGTATGATTTCCACAACACATGATAGAAGGAAAGAACTGACTTCTGTAGGTTACCCTCTGGCTTCTGCATTTATGACACACACACACACACAAAATAAATAAATTGAAAATAAAAGACACAAGGAGCCCACAGGCTACTCTGGCCAGGGAAGCAGGTAGGCTAAGTGCAAATCTTCATCTTTCTCTACTTCTCCAAATCCAGTTCCAGAAGCACATCCCCAGTCCTGCAGCAGGCCATCTGTGGTAGCCTGTCTTCTCTCTAGCCCCCATTTTCTATGGGCTATACAGTTTTTTCCCCCTCCTACCTTTCCTTTCCTAACTCATTGTTTTATTCTTACCCTCAACTCCAGCAGGCAATGCTACAACCAGGGAAGTAAGTATGCTAACTACAGATGTTCACTTCTTCCTCTTCCTTCAAATCCATACCCTCAGTCTCATTCCCAGCTCTGTGGCAGTTCATTTACCACTGCCTCTTATTCTTAACTAAATAGGTATTCCGGTGGAGCACTCTGCTTTCCTTCCTTCTGTCAACCTTCTTAGCCCCCTTTCCTAGTCAATCCCCATTTCTAAGTGTCAGCTTCCATGCCCAGAAATACATTTACTTAGAGTCCCTGTGGCCACACATATTGGAATACCAGAATTTTTCACTTTCCAATACAAGGCTATCACACTTCTAAAAACCAGGGAAAGCAAACAGAAACCAAAGAACAAAACACCCAACAAAGACAAGACCAGATATCTGCACCTAGAATTGGAATCTTCTCAAACCCATGCCTAGATACTTTCATATAAACACAATAACAGGACATTATGTCGCCTAGAGCCTGGCAATTCTACCACAGTAGACCCTTAATTTTGCACCATAGTTGAAGCATAAGAAAAAGATTGTAAAATATTCTTTATGAATATGATAGAGGTCCTTAAAGCAAAATGAATAAATCACCTAAGGGAATTTATGAAAACAAGTATTTGATGGGTATAAATAAAAAGTTTAAGAACTGGAAGTGGAAATAGAATCAACAAAACCAAACTGAGGAAATCAGGAAATGAAGTGTAGGAACTTGAACAGGAACCTTAGAGGCAAGCACCACCAGTAGAATACAAGAAATGAAAGAGAAACTCAGTTGCAGGATAATTATCTTGTATACTGTGAAGATGTGCCTTTGCCAAGGTGCCTTCTGATCAGTTTAATAAAGAGCTGAATGGCCAAAAGCTAGGCATAAGAGTATAGGCAAGACATTTGATTCCCCTCTATATTGGAACAGCTCTGAGACCGGATGAGACATGAGTTTTGTTGGCTACAGAGTCCTTATGACAGTTTTGTTACCCAGTCCAAATAATAAAGCTGACAGATTTTTTTATCTGCTTAAATATAGAGCAAAAAACCCCCATCTTTAGCTGACTTATTTATGCACACTGCACATTCCATACTTTTGTTAATGCAGATACATATGTTACCTTTAGAAGTTTTGTGTGTTTTCCAAAACAAGGACCAGACACTGAAGGCAAAATTTATTGTGATAAAATTTTATCTCAGGGAAAGACCATTTAGTGCCTGAGGGCAGGCCCTAAGTCTAAGGAGAATCTAAGAAAAATCTCAGGAATGCACCTGACAAATTCTTGGTGAGGGCCAATATGCTGACTTGGAAATACAGATTAAATTTGATGATCACATTTTAGCCCTTTACTGTATAGCAGCTTTGAATTATTGGGACAAGAATGAAGAATCAGGAAAGAGGAGTTAGCCATTTACTAAAGTTATACAAGGCCCCAAAGAAGCCCTCACTGATTGTTTACAAAGATTAGCTTCAGCTGTAAATAGAATGATATCGGATTCAGAAGTTAGACAAATATTAATTCAATATTTGGCTTTTGAAAATGCTAATTCAGACTGAAAAAGGGTGATTAGGCCCTTAAAGGCAAGATTATTTCCCATAGGTGAGTGGATTAGAAATACAGCTGATATTGGCTCTGACAGTTATGGTGGATAAGAAAAATGATTTCTAGAAATTTTAAGAAAAACAAAAAATTTAGATGTTTTAATTGTGGGTCATTCTAAAAAGGCCAGGTATTTCTGGGAACAGTATTTCTTTTTTTCTAGAGATAATTCAGACAGAAGGCCCCAGCCATCTGGAGTATGCAGAAGGTATGTCAAAGGCCAACATTGGACCAATGATTGCAGACCTGCGAGGGACAGGAAAGGTAATTTTTTGGGGAAGTTTCTTGGGAGGCTTTTTGCAGGTTCCCATCTCAAATATGGTTCAGTCATTCATTGTCAGCATGGAGGAAACTGTTCTATAGAGCAGTTAAGGGACCTAATGCCTGCTGTTAAAAACTATACTGCTCTAGATGACACAACAGCTTAACTAGGTGAGACAAATTTTTCAGGAGAGACCATAAAACAAGTATTTTGGCAAATTTCTATAAATGCCCAAAGAACAAAGCTAAAAACATGGATAAATGGCAATGGTTTGACACAGGTGCAGATATAACCACAATTTTGCCAAAAGTTTGGGCATCCAGATTGTCCTCTTTAGGAGATAAATGTTCAACTTCCCAGGATTGGCACTTTATCTCAGATAAAATAAAGTCTCAGATGTGTCAAATGCATAGGACCAGAAGGACAGATAGGAAGAAAAAGCCATATATGGCTAACATAGCAATGAATTTATGGTGATGTGATTTGTTAACAGAATACCCAGATTAACATTCCTCAAATCTCAGAAGCAAACAATAAAATAATGTATGTTTTTGAGAGAAATATTAAAAGGCATAAAGAATAGTCACCAATCATTCAGGTTCTACATAAACTATTCACACAGCATCTGATCTTTCAAAGGTACTAAGAACCCCAGCTTTAAAATGATTAACTGATAAATGTATCTGGGTGGAACAATGCTCTTTAATATGAGAATAATTATAGGTATTAAAACAGTGGATACTGAAGTTGATTAAGGCTCAGTTTATTGAAGAATCAGCCTGTTATTGGAATTCTATATTTGTAACTAAAAAGAAATCTAGAAAATAGGGAATGTTAATAGATTTGAAAGCCACAAGTAAAGTAATTCAGCCAACATGCTCTGTACAGCCTGGAATTTCCCTACCTTTCTATTACCTAATATAGTAATTGATTTAAAACAATACCTTTTTTTTTTTTACTATACATTAAAAGAAATAGAATAAAAACTTTTCTTCACAGTACCTATAATAATTCCCAGATTCTTAAAAGTTATCAATGAAATTTTTCTCATGATGGATATTAAGCAGCCCCACCCTGTGTCAGCAGGTAAGACTCCTATGGCCAGGTTGTTTCACCACCCTTGCCACCCACTGGACCATAACCTCCACTTCTCAAACCCTTGGAACCCATTATCCTTTCCTTAGCCAACCATCCCTCACAGCATTAGTGACACCTAGAGGTACAGACACAATCTTCACTAATTGGAAAAGAGCATCCCCTGGAGTCACAGGCATTACTTGCACCAATTGCAGGAAGAACCAACACCTCTACCTATAATTATTCCAACCCAGATAGGTAGATGGTAGTGTAAGAATACACTCAACAACATAAGGAGCAATATGGCACCTCCAGAATCTAGTGGTTCTACAACAGCAAGACCTGAAATCCCAATGCAGATGAAGCAGAAGAAAATAACCTTAAAAATAACTTTATGAAGATGATAGAGACCCCAAAAGAGAAAATAAAAAATTTCTTTAAAGACGTGGAGGAAGAGAAAAACAAAAAATGGAATACATAAATAAATCCCTTAAAGAAAACCAAGGAAAAACAAACAGCTGAAAGGAACAGTTTAAGACTTGAAAACTGACATCGAGGCAATAAAGAAAACACAAACTGAGGGAATTCTGGAAATAGAGAATTTAGGTAAATAAACAAACTACATATGCAAACATCACAAGCAGAATACAAAAGATGGAAGAGAGAATCTCTGGCATTGAAGATACAATAGAGAAAATATAGTCAAAGAAAATGTTAAATTCAACAAACTCTTAACACAAAACACCCAGGAATATGGATACCATAAAAGACCAAATCTAAGAATAATAGGGGTAGAAGAAGAAAAAAGAATTTGATCTCAAAGGCATAGAAAAGATATTAAACAAAATTGTAAAAGAAAACTTTCTCAACCGAAAGAAAGACATACCTATAAAAGTACAAGGAGTTTTTAGAACACCAAATAGATAGAACCCGGAAGAGTCCCCTCTCCACATAATAATCAAACCATTAATTATACAGAATAAAGAAAAAAATATTAAGAACTGAAAAGGAAAAAAGACAAGTAACATATAAAGGCAGATCTATCAGAATAACACCTGATTTTTCAGTGGAGACTCTGAAAGCCAAAAAGTTCTGAACAGACATTTTGCAGAAACTAGGAGACTATGAATGCCAGCCCAGACTATTGCACCCAGTAAAACTTTTAATCACGTAGATGAAAAAAACAAGATATTTAAACAAGATTTAAACAATACCTAGCTGCAAATACAGCTCTACAGAAAGTATGAGAAAGAAAACTCCAGCCCAAGGAAGTTAGTTACATCCATGGAAGAGGCAGTAGAATACCTCACACCAGCAAATCCCAAAGTAGGGAAACACATGCATTACCACCATCACCTAATCAAAAATCAGGAATTAATAACCATGTCATTAACATATCAATATCAATGAACTAAATTTGCCTATAAAAAGACACAGGTTAAAAGAATGGCATGAAGGGATCCAGCCTTCTGCTGCATACAATAAACACATCTCAACTTCAAAGATAAAAACTACCTCAGATTCATCAGTCAAATGGACCTAAGAAACGAGCTGGTGTAGCCCATCCTAACATCTAACAAAATAGACTTCAAACTGAAATTAACCAAAAGACATGGAAAACAACATGTCATATTCATCACAGGAAAAATCCATAATATGAATCCTCAATTTTGAACATTTAAGCCCCCAATACAAGGGCATCCACATTTATAAAAGAAACATTACTAAAGCTTAAACCACACATCAAACTCTACACACAAATAATTTTAGACTTCAACATATCATTCTCATCACAGGTCTGCCAGATAGAACCTTAACAGAAAAATAAGGGAACTAACATGTTATGACTCAAATGGATTTAACAGACATCTGTAGAAGAACATTCACCCCCAAACAAGATATACCTTCTCAGTACCTCATGGGACCTTCTCCAAAATTGACCACATACTCAGTTACAACAATACAAAAAATTGGAATACCCCCCTGTACCTTATTGGATCATCATGACTTAAATTAGAATTCAACAACACAAATTACAGGAAGCATACAAACTCATGGAAATTGAACAATGTTCAACTGAATCACCATTATGTCAAAGAAGAAATAAAGACTTTCTAAAATTCATTAAAAGTGAATACACAACACACCCAAACTTATGAGATACTATGAAAGCAGTACTAAGAGGAAAGTTCATAGCACTAAGTGCCCACACAAAAAATTTGCAGAAATCTGACATAACAGCACACCAGAAATCTCTAAAACAAAAAAGAAGCAAACTAACTCAGGAGGATAGAGGACAGAAAATAATTAAATTGAGGTCTGAAATCAATAAGATAGAAACAAAGAGAACAATACAAAGAATCAATGAAACTAAGAGTTGGTTCTTTAAGAAAATCAGCAAGATAGACAAACTCTTATCCAAACTAACCAAAAGCCAGAGAGAAAATATTGAAATGGAAAAATCAGAAATGAAAAGGAGGACATAACAACAGGCACTGAGGAAATCCAAAGAATCATTAGATCATACTTTGAAAACTGTTACTTTGCAAAATTGAAAAATCTAAAAGAAGTGTACAATTTTCTGGATAAGTATCAGATACCAAAATTAAATCAAAGCCAAATAAAAATTTCAATAGACCTATAGCCCCTACGAAAATAAAGTCTCCCCCCCCCAAAAAAAAGCCCAGGGCCAGATGATTTTAGTACAATATTCTACCAGTATTTCAAAGAAGAGCTAAATGCTAATACAACTCAAATTATTCCACATGATAGGAAAGAACACACAGTGACAAATTCTTTTTATGAGACCACAGTTACTCTGATATCCAAACCACACAAAGATACAATAAAGAATAGAATTTCATACCAATCTTATGAACATTGATGCATATATACTTAATAAAATACTGAATTGAAGAATACATAAAAAAATCCACCATGATCAAGCAGGCTTTATCTCAGAGATGCAGACATGATTCAACATATGAAAATCTGTACTGTAATTCACCATATAAACAAACTGAAAGGAAAAAATGCAGGATCATCTTATTAGATGCTGGAAAAGCCTTTGACAAAATCAAATCCCTTCATGCAAAGGTCTTGAAGAGATCAGGGATACAAGGAACATAGTCAAACATCATAAAGACAATATACAGCATGCCAAAAGCAAAGAGAAAGCATTATATTAGAATGGATATTTTTGCCACATAGGCCAAGCAAGAAGATGAAGACATATCGAAAAAATTTCTGATCTGATTTTTAAAGGTAAATTAAGACTTCGCCAATTGACTGGAAAGGACGCTGCAGAAATTGTCGTGCCTTTGACTAATGAAGAAATTGAATGATTATGGGCAGACAGTGAACCTTGGCAAAAGGCTTGTAGTGACTTTTTAGGAGAGATTAATAATAAATATCCTCAAAACAGGAGAATTCGATTCATAAAGGAAACTAATTGGATCTTTCCTCATGTGATACAGGATAAACCTATTTCTGGAGCCCTCACCTTTTATACTGTTGCGAACAATTTAGGAAGGCTGGCTACAAGTCTAAAGACTTAATTAAGGTGGCTCAGAGCCCTTATAACTCTGTCCAGAAGTCAGAACTATATGCGATTATTATGGTGTTGTTGGATTTCACAGAGCCTCTCAATGTAATACTGACTCTCAATATGCAGAAATAGTTGTTTTACATATTGAAACTTCTGACTTCATTCCTGATGATACAGACTTGACCTTAACATTCATACAACTACAAGATATCATCAGAGGTAGGATACATCCTATGTACATAACACATATCAGGGCGCACACAGGTCTCCCATCGCACAGCAATACCCTCCCTCTAGCGCAGGGTAATGATGAATTAGATCGGTTGCTGATAGGAAATGTGCTAGAGGCCACAGAATTTCATGAGAAACATCATGTTAACAGCAAAGGATTAAAGAAGAGTTGTTCCATCACTTGGAATGAAGCAAATGAAATAGTAAGGAATTGCAACACTTGCTCTTTCTATAACCAACCGTCTTTACCTGCTGGAAGTAATCCTAAAGGTACACAGAGAAATGAGATCTGGCAAATGGATGTGTTTCATTTCTCAGAATTCAGAAAGATAAAATATGTACATCATACTATCGATACTTACTCTGGAATGCAATGGGCGACTGCTCTGAGTTCTGAAAATGCTGATGCTGTACTAACTCACCTTTTGGAAGCAATAGCCATAATGGGAATTCCCACTCAGATTAAGACTGACAATGCTCCATCTTACGTTTCCCAAAAAATGAAGATAATTTTTGGATACTATAATATAAAGCATATTACGGGGATACCACACAATCCCACAGGACAGGCAGTTGTGGAGAGATCTCACCGCATGTTGAAAGAGATGCTTTATAAACAAAAGAAAGAAATGAAAAACCCAGAGAGAGGTTGCACAGTGCCTTATTGACTTTAAATTTTCTTAATGCTGATGAAAAGGGAACATCAGCTGCTGAGAGACATTGGGTGATAGAGAAATCCTCTGAGTTAAATCAACCCATCTACTTCAAAGATGTGTTGACTTCTGAGTGGAAGCTGGGATATGTGCTTCAATGGGGTAGGGGTTTCGCTTTTGTTTCAACAGGGAAAGAAAAGATATGGGTACCGACAAAACTAATAAAAGTCCACTTTGAAAAGGAGTCCCTTCCTGAGGAGGAGAAGTAATTGCTCACCCCTGAAATGACAAATGGATACATGGTAAGGAAAACACATTTAACAAACCTAGGGCAGGGTCTCAGTTTCGTCTTTACAGGAAAATGGATACAACTATTTTTAAGACTAATTACTCTCCTGCAATAGAAGACAGACTGATGATTAAGGAATGTACATGATGGACTACGAGACCAACTAATACACATATGCACTACTAGGTAATCTCTCAATATTTACTGCTTTGCATCTTGCATCTACACACACACACACACACACACACACACACACACACACACACACACACACACACACACACACAAAAGTGGTCCTGATTTGACTATTAATAGGGCTGGATTTGGATTGGGAGCAAGTGGCTTTCTCCCTCTCTAAACCCAAGCATATTGGTAAAGAAATATTGGTGAAGTATTCTGTCTCATATCAGAAAAGCCACATGGTGTGAAACAGAAGACAGAATATTTAGGGACCAATATTATTGTGACTTCATCTTAAACCTCGTTTCTCTCTGTTTCTGTAACTTTCAAACATCCTGTCTGCATACAATCTCCTGAAGTCATGGAAGATATGAATATCTTTTTTGAGTATCAACAATGCTTAAGTTTTCCATTGTAAGTAACATTTCCTCCTATCAGCTATCTACAAAGAATCTGGAACCGAGATGGGGCCCCCAACGCAGCAACTCCTACTAGTGAAACAAGAATAAAAGAGAGAGTATGAGAGAGAGAGAGTAAGAGACAGATAGACAGACAGACAGAGGCCAAATTAGAAAAATCAAGAACCTGGTGCGCACCAATCAATGATTTCAGAAAATAGACATTCAAAAACGGCTGCAAGATAGCTCTCTATGATTATCCTCCAGATCACACTTCTAATTAGAATTCCAGATGGAGTTAACCACTATTTTGAGAATGGTTATAAATATATATAGTCAGTTCATTAAGATCTAACCATTGTTTTAGCTTTTACAGGATCCCAAAGAGATGCCATCACCCTTAAGTCAGCAGGAAGCAACCTTATGAAAGACTATGCCCCCTTTCCCAATAAGTTTTGTGTTCTGAGGGTTGTGGGTAATTCTTATTCTGTTAGAATAGTTTTAAGTGAAAATTGGGTGGAGGACAGAACTATAATATAGCATCAAAGATCTCTTTTGAAGAAGAGAAGAGGGATAGATACGATAGATAAAGGTAGATTGTTCTGCCTACCTATACACCATTTTAGCTAAATGTATGGGCTAAGTTAAAGACAATTTGCATTGGCATAGGTATTTGTATATTGATACAAATGTAAAATCACTTTATATGTTTAATTTTGATAATTTGTACATTTGTACAAAGTTCAATCTGAAATTGCTTTATATAACCAAAGCAACTTGTGTTTCGATATAAATCTGAATCTGTAACTATTATGTAAAATTGAATCTGTAATTGCTATATTTTATATATGCTTCTATCTCTGTTTAAAATATTTGCACATCATTGTCATATACACTATGCAATTACTACTTTCATTTAACTATACTAGATATAATGTATGATTGCACTAGTTATGACATATGCACAAGATGTTTTATATACCTCTGTTTAGATGATATATATGTATATACATGTCTAAAATGCTGTGGCCACTTTACACAGTAATATACCCCTGGCTAATGTTTGATAGTCATACTAAAAGTCATTGTTCAGGGATTGTACACCCTTTATATAGGTATTCTAATTTTTAGTACAGGGTTTATTCCTTAAGATGATAAAAACTACTGTCAACATTACTTAAGGTACCATATCCCAGTCATCTCAGATACAGGTTAGAATATCATAGATAGAGAAAAATCTTCAACCATTTCATAGACCCAGAGAATATGGCATTTAACATTTGAAATTCGGCCATGAGAGGCACGACGACTCCTGGTTTCATTGCTCCTTTCCCGAGATGGTGTTGAGCATCGAGGATACTCCATTGGAGTTTGTCCTTTTGGCTGAGAATGGCCGGTTGAGTAAGGAACTGTCCTTACCTTGATTGCTGACAGTACACACATGGTGTCCAAGCTGGATGAACAAGTTGTTGGATGTAGACTGACGAAACCTGCCTGGACAGGATAAGACAGTCCCTCCAAAACTGCCCTGCTTGTGAGAAGATCTGTCAGATACCATAGGCCTGTAGCCAATATTATAGATGCTCCAACGGTGCACAAACCAGAGGTGATTGTCCAGGTAGCTGTGTTGCTGTCCTCTCCCAAATTTTGGAAGCCAGTACTTCCATGTACTTCTGACTTTCAAGTGATATATCTTCCTTCTCAGGTCTTGAAGGGGTTGAAGAATAGGTATTTATGGTTACTAACTCATAATAATTCCTATTGTACATAGTCTTAGTTTAGAACCTTCTTAGTTAGACAAAAGGGGGAGATGTGGTGGGATTAAGGTGTCAGCAGATAAGGTCAGAAGATGCTTCTTGGACCCTGGAGGGGGTGTGGCCAACCTGGAGGGGGTTTGGTCAACCCCATTGATAAATGGTTGCTGGGACTCTCTCTTCCTGGTTCCTGGCTGCTGGCTGCTGGAGGGACAGTATTGGAATCCATTGTCCTTCCATCGTGCATCCATCGCTGGTCAATTGATTGGATATGCCAGTCCTTGTTCAGGTGCCACTATAAGCTGTTACTAATATTGTGAGTGTTAATTTATATTCTAATAAATATTAATTTTAGACTGGTGCCTTGAAAATAAAACTCCGTCTACAATTATGTTTATGCAATTCCTTTAAAATTGTAATGTGTAATTAGAAATGCAAATTAACGGTCATTTATGATGACTAAGCTTATAGTTATGTTAGTTTCTTTTATATATGTGAAGATATATTTTTATTAGATAGGTAATCTTCAAACATTTCAAAGACCTATGGAATATGACATTTAAAATATTTTAAGATTTTAGACTTTTTTGGACAGTGAGACAGGTCTGCTCCTGGCAGCACCAATCTACTTCAAGAGAAAGACGGGCATTGAAGAAACATCATATGGAATTTACTTTCATTGTGCCAAAAGTTAGCCATTGGACAAGAAACTGTTCTTGCATTGACTGCCTGACAGTATGCTGTATAAACTAGACATACAGGACCCATAGGAAAGAGAAGGCCTCTGAACTTTGGCAGAACAAACTGAGTTAGTCCTTCAGGTTCCTGCTTCACAGAGAAAACTGCCAGACATCCTTCAAGACCTGAGGAGAAGTGATTGATTAACTATGCCAGAATAGGCAGAGAAGTCCTTTAGATTTCCTGCTTCACTGAAAGGTATGTCAGAGTTTCTGGGCCTGTAGACTGAAGATGAATCCCCAACATTTTAAAGGAACTTTGGGTGAATGTCCAGGCAGATAGGTGTCATTTCCAGATTTCGGAAGATGCTTGCACTTTCTGTTTACTTGAGTAATGTTATATTCTTCTGTGGTCTTTGATGTAGATTAAATAGCTATAGTTTTCTTTTGTTACTATAAAAGGTATATTAGATATGAAACTTTAGATTCACAAGGATAAGGTAGATAATAGAATGTTTTCTTTAATTTTGCTAAATACAAATAGACTAGATATTGTAACTATAATTCTTGCTTGATAACTGTTATGTTATATGTAATTTTGCTATGTTGAAATTGAAACCTTCCTTTTTGATTAGACAGAAAAGGGGAAGTGATGTGGGTTATCTTTGTGCTGTGAATAAAGGACTGTTTTGGCCTATGTCAGGTATCTTAGTAGGCAGAGAAATCAGAGTATAGATAGGGGAATGAGGGCAGAATCATAGGGAGACAACATCCAGCCACCCAAGAATCAACATGTAAGAGTAACATAGGTAAGCCATGGGGCATGTGTCAGGATAGATGAATGAAAATGGGCTGAATTAAGGTGCAGGAGCTAGCTAGCAATGTGCATGAGACATAGGCCAAATAGCACGAAATCAGTATAAGCCTTTGTGTGATTCTGCAGGTCTGTGGTTCTGGACCACCAGCTAGGCCCTTATAAACAGCTATATTAGCAAGGACAGGGTCAAGAGCACGATGGAGATATCCACAGGGACAGCTGACTGGAGCTAATGGGAACTCACTGATTCTGGGCTGACAACTGGAGAGCCTGCATTGGTCCAATGTGGGCCCTCTGAATGAGGATGATAGTTGCTCTAATCAAGCTGTTGATGGGTCCCCTGGCTATGGAGCCCACTACCTATGGTGGGATGACTTTCTCAAGGAGAATATGGGTCTTACCTCAACTTGATATGTTAGCCTGTGTTGACTGTTCAAGGGAGGCCTTTGAGGAGTAGATGGAGGATGAGGTGGAGGTGAGGTGAGAAAAGTGGGGGGAGAGAGGGAGAATGGGAGGAAGGGGTTAAGAATAGAGAATATGTAAAATTATATTAATGTTAAAAAAATGTAAAAAAAAATTCTGAGCAAATGATATCAGGAAGCAATCAGGAATAGCTATCCTAACATCTGACAAAATAGACTTCAAATTAAAATGAACCAGAAGAGAGAAAGAAGGAGAACTTCAGTCTAGTCATGGGATGAGTTATCAAGAAGATAGTACTAAATACAATGTGCCTAACTATAGTCAACCTAATTTTATAAGATGCATAGAAATGAAATTAAAGACACAGATAAACTCAACAATAGTAGGTGATTTCAACACCCTACTTTCTCCAATAGATACATTATCTTGTAGCAGGGGGAGGAGAGTCTGTATGAGCAAGGAGATAGGGAAATTCCCTTGTGATACAGAAAAAAATTCCCATAGTGATGACTAGCTGGAGCTCTGAGGAGTTCACTGAATCAAAAACAGCCACTGGAGATCCATCAGGAAAAGGATATAGGTCCTCTAAGGGTAGGCAGCTGTCAAATGGCATGGGCAGTATATGGAGACTTGGGGGGTAGGATCAGACTGTGTTCCTGTGCATGGGCTGGCACCTTGGAGTCCATTCCCTGCAGAGGAACACCTATCCCAGTCTTGACTTTGGGATGAGGAAATCAGACTTGCATGGAGTGATGTGTGGTGCTGAGCTGACCTACCTTGGGACTTCTTGCCCTTTTGGGGAAGGGGTGGGTGGATGGGGAGGGGTGAGGCTAAAGGTTGATTGGGAAGGATTGGGAGGAGGGAAGGTAAGGGGAGCAGGGAGATGTATGGATAAAAAATGAGATTTTTTAAAATAAAAAAATAAAATAAAAAAAATAAAAGGGAGAAAAAACACAAATAAATGGGAACCTCAGAATTAAATGGCGTCGTACATCAAATGAGCTTAACAAAGCCAGGTAACTGCAGAATATTTTACCAAAGCACCAAAATATATATTCTACTAAGCAGCAGATGGAAACTTCTTTAAAAATAAATTACATGCTGTGGGCACATACACACATCTTTAAAAATACAAAGAAATTAAAACAAGTAGTCTAACAGACCATATGCAATAATACTTGACAGCAAACAAAATTTTAGCAAGCACACATGCTCATAGAGACTGAATGACTCATTATTAAATGATAAATGTGTCAAAGAAGAAATCAAGAAAGAATAATACTGGTACTACATGGAAATAAAATCAACACACCAAAATCTCAGGGACACATTAGAAACAGTTCTAAGAGGAAAATCTATATCCCCAAATTCCTAGATTAAAAACTTAGATCACAAGTAGATGGCTTTATGATACAACTCAAGAATTTGGAAAAATTAGAACAATCCAAATTCAAACCTGGTAGATAGCAAGAAATGATAAAAATCAAAGCAAAAATTAGTGAAATAGAAACAAAAAAGCAATCAAAGAATAAATGAATCTAAGTCCTGATTCTTTGAAAAGATAAAGAAAATTGACAGATGTTTGGTCTAATTAACCAAAAGAAAGTGATGACACAAAAGAATGAAAAATGAACAGGGAAACATTACAACAGACACCAAAGACATTCAGAGCCTTAAAAAGGAATACTTTATAAACCTGTACTCCATTAAGTTTGAAAACCTGAAAAATATGCATTTTTTATTCATTAAAACCACCAAAGCTAAACCAAGAAGTGCTCAACAACCTGAACAGGCTCATAACAAATGTAGAGATTAAAATACTAAAAAATGTCATCTGAGTAAAAACAACTCCAGGTCTAGATAGAGCCATAGTGTCTGCCAGATTTTTAAAGGAATCTAACCAATAATTCTAAACTATTCAAGAGAATAAAAATACAAGTATCACCCCAAACCTGTTCAATGAAGCCTGCATTACTTCAGTATGCAAACCAGATAAACACCTCCCACCAAAAGTACAGAGCAATATCTCTGAAGAATATAGATGGAAAAGTTCTTAATTAAATACAATAAGCAAATTAAATAAGGTACATATTAAGATCTTCCACAACAATAAAGTTTGTTTTATTTCAGAAATGCAGGGATGGTCTAACATATGTAAGACAATAAATAATAATAAATCAAACAAATGAACTTTAAGACAAAAATCACATGATCATCTCAACAAGTATAAGAAGTATTTGACATAATCTTCATGATAAACTTAACCATCACAATAAAAGAATGGGAATGGAAGGAACATACCTTAATTTGATAAAAGGCATATGTGACAAACTCACATGTAATTATCTAACATATAGAAAAATTTGAAATAATCTTATAAAAATCAGGAATGAGCTCTGGCTGTTTACTATCCCCATTTCTTTTCAATATAGTTCTGAAGCACTAGCCAAAAGATAAAGCAAGAGAAGGAAATTCGAGAGATATAAGTAGAAAAAAATAAAGTTATCTCTATTTGCAGATACCATAAAAGATCTTTAAAATTCCACCAAAACTATAAATAATGATTTTAGAAAAATAATAGGTCACAAAATCAACTTATAAAAATCAGTAGCCTTTCTATATACACTGACAACAAATACAGTGAGAAAGAGATCATGTCCACACTCCCACTACAATAGCATAAAAATCGAGGATGTGAATGACCTCTACAATAAAAACTTCAAATCTCAGAAGAGATTGAGAAAGATGCTAGAAACTGAAGATGACAATCCTACAAAAACACATTTATGTGGATTCAATGGAATCCAAATCAGAGTGCCTACAACATTTTCCACATAAACAAAAAAAAATTCTAAAATTCAGTTGGAACCAGAAAGGCCCTGATAGGAAAGATCAGAAAAGATTCTGAGCAATAAGAATAATACTGAAGGAAATGCCACCCTGATTTGGGAATACCTAATGCCTTTCTGAATGCTGTGAATAGCAATCTTTAAATAAAGGAGCTGTTTTGGCCCATGACAGGCATCATAGAAAAAGTAGGAGGAGGAATCAGAATAGGTAGGAGGAGCAGGGCAGAGTCAGAGAGAGAAGGAACCAGAAGCCCAAAGGAGCAACATGTAAGGAGCCATGGGCCATATGGCAGACAGATTAATAGAAATGGGTTGATTTAAGATGCAAGAGCTAGCTAGCAATGTGCCTGAGCCATAGACCAAACAGCATAAAGTTAATATAAGCATCTGAGTCATTTCTGGGGCCTGAACAGTGGCGGGGGCTAAGGGGTCTGGGGCTGCAGGTCTGTGGGTCTGGGCCTCTGGCCACCCAGGACCGAGTAAACACATTGTAACACCATCCCAGACTTCAGGATGTATTTTAGAGTTACAGTAATAACAATAATAACAAAGTGGTATGGGTACAAAAACAGGTATGTATGTAGACCAGTGGAATAAAGTAGGATATCTAAAGATGAGTATATGAAACTCCTGTGATCTGATGTTTTACAGAGTCTAAAAATGTACATTGGAAAAAAGATAGAAGCCTCAATAAATAGTGCTGGAAAAACTGGAAGTCCACTTTTACAAGAATGAATTTAAACTCATATCTATCACCCTATACAGAAATTTGTTACAATCAAATCAAAGACTTCAATTTGAATCCAGAAATGCCAAAACTTCTAGAAGATAATATAGGCAATATCTTATAAGATACAGGCACAGGACAGGATTTTCTGAGTAGAATTCAATTTCCTCAGGAATTAAGGGCAACAAGTGGGACTTAGAGGAATTAAAAAGCTTCTGAGAAGTGAAGGAAACACTCAATAGTAAAGAAGAATCCTTCAGAATGGAAGAAAAATCTTTGCTAGCGATATACTTGACAAAGTATTAGTATCCAGAATATATAAAGAACTTAAAAAGTAAAAAAAAAAAAAAAAAACAAACCAAAACCAAAACCCCAATAACCCAACTCCAAATGGTCTAGTGATCTGAATAGAGTTCTCAACAAAAGAAATCAGATTGTCTAGGGCATACCTCAAAGTATTTTGCTTATCTTTAGCAATTAGGGAAATGCAAATAAAAAATCTTTTAGATCCCATTTAATTCCAGTCAGAATGGCTAAGGTCAACAAAACAATTGAGAACAAATGTTGAGAGGTATGTGGAAAGGGGAATCTTAATTCACTGTTAGTGAGATGAAAATTGGCCCAGACACTCTAGATAACAGTATGAAGAATGCTCAAAATATTTACTGATGACCCAGATACATATGCCTAAAGGACTCAACATCAAGTTAATTCATGAAAATTTCAAAGCTAGTGAAAGTAGGAAAGTATAAATCAAAAAATGCTGACACTTATCACTGGTAGGTGATCTTGGGAAATGGCAACTCTTCTGAGAGAATAAACATGGGAGAGAGTAATCATACATATATCTACTGATATTCTCCTAGGGAGAAGAAATCGGCATGTTGGAGCCTCTTGCTGTGTAGTCTCTGTCCTTGAGGAACCAAACCAATCAGGGAGTTGACCAATTTGTATAATAATCTTCAGAGGGACACAACTTCCTATAACACTTATAGTCACCAAGACTAAGTACACTCATATCTTTCTAGAAGAAATTATTCAGGTTATTTCCTACATGTCTGGTTCTTTTGAAAAGACCTTCTACCTTTTATAACCCATGTTCTTTGAACAAGTAAGATTCAAAGGAGTTGGTCCATGGTGAGTATGTATTGCTAGACCTCTGTAGTCCAGCAGATGTTGAAGGAAATGGAGAATAAAGTGTTTGGTAGTAAGAGTATTAACTCTTCAGCATAGGTAAGGAAAACCGTGTCATTTAACAGTGCATGCTCTTATGAGTAATTTCTGGAAAGAAGAGCCATTTGAGTATTTGCTCTAAGTTGTGTTTTGACAGTGACCATTTTCATTAAATATCTATGTGGGTGAATATTTGAGGAGATTATGTGGGGTATCCCATCATAGTCTGATGCCAGGATACGTCCCTGGACAAAACAGTTTGACTTAGTTACTGCTATGAATTGTTTGTGTAGAGCCTAGCCACTCACAGAACTGTACATAATTTTCAGGAAACTTTTATCTTATGACCTCAACAGCCTAGAATAAGCTTTGACTTTTCTTTCACTCACACTTGCTTGGGCTTCTTCTGATAGAGGGTGGCCTTCCTTCTGCCCTCTAGTTTACTTTTGTACATGATACTTGCTAAACTTTCTCTCTAAGAAAGATGAGTCTACTTACTTTTATCAAAGAAACTATTTTCTAAAACCTGACTATCTATGTAGACAGCATATACATGTCAAAGGTATTTACTGTAAAGCTGGGGATGGATTCAGAGATCAAGATGCTTTACATAATTTTTTATTTAGGAAGAACTGAATGCAGGGAGTGCCTACTACCACAAATTATGCAGTTGAGTTTTCCACACTTGAGGAAACTTCAGGGGTCAGCACATTTGTAGCATATAGTTATCCAATGATTACCTTTGCTCAGAGAAAATCATATTTTTGATAGGATATCCCCTGCCAGGTATAGGGGATTATGCTTTTATTAACCATTTCTCAAAGAAGTAGACTTTACAAAATATATTCGAGTACTGTCTCTCATGTTGTGCACTAAATACTTATAGAAGGTAGAAATTGCATCAGGATCTTTGCATTCATGCCAAAATAAATGAGTATCAGGCATGAAGTAATGCCAAGAACTGCACTGGTGATTAGGGGATTGGGCATTTTGTTCTAACACAATCATTTCTTCTCTAATTTTTGAGAATCCTTTATGTAGATGCAATTAAATTTATGCCTGTGTCCACTTTTATTTTATTGTTATTTTCAGAAAAATGGATATATAAGTGTTTGAAGAAAGAGTACAAAGAACTTTGTTACATAAGCCCTGGAATAATGTGGGTGAGAAAATAAAACTGGAAGACATAGGTAAGTCTAATATTCATCCCTCTTTATATCTTACTATTTAGATTTGGAAACATTAAAGAATCATTGCTTCTCATTATTTTCTTTATTAACTTGAGTGGGTCCCCATTCTCAAGGATACTCAGTTAACAAGAAATTGACATCATTCTTCTATTTGTTCCAGCCTTTACTTATTATTTATTTTCTATCTAAGAAAGCTTGAGTTTGTCCCTTCATTTCTAATAATTTGAGTGTTCCATATTTATATGTCTGTTTTAAATCTATCTTTGTCTCCAAGCTACAAGAAAAATTATAATTCATGTGTTATTTCTTCAGTTCAAGTCACCTGACAGCCTTATGTATCACTTACACATTACTACTTCTATATGTTTATCTCTTTGTATTCTGGGATTTGTGGTCCTGGACTATTTCTGTGACATTATTCTTCACCATTCCATTTACTACTGTGCACTTAATGGAACACTTGTTTCCTTGGTTGATTCTTGCTTCTGGACCTTTCCTTTTTTTATGCTCAAAATCCTATTCTCATACCTACAGCTAGGTAATTTTTTTTGTCAGATATCTCTCCTCCTGAACTCCTTCCCTGACTTCATCATGCCAGATTGCTCAATATTCTGGATAGCCCAACTTAAGTCTTAGGTTCTTTCTGACATAGCTAAACAAAATTTTCCCAGAAATACAGAACAAGTAGATGGTTTCTTATCTGCGTGAACAACTTAAGATGATGTTATTTAAAAGGTCACAATTATTTTAAGTAGTAATTTGGTTGTTGTTTTTACTGTAGGTTGGGCTTCATGAGATAGGCGAACACTGTAGTGAACAAAACATTTTATTTGTGGTACTTGGCTAAAATCTAGGGTCCTGCAGATACTGGGCAAGCATTCTACCACTGAGCTATAACACCAGTCTATGTGGCCTCTGAGCACACAAAGCCTGTAGCATCTTGACCCTCTGCTTTACATTTCACATTAAGGTTGATTCTTTCTGCTTGTTTTTTTGTCACATTATTACAATTTTTACTAAACCTTTTAATTATTCTTGTTTTTAAATTTGATTTGAAGAATCAGTATTTGATTATCCTGAAAATAAAAACATGCTTCTGGATGAATACATTCTTACTGTAATCATTTGTGGAAAAGATTATTTTTAAAATAAAAAATGGAGTGTGTTCAATAAGTTTATATGCAAATAAAAGGATGAAGAATATGAGTATTGAGGATTTCCAAAGATAGAAGTTTAGAAGATAAATATTTTAATTTTATTTTAATATTAACCATCACTATGTAATTTTTCATAAATGTCTTCTAGCATTCAATTTCCATATTTATTTCTCCAATTACCTTTCTTTTAATTGCAAGAGATTTAAGAAAGAACCAGAGGGTCATGTGTTGATGATTCAGGAAAAAGGCTACTGTTGATGATTTTATAGGGGAAGATACCTGGTGAGATTACATAAAAGTATTGATTCAACGACAAATAGAATAACTGTTGGAATATGCAGGAGTAAATGTTGGGGAACAAATGTGCTATTGAGAATGATTGAATGGCCTGGGTAATAAGAAGAAACATGTTTTCTATACCTTTCCTCCTCTCTTGTCTTTCTATAGTAGTCTTCTTTAGAGATAGAGTTGTTGAAGATTTTGGAGGAACAGATGCTCTGATTATAATGAAATACTACAGAAGAGGAAAGTTATTTGTCCATATGTTCACTGATTCATTAATTCAGCTACAAAAGAGCATAAAAATCTTCCTCCATGTCAAAGGATCAGCTGGTGTTGAGACCTGATGGAATTGAGAATCACCTAGACAACCGAGAACTGTATTGAATGTATAAAAACAGACAGACATTAAGAAGATAAGGTTTTTAAGAGAAGAAGGTAAATTTAAAAGCAATGGCTACAGAGAGGATCTGATCATGTTCACAAAGGGCAAACTTTCTGAATGATCAGGATTTAGTGTAACTGCTGAAAAGAGTTGAGAAGTGAGACTGGAGATCAGAGTGGATCCATCATAAAGAATTTTTAGCACTTTAGAAACTTTTTACTTTGGCCTGAAAAATTTCAGGGTTTCTCTGGTCTTCATATGGTTTAACTTTTTAGAGTTAGTGGTTCTAAGTAGAGATGAGAAAATGGGCCAAAGGGTTTCCCAAAGGGTTGGTTAACACCCTTCAAGACAGTCTTTATAACAAATGAGAAAATGTTGGATGACTAAGTTCTATAATAGTAAAATCTTTATGCTACCTTTCATCTCAATAAATAAAAGACAGAGAATTTAGAGATTGTGTGGTGTATGTTTACCACTCTTTTCTTCTCATAGTTGTGTAGCTGATATGCCAACAACATGAAAGTAGAAAACCAAACAAGTATTTTAGAATTTTTACTTATGGGGTTTTCCCAAGATTCAGAGTATCAACCCATGCTATTTGGACTGTTTCTACTCATGTTTTTGATCACTGTGCTTGGGAACCTGCTCATTATCCTTGCCATCAGTTCTGACTCCCACCTCCATATTCCCATGTACTTCTTCCTCTTCAACCTGTCCTTTTCTGACATTTGTTTCATCTCTACAACCCTTCCTAAGATGTTGATGAACATCCAGACACAGAGCAAGTCTATCACCTACGCAGGATGCATCACCCAGATGTATTTTTTCATGGTCTTTGGAGGCATGGACACATTTCTCCTCACTGTGATGGCCTATGACCGATTTGTGGCCATCTGCCACCCTCTTCACTACCCAGTCATCATGAATCCCCAACTATGTGGCCTACTGGTTCTTGTGTCCTGGTTTATCAGCTTCTTATACTCTCTAATTCAGAGTCTGTTGATGCTGCGACTGTCTTTCTGTACCAATCAAATTATTAGACACTTTTACTGTGAACTTGCTCAAGCCCTCACTGTAGCCTGCTCAGACACATTGCTCAATCATATCCTCCTTTATATCATGACTTGTATTCTTGGCTTTGTTCCTCTTTCAGGGATTCTTTATTCTTACTCTCAAATTGTATTTTCTATTCTGAGAATCCCATCAACAGATGGAAAATATAAGGCATTTTCTACCTGTGGGTCTCATCTATCAGTGGTTTCATTATTCTATGGGACAGGTCTTGGTGTGTACCTTAGTTCTGATGCCAGTTCCTCTTCTTGGAAGGGCATGGTAGCCTCAGTAATGTATACAGTGGTCACCCCAATGCTGAATCCTTTCATCTATAGCTTGAGGAACAAAGACATTAAGAAGGCCTTACAAACACTTTTTGTTAAGTGATAAGATTTTAGGTTTCTGAGATGTCAGAAGTAAAGCAATGGGCTAAAGAAAATCTGCCTCTTAATCATGTATAATTTTTATTTAGTTTGTTCTTGTCTTGACAAAGTTATGCAGTGGGTACTTTTATCTGAAGTATTGTGATGCCTCCTTTGTCATCCTCATTTTTATCCTGCTCCTTTTTATATGACACATTTCTTTATTTCTGTATAATGTTTACATTTCTGTAAGTCAATACAACCATTCAAGTACCAATGCATGATCTGTTTAACAAAGGTTGTAAAATGGTTCATTTATAGAACTTAAGTCAATGTATAGCTATCAATACCTGTGGCTATAAATGATACATTAATTAGGCACATACTAGAATATATGTTACTTGTAGATAGTTTCTTCCTGTACAGGCTGGAAATTACCATGAAAGTATGTAGTCACCACTTATAAGTCATTGCTGAGATTTTATACCTCAAAATTTCCATGAGAGAGAAAATTTGATCTTGCTACTACATAGTAAAATGGTCTATGATGTGGACATTTTCCCTGATGACTTTTAAGTTAAAATATTATAACCAATGTTGTTTTATTAAGAATGAAGGAATTAGAAAGCAATTAGATTTATCCTTGATGGTGCCCTTAGAAATAAAGCTTCTTATAGAAACAAAAGACCCCATGGAGCTATCTTGCCTCTTCTACTATATAAAAATATAATTAAAAAGAGGGCACAATCTATGAACCAGAAACTTGGCCCTCAGTAGACATCCAATCTGTCATTTCTTAATTTTAAATTTTACAATCTCCAAAATTGTGAAAAACAAATTTTTATTACATATGAAGTTTGTTATACCATTCTTAACATATTATTCCCTATGAATAGAGGACATAAAGTAATCTTGAAACTGGAAATGCTTATAATGTCTCAAGCAATGTCAGAGATGTACTCTATTGGGGAGCAGTACTTAGAAAATCTCTGTAATAAAATGGAAACAATTTATATAAGATATCACTGTAGATGTGCATGTAGCTACTTAGGAGAAGTATCCAAACATCTGTTAGATTCCATTGTTACTACTTGTATAATGTTCTATGGATGTTTCTCAGTTCACCTGTGAAAAACTGCTTTGCTCTTGGATGTCAATACCACCACAAATGGATAGAAGGCTGCTGCTTGGATTGAAGAAGATTAAAAGAAACCAGTTACTTCATTGAGATAAAGTGTGTTGTATTTGCCATTTATTTACTTATTTATTTATTTTTATCAAATACAATGGTGTTGGCTGATGCTGTGCCCATATGATTAACAAAAATAAAACAGGAAACTAGCCTAATAAGGTTATGCTTCTGTAAAAAATCATTAAGAAAATTGAAAATCTAAGCCGATCTGTTTTAGGATTACAGTTCATAGTCTATCAGCCAGGGATTCAGAGTAGAAAGCTGGAGGCAGGAACTGATCCTAAAACCATGGAAAAGTGCTTTCTACTGGCTTTCTCCTCCAGCTTGCTCAGCCTGATTTCTTTTTTTTAATGCATTATATTTTAGTACATTTTAAATTAAAATAATTATATCACTTCTTCCATTTTTCTTCCCTCCAACCCTTTACTGTCCTTTATCTCCAAGCCATTTCATGCATTGCCAAAATCCCCTTCAAATTAATTCATGGCTTTATTTTCTTTGATTATTATTGTTTTACACACACACACACACACACACACACACACACACACACACACACACACCCCACACCACACTACACACTCTGAGTTAGCTTGGCATGGTTTGTGTGTATATGATTTCAGTGCTTATCATTTTGCATTGGATAACTAATTAGAGGGGATCATTCTTAGGAGAGTTTAATTCTTCCCCTTAATACTCATTAGGTGCCTTTAGTTTTTTGTCCAGGTGCAGGACCCTGTGAGATTCCCCATCTATGTTAGCATATCTGTTGTTACTGTTCAGGTTTTGTTTAGGCAGTCATATGGCTAAGGTATCATAGGTGTATGTTTTCTGTCATTCCTAGGAGTCACCATCTCACAGTAGATTTCTTGGTCTCCTGGTCTCATTATCATTTTCCCTCTCTTCTTGTTCCCTTGGGCCTTACATACAGGAATTGTGTTGTATCCTTTGGGACCATTCTTTCCATGATCCCCAAATCTTTGCATTATGACTAGTTGTAGTTTTTCTGTAATTGTTTTATTTTCTACAAATTTTTAATGAATTTAGAAACTATGTTTGAGAACTGGCTTGAACAAATGAGCATTTTATTGCAGTAGAGCACTGATACATTTCCTGACTTTTTAAAAAAGCAATGAGGACCAACTAGCTCACTGTCCACAGTGATCTGGGCCCTCCCACATTTATCATCAATTAATAAATGCACAAGAGATACAACTACAGGTGAATCTGGTTGAATTTTCTCAATTAAGTTTATCTCTTCCAAAATGACTCTACTTTGTGTCAAGTTGTCATAAAACCAGTCTGCACACCAGAAAAATAATTCACCTTCTTTTTACTTGTCCAATTCAGTAGTTCAGGATCTGAGTTGCAACTGTGGGTGCAAGAAGAATGGATGATTCCAAAGCAAGAGAGAGAATGTAGCTATAACTTTAATACCTTTGTCTGAATTTCTAAGGGCCTTAGTAAGTAGAACATGCCTTCACACCTTCTTGTAGATTTGATTTAACCATGAATGTACCTTATTACCAAGTATTTATGATAGTTTACACATTCTGTATCAGTGTACTTTACACTGTATGAACAGGGTAGTTTTAAAGGAAGTGTAGGTAATATGAACCAGCATGGTGACCCAAGCTAGTACTTTTTCTAGTGGTGGAAAAGACTTATTTACAATGAATGAAAAATTAAAAAAGGGAACTTACAGCTGAGGACCAAGAAATGAATATTTGAGTTATGTGGTAAGGTCAATTCATTATTAATTTAGTGCCAGAATTTACATCTATTAGCCATGGGATTAATTAACTTTTAAATATCTTAATATTCTGTTGTGGGACATTTGGACACTGTGTGAAGGTATATTGCTGTGACTAGTGCAATAAAAAGCTGAACAGCCAACAGCTAGGCAGGAGGTACAGGCAGAATTTCTAGGGAGGAAAAGGAAGAGATTAGGAATCTAGGAATATAGGAGATGCCAGGATACATGGAGAGGAAACAGAAGGTATAAGTTGGAAGAGAGGTAATACCATGTGGAAGAACAAATGGGTAAATATAGATGAAGATTTTCTGTGTCCCATCACTCCTACATAACCATTTAGAGACTTATTATTAATTATAAATACTCATCCAATAGGTTATGCTTGTTACTAACTGCCAATGCACAATGTAGAAAAAATATTTAGACCTTTAAAAGCAAGGTCAGCACCTTTGGAGGACTGGATTCGTGAGACAATTAATCTAGAGTCTTATAACAGTGATGATAACTGGGTAGGAGAGCTTATTTCAAGAGGTATAAGAAAAAATTAAAATGCCAAATGTTATAATTGTGGAAGGCAAGGTCACATAAAACAAGATTATAAACAAGGCATTCCAAGAAAAAGTGCTTTTGATATGAATAATCTCAAGAGAACACCCCTCCCTTCTGGAGTATGCAGAAGGTGTGGAAAAGAAAGACATTGGACTAATGAATGCAGATCAACAAATGACAGACAAGGTAACTTTCTGCCCTTGGGAAATGCACCAATGGGGCTTTCAAAAGCCCCCAGGTCAGGTGACTTTCTGCCCTCAGGAAATGCCCCAAGGGGCTTTTTAAAAGCCCTCATATCAAACCCAATCCAGTCTTATCCTGCCATTGTGGAGGAAACACCTTCCCAGAACAATTAAAAAGATTAAAACCTATTTTAAAAAGACACACTACAGGAAATGATAGAAAATCTACAGAAAAGAAAACAAATTCAGGAAAAATTATAAAGCAAATATTTTGGCAAACTTCTACCAATGAACAAAGGCCAAAATTAAAAGTACAAATAAATGATGTTATTATTGAAGGCTTATTGGACACAGGCATGGATGTATCAATAATTTCACCAGAGTCATGGCATTCAAGTTGGCCCCTTCAGGAGGTAAATGTTCAGTTTTTGGTATTGGATCATTGTCCCAGGTAAAATGGAGTGCAAGATGGCTTGCGTGTGTAGGACCAGAAGGACAGAGAGGAGTATTAAAGCCATATGTGGCTGACAGTGCTATAAATTTATGGGGACAAGATTTACTACAACAGTGGAACACACAGATTAATATTCCTCCAAACACAGAAATAAGCCATAAACTAGCACATGGTTCTGGAAGAAACATTAGAAGATATTATGAGAAACAGTCACAGACCATTCGGGTTATAGAGAAACAAGGCAAAACAGCTACTGATCTTTCAAAAATACCCACATCACTACCTCTAAAATGGCTAACAGAGAAGCCTATATGGGTTCATCAATGGCTTCTAACAAAAGAGAAATTGCAGGTCTTAGAGCAGCTGGTACAGGAGCAATTAAATGCTCAGCATATAGAAGAATCAACCAGCCCTTGGAATTCTCCTGTATTTGTTATTAAGAAGAAATTTGGAAAGTGGGGAATGGTAACAGACCTAAGGGTGATAAACAAAGTGATCCACTCTACAATATGGGATTCCTTTGCCTTCTCTGTTACCCAAAGAATGGCCTATTATAGTTATTGATTTAAAAGACTTTCTTTAAAAACAATACCTTTACAAGAACAAGACAAAGAAAAATTTACCTTTACAATAAATTTTCCTTTATAATAATTCCCAGCCTGTAAATAGATTCCAGTGGAGGGTCCTCCCTCAAGGAATGCTGAATAGCCCTACTCTGTGCCAGTATTTTGTACAAAAGCCAATAGAACAAATACATAACAAATTCCTACAATATATAATTTATTATTACATGGATGACATCTTGTTGGCTGATTCAAATATAGATACCTTAGAAATTCTTTTTGAAGAAGTGAAAAGAATTTTTCCTGCTTGAGGATTACAGATTGCCCCAGAAAAAATACAAAGAGGGCATTTCATTAATTATTTAGGCTATAATATAGGCCAACAAAAAATTAGACCTCAAAAGGTACAAATCGGGAGAGATAGATTGAAGACACTTAATGATTTTCAAAGACTACTAGGAGACATTGCCAACTTATGACCCATTATTAGAATTAAAAATGATGAACTAGATAATTTGTTCAAAACCTTAAATGGTGATAAAGACTTAAGTAGTCCAAGAGAATTGTCACCTGAAGCTGAGAAAGAATTGGCTTTTGTAGAAGAGAAATTACAGGAGGCACATGTAGATCGTGTGGATCCAGACCTTAATTGCATGCTAGTTATCTTGCCCTCTAAGCATTCTCCTACAGGAATTTTAATGCAAAGGGAAAATGTTATATTGGAATGGGTATTTCTTGCACATAAACTGAGTAAGAACTTAAAGACATATGAGGAAAAGATTTCTGAACTTATTTTTAAAGGAAAATTAAGACTTCATTAATTGACAGGAATGGACCCAGCAGAGATTGTTGTACCTTTAACTAATGAAGAAATTGTCCAATTATGGGTAAAAAGTGAACCTTGGCAAAGAGCCTGCAGTAATTTTTTTTGGGAGATATTAACAACAAATATCCTCAAAGCAAAAGAATTGAATTTCTAAAGAAAACTAATTGGATTCTCCCTGTATTTTATGAGATAAACCAATTTCTGGAGACCCTACATTTCATACTGATGCAAAGAAATCAGGAAAGGCAGGTTACAAATCAGAACATATAAGTAAAGTGGCTCAAAGCCCTTATAATTCTGTTCAAAAGTCAGAATTATATGCTATTGTTATGGTATCAATGGACTTTACTGAACCTCTTAACATAGTCACTGACTCTCAATATGCAGAAAGAGTTGTTCTACACATTGAAATGGCTGATTTTATTAATAATGAATCAAAATTAACCTCATTATTTATTCAGTTACAAGTAATAATCAGGACTAGAAATCATCCCTTCTATATAACACACATTTGATCCCATACGGGTCTGCCAGGTCCGTTAGCACAAGGTAATGATGAAATTCATAAATTATTAATAGGAAATGTACTAGAGGCCTCAGAATTTTATAAAAAAACATCATGTCAATAGCAAAGGATTAAAAAAAGATTTCTCTATCACTTGGCAACAAGCCAAAGAAATTGTAAAAAGGTGTCCCACCTGTTCTTTCTATAACTAAACTCCATTGCTAGTAGGAAGTAATCCTAAAGGCATATGTAGAAATGAAATCTGGCAAATGGATGTATTTCATTTTACAGAATTTGGGAAATTAAGATATGTCCATCATACAATAGATACATTTTCAGGATTTCAATGGGCAACTGCCTTGAGTTCAGAAAAGGCTCATTCTGTAATCACACATTTGCTAGAAGTTATGGCCATCATAGGAATACCTGTACAAATTAATACTGACAATGCTCCAGCATATGTCTCTAGTAAAATGAAACAATGTTTTGCTTATTATAATATAAAGTATATTACAGGAATATCACACAATCCTACAGGGCAAGCAGTCATAGAGTAATCAAACTGAACTCTAAAGGATATGTTAAATAAACAGAAAGGAATAACAAAGACTCCCAGAGATAGACTACATAATGCTTTATTAACTTTGAATTTTCTCAATGCTAATGAAAAAAGGAACAACAGCTGCTGAAAGGCATTGGACTATAGAAAAAACAGCTGAACTAAATCAGCCTGTTTACTTCAAAGATGTCCTAACCTCTGAATGGAAGCTAGGGTATGTGCTACATTGAGGAAGAGGTTTTGCTTTTGTTTCCACAGGTGAAGAAAAGTTATAGATACCATCAAAATTAGTAAAGACTTGATTCAAACCAGAGAAACTTCATAAAACTAAGAATTAATAGCGCATCCACCCATATTACAATTCTTTAAGTTGTAAGAAAAAACAAAGGATTGGAGCAGGTTTCTGTTTTTGTCTTTACAGAAAACTGTATATACCCATCTTCAAGAGGTTAAAAGACCTTGGACATCTAGATGTCTAAAGCAAAAAGGGAGGCTATCCAGAAAATCTTACAAGCAAAATAATATGGTAACTATTGGTACCAGTATACTTCATAGGTTAAAATGTCATTGCTAAACTTCTACAATTTTTTTTTGTAAGTTGAAGTCTATGTTTGAGTATAATTTAAAGCTGGCTTTAGAGTTGGAGTGTGGCTCTCTCCTTCTCTAAACTCAAGCATACTTGTTAAAGGAAAATACAAGATCTTTGTATCATATCAGAAGAGCTACCTGATATGGGACAGAAAAATAAAAAAAAAAGGGACTATACTATTGTTACTAATCCTATGCTGAATAAATCATTATATATTTAGTTTCCTGTACATTGTGTTGGGTTTTAGTCTCTTATCAGTTTTCTGCAGTGATCCAGGACAAGGCCTAATTGCGAACTTGAAGTATGCAAAAGGAAAATGGGGCCCCACAATGATGGTTTCATATGAACTCTGACAAAGCCACTAGGCTGACAAACACCAATCAAAGATTAGATTTGGACTACAAACTTCTCAGGACAATTTTGAGGTGGCTTGCTGAGATGAACCAGCTTCACAGACTACTATAGCCAGGACTTGAGACAAGCTGTGCACTTTCCTGTAATGCAGAGACTGGACAACAAATGATGCAGCTACTTATTTCAGGACTTGACATTTAACAAAACTTTTCTTTTCAGGATCCCCAAAAGATACCATAGCCCCCAGACAGCAGAGAGTAAATTTAAAAACATGATGCCCACATTCCCAAGTGGTGGGGTGGGTTGGTTTTGGTTGTTCAATGGGTTATGGATGATTGTCATTGTTTAGGTTAATTGGTTAAAATTGTTAATAGTTATGGTTAGAGAAAAGTTGAACAAGAATGCTTACACTCAAGATTTGTGTTTATAAATAATAGAAAGAAAAAGGGGATGCAGATATATAGGATATAAGGATAGATTATTAAATATTTTAAAAAGATTTACTAGCTTTAAATATTTTACATTGCATTGGATTTCTGTATATTGTATAGAAATTGTGTATATTGAGATTAATTGTGTTACTGTACAAATATCTCTATGCTTGTTCAAGGTAGTATACTTTTTCAGTTCATCTAATATTGTAATACAAGTTGCTAGTCCATGAAAGTTTTTATTACCAATTAATTAGAATATAAAGCAATGCAAGTTAGTAGCTAGACATTACATTCACACATAGTCATGTTAGATATGTTTCCAAGATCAAACAAATATATTTTAGATGACCAGCTCTTCAAACACTTTAGAGATATGACATTCAAAATATTTTAAGAACTTAGACTTTTCTGGACAGTGAGACAGGTCTGCTCCTGGCAGCACTAATCTACTTCAAGAGAAAAATGGGCATTGAAGAAACTCCATATGGAGTCTACTTTCTTTGTGGCAATGGTTAGTCATTGGACAAGAACCTGTCCCTGTACTGACTGCTTGACAGTATGATGTTTAAACTGGACATGCAGGTTCCCTCGGAAAGTGACCTTTGAACTTTGACAGAACAAGCTGAGATGGCCCTTCAGGTTCCTGCTTTTCAGAACAAAACTGTCAGAGATGGCCTGTGGATGGTGTGAGGTTGGTAGTGGCACCTGACATAACAAGCCCAGGTCTTCCCAGAGTCGGGTTGCTTGGGAATGTGGCCCAAAGTGGGTGGTAAACTCCATCGAAGGCTAAATACCAGCATGAGACTGATAGCCAACAAGAACCATAAGGGAAAGTTGAAAAGAACTTTGAAGAGAGAGTTCAATGTTTAGGACACAAAGAGAAGTGACTGAACTACACCAGAATGGGCAGAGCAGACTTCCTGCTTCACTGAGATGAAAAGAGACTCTGGGCCTGTAGGCTGAAGATGGATGCCCCAACTTTATAAAGGAACTTTGTGTGACTGCTCAGGCAGATAGGTGTCCATCTCTGTTATTTCTAGTTTTTGGAAGTTGCTTGCACTTCCTGGTTATTTGGGTAAATATTATTTCCTTCTTGGGTCTGTGAGGTAGTTGAAGATGAGATAGTTATAGTTACAGTTTTCTAATGACAGTTTTAGAAAAGAAAATTTGAAGTTAAAGTTTATAAGTTTTAGAGATATCAAAATAATAGCTTTTAGTTAGAAAAGGAAGTGAATTAGGTGTAATTCTTTGGACTCATCAAAATAGGATAATTAATGAAATATTTTCTTTAAATTGTCAATTGTTAATGGACTGGACATTACTCATTTATTGTTTGTATATATTGTACATAATTATTATATATGGTTTTTCATATGTTAGCTATAACCTTTTTTTTAAAAAAATTGACAGAAAGGGACTATGTGGGGATTTAATAAAAGCTCCAGAAGTTTTGGAGATATCAGAGGGATCTAACCACAGTCAGTCTAGGAGGATCAGAGAGTGATGATTCACACCTTTAATCCCAGCACAGGGTGTATCCTGGAAGTGGTGACCTACGCTCTTAATCCCAACTGAGTCCGAGGTCATTTTAGATTACAGACGGAATTCCAGGCTTCCAGGCATGCAGTGGTGGGGCCATGCCTTAATTTACCAAGAGAGTATTTAAGGCTTAAGGTGGGCATAGAAAGGAAAGGAAGACAAGAGAAGCCAGGCTGAGGAAGCTGGAAGACAGCTGGGTAAGATCTGAATGTGGTGTTTATTCTCTTTAATATCTCTGACTTTCTCAGAGATCTATCCCCGAGTCTCATTTATTCGTGTAACAACTAAGTCTTATAACTTAAATTAATTCATATTTTTTTAAATTTACCCTCTGCCATGTAGAGGTATCATCTTTCAGCATAGCATGTTTATCTCCTGTTTCTTCTCTGTCTCCTCATGGCTCCTCAAACCTCAACTCTTTTTCCCTGGGCTCTCTCTGCTACAAAGTCCTGCCTACTACTGACCAACCAGCTTTTTATTAACAACGATTATTCTACAGCAGGTTAATTTAAGTTATAAGAGTTAGTTGAGATAAGCCTAAATTATAGTCGGATATTTCATAATTAATAAGAAGTTTCCATGTCATTATTTGGGACCTGGCTGGTAGAACAGAAAAAGACTCATTAATATGGCATCTAACATGAAGAATTGAATATCCATATAGGTCTGAGAAAGTGTTCTCTCAGGAAGGCTTGATGCCCTGCTGTACAGCCAAGCACTTGAGCAGCCAGCACTGAGTAAAACAAATTCCCATGGCTGAGAGGTAAATGCAGCTTCTGTTAGTGCTGGCATGAGGCTAGGCTCTCAGAGAATCAGGAGAGGTTGAGTCAGATGCCAGAGCCACATGGTATTAGCCTAGCCATTTAAGCTTTGGCTCATATAGTCAGAGAAAGGTTGAAAACATGCAAAAAGTCAGGCCCAGGCTGAAAAACACACTGAAGTGATTACAGTGTGTCTAAAATATGTTTAGGTGGGGACTGAAGAGATCACTTATTCATTAAGAGCACTGGCTTATTTTCTAGAGACCTTGAGTTTAATTCCCAGTAACCATATGGTGGCTAACAACTATCTGTAGTAAGATCTGGTGCCCTATTCTGGTCTGCAGACATACATGCAGGCAGAACACTGTATACATAATAAATAAATATATAACAAAAATGTGCTTATATGCTGAAGAAAAAAGAAATAGATATAGCCATAAAAATAGTTTAAAAGTAGTAAAATGTTTAAAGAAAGAGCAAAGTATTGTTAAAAAATAAGCCATGTAAGGATGGGAAATACACTCGACATCAGAATTCTGTATAGTGGTTTGTCAACTTTGAAATTTTTAAATGCATGAACAAAAACAGTAGCTGTTGAGAGACATTGAATTATAGAAATTACCAAATTAAACCAACATATATATTGGTCAGGACTGCTGGCTTCCCAAATTACCACACAGAAACGTATATTAATATAAACAATTGGCCAATAGCTTAGGCTTGTTACTAACTAGCTGTTTTTTCTTGGTTTAATTCATTCATTTTTTTATATAAGAAAATTTTAAGTTTTTTAACATACCAATAACAGATCTCCCTCTCATCTCTTCTCCCACTCCCCCCTAGCCTTACCCCTACCCATCTCCCATCCCCTCCACCCAAAGGGTAAGGCCTCCAGTGGGGAGTCAGAAAAGCCTGGTACAGTTAAGGCAGGCCAAATACTCTCCCCTTCCATCAAGAGTGTGCAAGGTGTTCCACTATAGGTAATGAGCTTCATGCTTCATACATAGATCTTGATCTCACTTAAACAGACCAAGCTACACAATAGGCTCCTGTATGCAGAGGGCCTTGTTCAGTCCCATGAAGCCTCCACAGCTGTTGGTCTAAAGTTTGTGAGTTCTAACTAGCATGGTTTAGTTGTCTCTGTAGAGTTCCCCATTATGATATTGACCCCCCTTGCTCATATAATTCCTCTTTTTTCTCTCTAACTGGACTCCTTGAATTTGGCCTGGTGCTTGACTGTGGATCTCTGCAGCTGCTTTCATCAGTTACTGGATGAATTCTCTATGACAACAGTTAGGGTATTCACAAATCTGATTACCAAGGTATGCCAGTTTAGGCACCCTCTCCACTATCATTAATAGTCTAGCTAGGGTCATCCTCACAGATTCCTGGAAACTCCCCTAGCACCA
This sequence comes from Phyllotis vaccarum, assembly GCA_033318265.1. Classification (NCBI taxonomy): domain Eukaryota; kingdom Metazoa; phylum Chordata; class Mammalia; order Rodentia; family Cricetidae; genus Phyllotis; species Phyllotis vaccarum. The sequence continues at coordinate 109,287,953 of JARWLC010000012.1, forward strand.
GGTTTCTTTGTAATCCCATGATGTCTTCCTCTATAAGATATCTTTCATTTTTCTCCCATTCTATCCCTGTTCCAGCCAATCACTCAGTTTTCTCATGCTCTTATGCCCTCCCCTCCCCTCTATTGCCTCCATCATCCTCAGTTTACTCAGGAGATCTCATCTATTTCCCCATACCCAGGTGATCCATGTGTTCGTATTAGGGTTCTTGTTAGCTAGCTTTTTCAGAGTTGTGGGTTTATTCTTTGCTTACTTCTAGTATTCCCTTATGAGTGAGTACATACCATGTTTGTCTTTCTGAGCTGGGTTACCTCACTCAGGTGATATTTTCTAGTTCCATCCATTTGCCTGCAAATTTCATGATGTCATTGTTTTTCATTGCTGAGTAACACTCCATTGTGTATATATATCACATTTTCTTTATCCATTCTTTTGTTGAGGGGCACGCAGGTTTTTTCCAGGTTCTGGATATTACAAATAATGTTGCTATGAACAAGTATTGAGAAAGTATACTTGTGGTATGATTGAGTATCCCTTGGGGATAAGCCCAAGAGTGGTATCATTGGGTCTTAAGGTAGATTGATTTCTAATTTTCTAAGAAGTCACCCGACTGATTTTCAAAGTGACTGTAAAAATTTATCCTCCCACCAAGAGTGAAGTGTTTCTCTTACTCCACATTCTCACCAACATAAGCTGTTATCAGTGTTTTTGACCTTAGTCATTCTGACAGGTGTAAGATGGCATCTTAGAGTCATTTTGATTAGTATTTTCCTGATGTCTTTCAGCCATTTAAGCTTCTGTTGAGAATTTTTTGTTTAAATATGTAGCTCATTTTAAAATTTGATTGCTTGGTATTTTGATGTCTAGTTTTTTAAAAAATATATTTTTGAGGTCAACTCTCTGACAGATATGATTGGTAAAGATATTTTACCATCTATAGGCTGCCTTTTTGTCTTGTTTACCATGTCCTTTGTTTTACCAAACTGTCTAAGTTTCATAAGGGCCTCAGTTATTAATTTTTACCATGTATTTGTGTTACTTGTGTTATATCTAGGAAGTAGTCTTTTGTGCCAATGCATTTAAAGCATCCAATGCTTTCTATTTTACCTTCTATCAGGTTTACTGTAACTGAATTTATATTGATATCTTTGACCCACTTGGACTTGAGTTTTGTGCACTGTGATAGATATGGACCTTTTTGTAATCTTCTACATGTTGACATCCAATTATGCCAGTACCATCTGTTGAAGATGCTTTTTTCTCCATTGTACATTTTTGGCTTTTTTGTTAAAAATTAGGTCTTTAGAGATGTACAGATTAATGTCTGGGTCTTCAATTTGATTCCATTGATCTATTATGCCAATACAAAGTGGCTTTATTACTATAACTCCTTATTGTATCTTAAAGTCAGGGAATGGTGATGTCTCTGAAGTTACTCTTTGTATAAATTATTTTAGATATCCTGAGTTTTTTGATTTTCCAATATGAAGTTGAGTATTGTTCTTTTGAGGTCTGTGATGAATTCTGTTGGGAGTTTAATGGTAATTGCATTGACTCTGTAGATTGCTTTTCGTAAGATTTTCATATTCATTATTTGGTTGTACCTATCCAAGAGCATGGGAGATCTTTCAATTTTCTGATATCTCTTTCAATTATTTCTTTCTTCAAAGACTTATAGTTCTTGTCACAGGTCTTTCATTTGTTTGATTAGAGTTATTCCAATGTATTTTATATTATTTGTAGCTATTGTAAAGGGTAATGTTTCTCTTATTTCTTTCTGAGCCCATTTATCATTTGTATATAGAAGAGTTATTGATGTTTTTGAGTTAATCTTGTATTCCACTACATTAATGAAGGTGGTTATCAGCTGTAGGAGTTTCCTAGCAGAGTTTTTGGGGTTACTTATATATACTATTATATCATCTACAAAAAGTAAAAGTTTGACTTTTTCCTTCCAATTTGTATTCCCTCAATCTCCATTTGTTTTCTTATTGCTCTATCTAGACTTTTAAGAACTATAGTCAATAGATATGGGGAGAGAGGACAGCCCTGTCTTGTTTCTGATTTTAGTGGGATAACTTTGAGTTTCTTTCCATTTAATTTGATGTTGGCTCTCGGCTTGCTATAATTGCTTTTATTATGTTTAGGTATGTTTCTTGTATCCCTGATCTCTCAAAACCATTATCAAGAAGAGGTGTTGAATTTTGTTGAAGGCAATTCATCATCTAATGAGATGGTCATGTGTTTTTTTCCTTTCAGCTTGTTTATATGGTGGATTCCATTGACAGATTTTCATCTGTTGAGCCATCCATGCATTATGGAATGAACCATACTTGAATGGGTGAATGATTTTTTTTGATGTGTTCTTGGATTCAGTTTGCCAGTATTTTATTTAGTATTTTTGCATCAATGTTCATGAGGGAGATTGGTCGATAATTCTCTTTCCTAGTTGTGTCTTTGTGTAGTTTGGGTATCAGGACAAATATATTTTCATCAAAAGAGTTGGAAATGTTTCTTTTGTTTCTATTGTGTTAAACAATTTGAGGAGTATTGATATTAGTCATTCTTTAAAATTGTGGTATAATTCTGCACTGAGACTATCTGGCCCTGGGTTGGGAGACTTTCAATAACTGCTTTTATTTTCTTAAGTGTTATAGGTTTATTTAATTTTGGTATATGGTACCTATTCCCACCCCTCAAGGCTCCACATACTGCCCATGCCAATGGACAATCGCCTACTCTTGGAGGGCCTAGCTCCTTTTCTGGATGGATCTCCAGTGGCTATTCTTGATTTACCAAGCCCCACAGAACTCCAGCTAGCCATCACTGTGGGGATTTTACTCATAATTACTATCCTCTTGCTCATACAGACTCTTCTCCCCTGCTCTCAACTGGACTGAGAGCTCAGCTCAGTGCTCAGCCGTGGATCTCTGCCTCCACTTCTATTCATTGTTGGATGTAGGTTCTGTGATGACACAGGGTGGTTTTCCACTTGATTATAGAGAAAGTCCTATTTAGAGCACCTGATCCACTGTGGGAGATTGTTGTTACATTGTAAATAATTGCCCCATCTACTGGTTTAATAAAAAGCGCTGATTGGCCAAAGGCAGACAGGAAGTGTGGGCGGGGCTACCAGACTAAGAAAACTCTTGAGAACAGGAAGCACAGAGCAGAATGCCAGTGAGAAGCTGGAAGAAGCAGAGGACAACTATGCTGCTCTAAAGAAAGGTACTGAGCTGCATGGCTGAACAGGAAGAATCATGGGTTAGATGAAGGGTACAGAGTTAGCAAGTTATATGCCTGGGCCTGAGGTCGATCAGCCTAAAAATATCATATGTATCTGTGTGTCTCTGCAGAACTGCGAGTCTGCAGGCCTAAACCTTGAGGCAAGGCCCAAAAGTCCAGGCCAGAAACCTCATACTACAATCCACTATTGGTTGAAGACCTAGTCAGGGACATCCTGTGAACGCTCTCTTAAATAAAAAGATGGCTTATTCACATCCTAGAACTTCTCCAGTTCCACATTCTAGCATCAGGCTCAACAGTTTTTTACTGCTGAATAGATGTACAAACTCAGTGTGTAGACAACTCCCCATCAGGATCCATGCTGATAAAGTCATTCAGGTTCATTTTGGAGGTGTCAGTTTCAATGCAGGGGTATGATGGAGGAGGCTCTCTCCATTTCCCACTGGAATCTTTCATATTAGTCTGGTCAGAAGCAAAGTTCTTCAGGTAAGTATCAGCACAAACCACTCTAAATTTCTTCCTAAACTGTGAATAAATGTCATCATCTGACTTAAGAGCATCTTCTACGTAAATTCAGAAAGGGCAGGAAATGTCAAAACAATATCAAGATCATAAATGAAGCTCTGTCCTTCACTTGATACATGAAGCAGAACAACATGATAATCCCAGATCACAGGCCCATTCCCAGGTCTTGCCTGCTGTTTCCAAATAAGTACCACCTTCCTCTTGTTGGATATGAAGACGGTGTAACAATCTTCCAAAGGATACTGGTTGTGGGTTTTGATGAACTTACAAAGTCTCCAAATGTTTTCCTCACAATAGCAGCTTTGTAGATACAGCATCCTGTGTAGGACAGGGCGGCTGGCACTGTGGGGCCTTGGCAACAGGGCTGTCCCCTTCCATACCCCAAAGCTGTGGCTAACAGAACAAGCAAACAACCTTCTGGCAGCAGTGGTAGCCAGTTCCCCTGGAGTTGACTGAGCCCAGTCAAGTGCAGTTTCCAGGTGGAAGAGCCTAGAGTGACTTCATATGTTTTGAGAGTAATATCTTTGAAAGGAGACAACTAGATCAAATCCAGCTAGATTACTTTAACTTTTGTGTCAAATGTGTGCATAGTAGTGTATTATTTTTAAGATCTGAGAGGCAGCTAAGGGCAGCACTAAAGCCAATCAGTTTTCAAAATCCTGGACTTCCCTGATTAACTTGAAAGAATACTTCTCAAGACAATGGTCTTTTCTTATATAGTCTATCATTTTTCCATCAGCATCAGCATTATCACTTCAATAACATATTGTCACACACAAAAATAACTTATACATGCACATACCCAGGAATGTTTATATATTATGTCTAATTTAATTTCAAAATAAATAATGTGTTATACTATGGCTTCTTCAAATACTTTCAGCCTTATTTTTAAAATTCCTTCTGTACTTTCTGGTTAAAGGCTGTTATATATTTCACTTCTTTCTTTATAAAATCCATAATCTACTATCACTCTATCTATAGATGCTTGCCTCTTCCCATGATCATGTCCCTTTTTACTATTATAGTTTCTCAAGTACTTTAGGTTATTTATTCAAAGTGAAAACTTGGAGCTTGGACCCACAAATAAAACATTTATGTATGTATGTATGTATGTATGTATGTATGTATGTATGTATGTATGTATATATGTATGTATGTATTTACCTCTATGACTGTGTTACTTACTTAGTATTGTGTTTTCAAGTGGCCAGCCATTTAGCAGAAATTCTTATGATTCCGTTTCATTATGCTTCAATAGAATTCCTTTGAGTACCATATTTAATTCATCCATTCATTAGTTGGGGGACTGTAGGAGCCCATATTGTGACTCAGTTTCCTATACTGATTCATAGGGTAAAAGAGTCACAATGACTCATATATTCTAGAGTTCTAATGAATTCAGCTAGCCCCTTGCTTTAGCCTTAATGACCATGAAACTAGTCTGATTAACCCCTGGGAAAGAATTCATTATCTTACCGCCATAGCTAGAAGGAGGCACATGATATGATAATGAAGCAGTTCACAGCCTGACTCAAGGGCAGCATGAGGTTTTCTCAAGATAATGTTAGAATATCTTGTACTACACTTTGTTTGAATCCTGACTTGAAAATGTATAATAATCGCTTTCAGAGATAAACTCAAGGTCTTCATGGTTCTGAACCACAGGATCCCTCCTGGTTTCTTTTCTATCTTCTTCTATATCTGTAGCTGAGTGCCTGCCCCTAGCCACTCCCAGCCACATTGGCTGTCACCAGAAAATGGCTCCCACTGAGCTACTAGGTGCATGGGAGAACATGACAGCCATCCCAGTAGGATCAAAAGAAGTGAGCTCAGTAAAAGAGAAAAAACCCCTGCAATTAGGTAACAGAGAATAAAAGGAAAAGTGTATATTCAGGTAAAAGAAGTGTAAATATAAAATAAGACAAGAGAATAGTAATCATCTTTTGTACATTTGCTTAAGATATTTAAAGGCCAGCAGAACTGTAAGCCATCAGTGCTTGTGTGTGCATTTTGAATTGGTAGGGAATCTCTGGATGCTTATTCAGGACACCTTAGACCTCCATCCTGAAAGGCAGAAAGTTTTCTAAATCAGGGAAATCTAAAATCTAAAGCCTTCTGCTCAGTCAGAGGAATTGCTTTAATAATAGTTGGCTTTGCTCATATGCTCAGAGATATGCTTCATGCTTCAAATGCCTCTGCTTCCCTGGAGATGTGACTGTGAGCTTAGAGAGTTAGGAAGGAATAAGAAACAAACTGGTGTTTCACTTTCAGATATGCTCATGGCCAACCGGAAGATGTAAACATGAGAGCTCTTTGCCTTGGTCTGTGTACTGAGTGTTACTATATTATTTATTGTCCTCTTCCATTTGTTTAAGGGGACTGGATTCCCTGTTTGACCTGAGATAAGCAGGTAGCTCCTGGCAGGTGGGTCTTGCAAATGGGAAGAATGGCCATCTGTTAGATGGGGCTTGCTAACTGCTAGTGTGGCTGTCACCTCAGTTCTGATGTACCAGTATCTTTTTTCTGTGTCATTGTTACTAGTTTCTGTCTGCTAACCTCCCTCATTTTCCTGATTGAGAAGTAGAAAGAGGCATGGCAAGGGCAGCCTCCCTCAGTAGCTTTCTTGCTATCAGGCCTGCAGCAGGGACAGAGCTGGTCTTGCCATGGTCTTGTCCTGAAGCCAGCCCATGGTTCTCACAGAGCGTTGAGGTGTGTGCACCCTCAATACAGGCAGAGATGGAGCTGTGAGTGGGACAGCAGAGAGTATTGCCATCAGTGGGTAAGCTGGACAAATGTTGAGCAGAGAATCTGTGGTTAATTGTTAATGGCTATTATTCAGAGGAGTTAACATTTTTTTTTTTCAGGAACACCAAGGTTTAGTCTTAGCTGCTGGGCAGCTGCTGGCCTGACATTGAAAAACTTAAAACAGCCTAAAGATGTTTGGGGAAAATGATGCTTTTGCTTCCACAGGAAAAGAGAAAACACATGGATTTGGGTAATTGAGATTAATTGGTCACAAATATGTGTCCTCATTTAGAAAATTGGTTATAAATTAGTATTGATTAAAGTAAACTGTTGCTGGTCTCAAATGTTTCACAATGATACAGATTTTTATATGCTGATGCAAATCTAAGTTTTTATTATGTTATACATACATCCATATATATGTGTATATATAGTTTAAAATGTTGTTATACCCATGGAATGTTCTAACTGCTAGGAAGAAATCACAGGAAAAACTTCGGTAGAAATTTGTGTGTTGTCTGGGAAGCAAGGAAATAGGCAAGAGACTGGAATAATTTAAGAAAAGGTAAAAAAAAAATTGTCTGGCTGAACCAGATGAGCAAAGGCAGGAAAAGTCCAGGCCTGAAGGTACATGAGAAGTTATAAAGGTTAGAAGAGATGTGAACTGTGCTGAATTTGAAGAAAAAGTGTAAGATACGTTTGGGATTTAACCTTATTAGTTTAATTCTAGTTTGTTTTCTGCATATTAAAAACAGCTGGTGATTCTTCACTGCAAAATGTTTGTTAGGATTGGAAATATATACATGTGTATGTATGTGTACATATATGGGACTTAGATTTAACTCTACAAGTGAATGTGAGCTAGCTTTAATTCTGTATGTGTATGGATGTAAGTTGGATCCAATTGCTTGTGCTTCTCTGTGCATGTAACTACTGTTTATTTTTAAACAGTATCCACATGGCTGTTATTCATCTTGGCTGGTGTGAAGTAGGCAGTCACATGACTGACAACAATCTCTGACTAAGGTTGAAAGATACATAATATTACTATAATATATTACTTTTAGATACTATTTAGATATCTATTATATATTACTTAGATATCTAATATATAAGGATGATATTACTTAGATATTTCTAAATATTTAGAGAAAAACACATGTAAATAATCAAGAGCTAATGTGGTGAAAGAAAATTAAGAAGGAAATCTGTATACATAGTACAGCAGGATCATGAAAACAGATAGTTATGTTATTTTATGTGTGATTATTGATAAACCTAGATAAATTATCAATGTATTTGAGAAGTCTCTTGTTTCTTTATATAGATATATTTCAGAATTTTTATTATTACAATGAAATACAATCATATCTATTCCTATTCTTTCAACTTTCTTCATATCTGTCTCCCAAAATCTTTCAAATGTAATGTATGTCTTTTGGAAAATATACTGAATCCACTTAGTGATGCCTTACCTTAATTGATGTAGGGACTTATACATGAGCATGGGGTACTGACCTGTAGCAGTGGGGTTTCTTGGTCCCCGGTGGCTAGGGGCCTGGACCCACAGATCTGCCACACCAGACCCCTTAGCCGCCCAGCCACCCACCGCTCAGGCCCCCAGAAATGACTCCGACGCTTATATTAACTTTATGCTGTTTGGCCTAAGGCTCAGGCACATTGCTAGCTAGCTCTTGCATCTTAAATCAACCCATTTCTATTAATCTGTCTGCCACGTGGCCCGTGGCTCACCTGTGTTCCTTACATGTTGCTCCTTTGGGCTTCGGGCTTGGTCTCCTCTGACTCTGCCCTTCCTTTCCTACCTATTCTGATTCCTCCTTTTACTTCTTCTATTGTGCCTGTCATGGCCCAAAACAGCTCCTTTATTTAAAGATTGAGATTCACAGCATACAGAAAGGCATTCCCACATCACTGACCACTTGCCATATTCCCCCAAATAAATGAGTTTCCCTATTTCAACAACTACCCACTACCCAAAATTGTTAAGTAAGGAGTTGGACCTTGAGATTGTGTACTTAGTCTACGCAGGAGTCTTGGCTGCCTTAATCTTGTACAGTTCTTATGCGGTCATTGTGAGTTCATATGTTCAATAGCCATGTCATTTACAAAAGACAGCATTTCACAGCACTCCCCATAGTCATTCAGCTTTTATGTTTATTTCTTCTTATTCTTCTGGTATCTATATTCTTCTGGTATCTACTGAACCTTGATGGTGATTTTAGTTAATATAGTTTGCATTTTAGAATATTTTAGAATAAGATTTTAATTTTAGAATAAGAATTTAAACTCTTACACTAAGCATTTTGGCCAGTTATAAATTTCTCCATCAGCTACTGCTTGCATCAAAAAGAAACTTCTTTGATCTTGGGTGAGAACACTCCAGGTCTAATAATAGAAGCACAAATATGTATAAGATAATCAGCATAGACATTTAAAACTAACAAGAGCAGGTCTGAGACTAGGATCTATAATGCCCCTATTCATAATATTTGAACCAGAATTACAGTATCAGGCATTAAATTTTCTTATGAAGGTAGACCTTCAATTCATCTAAAACATGGCATTATCCTTTAGAATGCCTGTCATTATTGTGTGAATAGGTATATCTTGCCTAGCCTGCTGGCATTGTTTCATACAGGATGTAGCACTGTATAAGACCATTAATGTATTACATAGCTCAGCAGTCTGCACAAAATGATTCAGCAGTATAAAGTGAGAAGAGAGTGTAATTTGGATTTTATGAGATTTCCAAATAATCAATAAAAGTATTATGTTGGAAAATATAATTACATCATTTTCTCCTTTTCTTTCTTTATTAAAGAAACTTATTTATTCCTGTTGCCAGTATTCTGTAGGCTGTAGTTTTGTCTTATTGACCATGTCTTTTGCTTTACAGAAGCCTCTAAGTTTCAGGAGATCTCATTTATTAATTGTTGTTCTTAGTGCCTGTGCTACTGGTGTCATATTTAGGAAGTAGTCCCCTGTGCCAATGTTTTAAACACTTTATATTTACTATTTATTTCTGAATCTGAATTTTTATTACTTTTGTTTTTGTTTTCTTTTTTAGTTTTATGAGTTCTGTTACATTATGAGTTAATGTTCATTGGAGAGTGTGAAGAGCCTTCATATTGACATTAATCTAAGGCATATCTTTCTCATTGTGTATTTGACATCCTAAGATTCCACAGGAATGCCATTATTTATAGGATCTCTTTTTGATTAATAGATTTTAATGTAAGAACCCCCTTGCACACTGCTCTATTTTAGCTTTCTTTGTTACCCTCAAACACACACCTATCATTATATACAATTTAGTTAAGAATGAAAAACACCATTAATATCAATATAAAAGTTACATATATTTAGTAAAAGTATAAGAAAAATAAATATTTAAAAAATTATCTGTTGATGCTCAGAAAAATTTAAAACTGCATTGCATATCATCAAAACTGTAATATGCTTTCTATGATCAGATTTTAATAAATTATTTCATTTTAATTGAGGAACAGTTTATGTAGTTTTATAATATGTTTTAATTAAGTCTACCCTAATTACTTCTCTTCCAATATCCCCCATATTACTCAACTGCTTTCCTTTCTCTAGGGAGTATACTCTTTGTTTTTAAAAGGCTTTTTTTTCTACTTATCACTCCCTTGTATGTACATGTATGTAGTGCCATATACTGGAGCACTGATACCCTCTGCATTCACATAGGAATGACAAAAACTGGACAGGCACATAAGGCCATCACTCAGTCTACTACAGAGATGTAGTGTGGCAAATATTTAAGAGTGAAGCATTTATGTAGCAGAGGAAATAACAGAAATGTTATGTCTTTGGCATCATATTTTATTTAATATCTACATTTTCCCTAAACTTATGGCAGTCATGAAGAAAACCAGATGTCAAGAGGAGTGACTTAGACTTGTAGAACTAAAGATAATTACTTATAAGTTGCTGTATATCTTACTTCCTAAGTACTTAACAAGACTAAATGTTATATTTTAATTCTCCAATGTAAAGATTGATAATTTTGGAATAAAACCAATTTTACTCTTTATTTTAAATAATTATCTAAACTGATATTTTCATTGTGTTAAATTTTATTGAGTATGACACATTTTAATAGAAATTCATAATATGACAGATTCTCATTTACCAAGTTGTTTAGAATTTAATAAAAATGTTGCAATTCTAAGGTCACAATAATACTTTCACACAGCTGCCTTTTATTTCAGTGATATTCATACCTTTTAGAGTTTACCAACTGTAACTACTTTGGAGGAATCAAGAGAGGAAATACAGTACAAAGACACTTTTAATTTTGTTATCTTTTTGTGTACTGTAGATGAAGCCAATTTTCTATGAACTAAAGTAATAAATAGATGGCACGTAATTCAGACAGTATAACATAAGCTAACCTTAAGATGAGTTGAAGGACATCAATTCTTCACACACTGTTATAATATGTTTTTTTGGCCCGATCTGGCTAGAGGTCTAGACCCTAGACTTGTTGCCTTAGACTGTTTAGTCACCTGTAGCTGCTTTGGCCCTTAAAAATGATTTAGATGCTCATATTAACTTGATGTTGTTTGGCTTAGGCCTATTGTTAGCTATTTTTTTTAATCTTAACTTATTTTATTTTTATTAATTTGTCTGTCATGTGGCCTTTGGCTCACTTGTGCTTTTATATGTTTTTTTTTTGTGTGTGTGGGGGGTGGCTGGCTTGACCTGATCTGACTCTGTCCTTTTTTTTTTTTTTTTTTTTTTTTACTTATTTTGATTTTTTATCTATTTTTCAATGGTGTCTGTTATGGGTCAAAGCAGATCTTTTATTTAAAGATTGATATTCACAGCATACAGAAAGACATTCCCATATCAACATACTGCAGTCTTCTTAGTGACTATAGGAAAGTGGAGAATTTTGTTCACTATTTACTTAATTTGATTTTTTGTGAAATGCCATATGGATACCATATAATACATCATACAAGATAAATCAGCCTACCAACAAGTTTTCTCAGGGCTTCCTTCATTTCCCTATTTCGTAGGCTATAGATAAAGGGGTTCAGTAATGGAGGAACTACACTATACATCATGGAAGCCACTGCTGTGTTTCTAAGAGAATCTGTCACAGCAGAGCTGATGTACACCCCGAAGCCTGTTCCATAGAATAAGGAAACAACCGACAAATGTGATGTACAAGTAGAGAAGGCTCTGTGCTTTCCTCCAGATGATGGCATTCTCACAACTGAGGACACAATGAAAATATATGAAAAAACAATTCCACAGACAGAGCCACCTCCAAAGATAAAAGCTGCAACAAATATCAAGAAATTATTAAGAAATGTATCAGAACAGGCAAGCTTGATAATCTGGGCGAGCTCACAGAAAAAGTGGGGGATTTCTAGTTTTGTGCAGAAAGAAAGCCTCAAGACCATCATACAGTGCAGTAAAGCATCCATAATGCTAAGGAAAAGGGAGAACAAAACCAACAGGGCACAATAGAAAGGGTTCATGATGACTGTGTACCTCAAGGGTTTGCAAATGGCCACATAGCGGTCATAGGCCATCACTGCCAGAAGAAAGTTTTCCATTCCACCAAAAATTGAAACAAAGCAGATTTGAGAGAGACATTCTCTGTAACTAATGCTGTCATCCTGTGCTTGTATGTTTGCCAGCATTTTGGGGATTGTGACTGTACTATAACAAACATCATTAATGGATAAAATAGAAAGGAATAGGTACATGGGTGTATGCAGTTGGGAGCCAGAGCTGATGGCCATGATGATAAGCATGTTTCCCAGAACTGTAATCAGATACATGGAGAGGAACATGGTGAAGATGAGGGGCAGAAGTTTGTGGTTGTCTGTCAGTCCAAGCAGATGGAATTCTATGAATGTCGTTTGGTTTTTCAATTCCATAGTTTTGGTGGGAACTTTGAAAAGGATAGAGTAAAAATAAAATTGAATTCATGAGCATCCATGTCAGAATCACTTATGTAACTGATAGTATAGCTTTAGAATAGTAGTGACTGGAGTAATATTCTACTGATAGAAACCTATATTCTATGTTTGAGCAAAATCATTTAAAATAGTGAATCTTAATGTTTAAATCACTCCAAAGGCTTCTCTCCATAATGTAAAAAAATCAAGAAAATATTGCAATAATGTTAAGAGAAATATTTATTGAGAAAACACACACACACACACACACACACACATATATATATATATATATATAAATGGAGAAAAATCAAGCCTAAGGTTGTTCAGAATATGAAACCTTGTAAATAAAACATTGATTAGTATTGGATTAAGTTCATTTGATTATTTGAAAAGAGACAAATCAAGAAGATCACTTTTCTTATTTCATGCTTTCATTTACTTTCTTACTCACGTTACTTTAGAATTAAATTTTCATAAGACACTTGCCTTAATTTTAGAAGCTCACCTGGACATTGGAAAATAAAATTTTGTCTTCAGGAACTGATGCTTTAAAAGGTTTAAGTGTTTCTGGCTCTGAGTGGGTAGGTACTATGCTTTTAACTTATACCTTACACTGAGTTACACAACCTCATGTCTCATGGGAGTAAGATAGAAAAGTTTCTCATTAGTCCAGTTATCTACTTCATTGTTATTTTAATCTCAAAGGAGCCTACTGTAGTAATCATGTAATATTCTATGTGGTTTGTCATATGACTCTAGAGAGCAGATGTGTGACATCCCATTCAGTTAATTACATTATTCTTATTTCACAGATGTGGCAGACAAAAAGTTAAAATTATCTCCTCTGCCACACAGTCTGTAACCATAATATCCACCCTAAACACATGTGGCTAAGCAGTCATGAAATGAACTTTCTGAAACAATGTTCAAAAACTAAAATCGGTATTTTTTTTGTGTTTTTCTCAGATGTCTCCAGTGCTAAACTAAATTACTTATACATTGAGCCCCTTAGCATGTGCACACACACACACACATACACATACACACACATACATCATCATCAATTTACATATTGTATCTATAAACATATTGAACAATAGGTAGAATATGAATATGTAGATTTTTATTTTAAGATTAATATTTTGAATATTAGATAATAAATCTTTCTACAACATAAACTTGTGAATAGAGTTTCTAACTATGTGCTGTCATTGACCTGGTCTTTCATTCAGTTTATGTACAAAAATATTTAATTTTACCAAATACAATTTATAAATTTAGATAGAAGACTGTCTGTGCATTTAGGCAAGTAACAGCAAAAAATATTTCTTGTCATCAGAAAGACTTTTCTCAAGCAACTGATGGAAGCAGAGGCAGAGGCATACAGCCAAACTTATGAGGAGAGAGACCCCAAATTGGATGTCTCCATTGTGTACCTCCCCTCAGAGCTTGGGGAAAGAACTGGAAGAAGGAAAGGAAAGAGTTTAGGAGCCAGAGCATGTAACAGGAGGTTTCTGGCCCTGTCTGGCCAGAGGTCCAGACCACAGACCTGCAATCCCAGGCACCTAGCTGCCACCACTGCTTAGATACCCCCCCAAAGTGACACAGATGCTTATATTAATTTCATGATGTTGAGCCTATGATAGCTCAGGTATATTCCTAGCTAGTTCTTTCATCTTAAGTCAACACATCTCCATTATTCTGTATGGCCACGTGGCCTGTGGCTTACCTATTTCATTTCATGTTGCTTCCTTAGGCAGCATTCATTCAACTCCACCCTCCTTCTCTTACCTACGCTCCCATTTCCCTGCCTACTTCTTCTACGGTGTCTGCCATGGCCCAAACAGTCCTTACTCACAGCATATAGACATCCCACTTCAAGAGGGGTCAACAACACCAGGAGAATATGGTCCACAGAACCAAAGAAGCAGATCTCATAGGGACTCCCAAGACTGAAGAGGCAATCACAGAGCACAAGTGTGCTTTATGTGTTCTGCAAGTATATTAGGGTTGTTAGGTTGGAGGTTTTGTATGACTCCTGATAGTGGACATGTGGGTGTCTTTGACTCATTTATCTGATGTTGGGACCCTTTTCCTCTTACTGGGATGCCTTGCCTGAGATGAGAGTTTGTTCCCAGTCTTATATCTTATTTTACATGTTTGTTTAATATCCCTGGATGTCTGAAGGGAAAATGGAGGAGAAGTGGATCTGGTGAAAAAGCAAGGTGAAGAGGTAATAACTGGGAGGAGGAAAAGGAGGAGAAACTGCAGTTGGTCTGTTATATGAAAGAATAAATAAATAAAACAAAGTACTCCTATAAAATAGTATTCAAGACAATACCATAAATGATTTGTATCTGTTTCCTTTTAGTCATTTATAATATTCTACTCTTACACTTAAAGAATTTTCATTTAAAAGGATTTTTATTTTGAAAATCAGCCACAGTTCCCCTTCCCTCCTCTCCTCCCACACATTTCAGCTTTCTCCACACATTTCCCATTCACTCCTTAAAAAAGAAAGGTATCATGGGGAGGCAACAAAGTATAGAATATAAAATTTGAGCAGAATCAAGACAATCTTTCCTGTATTAAGGCTGAGCAAGGTATCTCTCTATAGGGAATATGTAGAGGGATTATGTTGTTCCATTGTAAATAACTATCCCACCTATGAGTTTAATAAAAAAGCGCTGATTGGCCAAAGGCAGCAAGAAGTGTAGGTGGGGCTACCAGACTAATAAGACTCTAGGAACAGGTAGAACAGAGCAGAATGCCAGAGAGAAGCCAGAAGAAACAGAGGACAACTATGCTGCTCTGAGAAAAGGTACCGAGCCACATGGCTCAACAGGATAAGAGCCATGGGTTAGATTAAAGGTAAAGGGCTAGCAAGTTATATGCCTGGGCCTTAGGTCAATCAGCCTAAAACTATTGTAAGCATCTGTGTGTCTCTGCAGGCCTGTGGGTCTGCAGGCCTAAACCTTGAGGCTAGGCACGAAAGTACGGGACAGAAACCTCGTACTACAAATGATGCATCCCCTCTTCTCTTTTTAAAACAAAAACCCTCCAAATCTAATATTCTTTCCCCTCCATCTATAACAACTTATAGACAACACTGTAAATAAATACAAACACCCATAATCCATGTTTTGGGAATGTGGGTGTTGTTCTCTAGGCTACTTCCTGCTGAGTGGGGATGCTAGCAATCCCATGGGAATCCAAAGAAAAAATGTAGATTATGCACAAGTCTTTAGTGGAGTAGTCTGTAAGGCTGGATCATCTCAGCCAGTCTCCTTGAAATTGTTCTGCATACAGAGCTCATAAAGCTTCAACAGAGGTGCTCTGAAATGTTGAATCATCTGGGCCATCCATCTACATTGGAGATTTTTCAGGGGGTCTTCCTCTATCAAACTTTATGTTCTTTATCCAGAAGTAAATCCATAGCCTCTCATTTTCTGAGAAAATAAAAATAAAACCTCTTCTCCAAAGCAGCATATCTTTGCATTTCAATTTTAAAGTAAACTCATTTAGAAATATATAGGTTGAATTAATCCAACAACATTTATAGTCAATTGTCTTTTAGCAGCTTTTACTATTTCATTTTCAGTCAAGAAGCTTAAAGATAAGACAACAATATACAGTATCCAGACATTCTTTGTATTTTCCATCTTTACATGGCTTGTTTTTTAACTCTATATTTCTTTTTTAATGGCTTTCTCTACCTTTTTTTTCTTTTCTCTCTCTAAGCCTATGTATATATATATATATTTTAACACACTCTAAGCCATTTAGACTTTTTAAAAAAAATACCTGTCTTTACTGTATATTTATTTAACTTTTTCTGTCTCTGACCACACCTTTGGTTGGCTAGGGTGATTGACTCCATCCAGATTCTTCTATTTCTTTCTGTTTCTGACCACACCTTTAATCTGCCAAGGTCCTTGGGTAAGGATTAAAGATTGGTAGGATGGATGGATGGCTCCACCCAGCTCCTAGTCTAATTTCATAGAACTTAGATTTTTTTAGCCCATTTACTCTGGGGAACTTTAGAGTCCATATAATCACCAAGTAAAGCTTTGACATCTGCTGTTCATTAACTCCATTTAAATATTACGCAGCAGGGCCCCTTAAAAAACTCACAAGTGTTTTGCCTCTAAGGATGAATCAGGAAGCTTCTCTTAAAAAGCCAAGCCTCTGCTTGCCTCTAGCAAATAGAGCTTATCCAAGGAAATATCACCACTAAGAAGCCATCTTTGATTCTGTTCCCTTTTTGTCCTTGTGAACATAAACCTTAAATACATCATTTATAATCTTTTGCT
This sequence comes from Phyllotis vaccarum, assembly GCA_033318265.1. Lineage (NCBI taxonomy): Eukaryota > Metazoa > Chordata > Mammalia > Rodentia > Cricetidae > Phyllotis > Phyllotis vaccarum. Next base: position 109,304,751 of record JARWLC010000012.1, read on the forward strand.
TATATTAGGGTCCTGTGAGACTTCAGGAATAAACCATTTTACACATTAAGCTGCACTCCAAAAGCCCGCCATTGTAGTCCAAATCCACATGCCTCACTAGGGCTTCTCTATACCACAGCTCATGTGAAGGACACAACTCAGAAGCTGCTTTTTAAAGCTTTCTATGGCTTTATGTGGGTATATATTGTGTATATGCCCCACGTTGGGCTGCCATTTGTAGCAAGAGGTTTCTGGCCCAGACTTTTGGGCCTAGCCTCAAGATTTAGACCTGTAGACCCACAGACCTGCAGAGACACACAGATGCTTACAATAGTTTTAGGCTGATCGGCCTAAGGCCCAGGCATATAACTTGCTAACCCTTTATCTTTAATCTAACCCATGACTCTTATCCTGTTCAGCCCTGCAGCTTGGTACCTTTTCTCACAGCAGCATAGTTGTCCTCTGTTTCTTCTGGCTTCTGTCTGGCCTTCTGCTCTGTTCTGCCTGTTCCTAGAGTCTTCTTAGTCTGGTAGCCCCGCCCACACTTCTTGTCTGCCTTTGGCCAATCAGCACTTTTTTTTTTATTAAACTCATAGGTGGGGACAATTATTTACAATGGAACAACATAATCCCCCTACAGGAATGGGTTCTGAAAAGGCAGTTCAGGCACTAAGGATATATCCTTGTCCCACTGCCAGAGGCCCCACCAACTACTCGCACCACATAACTGTCATCCACATTCAGAGAATCTAGTTCACTTCCATGAAGGTTCTTCAGCTGTTAGTCCAGTCAGTATCTGTCAGCTGTCTCTGTATGGTCCCCTACCATGATCTTCACCCATTTGCTCATATAAATTCTCATGCTTCTCTTTGACTGGACTTGGCGCTTGGTCCATTGTTTGGCTCTGGATCTCTGCATCTGCTTTCAGCAGCTGCTAGATAAGGGTCCTATGATGAAAATTTAGGGTGGTCATCAATTTAGTTGCAGAAGAAGGCAAGTCAGGCACACTCTCTTTTCCACTATAGCTTGGGGTCTTAGCTGAGGGTAATGCTGTGGATTCCTGGAAATTTCCCTAGTACTAGGTTTCTCCATAATCCAATAATGGCTTTGTCAAGATGTCTATTTCATGTTTCTCTCCCTCCTCATCCCTCACCCAACTCTATCATCCCATTCATTCATCTTCTCTCCTCACCTCCCTGTCTTTCTCCTCAAGATCCCAATTTACTCAGGAGATCCTATTTCCCCTTCCTGGGGGGATTCATGGATGTCTCTCTTAGGGTCCTCCTTGTTCCATAGCTTCTCTGTGGTGGTGATTTGTAGTCTGGCTATCCTTTGCTTTATATCTAATGTCCACTTATAAGTGAGTACATACCTTGTTTGTCTTTCTGGGTCTGAGTTACCTCACTAAGAATGATTGTTTTGTGGTTCCATTCATTTATCTGCAAATTTTAAGATGCCATTTTTTTAAACTTCTGCACAATACTCCATTGTTTAAAGGTACTTTTTTCCACTTTCCTGTTGAGGGGCATGCAGGTTTTTACCAGGCCTGTCTGTTATGAATAATGCTTCTATGAACATAATTGAATAAATGTTTTTGTGGTATGAAACACAAACTTTAAATGTTTAATATGTTTTTATTTCATAATTATAGTTAATTATAAATAAATATTTTGTCAATGCTTCTACATAGACATCCATTATTTGAAACATAAGGATTAATAACTAATTACAGCCTAGGTCCACTACTAATGACCAAAAACATTTAAAAGTATTTGAAAATATTCCAAAGAACAAGATTATTATACTTAGATGACAATTTTTGATACTCATTGTATTATTTTACTTATAGAATTAAAACTTAAAATGTTAGAAAGTAATTTCAAACTATGGATATAATCTGGTAATTGTATAAAAGCAATTCAGCATAATGAATTGGAAAAGTAAGTAAAAGAATACAGTTATCTAGTAGCAAATCTGAGAATAGATAGAAATAAAGAAGGTTTTTGCTATTAAGCTCATACCATCCTGAAACTCCAATTCTCCTGCCACAGCCTCTAATTGATGAGATTACACTTACATATCACATGCCTGGTAGAGTTTTTAAAAAATGATATGAAAGTTTTTTATTTGACTTTACATAAAAGAACATGACCCTAGACATGGGCTCATGCACAAACTGAACTCTTGATATGCATAAAAATGCAAGCTTCCTGAACATTTTCCCTTCCATATCTACCTAACATAAGCTTTGTTCTCTCAAACAGATTTAAAATATTTGTGGAAATTGAAAACCCAATTGAAAATCAACTTTAATGGAGTCAGTTCCCATAGTTTATAGAATGGGACTTCTTGAAAGAACAACAGAGAGTTCAACACACAACAGCATCAGATTTAAAGTCCTAACTGGTCTGTGTAGTCAGAAGCTTCTCGATTTTACCCAGCCAGTGCTGCAGCTGTTTAGTCCCAAGTAAACGTACAGAGGCTTGTGTTAATTACAAGCTTTTTGGGCTATGGCTCAAGCTTTATTACTTGCTAACTCACTCTTAAATGAACCCACGATTATTATCCAAGTTTAGCTATGTGGCTTGGTACCTTTTCCTCAGTGCAGCACTCTTTTCTGCCATCCTGTGTGTCTGGCCGGCATCTTGTTCTCTTTTCCTTTGCTCAGAGTTCTATGAGTCTATATCCACACTCATACTTCCTGCCTGCCCTCTGGTCAATCAGCATTTTATTAAACCAATACCAGTGACAAATATTTACAGTGTAGAAGAGCATTCTTCCACAGATCTGTACCTAGATTTCAGTTACTTTTCATTGTGAAAGAATGTGATGATATATGACTCAATAATTACATTACATAGTTACTTTCTTAAAGTAACACTGCAGATGTCAAAGTCTGATGTGGGAATGTGTTTATGTGTGCTGTGAATCTCAATCTTTAAATAAAGGAGCTGTTTTGGGCCATGACAGGCACCATAGAAGATGTAGGAGGAGAAATCAGAGCATAGATAGGAGAAGCATGGTGGAGTGAGGCAGACCAAGCTGAAGCCCAAAGGAGCAACATGTAAGGAACACAGGTGAGCCATGGGCCACGTGGCAGACAGATTAATAGAAATGGGTTGAGTTAAGATGTAAGAGCTAGCTAGCAATGTGCCTGAGCCATAGGTCAAACAACATAAAGTTAAATAAGCATCTGAGTCATTTCTGGGGGCCTGAACAGTGGTGGTGGCTACTAAGGGGTCTCAGGTGGCAGGTCTGTGGGTCTGGACCTCTGGCTGCCTGGGACCAAGAAACCCCACTGCTGCAAAAGTCCAAACCAATTATACAATTAGCAAAAATAAATATAAAGAATGAAATGACCCAAGGTACCCTCCCTTCATTTCTTCATTTCTTAAGCCTTAGATAGCAGGGTTGAGCACTAGAGGATTTAAAAATGTACAACACTTATCATATATTTTTAAATGATGAGTAGGCATTTGAAGTCCTGGGATATTCCACAAAAGATGTCTCATGGAACAAGGTTTTCAGGTGAGTTGAGAAGCATAGGTAGGAAAGGCTTTCTATCTTCCCTCTGCTGGTAGAATCTTCAAAATAGTTAATATAATTTAAATATAGAAGAAAATATTCCAAATTTTGGTACATTATATAATATGATACCCTATATATATATGTATATATATATACACATATATTCATTTTATAAATAAATGCGGCAGTAATACAAGGTGGTATTTTATAAATGAAAATAGTATTTATATGAATTTTTTTGATAAGGTCCATTGATGAAAAATCAGATCAATTTTAAAAAGCACTTGAGATAAACTTCTTGACTCTAAATAAATACAGGAAACAAATCCTTATTATCAAAGAGCCATTTTTATGAATAATTGCTAATAAAGATAATACTAAGATTCCCCATGCTCACTCTTTCATAATTTTCTCATTCTTTCTGTAATTTATTAGATGAAAATATTTTCATGTTTCAACTTTACATAATTAACTTTTTTTGGTTTTTCAAGAAAAGATTTCTCTGTGTTACTCTGGTGTCCAGGAACTTGTGTTGTAGACCAGCTGGCCTTAACCTCAGAGATCTGCCTTCTTCTGACTTCTGAGTGCTGGAGTAAAGGCCAGTGCTACCACATCTCTCTCACTTAAGGTGGTAAAATGGAGGAGAGTGTATGTGGAGAAATGGCTTGAATTTGGGGATACTTGAAGGAAGTGTGGAGAAGTAGTCCAGTGGAAACTACATGGAATATATAAGGGTGACACTAGGGAGGACTACTACTATTCATGGCTACAGAGTCTGAACTGGCTATCTTTTGTAGCCAGGTGAGTTTTCAAGTGGATGGGAAGGATTACATTCAGTGAAGTTATTGGCCAAGGGAATATAACCAGATATCACCAAACAACCCAGGTTGATGTTAGAACAGAGGGTCACTTTTTGAAAATGAAAACCACTTTCTCATTGTGAATGATAACATCCACACATCTCCTTGGATGTAGAGTGGTGGAACAGGTGATTCTTTTTATCCCTACATCCTAATCTCTTTCTCTTGAGAAGGCACTCTGTAGACTACAAACAGAGAAACCAGGACACAAACCCTCAATATCCGATCTGTCCTTCTTATAAGATGTGCTGTAATTGTGACTGTAGAATTTATGGAAGCGACCAACCAATGTTCAGTTTAACTTGATGTGCACACCCCAAGTGTTAGCCCATGATCTATACTTCCTGGGTAGCTAGGAACCAGAGACTGAAGAGGACAGAGACCTAGAGTAAAACCAAACAGGATTGGCACTCATGAGCTAGGCCATGTGGCAGGTTCAAGATTTTGCTCATGCAAATAGAAAAGGTTACAAATACACAGTGAAGATATGTCCAGATGGAAAAAAAAACTCTAAATAAGTCAGTTTGTTTTAAAATGTACATAGGCTTGGGAGAGAAGGAAAGATATACAGTCACAAATAAAAATAGTTTAAAAACAGTAAAGTCTTTAAATAAAAAATAAAGTAATATAAAGGAAAAAGCCATGTAAAGGCGAAAAATACAAGAGGAGACTGAATCCTGTATACTATTGTGTTGTCTTTAAACTTTTTGATTGCTGACCAACAATTGGAGATCTCAAAGCCTCCTGGTCCATAGCTGACTAGGAGGTGAGTGGCACCCTGACCCCTAGGCCAAGTGGAGACCATAGTCTCTGAAGCTGGATCCAGGGACACATCCCCCAGCTCTCAAACCATAGCCAGCTCTTCCCTAATCCAAAAAAATCTGGGAGAGTTCCCCCAAGCCCAATCCCCAGCAAAACACAACTGGAAGGACATCCCATGGGCCAAATCCTGCAAACTGTGTCATCACACACTGACAACTGGAGACCCTTCATCCCTCTGGTCTACAGCTGACTAAGAGCCAACTAAGAGCTGACTATGAATGACTCCTGCCACAACTGGAGACACACATGTCCTTGGCCTACAGCCAACTAAAAGCCATTTAAAAACAACCCCTGAAATTACTGAAGACACACAGTCCCTAGGCCCACAACTGACTAAGAGCTGACCAAGAGCTGACTAAGAGTGAACTTAGGAAGTAATGGGCAGACACCAGTGCAAGAATACATATAACAATATAAAGAACAAGACACCACCAGAAGAAGCTGGTAGTTCAACAACATCAAAACCTGAGCATAACAATGAAGAGGAAACAGAAGAAAATGACCTTCAAAACAACTTTATGAAGATAATAGAAGCTTTGAAAGAGGTTATAAAAATTTTCTTATATAAAAAGAAGAAAATACAAACAAAAATTGCAAGATATTAACAAATCCCTAAAAGAATATAAAGAAAGCCAAGAAAAAGAAAACAAACAGATGGAAGAAACATTCTGGAAATTAAAAATTGAAACAGAAACAATAAAGAAGGCACAAACTAAGGCAAAGCTGGATATAGACTATCTAAAGAAATTAATTGGAACCACAGATACAAGCATAACCAACAGAATGCAAAATATGGAAGAGGGAATTTCTGGAGTGGAAGATTCAATAGTGGAAATAGTTAGATGAGTCAAAGAAAACACTAAAACCAAAAAGGTCATAACACAACACATCCACAAAATCTGGGACACCATGAAAAGACCAAACCTGAGAATAATTGGAATAGAAGGAGAATACCAGTTCAAAGGCACAGAAAATATGTTCAACAAATCATAGGAGAAAACTTTCTAAAGAAGAAAATGCCTATAAAAATACAAGAAGCTTAGAGAACACCAAATAAACTATACCCCCCCCTCAAATCTGCTTACCACATAATAATGAAGCCACTAAAGCCACAGAACAAAGAAAAAATACTAAGAGCTGCAAAGAAAAAAGGTCAAATTACCTATAAAGGCAGACCCATCAGAATAACACCAGACTATTCAATGGAAACAATGAAAGCAAGAAGGTCCTGGTCAGATATTATACAGACACTAAAAGAGCACAGCTGCCGTCCCAGAGGAAACAAGATATTTCACAACAAAACCAGATTTAAACAATACCTATCCAAAAATCTAGCCCTACAGAAAGCACTAGCAGGAAAAGTCCAATCTAAGGAAACACCCATGAAACCAAAAGCCATCAATAATCCCGCAGAAGAAAAACCCAAAGAAGGGAAACACACAAACACACACCCACACATGCACACACACCCACACACACCCACACCAAAAATAACAGAAAATAGCAATCACTGGTCATTAATAGTCCTTAATATCAATGGACTCAATTCACATATAAAAAGACAAACCCAAACACAATAGATACAAAAACCAGAAACCATCCTTCTGTTGCACACAAGAAACACACCTCAATTTCAAAGACAGATACAGGTTCAGAGTAAAGAGTTAGGAAAAGACTTTACAATCAAATGGTCCTAAGAGACAAGCTGGTGTAGTCATCCTAATATCTAACAAAATAGACTTCAAACTAAAATCAATCAAAAGAGACCAGGACAGACATTACTTATTCATCTCAGGAAAACTTCTCCAAGATGAAGTCTCAATCCTGAATATTTATGCCTCCAAAAAGAGCACCTACATATGTAAAAGAAACACTATTAAAGCTTAAACATCACATCAAATCCCACACACTAATAGTGGGAGACTTCAATACCAAACTTTCACCCTTGTATAGGTCAACCAGACAGAAACTCAACAGAGAAATATGGGATATAACAGATGTTATAATCCAAACGTACTTAGTAGATATATACAGAACTTTCTACCCAAGCACAAAGGAATATACTTATTTCTCAGCAGTCCATGGAACTTTCTCTAAAATTGACCACATTCTCGGTCATAAAGCAAATATCAATAGATACAAAAAAATAGATATCAAGCTACCATAGTTTAAAGGTAAAGTTCAACAACAACAAAAAACCACAGAAAGCCTACAAACTCATAGAAACTGAACATCTCTAAATTGAACCACCTCTGGGTCAAGAAAAAAATTAAGAAATCAAAGACTTCCTAGAATTTAATAAAAACGAATCTGTAACATACCCAAACTTATGGGACACAATGAAAGCTGTGTTAATAGAAAAACTCATAGCCCTAGACGCCTATATGAAAAACCTAGAGAAAACTCACAAAAGACCTAACAGCACAGTGAAAGCTTTAGAATATTTAGAAGCAAATTTACCTCAAAGGAGTAGATGGCAAGAAGCAATGAAATTTTGGGCTGAAATCAAAACAATAGAAACAAAGAAAACAATACAAAGAATCAAAGAATAATTTGGTTCTTTGAGAAAGTCAACCAGATAGATAAACCCTTATCAAAACTAATCAAAAAACAGAGGGAGAGTATCCAAATTAATAGGATGAGAAATGAAAAGGGGAACATAACAACAGATACCCAGGAAATCCAGAGAATTATCAGGTCATACTATGAAAAGCTATACTTCACTAAATTGGAAAGCCTAAAAATATGGACAGCTTTCTGAAAAGGTACCACTTACCAAAATTAAATCAAGACCAGACTAAAGACCTAAACAGACCTATAACCCCAAAGGAAATTAAAGCTTTTATTAAAAGGCTCCCAAGTAAAAAAAGGCCAGGACTAGACGCTTCCAGTGCATAAATCTACCAAACATTCAAGGAAGAACTAATACCAATACTCCTCAAACTGTTCCATACAGTAGAAACTGAAGGAACATTGCTGAACTCTTTTTTATGAGGTTACAACCACCAATTCCCAAGCCACTTAAAGATGAAACAAAGAAAGAGAATTACAGACCAATCTTCCTCATGAACATTGATGCAAAATAATAAAATACTGTCAAAGTGAATTAAACAACAAATCAAAAATTATCCACCATGATCAAGTAGGCTTCATCCAGAGATGTAGGGATGGTTTATTATATAAAAAATTGTGAATGTCATCCATTATATAAACAAACTGACAGAAAAAACCCACATGATCATCTCCTTAGAAGCTGAAAAAGCCTTTGACAAAATCCAACACTCCTTTATGATAAAAGTCTTGGGGAGATCAGGAATACAGGGAAAATACCTAAATATAATAAAGACAATCTATAACAAGCTGACAGCCAACATCAAATTAAGTAGAGAAACACTCAAAGCAATCCCACTAAAATCAGGAACAAGACATGGCTGTCTTTTCTCTCCTTATCTATTCAATATTGTTCTTGAAGTTTTAGCTAAAGCAATAAGAGACCAAAAGGGGATACAAATTAGAAAGGAAGAAGTCAAACTATCTTTATTTACAGATGATATGAACTTATACATAAGTGATATGATCCCCAAAATTCTGCCAGGGAACTCCTACAGCTGATAAACACCTTCAGCTATTTAGCAGGATACAAGATTTACTTAAGAAAATCAATAGCCCTCCTATACACTAAGGATAAAAAGGCTGAAAAAAAATAAGGGAAACATCACTCTTTATAATAGCTGTAAATAGCATTAAATATTTTGGTGTACCTCTAACCAAAGAAATAGCAGACCTCTTTGACAAAAACTTTAAGTCACCGAAGAAAGAAATTGAAGAGGATATTGGAAAATCAAAAAATCTCCCATGCTTCTGGATAGATAGGATCAACAGAGTAAAATGGCAATCTTACTAAAAGCAATCTACAGATTCAGTACAATCCACATCAAAATCCCAAGAGACTTTGAAAGAACAATTCTCAACTTTATATGGAATAAGAGGAATAAGAGGAAACCCAGGATTGCCAAAACCACCCTTCTCAATCATCATCCCTGATTTCAAGCTATATTATAGAGTTACAGTAATAAAAACAGCCTGGTATTCATATAAAAACAGACTTATGGATCAATGGAATTGAATTGAAGATCCCCAACATTGGTCAACATTGTGGTACATTTACATATTGGAGTACTACTCCTCAGTAGTAAAAAAAGTTGACATCCTAAAATTTTCAGGCAAATTGATTGATTTGGAGAATATCTTCCTAAGTGAGGTATCACAAGTCAAAAAAGATAGACATGGGATATACTCTCTCATAAGTGGATTTTAGACAAAAAACAAAGAATACCCAAACTGTGAACCACAACCTATGAATATCTTTGGAATGGAAGTAACTTAAGATCCCCACCAGGGATTCCCCTAGGAAGAGAAAATAGAGAAGCTCTCCTTAGCAAATTGGGATCATAATGCGTAAAAACCAAGGAGAAGTGGAAACAAATCATTAGAGAAGGAGATGGTTTAGTGAGAGGAGCAACAAAGAGGGAGAAAAATGAAATGGATATCTTGATAGAGGAAGCCAATGTGGGGTTGGGAAGAGACCAAATACTAGGAAAACTGCCAAGAACTCACAGGACATCCCTGGTTAAGACTCTAACCAATAGTGGAGGTGTTGTCTAAACAGGACTTCCCCTATAATCAAATGAATGACCACCATAAGTGTCATTGAGAACCTTCATCCAGCAACAAATAGAGGCAGAAGCAGAGATCCATAGCCAAGCACCAGCTTGAGCTCCCAGCCAGCCAACGAGAGAGAGAGAGAGAGAGAGAGAGAGAGAGAGAGAGAGAGAGAGAGAGAGAGAGAGAGTCTATGTGAGCAAAGGGATAGGGATTATGAGGGGAACTCCCACAGAGATGGTTGGCTAGAGCTCTAGGGAGCTCACTGAATCAAAAACAGTCACTGGGGAACCATCAGAGAAGGAAGTAAACTCTCCAAAGGTAGATGATTGTTGATTGGCATAGGCAGTATGTGGAGTCTCTTGGAGTAGGATCAACTTGTGTTCCTGTGGGGGCCCTTTCCCTACAGAGGAACACCTAGCTCAGCCTTGATACTGGAATGAGGGACTCTGACCTACCTCAAATGGATATTCCAGACTGAACTGACCCAGCTCGAGTCTCCTTACTCTCCTTGGGGAATAGATGGGAATGGGAATGGGGGTATGTTTAGGGAGGACTGGGAGGGACTGGGAGGAGGGAAGGGAGGGCAAGCAGTGGTATTCAGGAAAAAAATCTTTATAAATAAGTAAAAATTGAAAAAGAAAAAATAAAATGTGATAAAAATAAAGTGGAACCATTAAAGAAGAGGATAACTAATGTAGGCAGGACTATTGTAACATCTATTATAAATATTATTTATTTTATGCTTCATCTTTCAAAAAATCAGTTAATATGAATGTCAAGATGAAAGTCTTAGTAAAGCTTTTTAAGTTAGATCACAGAAATATTCAGAATCAGACAGAGGAATTTTTTAAAAAAGAACCAATTTCAACATTGTCTTATAAGGTTATAGAGAAACAGCCTAATGCTTTCAAACAGCCAATATTAATATATCCAGTAACCCTACAGGAACTACCAAATGACAGAAATTGTGCAAGAGCTGAATGGCCTCCTTTTCTAATGTTAGATTTAGGGAGATTCAAGGAAACACTAACCATGTATGCCATGCGCTCACCATTTGTAAAGCAAATATTAATTTCCTGGTCAAATTGTAATAAAATTATTCCTAAAGATTGACCAGATGGCTACATCAGTTATAGATGCATTATGAACTAAATAATTTCTTCTAAATCTTGAATGGTGACAAGGACTTAAGTTGTCCAAGAGGATCATCAGCTGAAGCAGAGAAAGAAATGACTTTGAATGCACATGTGGATCATGTGGGTCCAGATGCTAATTGCGTTCTGGTTATTTTACCATATAAGCATTCTCCTACATAAATTTTAATGCAAAGGGAACACATTATATTGGAGTGAATATTTCTATCACATAAACTGTAAGAAATTAAAGACATATTTAGAAAAAGTTCTAATTTAATTTTTTTTTAAATTAAGACTTTGTCAATTGACAGGGATGGACCCAGCAGAAATTGTTGTACCTTTAACTAATAAATAAATAGACAAATTGTGGGTGGAAAGTAAACCTGGGCAAAAAGCTTGAAGTAATTTTTTTGGGGGAGTTTAACAATAGATATTCTGTCTGACTATAAGCTGGCTTCCCATAGGCCAAAACAGTTTATTATCCATTGATAATTCATAGCATATACAAAGACATTCCACATTAGCTCTCTCCTTCTCTAAAAATAAACATGCTTGTTAAAGGAAAATGCAAAATCTCAGTATCATATCAGAAGGGCCATTTGATTTGGAACAAAAGAAAAACCAAAATTAAGAGACTATTCTATTGCTCCCAATCTTATGATATATAAATTATGTATAAAACTTATATGAATAATATATTAAACATTTTGTCATGATATTAATGTTTATATAGAGTGCTAATTAATTTTAGAAAAAGGCTTTATCTAGCTTTCTGTACATTATTATGGTTTTGAGTCTCTTATTAGTTTTCGGAAGTGAACTATGAGGATGCCTCCCTGCAACCTTCGAAGTATTCAAAAGAAATATGGGACCCCATAACAATGATTTCACATGGACTATGACAAAGCTACCAGGCTGACAAACACCAACCAGAATAAAACTTTGGACTTCAACTGCTTAGGACAATTTTTAAGTGGGTAGCTGAAATGAACCAACCTTACAGACTACTCTAGCCAGAATTTGAGACATGCCTTGCACTTTCCCATTATCCAGAGACTGGACAACAAATGATATAGCTACTCATCTCAGGAATTGACAATTAACATTTTTTAAAAAATTTTTAGGATCCCCTAAAGATGTTATCACCCCCAGACAGCAGGATGCAAATTTAAGAACACGACACCCATATTCCCAAGAGGTGGGGTGGGTATTTTTTGGTTTTTTGATGGTTTATGAATAATTATCATTATTTAGGTTTATTTGCTACAAATTGTTATTGGTAATGATTAAGAAAAGCACTGAACAAGAAAAATTAGATTCTGAGTTTTTGTTTGAAAATAAATGGGATATTAATATGATAGAATAAAAGGGTAGACTATTGAATCTAGTCTGACCAAAAAGGGAGTATACATATGATTGGATATAAGGGCAGATTATTGCATCTACTTTTAAAAGGCAATTACTAATTTAAAATAATTTATATTGGATTGGTTTATGTATATTGTAAACAAATTGTGTATATTGATACAGGCGAAGATTAATTTTGTTACTCTTCATATATTTCTATTTTTGTTCAAGGTATTGTACCTATACATTTCACCTAGCAATGTAATACAAATTTATAGTCTTTTAAAGTTACTATTACCAATTAATTAGGATATTAAAGTTTAAGTTAGTTAAGCTAAGTTACAACTTAAGTTACAATCACACATATGGCCATGTTAGATATGTTTTCAAGGTCAAAAAGAGGTATATTTTAGATAGGTCATCTTTAAACACTTCAGATATCTATAGAATATGGCATTTAAGATATTTTAATAACAGGTTCTTTTTATATTTTTGTTTTAAAAATATATTTCATATTTTCATTAAAAAATGTTATCTCCATCAATGTATCTCCCTGTTCCCCCTCCCAGTCCCTTCCAGTCTGCCCTCAGCTCTACCCCTCCCCATCCAACCATCCCCTTCCCCAAAAGGGCAAGAAATCCCAAGGTAGGCCAGCCCAGTGACACATCCACTCCAGGCACATTGGATTCACTCATCCCAAAGTCAATGCTGGGCTGAGTGTTCCTCTATAGGAAATGGGCTCCAAGATGCCAGCCCATGAACAGGAACAGTCTGATCCCACACACTCATGGCAGTTGAAAGCTGCCCACTCCTGGAGGACCCAACTCCCCCTCCCAATGGATCTCTAATGGCAATTCCTGATTCAGTGAGTTCCCCAGAGCTCCAGCCAGCCATCACCATGGGAACTTTACTCATAATGACTTACCCCCCTGTTCATACAGACTCTCCTTCCCTGCTCTCAACTGGACTAGGAGCTCTGCCTAGTGCTTAGCTGTGGATCTCTGCCTCTACCTCCATTCACTGTTGGATGTAGGTTCTGCAATGACACCTAGTGTAGTATGAGGTTTCTGGCCCGGATTTTCGGGTCTAACCTCAAGGTCTAGGCCCACGGTCCCGCAGACCCGCAGACCCGCAGTCCTACAGAGACACACAGATGCTTTCATTAGTTTTTGGCTGATCAGCCTCAGGCCCAGGCATATCACTTGCTAGCTCTGTACCCTTCACCTAACCCATGTCTCTTGTTCAGCCATGTGGCTCGGTACCTTTCTTTAGAGCAGCATAGTTGTCCTCGGCTTCCTGTGGCCTCTCTCTGGTGCTCTGTCTGGCATTCTGTTCTCAGAGATTTTTCTTAGTCTGGTAGCCCTGCCTACACTTCCTGCCTGCCTTTGGCCAATCAGCTCTTTTTATTAAACCAGTGGTTGGGACAATTATTTAAAATGAAACAATACAACCTCCCACAACCTAGGGTTTTGATTACAAGGGAAGTCCAATTTTGGCACCCCCTCCACCATTGTATGGAGACTTGGCCAGGGACATCCAGCGAGTTCCAGGACATTTCCCTAGCACCCATTCTCTTTCCAACCCCACACTAGCTTCCTCTATCAAGATATCCATCTCTCTCTTTGCTCCTCTCACTCAACCATCTTCTTCTTTCAAGATTTGTTCCCAATTCTTCTTGGTTGCAACCCATTATGACCACAATTTGCTAATATGATCTTCTCTATTTTCTCTTCTTAGGTGAATCTCTGGATGTCTCTCTTAAATTCCATCTACTCCCAAGCTGTTCAGAGATTACAGTTTGCAGCTTGGGTATTCTTTGCTTTTTGTTTAAAATCCACTTATCCTGTATCTATCTTTCTGGGCTTGTGATACCTCACTCAGGAGGATATTCTACAAGTCCAGTCATTTGCCTGAAAATTTTAGGATGTCATTTTTTTAACTGCTGAGTAGTATTCCATTGTGTAGATAGATGTACTACAGTTTGTTAACCCATTCTTCAGTTGAGGGGCATCTAGGTTGTTTCCAGGTTTTTGATATTATGAATAATGCTGCTATGAACATAGTTGAGCTATTGTCTTTGGGGAAACAAATGTGCATCTTTGGGTATATGCCAAATAGTTGTATTGCTGGATCCATAGGGAGATTAATTTCCAGTTTTCTGAGGAGTAGCTATACTGCATTTCTGAGTGGCTGTACATGTTTATACTCTCACCAGCAATGGAGGAGTGTCCTCTTTGTTCCACATCCTCTCCAGCACAGGCTGTCATCTGTGTTTTTGAACATAGATATTCTGACAGATGTAAGGTGGTATTTCAAAGTTGCTTTAATTTGCATTTTTCTGATGTTGAGCAATTTTTAAAGTGCTTTCCATCCCTTTGTTATTCTTCTGTTGAGAATTACATTTTTAGCTCTGAATCCCATTTTTAAATTGAGTTATTGAGGTTTTTGGGCTCTAGTTTCTTGAGTTCTCTCCATATATTCTAGACCAGTCCTCTGTTCGATATAGGATTGTTGAAGATCTTTTCCCATTCTGTAGGCTGTTATTTTGTCTTATCGACTATGTCCTTTGATATACAGAAGCTTCTCAGTTTCAGGAGATCCCATTTATTGATTGTTGTTGTTAGTGTCTGTGTTACTGGTGTTATATTTAAGAAGTTGTCACCTCTGCCAATGTGTTGGAGGGTATTTCTTTCTTTTCTATTAAGTTCAGTGTAGTTGGGTTTATGATGAGGCATTTGATTTTAGTTTTGTGCAGGGTGATAGGTTTGGATCTATTTGCATTCTTCTGCATACTATCATTCAGTTATGCCAGCACCATTTGTTGAAGATGCTACCTTTTTTTCCATTGAATATTTTTGTCCTCTTTGTCAAAAATCAGGTGTTCATAGGTGTGTGGGTTAATGTTGGGGTCTTCGATTTGATTCCATTGATCCACAAGCCTGTTTTTGTGCCAGTACCAGGCTGTTTTTATTACTATGGCTCTATAGTATAGCTTGAAGTCAGGGATGGTGATTCCTCCTGAAGTTCTTGTATTGAGCAGGATTGTTTTGGCAATCCTGGGTTTCCTCTTATTCCATATGAAGTTGAGTATTGTTCTTTCAAGGTCTGTAAAAATTGTGTTGGGATTTTAATGTGGATTGCATTGAATCTAGATTGCTTTTAGTAAAGTTGCCATTTTAGTCTGTTGATCCTACCTATCAAGGAGAATGGGAGACTATTTCATTTTCTGATGTGCTCTTCAATTTATTTCTTCAGTGACTTAAAGTTTTTGTGAAGCAGGTCTGCTACTTCTTTGGTTAGAGATATGTAATGCTATTTGAAGCTATTATAAAGGGTGATGTTCCCCTTATTTCTTTATCCTTAGTGTATATAAGGGCTATTGACTTTTTTGAATTAATCTTGTACCCTGATACCTTGCTGAAGGTGTTTATCATCTGTATGAGTTCCTTGGTAGAATTTTGGGAGTCACTTATATATACAATCATATCATCTGCAAATAAAGATAGTTTGACTTCTTCCTTTCCAATTTTTATCCCCCTAATCTCCTTTTGTTCTCTTACTCCTGTAGCTAGAACTTCAAGAATTATATTGAATAGATATGAGGAGAGAGGACAGCCTTGTCTTGTTCCTGATCTTAGTGAGATTGCTTTGAGTGTTTCTCCATTTAGTTTGATGTTGGCTATCATCTTCTGTAGATCACCTTTATTATATTTAGGTATTTTCTCTGTATTACTGATCTCTCCAGGACTTTTTATCATAAAGGAGTGCTGGATTTTGTTAAAAGCTTTTTCAGCATCTGAGATGGCCATGTGGTTTTTTTCCTTTCAGTGTGTTTATATGATGGATGACATTCACAGTTTTATATATGTTAAACCATCCCTGCATCTCTGGGATGAAGTCTACTTTATCTTGGTGGATGATTTTTTGATATGTTGTTGGATTCGGTTTGACAGAATTTCATTGAGTATTTTTACATCAATGTTCATGAGGGAGATTGGTCTCTAATCCAATTCTTTGTTGGATCTTTGAGTGGGTTGGAAATCAAGGTGATTTTGGCCTCATAAAAGAATTCAGAAGCTTGTTCCTTCAGCTTCTACTGTATGGAACAGTTTGAGGAGTATTGGTATTAGTTCTTCCTTGAATGTCTTGTAGAATTCCGCACTGAATCCATCTAGTCCAGGGCTTTCTTTTTCAACTTGGGAGACTTTTAGTAACAGCTTCAATTTTCTTTTGGCTTATAGATCTGTTGAGATCTTTAGTCTGGTCTTGATTTAATTTTGGTAAGTGATACCTGTCCAGAAAGCCATCCATTTCTTTTAGGGTTTCCATTTTAGTGGAGTATAGATTTTCAAGGTATGACCTGATAATTTTCTGGATTTCCTGGGTGATTATTGTTATGTTCCCCTTTTCATTTCTAATCCTGTTAATTTTGATATTCTCTCTCTGCTTCTTGGTTAGTTTGGATAAAGGTTTATCTATCTTGTTGACTTTCTCAAAGAACCAAATCTTTGATTCATTGATATTTTGTATTCTTCTCTTTGTTTCTATTATATTGATTTCCATTCGATGTTTGATTATTTCCTGCAGGATACTCCTTCTAGTTCAGTTTGTTTCTAATTGTTCTAAAGCCTTCAGCTGTGCTACTAGGTCTCTTGTGTGAGATTTCTTTAGGTTTTCCATATAGGCACCTTGTGCTATGAGTTTTCTTCTTAACACTGTTTTCATTGAGTCCCATAAGTTTGGGTATGTTGTAGATTCACTTTTAGTAAATTCTAGGAAGGCTTTGATTTCTTTCTTAATTTCTTCCTTGACCCAGAGGTGGTTCAATTGAGAGATATTCAGTTTCTATGAGTTAGTAGGCTTTCTGTAGTTTTTGTTGTTGTTGAACTCTACCTTTAAACTATGGTGGTTTGATATCGATTTTTTCGTATCTATTGATATTTGCTTTATGACCAAGTATGTGGTCAATTTTAGAGAAATTTCCATGGGCTTCTGAGAAATAAGTATATTCCTTTGGTTTTGGGTGGATGTTTCTGTATATATTTATTAAGTCCATTTGCGTCATAGCATCTGTCAGATCCCTTATTTCTCTGTTGTGTTTCTGTCTGGTTGATCTATACAAGGGTGAAAGCTGGGTATTGAAGTCTCCCACTATTAGTGTGTGGGATTTGATGTGAAGTTTAAGCTTTAATAGTGTTTCTTTTATAAATGTAGGTGCCCTTGTGTTTGGGGCATAAATATTCAGGATTGAGGCTTCATCTTGGAGAAATTTTCCTGAGACGAATCAGTAATGTCTGTCCTTGTCTTTTTTGATTGATTTTAGTTTGAAGTCTATTTTGTTAGATATTAGGATGACTACACCAGCTTGTTTCTTAGAACTGTTTGATTGGAAAGTCTTTTCCCAACCCTTTACTCTGAACCTGTGTCTGTCTTTGAAGTTGATGTGTGTTTCTTGCATGCAACAGAAGGATGGTTCTGTTTTTGTATCCATCATGTTAGAGTGTGGTGAATGAGTCAATTGATATTAAGGGATATTAACGACCAATGATTGTTATTTCCTGTTACTCTTGGTGGTACTTGCATGTATTTCTCTTCTTTGGGCTTTTCTTCCATGGTATTATTGATTTTTTGTGGTTTCAATAATATATCTGGTTTCCTTAGATTGGTTGTTTTCTCTCTAGTGCTTTCTGTAAGGCTGAATTTGTGGATAGGTATTGTTTAAATCTGGTTTTTTCATGAAATATTTTGTTTACTCCATCTATAGTGATTGACAGTTTTTCTGGGTATAGTAGTCTGGATTGGCGGCCGTTCCTTTTAGTGTCTGTATAATGTCTGACCAGGACCTTTTTGCTTTCATTGTTTCCATTGGATGGTCTGGTATTCTGATTGGTCTGCCTTTATAAGTAATTTGGCCTTTTTACTTTGCAGCGCTCAGTATTTTTTCTTTGTTTTGTAAGTTTAGTGGCTTGATTATTATGTGGCAAGCAGATTTTTTTGGGGGGGTCTAGTCTATTTGGTGTTCTATAAGCTTCTTGTATCTTTATAGGCATTTCCTTATTTAGGTTGGGCAAGTTTTCTTCTATGATTTTGTTAAATATACTTTCTGTGCTTTTGAGCTGGTATTCTTCTTTGATTCCAATTATTCTCAGGTTTGGCCTTTTCATGGTATCCCAGATTTCTTGGACCTTTTGTGTTATGATTATTTTGGTTTTAGTATTTTCTTTAACTGATGTACCTATTTCCACTATTGAATCCTCACTCCAGAGATTCTCTCCTTCATCTCTTGCATTCTGTTGGTTATGTTTTCACCTGCAGTTCTGGTTTGTTTCTTTAGGTTTTGTATTTCCAGCTTTACCTCAGTTTGTGCCTTCTTTATTGCTTCTATTTCAATTTTTAAATTCCTGGAATGTTTCTTTCACCTGTTTGTTTCTTTTTTTTGTTTTCTTTATTTTCTTTCAGGGATTTTTTTTTATCTCTTCCAATTTTTTGTTTGTATTTTCTTCTATTTCTTTAAGTGAATTTTTATATTTTCTTTTAAAGCTTCTGTTATCTTTATAAAGTTGTCTTTAGTGTCATATCCTCCTGTTCATCTTCATTGTTATGCTCAGATCTTGATGTTGTAGAGTCATCAGCTTCTTTTGGAGGTGTTATGCTGTTCTTTATATTCTTATATGTATTCTTGCACTGGCATCTGCCCATTGCTTCCTCAGTTCACTCTTTGCTCTTAGTCAGTTGTGAGTCTGGGGGCTCTTAGATATCTGTGGACCAAGAGGGGGCTTCTAATTCTTTTTGTTTTTATGACAGTGAAGAAT
Organism: Phyllotis vaccarum; assembly: GCA_033318265.1. NCBI lineage: Eukaryota > Metazoa > Chordata > Mammalia > Rodentia > Cricetidae > Phyllotis > Phyllotis vaccarum. The sequence goes on from JARWLC010000012.1 coordinate 109,323,900, forward strand.
TCCTACTCCTGGCAGCACCAATCTACTTCAGTGAAGATGATAGCTATTAAAGAAACTCCATATTTACAGATGATTATAAAAACCTTCTGTAGGGTTACTAGAAAGACAGATAATTTCTCATGGGGACAGGGACAAAGAGCAGCCTTTGTGGCTGCCAGTAACCTCTTCTCTATGAATGCAACCCTACCCAATATTGAAACAGACGATATCCTAATTATGGGTATCATATTTATTGTTGATTTAGCAACTGGTGGCTCTTAATAAAGCAAAAAGTAGCCCATGAACATATGCCTCTTGGCTTCTAATGCAAATGTTTTTCATATATGGAGAATAAATATTCTCTCTTTGAGAAACAAATATGTATATTTTATGAGGCATGGAGAATCTTATGAGTTAATGCCTATGATGGATTTAGTCTACTTTAAAGTAGAGTCATTAAAGCTTATCCACGGAAGTAAAGGTATTGAAATGAATCTAGTACCTGTCTGAATTCCTTTGTGACCAGAATGTAATAGTAAAGGTGTCTGTCCCTTCCTAAACTGATGAAATATCTCAGTTGCCTATAATCCTCATCCATAAACACTCAAACCTCCCACAAAGTGGCACCATTGCACATTTGGAAGTGATGGAATGGTCACAGCATTTATCTAACACATAACACAGTGGCTCATCAGCCACTGATGAAAACAAAGCTAAAGGGAAAGCAGCAGCATATAGCGATGGAATAACTATTTCTGAGAAAGGAACTACCAAAACAGCAGAACACAATGAAGTAGTAGCAGCACCAATGGCTATAAGATAAACATCTAAGGAAGGAAAAAATCTATCTTTTCTAAATCATGGTGCATGTTATATGGTGTATAGTTATATGGTCATCAAAATGGGAAACCACTAAGTGATAGAACAGCAAAGATACCTGGTTATGGAAGACATGAATGGAAATGAAAAAAATCTAGCAAAACTTAGCAAAGGCATACAATTTTATGTAGCGGATACAGGCAAGACAGACAAAATGTCTGAAAATAATGTAATAGTGGACAAATTAGCATTATGTTTAATTAAGACTAGAATATCAAAATTTTCCAAGGAACACATTCAGAGTAAATCAATGAGAAGAATAGATTACACATTCAAAAAGCTTAAAAGTTTACCCCAACACTAAAAACTAAGGGGAAATGGAGAACCAAATTAAACCAGGACAACTCTGAAAAAAATTACTATCAGGAATCCATAGCCAGGTGGTGGTTCACATCTTAAATCCCAATACTTGGGAGGCAGAGTCAGGTACACAAGAATTACACTGTTTTAAATTTATATGATACTTGCAAAAGACAGATTAAAATTCAGAGTGAATATTGTATATGATCTAAAAATAAATATACTTTAACTTTGAATTTATATATGAAGAGAAAGGTGTATTTATCTATGCATATTAAGATAATTTTAGTTTCAAAATCTTAAAAATTTAATAAAAGATAATACTTTTTGTGATGTCAAAAACCATTTTGTCCTAGAAAAGATATAACCTAAACAATGAGGAACCACCAGAGTTAGGATTGGGGCAGATATTTGCTTTTATCTTTCCAGGAGAATAAAAGCATGAAACTAAGAAATCCAGTGACCACTGGACAAGCAAAACATCTAAAAAAAAAGGATGAATCATCAGGATTTACCCCAAAAGAGTAAATTGGCCAAGTAGTATTGCTCACTTCTAGCTGACCAGCCAAGTTCTGCACAAACAGTGGATATCTTTGGGCTGACTGTTGTTGTACCTAGCCAGGATTGCCCCTAAGCTGACAAATACCACCCATAGCTTCAGAGTACAAATTATTCAGGACATTCAGATTTCTGAGTTCATATAAGACTGACATAAACATTTTATAAAATTTTGAACTAAAAATTATGTAATCCTAAAACTGGCAAAAACAATCATGCTGGACATTCTGAAAAGCTTAGCAGAAATAACTTCATCATTATAAATAGATTTGCTATGCTAGAGTTAAAACCTTTTATTTTTATTTAGACAAAAGGAAATATTGCAAGATATTTGATCACAGTTACGAATTTTGAGATTCTATTGTTTATTGGAAAAACCTGTTTCTAGTTATGGACAGGCTCAGTCCTAGCACACACTGTTTTTCATTCTTTTTATATTCAAAAGCTTTTTTTCCTATACATACCACTGCTAACCCTCTCTTCCCTCCTCCCAATCCTAACTCAGCCTCACTCTCCCATCTCCCCATCCATTTCCCAAGGAGGGCAAGCAATCCCAAGTTGAGTCAGTTCAGTCTGGCATATCCATCTGAGGTAGGTCTGAGTCCCTCACCCCAAAATCAAGGCTGAGGTAGATGTTCCTCTGTAGAGAATGGGCTCTGTTAGGATTTTGTGCAAATTTTGTCGTGGTTTGCTCTTTTACTGTTTGTGTATAAGACGACTACTGATTTTTTTTTTTTTTTGGGATAACTCTAACCAAGCAAGTGAAATACCTAGTCTTTGAAGAAAAAAAAGCTAGAGAAGATATCAGATGATGGAAAAAAATGTCTATGCTCATGGATCAGTAGGAGCAACACAGTAAAAATGTGTTGTTTTTAACTAAATCTCTATTGTTTAATTTTATCAATAAAGATTTGGGAGTCAGGTGCTGGGGTGAAAACCTGCTAGCTCAGAGATACAAAGAAAGAACCCAGTTATCTGGTGATGGATTTCTATGGATGCAGGTGGGAACACAGGAATATGGGAGAAGTGGATAGCAGGAGAATCTTAATGACTTTCTATGAAGAAAAGAGCTTTATTGTCAGATGAATATGGTTATAATTGACAGAAAGGTTATGATTATAACACCAGAGATGTCAACAAGAAAGAGAAAGAGAAGGGGAGAATAAAGGAAGAGAGAAATGGGTAGCTCCCAAGAGAGGACAAAAGGAGAGGGAGAGATATGCTTGAGGGAACCTTGCTTTAAATGAGGCTTGATGAATCAGAGGTCATAGGAGGGTATGGCTTAATGTCAGAGCTGACAGGCCATGACTCTTTAGAGACTAACAGACACCTGTAGGGAATCTACTCTGGTCCTATTTCAAGAGGCTCCACAAACTACCCACACTGTTTGACTGTCATCTACATTCAGAGGGCTTAGTTCCTTTCCATGAAGGTTCCTCAGCTGTCATTTCAGAGTTCATGAGCTCCCAACAACTTGGGTCAGCCATCTCTGTGAGTCTTCTCCTCATGATCCTGATCCCTTTGATCATATACTCTCTCCTCTTTCTCTCTTCAGCTGGACAGGGAGCTCAACCTGGTGCTTTGCTTCAGATCTCTGTGTCTGCCTCCATCCATTACTGTATGGTTTTATAATGACAATTGGGTGGTCATTCATTTGATTATAAGGGAAGTCCTAATTAAGCTCCCTCTCCACTATTGCTTGGAATCCTAGCTAGGGACATTTTGTGGGTTTTTGGATGTTTACTTAGCACTAGTTTTTTTCTAACTCCACAGTGGCTCCCTCTATTAAGATATCCGTTTCTTTGCTCTCTTTTGCTCTGTTGCTCCTCCCACTCAACCATCTCCTTTCATAATTTGTTCCCATTTCCCCTTGCTGGCTCCCCCATATGATCCTAATTTGCCCAGGAGATCTCTATTTCCTCTTCCCAGGGGTATCCATGGATGCCTTTCTTAAATTCCTCCTGTTACCTACCACTTTTAATTTGAGAACTTTCTACTTGAATATTGTAAACAGAATTATATAAAGCCAACTATAGTTCAAGAGATGAAGCAAGCAACAAATTGACAGAAAGAAAACATAGAATTATTGTGAAAAATCATAGAGAGTAAGAGGGAGTCAGGAGAATATACAGAGAGATGCACAGAAAGTAGAAGGGAGACATTCATCTGGAGGAGTTTTAGTTTAAGATGGCATAGGAGAAACCTGTTTTGCACCCCCTGGAATAACAATGGTGAAGGAAGCAGCTGGGTGCTTTCTTTGTCTCTCTGAGCTAGCAGGTTTTCACCCCAGCACCTGATTTCCAACTCTTTATTGATAAAATCAGACAATAGAGATTTAGTTAAAACAACACATTTTTACTGTGTTGCTCCTACTGATCCATGAGTATAGACATTTTTTCCATCTTCTGATATCTTCTCTAGCTTTTTTTCTTTAAAGACTAGGTATTTAATTTGCTTGGTTAGAGTTATCCCAAAATATTTTATATTTTGGTGACTTTTGTGAAGGGTATTGTTTCTTTGATTTTCTTCTCAGCTCTTTCACTGTTTGTATATAAGATGACTACTAATTTTTTTGAGGCAATCTTATATCTTGCCACATTACTGAAGGTGTTATCAGCTGTAGGGCTTCCCTGGTAGATTTTTTTTGGGTCACTTATGTATGCTATCATATCATTTACAAATAGTGATACTTTGACTTTTCTAATTTGTATCCCCTTGAGATCCCTTTGTTGCCTTATTACTCTAGCTAAAACTTCAAGAATGATATCAAATAGATATGAAAAGAGTGAACAGCCTTGTCTTGTTCCTGATTTTAATGGGATTACTTTGAGTTTCTCTCCATTTAATTTGATGTTGGTGGCTTGCTGCATATTTATTTTTATTATATTTTGGTATGTTCCTTGTATCCCTGATTTCTCTAAGGCTTTTATTATGAAGGATTGTCGCACAAATGAATGAGACTCAGGGATAGATCTCTGAAGAAGTTGGAGATACTAGAGGGAATAAACACCACAGTCAGATCTTACCCAGCTGTCTTCTAGCTTCCTCAGCCTCGATTCCCTTGGAATGGCTCCCTCTGTGTTTCTATCCTGTTTTAAATACTCTTTCAGTAATTAAGGCCTGGCCCCACCACACCTGCTTGGGAGCCTGGAATTCCTTCTATAATATGAAGTGACCTTGACTCAGTTGGGATTAAGGGTGTGTAGGTAACCACTCCCAGGATACTCTCTGTGCTGGGATTAAAGGTTTGAATCACCATTCTCTTATTCTCCTAGACTGACTGTGGTTAGAGCTCTGGGAATTCTGGAGCTTTTACTAACCCACTACATAGACTGAGGGTAGATTCCCTCTGATATCTCCAAAACTTTTGAAACTTTTACTGAGTCCCCACATATCCCCTTTTGTGTCAAATTAAAAAAAAGGTTATAGCTAACATAAGAAAACAATATACAATAGGTACAATAATTATATACAATATGTACAAACAATAAATGAGTAATGTCCAGTCCATTAACAATTCCAAGAAAATATTTCATTAATTATCCTATTTTGATGAATCCAAAGGATTATACCTTATTCATTTCCTTTCTAACTAAAAGCTATTATTTTGATGTCTCTTAAACTTATAAACTTTAACTTCAAAGTTTATTTTCTAAAACTGTCATTAGAAAACTGTAACTATAACTATCTCATCTTCAACTACCTCAGAGACCCAAGAAGGAAATAATATTTACCCAAATAACCAGGAAGTGCAAGCAACTTCCAAAAACTAGAAATGACAGAGATGACACCTATCTGCCTGGACAGTCTCCCAAAGTTCCTTTATAAAGTTGGGGCATCCATCTTCAGCCTACAGGCCCAAAGTCTTTTTCTATATCAATGAAGCAGAAAATCTGCTCTGTCTATTTTGGGGTAGTTCAGTCACTTCTCCTTGTGTCCTGAAGATTGAAGTCTCTCTTCAAAGTTCTTTTCAATTTTCCTTTGTGGTACTTGTTGGTTATTGGTCTCACGCCGGTATTTAGCCTTAGATGGAGTTTTCCACCCACTTTGGACTGCATTCCCAAGCAACCCAACTTCAGGAAGATCCAGGCCCAGCGTACCAGGGGCCACTACCAGCCTCACACTGTCCACAGGCCAACTCAGACAGTTTTCTCTGAAAAACAGGAACCTGAAGGACCATCTCAGTTTGTTCTGTCAAAGTTCAAAGGTCACTTTCTGAGGGAACCTGCATATCCAGTTCAAATAGCACACTGTCAAGCAGTCAATACAAGGACAGGTTCTTGTCCAATGACTAACTGTTGCCACAAGGAAAGCAGGCTCCATATGGAGTTTCTTCAATGCCCTTTTTTCTCTTGAAGTATATTGGTGCTGCAAGGAGCAGACCTGTCTCACTGTCCAGAAAAGGCTTTAAGTAAAAATATTTTAAATGCCATATTCTATGGATCTCTGAAGTTTTTGAAGAAGACCTGTTTACCTAAAATATATTTTTTTGACCTTGAAAACATATCTAACATGACTATGTCTGAATATAATGTCTAACTACTGACTTGCATTGCTTTATATTCTAATTAATTGGAAATAAAAACTTTCATGGACTAACAATTTGGATTACAATGTTAGATAAACTGATTAAGTATACTACCTCAAACAAGCATAAAAATATTTGTACAATGACCCACTTAATCTCAAGATACACAATTTGTATACAGAAAACCAATGCAATGTAAAATATTTAAAGCTAGTAAATACTTTTAAAAGAAGATTCTATAATCTATCCTTATATTCTATCTATCTGTATCCCCTTTTTCTTTCTATTTTTTAAAACACAAATCTTGAATCTAATCATTCTTGTTTAACTTTCTTCTAACCATAACCATGAACAATTTTTAACCAATTAACCTAAACAATGACAATCATCCATGACCCATTGAATAACCAACACCAAGCCACTCTACCACTTGGGAACCAAAACCAACGCACCCAACCACTTGGGAGTGTGGGCACTGTGTTCTTAAGTTTACTTCCTGCTGACTGGGGGGGATGGCATCTTTTTGGGTATCCTGAAAAGAAAAGTTTTGTTAAATGTCAAATCCTGAAATAAGTAGCTGTGTCATTTGTTGTCCAGTCTCTGCATAACAGGAAAGCACATAACTTGTCTCAAGTCCTGGCCATAGTAGTCTGTGAAGCTGGTTAATCTCAGTGAGCTGCCACAAAATTGTCCTGAGCATTTTGTAGTCCAAATCTGATCTTTGATTGGTGTTTGTCAGCCTAGTGGCTTTGTCAGAGTTCATGTAAAACCATTGTTGTGGGGCCCAATCTTCCTTTTGGATAGTTCAAGTTCACAATTAGGCCTTGTCCTGGATCACTGCAGAAAACTGATGAGACTAAAAACCAACACAATGTACAGAAAACTAAATATATAACAATTTATTGAGCATATGATTAGCAACCATAGATTAGTCCCTTATTTTTGGTTATTCTTCTGTCCCATATCAGGTGGCTCTTCTGATATGATACAGAGATTTTTTTTATTTTTCTTTAACATGTATGCTTGAGTTTAGAGAAGAGAGAGCCACAATCCAACTCTAAAGCCAGCTTTAAATTATAATTAAACTGGGACTTTAACTAATAAGAAATTTTTTTTGTAAAGGTTAAGTGATGGGATTTTACCCTATGAAGTATACTGGTACCAATAGTTACCATATTCTTTTGTTTGCAAATTTTCCTGGATAGCCTCTATTTTGCTTTAGATGTCTAGATGTTCAAGGCCTTTTAACTTCTTGAAGATGGGTATTTCAAGTTTCCTGTAAAGACAAAAACAGAAACTTGCCCCGACCCTTTGCTTTTTCTTACAACTTAAAGAATTGTAATATGGGTGGATGAGCTATCAATTCTTAGTTTCATGAAGTGTCTCTGGTTCAGTTTGAGTCTTTATTACTTTTGATGGTATCCATATCTTTTCCTCACCTGTGGAAATAAATGCAAAACCCTTTCCCCAATGTAGCATATACTCTGGCGTCCATTCAGAGGTTAGTACATCTTTGAAGTAAACAAGCTGATTTAATTCACCTGTTTTTTCTACAGTCCAATGCCTTTCAGCAGCTGTTGTTCCTTTCTCATTAGCATTGAGAAAATTCAAAGTTAATAAAGCACTATGTAGTCTATCTCTGGGGGTCTTTGTTATTCCTTTCTGTTTATTTAACATAACCTTTAGAGTTCGATTTAATCTATCTATGACTGCTTGCCCTGTAGGATTGTGCAGTATTCCTGTAATATGCTTTATATTATAATAAGCAAAAAATTGTTTCATTTTAGTAGAGACATATGCTAGAGCATTGTCAGTCTTTATTTGTGCAGGTATTCTCATGATGGCCATAACTTCTAGCAAATGTGTGATTACAGAATCAGCCTTTTCTGAACTTAAAGCAGTTGCCCACTGAAATCCTGAAAATGTATCTATTGTATGATGGACATATCTTAATTTTACAAATTCTGTAAAATGAAATACATCCATCTGCCAGATTTCATTTCTATGTATACCTTTAGGATTAGTTCCTGCTGGCAATGGAGTCTGGTTATAGAAAAAACAGGTGGGACACCTTTTTTACATTTTTTTGGCTTGTTGCCAAGTGATAGAGAAATTTTTTTTAATCCTTTGCTATTGACATGATGCTTTTTTATGAAATTCTGAAGCCTCTAGTACATTTCCTATTAATAATTTATGAATTTCATCATTACCTTGTGCTAACGGACCTGGCAGACCCGTATGGGATCAAATGTGTGTTATATAGAAGGGATGATTTCTAGTCCTGATTATTCCTTGTAACTGAATAAATAATGAAGTTAATTTTGATTCATCATTAATAAAATCAGCCATTTCAATGTGTAGAACAACTCTTTCTGCATACTGAGAGCCAGTGACTATGTTAAGTGGTTCTGTAAAGCACATTAACACCATCACGATGGCATATTATTCTGACTTTTGAACAGAATTATAAGGGCTTTGAGTCACTTTACTTATATGTTCTGATTTGTAACCAGTCTTTCCTGATTTGTTTGCATCGGTATAAAATGTAGGAGCTCCAGACATTGGTTTATCTCGTATAAACGAGGGAGAATCCAATTAGTTTTCTTTATAAATTCAATTCTTTTGCTTTTAGGATATTTGTTGTTAATATCTCCCAAGAAATTACTGCAGGCTCTTTGCCAAGGTTCACTTTCTACCCATAATTGGTCAATTTCTTCATTAGTTAAAGGTACAACAATTTCTGCTGGGTCCATTCCTGTCAATTGACAATGTCTTAATTTTCCTTTAAAAATAAGTTTAGAAATCTTTTCCACATATGTCTTTAACTTCTTGCTTGGTTTATGTGGAAGAAGTATCCATTCCAATATAAAATTTTCCCTTTGCATTAAAATTCCTGTAGGAGAATGCTTAGAGGGCAAGATAACTTGAATGCAATTGAGGTCTGGATCCACACGATCCACATGTGCCTCTTGTAATTTTTTTCCCACCAAAGCCAGTTCTTTCTCAGCATCAGGTGACAACTCTCTTGGACTATTTAAGTCCTTGTCACCATTTAACATTTTGAACAGATTATCTAGTTCATCATTTTTAATTCCAATAGTCGGTCATAAGTTGGCAATGTCTCCTAATAGTCTTTGAAAATCATTAAGTGTCTTTAATCTATCTCTCCTGATCTGTACCTTTTGGGGTCTAATTTTTTGTTGACATATTTTATATCCTAAATAATGGAATCCCCTCTTTTTATTTTTTCTGGGGCAATCTGTAACCCCCAAGCAGGTACAATTCTTTTCACTTCTTCAAAAAGTTTTTCCAACATATCAATATTTGAATCGGCCAACAAGATGTCACCTAGGTAATGATAAATTATAGATTATGGGAATTTCTTGTGTATTTGTTCTATTGGCTTTTGAACAAAATACTGGCACAGAGTAGGACTATTCATCATTCCTTGAGGGAGGACCCTCCACTGGAATCTTTTTACAGGCTGGAAATTTATTATAAGTGGGCACTGTAAAGGCGAATTTTTCTTTGTTTTGCTCTTGTAAAGGTATTGTAAACAGTCTTTTAAATCAATAACTATAATAGGCCATTCTTTAGATAACAGAGAAGGCAAAGGAATCCCAGATTGTAGGGAGCCCTGTAGATGGAGTTTTACTTTAAAGGTGCCAGTCCAAAATTAATATTTATTAGAATATAAGTTAACACTCATGATATTAGTAGCAGCTTATAGTGGCACCTGAACAAGGAATGGCATATCCAAGCGATGGATGCTCGATGGAAGGACGATGGATTCCGATTCTGTCTGTCCAGCAGCCAGCAGCCAGGAACCAGGAAGAGAGATCCTCATGTCCAGCAGCCACTTATCAATGGGGTTGGCCATGCCCCCTCCAGGGTCCTGGAAGCATCTTCTGACCTTATCGGCTGACACCTTAATCCCAACACATCTCCCCCCTTTTGTCTAACTAAGAAGGTTCTAAGCTAAGACTATGTACAATAGAAATTATTATGAGTTAGTAACCGTAAATACCTATTCTTCAACCCCTTCAAGACCTGAGAAGGAAGATATATCACTTGAAAGTCAGAAGTACATGGAAGTACTGGCTTCCAAAATTTGGGAGAGGACAGCAACACAGCTACCTGGACAATCACCTCTGGTTTTGTGCGCTGTTGGAGCATCTATCATATTGGCTACAGGCCTATGGTATCTGACAGATCTTCTCACAAGCAGGAAAATTTTGGAGGGACTGTCTTATCCTGTCCAGGCAGGTTTTGTCAGTCTCCACCCATCAATTTGTTCATCCAGCTTGGACACCATTTGTGTACTGTCAGCAATCAAGGTAAGGACAGTTCCTTATTCAACCAGCCATTCTCAGCCAAAAGGACCAACTCCAATGGAGTATCCTCGATGCTCATACCATCTCTGGAAAGGAGCAGTGATACCAGGAGTCGTCGTGCCTCTCATGGCCGAATTTCAAATGTTAAATGCCATATTCTCTGGGTCTATAAAATGGTTGAAGAATCTATGATATTCTAACCTGTATCTGAGATGACTGGGATATGGTACCTTTAGTAATGTTGACAGTAGTTTTTATCGTCTTAAGGAATAAACCCTGTACTAAAATTAGAATACCTATATAAGGGGTGTATAATCCCTGAACAATGACTTTTAGTATGACTATCAAACATTAGCCAGGGGTATATTACTGTGTAAAGTGGCCACAGCATTTTAGACATGTATATACATATATATCATCTAAACAGAGGTATATAAAGCATCTTGTGCATATATCATAACTAGTGCAATCATACATTATATCTAGTATAGTTAAATTAAGGTAATAATTGCATAGTGTACATGACAATGCTGTGCAAATATTTTAAACAGAGATAGAAGCACATATAAAATATAGCAATTACAGATTCAATTTTACAAAATAGTTACAGATTCAGATTTATATCAAAATACAAGTTGCCTTGGTTATATAAAGCAATTTCAGATTGAACTTTGTTCAAATGTACAAATTATCACAATTAAACATATAAAGTGATTTTACATTTGTATCAATATACAAATACCTATGCCAATGCAAATTGTCTTTAACTTAGCCCATACATTCAGCTAAAATGGTGTATAGATAGGCAGAACAATCTACCTTTATCTATTGTATCTATCCCTCTTCTCTTCTTCAAAAGAGATCTTTGATGCTATATTATAGTTCTGTCATCCACCCAATTTTCACTTAAAACTATTCTAACAGAATAAGAATTACCCAAAACTCTCAGAACACAAAACTTATTGGGAAAGGGGGCATAGTCTTTCATAAGGTTGCTTCCTGCTGACTTAAGGGCAATGGCATCTCTTTGGGATCCTGGAAAAGCTAAAACAATGGTTAGATCTTAATGAACTGACTATATATATTTATAACCATTCTCAGAATAGTGGCTAACTCCATCTGGAATTCTAATTAGAAGTGTGATCTGGAGGATAATCATAAAGAGCTATCTTGCAGCCGTTTTTGAATAGTCTATTTTCTGACAAAATCATTGATTGGTGCGCACCAGGTTCTTGATTTTTCTAATTAGGCCTCTGTCTGTCTGTCTACCTGTCTCTTACTCTCTCTCTCTCATACTCTCCCTTTTATTCTTGTTTCACTAGTAGGAGTTGTTGCAGTGGGGGCCCCATCTCAGTTCCAGATTCTTTGTAGATAGCTGATAGGAGGAAATGTTATTTACAATGGAAAACTTAAGCATTGTTGATACTCAAAAGAGATATTCGTATCTTTTATGACTTTAGGAGATTGTATGCAGACAGGATGTTTGAAAGGTACAGAAACAGAGAGAAACGAGGCTTAAGATGAAGTCACAATAATATTGGTCCCTAAATATTCTGTCTTCTGTCTCACACCAGGTGGCTTTTCTGTTATGAGACAGAATACTTCACATTTTCTTTACCAATATGCTTGGGTTTAGAAAGGGAGAAAGCCACTTGCTCCCAATCTAAATCCAGCCCTATTAATAGTCAAACCAGGACCACCTTTTCTTTTTTTTGAGGTATAGATGCAAGATGCAAAGCAGTAAATATTGAGAGATTACCCAGTAGTGTATATGTGTATTAGTTGGTTTCGTAGTCCATCATGTACATTCCTTAATCATCAGTCTGTCTTCTATTGCAGGTGAGTAATTAGTCAATGTCTTAAAAATAGTCTAAAAATAGTTGTATCCGTTTCCTGTAAAGACAAAATTGAGACCCTGCCCCAGGTTTGTTAAATGTGTTTTCCTTACCATATATCCATTTGTCATATCAGGGGTGAGCAATTACTTCTCCTCCTCAGGAAGGGACTCCTTTTCAAAGTGGACTTTTATTAGTTTTGTTGGTACCCATATCTTTTCTTTCCCTGTTGAAACAAAAGCAAAACCCCTACCCCATTGAAGCACATATCCCGGCTTCCACTCAGAAGTCAACACATCTTTGAAGTAGATGGGTTGATTTAACTCAGAGGATTTCTCTACTACCCAATGTCTCTCAGCAGCTGATGTTCCCTTTTCATCAGCATTAAGAAAATTTAAAGTCAATAAGGCACTGTGCAGCCTCTCTCTGGGTTTTCTCATTTCTTTCTTCTGTTTATAAAGCATCTCTTTCAACGTGTGGTGAGATCTCTCCACAACTTCCTGTCCTGTGGGATTGTGTGGTGTCCCCCTAATATACTTTATATTATAGTATCCAAAAATTATCTTCATTTTTCGGGAAACGTAAGCTCGAGCATTGTCAGTTTTAATCTGACTGGGAATTCCCATTATGGCCATGGCTTCCAAAAGGTGAGTTAGTACAGCATCAGCATTTTCAGAACTCAGAGCAGTTGCCCATTGCATTCCAGAGTAAGTATCAATAGTATGATGTACATATTTCATCTTCCCGAATTCTGGGAAGTGAAACACATCCATTTGCCAGATCTCATTTCTCTGTGTACCTTTAGGATTACTTCCAGCAGGTAAAGATGGTTGGTTATAGAAAGAGCAAGTGTTGCAATTCCTTACTATTTTGTTTGCTTCATTCCAAGTGATGGAAAAACTCTTCTTTAATCCTTTGCTGTTAACAATGTTTCTCATGAAATTCTGTGGCCTCTAGCACATTTCCTATCAGCAACCGATCTAATTCATCATTACCCTGTGCTAGAGGGCCTGGGAGAGCTGTGTGCGCCCTGATATGTGTTATGTACATAGGATGTATCCTACCTCTGATGATATCCTGTAGTTGTATGAATATTAAGGTCAAGTCTGTATCATCAGCAATGAAGTCAGCAGTTTCAATATGTAAAACAACTCTTTCTGCATATTGAGAGTCAGTAATTACATTGAGAGGCTCTGTGAAATCCAACAATGCCATAATAATTGCATATAGTTCTGACTTCTGGACAGAGTTATAAGGGCTCTGAGCCACCTTAATTAAGTCTTCAGACTTGTAGCCAGCCTTTCCTAAATTGTTCGCATCAGTATAAAAGGTGAGGGCTCCAGAAATGGGTTTATCCTGTACCACATGAGGAAAGATCCAATTAGTTTCCTTTATGAATTGAATTCTCTTGTTTTGAGGATATTTATTATTAATCTCTCCTAAAAAGTCACTACAAGCCTTTTGCCAAGGTTCACTGTCTGCCCATAATCGTTCAGTTTCTTCATTAGTCAAAGGCATGACAATTTCTGCAGGGTCCTTTCCAGTCAATTGGCGAAGTCTTAATTTACCTTTAAAAATCAGATCAGAAATATTTTTGATATATGTCTTCATCTTCTTGCTTGGCCTATGTGGCAGAAATATCCATTCTAATATAATGCTTTCTCTTTGCATTAAGATTCCTGTTGGAGATTGTCTAGAGGGTAAAATAACAAGTATGCAATCCAGGTCTGGATCCACACGATCCACATGTGCTTCTTGAAGTTTCTTTTCCACCAACTCTAATTCTTTCTCAGCCTCATCAGATAATTGGACTATATAAATCCTTGTCACCATCCAAAGTCTTGAACAAATTAACTAGCTACTAGTTTTTTATACCAATCATGGGCCGTATATGAGCGATATCTCCTAGTAACTTTTGAAAATCGTTTATAGTCTTCAGTTTATCTCTATTTAATTTTACTTTTTGTGGCCTAATTTTTGTAAACCTAAATAATTGATAGAATCTCCCCTCTGTACTTTTTCTGGAGCAATTTGTAGTCCCCAATCAGGCAATATTTTCTTTAGTTCTTCAAACAATGTTTCTAATGTCTTTGGGTTTGGGTCTGCCAACAAAATATCATCCATATAATGGTAAATAAATGATAGATTGAGGGAAGAGCTTGCGCAGTATTTCTAGTGGTTGTTGTACAAAATATTGGCATAAGGTGGGACTATTTAACATTCCTTGGGGAAGGACTCTCCATTGGTACCTCTTAGCTGGCCCTGAATTATTAAGAGTAGGCACTGTGAAAGCAAATTTCTCTTTGTCCTGTTCCTGTAAAGGTATGGTAAAAAAAAAAACAATCCTTCAAATCAATAACTGCAATAGGCCATCCTTTAGGTAGCAGAGAAGGCAGAGGAATACCATATTGTAAGGAGCCCATAGGTTGAATCACCTTATTAATTGCTCTTAAATCTGTCACCATCCTCCATTTTCCAGATTTTTTCTTGACAACAAAAACAGGAGAATTCCATGGACTGGTTGATTCTTCGATATGCTGAACCTGTAACTGCTCCTGTACCAACTGTTCCAAAGCCTGAAGTTTTTCTCTCATCAAAGGCAATTGTTGAACCCAAATAGGCTTTTCTGTTAACCATTTCAAAGGCAATGCTGTGAGTGTCCTTTTAGGTTCTGTGGTTATTGGGCAATTCTTTTGTACAACCTGAATGGCTGGTGATTTTTCTCCATAGTACCTTAAAGCATCATTTTTGGAAACATAATTGAGTCTCCGGTTGATATCAGAACCGGGAGGGATTTTAATCTGAGTATTCCATTGCATTAGAAGGTTGCAACCCCACAGATTCACTGCTATGTCAGCCATATATGGCTTCAACCGTCCTTTCTGACCTTCTGGTCCTATGCATTCAAGCCATCTCACACTCTGTTTCACCTGAGATATTGTTCCAATACCCAGAAACTGGATATCTACTGCCCATAAAGGCCATCTTGGATGCCATGATTGTGGGGTTATGATCGAAACATCAGCCCCCGTGTTGACTAAATCCTGGATATAAATATTATCTATCTGTATTCCCAATTTTGGTCTTTGTTCATTTACTGAAGTCTGCCAAAATATTCGTTTTGTGATTCTTTTTGGAATTTCTGAATTTTCTTTTGAATTTATGTTATTATCTAATATCATATGATTTTCTAGATCAGGTTTTGGATGCTCTATTTGTCCTGAGAATGCTGTTCTTCTCCTATGACCAGATATGATCTCACCATCCTTGAATTTGGAGTCTGATCTTTGGGGGCTTCCCGGGGGAAGCCCCGAAAGGCATTTCCTGATGGTAGAGGGTTGCCTTCTTTATCCCTGGTAGATCTACATTCATTGGTCCAATGGCATTCCTTGCCACACCTTCTGCATATCCAGAAGGCAATGGCCTTCTGTTCGAATTAAACCTAGTTCGGGTATTATTTCCAAGAGTACCTTGTGTACAATTCCATTTTATATGGCCTTGTTTACCACAGTTGAAATAAGTGATGCCTTGGTTCCTCACCCTAACATTAGCAACAGCTTGGCCTACCCAATTCTCCTCGTTGGCATGGAGAGATTCAGCATTAATTGCATATTGAATCCATTCTTCTATAGGTGCAGCTCTGATCTTTAAAGGCATAAGCATTCTTCTACATTCCATATTAGCATGATCAAAGGCCAGAGAAAGTATTAATTGCTTCCTAGCTTCTGGATCTGATATTGCTCTATGAACAGCCGTGGTAAGCCTCTGTATAAAGTCGGTATAAGGCTCTTTTAAGCCTTGTTTGACCTTAGTATAATGCTCAATTTTTTGACCTGGGTTCAAAATCTTTTCCCAAGCATTCAGTGCAGCAGTACGGCATAGCACTAAAGTATGCTCATCATAAGTAGATTTGGTCCTCACATCAGCAAACATGCCTTCACCAAGGATTTGGTCCTGAGAAGCAAAGAAACCCCTAATTTTTCCTTGTTGTTCCAAGGTCTTGGCCTCCTCTCTAAACCAGCCTCTCCACTGTAAATTCTGACTTTGGTCCAAGACAGCAGCTGTTAGCTGCATCCAATCAGTTTTTGGAATCTGGTTTTTTGCTGACCATGAATTTAGAAGCTGCTTCACATAAGTAGAGTGTATACCATGCATTGATATTGCCTCTTTAAAATCCTTGATGTCTCTAATATGTACTGGCTCATAGCTATACTCTACATATTCTGAGGATCCCCCAGGTGTTATCTTTGTCTGAATAGCAGCTGGGAACAATACTGGTGGGTAGAGTATCTCCATTACCATAATATCCTATTGGGGGTTGACCTGAACTGTTCTGAGCATAAGATGCATCACTACCCTTTTCCAGTACTGCAATGCGATCCTCCCATTCTTGAATTTTGGATATTACAGGTTCCCATTCCTGGATTTTGGATACTACTGGTTTCCATTCTTGAAGTTTAGATACTATTGATTTTTCTAGAGCTTGAGTGTCCTGATGAAGCAGTCCTTCCAAAGACCTCACCGAGTCAGCAATTTTTCGATCCCCATCATTAACATAATTAATGATTTTCTTGTTCTCGTCATTAATGTAGTCAACAAGTTTATTGTTTTCATCATTTACATAGAGTCTATATTTCTCTTTTACAGTGTTATCCTTATCTATAGAGGAAGCCTTATCTGAAAGCTTGTTGTAACCAATTTCCAGAGTATCCATCCTTTTTGCCCTTTTAGTGTTTGACAGTTCCATGTCGTATACCTTGGACAGCAACTGTCGATTTACATTTTGTACCTGTTTAACCTCATCTGCCACTGTAGAGTTCGATAGTTCCATAATACATAATCTGGACAATAATTGTTGGTTTCCATTTGACAACTCTGTCATCATCCTCTTATTTTGAAATATAAAATAGAGAAATAAGCCAAAAAATAGTAGGACTGGGGTATTGAATCCTTCAAGATATTCATTTAAAAATTTATCAACCACCATGGCAAAATATGACCTAAACTCTTCAAAAGAATAATAGTCAGCCATTGTGTCAATTCAGATGTAATTACACCATTTAGCACACAGGTGTCACAGTAGTGTTCAATTCCCTGCCCACTGTATGGTAGATGCAGAGACTCTCAGCAGCAGGAAGCTGCAGGTTGAAAACCGAATGCTGCAGCTGGCTGAAAGCAAAGCCAGGTGCTGTGGCAGGCTGGTGAGTTGAAAACCATGCCTGCGCACTGAGCTGAAATCTCGCATTTGCGCACTGAGCTGAAATCCTGCATTTGTGCACTGAGCTGAAATCTAGCACTTGCGCACTGAGCCAAAAACTCGTGTTTGCGCACTGAGCTGAAAACCAGTGCCCAGGCACTGAGCCGAAAACCCTTGCCTACACACGACCAGCTGGCTGGAAACCGCGCCCCACTAGTGAGAGGGAGCTTTAAGCCCAAGTGAACAGTCTGTATGTTTCCTGGCTTCTTACAGTTTAGGGCACAGGGTCGAGGACATTTTGCGCCAGATGTAGACGGAGTTTTACTTTCAAGGTGCCAGTCCAAAATTAATATTTATTAGAATATAAGTTAACACTCACGATACTAGTAACAGCTTATAGTGGCACCTGAACAAGGACTGGCATATCCAAGCGATGGATGAGCGATGGATGCACGATGGAAGGGCGATGGATTCTGATTCTGTCTGTCCAGCAGCCAGCAGCCAGGAACCAGGAAGAGAGCTCCTCATGTCCCAGCAGCCACTTATCAATGTTGTTGGCCATGCCCCCTCCAGGGTCCCGGAAGCATCTTCTGACCTTATCGGCTGACACCTTAATCCCACCACAGAGCCCATTGGCTGGATCACCTTGTTTATTGCCTTTAGGTCTGTTACCATTCCACACTTTCCAAATTTCTTCTTAATAACAAATACAGATGAATTCCAAGGGCTGGTTTATTCTTCTATATGCTGAGCATTTAACTGTTCCTGTACCAGCTGTTCTAAGGCCTGTAATTTCTCTTTTGTTAGAGGCCATTGATGAACCCATATAGGCTTCTCTTTTAGCCATTTTAGAGGTAGTGCTGTGGGTGTTTTTCAAAGATCAGCAGCTTTTTTGCCTTGTTTCTCCATAACCTGGATGGTTTGTGACTGTTTCTCATAATATCTCCTGATATTTCTTGTGGAACCACATGCTAGTTCATGGCTTATTTCTGTATTTGGAGGAATATTAATCTGCGTGTTCCACTATTGCAGTAAATCTCTTCCCCATAAATTTATAGCACTGTCAGCCACATATGGCTTTAATATTCCTCTCTGTCCTTCTGGTCCTATACATTCAAGCCATCTTGCACTCTGTTTTACTGAGATATCTACCAAATGCCCCAAAACTGAACATTTACCTCATGAAGGGGCCAACTTGGATTCCATGACTCTGGTGAAATTATTGATACATCCATGCCTGTGTTCAATAAGCCTTCAATAATAACATCATTTATTTGTACTTTAAATTTTGGCCTTTGTTCATTGATAGAAGCTTGCCAAAATATTTGCTTTGTATTTTTTCCTGAATATTTTTCTTTTTTCTGTAAATTTTCTATCATTCCAGTTAGTGTGTCTTTTTAAAATAGGTTTTAATATTTTTAATTGTTCTGGGAAGGTGTTTCCTCCAAAATGGCAGGGTAAGACTGGATTGGACTTGATATGGGGGTTTTGAAAGCCTCTTGGGGCATTTCCTGAGGGCAGAAAGTTACCTGACCTGGGGGGGGTTTGAAAGCCCCCTTGGAGCATTTCCCAAGGGCAGAAAGTTCCCTTGTCTGTCTCTTGTTGACCTTCATTCATTAGTCCAATGTCTTCCTTTTCCACACCTTCTGCACATTCCAGAAGGGAGGGGTGTTCTCTTGGGATTATTCCTACCAAAACATTGTTTCTGGGAATGCCTTGTTTACAATCTCTTTTTATGTGACCTTCTCTTCCACAATTATAACATTTGGCATTTTGATTTTTTCTCATACCTCTTGAAATAAGCTCTCCTACCTAGTTATCATCATTCTCATAAGACTCCATATTAATTGTCTCACAAATCCAATCCTCCAAAGGTGCTGATTTTGCTTTTAAAGGTCTAAGTATTTTTCTACATTGTGCATTGGCATTCTCAAAAGCCAGTGATTCAATGATTATTTGCCTGTCTTCTGAGTTTGGTACCATTCTGTTTAGTAGTGTGGTTAATCTGTGCAAAAAATCTGTAAAAGTTTCTTTGGGACTTTGATTTACTTTTGTAAATGTTTCACTTTCCCCCCCTATTTCTTCAATCTGTTCCCAAGCATTTAACGCTGCCATGTGACATAAATCCAGAAGATGGTCACTGTATAATGACTGCCTGTCAATATCAGCATAATCTCCCTCCCCAAGAGGTTGGTCTTGGGAGACTTCTATGCCTCTGGCCCTGTTTCTTTTGTTCTATTTTTTTAGCCTCCTCCCTCTACCATGACTTGAATTGCCTCAGTGTCCCTGCCTCAAAAACAGCTGTAACCATATCTAACCAACCTTTAGGGGTGACCTGGTTACAGCACAACCAGGAGTTCAGTATTTGTTTAACAAATGGTGAATGCATCCCATATGATACAATTGCTTCCTTTACTCTCTGTAATTCTAACATTTGTACTGGAGCCCAGCTAGCTTCTCTTTCATCTTTATCATCCTTCATTTTTTAAAAAGTTTACTGGGTATATTAATGTTGCCTGTTTTTGTCTAATTTTAGATGACCTTGCTGAATTTGGTTCTTCATATTCCTCTGTTTGAATTTGAGCATCTTTTCAGTCTCTCTCAATAGGCTTTTAAAAGACCTTTTTCTTTGGATTTACATTGGTCAACTTTTTCTGTGTTATGAAACAATAAATATTCATAGTAAATAGTATGATAAACATTATGATATTTCCATCTATCTTATCTATGTTTTCTGTTACTGGTTTTAATATCAGATCATCTAACGAGAGGTTACAGTATGACCAATCACCCTCCATTGCTTTAAACAAATTACCTCTTTTTTTTTTTTTTTAAAAAAAATTGAGTTACTTACGGCTATTGTCTGTTGATGATTGTGAAGTGGGGCAGCTACCTAGTGTAATAGCAACCCAAGGAGGGGTCCAAAAGGAAAAAGAAACAACCCACCAGGAAAAAGAGGCCACTATCTGAAAGACTTACCTAGATGAGAGTGAAACAGAAACATGTGTGGCTAGTCTTTCTAAGGCTGGAGGCTAACCCGGAACAGAAAGCCTAGCTGCTAGTAATTACTTTTCCAGCCATGTGTTGTTCTGGCTGGCAAGTGCGAGTTTTTGGGTAGGGAGGAGAGAAATTCATGCCCCAATTTGGATGCCAATTGTCACATGAATGAATGAGACTCAGGGATAGATCTCTGAAGAAGTTGGAAATACTAGAGGGAATAAACACCACAGTCAGATCTTACCCAGCTTTCTTCTAGCTTCCTCAGCCTCGATTCCCTTGGAATGGCTCCCTCTGTGTTTCTATCCTGTCTTAAGTACTCTGTCGGTAATTAAGGCCTGGCCCCTCCACACCTGCTTGGGAGCCTGGAATTCCTTCTATAATCTGAAGTGACCTTGACTCAGTTGAGATTAAGGGTGTGTAGGCCACCACTCCCAGGATACTCTCTGTGCTGGGATTAAAGGTTTGAATCACCATTCTCTGATTCTCCTAGACTGACTGTGGTTAGAGCTCTGGGACTTCTGGAGCTTTTACTAACCCACCACATAGACTGTGGGTAGATTCCCTCTGATATCTCCACAACTTCTGAAACTTTTATTGAATCCTCACAAAGGATTGTTGGATTTTTGTCAAAAGATTTTATTTTTTAGCATTTAAAAGATGATTATGTAGTTTTTCTCCTCTCACTTTGTTTATGTGGTTGATTACATTGACAAATTTCTGTATGCTGAACCATCCCTTCATCTTTGGAATGAAGCCCAATTGGTCATATTGGATAATCTTTTTGATATGTTTTTAGATTCAGTTATGTTAATGAGTAAAATTGGTCTGTAGTTATTTTTCTTTGTTTAGTCTTTGAATGGTGTGGGTTATCAGAGTAACTGTGGCTTCATAAAAAGAATTTGTAAATGTTCATTCTGTTTCTCTTTTGTGAAATTATCTAAAGGTAGATATTTGTGATAAAACTATCTGGCCCAGTAGGGTTATTTTTTTGGGAAAGATTTGTAATGATTGCTTCTATTTCTTAAGGAGTTATAGACCTATTTAATATTTTTATCTCATCTTGATTTGATTTTGGTATATGGTATCTATGAAGAAAACTGTCCATTTCTTTTATATTTTACAATTTTATGGAGTACAGGTTTTGAAATATGACCTAATGATTGTCTGGATTTCCTCAGTGTCTGCTGTTAACTCATTTTTGTTTGTGATTTTGTTAATTTGGATATTCTCTCCTTCTCTCTGAATTTTAGCTATTTTAGACAAAAGTTGTTTATCATGTTGACTTTTTCAAGGAACCACCTTTATTGATTTTTTTGTATTGCTTTCTTTGTTTCTGTTTTTTGATTCCAGCCATGAATATTATTATTCCCTGTGGTCCTGCTCCTCCTAGTTGTTTTTGCTTTTTTTTATTCTAGAACTTTCAGGTCAGGTAAGTCACTAGTATGATATTTCCCAAAATTCTTTGTTCAGGCACTTAGTGCTATGAACTTTCCTTTTAGTACTGCTTTGTGTCCCATATGTTTGGGTATATTGCTAATTTATTTTCATCAAATATAGGAAGTCTTTTTTTTCTTTCTTTCTCGATCCAGTGGTAACTTGGTTGAGACTTACTCAGTTTCCATGAGTTATAGGCTTTCTGTAGTTTGTGTTATTGTTGAAGTCCAGTTTTAATCCATGGTGATCTGACAAGGTAATAGTGTTTTTTGGATATATTAAGACTTGTATTGTGACTGAGTTTGTATTATTTGGGTAAGGTTCCATGAGGTGCTGAGAAGAAGGTGTATTCTTTAGTATTTGAGTGAAATGTTCTATTAGGTCCATTTGAGGCACAACATCTGTTAGTTCCATTATTTCTGTTTAGTTTCTATCTGGACACTCTGTTCATTGGTGAGAACTGGGTGTTAAAATCTCCCACTATTAATGTGTGGGGTTTGATATGTGATTTGAATTCTAGTAATACCTTTATTACAAATGTCTGTGCCCTTGCATTTGCATTTGGGGGATAGATGTTCAGAATTGAGACATCATTTTGGTGAATTTGCCCTTTGATAGATATGAAATGTTCTTCTCCATCTCTTTTGATTAACTGTCATTTGAAGTCTATTTTGTTAGACATTAGGATAACTATACTTATAGCTTCTTAGATATGTTTGACTGGAAAATATTTTTACAACCCTTTAAGGTACTGTCTGTCTTTGATCTTGAAGTGTGCATGCAAGAAAGCATGCAACAAAATAATTGATTTTTATTTTGTATCCATTCTGTTAAACTGTGTCTTTTTGTTAGTGAAATAAGTCCATTTGTATTGAGTGATATTAATAACCAGTATTAATTCTTGTTATTTATTGTTGTTTTTGAATTTTGCTGGTGTGGGATTATCTATTGCCTCTGTTTTTTTTATGGATATATCTAATATCGTTGGGTTGGATTTTCCTTCTAGAACTTTCTATAGAGCTGGACTTTTGAATAGATGCTGATTAAATTTGACTTCCTCATGAAATATCTTATTTTCTACTTTTATGGTGATTAAAAATTTTGCTGAGATAGTCTGGACTGACATCCATAGACTCTAAGAGTCTGCAAGGCATCTATCTGTTCAGACTCATGAGGCTTTTAAAGTCTTCATTGGGAAGTTATGTATAATTCTGATATGTCTGCCTTTATATGTTACTTTGTCTTTTTCCTTTGAAGCTTTTAATATTCTTTCTTTATTCTGTATGTTTAGTGTTAGATTATTATGTGGCAAGGAACTTTTTTTTCTGGTCTAGTGTATTTGATGTTCTGTAAACTTCTTGTACCTTTCTGTAGGTGTATGTCTTTGTTTAGGTTTGGAGAATTTTACTCTATGACCTTGTTGAATATATTTTCTGGGTCTTTTAGCAGGGATTCTCCTCCTTCTATTTCTATTATTTTTGCATTTTATTTTTTTATAGTTTTCCAGATTTCCTGCAAACTTTGTGTTAAAATTATTCTTAGATTTAACATTTTTGACTGATGAAACTTTTTTACCATATCATTTTCTGTTCTATCTCTTTTTTTCTGTGACTGATTGTATCTGTTGTTCCTGTTCTTTTACCCAGAGTTTCCATGTCTATAGTCATCTCAGTTTGTGGGCTATTTTTTGCTTCTATTTCCATTTTAAGGTCTTGAACAGTTTTATTTGTTTCTTTCTCTCAACTGTTTTTTCTTGGTTTTCTCAAATTCTTTATGAGATTTATTGATTTCTTTCACCTTTTGGTTATCTTCCTCCATTTCTTTAGAGGATTTTTTTCATTTTACTTTTTAAGGACATCTACCTTAAAAAAGTTATTTTTAAGGTCATTTTTATTGTGCTTCATCCGCATTGGAATATTCAGGTCATGGTGTCATAGGATATTTGGATTCTGGCAGTGACACATTTATTTTTCTGTTATTCACTATGTTCTTACATTGATGTTTAGGGATCTGGGTTTGAGGTAATTATAGACCTAGGTGTTAGTTTCTGTATTTGTCTTTCTTGGATAGGTGTCTTGTTTCTTGGATTTTTGTTTTCACTCTGGTCTTCTATCCTAAGTGGCCAAGGGTTCTGGTCACTAGTGAATCTTTAGGTCTAGTAAGGTGTCTCTGCTGAGGTTTTGGGGGCCTTGGGACCTTGATCTGGCCTGACCTCTGATAAAGCCAATGTCTTCTCCATTCTTTAGATTTTGCCTGGACTCCAGTAAAATCAGAGTCTTTACCTGAGTTTCCTAGGACCAGCCTAGCTGCTGGTAAAGCTTCTTGATCCTTTCTTCTGACTAGTGTGGAGTGTTCCTGGGCCTGTGATGTCTATTCTTCGAACTGATATGGACTATGCCTATGGAGTCTTTAGAAGTTCTGAGAGAAGATATGGCCTTGGAGAGGATGATGAGGAGGAAGGGGTTGGGCAGTGATGTGGGTCTTGGGGGAGCAGAATCCAGGGGTGGTGGCAGTCCAGCTGGAAGCTGTGTCACTCACCTGCTTGTAGATGGGTGAGGAAAGCACTAGAGTAGTGGGATTACTCCAGAGTTGGAGGCAGAGCTCAGCAGTGGTGATAGTGCTGAGATGGGAGGGATCAGTCAGGATAGAAGGGTTACTCACCAATTGTGGCTGATGTGACCTGTACTTCAGTGCAAGAAGTCCAATGGAGTTATCAGCAGCAAGAGTATCAGCAGCAGGGACAGGGAGGAGCTGGAATTGTGTGGGCCTACAGAAGATCCCAAGGATCAGAATGAAGGGGTGGTGCAGTTGTGTTAGCAGGATGGTTACTCGGTTACTCACTCATTCTGGGTGGTTTGCTCCTCAGTGGCAGAAGTCTGCTGGATTTTGGGGCAGGACCCAGAAACTACAGGGTCAGGAGTAGGCTGGAATGTTGTGTGTCTGGAGAAGAATCCTAGGGGACAGAATATGGGGAGGGGTATAGTTCTACTGGCAGGGAGTAAGTTACTTATTCTGGCTGGTGTTATCTGTACCTCAGTGGCAGAAGTCTGCTGGCATTGGGGTCAGGACCAGTCACCGGGCTGGGGACAAATTAGGGTGATGTGGGTCTGGAAAAGCTTCACAGGGGACAGAAACCAAGGAGGGGTGTAGTTCCACTGGCCTATTTTGTTCTTTTAAAGTTAAATTTATTCATAACATTAATATGCTTGTAGAGGCCAGAAAAGATCATATCTCCTGAACTGGTACTATAGGTGATTGTGAGCTGTATACATGTCTGTTCAGAACTGAACTTAGATCTTTTCAAAAGCAGTATGTGCTTTTATCTATTGATTTGTTTCTTCAGACTGCATTTTAGTATTTAAAAAGAATTATGATACATCAATGGTCAACATGCATGATTATCCTATGGTTGCTCTAGTGGCACATGTATCTTGGCAATAACCTACTACTGGCTTATTGGATCTCAGCAAGAGAATTATAACACATGGTATTATAAACCTAGTTTTTTACTCAGTGCTAGAAAAATCATGGTTGTTGATGGAGAATCTACCACTAAATCACTTAACCAGCGTAATCCCCAATAACAATCTATAAACATTTGTCCTTATACCCAGTGATAGATGTAGTCTTTACCCCTCATTAAAGAAACCTCTCTTAGCAACAGATAGAAATCACTACAGAAAACTAAAACTAATCAGTATTCAGAGTTGTGGAGATGAGTCCCACGTAGATATACATACAAAACACTTCCACACCTGAGACTCAGGAAACATGGTAGAAGAGAGGTGGGAAGATTGTAAAATCCAGAGGGTGGTAAGGAATTTTGCCATGAGTTTGTATTTACTAGTAATATAAGAAGCTACACAGATAAACTCTCATCAATATGATCACCCAAATGTGAACTGAACAAGGAGGACACCAATAAACTTTTCAAACTGAGTGGGGGAAAAGCCCATGAAACCTTAACATTACATAAAGAACTACTAGAATTATAGTTCTCCATAGATGTAATAAAAGGTAAAATTAGATATAAAAGTTTGGGCTCACAAGGATAAGGTAGATGATTGAATATTTAATTTTGCTAAATACAAATAGACTAGATATTGTAACTATAATTCTTACTTGATAGCTGTTTTGTTATATGTAATTTTACTATGTTAAAATTGAAACCTTTTTTTTCATTAGACTGGAAAGCAGAAGTGATGTGGGATGTCTTTCTATATTATGTGAATAGCATTTTATAATAAAGGAACTGTTTTCACTTATGGCAAAGAAGCTTATAGTCAGGCAGGAAATCCAAGCATAGATAAAGGAGAAGGAGGGCAGAGTCAGGAAGAGAAGAGCTGCCACCCAAGAAAGCAAGATGTAATGGAACACAGGTAAAGCCATTAGCCATGTGGCAAGGCATAGATTAATAGAAAAGGGTTAAGTTGTAAGAGCTAGCTGATAATGAGCTTAAGCCATAAGTCAAACAGTTTGTAATTAATACAAGACTTTGTGTGATTATTTGGAACTGCTGATCTGGATCTTGGGGCTAGTCAGGACCAGAAAATTCTTACTACAGGACTGGTAGAGGTATTCCTCTTCAAGGAAGAGCATACAAATGATTATTCATTGCCAAATAGCTTTGAAAACATGCATACATGTAACAGGTTATATTTAGGGATATATGTATAAATGCATTTAATTTGTGTACATATGCATCTGTGATATATACATATATTACTATGAATATGAATATAAAACACATATACATACAATAACAACTAGTAAGTGAGAGAATATGACTATGAAATAGAGTAGGGAGGGGTTTAGAGAGGGCTTAAAATTTTTAAAAGATTTATTTATTTATCATGTATCCAGTGTTCTGCCTGCATGTATGCTTTCACACCAGAAGAGAGCACAAGATCTCATTATAGATGGTGTGAGCCAGCATGTGGTTTCTGGGAATTGAACTCAGGACCTCTGGAAGAGTAATCAGTGCTCTTGACCACTGAGCCATCTCTCCAGACCTAACAGAGGGTTTTGAAGGAGGAAAGGGAAGGGAGAAATGCTGTAATTAAAATATAATTTCAGAAATTAAACAATAGTAAAAAATTATATTTAGGTGCTGGAGAGATGGCTTAGAGGTTAAGAGTATTGGCTGCTTTTCCAGATAACCTATATTCAATTCCTAACAATTCCTCACAATTGCTTGTTTTAGGGTATCTCTGGCCTCAGAATGCATCAGGTATGTAAGTGACTGTCATACATACAAGCAAAACATGTAACTAAACTAAAAAGTTACATTTCTTTATATAGTGTGTGTATGTGCACACATGGTGAGTATGTACAGATCATAATCTTCAGGAGTTGGTTCTTTCCCTTTACCATGTGGGTCTTAGGGTTATTAACTTAGGTTATTAGGATCATTAGCAAGTATGTTTATCCACTGAGCCATCTCACCACCTTTATTTATTTTATCCTTTTGAGAAAGAGGCTCATTATGTAGCCCAGGCTGACCTCTTGATTCCTCTTCCTCCTTTTCCTATGTGCTGAGATTACAGGCACATAGTACCTTGTTAAGCAACTTTTTTATAGCTCAGTATATTGTGTTGGGTTATTAGCAATGTAAAAGGGACTAACACTGTATCTAAATTGGTCCAATATCAAGAATGGCTAAGGAGCCAACTGAATGTTGGTGACTAGCCAACAATGTTGATTACACTGTTCTACTTTTATGAAGGTGATTAGGATTTTTGCTCACTGAAATTGAATCTTTTTATGTGTGGCTTTATTTTACTCATAAGTGCTTCTGCTGATACCACGGTCTACATACTGTCAATGTGTTTAACCACAGTTATGTCATTCATGTGTCATTTTTTCTCACCAGTTTCTTCTGAGTAACATGATAAGACCAGTTGATGGCATGGACATGCTGCCATTGTAAGTCTAAATTTTATATTAAGCTTTTTGAACATTGAAAGACAGAAAATATGAGTAAAGATGAGCTTCCTCCTGATAAATGAAAGTTTGAGATGCTACAAAGGGAACTTTCCTATACCCCCTTTTAATTAGTATTAACAAGTCCTCAGAGATTGGGTTCACATGAACCAATTTGGCTAATTGTATGCTCTGTGCATTGAAATTTCAAGCCTATGTAATTGTAAATAAAAGCCATTGTCCCTTCAGCTGTTCAGTTTTTGGTCCTAGTCCACTTTGATCTCTTTCAGAGACAACATTTCTTTCATGAGTGCATGATCACATCTCTCATCCTGCCAGTTCTGATGACAGAATCTGACTCTCCACCACCTACCAGGCATGGGAGAAATAACTGATCATCACTCTGTCATGCCTCAGCATAGAGATGACACAGTCTGGTGAGAACTTTGGGAGAAACTGGATGCTGCAGAGATTAGGGGCTTTGTTGTTTCATCATCAAAGCAAAGAGCTGACAACTTGGTGGTACATTCTTATAGTCCCAACACTTAAGAGGTTGAGACAGGAAAATTGACAACTTGAAAAAAGTTTGGGCTATGTAAAAAGAACCTATTTTCAAAAACTAAATCAGGGACTATGAGATGGCTCCATTTGTCAGAATTTGCCATCAAGTCTGAAGATCTGAGTTTGATTTTAAGAACTCACATATATTCAGAAGTGGAGGTTAACTTAACAGTGCTGTATTCTGTGCTTAACTTCCAGTAATTTAATAAGTAATAATAATAATAATTACTGAAACAAACCAAGGCAAACCAAACCAAATTCAAAGTAAAAAAATTACATGGAGTTAGAATAGCCAGATGACAGGGTGCTCCAAATGCAAACTTTTAACTCAGAGGACAATAAAGTTTTTAAAATACACACAATTATACATATTTATGTGTTTTGTTTGATGGTTTGATATGAATATTAAGCTGTAAAAGAGAAGATCAAAGTTCATTAGCCTGTTAATCTTCCTAAACACCATCATTTTTTAATGCATGTTGGGAAACTTCAAACTTCTTCTAGTTTATTATAAAGTCTGTAATAAATTGTCATAAGTGGATGACTGCCATAACTGTATATAAAACATTAGAACATATTGCTCATATCTAACTGCATCTTGATGCCCATTATTCCAACTTCTACTTTTTACTTCCTCCATACTTGTAATTAGAGACTATTACATCATATATTCTTTTTATAGCAAGGATGTGAAAATTCTAATGAAGACTT
Organism: Phyllotis vaccarum; assembly: GCA_033318265.1. Lineage (NCBI taxonomy): Eukaryota > Metazoa > Chordata > Mammalia > Rodentia > Cricetidae > Phyllotis > Phyllotis vaccarum. The sequence continues at coordinate 109,353,138 of JARWLC010000012.1, forward strand.
CTAACTTACACTCACAATGGTCCTAATTTCTGTAGTCATTTTTCTAACCAGAATAGGAAATGTATTCAGAAAACTGTGCCTTAATTTCTAAAAAGAGAGTGTTGGTAACAGATGTCAAGAACTATAATATTGTAAACTTTATACAAGTTTCTCAAGTGCTAGATTCAATGTAGATTATTTAATTTTGTCTTCACCACCAATATCAGGAGTATAAATGGGCATGTTCATCCATAAGAAAAGGACCAGGGCTTTTGTTTTGTAATTTGCACCTTATCCTTGGATAAAAGGGATTGAACTTGCAAAGGGCATTTGTTCAGGGTTTCCTGACCCAAACCCACTCACTTATTTCTTTCTCTGTAATTTCTGGAAGCCTCCCTCTATTCACAGTACTCTTCTCTTTGGGTGTTCCTTGTATACATCCATTCTAAGTAGATACTCAGTGTTCCTTCTGTTCCAGTTATTGGGAGCATGGCTGAGATCACAGATATGGAACTGAAGAAAGCTTACAATCCACAGAAAAATTATCTTTATTTCATTCTTGAATTTTGTACATTTTTCTTTATCCTCCATTTGTGAAATATGTATCCTTTTTCCTTATCAAAAGATAAAAAGTGATAGAAAAACACACCAACATATCTTTTTGAAAATTTATTTTATTATTTTAAATTATGTGGTGTATGTGACTAGAAAGATGTCTCATAAATAAAAAGCACTTGCTTCTTTTCCAGAGGACTCTGATTCAGTTTTTAGAACTCATATGACACCTTAAAATTGTCTATAATTTTAGTTCCAGAGGATTTAGTATTCTCTTCCAGGCTCCACAGACACCAAGCATAGTCACAGTGGACATACATACATGCAGTAAATACATTTGCACACATAAATAAAAATAAAAACATCTTAAATGTTTGGTATGTTTATATGTGTGTCTAAATGTTGGTATATGCTCATTAGTGCAGTTAGCTGTAGAATCCAGAAATGTAGTGTCCCTCTGGAGTGATAAATAGTTTTCTGATGTGGGTGCTGGAAACCAAACTGAGGACATCTAAAAGTACAGCCAGCATCCTAAAGCACTGAGTCATCTCTCTTGCTCCATCACAAATATTTTGACCTCCATTTTTACTCAGGAACAGGAAGCTATTAAAAGGTGTAAAATAGTTATGTCATTGGTTAAGACCTGTGGATCTTTGCTTTAGAATTTCTGAAGTTTGGCAAATAAAGTAAATACTTTTACTTAGATACCTTCAAGAGTAATTTATTTTTGCAATGCTGGTGACTAAACCATGGTATTTGTAGGAAGCACTCTGCTACTGACCTAATTCCCCAAATTATAATGTTGAAATTTTTGTTCTTCTTACTAAATGTATAATATCAAGCAGGTTATTTCTGAGCTTCAATATTGTCATAAGAATTGATTCCTTGTTAATAGAATACCACTGAATTAGTGTTAAGTAAGTAGTACTGCCTTTACAATTAAGTGTGTGGTAGATGCATATAGAAAGGGCAAAACTTAGATATTACTGTTATTATTACTGGTAATGATAACAACTAACAAATAACTTCCAACATTTAGCTCTAATCTTCTGTGGAGACTTGGTTTTCAATAGATTCTTAAAAGAACATTTCAGTTCCTATACAAGTTCCTATATAGTTCCTATATAGAAATAGTAGCTAGCAGAAAATATCTAGGTTTCCTTATGTTTTAGTTTCTCATAGGAAGTTTGCTACTGAGTTGTCTACAAAAGCAAGGACAAAAGTCTCCATTTAATATGGAATAGCCTTTTTTGTTTGTTTGAGTGTGCTAATATTATAAACACACAAGAGTGTTCCTATGTGAGCTTTTATCTATTTTAAGGATGTCCCATAAGAACAAGAGAACAGAAAATATCGTTTATCTGAGTATATTTTATTTATATTACTTAAAATTACTTTTGTTTAACATGTTTGTATGTACATGTATGGAAAACAGCCGTGTTAAAGTTCTGAAACAACTTACAAGAGTAAGTTCCTTCTACCATGTGAGTTCCAGGAAAACAAACATATTGTCAGTCTTGGGAGCAACCCATATCAATGTTTTATTCATGGAACTTCTGTGGAACTTTTTATTTTTATGTCATAGCTGTAACAATAAAAAGGCATTGCAGAGGTTTTAATATGTCTGAAAATAGAGGCAGAAGAGAAGAGGTGAGTGAATTGTGTTTCCTGAGTTGAGAAACATTTTAGAACCTCAAGTTGTTTTGTGATCCAGCATCCTCAAGGATGAAAGATATCTCTGTCATGTGATCAAATAAAAGAGCAATAAAATTATTATAAGGCTGTATTTTATTACTAAACCTTGAAGAGATTACAATAATGATTCTAATTCTCATGCAGTTTAACACTTATTTGGTTCCACCTCTTTTAGGTGCCTTTGATCATTAGAAACCAGTTTCACTCTTCAATTTTCTGTTAAGGAATGCTAGTACAATGGCCCAGAGCAGTGCAACTAAATAGTCAATGTTTGAACAAAGGCTTTGAGCTGAGTATGGCAGTGACTGCTAGTAATCCTGAATTATGAGGTAGAAATAAGATTATTAATCTAAGGCCAGCCTGGGTTACATATCAATACCTTGTCTCAAAACACAAAAACAAAAGTCTGAGATGCAAATCTTACAGACCCTAGTATAAGTTTTGTCCTTTTCAAGAATGCTTAAAAAACACTTTTCTTGTCAAACATGCCTGAGCACAGATGAGCAAGCCACCACAGAACAATTGTTTATTTCCTTGTATTCAGATAGTTTATTTGTGAATCAGGGGAATGAGCTAGGGGTTTACATGAAATTTACAATATTAGTACTTCAGATTATAAGGATTTTTTATAAATAATAATGGATTTTTATAGCCACATGAAAATTATTGCTTTAAAATACTTTTTTATTTTCTAAGTTTAAAATGTTATTACATAATTTCTCTCTTTTCTTTGCTCACTCCAAGACCTCTTATAGTTCCCTCCTCGCTGTCCTTCAAGTTCATGGTCTCTTTTTCATTAATCTCCTTCTGAATTAAGGCTTCTATACTATCAGTCAAATAATCCTTAATTTTAGCTGTTTGTCCCTGTTACCTTCTTCATCCCCATTCCCTGCCCTTCATTCTTGACCCTCCCATTCTATCCCCTTCACCCACAACCATTTGTTTTTTCACCTTCTTGGGACAGTTCATACTTACCTCTCTAAAGTCCCTTACCTAACCTCTGTGGTTCTATGGAATCTATCTTGGTTATCATTGACTTAAAGGGCAATACCCATATGTATGTAAATGCATATCATATTTGTCCAAGATACCTCACTCAGGATTTTCTTTCTAGTTCCATTTATTTGCCTGTGAATTTAATGATTTCATTTCTTTTAATGGCTAAAAACACTGTTGTGTAAATGTACCATATTTAATCTTTTATTTTGTTGGAGGACATTTAGGTTGTTTCCAATTTCTGGCTATTATAGAATAACAATGATATGATGGTCTGTTAGGGTAAAGCATCCTTTGGGTATATACTCAAGAGCAATATAGTTGGATTGTTGAAGGATAATGCTCTTGTGTAATGTAAATATTTCTCACATATTGGTTTAATAAAACACTGATTGGCCAGTAGCCAGGCAGGAAGTATAGATGGAGCAACCAGACTAGAAGAATTCTGGGAAGAAGAAAGGCAGAGATGCAACTGCCAGCCAGATGCAGAAGGAACAAGATGAAATTTCTGGACTAATATGAGGTGCTAAGCCACGTGGGTAGACAGATAAGCATTATGGTTAATTTAAGTATAAGAGCTGGTTAGTAATAAGCTTGAGCTACTTACTGAATATTAAAAGTAATATTAAGCCTCAAAGTAAATTATTTGGCAAGTGACTTCTGGGTATTTGAGAGTTTCTGGTGGAACAGAGGTAGGTTGATTACCATCTTTCTGAGGAACCACCACACTGATTTTTATAGGGGCTGTGCAAGTTTGCATTACAACCAGCAATGTATGAGTATTCCTTTTATTCCACATCCTTGACAACATGAGATGTCATTTGTTTTATTGATTTTTGCCACTTTGACAGGTATGAAATGCAATCTCAAAGCAGTTTTGATTTGCATTTCCCTAATGACTAAAGATGTACATATCTTTTGTTTCTCAGCCATTTGAGTTTCCTCTGTTGGGAATTCTGTTTAGATCTGTACCTACTTTTTTAAAAAACAGGGTTGTTTTTCTGATATCTAGCATCTTGAGTTTAAAAAAATATATTTTGTATATTAGCCATCTAACTGATATATAGTTAGTGAAAATCTTTTTCGTTTTGTAGGCTATAGCTTTGTCCAAATGGTGATGACCTTTGACATGAAAAATCTGTTTCATGAAGTCTCATTATTAATTGTTGATTTTAGTTCCTGCATTAATGAATGTCCTTTTCAGAACATCTTTCCCTGTGAAAAAGTTCAAGGCTATTTTTCTTTTTCTCCTCTCTCAAGTTCAGTGTGTTTGGTTTTATGGTCAGGTCTTTGATCCATTTGAAGTTGAGTTTTGTGCAGGGTAATAAATATGCATCTATTCTACATGTAGCTATCCATTTTGACCATCATCATGTAGTGAAGATGCTGTCTTTTTTCCTTTGTGTATTACTTATCTTATAAAAAATTATGTGTATGGACTCATTAGTGTGTGGATTAATGTCTGGTTCTTTAATTTAATTTCATTGATCACATATCTGTTTTTGTGCAAAATACCATGCTGTTTTTATTACTGTAGTTTTGTGGTACCACTTGAAATCCATTTTGGTGATCCATCCAGCAATTATTATTCAAAATTGCTTTAAGTGTCCTGTTATTTTTATTTTTAATTAATTTTTGTTGTGTTTCCATGTGAATATGAAAATTGTCTTTTCAAGATTTAGAAAAATTGTGTTTAAATTTTGATTGGGATTACATTAAATCTGTATATTGCTTTTGGTAGGATGATCGTATTTACTATGTTAATCCATCTGATACATGAGCATGGGAGATTTTTTTTAATCTTCTGATATGTTCTTTATTTCTTTCTTCAATGACTCAAAGTTTTTAGGCTTATATTATATTATGCATGTCTTTCACTTTTTTAGTTTGAGTTACCCCAAAATGTTATATATATTTGAAGCTATTGTGAAAGGTGTTAATTCCCTGATTCCTTTCTCAGACTTTCTATTATTTGTTGAGACTTGTTTTGTGTCTGACTGTGTTCAATTTTGGAGAAAGTTCCATGCAGTTCTGAGAAGAAGTTATGTTCTTTTGTGTAAACATTTCACCCATTTTCTTTATCATTTTGTTAATTTAGATATTCTTTCTCCACCCTTTACTTAACTTGACTAAGGATTTGTCAATCTTATCTTTTCTCTATTAAAAAAAAACACAGCTTGTTGTTTTATTGATTGTTTGTATTGTATTTTTAAATTTCTGTCTTATTGATTTCACTTCCAAGTTTGCTTTTTTTAAATCATTTATTTCTTTTGTGGGTGATTTTATCTTTTTGTTCAAGAGCTTTTAGACATTATGTTAAGATGATATTATGAGGTCTCTCTATTTTTATGTGCATACTTAGCACTATGAAGTTGCATTTTAGAATTGCCTTCGTTGTGCCACATAGGTTTGATTATGTTGTGTATTCATTTTCATTAAATTCTAAAAAAATCTATAATCTTTAATATCTTCCTTAATTTCTATCTTGTCTAATTTTTTATTCAGTAGAGAGTGGTTCAGTTTCTATAAATTTTTAAGCTTTCTGTTTTTGATATTCAGCTTTAATTCACGATGGTCAAATAGTTCTTAACAAATGTTAAGAACTACAATGTCCCCTTGGTGGAATTTTCCTTTGATTTTTTTTTTAATAGTTGTGTTCAGTTTTGGAGAAAGTTCCATGTGGTGCTGAGAAGAAGTTATACTCTTTTGTGTATACATTTGTGCTTACTTGATTCTGAGGGGACATACAGAGAAGCACAAATTAATCTGAACACTTCATTGCCTGAGGAAGTGCATAAATCTCTCAGGAACTGAAAGGCACACTGTGCCCCAGGAGCAGTGGACTTAAACCTGAAAAACATATGACACATACCTCTCAAGGCAGTTAGACAAGGCCAACTTTATGAGTCTCTGCAATTTGTGTTTTGGTAAAATTTTTATGTAAAAATAGGTTAGGTTTATAATGTTGGTTAGCTCCCATACTGCTTGATTTAGTTTTTGTCTGGAATACTTGTCAACTGGCAAGAGTAGGATGCTGAACATTCCCCCAAATGTGAGCATTAACATGTGATTTAAGCTGCAATAGTATTTATTTTACAAACTTGGATGCCCTTGTGTTTGAGGCACGAATGTTAAGAACTGCAATGTCCTCTTGGTGGAATTTTCCTTTGATGAGTATATTATGTCCTACCCTATTTCTTCTGATTAGTTCTGGATTGTGTATGTTTAACATCTCCAGGTTGGAGTTTTCCTTCTAGCACCTCTGTAGGTCTGGGTTTATAAAAATAGATACTGTTTTAAATGTTTTGTTTGTTTACTTACTTAATCTATTGTGACCTAAGGTTTTGTTTCATGTAGAAGTCTGGGTTGGTATCTGTTATCTGCTGGAGCTTGTAGAACATCTGTCCAATGTCTTTTGGATTTAGTCTCTATTGTGGTGTCAGGTATTGTTATAAAGATTTATATGCTACTTGATCTTTTTCTCTTTCAATTTCTGTTTATATTTGTAGTGTTTTTGCTAATATATGTTGATGTGAATTTCTTTTCTGGTCCAGTCTATTTTGTGTTCTATATACTTTGTGTACCTTGATAGCTACCCGTTTTAGTTTAGGCAATTTTTTCCCATTATTTTGTTGAAAATATTTTCTGTGCCTTTGACCCAAGTTTCTTTTCCTTCCTCTTGTTTTCTTCCTCTTTTCTTTTGAAATTTTTTATAGTGTCCCTAATTTTCCGGATGCTTTGTTACAGGAGGTTTTAGATTTAAAATTTTCTTTGACCAAGCTATACCTTTCTTCTATCTTGTCTTTAGTGCCTGTGAATGTCTCTTCAATTTCCTGTATTCAGTTGGTAAGACATACCACTGAATGTTCAAGATATACCACTGGAACAGGTTCCTGCTCAAGTTTTAAGTTTTTTAAATTTCCAAACATCCCTCAGGTTGGATTTTCTTTATTGATTTTCTTTAGAAAGATTATCACATTGAAGTTGGACAAGGCAAACTAACAAGGAAAAGAGCTCAAAGAGAAGATACATGAGTTAGGGACCTACTTGTTCACACTCAAGAGTCCCATAAAAGCACTAAAATGAAAGCTATTCTGTGTATGCAGAGGACCTGGTTCATACTGGTTTTGCTTGGTTGATTTAGAGGGCCTTGTTCTTCGGGCATCCTTTATCCTCTCTGGCTCTTACACTTGTACTGTCTCCTCTTCCTTGTGGTCCCCTAGGCTCTGAGGTGAGGAGGAGGATTTGATAGAGGTGTGCCATTTGGAGCAGTGTGTCCCATGTTCTTTCTCTTCGTGTAATGCATGGTATGGGCTTCCATTTACTACAGAACTATTTTGTTTTTATATCTGCTTCTCAGTAGCTGTACCTGATCCTACCACTCTTGCAGCTGCTGCCGCCTCTACCTTGCTGCTAAAGACCTGGGCTGGTGAGCCTTTGCATCTAGCATCCTGCCTTGGCATCCTGACACATTGCCACCACTTCAGCTGCCTCCCAATAGGGAGACAAATGTTGTTTAAACTCTCTATCCTTTTATTTTTCCAATAAATAATTGGGAGACAGATATTAGGGTAAAAGCTTACTATTTCAAAGAGGCAGAGAGAAAGGTGCCAGTTGACTTTCTTTCTAAACTGTCATTTCAGAAAGAGGCTCTCTCCTACTCTAAAAACAAAACTCAAACTGGATTTTTCTCCTTTCTACTTCCCATGACTCTCTTTCTCCAATCTCCCAACTTCCCCTTATACTCTATGATTAATTCCAGGCAATAGTTTTCTTGCTTATCATTTCAACCTGTGGTTGATTTTATTTAATTAATGCAGTCTTGGGGCTCACAGTATGATCTAGTATCCTGCAACAGAAGGAAACTTCTCTGATAATGGCCGAATCACTCACTGATCTATAAGCAGAGTAGTATATCATTAGGAATCATTTTATTGTTACCTTTTTTCTAATTGATTTTTTTCTCATACCCACCATAGCTCCCCTTCCCATTCATTCTCCCAGTCCTTCCCCAGACTCTTCCCACCTTAAACCCTCATTCACTCTCCAGAGAGGGTAAGGAATCCCAAGGTGAGTCAATTTGGTCTGGCATATTCAGTTGAGGTAAGACCAAGTTCCTCCCCCCAAGTATCAAGGCTGAGAAAGGTGTTTCACGGTAGGGCATATGTTCTCAGAAGCCAGTTCATGCACCAGAAATAAACTCTGGTCTGAGTGCAAGAGGCTCCAGACACTGCCCATGCCTTTTGACTGTCATCCACATTGAGAGGGTGGAGATCCATTCCACAAAGGTTCATCAGCTGTCATTTCAGAGTCTGTGAGCTCTCAACAGCACTGAACAGCCTACTCCGTGGGTCTCCATTCATAATTTTAATATCTCTGCTCAGAAAGCTTCTCCTCTCTCTATCTTCAGCTGGACCAGAAGCTCCACCTAGTGCTTAGCTATGGACCTCTGTATCTGTCTCCATCAGTTTCTGGATGAAGGCTCTATAATGGCAATTAGGGTAGTCATTCATGTGATATTAGGAAAAGGCCAGTTTAGGCACTCTCACCACTATTGCTTGGAGTCCTAGCTAGAATCATCTTGTAGGTTATTGGGTGTTTCCCTAGCACTAGGTTTTCCTCTATCCACACAATCGATCATTTTATCAGTATATCCAATTTTTTGCTCTCTCTCTCTGTTGCTCTCCCAGTTCAACCATCCCATTCTCTCAAGGTATCTTCTCATCTCCCCCTGCTCTGCCCCACAATGTGATTCCAATTTACTCAGGAGATCATCTCTCTTAGCCCTTCCTAGGGTGATCTATGGATGTCCCTTTTAACTTTCTCCTGTTAACTGGTTGCTTCGGGTGGGAGAGCTGAGAGTGGGAGCTTGTGGATTGTAGCCTAGTTATTCTTTGCTTTATATCTAAAATCCACTTATGAGTACATACCATGCCTGTCTTTCTGGGTCTGTATTACCTTACTCATGATGACACTCACCACATCCATCCATTTGACTGCAAGTTTCAGGTTTTCATTTTTTTTTTAACTGCTGAGTGGTACTTCATTGTGTAAATGTACCACAATTTTTTAATTCATTCTTCAGTTGAGGGGCATTTAGGTTGTTTCCAGGTTCTGGCTATTACAAAAATGCTGCTATAAACATAGATGAGCTAATGCCCTTGAGGTAAGAATGTATATCATTTAGGTATATGCCAAATAGTGGTATTGCTAGATCATTGGGGAGATTGATTACCAGTTTTCTGAGAAACTGCCATAATGCTTTCCAAAGTGGCTGTACAAGTTTACATCTCCACCAGCAACAGAGGAGTGTTCCCCTAGCACCACATCCTCTCCAGCATAGATTCTCATCTGTGTTTTTGATCTTAACCATTCTGACAGGTCTAACATGATATCTCAGAGTTATTTTGATTTACATTTTTCTGATGGCTAAGGATGTTGAGCAAATCTTTAAGTATTTTTCAACCATTTGGAATTCTTCTGTTAATTCCCTATTTAACTCTGTATTCTATTTTTATTGTACAATTGAGGGTTTTTTTTTGATCTCCAGTTTCTTAAGTTCTCTATATGTTTTAGAGATCAGTCCCCTGTTCAATGTAGGGTTTGTGAATATCTTTTTCTATTCTGTAGGCTGTTGTTTTGTCCTTTTGACTGTGTCCTTTGCCTCACAGAAACTTCTCAGTTTGAGGAAGTCTCATTTATTAATTGCTGCATTCAGTGTCTGTGCTACTGGTGTTATTATTTATGAAGTGGTTTCCTGTGCTGATGCATTTAAGATTATTTCCCATTTTCTTTTCTACCAGGTTCAGTGTAGTGGGATTATGTTGTTATATTATAAATAATTATCCTACCTATTGGTTTAATAAAAATTCTGATTGGCCAAAGGCAGATAGGAAATATGTGTGGGGCTACCAGACTAACAAAACTCTGGGAACAGGAAGAACAGGGCAGAGACACCACTGAGATGTCAGAGAAGCCACAGATGCAAAGAATAAACATGTTTCTCTGATAAAAGATACTGAATTCATGGCTGAGGTTAAGAGTCATGGGTCAGTTTAAAAATAAAGAGTTAGCAAGTTATATGCCTGGGTCTTAGACCAATCACGTAAAATTAATGTGAACACCTGTGTGTCTCTGTGTCTCTATTGATTTATTTGCATTAATCTTGTATTCTGCTTCATTGCTGAAGGTGTTCATCAACTGTAGGAATTCCCTGGTAGAATTTTGGCAGTTACTTATACATACTATCATATCATCTGCAAATAGTGATAGTTTCACTTCTTCCTTTTAAATTTGTATCCCATTGATATTCTTTTGTTGTCTTATTGCTTTAACTAAAACTTTGAAAACTATATTGCATAGAAATGGGGAGTGTGGAAGCCTTGTCTTAACCTGATTTTAATAATATTGCTTTGAGTTTCTCTACATTTAGTTTTATGTTGGCTGATAGGTTGCTGGAAATTGCTTTTATTGTCTTTAGGTATTTCCCTTGTATCCTTGGTTTCTCTAGGATTTTTATTATGAAGTGTTGGATTTTGTCAAAGGCTTTTTTCTGCATCTAATAAGATGATCATTTTTTCTTTCAGTTTGTTTATTTAACAGATGACATTGACAGTTTTTTTATGTGTTAAACCATCCCTGTATCTCTGGGTTGAAGCCTACTTGATCATGGTGGTTGTTTTTTTTTTTTTATATGTTTTTGAATTCAATTTGTCAGTATTTTATTCAGTATTTTTGCATCAATGTTCATGAGGGAGATTGGTCTGTATGTTTCTTTGTTGCATCTTTGAGTGGCTTGGGCATCATGATGACTATAACCTCATAACAAGAGTTTGTCAATGTTCCTTTTGTTTCTATTGTGTGGAACAATTTGAGGAGTATTGGTATTAGTTCTTTGAAAGTCTGGTAGAACTCTGCACTGAAACCATTTGGACCTGGCCTTTTTCTGCTTGGGAGACTTTTAATAACAGCTTCAAATTTTGGGGGGTTATAGATTTATTTAGGTCATTTTCTGGTCTTGATTTAATTTTGCTAAGCAGTACCTGTCCAGAAAGCTGTCCATTTGTTTTAGGTTTAGTGGAGTGCAGATTTCAAGTATGACCTAATAATTCTTTGGATTTTCTGGGTGTCTGTTGTTATGTCCCCCCTTTCATTCTGATTCTGCTAATTTGGATACTCTCCCTCTGCTACTTGGTTAGTTTGGATGAGGGTTTGTCTAACTTGTTGACTTTCTCAAAGAACTAACTGTTTGATTCACTGATTCTTTGTATTGTTCTTTGTTTCAATTTTAGTGAATTCAGCCCTGTGTTTGATTATTTTCTGACATTTATTCCTTCTGGATGAGTTTGTTTCTAATTGTTCTAGAGCTTTCAGCTGTGCTGTTCAGTCTCTTGTTTGAGATTTCTCCAACTTTTCTTTTAATGTAGAAACCTAGTGCTATGAATTTTCCTCTTAGCATTGCTTTTATTGTGTTCCATAAGTTTGGCTATGTTGTGGATTCATTTTTGAATTCTAATAAGTCTTAAATTTTTCTTCTTTTTTTAACCCAGGGGTAGTTGAATTGAGAGATGTTCAATGGCTTTCTGTGGTCTGAGTTCTTGTTGAACTCTTAACTTTAGTCCATGGTTGCTTGATAGGATTCAAGGAGTTATTCCCATTATTTTTTAATCTGTTCACATTTGTTTCATAACCATGTATGTGGTAAATTTTAGAGAAAGTTCCCTGGGGTATCCAGAAGAAGGTATATTCCTTTGTGTTTGGGTGGAAAGTTCATTAGAGTCATAACTTCTTTTAGATCTCTTATTTCTCTGTTAAGTTTCTGTCTGGTAGACCTGTCCATAGGTTAAAATGGGGTGTTGAAGTCTTCCATTATTAATGTGTGGCATTTGATGTGAGATTTAGGGCACAAATTTTAAGGACTGGTACTTCATCTTGGTGAATTTTTCCTGAAATGAATAAGTAATGCCCATCCTGATCTCTTTCGATTGACTTCAGTTTGAAGTCTTTTTTCTTAGATATTAGGATAGCTATACTAGCTTTTTTTGTCAAGTTTATTTGATTAGAAAATCTTTTCCCAAACTTTACTCTGAGCCAGTGCCTATCTTTGATTTGATATGTGTCTCTTGTTTTTTTAAATTAAAATGTTTTTTCCATGTATGCCTCTACTTGTCCTTACCTTCCTCTTCTGAATCCCTCCCAGCCCTTTCTCAACCTTCCCCACCTACCCCCATCCATTAGCTCAGGAGGACCAGGAGTTCTAAGGTGGGGTCAGTTCAGTCTGGTTTATCCTTTTGAGATAGTTCTGATTTCCTTCATCCCTGTATTAAGGCTGCATTAGGTATTTCTCTGTAGGGAATGGGCTGCAAGATGCCAGTTCATGCACAGGAACTGATCCTCCTTTATGAGGTTCCACACATACTGCCCATGTTTTGACAGTCATCTACCTTTGGACGGTTTATATCTTTTTCCTCAAGATTTCACAGTGGCTGGTTTTGATTCAGTGAGCTCCCAAAAGCTCCAGCCAGCCATCTCTGTGGGACTCCTCCTTATAATCCTGATTTTTTTTGCTCATATACATGTTTCTCTTTCTCTTCAGCTTGATTGGGAGCTTGATCTGGTGCTTATCTATGGGTCTCTGCTTCTACCTCTATTCATTGCTGGATAAAAATTCTATAATGACACTGAGGATAGTCATTATTTGATTATAGAGCAAGGCCTGTTTAGGCACCCTCTCCACTATTGGTTGGAGTCCTAGCCAGGGAATCCTGTGGGTTCTTGGAGGTTTCCCTTGTAATAAAAAGTTTCTGGCCAGGACTTTCTGGTTTAATCCAGGGGTTTGGGCCCACTTGCAGCCCCATTACCACTTAGCACCAAACAATCACCCAAACACTTATGTTGATTGACCTATGTCTCAGACATATTGCTAGCTAGCTCTTTCATCTTAATTCAATCCATTTCCATTGATCTTTTTAGCCATGTGGCTTGGTACCTTTTCTCAGAGCCTCATGGTTGTCCTCTTTTCTCTGTGTCTGCTAGTGTCCCTCTGGCTTCTCTCCTAATGTCTTTGCTCTGCTTTCCCTGTTACCAGAGTTTTCTTAGTCTGGTATCCCCACTCACACTTCCTGTTTGTTTTCTGGCCAATCAGATTTTTATTAAATTGGAGGGACGAATATTAACACTGTACCAGAACATATTCACAATATATTCCCTAGCATTTGGCCTCTTTTCAATCCCACAGTGGCTTCTTTTTCTATCAAGATATCCATCTCTTATTTCTCCCTCTTTGTTGCTTCTCTACTCAACCATCTCTTTCATGATTTGCTCCCACATCTCCTTCATCACTCCCTGTTATGATCCCAGTTTACTCAGGATAGCCCTATTTTCTCTTCATAGGTGAATCTCTATATCTCTCTCTTAAGTTCTTTCTGATCCCAAGCTGTTCAGGTATTTTGATTTTCAGCCTGGGTATTCTTTGCTTTTTGTTTAAAATCCGCTTATGAATGAGTACATCTCATGCTTATCTTTCTGGGCCTGTGATACTTTACTCTTGATGACACTTTCCAGATCTATACATTTGTCTGAAAATTTTAGGATGTCAATTTTTTTTACTGCTGAGTTGTACAATTTTTTAATCCATTCTTCAGTTGGGAGGGGCATCTAGGTTGTTTACAGGTCCTTGCTACTATGAATAATGCTTGCTACTATGAATAATGAACATAGTTGAGCTAATGCTTTTGGGGTACAAATGTGCATCTTTTAGGTTTATGCCTAACAGTGCTATTGCTGATCATTGAGGAAATTGATTCAAGTTTTCTGAGGAGTAGCCATACTGTGTTACAGAGTGGCTGTACAAGTTTACATTTCCACCAATATGGAGGAGTATTCCCCTTTCTCTGCATCCTCTCTGGCATACATTTTGATTTTAACCATTCTGACAGATGTAAGGTGGTATCTCAAAGTTATTTTGATTTGCATTTCTCTGATGGCTAAAGAAGTTGAGCAATTTTTAAAGTGCCTTTCAGCCATTTGTAATTTTTCTGTTGAGAATTCCCTATTTAGCTCTGAACCTCATTTTTAATTGGATCATTTGGATTTTTTTCTCTCTAGTTTTTTTGAGTTCTCTATATACTTTAGAGATCAGACATCTGACAGATGTAGGGCTGGTAAAGTTTTTTTCCCCATTCTGTTGGCTGTCTTTTTGTCTTATTGACTGTGTCCTTTCCCCTACAGAAGCTTCACAGTTTTAGGAAGTCCTATTTATTAATGATTATTCTTAGTGTCTGTGCTACTGGTGCTATATTTAGGAAGTGGTCACCTTTACCAATGCATTGAAGAATATTTCCCACTTTCTTTTCTATCAAGTTCAGTGTGGCTGGCTTTATGTTGAAGTCTTTGATCCAAGTGAATTTGAGTTTTGTGCAGGGTGATAAATATGGATTTATTTGCATTCTTCTACATACTACCATCTCGTTATGCTAGCTATATTTGTTGAATATACTATTTTTTCCCATTGTGTATTTTTGGCTTCTTTGTCAAAAATCCAGTGTTCATAGGTGTGTGGGTTAAGATCAATTTTTTTGATCCACGAATCTATTTTTATGTGAGTACTAGGCTGTTTTTATTACTGTAGCTCTATTGTATAGCTTGAAGTCAGGGATGATGATGCTTCCTGAAGATCTTTTATTGAGCAGTATGGTTTTGGCAATCCTGAGTTCCTGTTATTCTATATGAAGTTGAATATTGTTTTTTCAAGGTCTGTCAAAATTGTGTTGAGAATTTTGAATGGGATTGCACTGAATCTGTATATTGCATTTGTTAAGATTGCCACTTTTACTCTGTTGATCCTACCTATCCAGGAGCATGGGTGATCTTTCCATTTTCTGATATCCATTTCAGTGAATTTAAGTTTTTTCAAACAGGTCTGCTACTTCACTGGTTAGAGTTACCCCCAAATATTTAATGTGACTTGCAGCTATTTTAAAGGGTGTTGTCTTCCTTATTTCTTTTTCAGCCCCTTTATTATTAGTATATAGGAGAGACATTGATTTTTTTTTGAGTTAAGCTTGTACAGTGCTACATTGCTGAAGGTGTTTATCAGCTGTAGGAGTTCCCTGGTAGAATTTTAGGGATCTGTTATGTTTATGATCATATCATCTGCAAGTAGTTTAACTTCTTTCTTTCCAATTTGTATCCCTTTAATCTCCTTTTGTTCTTTTATTGCTTTAGCTAAAATTTTGAAAATCATATTGAATAGATAAGGGGAGAAAGGAAAGCCTTGTCTTTTTACTGATCTTAGTGGGATTGCTTTGAGTTTCTCTCCATTTAATTTAATGTCAACTGTTAACTTTCTATAAATTGCCTTTATTTTACTTAGATATTTTCCCTGTATTCCTGATCTCTCCTGGACTTTTATCATGGAGTGTTGGATTTTTGTTAAAGACTTTTTCAGCATCTAATGAAATGATCATTTTTTTTTTAATGCCAGGTTGTTTATATGATGGATGTCATTCACAGTTTTTCACATGTTGAACCATCCCTACTTCTCTGGGATGAAGCCTATTTGATCATAGTGGATGATTTTTTGGTATGTTTTTGAATTCAATTTACCAATATTTTATTGAGTATTTTTGCATCAAGGTTCACAAGGGAGATTGGTCTGTAATTCTGTTTTTTTTTGTTGCATCTTTGAGTGTCTTGGATATCGCAGTAATTGTGGCCTCATAAAAAGAATTTGGCAATGTTCCTTCAGTTTCTACTTTATGGAACAGTTTGAGGGGTATTGGTATTAGTTCTTCTTTTAATGTCTGGTAGAATTCTGCACTGAGCCCTAGGCTTTTTTTTCCTTTTGGAGACTTTTAAATAACAGCTTCAATTTCCTTTTGGGCTATAAGTCTGTTTAGGTCATTTGTCTGGTCTTGATTTAATTTTGGTAAGTGGTACCTTTTCAGAAAGCTGTCCGTTTCTTTTAGGTTTTCCGTTTTAGTGGAGCATAGACTTTCAAAGTATGACCTGATAATCTCTGGATTTTCTGGGTGTCTGTTGTTATGTCCCACTTTTCATTTCTGATTTTGTTAAGTTGGATACTCCCTCTCAGACTTTTGGTTAGTTTGGATAAAGTTTTATCTATCTTGTTCACTTTCTCAAAGAACCAAGTCTTGATTTGTTGATTTTTTTTCTTGTTCTCTTTGTTTCAATTGTATTTATTTCAGCCCTAGGTTTGATTATTTCCTGCCATCTACTCCTTCCAGGTGAATGTGCTTCTAATTTAAGGCCATCAGCTGTGCTGTTAAATCTTTTGTATGAAATTTCTCTAGGTTTTTCATATAGGTGTCTAGTGCTATGAATTTTCCTCTTAACATTGCTTTCATTGTGTTCCATTAGTTTGGGTATGCTGTACATTAATTTTCATTAAATTCTAGGAAGTCTTTGATTTCTTTTTTAAACTTTTTCCTTGACCCAGCAGTGGTTCAATTGACAAATATTCAGTTTCCATTAATTTGTAGTTTTTTTGGTGAATTTTGTTGTTGTTGAACTTTAACTGTAGACCACGGTGGTCTGATATACAAGAAGTTATTCCTATATTTTGTATCTATTATTATTTGCCTTATGATTGTGTATATGGTCAATTTTAGGGTGCTGAGATATAAGCATATTCCTTTGTGTTTTGGTCAAAAGTTTTGAATCTATCTATTACATCCTTTTGGATCATACCATCTGTTACATCTCTTATTTCTTTGTTGAATTTCTGTGTGTTTGACCTATTATACATTGATGAAAGTGAGGTATTGAAGTCTCCCACTATTCATGTGTGGAATTTGATGTGAGATTGTGTTGGGGGCATAAATATTCAGGATTGAGACCTTTATCTTGGTGGATTTTTCCCGAGATGAATAAGTAATGTCTATCCTTATCTCTTTTGACTGATTTTAGTTTGAGGTCTATTTTGTCAGATATTAGGATGCCTATACCAGCTAGTTTCTTAGGACCATTTAATTGGAAAGTCTTTCCCCAACCCTTTACTCTGAGCCTGTATCTGTTTTTGAAGTTAAGGTGTATTTCTTGTATGCTGCAGAATGATGGCTTCTGCTTTTGTATTCATCATGTTAGAGTGTGTCTTTTTATAGGTGAGTTGAGTTCATTGGTATTAAGGGATATCAATGACCAATGATTGTTATTTCCTGTTGTTTTTGATGGTAGCTTGTGTGTTTTTCCCTTGCTTGGATTTTTCTTCAGTGAGATTATTGATTGTTTGTGGTTTTATGGGTGTTATCTGGTTTCCTTAGGTTGGTGTTTTCCCTCTAGTGCTTTTTGTAGGGCTGGGTTTGTGGATAGATATTGTTTAAATCTGGTTTTGTTGTAAAATATTTTTTCCCTCCATCTATGGTGATTGATAGTTTTTCTGGGTATAGTAGTATGAGTTGGTAGCCATGCTCTTTTAGTGTCTGTATAATGTCTGACCAGGACCTTCTTGCTTTTATTATTTCCATTGAGTAATCCAGTGTCATTCTGAATCATCTGGATTTATAGTTAACTTGGCCTTTTTTCTTTGCAGCTCTTAGTATTTTTTTTTTATTCTGTAGGTTTAATGGCTTGATTATTACATGGCAAGCATACATTTTCTGGGGGGAGTTAGTCTATTTGGTGTCCTGTAAACTTCTTATGTCTTTATAGGCATTTCCTTTTTTTAGTTTGGGAAATTTTCTTTTATGATTTTGTTGAATATATTTTCTGTGGCTTTGAGCTGGTGTTCTTCTCCTTCTTCAATTCAGATCATTCTCAGGTTTGGTCTTTTCATGGTGTCCCAAATTTTATGGTCCTTTCATTTTATGACTTTTTGGTTTTAGTGTTTTCTTTGACTGAGGTATCTATGTCCATATTGAGTCTTTCACACCAGAGATTCTCTCTTCCATCTCTTGTATTCTGTTGGTTATGCTTGCATCTGTACTTCTGGCTCATTTCTTCAGGTTTTCTATTTCCAGCATTGCCTCAGTTTGTGCCTTCTTTATTGCTTCTTTTTCAATTTTTAATTCCTGCAATGTTTCCTTTACTTGTTTTATTTTTCTTGGTTTTTTAAAATTTTCTTTCAGGGATTTGTTAATCTCTTCCCATTTTTTTGCTTGTATTTTCCTCTATGTCTTTAAAGGAGTTTTTTATATCTTCTTTTAAGGCATCTATTATTTTTATAAAATTGTCTTTAAAGTCATTTCCTTCTGTTTCCTCTTCATTGTTATAATAGGTCTTGACATTGTAGAACCACCGGCTTCTTCTGGGTGCCTTGTTGTTCTTCTTGTTGATATATTTATTCTTGTGCTAGTGTCTTCCCATTGTTTCCTTGGTTCACTCTTAGTCAGCTCTCGATTGGCTCTTAATCAGTTGTAGGGCAGGAGGTTCTGGGTCTCCAGTTGTATCTCCCTCTTCATTGGCTATGGGACAAGGGACTACTGGTCTCCAGTTCTAAATCTTGAACTTTTTCCTTCATGTGTTTGATTGCTTTTTCTTGGTTCTTAAATTTTTTTAAAAAAGGGATCTGCTTATCTCTTTAATTTTTTTGCTTCTCTTTTCCTCTATTTCTTTAAAAATAGTTTAATTTCTTCTTTTAAATCTTCTATTATCTTTATAAAGTTGTTTTTATCTTTGTTTCCTTATGCTTCTTCTACATTGTCATATTCAGGTTGCTGTTGTCAAACCATTGGATTCTGGTTGTGCCATATTGTTCTTTACATTGCTATATGTATTCTTGCTCTGGAATCTGCCCATTGCTTCTCTGGATCAATGTAAAACTGTCTGTGTCTCAGGGGGCTGATCTTGGTGCAATCTGTTCTGGCTCTGTCTGTGTCTCTGGTCCATTCTAGGCTTTTTCCCACTTGGAGGTAGCTTGTCCTGTGTTACAGTGAGCTGTTCTTGATCAAATAGGAACTGGTTGTTTCTGTGTCGCAGGGATTCAGTCTTGGTTCAATATGTGGTCTAGATCTAGTAGGAGCTCTTGAACCCATAGGAGCTCTTGTTCTAACAGGGGCTCTTGATCTAATATTTGCTAGTGAACTGTGGGTCTCAGGTAGTCCCTCTTGATCCAATAGGTGCTGACCACTGTGCGCTCAAGTTTCCACTCTTGATCCAATAGATGCTTGTAAACTATGGGTCTCAGGTAGCCTTTCTTGGTACAACAGGTGCTGACATACTGTGTGTCTCAGGAAGTGACTGAAGTTGCTGGGTGATGGAATGGATTGGGTGTTGGGGTAGGATTTTTAGTTGGGTGTGTTCAACAAACGGAGGCTTTTAGGAGGAGTTCTGTTCCCAGGCATTTTCCTTGCTGGCCTGGATTTAGGGGAGAAAATGTGGGGGTAGTATTCCATGGGTTATACCTGAGGCCTAGGTTGCAGAGACTGGGCTCTCTGACTGGCCTGGGTGAAGTGTCACTCACCTTTAGATCCAATAGGTGCTGATGCACTGTGGGTTTCAGGTAGTTGCTGAAGTCACCGGTTTATGGGAAAGATTAGGGGTTGGGGTAGGATTTGTAGATAGATGTGTCTAACAAACTGGAGTTTTTATGGGGATATCTGGCCCACAGGAGTGTTTTCTGCTGTCCTGAATTTAGGGGAGAAATGGGTGAGAGGTTATTGTTACTTTTCTTAAAGAATAGAAACATTTGGTTTTATCCTAGATCTCTGGGTTATTTAATCTCTGTTTTTTTTAATCACCCAAGTAGTGTAGGTATGGGTTCTATGTTGTGGACTGGGCCTTAAATAAAATCAGACATTGGCTGGTTTCTCTTCTAAGCTTTGTGTTACCATTACCCTAGCATGTCTTGTAGGCAGTGCAGATTGTAGGTCATAGGTTTTGGGGTTGTGTTGGTTCTTACATTTCTTTTTCAGCACCCTTCTGAGTACCTTCTCTTACCAAAGACACTAGAATGTAGGGGTTAAATTTCTATGTAGGCACCAGTTTGACCTTTCCATGTTCAGTGAATTGTGTGGTTGTTTTCTTTGGGAATGAAGTCTTGATGTCAGTTTGTAAAGAAACATGATTTGTTCTGGAAACAGTTTGGGTTATTTGGGGACTTCCAAAGGGCTCAATTGGCCAACAACTCAATTGGATGTAACCTAGGCCTAATACTGAAAGCTTTGTGTGGTGACAATAAATGGCCAGTCTTCTGTCTCCTTCATTATTTGGAAGCTTCTTTAGGATTATCTTCATATATTTTAGGAAGTATCTGCTGTACTTCTTTTCCATAACACTTTTCAAATGCTCCTAAATTCTAGCAATTTCTCCACATATTTCCTACCATAGCCCCATTTATTCTCTCCTTCCCCATTTGTTCCTTCCATTATCATTTTCTCAGTGCACTCATAAACTGTATTTCTCCCTCACAGGGAGATCCATGAGTCTGCCTAGTTCATTTCTTCACACCTAACTTCTTTGGGTCCATGAATTATAGCTTTGTTGTCATTTACTTAATGGCTAATAACCTCATGTAAGAGAATGCATACTACAGTTATTTTTCTGTCTCTGGGTTGCTACAAACACAGTGATTTTTTTTATGGTTCCATCCATTTGCCTGTTGTGATTTTTTTAAACAGCTAAGTAATACTCTAATATTATAAAAGTACCACATTTGTTTCATCTGTTCTCCTGTTGAGGGATATCTATATTATTTCCAGTTTCTGGCTACTGTGGGTAGAGCAGCAATGAACATGGATGATCAAGTGTTTATTTGTGATAAAATGAAGCATCCTTGGGGTATGTTCCCAAGTGGTATATCTGGATCTTGAGATAGATCAATTCTCACCTCCCTGAGAAACTGATATTCTGATTTCTATTGAGGTTGTACAAGTTTACACTCCCACCAGCAATGGATGAACATTCCTCTTATTTCACTTCCTTGCTAGTGTGCACTTGTGTTATTGATATTAGTTATTCTGCTAAGTATAATGTTAAATCTCAAAGGAGTTTTGATTTATGCTTCCCTGATTGTTAAAAATGTTAAAATATTTGTTTGCACATTTCTCAGTCATTTAAATTTCATATATTAAATATTTTCTTCAAAGTTTTTAAAAATTATTTGTTTAGTGGTCATAAATTCTTTTAGTTTGCATTTATCATAGAAGGATTATTTTTTTCTTCAATTGGGAAGGATAGCTTCATTGGCTACAGTAATTTGGATTGCAGTTATTGTCACTTGAGGCTTGAAGATATCACTTTTTTCTCTCCTTGGTTTGAAAAATTTTCAAATCTGTTGTTAATGTAATGATTTTGCCTTTAATTTGACTTTTTCTTCTTTGTATACTTAGTGTTTAAAGTATATTATATGGGGGGATTCTGTTATTTGCAGTTTAGCATGTAAATATTTGGATGTAGCTCCCTATTTCACTTTCTCTCTTTCTCTTTCTTTTTATAAAATTATTTTCTCATACATTACATCCTGACTATACTTCCCCTCCCTCCACTTGTCCCAGTTAACTCTCTCATTTTTCCTCTAACACAGATCTACCCTTCCTCCATTTCCTTCAAAAAATAACAAGTGTCCCAGGGCTATCAACTGGCATGGAATAAGAAGGAACAATAAGACTAGGCACAACCCTCACATCAAGGCTTGGTGAGATAGCCAAGTAGGAGAAAAATGGTCCCAAGAGCAGGCAAAAGAGTCAGAGACATTCTCTATCCCACTATTAGGAGTTCCACAAGAACATTTAGCTACATAACCATAATTTACATGCAGAAGACCTACCTCAGACTATGCAAGGTCTCTGTGATTATCACTTCAGTCTCTGTGATCACCCGTGAGCCTTGCTTAATTGATTCTGTGGGCTTTGTTCTCATGATGTCTTCAACCCCTCTGGCTCCTACAATTCTCACTCCTCATCTATTGTGCCATTCTCTGGTTCCACCTGTTGTTTGTCTATGGCTCTCTACATCTGCTTGCACCAGTTGCTGCCTCTCTTTATGACAATTGGGTTAAGCCTCAATCTGAGTATAACAGAATATCATTAGTAATAATTTAATTGAATTTTCTTTTTGCCTAGTTATGTTTGGCTCTATCCTGTGTCTCTGTGCTGTCCAGCCTTTATTTCCTGGATATTCAAGCAGAATCAATTTGGAAAATTTCTGCTGTAATTTTATTGAATATATTTCTATATTGCCCATTTTATATGCCCAAGATTCATTAGTTTTATCTTTTATTGGTGTTTTGTAGATTTTAAATGCTCTTTTACATTTTTATTTTGTTTATAGTGATTCATTTATCTTGTCTTCAACCTTTAATACTATATTTTCACTTGATCTGTTGTATTATTGAGATTTTAAGAGCTTTAAAATTTGACTTACTGAGAGTCTCACTTCTAAAATTTCAATTTGATTTTTAATACTTATATTTTATTTTTGTAATTTATTTTACTATTGTATTTATGTTTCATTCAGTTATCTATGCTCTTAACTCATTTATTCACATCTTCGATGATTCTTGTGAATCTTCTTGTGACCATTTTCTGAATTCTTTGCCTGGGATTTTATCTACCTCACTCTCATTGGAACCCATTATGTGGAATTCATAATTTTCAGAGAAGCTGTTTTGATTTTATTTTTATGTGCTTTATGTTTATGCATTTGAACATGTGTGCCTTAGATTATGGCATTGGCTAAACTTTTAAAGCTCTCTATATTATTTTACTTGAAGTATTTCCAATGTTCAAGTAGAGTTTTGTTGTAGCAACAGTGAGAAGAAATTTCTTCCCACTGGGATGAGGTTGTAGTTCAGTAGTCAATTCTTTAAATGACACACTAAAGACACTAGTAGTCATATTCTTAATGCTATTCCAAGTATAAAATGATAAATGAAGAAGCTATCACATCTATGCAAATATAGTAATACTGAATTGAAAACTTGAATTTTAGTAACTTTTAATAAAGAAATGAGACTAGTGCTATGCATACTCAGATATCAGTTAAACATATGAGAATGAAAAGAAAATAATCCGAGTAAGGTAAGTTGTTAGTATTAGAGAAATAGGGAAGAAACATGAAAGGAAAAAGAACATACAAGGGAAGAAACAGTAAAGTTACTAGATAAGACAGATCCAGCTAAAGATAGGGTGAAAAGAGCATGTGTGTATGTGCATAAATATATGCTTCCAATAACAATTTATGAAAAGAGGCCATGAATCTGAAGGACAATGGAGGAGGGGTATTAGAGAGGGCTTGGAAGGAGGAAAGATATTATAAAAAGGAAGAAAAATTGGAAAAGATAAATATGACTTTCTGTTCCTTAATAATGGCACTCACCAAGGCATGAGTACAAAATCTGTCTCTATGAAGTGATTTTCTCCAGTGGGAGGGTAGTGTCTGTAACTATGTTGCTCTTTCTTTTCTGGTTGTTTAGGAGTCCCTAATTAAAGATAAATTCCATACAATATATTTTGATCATGGTTTTCTTTTTCACAACTCCTCTTAGATCTTTCTATCTCCCTCCTACCTAATTCTATGCCATTTCTTTTTATCTTTCTTTACAAAAACAAACAGGAAAATAAAATTAGATGAGAATAAAAAATCCACAAGATATACACCCCCCCACAAACACCATAAAACATAAGATTGGAAAACATAATATATAAGCAAAAGATCAATAAGATGAAAAATGCCCAAAGAAATATGAGACAAAGTGTCTCCAAAATACCATTGATTTTGGCTATCTACTGCTGAGCATGGACACTACCCTTAAGTGTGGCTATTATACCCAGTGAAACTACATTGGAGAAGACTAATTTTCTAAAGATTAAAGAACCTTTATTTATTTATTAATAAATCTCTTTAGGATTTTTATTAGAAATTTAATAGAATACTTAACATTAAATTTTGAGAATATAATACATGCATGTAATGTATTTTGATCATATCTTCCTATGTTGGTTTGAATGAAAATGATTCCCATGGGCTCATAGGGGGTAGTATTTTTAGGAAGTGTGGCCTTGTTGGAGGAAGTGTGTCACCAGGAGTGTGCTTTGAAGTTTTGGATGCTTATCCTAGGCTCAGTCACTCACTCTTCCTGCTGCCTAAGAATCTGGATGTAGAAACTCTCAGTCACCTGTTTTAGCACCTCATATGCCTGCACACCACCATGTACCACATCATGATGACAATAGAATAAAACCACTGAACTGTCAACTTGCCCCCAGCTTGCTTCCTTTATAAGAGGTGCCATGATTACAGCAATAGAAACCCCAACCAAGATAGTTGGTTCTTTTTACAAGATTACTTCTTTTCACAATACCTTTCAAATCTAACCTTACTTCTGTACCCTCCTACCATAACTTGATGTCCTTTTAAAAAATAACACAACATGTCCAATATGTGGGTATTGTGTCATTCACTGTAGCATAATCAGTGTGTACAATTAGGGTTTCTATTGCTGGAGTAAAGCACTTAGCTAAAAGAAACTTGCAAAGGGAAGTATTTATTCTGCTTTACAACTCACAGGCCATCACTGAGGAAAGTCAGGGAAGGAGCTTAGAGCCAGGAACTAAGGCAGATGTTATGAAGGGATGTTGCTTATTGGCTTACTTCTCATAGCTTGATCACATTGCTTTCTTATACAACATGGGATCACAGTCCCAGGGGCAACATTACCCTCACTGTGGGCTGGGCCATCCCAAGATCCCACATAGGTTATTAATCACGATCATGATCCATAGACTTGCCTACAGGCCAATGTGACAGGCATTTTCTCAATTGATATTCCCTTTTCTCAGAAAACTTGAACTTGCGTAAATTGACATTAAAAACTGGTCAGTATAACACCCTCAAGAATACTTGTCCAGCCTCAAGATGTGGGCTTTTTCTTGTCTTATTAAATCCTGTTTTGTCCCATTTGGCTGTCATCATTTGGAGGTCCTATCTTTTCTGAAAAAAAAAAAAAAACAACAAACCATGCAGTGAGTGAATCTTGGGGGAGAGGGGAGTTATGGAAGAGTGGAGAGAGGGGTTTGGATGAATTGCATGAGAAGAGAATTTATTTTCAATAGAAAGAAAGAAAACTGTCTTTTCCTCCTCCAGAAACCAGCGATTGTCAATATCTCTTTAGTTTGGGTTGGGGAGGAGGTCTGTGAATCTGTTTCCTCTGGAATTTTGACTCTATTGATTTTGTGCAGACAACCACAGTTGTGAGTTTATGAGTGTAGTGGTTCTTCCATGTTCAGAAGACATTATTTTAGTTTTGTACTAACCAATCTCTGATTATTGCAACCTTCTTGTTCCCTCTTCTGTAATGGTCCTTGATCCTTGGCAAGAAGGTGTAGAACAGATGTCTCATTTGTGATTGAGCACTCTGTAGAAACTTATTCTCTGCACTTTGACCAGTTGTGAATTTTTATCTGTAGCACCATCCAATTCATCCAAAAGAGGGTTTTAAATGTTGTTTGAGAGCTTCACTGGTCCATGGACATAGAGAGACAAATTTAGAGGATAATTTGATATCATGTCCATTGTAAAATTACTTCTAGTAGGTACTTCTGGGGCCTGTGAGTTCTATAACAATGAATTCTTGGCCAGATTTCTAGTACCAGGCATATATTTTCCCCTGTGGAGCAGACCTTAAATCCAACCAGAAAGTCATTGGTTTACTACCATAATGTTTTTTCCACAACAATACTCATAGACATACATAATCATGCTGGTGCATATTGTAGCACATAGGATTTACAGATGGATAAAATTAATGATGACATTTCCCCAACAGCAGCCTACATAACACCATCCTGGACTATTCAAGCTAGCCAGCATGGACCAATCTTATTGGCCAGTACCAACCTGATTTACTCATGTCCTGAGACCAAATTGCATAGTACCTTTAGAAATAGGATGGACACACATTTAGTGAATGTTTTTCCATTAAAGATCAGAGTGAAGATCACAAAGATGCTGAAAATATGGGACAATAACTGACACATAAAGTATTTTCTGATTATGAATCTTTGACTTTAACTTAGAATCTACATAATATAGTTCAGCAATTATACTGTTTAGTATTCTATTTTGGAGAAAATTTTTAAAAAACTAATTCTTTTAGTATGCTTATAGATCTGATGTCGAAGTAGTTAATGCATGTGGAAAAATCTACATAAAATTAAAAAATATACATTATCACAGTGCTGGCAATTATCACTTTTAGTTTCACATTTATATTGATATCACAATTATTATTATAATGTGATATCAATTATCACACTATTATACATTATTATAATGAGTTAGAGAATGACTTATTTCATAAAGATTGGGGTGGTGCAAATTTGAACATAGGTAGATAAATAGAATTTGTTATGTGAAAAAAACCTCTGACATCTGTTGTAGTTCATTCTTGGGCTCTAAATGAATAAGGTGTCAAGGTTTGTACTTAAGGTTTCCATATTCTAAATTGGCAAGTTTGTAATATTGTTTTAATTTTAAAACTACAAGCACACCATATTCCATAAAGAGCATGGACTGAGTCAGGACCCAATTTTGGTTTTTAAAGAATAGCAGATGCGTTGTAAATATTACTTTTATGTTCAGAGAATGAGCTCTTATGATCACTGTGACTTTGTCATCTCATTGGTCCTGCTCAACTTCAATGCAACTTTATGAAACTTTCATCCTTCATACCTTTAGGAATTTGACATTATTTTGATAATGTCTAAAGTTTTATTTTTGTCTTAAAATCAGTTCATTAAAATTTTAAAACTGTTTGAGAGGGTCATACATTGGTTCAACAAGTTTTATTTATTTTACTCCCCTCAAATCTTCTTCTCTCTCACTATATCCTTTCTTCTCAAGTTACATCTTAGAAATTTTTTCACACATGTGCATAAAATATGACTGCTTCTTACTTCTTTTTTGGGACAGGCTGTCACTATTACTTTGGGTGTCCTTAAAACTCACTCTTAGACCAGGCTAGTCTCAAACTCAGAGATCTGCCTGTCTCTGCCTCCCATGTGCTAGGATTAAAGTCCTGTAACCCTAAACTCAGCTTTAATTTCTTTCAATATAAATAATATTACTTTCATCAGGAAAGAATACTTTCTATTATATATTTTATCTTAAAGAATATTTTTCTGTGGTGATAATTTTGAAGCTAATGATTTTATTATTCACACATACTTCATCTGGGTTTCTCTAAAGTGAATAACAATATGCAAATAACAGAAAATTAATGATAAAATTATTCTGGTATTGAATATATAAAAACTGAGAAATACTGGGAGCTATTTATGACCCTAAAGTTAAGTGTGTGGAATTTATCAGTAAACTGCTTCCATTGATAATTCAGAGGCATTGTTTGATACTAATTTAATTATTTACTTTTCTCTAATCCTCTCCTTTGTTTTCAAAAGGTGTCCAAGTAATATAACACATGTCTTAGAATTTCATCTCATGGGACTCTCAGGTGATCTGAAGATGCAGCCTATACTCTTTGGACTGTTCCTGCTTATGTACTTGGTCACAATGCTTGGGAACCTGCTCATCATTCTGACAGTCAGCTCTGATCCGCACCTCCACAATCCAATGTACTTTTTCCTTTCTAACTTATCCTTGGCTGACATCAGTTTCACCTCCACCACACTACCAAAGATGATAGTGGACATCCATACTCACAGCAGAGCCATTTCCTATTCAGGATGCCTGGCTCAGATGTCCTTTTTTATGCTTTTTGGGTGTTTGGACAGTCTGCTTCTAGCTGTGATGGCTTATGACAGGTTTGTGGCTATCTGTCATCCTTTGCACTATCAGGTCATTATGAACCCTTGTCTTTGTGGCTCATTGGTTTTTGTGTCTGTTCTCATCAGCCTTTTAGTCTCTCAGCTGCATAATTCAATAGTATTGCAGCTTACCTACTTCAAGAGCGTGGACATTTCTCATTTCTTTTGTGATCCTTCTCAACTTCTCAATCTTGCCTGTTCTGACACATTTACCAATAACATAGTCATGTATTTTGTTGGTGCCATCTCTGGTTTTCTTCCTATCTCTGGAATTTTTTTCTCTTACTATAAAATTGTTTCTTCAATTTTTAGAATGCCATCTCCTGGTGGGAAGTATAGGGCCTTTTCTACCTGTGGCTCTCATCTGTCAGTTGTTTGCTTATTCTATGGGACTGGCCTTGGTGTATACCTCAGTTCAGCTGTCTCATTGTCTCCCAGAAAGGGAGCAGTAGCATCAGTACTCTACACTGTAGTCACCCCCATGCTCAACCCTTTTATTTACAGCTTAAGAAACAGGGACATTAAGATGGCCATGTGGCAGCTCCTTAGAACCTGTGCCACTCATTCTGATCCTTTGTAAATCTAACTCACAAAATTCCTGGTTCTTACAATACCCATGGAATCTTCATCTGTTTAATATCAATTTAATAACAACACAGTTGAAATTGAATCTTTCATATGTATTGAGAAAAAAGAAAGTCAGTAAATCTTCCTCTTTTCATTTCAAAAATTGCTCTAACAAGCTTTCTGCTCTATTTAGCAGATAGAGGCATATATTGAGCTTAGGAAATATATGCTTATTAAAAGGTATCATCAAACTGGGTGGATTATGTGTGATAAACAATTTTCTCTCATAGAAACAAAATGACACTTTTCTGCTCTTCTCTATGTGTCTCTTTAGAAAAGCTCTATTAGTGTTTGCCTTTACTTTCTTTGGTGTGTTGACCATGTTCCAATGGATCACTTCACTTTCAGACATGCATATCCAGTGCTATTGTCTCAGTGTGTTAGAAAAAGAACAACAAATTGGGAGGGAGTGGGGGATTGGTCTAGAAGGAGATGAATGAGGCCTACAGGGTGAATGTGTCCAAAACACAGTATATACAGTTATGAAATTCTCAAAGAATGAAATAAAAGTATACATTAAGAATTTAATTTTATTTAATAGATTTATACACATGGTCTGTGAAGATATAGATTATTGGTAGTCAAGCCTGTATTTATGAAATTGTACAAGTTATTTATAATAATTACTGATGCTTATGGGGATCTTTCTAAGAATTTGATTCATAGACCCACACTGTGGCTTTCAAGCATTGGTAACTCCAGCTCTAGCAGATCCTGTGAAGTCTTCTGGCCATTGTAGGTACTACATGCATTTGGTGCACATATGTACATGGTGGCAGCACTCATATACAAAAAATAAAAACATGTAAACAAAAGCCTTTAAAAGTACTATTGTCTGTGTTTTCCATTCAGAGCTTTTGACTTACTGAAGATATGTGTGGCTGAACACAAAGTTTAAAGGCATCTAAGGTTTTCTTGAAAAAAATGCTGATGTATTTACAGTTACTTTCTTGCATCAGATAAAAAATTTATTGCTGATTTCAGGATTCTTTGTGACATTGACACTAATTATGAGCTTGAATTTACATTGTTAGACTTTATAGAGTTTTAAAATACATATGAAATAATATATTTCATTAAAAAGTTTGCATTTCTCTATACCCATTCTGGAATTTTTCTAATGTAAACATTTCAGCTTTATTATATCATATAAGTCTATTAATATATCTCCAACTTTTTTCATTCTTTCTCATTTGCTCCACTGATTCAATGGTTTCAAATAATCTGTGTTTAAGGTCATTGATTCTTCTTTCTGCTTAGTGAAATCTATCTTGAACACTTTACCAACCATTTCAGTTGGGTTATTGTGTTCCCCAACTTTAAAATTATTGTATTCTAATAATTTATATGTGATTATAACATTTTGTTCATACATCATTTTCCTATTTTTTTTGTCTGTGTAGCACATGTTTATTTATCATCCTCTGTTTGAATTTGTTGTTAAATTAATTATAGGTCATTATTTTCAAAGAAAATTTGAAGAGTTGCTTTCCTATAATTTAATTTATTTCTTTGGTTGTAAATCTTATATTTTGTTGTTTAGGTTAAAAAATATCAATTGTCAGAAATTTTACAGGTTGGATTCATATAGAGGAAGGCTTTTAAAAAATATCAATGTTCCAAATTCTAGATAATTCCCAATAATTTTCCAATAATTTATCTTCTCTGGAATGTGTGTATGTGCTTTTTAAACCAGGCATTGGCACTATATTTCACTTTTTAAAGGAGGCTTCGCTCTCTTCTCAAGAACTTATCATCTTTTGTTTCACTTATTTTATGTTCCTGGTACTGCATTTTCTCTGATACTTTATAAAATGCCTTTATAAAACTTTATAAAAAGTTTTGTCTGTGGGTCTGATACTGCCATTTAAAGTGTATTGTCATTAATTGGTGCCTCAGGTCACACAACACACACACTAGTTCTTTAGGAACACAATTAAAAGATAAATTTTTAGACAACCATTTTATCTTAATTATTTATTCCAAGATAGAACCTAGGAGTTAGGAGCTTTCTCCCATTTTTACCACCTGGTTTTTGGGAGCAGGAAGCTTTCTGATGGGAAAATGTAACAGACTTTCTTATTCACCATAATACTGTTATTGGGTTTACACATCTCTGAAATGCTTATCTTTCTTATGGAGTTTCCACAAAGAAATTTGCTACGTATATGTTATTGTCAGTCTCTCTGTGGAGAACTGAAGTCTGGGGCTTTCTGTAATTTTGACTGCTATTACTATGAACAAAAGTCTGTTTCATTAAACAGAGTTAATTAACTGAACACACACACACACACACATAGTCTAAAGAAAATGCATTGTTGAGGGAAATGGACTCCATGAGAAAAGTAGGAACATGTTGAGAACACTAGTTCACTATGGTTGCATAACTTCTTTAGCATATTGTGACATCTTGCTCCTGGGAGAAAGAAAAACCAAGATCTTTTAAAAAAATTTTTTGAGTAAATGGAAAGGATCTGCATAAAGAGATCTACTGCACACATGAAAATCTTTTGCTAAAATTTGGTTGAGAAAATGGTGGTTTGATGGGGTGTGTAATATACTAGGCAGCAAAGGAGGATAATAGATAATGCCGTGGCACTTATAGAATATCATAGGTGTTGATGATCATCCAAAATTCTTTAGGTGATACAAAAGTAAATTTTTGCCATGTAACACATCTTTCAGAATTTTTATCTACTCCTCTTGGAGGCATCTAATCAAGAGGTACATATCTAATTTTATTCCCGAGCCTGAAACCTCAGCTCTAGCTGCCCACTGAATGTAAAGGGGCAAGAGAATCTCTTTCCTTCCTTTACTATGCCTCATGTCCAAGGAAGCTTACTTCAGAAATTTGGAGCTGGCTTCTAACTCACAGAAATCCACCTGCCTCCACCTCCTGAGTGCTGAGATTAAAGACATGTGACACCACACCTGGATTAATTCTTAAAAATTTTATTTAGAAGGTTATAACATAATTGCAACATTTATTTCTTTCCTCTTCTTTCAAACCCTCCCACATATCTCTCCTTGACTGTCTCTGAATTCATGATTTCTTTTTTCATTGTTATTGTATGCATACATGTCTTTGTATATATTACATGCATGCGTGTATGCCTGCATGTTTGTCTATGCACCACATGTGCACAGTGACCACAGAGGCCAGAGTTTATCCTTGGAACTGGACTTATAGTTAGTTGTGAGCCACCATGTGGGTGCTGGAACCCAAAGTCTATATGAACTGTTGGGCCATCTCTCTAGACCTCAAATGCTTCTCCATGTATAGCTACCAATATCCTACAATATTCATTTATATGTACCAACTATCTTTGTATCAAGCAAAGTAACTAAAACTTTATGTTAGTTAAGGCAGACTATATCTAGCTTGAGAACAGAAGGAACTTAAGCAAGATATCCAGAGATTCCTCTAAGAAGGGAAAATAGAGATGATCACTTTAGCAAATTGGGGTCACAATGGTTGCAACCAAGAAGAGTTGGTAACAAATCTTGAAAGAAGGAGATGGTTGAGTGAGAGGAGCAAAGAGGGAGATAGAAAGAGATGGATATCTTGGTAGAGGAAACCAATGTGGGTTTGGAAAGAGACCTGGTGATAGGGAAACCTCCAAGAACTCACAGGATGTCCCTGGCCAAGTCTCCAAACAATAGTGGAGAGGGTGCCTAAATAGGACTTTCCCTATAATCGAATGAATAACCACCCTAAGTGTCATCACAAAACCTACATCCAACAAAGAGTAGAGGTGGATGTGGAGATTCATGGCTGAGCACTGGGCAGAGCTCCTGACCTAGCTGAGAGCAGGAGAGGAGAGAATGTATGAGTAAGAGAATAGGGATTATGAGGAAAATTCCCACAGCGATGGCTAGTTGGAACTCTGGGGGTCTCATTGAATCAAGAATAGCCACTGGAGATCCATTAGGAAAAAGAGCTAGGGCCTCCAAGGGTAAGCAACTATTGACTGGCATGAGAAGTATGAGGAGCCTTGAGGGGTGGGGCCAGACTGTGTTCCTGTGCATGCACTGGCACATTGGAGCCCATTCCCTGCAGAGGAGCACCTAACCCAGCCTTGACTTTGGGGTGAGTAAACCAGACTTACCTGGAGTAGATGTGCCATGCTGAGATGACCCACCTTGGGACTTTTTGCCCTTTTTGGGGAGGGGATGGGTAGATGGGGAGTTGGGGAGGGTAGAGGCTGAAGGCTGACTGGGATGAATTGGGAGGAGGGACAGAGGGAGACCAGGGGATATATATATATATGAAAAAAATGTCATGATATATATATCTAAATAAATATATATTTATATATGTAAAATGACCTTTTTTAAATAAAAAAGACAGACTATATCTATCTGTAACATTTTTGTTAATTATTGTAACATATCATTATTTGCACCATAACCTATTCACAAGAAGTAACCTAATAAGAAGCAAATATAATTTTTGAAAGTGCTCAAGAGCTCAGAATAAAAGGAGACCTAAGTAAAATGTATTCTAGAAGAAGGTTATTCCAATTCATGAAGAAATATAATAATCACAGGAGACACTGAAGAAATTTGATTATGAGGTGACTGTGTTTTATCATAGGGTCAGTACAAACTCTTCTAGTAGAAGATAAATCAGGGCACTTCCACAACTGCAAGACAGGAACTATGCTCTGATAAGTGAATTGAGTTTCTGTAGAAATAACCAGCATAGTGAAAATTATATCCATTTTCCAATTTGTCTTCAGAAACTTTTTGTTGATATGGTACTGAACTGAGAATTGGAATGGAAAGGCATGTTTTGAGACCTGCATAGTAATGTGTTTGGATCCCAAACTTGTGATAGAAGATTATGTGGACAGCAGTGTAGATCCTTCAAAGACACCTACCTCATGGTTCTCATGGCTTTGTTCACTCATCTCATTTAGTGTGAATAGAACCTTGTGAGTCACTTCTAATCATTAGCTGGTTGAAGAAGTAATGGGAAACCATTTTTGGAAATATAATAAAATTAACAAGAAGACTTACAAATAATGTTTTAATTCTAGAATTCCTGAAAACAAAACTACTAAATGAGCCCATGAAATGAAATGTGTTTGCAGAAAATATATCTGCATTATTATTCTTAAAATTTAATTGCACTTAATTTATTTATTTTGTGCATATGTGCTCATGTAGAAATATATGTGTTTTATATCCACTTGTATCACACTGTGTGTGTATGTGTAGATAAGATGGATTTTACAAATTTGTCTTCTCTTTTTACATTATAAATTCTGCATGTTCCCTTATCCACCGAGTCTCTTTGATGGCCCTGTATTTTCATTTTTATTGTAAAACTATTTAGAAGAGTTAGGAAATGGAAATGGTGTATGTGCCTGTTAATGAATGGGAAAGGACGTACAATGGAAATGGGAGATCTGGGACATATACAGGATGGGATCTTTACCACCATTCTGCTATTTGGGAGAACATGTATGGAAATGGAAGTATAAGAAATCAAAACAGAAGACATTTATACTGTGACATGATTCATTAGGGGAGGTAAGAAGCTGATCTCAGAGATTACAATTAAAATAGGCAGGAGAGAGACAGAGATATTAGAATTGTTGCTCCAAACGTGTGTATATGTAATGTGTATGTTTATTTAAAAACAAGAAGGATGGATTTTGAATGATCAAATTAAAGAAATGGACATATTCACCCCAATTTGAACATTACATAGTATATAGTTATATAAAAGCATAGTATGCCATATGCTAAACTATTCAGCTGAAAAAGGGAAAATGGCTTGCTCTGGTTGCTTTTGCATGTTATAAACAAATATACAAGCATCAAAAGTTTTGTTCTATATAATTATAGTAGGAAGAAATAATAGAACTGAAGACTCAGTCCAATTATTGAAAACTCATAATCAGATTCCTGGTCCATGTTTCTTGCTGACATTAACTGCTATATTAGTCTGCAGAAGTTCATGATCCATCATCCCACTGATTGTAAAAGGCAAGGAAACTACTTTTTCAGTGGTATCCATGACTGCAGATTTACAGTTGAGAAAGAGAGACAGAAGGCTTCTGTGGCAGCTGCTCTCTGCAAAAGTAACACTCTAGATAGAAAGCCATCAAGAAGAATTCTTATAAATTGTGATAAGAATGCTGCAGTGTAGTGTAGTATGAGGTTTCTGGCATGGTCTTTTGGGCTTAACCTCAAGGTTTAGGACCCACAGACCTGCAGTCCTGCAGTCCCGAAGTCCCACAGAAACACACAGATGCATACAATAGTTTTAGGCTGATCGGCCTCAGGCCCAGGCATATAACTTGCTACCTCTTTACCCTTAATCTAACCCATGACTCTCAGCCTGTTCAGCCATGGGGCTCAGTACCTTTTCTCACAGCAGCATGGTTGTCCTCTGCTGCTTCTGGCTTCTCTCTGGCATTCTGCTCTGTGCTTCCTGTTCTCAGAGTTTTCCTAATCTGGTAGCCCTGCCCACAGTTCCTGCCTGCCTTTGGCCAATCAACACTTTTTATTAAACCACTTGGTGGGACAATTATTTACAGTGTAACAACATAATCTCCCACAGTGTAGCTATCCACAATTGATGGCTTCTGGAAAGTATGCAGTTGGTTAAGGACTCAGTTTTCTTTAACTGGCTGTGAACTTGGAGTTTGATTTATAATTCAGTGAGCATATGGACAACACAAATTGGACTTTCTTCTTGTTCTTTTTTCATTTTTTATTTAAAATTTTTTTTGTCCATATCTACCACTGCTTCCCCTCCCTTCCCTCCTCCCAGTCCCTCCCAGTTCTCCCTCAGCCTCCCCCACCCCACCTCCCAATGATTCCCCAAGGAGAGCTAGGAAGCACAAGGTTGGTCAGTTCAGCCTGGCATATCCAGTTGAGGTAGGTCTGAGTCCCTCATCCCAGAATCAAGGCTGAGTAAGATGTTCCTCTGTAGGAAATGGGCTCTGAGATGTCAGTTCATGCAATGGGAATATACTCTGATCCTACTGCAAGAGGCTCCACAAATTGTCCATACCCTTTGATTGTCTTCTACCTTTGGAGGGTTTAGTTTATTTCCATGAAGGTTACTCAGCAATTGTTTCAGAGTCAGTGAGCTCCCAATAGCTTGGGTCAGCCATCTCTAAGGGTCTCCTTTTCATTATCCTGATGCCTTTGCTGATGTGTTCTCTCTCCTCTCTCTCTTCAGCTGAACCTGGAGCTTTACCTGGTGTTTAGCCAGGGATACCTGCTTCTGACTCCATTCATTGCTGGATGAAGGTTCTATAATGACAATTAGAGTAGTTATTCATTTGATTATAGGAGAAGTCCTGTTTAGGCACCCTCTCCACTATTGCTTGGAGTCCCAGCCAGGGACATCTTGTGGGTTCTTGGATGTTTCCTTAACATCAGGTTTCTTTATAACCATACAGTGGCTTCCTCTATCAAGATATCAGTTTATTTGTTCTTCTTCTCTGATTCTCCTCTCACTTAACCGTCTCCTCTCATGATTTGTTCCAACCTCCCTTGCTCACTCCTTGTTATGATCCCAATTTACTCAGGAGATCTTTTCTATTTCCACTTCCTAGAAGGATCCCCAAATGTCTCTCTCAAGTTCCTCCTGTTACCTAGCTGTTTGGAGGTTGTGGCTTGCAGCCTGGATAATCTTTGCTTTTTGTATAAAACACATTTATGAGTGAGTACATACCATGTCTATCTTTCTGGGCTTGTGTTACTTCACTCAAGAGTGATCCTCTCCAAATCCATTCATTTGCTTGCAAGTTTTAGGATGCTATTTTTTTTTTTACAGCTAAGTAGTACTCCATTGTGTAAATGTAACACAATTTGTTAATCCATTTTTTTCAGTTGAAGGGAATCTAGGTTGTTTACAGGTTCTAGCTATTACAAATAATGCTGCTATGAACATAGTTGAGGTGATGCCCTTGGGGTGAGAATGTGCATCCTTTGGGTATATGCCCAAAAGTGGTATTTCTGGATCATTGGGAAGATTGACTCCCAGCTTTCTAAGGAACTGCAATACTGATTTCCAAAGTGGCTGTATAAATTTACACTCCCACTAGCAATAAAAGAGTGTCCCCCATACTTTAAATGCCCCCAGAATAGGCCGTAATCTGTGTTTTTGATCTTAGCCATTCTGACAGGTGTAAAATGGTATCTCAGAGTTTTGATTTACATTTCTCTGATGGCTAAAGAGGTTGAGTAATTCTTTAAGTGTTTCAGTCATTTGGAGTTCTGTTGAGAATTCCATATTTAGTTCTGTACTCCATTTCCTAGTTAGGTTCTTTTTTAACCTCTAGTTTCTTGAATTCTCTGTATATTTTAGAGATCAGTCCTCTGTCTGATGTAGGGTTGGTGAAGATCTTTTCCTATTCTATAGGTTGTTGTTTTGTCTTATTGACTGTGTCCTTTCCCCTACAGAAGCTTATCAGTTTCAGGAGGTCCCATTTATTAATTGTTGTTCTTAGTGTCTGTGGTACTAGTGTTATACTTAGGAAGTGGTCACCTGTGTCAATCCATTCAAGGATATTTCCCACTTTTTTCTATCAAGTTCAGTATAACTAGGTTTATGGATTTTTGATCCACTTGGACTTGAATTTTGTGCAGGGTGATAGGTTTAGATCTATTTGTATTCGATTACATACCACCATCCAGTTATTCTAGCACTATTTGTTGAAGATACTGTTTTTTCCATTGTATATTTTGTCCTCTTTGTCAAAAATTAGATGTTCATAGGTGTGTGGATTATGGTTGGGATACTTCAGTTTGATTCCATTGATCCTTAAGTCTGTTTTAATGCCAAAACTAGGTGGTTTGTTTTATATTGCAGCTCTATAGTATAGCTTGAAGTCAGGGATGGTGATGCCTTCTGAAGTTCCATTATTGAACATGATTGTTTTGGCAATCCTGAATTTCCTGTTATTCCATATGAAGTTGAGTATTGTTCTTTCAAGGTCTTTGAAGAATTGTGTTGGGATTTTGATGGGGATTGCATTGAATCTGTATATTGCTTTTGTAAGATCACCATTTTTACTATGTTGATCCTATCTATCCAGGAGGATGGAAGATCTTTACGTTTTATGATGTCTTCTTCAATTTATTTATATTTTAAAATGATTTTAAAGTTCCTGTCATACAGATCTTTCACTTCTTTGGTTAGAGTTACTCCAAGGTATTTAATGTTATTTGCAGTTATTATAAAGGGTGATGTTTTCCTTATTTCATTTTCAGCCCTTTTATTTTTAGTATATAGGAGGGTTTTTGTTTTTTTAATGTTAATGTTGTACTCTGATACATTGCTGAAGGTGTTTATCAGCTGTAGGAGTTCCCTGGTAGAATTTTGGAAATCACTTACGTATATGATCATATCATCTGTAGATAGAGATAGTTTGACTTCTTCCTTTGCAATTTGTATCTACTTAATCTCTTTTTGTTTTTTATTGCTTTAGCTAAAACTTTGAGAACTATATTGAATAGATAAGGGGAGAGAAGATAGCCTTGTGATGTGAGTTAGTCAGACCAAGCCCGAAGCCCAAAGGAGCAACATGTAAGGAACACAGGTGAGCCACAGGCCATGTGGCAGACAGATCAATAGAAATGGGTTGATTTAAGATGCAAGAGCTAGCTAGCAATGAGAATGGGTTAAGTTAAGATGTAAGAGCAAGCTAGTAATGAGAATGGGTTAAGTTAAGATGTAAGAGCAAGCTAGTAATGTGCCTGAGCCATAGGCCAAACAGCATGAAGTAAATATAAGCATCTGAATCATTTTTGGGGCCTAACAGTGGTGGGAGGCTAAGGGGTCTGGGGCTGAAGGTCTGTGGGTCCTGGACCTCTGGCTGCCCAGGACCAAGAAACCTTATTGCAACAAATGGTTTTCCAACATGGGCCAAATATCCACTTAAAGCCTGAGAAAGTTTTAAAAAGGGTTTTAGCACAGAGACTGAGCCAAAGTAGCATCCAAATTGTGTATACAAAGTGGGTCATTGTACAAAGAAAGTGTGGCATCCAGGTCACATTCAAAATGGCACCAGCAGACTGGCAGCAGGCAGTGTAAGCTGCAATCAGGCCAGTTCCTGAAATCTCACAGAAGACTCAGTAGCATGTGATTGATTTAAAGTTTCTGTTTATTACCACGTCTGGTTTAAGTGGTCCGAGTCTAGTCCAGGTGAGGGGCATCGAGGTTAAATAATCAGCACTCAGGAGCAGTCAGGTTCCATCATTCAGGATCACAAAGAGAGACCCAAGCTTTATTCAGTACACCTTACATCTTACTCCCTGCTTCTCTCCCTGCCATGCTTCTCTCCAGCTTTTTCCCCTCTAGCTTCCCGCCATGCTTGTCTCCTGCTTCTCCTTCTCCGACCTCCCTCAGCTCTCCACTTCCCTCTTAACTTTCTCACACCCTGCACCCTCGTCAGGACACACCCAAGGTCTTGGAAGATCCCAAAAGACTAACACCTCTGCAGGTGGCAGCGATAACAAGACTGTAGATCAGGAAAACATGTTTATCTTTATCCCCCTACTTAACATAAGGTTCAGTCTTTTGGGGAGGAGGGGCCATAAGAGCCAAGGTGGAATTTTCCATAGGCACAATTTAGGAATCAACAGTTTATTTTGAAAAAAAGGAAACAAAGATGGTTTCTTAGTAGCAGCATTTTCTTAGGTCTGCTCTGTTTGCTGGCCATGAGCAGAGATGCAGTCCCTTTAAGAGAACTTACTGATTCAGCTTTATCTGCAAAACTTATGCAGCTCTTTAAGAGAGTGTATTTTAAAAGCTCTTCTGGTTGAAAGATGATTAAGGATTCACAATAAAACAGATTCAGATGAAAAAAAATACCCGTAAACAGGTTACAATGTGTGTGTAAAAGGTATATAGGCTTCAGAGAGAAAAGAAAGAAGGTAGAGAAAGTCTTTAAAAAGAGAAATGAGTATTAAAAATATAATAAGCCATGTAAAGATGGAAAATAGACACAAAATCTGGATTTTGGTTATTGTGTTTTCTTTTAATTTTTTAACTGTTAATGAGCTAACTGCAGAAAGACAATGGATTGCAAATGCAAAGGTTACTAAGTTAAACAAGAATATATATTTTAAAGGTATTTTGATTTTGAAATTTGTGTATAAGGATTTATTGCTTTGGAAGAGTTCTGCTTTTGTTTCCACAGAAGATGAAAACCTGTGGATTGTTTTCAGGAAAATATGGTTTCATCAATCAAGACCCCCTGAAAAAAATCTCTGATGGGAAGAGATGGCCATATCAGCTTCAGAGCTGCAGACAATGATCCAGTCTCAAGAACCCATGGGATTTTCAATGCCTCATAATCAGCAGGAAGTTGTAATGGAAAACTATGCCAAAATTCCCAAAATATTGTTTATAAATGTTTGTTTTCATTATAAATGGTTAATGGTCATAGTTAATTTCTTTATAAGAAGAAAAAGGGGGATATGGTATATGAATGATTTTTTAAAAATTAGATTATTGAATTTACTTAGATCAGAATCAGCTGTTAATCTCAAAATGTTTTACATTGGTACGGATTTTGGTTTATTGATTCAAATTTAAGGTTAATTCTCTTGTGCTGTATGTATTTTTCTACTCTTGTTTAAGATATAATGTTTGTGTAACTGATTTAAAATTGTAATGTATACTTAAGAAATGCATGTTAGTTAGATTTTTTAGGTATACAAAGATATAATTTAATTAGATAGGTAATCTTCAAACACTTCAAAGACCTACAGAATATGGCATTTAAAATGTTTTAAGAACCTAGACTTTTCTGGACAGTGAGACAGGTCTGCTTCTGGCAGCACCAATTTACTTCAAGAGAAAAATGGGCATCGAAGAAACTCCATATGGATATTAGTTTCTTTGTGGCATTGGTTAGCCACTGGATGTGAACCTGTTCTTATATTGACTGCTGGACAGTATGCTGTTTAAACTGAACATGCAGGTTTCAAAGGAAGGTGATCTCTGAACTTTGGCAGAACAAGCTGAGATGGTCATTCAGGTTCCTGCTTTGCAGAGAGAACTATCAGACATTCTTCAGGACATGTGGAGAAGTGACTGATGAATGGGCAGAGCAGATTTTCTGCTTCAGTGAAATGAAAAGAGGCTCTAGGCCTGTAGGCTGAAGATGAATGCCCCAACTTTATAAAGGAACTTTGGTCCAGGCAGATAGGTGTTATCTCTGTCATTTCTAGATTTTGGAAGTTGCTTGTGCTTATGGTTTACTTGGGTGAATATATCCTTCTGTGGTCTTTGATGTAGTTGAAGATTAGATAGTTATAGGTATAGTTTTTCTTAGTCATTTGAAAGGTATATTGGCTATGATTCATAGATTCATAGAGTATTTTCTTTAATTTTACTAAGCACAAATAGACCAGATATTGTAACTGTAATTCTTGCTTGATGGCTATTTTGTTATATGTAAATTTGCTATGTTAAAATTGAAACCTTCCTTTTTGATTAGACAGAAAGGGGGAGGTGATGTGGGAATGTCTTTCTGTGTGCTGTGAATATCAGTCTTTAAATAAAAGAGCTGTTTTGGTCCATGACAGGCACCATGGACAAAGTAGGAGGAGAAATCACAGCATAGGTAGGAAAAACAGGGTAGAGTCAGACAGACTGAGCCAGAAGCCCAAAGGAGCAACATTAAGGAACACAGGTGGGCCATGTAGCAGATAGATTAGTGGAAATGCTTGAGTTAAGATGAAAGAGCAAGATAGTGATGTGCCTGAGCCATAGGCCAAACAGCATGAAGTTAATATAAGCGTCTGAGTCATTTTTGGGGGCCTGAGCAGCAGCAGGCGGCTAAGTGGTCTGGCTTAGCGGTCTGTGGGTTCCGGACCTCTGGCCGCCCAGGACTCAGAAACCTCACTGTAACAGCCTTGTCTTGTTCCAATTTTAGTGGGATTGCTTTGACTTTCTCTCAATTTAATTTGATGTTGGTTGTCAGCTTGCTGTATATTTCCTTTATTATATTTAAGTATTTTCCTTGTATTCCTGATCTTCCAGAACTCCTATCATGTAGGACTGTTGGATTTTGTCAGAGGATTTTTCAGGATATAACGAAATGATCATGTGCTTTTTTTTCTTTCAGTTTGTTTATATGATGAATGACATAGACAGGTTTTCATATGTTGAACCATCCCTGTACCTCTGGATGAAACCTACTTGATCATGGTGGATAGTTTTTTGACATGTTGTTGAGTTCAGTTTGCCAGTATTTTTGCATCAATTTTCATAGGGAGATTGGTCTGTAATTCTCATTTTTTGTTGCATCTTTGAGTGGCATGGGTATCAGAGTGACTGTAGCCTTGATTGTTCTACCTACCTATAGACTTTTTTTTAGCCAAATATATAGACTAAGCCAAAGAAAATTTGCACTGGCATAGATATTTGTATATTTATACAAATGTAAAATCATTTTATATGTTTGATTGAGATAATTTGTATATTGGTACAAATTTAAATCTATAACTGTTTTATATATCCAAAGCAACTTCTACATTGATATAAAATTAAATCTATAACTGTTATGTAAAATTAAAACTGTAACTACTCTATTTTAGGTATGCATCTATCTCTGTTTAAAAAATTTGCACATTATTGTCATGTCCACTATACAATTGCTACATCCATTTAACTATACTAGACACAATATGTGATTACACTAGTTATGATATATGCACAAGATGTTTTATATACTCTGTTTAGATGATATATATGTATATACATGTCTAAAATACTGTTACTGCTTTGCATAGTATATATACCTCTGGCTGATGTTTGATAGTCATACTAAAAGTAATTATTCAAAGATTATACACCCCTTTATTGGTAACCTAATTTTACAGTACAAATTTCAATTCTTAACATAATAAAAACTACAGTCAGCATTACTTAAGTTGCCATGTCACAGTCATCTCAGATACAAGTTAAAATACCATAGATAGACAAGAGTCTTCAACCATTTCATAGACCCCAAAAATATAACATTTAACATTTGTTATTCAAAATTCAGCCATGAGAGATGCAATGACTCCTAGTGTCTCTGTTCCTTTCCCAAGATAGTGTTAAACATAAAGGAAACTCCTTTGGAGTTTGTCATTTTGGCAGAAGATGGCCAGTTAGATAAAAACCTGCCCTTACTTTGATTGCTGACAGTACACACATAATGTCCAAGCTAGATCAAGAAGATAACAGAAAAAGACTGACAAAACCTGCCTAGACAATATAAGACAGTCCCTCCAAAAATGCCCTGCTTGTAAAAATATTTATCAAATACCATAGGCCTATAGCCAAAATGATAAATGCTCCAATGACACAAAAAACTGTAAGTGATTGTCCAAATAGCTGTGTCACTGTCCTCTCCCAAATTTTAAAAGCTGCTACCACCATGTTCTTTCAA
The DNA here is from genome assembly GCA_033318265.1 of Phyllotis vaccarum. Lineage (NCBI taxonomy): Eukaryota > Metazoa > Chordata > Mammalia > Rodentia > Cricetidae > Phyllotis > Phyllotis vaccarum. The sequence goes on from JARWLC010000012.1 coordinate 109,396,129, forward strand.
GTGATATATTTTCCTTCTCAAGTCTTAAAAAATTAAAAAAATAGATATTTAAGGTTACTACCCTATTATCCCTTAACAAAAAACATTCAAGTGTTATTTTCACTTTCCCAGATAAACAGTTTTAAAATAATTTATGCTCCCTACCATCTACCAATATTCTAAAAATATATGATGTACTTTATATGTGTTAAGTTTTGGTTATTGTTTGTGCCTTATCCTCTTCTAAATGTTACCTCATAATAATTCCTACTATATATAGTCTTAGTTTAAAACCTTCTTAGTTAAATAAAAGAGAGAGATGTGGTGCGATTCAGGTGTCAGCTGATAAGGTCCGAAGACACTTAGCCAGGGTCCCAGGCTCCTGAAGGGGGAGTGGCCAACCCCATTGGAGAGGGGCTGCTGAGATCTCGGGGGGGGGGGGCATTTGTTCCTGCCTTCTTGAGAGACTGGATCAACATCCGTTGCTCATTCCATCTGATTGCTCAAGTGTGTTCCTAAGCTGTAACCTGTTATCGTGAGTGTTAATTTGTTCTCCAATAAATATTTATCTTATATTGATATATTTTAAATAAAATTTACTGCCACATGGTTATGTGCTTTTTTTTCTTTCAGTCTGTTTATATGATGGATGACATAATCAGTTTTTCATATGTTGAACCATCCTGTATTTCTGAAAGAAACCTATTTGATTATGGTAGATGATTTTTTGATATATTGTTGAATTTGGTTTGCCAGTATTTTTGCATCAATTTTCATGAGGGAGATTGGTCTGTAATTCTCATTCTTTGTTGCATCTTTGAGTGGCGTGGGTATCAGGCTGACTGTAGCCTCATAAAATTTGTTTGTCAAGGTTCCTTCAGTTTATATTGTATGTAATGTTTGAGGAGTGCTGGCTTTTAATAACGGCTTCAATTTTCTTGGGGATTATAGTTGTTTAGGTCATTTATATGGTCTTGATTTAATTTTGGTAAATGTTACCTGTCCAGAAAGCTGTCCATTTCTTTTAGGTTTTCCAGTTTAGTGGAGTACATGTTTTTAAAGTCTGACCTAATAATTCTCTATATTTTCTGGGTGTCTGTTGTTGTGTCCCCCTTTTCATTATTAATTCTGTTAATTTGGATACACACTCTCTCTCTGCCTTTTGGTTCATTTGGATAAGAATTTATCTTTTTTTTTTAAAAACTTTATCAACAAACCAAGTCTTTGATTCATTGATTCTTTGTATTGTTCTCTTTGTTTCAATTATATTGATTTCATCCCTGAGTTTTATTATTTCCTGCTGTCTACTCTTTCTTAGTGAGTTTGCTTCTAATTGTTCTAGAGTTTTCAGCTGTGTTGTCAGATCTTCTGTGTGAGATTTCTCTAGGTTTTTCATGTAGGCGCCTAGTGTTATGAATTTTTCTATTATCACTGTTACCGGTTGAAATAAAGAAAAAGACCTCGGACCCAGATTTCTTGCAAGATAAAAAGAAAAAGTTTAATTTTCACTCATGAGTGGACTCAAGGCACTGAGAGGCCAAGAGCCCCGAATGCTTTTAGGAGAGAATTTTTATACTACACTTTGAATTGGGAGGGGGAGTGTGGTGAGGTAAGGAAGTTGCAAGGTTGCCAGGATGAAGAATGCTTGACTGCTTGTGATTGTCTCAGGTGGTCCCGCTGGAGAGATCACAGCATGATGCATGAGCTCCAGGAGGTCAGGCTGCTCCAAGGGGGGGAGTCTCAGAACTCAGGGAGCAAGGTGCTATAAATCTTATGAGCAAAGCTTTTCCCAGAACCCGGGCCTTGAACAAACTGCCACTACATTACTATGAAACAATGGAGCCGAAACTCTTTGTCCTGAGCAAGCTGCTGTGACATGAGAGGGAAAGAGAAGCAAACAGGATTTTAGAATTTTCTATTTTCACATTCCTCCCTTTTCTCTTCTGCATATCTCTAATCTTAGAGAGTTGAGTCTTTTTGTAGCCTGTCATAGTGTTGCCTCATTATCATGAGCTTCACTGCACCTATTTGTCCCTGGAGGAAAGTTGAAAGCCTGTTTAGGATGCAGGGTCCAATAGTGACTATCAGTAGTAGTATAATAAGTGGCCCTGCTAGAGTTGAGATCAGGGTGGTCAACCATGGGGACTTGGTGTACCATCTTTTAAACCATCCCTGTTGTTCTAATAATTTTTGTTCTCAGGTTTTTAACCGTTCTTTGAGCTTTGCCATAGAATCTCTGACTACCACGGTATGGTCAGCGTAGAAACAACATTCTTCTTTTAAGGCTGCACATAAACCTCCTTCTTGGAGGAAAAGCAAGTCTAAACCCCGTCGGTTTTGCAGTACTACTTCTGAAAGTGAGGTTAAGGACTTTTCTAAAGCCTCTATAGACTGTTCTATAGCTTTGAGGTCTTGAGTAATTGCTAATTCTAGTGAGGCCATCTGCTTGGGTCCTTCTATTAGGGCTGCTGTCCCAGTACCTATTCCTGCCAACACTCCAGCCCCCAGAAGTGCCGCTAAAGTCAGGCTGATAGGTTCTCTTTTAAACCTGTTTCTTATATTGACTTCATTTTCAAAGCTCTCTCCTCTGTGATAGGTCAGGCGGGGAAAAATTCTGACCATAACACAGAAGTCTCTGGCATTATTAAAAATTTGTGTGGAGACACAGGGAGTTATTCCCGTGTTGCAGGCCCATCTTGTCCCTCCTTCTGGGATCAGGTAGGAGTTGTTTGGAACCACTGTTAAGGTTCGTTGGCAAAGGGACTTTTTTAGACTGGTTGGGGTCCCTAAACATGTTCCCCTCCCAGTTACTTCCGGAAGGGTCAACATATGACGTTTACTCCAATCACATCTGGAAGAGTTAGTACTCTCAATGTAATTCCCATTAATTGCTATTCCTTCATAATAAGGGGGGTCTGCTTGTAGGCATATCCAGCAGGAGTCAGTCAGGTTAGGTTGAGTACTGTTGAGGGCCTCGAATCCTCCCTTTACTAGATCTAATAGGCGCTGGCCAGTAGTTGACTTTGATTCCCCTATATAATGGGAGGATGCCTTTATTGTTCTAGGCAGGAGTGTCACCTTAGTAGGCTGGGGATCTCGTATCTGAGGCCTGCCCTGATCAACCAGCACTTTGTTGGGCCCCACCGGCCCTGCCTCCTTAGGACCAATGCGGAGTCTAAGCTTGAATGTAAGGCCATCGTCATATCCCCTTTTATACAGTCTCAAACCCCACTGTCTACCTCTTAGTCAATCTCGATTGACTTTTCCCTTGGTAGTGAAAGTAATATTTAGGGCGTTACAGGTAAAATCTGCACAAGGCCCACCAACCCATTTTCCCTGTCTGCAAATCGAGTCGGTGTAGTCAACTTGATGGGGAGCCCTTACTACACTTATTAAGTCCCAAGAAGAGGTGGGCCTCCGGTATGTATTCCCTGTTGTCTCACATCCCCAGGTTTGGCAGTAGAATGATTCTATCCCTCCACAGTTATAAGCTGTCTTTCTATCTCGTCCATCCCGGGGGCACACATAGAAAGGAAGCCACTGTAAGGAAGCCCTATTCCAGGGCCCCGCGCATCCTGGCTTGTCAAATGCGTACTTCCGCTGTCGGGCCCCCTCATGGGCACAAGGGGGTGGATGGGCAGGGTCAATGGTGGGTATATCCCAGGATTCTAATCCTGCTGCCAGCTGACACAGGTCAGGATTAAGTTCAGGCCACCATGTCCACTGGGGATGGTGTGAGGAGGATATTTCCCACACCGTGTCCCCAGTCCCAGATATCACCTGCCATGTCTGCTCAATCAGTTGGTGAGGGTTTCTCTCTAGAGGACTGGTGCCGTACACGGAGCTTGAGGGGATTATCAGTCCTTTCCACGGTCCATCGAGCATCAGGGGCAGGAGCAGGCTTAAGATGAGAAGCGTGGATCCAAGCCGCGATGCCATCTACCTTGACTGCTGTTGGTGTTATCAGGAGGATCTGGTAGGGTCCTTTCCAGCGAGGTTCAAGGGTCCGGTGTTGGTGTCTCCGGACATAAACGAAATCTCCCACTTGATAGTGGTGTGGAGTTCCGTCTCCCTCAGGTTGGTATAGATCAGACAATTGTCTCCACAGGCTATGCTGCACTTTTGCCAATGCCTGTAACCTAACAGACAAGGGGGTATTTGGTATATTTAAATCAGAGTTAGCCAGGTCCCGTACAGGAGGATGAGTTCCAAAAAGAATTTCAAAAGGAGTTAGACCAGTTTGAGCAGAGGGAGTATTTCGGGCACGGAAAAGGGCGTAAGGTAGGAGCATTACCCAATCTCTATGGCCAGTCTCCATGGTTAATTTGGTTAGGGTCTCTTTAATGGTTCTATTCATTCTTTCTACCTGTCCTGAGCTTTGGGGTCGGTAAGCACAATGTAATTTCCAATCAATCCCCAATATCTTGGCTACCCCCTGACTTACCTGGGCCACAAATGCTGGTCCATTATCGGACCCTATTACCTTGGGGAGTCCAAATCGGGGAAAAATTTCTTCCATGATCTTCTTTACCACGATTGCAGCAGTCTCGTGCTTGGTGGGAAAGGCCTCCACCCATCCTGAAAAGGTGTCTACAAAAACTAAGAGATATTTTAGTCCATATTTGGTTGGTTTTACCTCAGTGAAGTCGACTTCCCAAAACTGACCAGGCCGGTTGCCTCGAAGCCGGATGCCACTCATTCCCCTGGACGGGTAGGCATTTACCAACTGGCAAGCTTCACATGTGCTGACCACAGCTTTTACCAGGTTTTTCTTTTCCTGAGTGGTTATGTCTCGGTTGTCCTTCAGTAGCTGCATCAGCTTGTCTGTTCCTAAGTGAGTGAGTTGGTGCACCATCTGGATGTAGGCCCACACATCTTGAGGCGGGGGCAAGGGAGATGGTGCTGGGTCAATCTCTGCTGCCAAGATGTCCGCAGTGGGCTCCATTGCTACTGCCCGAGCTTCTTCATCTGCCCTTCTGTTGCCCTTGGCCACCGGGTCCTGTCCCTTTTGGTGTCCAGGGCAGTGTACTATTGCTAAATCACGGGGAAGCAAGACAGCATCTAGGAGGGCCAGAATCTCCTTTTTATGTTTAATGTCTTTACCGGCAGAGGTCAGCAAACCTCTTTCTTTGTAAATTGCTCCATGCACATGAGCAGTGGCAAAAGCATACCTACTGTCTGTATATATGGTAGCTCGCTTTCCCCTGGCCAATTCTAGAGCTTTTGTTAGGGCCACCAGTTCAGCTTTTTGTGCAGAGGTCCCTTCAGGGAGCCTTTGTGACCAAATGACTTTTTCTTTATCCACCACCGCGGCTCCTGCCCTGCGGCTCCCTTCGTACAGGAAGCTGCTCCCATCCGTATACCATATCAAGTCTGAGTGAGGCAAGGGAGTGTCTTTCAGGTCTTTCCGAATTCCGACCTCCTCTGCTAATATGTCCTGACACCGATGCAAGACTGATCCCCCTTCCTCTCTGGGTAGCAAGGTAGCTGGGTTCAAGATGGCTGGGGAGCCAAAAGTAATCCTATCTTTGTCCAGCAGGAGACTTTGGTAATGGGTAATGCGGGCGTTAGTCATCCATCTGTCTGGTGGCTGTCTAATGATGGCATGAGGAGCAATTACAGTCAATTTCTGGCCCAGAGTCAGTTTGTCTGCATCTTTTACTAGAGAGGCTACAGCCGCAATGGCTCGCAGGCATCCTGGCCAGCCCCTAGCAACCGCATCCAGCTGCTTGGAGAGGTATGCCACTGGCCTTTTCCAGGGGCCCAGAGACTGGGTCAAAACCCCTCGGGCCACTCCTTCTTTTTCATGGACATAGAGTGTGAACGGCTTCTCTACGTTGGGTAGGGTAAGGGCTGGTGCAGAGAGCAACGCCCTTTTGATTTGGTCAAAACTTTCTTGCTGTTCTTTTCCCCATATATATTCAGTCCCATCTTTTAACAGGGGGTATAAGAGGGCAGCCAAGGCAGCAAAGCCAGGAACCCATAGTCTGCAAAATCCCGCTGTCCCCAAAAATTCTCTAAGGCTTTTTCTGTTCTTCGGGGGAGGAATCTGAGTTACAGTTCTCTTCCTAGCCTCTGTCAGCCACCTCTTACCATCTCGAAGGGTGTAGCCCAGGAATGTCACCTCAAGCTGGCATATCTGGGCCTTCTTTGCAGAGGCCCGATATCCTAGTTTGGCCAATTCAGTCAGCAGCTTTTTAGTCCCCTTCATGCACTGCTCCATGGAGGTGGCTGCAAGTAACAAGTCATCAACATACTGTAATAGAGTAACCTCAGGCATGGAGGCTTGGAAGCTCCCCAAGTCCTGATGCAAGGCCTCATCAAAGATGGTAGGAGAGTTCTTAAACCCTTGAGGCAGCCGAGTCCAGGTAAGCTGTCCCGAAAACCCACTCTCAGGGTCAGTCCATTCAAAGGCAAACAGCTCTTGGCTGGATTCATGGAGGCGTAAGCAAAAGAAGGCATCTTTCAAGTCTAGTACTGTGTACCATTTTCTGTCAGGGTTGAGGGTACTGAGGAGATTGTAGGGGTTTGGAACTGTAGGATGGATATCTACTACTCGACTGTTAACTTCTCTTAGGTCTTGGACTGGCCTATAATCTCCTGTCCCAGGCTTCTTGACAGGCAGAAGGGGGGTGTTCCATTCTGATTGGCAGGGTCTCAGGATCCCCTGTTTCAATAGTCTCTGAATATGGGGTTTGATTCCCTCTCTGGCTTCTTTGCTCATATAGTACTGTCTGACCCGTATGGGGGTGGCTGAGGGCTTCAGGCATACTACTACAAGAGGCCTCTGTACTGCTAGCCCTGGCCCAGCCGTTTCTGCCCATGCTTCAGGAAAGGCCTGGAGCCAGTCATTTTTCAGTCCTTGAGGGCCCAGAGGAGGTTCAGGTTCATAAAGTTTATACTCATCTTCAGTGGCCAGTGTTAGCATGGTTACAGCGGGCTGGCTGACTAACGGATTGGTAAACTGAACTTCTGGGCCCTGGGGATTGAAGGTGATTCTAGCCCCAAGTTTAGTGAGGAGGTCTCTTCCCAACAGTGGGGCTGGGCATTCAGGAATCACCAAGAATGAATGTTGTACTTTACCCTTCCCAAGATCCATAGTTCTCTTAGTTGTCCAGGACCGATGTTGGCATCCGTTTGCTCCTTGGACCAGGGACTTCTTACTGGACAAAGGACCTAGAGGAGTCTGTAAGGCTGAGTATACTGCACCCGTGTCAACCTCAAAGTTGACTGGTGTCCCCTCCACATTAAACGTTACCCTGAGTTCGGGGAGGGGGGTCGAACTCTGACGTCCCTAATCCCCTAAAGCCAGGAGACTGGGTTTCTTTTTCTTTTTGGGACAGTCTTTGATCCAGTGCCCTTCTTCTTTGCAGTAGGCACACTGGTTGGCTCCAAGTTTCTGGCATGGGCCCAGGTATCTATTTCTTGGCCTTTCCTGTCCACTTACTACGGTAGCCAAGATCTTTGTTAACTCTCTATTTCTCCGCTTGTCCCTCTGCTTTTCTCTCTCATCTTGTTCTTCTTCCTTTCTCTTTTCTTTTTCTTCACGCTCTTTCTCTAATCTCTGTTCTTTCTCTTCTGCCGTTTCTCTTTTATAAAACACTTTCTCTGCCTCTTTAACTAGATCTCTCAGAGCCATGTCTTGTAGCCCATCCATCCTCTGGAGCTTTCTACGAATATCAATTGCTGATTGTCCTATAAAAGCCATGGCCAGAGCCCCCCGCTGTTCCTCTGAGTCAGGATTAAAAGGAGTATATCTCCTATAGGCTTCCATTAATCTTTCTAAGAACATAGAGGGGGATTCCTCTGGCCCTTGGACCACTTCCCTTACCTTGGCCAAATTGGTGGGGCGCCTTGCCGCCGCTCGGAGAACCCCCATTAGAGTCTGGCGATAGAGTAGAAGGTGCTGCCTACCGTCTGGGGTGTTTGGATCCCAGTGAGGCCGCCTTAAGGGGAAGGCGTCCTCAATCAGGTTAGGCAATTGAGTAGGACGGCCATCAGGGCCAGGAACCAATTTCCTGGCTTCCAGCAAGATCCGATCCCTCTCCTCAGAGGTGAAAAGGGTGCCTAGGAGCTGCTGGCAGTCATCCCAGGTGGGCTGATGAGAGAACATAAGAGACTCTAGGAGCCCAGTGAGCCTCACTGGGTCCTCAGAGAAGGGAGGATTATTATTTTTCCAGTTATAAAGGTCTGACGAACTGAAAGGCCAATACTGGAGAGCAGGCATTTCCCTTCCTTGTCCACCATCTATAGCTGGCCCAAAGGGCCTCAGGGGCAGCGTAACTGCTACTTCTTCAGAGGGCTGGGCCCTTCTGCTGCGTGTGCACTGTGCAGGGCCCTCTGTTGGCTTGCCAAGGTCACGTCTCTCGGGAGGAGCCTGAACTTCCTCAGCCTGACCACCTGGTGGATACGGAGGGGGGAGACTAGAATCAAACAGAATGAGGTCAGACTGAGATTCAGGCAAGACAGGGGGAGGAAGAGGGGGGTACAGGGTTGGAGCAGAGGTGGAAGCTGAGGATTCTGGTGGTTTGAGAGGCAGCATCGGACAGGGAACAGGTTGGGGAGGAGCTGTGGGAGGGGGAGCCAGAGGCGGGCTAAGGGAAGAGGGTTGCGGAGGAGGGAGAAATGGCTGGATCCAGCTGGGAGGGTCCTCTGCCAAGTCCTCCCAGACCCAGATGTAAGATTGCTGGTCAGGATGGCCACGTGGTCCGGGGCTGAAAACAATAGCTTTAACTGCCTGGATAGTTTCCTTATGAAAAGTCCCTGTTGGCGGCCATCCAACGCCAAAGGTTGGCCATTCAGAAGTGCAAAAAGTCTGCCATCTATTTTTCTTAACACTGAGAGATAAATTATTAGCCCGGTCTGAAACTGCAGACCAGTGGGATAGGGTAAGTGAGAGTGGGGTCGAGTGTGTCTGACCCATGTTAATCAACAAAGAGACAGGCAAGTAGAGACGCACACTGACGCCAGTGGAGCCCGGCAACCAGACACACAGAGCCTGAGCCTGGCAGCCACTGGCAGCCAGACACACAGACACAGAGCCGGCAACCAGTCACACAGACACAGAGCCTGGCAACCAGACACACAGGCACAGGGCCTGGCAACCAGACACACAGGCACAGAGCCTGGCAGCCAGACACACAGACACAGAGCCTGGCAGCCAGACACACAGACACAGAGCCGGCAACCAGTCACACAGACACAGAGCCTGGCAACCAGACACACAGACACAGAGCCTGGCAACCAGTCACACAGACACAGAGCCTGGCAACCAGTCACACAGACACAGAGCCTGGCAACCAGACACACAGACACAGAGCCTGGCAACCAGACACACAGACACAGAGCCTGGCAACCAGTCACACAGACACAGAGCCTGGCAACCAGACACACAGGCACAGAGCCTGGCAACCAGACACACAGGCACAGAGCCTGGCAACCAGACACACAGGCACAGAGCCTGGCAGCCAGACACACAGACACAGAGCCTGGCAGCCAGACACACAGACACAGAGCCGGCAACCAGTCACACAGACACAGAGCCTGGCAACCAGACACACAGACACAGAGCCTGGCAACCAGTCACACAGACACAGAGCCTGGCAACCAGTCACACAGACACAGAGCCTGGCAACCAGACACACAGACACAGAGCCTGGCAACCAGACACACAGACACAGAGCCTGGCAACCAGACACACAGACACAGAGCCTGGCAACCAGACACACAGACACAGAGCCTGGCAACCAGTCACACAGACACAGAGCCTGGCAACCAGATACACAGGCACAGAGCCTGGCAACCAGACACACAGGCACAGAGCCTGGCAGCCAGACACACAGACACAGAGCCTGGCAGCGCTGCAAATGGCCAAAATGAAAGTAAAAAAAAAACTATCGAGCTCGTTCAAAAGAGAAACTGGTAGATCAGACACTGGCACAGATTTATTACAGATTCTGTCTAAGACAGCAGATGGGTTTCCAAGCGTCCTTGGATACCCGCAACTACCCGCCCACGTCTGGGGGGCTCGTGGCGCGACCTTCCGACACGTCTGTCAGCCGCAGCCGGGGAGAGGCTCACGCCTCTAGTCCCCAGCAAACCACAGTCAGAGAGCCAGTACTCACCACTAGCAGAGTGGTCCACGAGAGTCTTTGAGAAGGCTTTCCCGGCCAACGCACCAAAATGTTACCGGTTGAAATAAAGAAAAAGACCTCGGACCCAGATTTCTTGCAAGATAAAAAGAAAAAGTTTAATTTTCACTCATGAGTGGACTCAAGGCACTGAGAGGCCAAGAGCCCCGAATGCTTTTAGGAGAGAATTTTTATACTACACTTTGAATTGGGAGGGGGAGTGTGGTGAGGTAAGGAAGTTGCAAGGTTGCCAGGATGAAGAATGCTTGACTGCTTGTGATTGTCTCAGGTGGTCCCGCTGGAGAGATCACAGCATGATGCATGAGCTCCAGGAGGTCAGGCTGCTCCAAGGGGGGGAGTCTCAGAACTCAGGGAGCAAGGTGCTATAAATCTTATGAGCAAAGCTTTTCCCAGAACCCGGGCCTTGAACAAACTGCCACTACATTACTATGAAACAATGGAGCCGAAACTCTTTGTCCTGAGCAAGCTGCTGTGACATGAGAGGGAAAGAGAAGCAAACAGGATTTTAGAATTTTCTATTTTCACAATCACTGCTTTCATTGTGTCACAAAATTTTGGATATGTTGTGGATTTATTTTATTGAATTCTGGGAAGTCTTTAAATTTTTCTTTACTTTTTTCTTGTCCCAGAGGTGGTTTAATTGAGACATTGAGTTTCTATGAATTTGTAGGGTTTCTGTGGTTTGTGTTGTTGTTGAACTCTAACTTTAGTCCATGGTGGTCTGATAAGATACACAAGATTATTCCCATTATTTTGTATCTATTTATATTTGTTTCATGGCCATGTACATGGTCAGTTGTGAGGATGTGTTTCATATTTAATAAAAACCAGTCTGAAATATCAGAGGAATATACCCACAGTTAATCCAGGAGGATCAGAGTGTCATGATTTACAACTTTAATCCCAGCACAGGGAAAATACAGGAGTGGTGACTTATGCCTTTAATCCCAGAAGACCTGAGTTTACGGCCAGTTTAGTTTATAGAGGGAGTTCCAGGCTCCCAGGCAGTGGTGGTGCCACACCTTTAATCTTAACCTGAATGTGAAACAACTGGGTGAAGAGGGTATTTAAGGCAGGCATAGAAAGACACAAGAGGCAGTAATAGCCATGAGGAGCGAGGCTGAGGAAACTGGAAGACAGCTGGGTGATATCTGACTTCAGTGTTTCCTCTCTTTGATATCTCAGCCTTTCCCTGATTATCTGGCTCTGAGTTTCCTTTATTTGTGCAACAGTCAGTTTTAAAGAAAGTTTCATGGGGTTCTGAGAAGAAGGTATATTTCTTTGTGTTTGGGTTAAAGTTTCTGTATATATCTATCAAATCCATCTGAGTTGTACCATGTGTTAGATCCCTTATTTCTCTGTTAACTTTCTGTCTGGTAGACCTATCCATTGGTGAGAGTGGAGTATTGAAGTCTCTCACTATTAATGTATGGGGTTTCATATGAGATTAAGCATTAATTATCTTTATTTTATATATATAAGTGTTCATGTGTTGGGACAGAAATGTTTAGGATTGAGACTTCATCTTGGTGGAGTTTTCCTGAGATGAATAAGTAATGTATGTCTTGATCCCTTTGATTGATTTTAGTTTGAAGTCTATTTTTTATATATTAGAATGGCTGTACTACCTTGTTCCTTAAGTCTATTTGATTGGAAATGCTTTGCCCAACCTAGTTCTCTGAGCCTGTGTCTCTCTGAAGTTGAGACAGGTCTCTTGTATGCAGCAGAAGGATGGATTTTGTTTTTGTATTTATCTTGTTATTTTGTGTCTTTTTATATGTGAACTGACTCCATTGATATTAATGACCAATAATTGTTATTTCCTGTTATTTTTGATGGTAGTGTGTTAGTGTATGTGTTTCTTTTCTTTAGATTTTTTCTTGTTTTCTGATTATATATTGCTTGTAGTTTCATAGGTGTATCTAGCTTCCTTAGGTTGGAGTTTTTCCTCTAGTGCTTTCTGTAGGTCTAAATTTGTGGATAGGTATTGTTTTAATGTGGTTTTGTTGTGAAATATCTTGTTTACTCCATCTATGGTGATTTTTCTATGGTTTTTCTGGGTATAGTATTCTGGGTTGGCAACCATGTCTTTTAGTGTCTGAATAACATCTGACCAGGACCTCGTGGCTTTTTCCATTGAGCAATCTGGTGTTATTCTGATGGATCTGCCTTTATACATAACTTGGCTTTTTCCTTTGCAGCTCTTAGTATTTTTTCTTTGTTTTGTAGGTTTAGTGGCTTGATTATTATGTGGCAAGCAGACTTAATTTGGGAGCCTAGTATATTTGGTGTTCTTTAAGCTTCTTGTATCTTTATAGTCATTTCCTTCTTTAGTATGGGAAAGCTTTCTTCTGTGATTTTATTAAATATATTTTCTGTGGTGTTGAGTTGGTATTCTCATTTTTCAATGCCAATTATTCTTATGTTTGGTCTTTTCATGGTGTCCCATATTTCATGGATGTTTTGTGTTATACCTTTTTTGGTTTTAGTGTTTTCTTTGACTGACATATCTATTTCCACTATTGAATCTTCCACTCCAGAATTATCTCTTCCATCTCCTGCATTCTGTTGCTTATGCTTACATTTATAGTTTTAGTTTGTTTTTCCAGATTTTTTATTTCTAGCATTGCCCCAGTTTGTGTCTTCTTTATTGCTTTTATTTCAAATTTTATATCTTGAAACGCTTCCTTCACCTGTTTGATTTTTTTTTTGATTTTTAAATTTTATTTCAAAGATTTGTTAATCTCTTCCAATTATTTTTTGTTTGTCTTTTCTTCTATTTTTTAATTAGATTTTAATATCCTCTTTTAAGTTGTTTTTAAGGTCATTTTATTCTGCTTCTTTCGTATTTCTATGATCAGGTCTTGTTGTAGAACCACCAGATTCTGGTGGTGCCATGTTGTTCTTAATGTGGTTATATGTATTCTTGAATTGGCATCTTCCCATTGTTTCCTCAGGTCACTGTAGTATCTGTCTGTATCTCAGGTTCTGATTTCAGTGCAATCTGTTATGGCTGTGTTTGTGTCTCAGCAAGCCTCTCTTGGTCCAATCTGGGCTCTTGGTTCACTTGAAGATTGTGTATTCTCTGTCATAGTGACTTCTACTTGGTCTAATAAGAGCTGGATGATTCTGTGTCTCAGGGATCCACTCTTTGTCCAACATGAGCTCTTCTTTTAGTGGGAGCTCTTGATCCTTTAGGGGTTCTTGATCCAATAAATTCTGGTGAGTTATGGGTCTGAAGTACCCCTCTTAATTCAGTAGTAGGTGCTGACACACTCTGGGTCTCAGGTGGTCACTCTTGATCCAGTAGGTGCTGAAGAACTGAGGGTCTCAGGTATCAGCTCTTGATCCAATGGGAACTGAGGAACTGTGGGTCCCAGGGAAACTTTCTTGGTCCAACAAGTTCTGGGGAACTCTTGGTTTAACGTGTGTTGAGGATCTCTGGGTCTCAGATTGCTGCTGAGTTCCCTGGGTGATTGAGTTGGTGGGGGATGGGGCGGGATTTTTTAGTTGGGGGTGTCCAGTGAACTGGATTTTACTGGGCCTTCTGGCCATCAAGGGTTTCCAATCCTGGTCTAGATTTTGGGGAAGCATAAGTGGGGGTGGGATTCCAAGGTCTGTGACCCAGAGCCAGTGGTCTGGGAGATTGAACTCTCTGCCTGGGCAGGGTGAGTTTCACTCACCTCTTGGTCCAGTATGTGCAGAGCCTTCTTTGTTTGAGGAGAAAATCACAAAAGGTCAAACGTAGGGCTGGAAAGTGATTGTAATTGAGGTGCATCATGTGAAATTCCCAAATAATCAATAGAAATGTTAAGTTGAAAAAATATTAGCTTGAATAAAGGGAAAAAATGAAAACACACTTTTCCCTTAGAGACAGTATCATGATATATTATATATTTAATAATAATAGCCTGAAATATACAAGGACAGAGACACCCATAGAGCTAAGACATGAAGGGTCAGGGAGTGGTGACCTATGCCTTTAATCCCAGCACTCAAGAGGCAGATCTCTGTGAGTTCAAGGCCAAGCAGAGTCAGGAGATGGTGACACACACTTTTAGTCCTGGAACTAGGAAAGTTGAACCAGGAATTGAGATAGTTGGGCAGAGAAGGACAAGTAAGGCAGGAAAAGGCAGAAGCTCTTCCCTTTGCCTGTGCTCCCTTTCCAGTGAGGACTCAGATTCATTCAGTCTGACGACTTTTGAAGACAGGATCTACCCTTATTGGCCTGAAGGCTTCTATTGAGAAGTGGCTGTGGCTTCTCTGTCTCTCTGATATTCAGCTTTTTAAATGAAATCTACAGTACATCACCACAAGACAAAAACTGAGAAATGGAAATAGCAGGAGGTGATGAATAGTATGGGTGATCTGCTTTTACTTTGATTTCCTGAGCAATACAATGCACTGACAGATGACAAAATCCAAGCTGAATTGAAAAACAATAGTCTTGTGCATAGTGATGCACACCTTCAATACCACTATTTGGGAGACAGAAGAAGGTGGATCTCTGTGAGTTTGAGGTCAGCCTAGTTTACAAAGAGAGTTACAGGGCATCCAGGGCTATGACACAATTTGACCCTGTCTTGAACAGTAAACTAAAAAAAATAGTAGCCCTTAGTTTTGCACACATATTCTATTAACAAAAGTTAGGAAGGTCTATGGGTAAGCTTTTCCTGAAATTTACAAGTACATTTTCTCTTTACTATTAATAGAAACAAGTCCCCAAAGCAAGGGATAATGTGGACCAATTGGCTAATTAGGAGCTGTGTGCATTAAGCCTCCAAGGTCACACAATTCAAGTAATTAGCGAGTACCTTCAGACTTGTACTTTGCCAGCTTCAATCAATGTCTCTTACTTCCTGTGGACACCTTCATTAATGTGAACTTGTTTTGTTTTCAAGTTCTGAGCATACAGTCTATGGCTTTGGTAACTATCATGCAGGAAAGAAGCAGTTGACAATGCCCCTGCAGAGATACATTCTAGTCCAGTAAGTGCTAATGGAGATGGTGGAAGGGTAGAGGGACTGTCAGGAACATTGTTTCTTTGTCATGGCTGTTGGGTTAGAGTGGAATATAACATCATGCAAATATTCTGCTCTAAGGATACAGCTAAATTTTGGGACTGGGTTCTCAAAATTCTCAGAATCTTCTTTCCTCCCACACTGGTTCTCTATCCTGTAGGCATCTCCCTACATTACTAGGCAAGGGATCTTGTTTGGACAGGGAGAATTGGCATGAAGTTCTTTCAACTAGATAAAAACCTCCTTTTTGGAGACTCCATTTTCTCATTTGTGTATGTAAGAATTTGTGATTTGAAAAAAGGAGTGAATATTATATAGAAAAAATAGCAAAGTAATCATAGACAAGGCTTATTTTCATAGGACTGTATGAGATTAATACAAAATTCTACAAAATAAAATATTTCAGAAATATTTTAAAAAGTTCATTATTATTTAATTACTTCAGGTGTGTTGCTCACTAATGCCTTATGTGGTCAGGGCACTTTACAGTTATATGCATATTTTCCAAAGAAAAAGTCCAGCAGAGTCAAGGTCAGGGAGTAAAGCTGTTTGAAGACAATCTGAATTTGGGTGAGCCCTTATTTTCATGGATTAATAAAATAGAAAAATCAAGAATTAAGCAACTCCATGAGTCAATCTGGAACACAAAGAAGTTCTCTATGATTATAAACTTTTAATGCTACTTTGAATCTCAACAAGGTGATTTTTAATCTTAGAGAAATTTGTAAGTAGTCCATATTCAAATCTTTAGTCTCACAGAATATTTTATCAAGACAATTTACACATCACCTTAGAATAATATAGGTATTTTTGATAGTGCCTTAATTTCCTGTAGTTAGAATTGTAGTTTTTTAAGTATGTGAAGGATTTTTAATTATGTTTTGTTGGTATTCTATTATGATCAGAGAATAATATATATATATATATATATATATATATATATAGTATTTTTGGTCTTGTATATTCTTCCTAAGAATATTTATGAATATTATATTCATTTAATATAAATGAATGTAGAAAGAGTGAATAACACAAAGACAATGGAAAGTAAGTTTTTATTTATGTCTTTGTACCAGTGTTGCTTGCAGCTTTGTCAGAGAATCTTTTTTTCAGTGAATAACAGTTAATTGAAACTCACAACTGATTCAAGTGCCAAGAAGACTGTCGAGTGCTCAGCCCCAAGCAGGATAGCTGTATCACTTTCTCTATGACTCAAGGCATATCAAATAAGAGCCTGTAGAAAGAAAGTAAAACCTGGAGAATGGAGAGGTGTACCATGAGATGCTACCTTCTGGGTATGGCATGTTCATTTCATGCAGGAACACACAGCAACTCTGATTACCAGTCCAAGGCCCACACAAAGAGGATTGAAAGCATGAGAGCACAGGTTGATATGAGAGGAATCAGCATCAAAGAGAAGGCCGCAGGATTTGGGATTGGGGGTGGGTGGGTGTAGGTGTAGCAAGTGGCCAAAAGGTATGAGAAAGAAGTGAGGGAGAGAAGCAAAAAATACCTTTTCCTAAAAGTCATAGTGAAATCCAAATTTTGCAAACAACTAAAAATAAAAAACAACTTTCATACTCTTTCTAGGCATTCATTGATCATTTAATTTGAATTCATTTCATCTGTAGTAAGTAGAATGAATATAAATTTGAGTATTACTAAAGTAAATAACCTTAGATGATTAAAATAGAAGAATGTCATTATGGGTGAGAGATAGACTGATAAGCGTAATGGAAGAATATAATTATAATGATTATAATAATAATATACTGTGTACATGTATGAAATTGTCAACAAAAGACAGTAAAGAACAGTGAGACTATAGCAAATCAAAAATATTACCAAAGATATATAAGTCACCAGATCATTTTGCAAGATTGTTGCCATAATACAAAATAAAGACACAGTTTTGGATGATAGCAAACTTTTATCATTTTTTCTAACTATCTTTTAATTTTTAAAAGCTGTACAAACAATATAGAACTACAAAACCTAACACACGTCTCAGAATTCCATCTCATGAGATTCTCTGATGATCCAGGACTGCAGCCCATTCTCTTTGGACTGTTCCTGTCTATGTACCTGGTCACAGTCATTGGAAACCTCCTCATCATCCTGGCTGTCAGCTCTGATTCCCACCTCCACACCCCCATGTACTTCTTCCTTTGCAACCTGTCTTTGGCTGACATATGTTTTATCTCTACCACAGTCCCAAAGATGATTGTGAACATCCAAACTCACAGCAAAGAGATTGTCTATGCGGGTTGCCTTACACAGATGTCGTTTTTGATCCTTTTTGGATGTATGGATGGTATGCTTCTGACTGTGATGGCCTATGATAGGTTTGTGGCTGTCTGTCACCCTCTGCATTACTCACTTATCATGAATCCTCACCTCTGTGGTGTTTTAGTATTCTTGTCTCTTTTTGTTAGTCTTGTGGACTCTCAGGCACACAACCTCATTGCCTTACAAATCATCCACTTCAAAGATGTAGCAATTTCCAATTTTTTTCTGTGACCCTGCACAACTCCTTAATCTTGCTTGCTTTGACACATTCATTAATAACATAGTCATGTATTTTGTTGGTGCCATATCTGGTTTACTTCCTATCTCTGGAATTTTCTTCTCTTATTATAAAATTGTTTTCTCTGTTCTGAGAATCCCATCATCATGTGGGAGGTATAAAGCCTTCTCCACTTGTGGGTCTCACCTGTCAGTTGTTTGTTTATTTTATGGAACAGCTATTGGAGTATACCTTGGTTCAGCAGTATCACATTCTCCAAGAAATACTGCGCTGGCCTCACTGATGTACACTGTTGTCACACCTATGCTAAACCCATTCATATACAGTTTGAGAAACAAGGACATTAAAAGAGCAGTTAGGAGACTCCACAGAAGAACACTGTAATTTCAGGGCCTGTGGCACCCATTTAGAATGTGGGTTGATAAATGCATCAGAGCAAAAATATTTAGACCCATGTACCCTAATTCTGCAGCTACATTAATTTTGGCTGTTGATGACTTTAATTCCTTTTTATATTTCATAATAGAATAGTAGTTATCAAAGTTTTAGAGAGGGAAGAAGGATATTTTAAAAATGTATACATTTTTTTCAATTAGTGGAGATGAAAATGTACTGGAGATGGATAATGGTGATGTTAATAACGATATTAACATAACTATTACCAACAAAGTAGACACATAACAATACTTAAAATGCTTATTTTTCTATCTCACTAATGAAAAGATATCAGAAGATGATAAAATCTCCCATGCTTATGTGTCAGTAGTATTATTGTAGAAAGAAATGATTATCCTATAGGAAGCAATCCGTAGATTTAATAAATCTCCATCAAAAACCCAATACAACTCTTTACAGGCCTTGAATGGATATTTATTAACTTGTTATAAAAAACACAAAAATCCAGTATTGTGGAATATTATTTTAACTAAGCAAAGAAAGATGTGTTACATTTATTCATGCAGTGGAATATTACTTTAACTATGTGAAAGTGTGTTATGTTGGGGAATATTATTTTAAAGTGTGTTGCATTTTTCCTACTCCTTTTGTTAGTAATTCAAAGATGTGCTTGATTAAAAATATTAGTCTGCAAGCAGGAAGATGAGTGAGCAAAGTAGCTGACAGAAAGTGGTAAAGGGGAACCATGTGAGGTAAGGATTTTAAGTGGGGACTGAGAGAAGGAGGCTTTTTTTTTGGGAAGATGCTAGCAAAGGTAGAAGGTTAACTCCCAGCTGTTCAGCCTCTTTGCACAAGAAGAATTCCATCTAAACAGTTGAATCAGGAGTTCATTAGAATTATCGCCCCAGGCCTCCATCCTGTGATTGAAGCTGTTGCTAAAGGGGCAGCCACCTTAGATAATACAAAACAGATAACAGAGTTACACTTGTTTTTGTTGTCTTTGTCAACACTGTAAAGGTGTGCTGCATTTGTTTCACCTTTTCTGTCTAAGGCACCTGAATGGTCTAATAAAAAGCTGAAAGGCCAATAGCTACACAGGAGAGGGATAGGCGGGGTTGTCAGGCTGGGGGAATAAGTAGGAGGAAAAAAATCTAGGCTCAAAAGAGAACAAGGAGGACAGGACAAGGGAGGAAGAGAACAAATCTGGGGCCAGAAGCCAGGCGGTCACCAGCCTTGGAGACAGCAGGAATGGAAGATGTACAGAAAGAAAGAAAGGTAAAAAGCTCGTCAACATGGAGATGGAGGAGAAACAGGTTAATTTATAAGAGCTAGCGGGAAGTGAGCCCAAGCTAAGGCTGAGAATCATAATAATAAGTCTTTGTGTCATGATTTGGGAAAAGAAAAGTCTTGCTATGACCCCAGATCCTTAAAATAATTCTGAGTAGTAAATGAACTGATGGAGGTATCATTGTCCCGGATTTCAAACTGTGCTACAGTGCTATAATAATAAAAATAGTGTGGTTTGACATAAAAACAGATATGCTGATCTTTGGAATCAAATTGAAGATCCAGGACCCACATATAAATCCACACACCTATGAACACCCGATTTTTGATAAAGAAGCCAGAAATTCATACTGGATAAAAGAAAGCATCTTCAATAAACAGTGCTGGTCTAATTGAATGGCTGCATGTAGAAGAAAGTAAATAAATCCATTCTTATCAGCATGCACAAAACTCAAGTCCAAGTTGACCAAAAACTTCAACATAAAACCAGGTGAAATAAATCTGATTAAAGAGAAAGTGGGGAATAGCCTTGACCTCATTGGCACAGGAGAATGCTTTCTGAACACAACAGCATTAATACAGGAACCAGTATCAACAATTCATAAATGGGACCTCATAAAACTAAAAGCTTTTGCACAGTAAAGGTGTCTTGGACAAAGTGGCAGCCTACATACAGAAAGGGAAAGTCTTTTACCAAGACCACATCTGATAACAGGCTAATATTAAAAAAATCATATGAAGAATGTAATAAACTTAATGTTGAAAATTAATAACCCAATTAAAAATTTTGGTACAGCCACATTATAGATGAAGGCTCTATAATGAAGGCTCTACAATTAGGGTAGTCACCAATCTCATCCCTAGACACTGGGCCAAGCTCGTAGGGTCCAGTCAAAGAGAGGGTGGGGGAATTTCAAGAGAGACAGCTGACTCAAGCTAGTGAGAGCTCAGAGACTCTGGACTGACAGCTGGGAAGCTCCAAGGGATTTAACTAGACCCTCTGAATGTGGGTGTCAGTTGTGTGGCCTTATCTGTCTGTGGGGCCCCTGGAAGTGGGGCTGGGATTTATTCCTGGTGCATGAACTAGCATTTTGAAACCCATTACTTATGGTGGAACATCTTGTTCAGCCTTGATGCAGGGGGGAGGGACTTTGTCCTGCCTTAACAGAATGTACCAGGCTTTGATGACTCCCCATGAGAGGCTTTACCCTTTTTGGTGAAAGGGAAGGGGGTGGGTGAATGGGGGAGGCTTGGAGGAGCAGGAAAGAGGAGTGAGAGATCTGTAGTTGGTATGTAAAAATAAAGCTTTTCTTAAATAAGAAAAGAATCAGTGATTCTAAGAGCTGGCTCACTGCAAACAAAGCAAAAACAAAACAAAAAACCCCAAAATTAATAAACCCTTTGGCCACTTACCAAAGAGGAAGAGATAATCCAAATTAATGGAACCAGAAATAAATATGGGGCTGCTTCTCATACATCTCCTACTGCTCCTGAGATTCAGTACCCTAGTCTCATCTCATGCTCTGTACCAGAAAACTTGCTGCATTCTCCCTCTTTCTCTGACACCATCCCCAAGGGATCACAAAGACCTTCTCCAGTCTCTCCTCCAACTCATCCCAGTTACCTAGCATCCAACATCAACAGGCATTTCCTTTGAACACACCAGCTGAACAGGCCAGAAAAACAGACAATACATAAACATCACGTTGTCCAAAAATCTAGAAAAGAAACAGAATTGAAGGAAGAACACACCCACTCAACAAAAACAAACCTAGAAACCAGTACCTAGATGTTTAATGAATCCAAACTTAGATACTGAGACACCAACATAAAAACACAACCAACAACAGCCAGGCCATATATCTCCATTGGAGCCCAGCTATCCTATATCATAGTAGTCCTGAATATTTCAACATAGCTGACACACAAGAAAAAGACCTCAAAACAGCTGTTATGAATATAACAGAAGTCCATACAGAAGAAATAATAAACCCCTCAAAGAAATTTAGGAAAACACAGACAATATAAGAAAATTAATAAAACAGTTTAAAACTCAAAATTGGAAATAGAATCAATAAAGAAAACCCAAACTAAGGGAATCATGGAAATGAAAAGATTTAGGAATTTGAGCATGAACTGGAGGAGGCAAGCTCCACAAGCAGAGTACAAGAGAGAAGAGAGGATATCCATCATTGAAGATACAATAGAAGGAGTGGGTATATTTGTCAAAGAAAACTTCTGACATAAACATTCAGAAAATCTGGGACACTATGAAAAGACCAAATCTAAAAATAGTCAAAATAGAAGGAAAGCCCAGGTCAAAGGACTAGAAAAGGCTTTCAACAAAATTGTAGATGACATTTCTAACCTAACAGAGAATATGCCTATAAAGATGCCTACACAAAGCATACAGAGCACCAAATTTATTGGACCAGAAAGAAAAATCTTGCAATACAATAATCAAAACATACAGAACAAAGAAAGAATGTTAAAAGTTTCAAGAGAAAAAGACCAAGTGACATATAAAGGCAGACCTATTAGAGTTAAAAGCAAAAAGAGCCTGAACAGATGTGCTGCAGACTCTAAGTGACCACAGATGCCAACTCAGACTACTACACCTAGCAAAATTTTCAGTCACCATAGATGGAGAAAATAAGATATTCCATGATAAAGTCAAATTTAAACAATATACATCTACAAATTCAGCTCCACAAAAGGTGCTATAAGGAGAACTCCAAGGACATCAACTATACACATTAAAACACAAATTAACATCAGCAAGGTCAAAAGAAAAGAATCTCTCTCTCTCTCTCTTTCTCTCTCTCTCTCTCTCTCTCTCTCACACACACACACACACACACACACATTGCACACACACATTCACACACTCTCACACAATATCACTCTACCAGCAACAAAATAATAAGATGAACTTTCATTAGTCATTGGGTCTATGATGTATTTAAATACCACTGATTTCAAATTCACAGTAAAAGGAGATTTAACATTTAAATGAACACAGAAATAAGAACAATGACAGTTAATCATGTGAAGATTATTGCCAAAGACCTTCCAAATATATCCAAATGATAAGCAACACAACAGGGAAATGAACATTCTAAATTTACAAGAATGAACCATTTTTTTGGATGTGAGTATATGACTTCTAAAGAAAGGAAACCCTGAAATAAATAAACACACAATGTTCTCTGTATTCTTAGTCATCCATTTGAACAAACCTCTTAAGGCAAACTCTATCGATTATTATCCAAGTATCATTATGACTTGCAAGTAGGGGTTACTAAATGCTAAAATTTAATTAAACACTGACCACTGGAGTTTCTGATTTAGTAGCTCCTGGGTGGAGGTCAAGAATTCACATTTTACCATGTGATACCCATTATGCTGGTAAGCAAATCACACTTTGAAGAATGTTATTCCTTTTTGTGTCCTTGTTGATAGAATATAAGAAAATCTCTCTGGGTTACTTTTGCCACACTTTGACCACTGTGCTCACAGGATTTACCTCCTTTAAATAAGAATATGCCAACATCTGCTTGCTCTGGTTCTTTCCTTTAAAATTATTCTCCCCCTGATGGAGGAATGTCTTTCTGTATGCTGTGAATATCAATCTTTAAATAAAGGAGCTGTTTTGACCTTTGGTGAACATAGGTATGAGAGGGAGGGTGGAGTCAGAGACAGATCGAGCCAGACACCCAAAGAAGCAACATGTAAGGAACTCAGGTGAGCCATGGGCCACATGGCAGACAGATTAATGAAAATCGGTTGAGTTAAGATGAAAGAGCTAGCTAGCAAGGTGCCTGAGTCATAGGCCAAACAGCATGAAGTTAATATGTGTCTGTGTGTTTCATTGGGACTTTGGGATTGCTGGTCTAGATAAGAAGTGGTGGGTAGGTTGAAACTGTGGGGCTAGTTGGACTAGAAACCTCATTATGGGGAAGCATTCAAGTCTGAAAATTTTAAAATTTTGTTCACAGGACTTGCCTTGGGGAACTGAAAGCTTATTTAAACTTTCTAGGACCTTGGGTATTTAATTCTCAAAGCACCTCATTGCATAGCTCATTTTGTCATCATTCTAATCTTTAAGAAACTGTTTTCTTACAGAATATAGAGAAACTCTCATAGGAAATTGTCATGTGGAAAAGCAAATATTTCCCCTCTAAGTAATTTTCCTTATCTGGTAAGTCAGTCATCTACACTCAACATTATTATTATTATGTACATAATTTATCTTTTCTTACATATTTATTTCCTTACTATCTTACCCATATTGTTATAATTGTTGACATCTATTAAAAGATTTCAAATCCAAAGACTGAAGTTCCTCTTTATTGGCTTTATTACTGTTAGGACTCTGAATAGCCTTTACTGTCAGTAAACCATTGTTTCAAAAGTGAAATGAATAAAAACTTCTCTACATCTAGAAACAGAATGTATTTTTTAAGGACTTTGCTGCTAAGCAATGAGGTCATTTGTAAAAATAAAAATATCCTACATCATTTTAGAGGTATACAAATTCACAGCAGACTTTTGAAAGTGTTATTATGATAGAAATCAGAATAATTCATGTTGAAGAGACAGTAGTATAAAAATGAAAATGAAGATATCAAATACAGATAAAGTCTACAAGATTTTCAGGCAAGACCAAACAGAAAGTATAAATTATGAGTGAGGTAAATTTTTGATTAAATATATGGAAATAAACTCAGTTACATCAAGAATGCCTTTATATATTACATGAAAGTAGACTCAAGGTGGTCTAGAACTCCCTATTAGAATCTCAGTTTGTTGGACAACCCCTCTAAAAATCCCATTCCAACCCACAAATTGTCTCATTACCTGGCAACTTCAGTGACTACTTGAGACCCACAGTGGGTCTGCACCTATTAGATCAAGAGAGGCTGCCTGAGACCCACAGTTTGAATTCACCTATTGGATCAAGAGGCTCTATTGGATCAAGAGCTCTTATAGGATCAAGCCCTCATATTAGACCAAAATTGGATCCCCAAGACACAGAAACAGACAGTTCTTATAGGACTAAGAGCAGCTCACTGTGATACAGAATACACTACCTTCCAGTGGACCAAGAGCCCAGATTGGATCAAGAGAAGCTTCTTGAAACACAGACACAGCCAGAACAGCTGGCTCCAAGATCATCTCCTTGAGATACAGACAATCCTGCATTGATCCACTGAAGCAACAGAGGTCAGAACAAGAATACACACAACAACATAAAGAACCAGCAGTATCCAGTGGATATACAACAGCAAAACCTGTATATGCCATTGTAGAAGAAGCAGAAAGTAACAACCTTAAAAACCACTTTATGAAGACAATAGAAGCCTTAAAAGAGAAAATAAAAGAATTCCCTTAAAGAGATAGAGCAAAAGTCAAACAAAAATTAGAAGAGATGAACAGATCCTTTAAAAAAAATAAAGAAAACCAAGAAAAAGCAATCAAACAAGTAAAAGAAACAGTTCAAGGTTTAAAAACTAAAATAGAAGCAATAAAGAAGACACAAACCAAGAGAATGCTGGAAACGCAAAATCTGAAGAAACAAACAGGGACTACAGATGCAACAGAATACCAACAGTATTCAAGAAAAGAATCTCTGGTACGGAAGATTTGATAGTGAAAATAGATACAACAGTCAAAGAAAACACTAAAGCCCAAAAAAGTCATAGCACAAAACATTCAGGAAATCTGGGACACCATGAAAAGACCAACCCTAAGAATAATAGAAATAAAAGAATATTAGCTCAAAGGCACAGAAAATATATTCAACACAATCATAGAAGAAAACTTTCCCAATCCAAAGGAAATGTCTATAAAGATACAAGAAGCTTACAGAACACCAAATAGACTAGACCTCCCCCAAAAATCTGCTCACTATATAATTAAGCCACTAAACTACAGAATAAAGAAAGAATACTAAGCACTGCAAAGGAAAAAGGCCAAGTAATGTATAAAGGCATACTCATCAGAATAATACTTGGCTACTCAATGAAAACAATGGAAACCAGAAGGTCCTGGTCAGATGTTTATATAGACACTAAGAGACTACTGTACCCAGCAAAACTCTCAATCACCATAGATAGAATAAATAAGACATTTCATGAGAAAAACAGATTCAAACAATATCTATCCACAAATTCAGCCATACAGAAAACACTAGAAGGAAAACTCCAACCTAAGAAAGCCAGACACACCCATGAAGTCACAAGCAATAGATAATTCAACTGAAGCAAACACTCCAAAGAAGGGAAACACACACACACACACACACACACACACACACACACACACACACACACACACACACACACAATAAGAGGAATTAAATCACTGGGATTAATATCTCCTAATATCAATGGACTCAATTCACGTATAAAAAGAAACAGGCTAACATAATAGGTATGAAAACAGGATTCATCCTTCTGATGTATTCAAGAAACACACCTCAACTTCAAAAACAGACACTGGCTCAGAGTAATGAGTTGGAAAAAGACTTTCCAATCAAATAAATGGACTTAAGACACAAACTGGTGTAGTCATCCTAATATCTAACAAATAGACTTCAAACTAAAATCAATCAAAAGAGATCAGTATGAACATTACTTATTCATCTCAGGAAAAATCCATCAAGATGAATTCTTAATGTGGAACATTTATGCTTTCAATTCAAGGGCACCCACATATTTAAAAGAATCATTACTAAAGCTTAAATATCACAACTAATCCCTCACATTAACAGTGTGGATACCACATTATTATACACAATAGCCCACTCTCACCAGAGAATAAATCTACCAGACATAAACTGAAAAGAGAAATAAGTGCCTAACAGATGTTTTGACCCAAATGGACTTAATAGATATATTCAGAACTTTCCATTCAAACACAAAGGAATGTTCTTTCTTCTCAGCACCCCATGGAACTTTCTCTAATTTTGACCACATACTCAGTCATAAAACAAATATGAATAGATACAAAATAATGGGAATAATGACTTGTATCTTATCAGACCACCATGGACTAAAGTTAGAGTTCAACAACAGCAAAAACCACAGAAAGTCTACAAACTCATGGAAACTGTATATCTCTCAATTCAACCACCTTTGGCTCAAGGAAAAAGTAAAGAAAGACATTAAAAGACTTCCTAGAATTAAAAAAAAAGAATCCACAGCATACCCAAACTTATAGGATACAAAGAAAGCAGTATTAAGAGGAAAACTCAACACTAGATGCCTCTATGAAAAACCTAGAGAAATCGCACACAAGAGACCTAACAGCACAGCTGAAGACTTTAGAACAATTAGAAGCAAACTCACACAGGAAGAAGTAGACAGTAGGAAATAATCAAACTCAGGGTTGAAATCAATGAAATTGAAACAAAGAGAATGATACAAAGAATCAATGAAACAAAGAGTTTTTTTTTTTTTTTTTTTTTTTTTTTTTTGGAGAAAGTCAACAGGGGAGATAAACCCTTATCCAAACTAACCAAAAAAGAAAAAAAAAAGCAAAAAAAGCAAAGATAGAGTATCCAAATTAACAAAATCAGAAATGAGAAAGGTGACATAACAATAGACACCAAGAAAATCCAGAGATTAATTAGGTCATATTTAAAAAATCCTGTACTCCACTAACTTAAAAAACCTAAAAGAAAAGGACATCTTTCTGAACAGATTCCACTTACAAAAATTAAATCAAGATCAGATAAATGACCTAAGTAGACCTATAACCCCCTAAGGAAATAGAAGCTGTTATTAAAAGTCTCCCAAGAAGACCTCCAAGAACTCACAGGATGTCCCTGGCCAAGTCTCCAGACAATAATGGAGGAGTTGCCTGAGCAGGACTTCACCTATGGTCAGGTGGGTGACCACTCTGAGTGTCATTGCAGAACCTATATCTAAAGGAAAAAGAGGTGGAGGCAGAGATCCATGGCTGAGCTCCAGGTAGAGCTCCTGGTCCTGATGGGAGCTGGGAAGGGGTGTCTGTGTGAGAAAGGGAATGGGGATTGTGAGGAGAGTTCCTGCAGTGATGGCTAGCTGGAGCTCTGGGGGCTCACTGAATCTGGAGTGGCCACTGGAGATCCATTGGGAAGGGGTACTGGGTCCTCCAAGGGTAGGTGACTGTCGACTGGCATGAGCAGTGTGTGGAGCCTCGAGAAGTGGGATCAGACTGTGTTCTTGTGCATGGGCTGGCATCTTGGAGCCCATTCCCTGCAGAGGAACAACTAGCCTAGTCTTGACTTTGGAATAAGTTGATCAGACTTGTCTGGAGTAGATGTGCTGCGTTGAGCTTGCTCACCTTGGGACTTCTTGCCCTTTTGGGGGAGGAGATGGGTGAATGGGGAGAATCGAGGCTGAAGGCTGACTGGGAAGGATTTGGAGGAGGGAAAGGAGGGGGAGCAGGGAATACATAGATAAAAATGACATTTTAAAAAAATAAAATAAAAAAAGAAGAAAGTAAAAGTGTGTGTGTGTGTGTGTGTGTGTGTGTGTGTGTGTGTGTGTGTGTGAGAGAGAGAGAGAGAGAGAGAGAGAGAGAGAGAGAGAGAGAGAGAGAGAGAGAGAGAGAGAAAGATAGTTTTTCCAGGACTATCAAATAGGTTAAGAAATATTTCAATGAATGGAAACTGGGAATATAACTATGTGGATTCTATGCACTCTCTAATAATTTTATCAATGAACAAACTATGGACACAACAAAAAGTCTCCCAAGCAAAACAAACAAAACAACAAACAAACAAACAACAATAACAACAAAACAACAGGGCCAGATGGTTTCAGTGGAGAATTCTATCAGATTTTCAAAGAAGAACTAATACCAATACTCCTCAAATTGTTCCATACAATACAAACAGAAAAACATTGCCAATTTTTTTTTGATGAGGCATTAGTCACTCTGATACCCAAAGCACACAAAGATGCAACAAAGAAAGAGAATTACACATTAATTTCCCTTATGAACACTGATGCAAAAGTATTCAATAAAATTCTGGCAAGCTGAATTCAAGAACATATAGAAAATCATCCACTATTATCAAGTAGGCTTCACCTCACAAATGCAGGGATGGTTTAACATATGAAAAATTGTCAATGTCATTCATCACATAAACAACCTGAAAAACCTCCACATGACTATCTCATTAGATGCTGAAAAATCCTTTCACAAAATCCAGTACTTCTTCATGGCAAAGGTCTTGGAGAAATCAGGGATACAGAAAAAATATGTAAACACAAAGACAATATACAGTAAGCCACTAACCAACATCAAACTAATGGAGAGAAACACAAGGAAATTTTACTAAAATCAGAAAGAAGACAAGGCTTTCCACGTTTCCCATATATGGTCAATATAGTTCTCAAAGTTTTAGCTAGAGCAATAACTCAACAAAAGGAGATCAAGGGGATTCAAATTCGAAAGGAAAAGTCAAACTTTACTATTTGCAGATGATATCATAGTATACATAAGTAACTTCATTGTGCAAGTACCACAATTTACTAATCCATTCTTGATTGAGGGGCATCTAGGTTGTTTCCAAGTTTTGATTATTACAAATAATGCTGCTATGAACATAGTTAAGCTAATGCCCTTGGGGTAAGAATATGCTAGGATATTGAGCAATTCCTTCAACCATTTGGAGTTCTGTTGAGAATTCCCTATTTCGCTCGGTACCCCATTTTCCAATTAAGTGTTTTGTTTTTTGACCATTAGTTTCTTGAGTTCTCTATGTATTTTAAAGATTTATCTGCTGTCCAAGCTAAGGTTGGTGAAGATCTTTTCTCACTCTTTAGGTTGCCAGGAAACTCCTTTACAGAAGATAAACACCTTCAGAAATATAACAGGATGCAAGATTAACTTACATAAATCAATACACCTGCTATACACAAGTGATAAACTGGCTGAAAAAGAAATCAGGGAAATACCATCCATTACAATAGATACAAATAACATTAAACATCTTCTGGTAACTCTAACCAAAGAAGTGAAAGACCTGTATGACAAGAACTTTAGTCATTGAAAAAATAAATTGAAGAAGATATCACAAAATATCTCCCATGCTCCTGGCTAGATAGGATCAATATAATACAAATGGTAATCTTACCAAAAGCAATCTACAGATTCAGTGCAATCCCCCATCAACATCTCAACACAATTCTTCACAGACCTCAGTAGAATAATACTTAACTTCATATGGAACAACAAAAAAACTCAGGATTGCCAAAACAATCCTGTTCAATAAAACAATTTCTGTTGGCATCACTATCCATGAGTTCAAGTTTTACTATAGAGCTACAATAATAAAAACAGCTTGATACTGCATCAAAACAGACTTGTAGATCAATGAAATTGAGTCAAAGATTCTGACATCAATCTACACACCTATGAACACCTGATTTTTGACAAAGAATCAAAAATATACAATGAAAAAGAGCATCTTCAACAAATGGTGCTGGCATAACTGGATGGTGGTATGTAGAAGAATTCAAATAGATCCATATCTATCAGCTTTCACAAAAGTCAAATCCAAGTGGATCAAAGACCTCAACATTAACCCAGTTACACTGAACTAGATAGAAAAAAATGAGAAATACCCTTAAAGCATTGGTACAGGGGACCACTTCCTAAATATAACACCAGTAGCACAGACACTGAATGCAACAATTAGTAAGTGGGACCTCCTAAAACTGAAAACTTTATGTAAGGCAAAAGACACAGTCAATAATGTGAAATGGCAGCCTAAAGAGTGGGAAAAGATCTTCACCAACCTTAGCTTGGAAAGCAGATAAATATTTAAAATACATAGAGAACTCAAGAAACTAAAGGTCAAAAAAACAAAATAAAAAAAAACTTAATTGGAAAACAGGGTATTGAGCTAAATAGGGAATTCTTAACAGAACTCTAAATGGTTGAAGGAATTGCTCAATATCCTAGCATATTCTTACCCCAAGGGCATTAGCGTAACTATGTTCATAGCAGCATTATTTGTAATAGTGAAAACTTGGAAACAACCTAGATGCCCCTCAATCAAGAATGGATTAGCAAATTGGGTTACATTTATACTAGGGAGTATTACTCAGTAGTAAAAAAATAATGACACCCTGAAAATTTCAGGGAAATGGATGGATCTGGAGAGTATCATCCTGAGTGAGCTAACACAGACCCAGAAAAATACACACAGCATGTACTCACTTATACATGGATTTTAGACATAAAGCAAAGATTAACTAGACTACAATCCACAGCCTCCTCCCTATCTTGAGCAGTCAGTTAACAGGAGGAAGTTAAGAGAGACATCCATAGAGATCTGAGTAAACTGGGAACATGTTGAGAAGGGGGAGGTGAGGTGAGAAGAGACCATGAGAGAATGTGATGGTTGAGTGTGTGTGGAGCAACAGAGAAGGAAAGCAAAGAAGTGGATATTCTCATAGAGGGAACTATTGTGGTGCAAAAAACCTGGTGCAAGAACCCACAAGATGAACCCAGTTAATACTCTAAGCAATAGTGGAGAGGGTGCCTAAACTGGCCTTGTCCTATTATTACATTAATGACCACCCTAATCGCCACCATAGAACCTTCATCTAGCAACTGATGGAGGCAGATGTACAGATCAAGCTACCAATCTAGCCTAAGAGAGGGAAGAGAAATTTCATGGCATAGGGATCTAAATCATGATGGGAAGACCCACAGGTTAGGCTGTCCTGTGCTGTTGGGAGCTGGCAGACTCTGAAACAACAGCTGATGAACCTTTGTGGAATGGATCTGGACCTTATGAATGTGTATAATAGTTGAAAGGTGTGAGAAGTATATGGAGTCTCTTGCACTAGGATAGATTTTATTTCCAGTGCATTAACTGGCTTCTCGAAGCCCATGCTCTGTGGTGGAACACTTTTCTCAGCTTTGATACTTGGGGAGAGCCTCATTTCTACCTAACTGGTTATGTCAGACTGAATTGACCCACCTTGGGATTCCTTGCCTCTCTGGGGAGTGAATGGGGTGTTGGGGTAGGGAGAAGCTGGGGGAGGACTGGGAGAAGGGGCAGAGGGAGGAACAATGATGGGTATGGAAACACATTTTTTAAATAAAAAATTAAAAAAGAAAGTAGACTCAAAACTGTTTATAAGACTAAAGGAACCAAGAGGGAAGAGAAAAATGAAGATATGAGGGCATAGTGGGGACATTGTCAAAATATATTTATGAATAAAACTGTTATTATGCAACCTGCTATTAAGTTCATTAAATATATGCTTATAAAATAACAAAATAGCATTTTATCTTACTAAAAGGAAATATTTAATTAATTTTGGTTAATTTATAGGCCACTATCAAAACATATATGACAAAGAAGGAATAAGGGATGATGTAACCCCCTTGAAGACCAAGAAGTGATGTTATCAAAAGCTAAGCAGGGGGTTTACATGTTGCTGCCTAACAGAGTATTCAATCCTACTGTTCAGTGTTCATGACGCTGTAAGGTTCTTTGCATCATATAACAGAAGAAAGATAAATTACAAACCCTTTAGTCTACAATGGTGACCTGACTACAATATATCTTGGTGCAATGGTGGGACATAACAGCAATAACCAACCACTATCTTATTAGGTTTAAATCCTACTACATGAGACACAATACATGCCTGAATCTATTAGCATAGCCAAGAACCCAGACTAGATAGATGTAGAGGAAATGCAAATAATATTTTTCTGCTGACCAGTGTCTCTCTCAGCCACTACAGAGAAGCTTCCTTCTTCAGTGGATGGGAACTAATGCAAAGATTGACAACTGGACAGTGTGCTGAAAGTGAGAGAGGTTGGAACACTTGGTCCTAAATGGTATGTCTATATTAAACCCCTTCTATAAGTGCTCATGGACGTATATGGAAGTGGAGACATAGAAATTATAGGGGCAAGTGGAGACCAAATACACCAGAGAACCAATGCCTTCCAGAGAAAATAAGACTTTCATGCGTATTAAGTCACAGAGAGAGTGGCAGCTGCCTAGGTCCTATACAGTTCATATGGGGTCCAATGCTAAAAGGGGAAATGGTCATGATCACCCAATCTATTCCTTTCTTTTCTCATTTCTTCTTTTCTTCTTTCATTTTTAAAACGTTCTTTTATTTAAAAAATGTTTAACATCCTCACCACTGTTGCCCGTCCTTCACCTCTTCCCACTTTTCCTCCACCTTCTCCTCACCTCATACCCCCATTGATTCCTCAGAGAGGGTAAGGACTCCTCGGGTGAGTTAATGCAGTCTGGAATATCCATTTGGGGTAGGTACAAGGCCCTCTCCCAGTATGAAGACTGAGTAATGTGTTCCTCTGTAGAAAATATGCTCCAACAAGCAAGTTTATACAGTCTGGTCCCACTGCCAGAGGCCCCATAAGCTGCCTGTGCCATTCAGCTGTCATCCACATTCAGAAGGCCTAGTTCAGTCAATGCAGGTTTTCCAGCTGTCAGTTCAGAGTCAGTGAGCTCCCAATAGCTAGGGTTAGCTGTCTTTATGGGCTTCCTCATCATGATCCTGACCTCCTTCCTCATATAATCCCTCCTCCCTCTCTTCGGCTGGACTGGGAGCTCAACCCAGCGTTTAGCTGTGGATCTCTGCATCTGCTTCCATCATTTGCTTGATAAAAGTTGCTTGATAACAATTAAGGTGGTCATCAATTTGAATGTAGGGAAAGGTCAGTTTAGGCACACTTTTCACTATTGCTTGGAATCTTAGCTGGGGTCATCTTTGTGGGTTCCTGGGTATTTTCCTAGCACTAGCTTTCTCTCTAGCCCCACATGGCTCCCTTTATCAAGGTATCTCTTTTCTTGTTCTCCTCTTCTGTTCCTCCTCCAACTCCACCATTCCATTCTTTCATGTTCTCTTCCCACCTTTTCTTACCCCCTTCCTGCTATGGTCCCAATTTGCCCAGGAAATCTTTTCTATTTTTTCTTCCCAGGCGGATCTATACTGTATCTTTGAGATTCCTCCTTATTACTTAACTGCTCAGAGGTTGTGGATTGTAGCCTGGTTATCTTTTACTTTATGTCTAAAAGCTACTCATGAGTGAGTACATACCATATTTGTCTATCTGAGTTTGTTACTTTACTCAGGATGATATTTTTCTGCTGAGTAGTACTCTGCTGTGTAAATATATCACATTAAAAAAAAAACTATTCTTCAGTTGAGGGGCAAATAGGTTGTTTCCAGGTTCTAGCTATTACAAATAATGCTACTATGAACATAGTTGAGCAAATGTCCTTGGGGATAAGAATATGTGTCCTTTGGGTATATGTTCAAGAGTGGTATTGCTGAACCATTGAGTAGATTGATTCCTAGTTTTCTGAAAAAATACCATACTTATTTCTAAAGTGGCTGTACAAGTTTACACTCCCACCAGCAATAAAGGGGTGTCCTTCCCTACCCCACATCCCCCCAGCATATACTGCTTTTAACTTTAACCATTGCAACAGGTGTAAGATGGTATCTCAAAGTTATTTAGATTAGCATTTCTCTGATGGCTAAGGATGTTGAGCAATTCTTTAAATGTCTTTTGGCCATTTGAGATTCTTTTAGTTGAGAATTCTCTATTTAGCTTTGTACCTCATTTTAAAATTAGATTATTTGTTTTTGTGGTCTTAAGTTTTTTGAGTTTTTTATAGTTTTAGATGATTTAGAGATCATCTCTCAGTTGTAGTACGAAGTTTCTGGCCCTGACTTTTGGGCCTAGCCTCTAGGTTTAGGACCCACAGACCCGCAGACCCGCAGATGCACAGAGACTTTGAGTAGTTTTAGGCTGATCAGCCTCAGGCCCAGGCATATAGCTTGCTAACTCTTTACCCTTAATCTAACCCATGACTCTTCCTGTTCAGCCATGGGGCTCAGTACCTTTTCTCAGAGCAACATGGTTGTCCTCTGCTTCCTCAGGCTTCTCTCTGGCATTCTGCTCTCTGCTTCCTGTTCTCAAGAGTCTTCTTAGTCTGGTAGCCCCGCCCATACTTCCTGCCTGCCTTTGGTCAATCAGTGATTTTTATTAAACCAGTGGGTGGGACAATTATTTACCATGAAACAACACAATACCCCTACACTCAGTCAGATATAGGATTGGTGAAGATCTTTTCTCACTCTGTAGGCTGCCATTTTGTTATTGACTTGTCATTTGCCTTACAGAAGCTTCTCAATTTAAGGAGGTCCCATTTATTAATTGTTGCTTTCAGTGTCTGTGCTACTGATGTTATATTTAGAAAGGGTCACCTGTGCCAATGTGTTGGAGGTGTGTTGGAGGGTACTTCCCACTTTCTGCTCTATCAGGTTCAGTGTAGCTGGATTTACGTTGAGCTCTTTGGTTCACTAGAACTTAAGTTGTAGTTCTTGGAGTGATAGCCAGAAATCCATTTGCATGTCTCTGCGTGCCACCATCCAGTCATGCTAGCAGCACTAGTTGAAGATGCTATCTTTTTCCCATTGTATATTTTTCATTTTTTAAAAATCAAATATCAGGTGTTTATAGGTGTGTAGATTGTCAGGATTTTTACTTTGATTCAATTTATCCATATGTCTGTTTTTATGCCAGTACCAAGCTGTTTTTCATTATTGTAGCTTTATAGTAGAGCTTGATGTCAGGGATGGTGATGCCTCCAGAACTACTTTTGTTAAAGAGTATTGTTTGGCAATGAACCCCCAATCTCTTTTTCATTTAAAAAATTTATTTAAAAAGTTTTTTCCATATATATAACTGCTCCCCTTTCTTCCCCCCTCCCAGCCCTGCCCACAAGCAATGAAGGAGTGTTATCTTAAATATGAACTGCTTGCAAAGAAAAAAATTAGTTTTTTTCAATGGAGTATAACTGGTATATACACAAGGGCAGACCCCATGCTCAGCCATACATGACCATTACGAAAAACTCAACATTTTTAGAGAATAGTTTAGTAATATTTTTTGGGAAATATTTTAACCTTACTCACCTTTTAATATATACTACTATTTCCAGGTTGTGTTTGGAGAGAGAGAAAGAGAGGGAGGGAAGGAGAGAGGGAGAGACAGACAGACACAGAATGCACAATAGCAGTCGATACCTGCTTTTCTTTGTTTTTTTTTTTCTGCTTATTTGGTTTGGTTTACTTTCTGTTTTAGTTTTATTTGTACTTTGTTTTCTAAAGTGTGACAGAAAGAATTGTATGTGTAGTGAACTTGAGAAGAGTTGTGGGAACTCATGGGAGGAGAAACCATGATCAAAATACATTGTATAATTTTTTAAATGCAAAGTAAAGAAGAAGAATCAGAAACAAATGCTGAATTTCCAGCTGATGTTCAATTAACGCGTGTCCATTGAGACAGTTCAATTGATTTAAAAATATCTATGAAAAACTAAAAGAACTCAATATAAGCAGGATAATAAATGTCTCAGACCCTTCTGGAATGAGGGTATAGATTACTCAAGACCTATTTAGGAGCTTGCTGATGGTAGAATAAAGAGAAAATGAGTGAAATAACATCAGTATATACCAGTTACAGAAAACTGATCAGTAAATAAACAAGCATTGTAATTGCCATAGATATAGAAAACCTGTTTAAAAGCTTTCTTCTTTTTATTGGATTTCTTTTGACACAGGGTTTCTCTGTGTAACAGTAATGGCTGTCCTGGTACTTGTTTTGTAGATCAGGCTGACCTCAAACTCACAAAGAATACCTCTGCCCCTCAAATGCTGAGATGAAAGGCATGCACTGCCACCTGGCACAAACTTTTTTTTTAAAAACTAAGATCTAGTCAAATGTTGGTAATAAATAACATTGAAATAATTAGTCATAAATTAAATATCTGTAACCACCTCAAAATCCAGGAAAACTTCATAGGAGGCAAAGTGAAAATAAATAAGAGCTATGTGACGCGTAAGAATGCCATAAAATACTGTTATCCTGATACAAAAAGGCCATTGCCATAATGAATGCACAATATCAGTTTGTACCTACATGACAATGAAACTTATAACACTTCATCATGGAAAGAAGAGATGCTCACAGGCATTAACATCTTATGGTTACTGTAGGTAGGTGCCTTTTTTTTTCAGTAACTAATTAGGAAGAAAAAGGGCTTCAGAAGGAAAGAAGGAGGTTATAAGTGTTGATTCTAGCTAGATAAATAAGAAAACTGAAGGAGATAATGA
This sequence comes from Phyllotis vaccarum, assembly GCA_033318265.1. Classification (NCBI taxonomy): domain Eukaryota; kingdom Metazoa; phylum Chordata; class Mammalia; order Rodentia; family Cricetidae; genus Phyllotis; species Phyllotis vaccarum. Next base: position 109,432,673 of record JARWLC010000012.1, read on the forward strand.
TGATACACACTTTAAAGAAGAAGTCAAAGTACTGTTTTTCAAAAATGATATAATTGCTATGGGGTATTGCCTTTGTGCACTGTAAAGATTTGTTGCTCATATGGTGTAATAAACCAATGATTGGCCAGTAGGTGGGGCTAGAGGACACAGTGATCAAGCAAATTGAATCAAGGACCCAGCTATAAATCCACACGACTCTGGACACCTCATATTTGATAAACAAGTGAGAAATAAACAATGGAATAAAGTCAGTACCTTCAACAAATAATGATAGTCTGACTGAATATCTGGATGTAGAAGAATGCAAGTAGATCCATAATGATCACCCTGCACAAAACTCAACTCCAAGTGGATCAATGGCCTAAACATAAAACCAGATAACCGAACATGACAGAAAAAAGTAGGGAATCACCTTGACCACTTTAACACAGGAGACAACTTTTTAAACAGAACACTGATAGTTCAGGCACTAAGATTGAAAATAAATGGGATTCAAAAAAAACTGAGAAGCTTATGTATGTCAAAGAACATCAATAGGACTTTGCAGCTGTCTACAGAATGGGAAAAGATTTTTTTTTACCAGTTCCAAATCTGATGGGGAACTAATATCCAAAATATATAAAGAACTCAAGAAATTAGATATCAACAAACCAAATAATCCAATTAACAGTTGGGCTACAAATCTAAACAGAGAATTTTTAATAGAAGAATCTCAAATTCTTAGAACACTTAAAGAAATATTGAATATTCTAAGTCATCAGGGAAATGCAACTCAAAATGAGTTTGAGATTCCATCTTACATATACCAGAATGTCTAATATCAAAATCACAAGTGACAGCTTATTCTGGCAATGATGTAGAGCAAGGGAAGCATTTATCCATTGCTAGTGGGACTACAGGCACTATGAGCAACATGATAGTTCCTCAGAAATATAGGAATCAATACCTCAAGACTCAGCTATACCACACTTCGGCATATACCCAAAGACACTCATCCTACCAGAAGAACACTTGATTTGCTATATTTATAGCAACCTTAATACTCAGAAACCTGAAACAACCTACATGCTCATCAACCAAAGAATAGATTAAAGAAAACATGGTACACTTTCATGATGGAATATCACTCAGCTGTTAAACATGAAATAATGTAATTTTCAGGCAAATGGATGGAACTTGAAAAAGATAACACTGAGTGAGGCAACCCAGACACAGAAAAATCAAACATGATATGTACTGACTTATAAGTGAATATTAGCTATTAAGTAAAGGGTAATCATATTGCAATTCATAGACTGAGGAAGGCTTAGTAAGAAGGAGGTCTGTAGGGGAGATTGATGTATCTTCCTGGGGACAGGAAATAGATTCAATTTCTCTGGTGGGCTGAGAGCAGGTGGGGATGGGAGCAGGAGGGATCAGGTGGGGAAAAGATGGAAGGAGAGAGAAAGATGACTGGAAATGAGGGATGTTTTGGGGGTGATGTAGTAATCTAGTGCAGTGAAACTTTCTGGAATCTATGATGGTGATCCTAATGAGGACTCCTAGTGATGGAGTATTCTGAGCCTGAACAAGCCATCTTCTATAAACAGGCAAAGTTTCCAGTGGTGGGACTGGGAAACAAACCAGCCAAAACCTTGGATCTACAACCTGTTCTTTCTGCAAGGTGTACAGGTGCAGTGGTGGCTCAAAGCTTGTGGAAGTGGCCAACCAGTGACTGATCTAAATTAAAGCCCATGCCCTGAGGTGCTCCCATGCCCAACAATGCCTACATAGCAAGGAACTGGAAGCTTTATAGCCCAGAAAACTAGGGAAGAACTAAACATGACTGGCAAGAAAAGTCAATAAAATGATTTCTAAAGATATTCTGCTCCACTCATAGATCGGTTCCTAGCCAAGTCTTTATTACAGATGTTTCCCAATGAGAATAAGCTGATGGGATCAGATACAGAGATCCATAGCCAAACATTATGCAGGGCTCAGAAACACTTCAGAAGAGCAGGAGGAAGGATTGTAGAAGCCAGAGGAGTCAAAAACACCATAAGAACATGGCCTAAATAACTAACTAAACAGGGCTCATAGGGGTTCATAGAGACTGAAGTGGCATTCATGGAGCATTATGGGTTTCCACTAGGTCCTCTGTGTATATGTTGCAGTTGTTTAAACTTGAGGCTTTTGTGGGACACCTAACCTCTAACCTTTGTAGTTCTATGGTGTTTATCTTGATTATCAATAACTCAGAGCTAATAATTGTACATAAGTAAATAAATACAATATTTGTCTTTCTAGGTCTTGGTTACCTCACAGTCTTAGGGTTTCTACTGCTGTGATTAAAAAAATCATGACCAAAGCACTTTGGGAAGAAAAGGGTTATGCTTCAACATTGTTGTTCATTATTGAAGGAAGTCAGAACAGGAACCCAAACAGGGCAGGATAGAATCCTGGAGACAGAGCCTATGCAGAGGCCATGGAGGGAGCTGCTTACTGGCTTGCTTTGCATGGCTTGCTCAGCCCACCTTTTTTTATTTTGTAGAATTCAGGACCTAAAATCCAGGGTTAGAACTACCCATCATGGGCTGAACTCTCCTCCACTGATCATAAATGAGAAAATGCCTTACATCTGAACCTTATGCTAGCATTTTCTCAACTGAGATTCCTTTCTCTGATGACTCACAAAACCAACCAGTATACTCATTAAGAATTATTTTTCTAGTTTCATCCATTTCCTTCCAAAAATTACTTTGTTTTATTAGTTTAATAAAGGCACCACATTAAAAAAATCTATTCATACATTAGCAGACATCTAGGTTGTTTCCAATTTCTGGCTATTATAAATAGAGCAGCAATAAATATGGGTGACTGTAGCCAGAGTTTTACTTACAAGGCACCAGTCCAAGATAAATATTTATTAGAATATAAATCAACACTCATGATATTATTAACAGCTTATAGTGGCACCTGAACAAGGACTGGCGTATTCAAGCGATGGATGAGCGATGGATGCGCGATGGAAGGATGATGGATTCTGATTCTGTCTCGCCAGCAACCAGCAGCCAGGAACCAGGAAGAGAGCAGCCTCATGTCCCAGCAGCCACTTATCAATGTGTTTGGTCACACCCCCTCCAGGTTGGCCACACCCCCTCCAGTGTCCCATGCTCCTGGATAAGTGTCTTCTGACCTTATCTGCTGACACCTTAATCCCGCCACATCTCCCCCTTTTGTCTAACTAAGAAGGTTCTAAACTAAGACTATGCACAATAGGAATTATTATGAGTTAGTAACCGTAAATACCTATTCTTCAACCCTTCAAGACCTGAGAAGGAAGATATATCACTTGAAAGTCAGAAGTACATGGAAGTACTGGATTCCAAAATTTGGGAGAGGACAGCAACACAGCTACCTGGACAAATCACCTCTGGTTCTGTGCACCATTGGAGCATCTATCATATTGGCTACAGGCCTATGGTATCTGACAGATCTTCTCACAAGCAGGGCAATTTTGGAGGGACTGTCTTATCCTGTCCAGGCAGGTTTCATCAGTCTCCATCCATCAACTTGTTCATCCAGCTTGTACACCATGTGTGTACTGTCAGCAATCAAGGTAAGGACAGTTCCTTACTCAACCGGCCATTCTCTGCCAAAAGGACAAACTCCAATGGAGTATCCTCTGTGCTCAACACCATCTCGGGAAAGGAGCAGTGACACCAGGAGTTTTCATGCCTCTCATGGCCGAATTTCAAATGTTAAATGCCATATTCTCTGGGTCTATGAAATGGTTGAAGATTTCTGTCTCTATGATATTCTAATCTGTATTTGAGATGACTGGGATATGGTCCCTTAAGTAATGTTGATAGTAGTTTTTATCGTCTTAAGGAATAAACCCTGTACTAAAAATTAGAATACCTATATAAGGGGTGTACAATCCCTGAACAATGACTTTTAGTATGACTATCAAACATTAGCCAGGGGTATATTACTGTGTAAAATGGCCACAGCATTTTAGACATGTATATACATATATATCATCTAAACAGAGGTATATAAAACATCTTGTGCATATATCATAACTAGTGCAATCATACATTATATCTAGTATAGTTAAATGAAGGTAGTAATTGCATAGTGTACATGACAATGATGTGCAAATATTTTAAACAGAGATACAAGCATATATAAAATATAGCAATTACAGATTCAATTTTACATAATAGTTACAGAATCAGATTTATATCGAAGTACAAGTTGCTTTGATTATATAAAACAATTTCAGATTAAACTTTTTACCAATGTACAGATTATCACAATTAAACATATAAAGTGATTTTACATTTGTATCAATATACAAATACCTATGCCAATGCAAATTGTCTTTAACTTAGCCCATACATTCAGCTAGAATGGTGTATAGGTAGGTAGAACAGTCTACCTTTATCTATCATATCTATCCCCTTTCTCTTCTTCAAAAGAGATCTTTGATGCTATATTATAGTTCTGTCCTCCACCCAATTTTCACTTAAAACTATTCTAACAGAATAAGAATTACCCACAACCCTCAGAATACAAAACTTATTGGGAAAGGGGGCGTAGTCTTTCATAAGGTTGCTTCCTGCTGACTTAAGGGTGATGGCATCTCTTTGGGATCCTGTAAAAGCTAAAACAATGGTTAGATCTTAATGGACTGACTATATACATTTATAACCATTCTCAGAATAGTGGTTAACTCCATCTGGAATTCTAATTAGAAGTGTGATCTGGAGGATTATCATAGAGAGCTATCTTGCAGCCGTTTTTGAATAGTCTATGTTCTGAAAACAATCATTGATTGGTGCGCACCAGGTTCTTGATTTTTGTATTTTTGCCTTTGTCTGTCTACTTGTCTCTTACTCTCTCTTTCATACTCTCCCTTTTATTCTTGTTTCACTAGTAGGAGTTGTTGCGGTGGGGGCCCCATCTCGGTTCGAGATTCTTTGTAGATAGCTGATAGGAGGAAATGTTATTTACAATGAAAACTTAAGCATTGTTGATACTCAAAAAAGATATTCATATCTTCCATGACTTCAGGAGATTGTATGCAGACAGGATGTTTGAAAGTTACAGAAACATAGAGAAACGAGGTTTAAGATGAAGTCTCAATAATATTGGTCCCTAAATATTCTGTCTTCTGTCTCACACCAGGTGGCTTTTCTGATATGAGACAGAATACTTCACATTTTCTTTACCAATGTGCTTGGGTTTAGAGAGGGAGAAAGCCACTTGCTCCCAATCCAAATCCAGCCCTATTAATAGTCAAATCAGGACCACCTTTTTTTTGAGGTGTAGATGCAAGATGCAAAGCAGTAAATATTGAGAGATTACCTAGTAGTGCATATGTGTATTAGTTGGTCTCGTAGTCCATCAAGTACATTCCTTAATCATCAGTCTGTTTTCTATTGAAGGTGAGTAATTAGTCTTAAAAATAGTTGTATCTGTTTTCCTGTAAAGACAAAACTGAGACCCTGCCCCAGGTTTGTTAAATGTGTTTTCCTTACCATGTATCTATTTGTCATATCAAGGGTGAGCAATTACTTCTCCTCCTCAGGAAGGGACTCCTTTTCAAAGCAGACTTTTATTAGTTTTGTCGGTACCCATATCTTTTTTTTTCCCTGTTGAAACAAAAGTGAAACCCCTACCCCATCAAAGCACATATCCAGGCTTCCACTCAGAAGTCAACACATCTTTGAAGTAGATGGGTTGATTTAACTCAGAGGATTTCTCTATCACCCAATGACTCTCAGCAGCTGATGTTCCCTTTTCATCAGTGTTAAGAAAATTTAAAGTCAATAAGGCACTGTGCAATCTCTCCCTGGGTTTTCTCATTTCTTTCTTCTGTTTATAAAGCATCTCTTTCAACGTGTGGTGAGATCTCTCCACAACTTCCTGTCCTGTGGGATTGTGTGGTATCCCCATAATATCCTTTATATTATAATATACAAAAATTATATTTATTTTTCGGGAGACGTAAGCTGGAGCATTGTCAGTCTTAATCTGAGTGGGAATTCCCATTATGGCCATGGCTTCCAAAAGGTGAGTTAGTACAGCATCAGCATTTTCAGAACTCAGAGCAGTCACCCATTGCATTCCAGAGTAAGTATTGATAGTATGATGTACATATTTTATCTTTCTGAATTCTGGGAAATGAAACACATCCATTTGCCAGATCTCATTTCTCTGTGTACCTTTAGGATTACTTCCAGTAGGTAAAGATGGTTGGTTATAGAAAGAGCAAGTGTTGCAATTCCTTACTATTTATTTGCTTCATTCCAAGTGATGGAGAAACTCTTCTTTAATCCTTTGCTGTTAACATGATGTTTCTCATGAAATTCTGTGGCCTCTAGCACATTTTCTATCAGCAACCGATCTATTTCATCATTACCCTGTGCTAGAGGGCATGGGAGACCTGTGAGCGCCCTGATATGTGTTATGTACATAAGATGTATCCTACCTCTGATGATATCTTGTAGTTGTATGAATATTAAGGTCAAGTCTGTATCATCAGGAATGAAGTCAGCAGTTTCAATATGTAAAGCAACTCTTTCTGCATATTGAGAGTCAGTAATTACATTGAGAGGCTCTGTGAAATCCAACAACACCATAATAATCGCATATAGTTCTGACTTGTGGACAGAGTTATAAGGGCTATGAGCCACCTTAATTAAGTCTTTAGACATGTAGCCAGCCTTTCCTAAATTGTTCGCATCAGTATAAAAGGTGAGGGCTCCAGAAATGGGTTTATCCTGTACCACATGAGGAAAGATCCAATTAGTTTCCTTTATGAATTGAATTCTCTTGTTTTGAGGATATTTATTATTAATCTCTCCTAAAAAGTCACTACAAGCCTTTTGCCAAGGTTCACTGTCTGCCCATAATCGTTCAATTTCTTCATTAGTCAAAGGCACGACAATTTCTGCAGGGTCCTTTCCAGTCAGTTGGCAAAGTCTTAATTTACCTTTAAAAATCAGATCAGAAATTTTTTCGATATATGTCTTCATCTTCTTGCTTGGCCTATGTGGCAGAAATATCCATTCTAATATAATTCTTTCTCTTTGCAATAAGATTCCTGTTGGAGATTGTCTAGAGGGTAAAATAACAAGTATGCAATCCAGGTCTGGATCCACACGATCCACATGTGCTTCTTGAAGTTTCTTTTCCACCAACTCTAATTCTTTCTCAGCCTCATCAGATAATTCTCTTGGACTATTTAAATCCTTGTCACCATCCAAAATCTTGAACAAATTAACTAGCTCATAGTTTTTATACCAATCATGGGCCGTATATGAGCAATATCTCCTAGTAACTTTTGAAAATCGTTAAGAGTCTTCAATTTATCTCTATTTAATTTTACCTTTTGTGGCCTAATTTTTTGTAAACCTATTTTATATCCTAAATAATTGATAGAATCTCCCCTCTGTACTTTTTCTGGAGCAATTTGTAGTCCCCAATCAGGCAATATTTTCTTTAGTTCTTCAAACAATGTTTCTAATGTCTTTGGGTTTGGGTCTGCCAACAAAATATCATCCATATAATGGTAAATAAATGATAGATTGAGGGAAGCACTTGCGCAGTATTTCTAGTGGTTGTTGTACAAAATATTGGCATAAGGTGGGACTATTTAACATTCCTTGGGGAAGGACTCTCCATTGGTACCTCTTAGCTGGCCCTGAATTATTAAGAGTAGGCACTGTGAAGCAAATTTCTCTTTGTCCTGTTCCTGTAAAGGTATGGTAAAAAAAATCCTTCAAATCAATAACTGCAATAGGCCATCCTTTAGGTATCAGAGAAGGCAGAGGAATATCAGATTGTAAAGAGCCCATAGGTTGAATCACCTTATTAATTGCTCTTAAATCTGTCACCATCCTCCATTTTCCAGATTTTTTCTTGACAACAAAAACAGGAGAATTCCATGGACTGGTTGATTCTTCAATATGCTGAGCCTGTTACTGCTCCTGTACCAACTGTTCCAAAGCCTGAAGTTTTTTTCTTGTCAAAGGCCATTGTTGAACCCAAATAGGCTTTTCTGTTAACCATTTCAAAGGCAATGCTGTGAGTGTCCTTTTAGGTTCTGTGGTTATTGGGCAATTCTTTTGTACAACCTGAATGGCTGGTGAATTTTCTCCATAGTACCTTAAAGCATCATTTTTTTGGAAACATAATTGAGTCTCCGGTTGATATCAGAACCAGGAGAGATTTTAATCTGGGTATTCCATTGCATTAGAAGGTCGTGACCCCACAGATTCACTGCTATGTCAGCCATATATGGCTTCAACCGTTCTTTCTGACCTTCTGGTCCTATCCATTCAAGCCATCTCACACTCTGTTTCACCTGAGATATTGTTCCAATACCCAGAAACTGGATATCTACTGCCCATAAAGGCCATCTTGGATGCCATGATTGTGAGGTTATGATCAAAACATCAGCCCCCGTGTCGACTAAAGCCTGGATATAAATATTATCTATCTGTATTCCCAATTTTGGTCTTTGTTCATTTATTGAAGTCTGCCAAAATATTCGTTTTGTGATTCTTTTTGGAATTTCTGAATTTTCTTTTGAATTTATGTTATTATCTAATATCATATGATTTTCTAGATCAGGTTTTGGATGCTCTATTTGTCCTGAGAATGCTGGTCTTCTCCTATGACCAGATATGATCTCACTATCCTTGAATTTGGAGTCTGATCTTTGGGGGCTTCCCGGGGGAAGCCCTGAGAGGTGTTTCCTGATGGTAGAGGGTTGCCTTCTTTATCCCTAGTAGATCTACATTCATTGGTCCAATGCTATCCCTTTCCACACCTTCTGCATATCCAGAAGGCAATAGCCTTCTGTTTGAATTAAACCTAGATCAGGTATTATTTCCAAGAGTACCTTGTGTACAATTTCATTTTATATGGCCTTGTTTACCACAGTTGAAATAAGTGATGCCTTGGTTCCTCACCCTAACATTAGCAACAGCTTGGCCTACCCAATTCTCCTCGTTGCCATGGAGACATTCAGCATTGATTGCATATTGAATCCATTCTTCTATAGTTGCAGTTCTGATCTTTAAAGGCATAAGCATTCTTCTACATTCTGTATTAGCATGATCAAAGGCCAGAGAAAGTATTAATTGCTTCCTAGCTTCTGGATCTGATATTGATGTATGAACAGCCGTGGTAAGCCTCTGTAGAAAGTTGGTATAAGGCTCTTTTAAGCCTTATTTGACCTTAGTGTAATGCTCAATTTTTTGACCTGGGTCCAAAATCTTTTCCCAAGCATTCAGTGCAGCAGTACGGCATAGCAATAAAGTATGCTTGTCATAAGTAGATTTGGTCCTCACATCAGCAAACATGCCTTCACCAAGGATTTGGTCCTGGAAGCAACGAAACCCCTAACTTTTCCTTGTTGTTCTAAGGTCTTGGCCTCCTCTCTAAACCAGCCTCTCCACTGTAAAATCTGACTTTGATCCAAGACAGCAGCCATTAGCTGCATCCAATCAGTTGTTGGAATCTGGTTTTTTTGCTGACCATGAATTTAGAAGCTGCTTCTCATAAGTAGAGTGTATATCGTGCATTGATATTGCCTCTTTAAAATCCTTGATGTCTCTCATATGTACTGGCTCATAGCTAAACTCTACATATTCTGAGGGTCCCCCAGGTGTTATCTTTGTCTGAATAGTAGCTGGGAACAATAGTGTTGCGGAAGGGGATAGCCCTGTTATGTTTAACACCTTGGGTAGAGTATCTCCAGTACCATAATATCCTATTGGGTGTTGACCTGAACTGTTCTGAGCATAAGATGCATCACTACCCTTTTCCAGTATTGCAATGCGGTCCTCCCATTCTTGTATTTTGGATATTACAAGTTTCCATTCCTGGATTTTGGATACTACCGGTTTCCACTCTTGAAGTTTAGATACTATTGATTTTTCTAGAGCTTGAGTGTCCTGATGAAGCTGTCCTTCCAAAGACCTCAGCGAGCCAGCAATTTTTTGATCCACATCATTAACATAATTAATGATTTTCTTGTTCTCATCATTAATGTAGTCAACAAGTTTCTTGTTTTCATCATTTACATAGAGCCTATATTTCTTTTGTATAGTGTTATCCTTATATACAGAGGAAGCCTTATCTGAAAGCTTGTTGTAACCAGTTTCCAGAGTATCCATCCTTTTTGCCACTTTAGTGTTTGACAGTTCCATGTCATATACCTTGGACAGCAACTGTCAATTTACATTTTGCACCTGTTTAACCTCATCTGCCACTGTAGAGTTCGATAGTTCCATAATACATAATCTGGACAATAATTGTTGGTTTCCATTTGACAACTCTGTCATCATCCTCTTATTTTGAAATATAAAATAGAGAAATAAGCCAAAAAATAGTAGGACTGGGGTATTGAATCCTTCAAGATATTCATTTAAAAATTTGTCAGCCACCATGGCAAAATATGACCTAAAGTCTTCAAAAGAATAATTTTCAGCCATTGTGTCAATTCAGGTGTAATTACGCCATTTAGTCCACAGGTGTCACAGTAGCGTTCAATGCCCTGCCCACTGTATGACAGATGCAGAGACTCTCAGCAGCAGGAAGCTATCTACAGACCCTACAGGGTTTTGACGTGCCCCAGCAGGCAGAATACAATCCTTGGAAAAAGTAAATTCTCACAAATTAAGACAGGATGTTAATCACAAAATAGAAGGGTTTTTGCTTCCTATGTTCGCTTGCGCGAGTAATTTATAGCTGCTGGGTCACAATCAGTGACCTCGTGGGCTGGCTGGGGGGAGGGGTGTGCGTGCACTTTAAACTCCACTACTAGGGCTAGATGGTTGGAGCCAAGTGGAAGATGGTTCACTCCTCCTGAGTGCTGCGCTGGCAGGCCAGGCAGGTGTGTGCTGTTCGCACTGGGTTTGCGGGCTGAAAACTGAGCACTGTAGTGGGCTGAAAGTGGAGCCAGGAGCTGTGGCAGGCTGGCGAGTTGAAAACCGTGCCTGCGCAGTGAGCTGAAAACTCATGTTTTCACACTGATCCGAAATCTCGTGCTTGTGCACTGAGCTGTAAACTCCCATTTGTGCACTGAGCTGAAATCTAGGGCTTGTGCACTGAGCTGAAAACCCACATTTGCACAGTGGACCAAAGGGCTGGAAACTGTGCCTGGCTAGTGAGAGGGAGCTTTAAGCCCAAGTGAACAGTCTGTATGTCCCCTGCCCTCTTACAGTTTAGGGCACAGGGCCGAGGATGTTGGGCGCCAGATGTAGCCAGAGTTTTACTTGCAAGGCATCAGTCCAAGATAAATATTTATTAGAATATAAATTAACACTCATGATATTAGCAACAGCTTATAGTGGCACCTGAACAAGGACTGGTGTATCCAAGCGATAGACGAGCGATGGATGCGTGATGGAAGGATGATGGATTCCGATTCTGTCTCGCCAGCAGCCAGCAGCCAGGAACCAGGAAGAGAGCATCCTCGTGTCCCAGCAGCCACTTATCAATGGTTTTGGTCACACCCCCTCCAGGTTGGCCATACCCCCTCCAGGGTCCAGTGCTCCTGGATAAGTGTCTTCTGACCTTATCAGCTAACACCTTAATCCTGCCACAGGTCACCAAGTGTTCTTGTGGTAGAATAAAGCATTATTTGAGTATATACTCAAGAGAGTAATGAGGTTCATTGATTTTCAACTTTCTGAGTAACTGCCTTATTGATTTCAACAGTAGATGTACAAATTTGTACTCCTACCATCAGTGGACGAGTGTTCTTTTTATCCACATTCTTACCAGCATAAACTGTCATTGTTTATTGATCTTAGCCATTCTGATTGTTGTAAGATAAGACCTAAAGTAAATTTGATTTCTATTTCACTGATGACTAGTAATGTCAAAAATTTCTTTCTTTCTCTCTCTCTCTCTTTCTCTCTCTCTTTCTTTCTTTCTTTCTTTCTTTCTTTCTTTCTTTCTTTCTTTCTTTCTTTCTTTCTTTCTTTCTTTCTTTCTTTCTTTCTTTCTTTCTTTCTTTCTTTCTTTCTTCCTTCCTTCCTTCCTTCCTTCCTTCCTTCCTTCCTTCCTTCCTTCCTTCCTTCCTTCCTTTCTTTCTCTCTCTCTTCTCTCTCTCTTTCTCTTCCTTCCTTCCTTCCTTTCTTTCTCTCTCTCTCTTTCTGATTCTACATAAAATCTATCTATCTATCTATCATCTATCTATCTATCTATCTATCTATCTATCTATCTATCTATCTATCTATCTATCACTTCTCCCCATTCCTTCCCTTCTCTCCCTCCCAGTTCTCCCTCAGCCTCTCCCCATCCCATCCCTCTTCCCATTACTCAAGGAGGGCAAAGAGTCCCAAGGTGGGTTAGTTCAGTCTGTCATATCCAATTGAGGTAGGTCCAATTCCCTCATCCAAATGTTAAGACTGAGTTATATTTCTCTGTAGGAAATGGACTTCAAAATGCCATTTCATGCACAGGAACACAGTCTGATCCTACTCCACAAGGTTCCGCATACTTCCCATTCCAATTGATAGTCACCTACCTTTAGAGGGTTTAGTTCCTTTTCCTGAAGATTTCCCAGTGGCTGTTTTTAATTCAGTGAGCTCCCAATAGCTCAGGTCAGACATCTCTGTGGGACTCCTCCTCATAATCCTGATCCTTTTGCTCATATACACTCTCCCCTCTCTTTCTTCAGCTGGATGGAGAGCTTGACCTGGTGCTTAGCTATGGATATCTGTTTCTGCCACTGTACATTGCTGGATGAAGGTTCTCTCCTTGTCACTCCCCATTATGATCCCAATTTACTCAGGAGATCTTCTCTATTTACTCTTTCCAGTGGGATCTGTGAATGTCTCTCTTAAGTTCCTTTGATCCCAAGCTGTTCAGGGGTTGTAGTTTGCAGCCTGGACATTCCCCACTTTTTGTCTAAATTCCACTTATAAGTGAGTATATACCATGTTTATCTTTCTGGGCCTGTTTGACCTCACTGAGGATGATATTCTCCAAATTAATCATTTGCTTGCAAATTCTGGGATGTTACTTTTTTGGTTGCTGAGTAGTACTCCATTGTGTAGATGTACCACAATTTGTTAATCCATTCTTTATTTGAGGCGCATCTGGGTTGTTTCCAGGTTTTGGCTATTACAAACAATGCTGCTATAAGCATAGTTAAGCTAATGCTCTTGGGGTAAGAATGTGTATCTTTTGGATATATGTCCAAAAGTAGTATTGCTGAATCATTGAGGAGTTTGATTCCATGTTTTTTGAGGACACTCCATGCTGTTTTCCAAGTGACTGTAAAAGTTTACAATCCCACCAGCAACGGAGGAGTGTTCTCTTCACACCTGTGTTTTTGGGCTTAGCCATTCTGACAGTTGTAAGATGGTTTCTCAAAGTTATTTTGATTTGCATTTCTCAGATGGCTAAAAAGATGTTGAGTGATTCTTTAAGTGTCTTTAAATCACTTATAATTCTTCTGTTGATAATTTCCTTTTCAGTTCTGAACGCCATTTTTAAATTGGATTATTTGGGTTTTTGGGCTGTAGTTTCTTGACTTCCCTATATATTTTAGAGATCAATTCTCTGTCAGATGTAGGGTTGTTGAGGATCTTTTCCCATTTTGTGGGCTGTTTTGTCTTATTGACTGTGTCCTTTGCCTTACAGAAGCTTCACAGTTTTAGGAGGTCCCATTTATCAACTGTTGTTCTTGGTGTCTGTGCTTCTTGTGTTATATTTAGGAAGTGGTCACCTATGCCAATGCGTTGGAGGGTATTTCCTACTTTCTTTTCTATCAAATTCAGTGTAGCTGGGTTTATGTTGAGGTCTTTGATCCACTTGGATTTGAATTGTGTGCAGTGTGATAGGATTGGATCTATTTGTATTCTTCTACACACTACCTTCCAGTTATGCCAACACCATTTGTTGAAGAGATTATCTTTTTTCCTTTGAATATTTTTGTCCTTTTTGTAAAAACTCAGGTGTTCATAGGTGTGTGGGTTAATGTTCAGGTCTTCAATTTCATTCCATTGATCCACAAGTCAGTTTTTATGCCAGTACCAGGCTTTTAAAAAAAAATTACTGTAACTCTATAGTATAGCTTGAAGTCAGTGATGATTCCTCCTGAAGTTCTTGTATTGAGCAGGATTGTTTTGGCAATCCTGGGTTCCTCTTATTCTATTTGAAATTGAGTATTGTTCTTTGAAAGTCTGTAAAAACTTGTGTTAGGATTTTGATAGGAATTACATTGAATCCGTAGGTTGCTTCTGGTAAAATTGACATTGTTACCATGCTGACCCTACCTATCCAGAAGCATGAGAAATCTTTGCATTTTCTGATATCCACTTCAGTTTCTTTCTTCAGTGACTTAAATTTTTGTTAAACATGTCTTCTACTTTTTTGGTTAGTGTTACACCAAGATATTTATTACTATTTGCAGTTATGATAAAGGGTGATGTTTTCCTTATTTCTTTTCAGCTCTTTTATCCTTAGTGTATTGGAGGACTCTTGATTTTTTTTGAATTAATCTTGGACCCTGCTTCATTGCTGAAGGTGTTTATCAGCTGTAAGAGTTCCCTGGTAGAATTTTGTGTGCCACTTATGTATACTATCATATCATCTGCAAATATAGTTTGACCTCTTCATTTCCAATTTGCATTTCCGTAATCTCCTTTTGTTCCTTTACTGCTTTAGCTAAAATTTGAGAACTATATTGAGTAGATAAGGAGAGAGAGGTTAGCTTTGTCTTGTTCCTGATTTTAGTGGGATTTCTTTGAGTATTTCTCCATTTAGTTTGATACTTACTGTCAGCTTGCTGTATATTGCCTTTATTATATTTAGGTATTTTTCCCTGTATTCCTGATCTCTCCAGGACTTTTATTATGAAGAAATGTTGGATTTTTTCCAAAGGCTTTTTAATCACCAATGAGATGATCATGTGTTTTTTTTCTTTCAGTTTGTTTATATGATGGATGACATTCACAGTTTGTGTGTGTGTGTGTGTGTGTGTGTGTGTGTGTGTGTGTGTGTGTGTGTGTGTGTGCTGAATGATCCCTACATCTCTGGGATGAAGCCTACTTAATTTTGGTGGATGATTTTTTTTTTTTGATGTATTGTTGGATTTAGTTTGTCGGGATTTTGTTGACTATTTTTGTATCAATGTTAATGAGGGAGATTGGTCTATAATTCCCATTTTTTTGTTGCATCTTTGAGTGGCTTGGGTATCAGAGTGATTGTGGCCTTATAAAAAGAGTTTGGCAATGTTCCTTCAGTTTCTACTGTATGGAACAATTTGAGGAGTATTGGTATTAGTTATTCTTTGAATGTTTGGTAGAATTCTGCACTGAAGCCATCTCATCTTGGGTCTTTTTTTTTTCCCCCGTGGGAGACTTTTAATAACAGCTTCAATTTCCTTTTGGGTTATTGATTTGTTTATGTCTTTAATCTTAACTTTATTTAATTTTGATAAGTTTTATTTGTTCAGAAATCTGTCCATTTCTTTTAGGTTTTTCATTTTAGTGGAATATAGATTTTCAAAGCATGACCTGATAATTGTCTGGATTTCCTGGGTGTCTGTTTTTATGTCCTCCTTTTTATTTTTGATTCTGTTAATTTGGATATTCTCTCTGTCTACTTTTTGTTTAGTTTTGATAAGGATTTATGTATCTTGTTGGCTTTCTTAAAAAAACCCAACACTTAGATTCATTGATTCTTTGCATTGTTCCCTTTGTTTCTATTGTATTGCTTTAGCCCTAATTGTGATTATTTCCCACCATCTTCTCTTTCTAGATATGTTTGCTTCTAATTGTTCTAAAGCCTTCACATATGCCTTAACTCTGTTGTATGAGCTTTTTAAAATAGTTTTTAAAAATATAGGTATTTAGTGCTATGACTTTTCCTCTTAACACTGCTTTCATTGTGTCTTATAATGTGTATTCATTTTCATTGAACTCCAAGAAGTTTTTGATTTTTCTTAATTTCTTTATTCACCCAAAAGTGGTTTAATTGAGAGATATTTAGTTTCCATAAATTTTTAGGCTTTCTATGATTCTTGTTGAACTCTAACTTTAGACCATGATGGTCTGATATGATACAAGAAGTTATTCCCATTTTATTGTATCTATTGATAGTTGCTTTATGACTGAATATATAGTCAATTTTAGAGAATATTCCATGGGATTCTGAGAAATATGTAATTTCCTTTGTATTTGGGTGGAAGGTTCTGTATATATATCTCTTAAGTCCATTTGGGGCATAACATATGTTAGATCCATTATTTCTGTCCTGAGTTTCTGTCTGGATGACCTATATGAGGGTGAAACTGGGGTATTGAAATCTCCTAATATTAGTGTGTGACATTTGATGTGATATTTAAGCTTTAGGAGTGTTTCTTTTACATATGTAGGTGTCCTTGTGTTGGGGTCATAAATATTCAGTAATGACACTTCATCTTGGTGGAATTTTCCTGAGATGAATAAGTAATATTCATCCTGGTCTCTTTTGATTGATTTTAGTTTGAAATCTACTTTGTTAGATATTAGGACCAACTTGTATCTTGGGCCCATTTGATTGAAAAGTCTTTTTCTAACCCTTTACTCTAAACCTGGGTCTGTCTTTGAAGTTGAGGTGTGTTTCTTGTATGTAGCAGAAGGATGGCTTCTGTTTTTGTATCCATTGTTTTAGGGTGTGTCTTTTTATAGGTGAATTGAGTCCATTGATATTAAGAGATATTAATGATCAATTATTGTTATTCCTTGTTACTTTTGGTGGTAACTTGTGTGTATTCCCCTCCTTTGGTATTTTATCCTGTTGGATTATTGATTGTGGTTTCATGGGTGTATCTGGCTTCTTTAGGTTGGAGTTTTCTCTCTACTGTTTTCTGTAGGGCCGGATTTGTGGATAGGTATTGTTTAAATCTGGTTTTGCTGTGAAATATCTTGTTTACTCCATCCGTAGTGATTGATAGTTTTGCTGGGTATAGTAGTCTGGGTTGGTAGCCATGTTCTTTTATTGTCTGTATAATATCTGACCAGGACTTTCTTTTTAAAATTGTTTCCATTGAGTAGTCTGGTGTTATTCTGAAGGCTCTGCCTTTATAAGTAATTTGACCCTTTTCCTTTCCAGCTCTTAGTATTTTTTCTTTGTTCTGTAGGTTTAGTGGCTTGATTATTATGTGGTGAGCAGACTCTTTTTGAGAGGTCTATTCCATTTGGTATTCTGTAAGCTTTTTGTATCTTTATAGGCATTTTCTTCTTTAGGTTGTGAAAGTTTTCTTTTATGATTTTGTTGAATATACTCTTTTGTACCTTTGAGCTGGTATTCTTCTCCTTCTTCAATTCTAAGTATTCTCAGGTTTGGTCTTTTCATGGTGTCCCAGATTTCCTGGATGTTTTGTGTTATGGCACTTTTGCTTTTCTTTGACTGACATATCTATTTCCACTATTGAATCTTCCACTCCAGAGATTTCCTTCTTCCCTCTCTTACAATCTGTTGGTTGTGCTTGTGCCTGTAGTTCTGGTTCATTTCTTCAGGTTTTATATTTCCTGCATTGCCTCAGTTTGTGCCTTCTTTATTGCTTCTATTTTAATTTTTACATCTTGAAATGTTTTCTTTTCCTGTTTAATTTATTCTCGGTTTTATTTTTTTTCAGGGATTTGTTTATCTCTTCCAATTTTTTAAATTTATATTTTCTTCTATTTCTTTAAGGGAATTTTTAAATATCCTCTTTTAAGGCTCTGTTATCTTCATAAAGTTGTTTTTAAAATTGTTTCCTTCTGCTTCTACTGCATTGCCATGCTCAGGTCTTAGATGTAGAACCTCTAGATTCTTCTGGTGGTGCCAGGCTGTTTTTTATTTCGTTACATATATTCTTGCATTGGTGTCTGCCCAGTTTACTGCAGGGTTTGTGTAAATCTCAGTTAGCTAATTTTGATGCTGTTTGTTCTCTGTGTGTCTGTGTCTCAGGAAGCCTCTTTTGGTCCAATCTGGATTCTTGGTCCACTTGCAGGTCGTGTATTCTCTTAGTCTCTTAGTCTGTTCTTAGTTTCCTAGTCTGCTCTTAGTAAGTTGTGGGTCAGGGTTCTGGGGGTTTCTGGTTGTCTTGGAGGTAACTGGGTCACTGCGTGATGGTACAGGTTGGGGGTAGGGCAGGGTTTTAGCTTGGAGTATCCCAGGGGCTGGGTTTTTTTCTGGGGGTTTTGGCTGGCAGGGTTTTTGCCTGTTTCATTGGGTTTAGGGCAGAGCTTGGTGGGGGTGGGGTTACAAGGGCTGTGTTTTTGGGCTGGATTTCAGAGACTGTAGTTTCTGCTTGGCCTGGGTGGGTTGGCACTCACCTCTTAGTCATCTGTGGGCCAGTTTTTCAGATTTTCAACTAGTCTTATTTATAGCTTCTATTTCAATTTTTATATCTTGAAATGTATTCTTCATCCATTTGATTGACTTTTCTTGGTTTTCTTTTTTTCAGATTTGTTAATATCTTTTAATTTTTGTCTTTTTTTCTATTTATTTCAGGAAATTTTCTATCCTCTCTTAAGTCTTCTAGCATCTTAGTAAAGGTTCTTTTAAGGTTGTTTCCTTGTGTTTCTTCTGCATTGCCATGCTCAGGTACATTAGGCTGTTATATTTGTTCTTGCACTGGCATCTGTCATTGTTTCCTTGGATCACTGCAGGATTTGTCTGTATCTCAGGGAGCTGATTTTGGTTCAGTCTGCTCTGAATGTGTCCATGTCTCAGGAAGCCTCTCTTCATCCAATCTGGATTCTTGGTCTAATTGGATGTAATATATTTTGTGTCACAGTGACCCTCTTAATTCAATAGATGCTGACACACTGTGGGTCTCAGGTAGCTGCTCTTGATACCATAGGAACTGAGGAACTCTCTTAGTCTCTTGGTCTTTTAGTCTTATGTGTGTAGAGTATCTGTTGATTTCTGGTTTCTGCTGTTGTGGTGGGTGATAGTTTGGGTTGAGGGATGGGCCAGGGTTTTGTAGCTTGGAGTGTCCAGCAGTTTGGGTTTTATTGGGGCTTCTTGCCAGCAGGTTTTTTTCTTTTTGCCTGTATTTAGGGCAGAAATAAATGATGGTGATGTTCCAAGGGCTCTGTCCCAGGGCCAGTGTCCCAGAGACCAGGATCTCTGCCTGGGCTGGGTGGGGTGTCACTCAGTTCTTGTCTGATTGTGCAAAAGGTCTCTGTGTTTCTGGTTGCTGCTGAGGTTGCCAGGTGATGGTCATATATATATATATATATATATATATATATATATATATGTTTTTGAATTCAGTGTGCCAGTATTCTATTGAGTATTTTTGCACCGATATTCATGAAGGAGATTGGTTTGTAATTTTCTTTTTTGTTGCATATTTGTGTGGTTTGGTATGAGGGTGACTGTAACCTCATAAAAAATTTGGTAATGTTCTTTCTGTTTCTATTGTGTGGAATAATTTAAAAATATTGGTATTAGTGCTTTAAAATTTTCATTAAACTCTACACTGAAGCCATCAATCCATTAGGTTTTTCCACTTGGGGGACATTTAATAACTGCTTATATTTCCTTAGGGGTTATACACTATTTAGGTCATTTATTTGCTCTCAGTTTAGTTTTGGTAAGTGAAACCTGTTAAAAAAACTGTCATTTCTTTTAGGTTTTTCCAGTTTCGTAGAGTATAAATTTTTGAAGTACAGCTTAATGTTTCTCTGGATATCTTCAGTGTCTGTTGTCATGTGCCCATTTTCATTTCTATTTTTGTTAATTTGGATATTTTTCTCTCTGTCTTTTACTTAGTTTGGATAAGGGTTTGTCTATTTTGTTTACTTTCTCAAAGAACCAGCATTTTGATTTATTGATTCTTTGTATTGTTCTCTTTGTTTCATTTTTATTGACTTCAGCCTTGAGTTTAATTATTTCCTGCTGCCTCCTTGTTCTAGAAGTTTCCACTTATTTCTTCTAGAGCTCTCAGCTATGCTCTTAAGTTTCTTGTGTGAGAATTCCTCATTTTTTATGTAGGCAGATAGTGCTATGAATTTTGTAGTAGGATTATGCTACACTGAAAATAATTGTTCCACCCATTAGTTTAATAAAAACTCTGATTGGCTGAAGGCAGACAGGAAGTGTAGGCCAGGCTACCAGACTAAGAAAACTCTGGGAACAGGAAGAACAGGGCAGAAATGCCACAGAGATGTCAGAGAAGCCAACAGATGCATAGGACAACTATGCTGTTCTGAGTAATGGTCTCTTAATGTCCTTATAACAGTTGCCTAGGACCTTCTAGCTTTCATAGTCTCTACTGAGAAGTCAGGTGTTATTCTGATGGGTCTGCCTTTATAAGTTACTTGGCCTTTTTCCTTTGCAGCTCTTAAAATTATTTCTTTATTTTATATGTTTAGTATTTTGATTATTATGTGGCAAGCAAAACTTATTTTGCCGTCTAGTCTGTTCAGTGTTCTGTAAGCTTCTTTTATCTTCATAGGCATTTCATTTCTTAAGTTGGGAAAGTTTTCTATGATTTTGTTGCATATATTTTCTGTGCCTTTGAGCTGGTATTCTTCTAATTCTCTTATTCCTGTTATTCTTAAGTGTGTTCTTTTCATGGTATCCTATATTTTCTGGACAATTTGTGTGTTATGACCTTTTTTTGGTTTTTACATTTTCTTTGGTTGACATATTGTTTCCACCACTCAGCCTTCCATACCAGAGATTTTTTTAATCCTTTGCATTCTATTGGTTAAGCTTACATCTGTAGTTCTGATTTATTTCTTCTAATTTTTTATTTTATTCCTATGGTTTATGTCTTCTATTTCAGTTTTTAAGTTTTTCACTGTTTCTATGACCCGGTTTTTCCTTTTATTTTGGTTCTCTCATCTTTCTTCAAGAAGATTATATTTTTTTCTTCTCAATTTTTTGGCTTGTCTTTTCTTCTATTTTCTTAAGGGAGTTTTTCATTTCTTTAGAAAAAATTTTCCTTTAAAAGGCTTCTATCATCTTTATAAAGGTATTTTAAAGTCATTTTTCCTCTGCTTCTTCTGTATTGGAATGTTCAAGTCTTATTGTTGTAGAACCATTAGGTTCTAGTGGTGCCATATTTTTCTTCATGTTGTCAAATAAATTTTTGCACTGGCCTATACCCATCTCTTCCACATATCAGTGCAAATGTTTTCAGTGTTTCTGCTGTCTGGTTTTGGTCTACTAGGTGCTCTTGATGAAATTGGAGTCCTTGGAGAACTAAGAGGCATTGGAATCTCTTCTACTGGGGTTCTCCAGAGATTTTTCTGCTGGAGATATCTACAGGCTGTGTCTTTAGAAGCAATTCTTCTGCTGGGATTCTCTAGAGGCTGTATCTTAGGCTGCAGTTGAGGTTGGGGTTTGTGTGATTTGAGGAAATGAATTGAGGCTTATGGGATAAAAGGTCCAATGGGGGACTGGGTAGTGTGGATAATTAAGCTTTCAGGCAGGGGTCCTTCTTGCTTGAGCTGAGATAGTTTTGGGGGCTAATTTTGTTCACTATTGCCCAGATCTGGGGCCTGTTATAGCTAGCCTGCCTGGACAGCTGGGAGGATAGTTATTCTATGTTTTCTTGCACTGGCATCTGCCTATTGCTTCCTTGGATCAATGAAGTATTTGTCTATTTCTCAGGGAGAAAATTTTGATGCAATTTGTTCTGGCTGTGTCTGTATTTCAGGAAGTCTCCCTTGTGCAAATATGGCTCTTATTCCACTTGCAGGTAGTGTATTCTGGTCACAATGAGCAGTTCTTGGTGTAATAAAAGCTGGCTAATTCTATGTCTCAGGGATCCAATCTTGGTCCAATATGAGCTCTTGATAAAGAAGTTCTTGATCTTCAGGGGCTCTGGGTCCAAGAGGTGCTGACAAATTATGGTTCTCAGGCACCTCTATTCATCCAATAGGTGCTGACAAACTGTGGGTCTCAGGTAGCAACCTTTGATCCAGTAGGTGCTTAGGAACTATTGGTCTCAGGTACCTGCTTTTGAACAAGTAGGTGCTCTTGGTTCAATAGGTTCTGAGGATCTGTGGATCTCAGGTAGCCATTGATGCCACTGGATGACGGGATGGGTTGGGGGTTGGGGCAGGATTTGTAGTTGGGGATATCCAGTGAACTGAACTTTACTGAAGGTTCTGGCCTATAGGGGTTTTCCATGCTGGTGTGGATTTAGGAAGACATGAGTGGGTCTGGGGTCCAAGGGTTGTGTTCTAGGGCCTGGGTCCCAGAGACTGGGCTCTCTGCCCTAGGTGGGGTAAAGTGTTACTTACCTCTTGATCCAATAGGTACTAATGATGTGTGGGTCTTGGGTAGCTACTGAGGTCACCGGGTGATTAAGTCGGTTAGGTATTGGGGCAGGATTTGTAGTTAGGGGTGTCCAGCAATCTGGATTTTATTGGGGGAGTTCTGGCCTGAAGGGGATTATCCTGCTGGTTTGGATTTAGGGGAGAGATGAGTCACCGGCCTTCTTTTTAAATCCATTTGATTGGGAAGTTTTTTCCCCCCCACTTCTTTACTCTGAGGTATTTTTGTCTTTGAAGTTGAGGTGTATTTCTTTTATGTAGCAGAAGGATGGATCCTGTTTTCTTATACATTCTGTTAGCTCATGTCTTTTTATAGGGGAATTGAGTCTATTGATGTTAAGGGATATTTATGACTAGTGATTGTTAATTCCCATTTTTTGGTTGTGTGTGTGTGTGTTTCCTTTTTGGAGAATTTCCTGCTGTGTGTTATTTATTGTTTGTACTTTTGTGAATGTATCTAAGTTTGTTAGGTTGAAGTTTTCTTTTATGGCTTTTCATAGAGCCAAATTTATGGATAAGTATTTTTAAAATCTGGTTTTAACATGGAATATCTCATTCACTCCTTCTATAGTGATTAAGAGTTTTGCTGGATATAGTCATCTGGGCTGGCATCTGTGATCTCTTAGTGTCTGCATTATGTCTGTCCAGGTAGCACGCTACTTGGTGGTAATGTGAACTCAGAAACTTCTCAGTTTGGATAGTAAATGTGGCTCCCAGAGCTTGCAGTACATGTACCACCACCATGAGACTAGACTCTCAGGAAGCTGAGGGAGAGGAGCCAGGACTAGCATGCTATTATCTAAGCTACACAGTAGTTTTTTTCCTCACACAGACAAAAAGGTTACAGATACACAGTAAAGAGATTCAAATGGAAAAAACTAAACAAGTTATAGTGTTATATATATAATCTTGGGAGAGAGAAGAGAAAGAATATATAAAGTCTTAGATTGAAAATGTAGTTTTAAGATAATCAAATAAAGTCCTGAACAAGAGAAGTAAAGTAATATAAAGAAAATAAGACATGTAAGAATAGAAAATATACAGAGTCTGGATTATGTATTTTATTTTGTTGTCTAAAATTTTTGACTGCTAAGAGGCCTTAGATTATGAAAACTGCTATATTAAACTGATCTATATATTTTTTTAAAGTCAAAAGATATGCTACTTTAGGAAAGGGGTTAGAGAAAATTTAGATTTGATGAAGAAAGACTCCTCTGAAATCATGGCCATGGACATAAAAAATAAACCTGAGAAAACTACAAAGCACATAACGTATAAATTACTTTCCCAAACACATAACAAAAAATCATCTTTGGATGACTCATGTACAATGCAACTTCCAACTACACAGTGGTGCTGAGAGTTATTAAAACTGTGAGGGTCTGGCTCAAGGAGTTTCATAGGAGATGAATATTGGTATGTGTCTAAAGACTATTTGGTTATTTTGGCAAAGAATGTGACTGCTTTCTGCCTTTGTCCAAAAATTATGCCTCAGACTTAATTGATAAATTATAGATTAATAGATTTGTAAAAATTTATTTTCAGACAATCTAATATTGTTCATGTTTTGTGGATATTAGTGGCCACACTTATGCAGACCTATACCAAAAAGGAGCAGCCTGAGGAAGGAGACATACAAAATGTGCAGTTTGAGAAGGAAAGGTATGTCAGGAAATGTAATAGCGTCAGGTTCAGTGCTTAGGGAAATAAAAAGTTTAAGGAAAAGGCTGATACTAAATAGACTAAAGAAAGACCCCAGAGCAAGCCCCCCCCTCAGCTAAGTCTCCAACTTGCAAAAAGGAATTAAAAGAAAGCTTATGGTCGAGTATGGCATGTCTTTAGTCACACACTTGGGAAGGAGATGTAGGTAGAGTTTTCCTGTCTTACATGCACTCCCATATAAACAAACTGTGACTTAATATTACTTATAAATACTCAGGCAATAGTTCAGGCTTATTTGTTACTAGCTAGTTCTTACATTTTAAGTCATATTTCTTATGCTCTGCTATATGGTGGTCCCTTTAGTAGCATGGCATGTTCATCTCCTTCTCCCTCTGTGTGTGGCTGGTGATTTATCTAAGCCTACCCTTCCTCTTCCTATCATTCTCAGATTGTATTTCTCACCTACCTTTATCCTGTTCAATTGTTGTCCAGTCAGTTTGTTTATTAAACCAATCATAGTGACATAAATTCATACAGTAAGCAGAAAGATTATTTCTTAGTGAACAAAGGTAGGTAAATCTCTGAGTACAAGGCCAGCCTGATCTAGAGAGAAAGTCCCAGGATGGCCAAGAGTAGACAATGAAGGAAACTAATGAAAACAGAAAGGTTGTGAAAATGTATTTGAATGACAGAGCTATGTTCCAGCCCTAGAAAGTAGCAGAGCTTGGCAACTTTGGCAATGTGCTTCTTACTTTAGAGTTAAGAATATAAGAAAAGGGTTGTAGAATCTCCCTCCATGACTAATGAAAGCCAAAGCCAGACACATGGTAGTGATGTCCCTATTTGTAGGCCCAGAGTGGCTAGTGCGCAAACCTCTGAAGGTAAAGCATAGATTGTCTTGAAGACTCTAAGATTCTGAAGATGCCAGAATCATGGGATATCTGCTGAGGAACACTGTAGACTGGGTGTGAAATAAATCAAAGAAAGAAAAGTTTGTTTCAGTCAACAAAGTTGAAAGAAGTCTGAGATTAGAAGACAGCTTTGGCATTAGACACAAAGATGCAGAACTTGGAATTTAGCTGATGGTTTTTAGTCTTGCTTTGGTCCAGTATTTACTCATTATGCTTCCTTTTTTCCCTTTTGAAAAGGAAAGGTATATTCTGTACCATTATATGTTGGAAGTTGTTGTATGTATGTAATATGCTTTTTGTTTTTGAATTTACAGGGAATTACATTTAAGAGATTTCCAGAGTCTCAGAAGAGACTTTGACCACTGGATTTTAAACAGGATAAAGATTTTAAACCAGGAGTAGAACTTTTTGAAGTTGAACTAAATGTACTTTTGCATTATGATATGCCTTGTAGCTTATGGGGGTCAGGGAGTAGAATGCAGTGGTTTGAATGAAATGACCACCATAGACTCATAGGGAGTATCACTATTAGAAGGCATGGCCTTGTTGGAAAAAGTGTATCACTGAGTGTGGGCTTTGACATTTCAAAAGCTTAAGCCAGGCCCAGTCTCTCCTTTTTTGCTGCCTGCAGGTCTGGATATAGAACTCTCAGTTACTCTGCAGCATTATGTCTTCCTACACACCACTATGCTTCTCATCATGATGACAATGGACTAAGTCTCTGAACTGTAAGCCAGCCACAATTAAATGTTTTTTATTATAAGAATTGCAGTGGTCATAGTGTTTCATTACAGCTATAGGAACTCTAACAAATATGCTAACCAACTGCTTTTTTTGCTTCAATTTGAGGCCTGATCTAAAAGATGAAACTCATAAATTTGCACGATAAAATTGGTCAAGTATCTATGACTAGGGAAATCATGTGCACTAGGGGCAACTTATGGTTGTTTGGCTGAATAAACATGGTGTCAAACTGCCTTTTATGTTTATCACAAAAGATTGCTAATTCTCTTATTCATTAGCAGAAAAGCTTCTTGTATTGAGCTGTGGTTAATTCAGTGGCTCACAATTTTTCACAATGCTCAGAATAGTGATTTTTGAGTGCTTGAACCTAAATAGGTCTTCAATAATATACACTTCAAGGTTCAGGAAACATTTTGAAAGAGAAGCCAGAAGAATATTAGAAAAGCAATGTCTTACTTTTCTATTTCTAAGAGAAGACCATGACCAAAGTAACTTTTAGAAAAGAGTTTATTTAGAACTTACACTTTTAGAGAATTAGAGCCTAAGATGGTTGAATGAAGTCATGGTGGTAGGACCAACTGAAAGCTTACGTCTTGATCAGTAAGTAGGACACACACACACACACACACACACACACACACACACACATACACACACACACACACACACCCCTACAGAGGGGGAAGAGAGAGAGCGAGAGTGAGACCCTTGGTGACACTTTCTCCAAATAAGCCCATACCTTATAATCCTTCCTAAATATTTATACCAATTGAGAATTAATTATTCAAACATATGAATCTATGAGGGCTATTCTCATCCAAAATACTACATTCTCTCCCCTGACCTTCATAGACTTATGGCTATGCCATAATGCAAAATGCATTTTAGTTCAACTTCAAAAGTTCTCATAGTATTTTATTCTTAACATTCATTTCTGAGATTCATGTCAATACCTTAACTTTAGACCTCTGTAAGATTAAAATTAAATTACATACTTTCAACATACAATACCACAGAATGTACATTATCATTACAAAAGAGGAATGGGAGCATAATGAGGAAATACTGGACCAAATAAAGCCCCAAATCTAGCAGGGAAAACTTTAAATCCTGTAGATCCATATCTGATGTCAGAGGACCTAGGTAGCTTCTTCCTTTTAGATTTTCTCCCTTTAATGTTCATTCCTCTCCTGTGCTGGTTTCCACTCCTTGTTTTTTGCTCTCCATGGCAGATATCTCATGGTTTTGTCATCTAGAACATCTTGGTTACTCCAACACAGCTTAGGCTTTATTTTCACACACAAATGGTCTCTAGGGACCTCCTTGCAGTGACTATTGCCAGACTCTGATGAGTCTTTTTAATTGTGGAGAAAGATTCTACACTCCTGTATTCTTCATGACTCTAAAACCATGTGGATAATACTTCCCAGTTTGAATGTCTGCTTAGGGTGGATCCTGGCTATTTGCAGAAGTTTCCTTTGTTGTCATTTTTTAGGAGAATAAAATTTCTCAGGCCTTTCATTTTTTTTAAAATTTGTAAGCTTAGCTATGTGGGGTCTTGTTCTGAGTATACTCTTTTATTTACTCCATTTCAGAATATGTTTGTATTTATCTCTTTTATCAGGAGTATTGCTCCAATATAAAATTTCCTGATACTTGCTTTCTTCTTAAACTGTACAGTTTGCATTTATTTTTCCCTTAAATTTTGGTATCTCACGTGGCACGTACTCTTTGTAAGAAATTTCCACAAGACCCATTATCATTTCATATTGTAATGTCCCCATGCTTCCCTCAGGAGTACAGGCAGTCAATGCATTCTGGGGAAGACAGGTGTCATTTTCTTTGGTGATATAGCTACTTGTAAGTTGCCTATATTTCAGAAAATAACTTTCTATTCATGCCATGTGAGATACCAAAATTTAACTCTGCTGGTCACCAAAGGGATCAGAAAATAAGATATTACTTGTAAATAATAGTTTCAGCTGCAGAGACAAATGACAAAAGCAGCAATGAAAAGGCTTTTGAGAATGATTAAAGTTCTACATATAAATATAATACATCGTTAAAGAATAAAATTAAATTCATAAAAATTACACAAAAAGTTATATTCGCCAGATAGTTAAGATATAAAACACAAATGATATACCCAAAATAGCTGAACTAATAAGATCAGTAAAGATATAGGATAAAGACCAGTTATCAGGTATCACATTTTTTTCAGAGAAAGAAATTGAAACCTCTGATGAATAAATAAAAAATAAATATTAGTTATGATATATTCATATTTCATTGTATATATTTATAAAATTATCAAAACAAAAATTTATGTATATGTGAACATTAACATATATGTGTAAACATTAACATGTCCTCCTCATCAATACCCCGATTCACAGCATCTGAGAACACATATGGAGCCCACTTTTCAATGCCTCAGAACCTGAGCATTGCTTACTCTGTAGGTTAGAGACCATATCTGCCTGTGGAACCTCAGCATCTTTATGGCATTCACCTATAGCATTTCAGGTACTTGGGCACAAATGATTCCCTGGTCAGAGGTCATATTTTCATCCATCCATCCATTTAATCTTTAGTATCTCAGAACTTGAGTAGAACTTGCTACTTATATTGCCTACTTGACTATATTGCCTAATTTTTGGAACCCTAATACTTAGCATCTCAGTAATTTTTTGGGATACAGCTCCCAGGATTAAAGCCAGACCTATGACTTACTCCAGAAACCCAATATTACTGTAATAGAACCTGTGAGTAATTCCTCCTTGCCTCTGACACTGCCACCCTTTTTCAGAATCATGTCTGCTGTCTCAGGATTTTCCAGGTGTTAGTCTCTTCAGGAGAGAGACCATCAGTCCTGAACCCCAACTTCTCATATCTAAGCACCTGCTGAAGTAGCAATCTGCTCCTTAAGTCTAATGACATGTTCTGTCAATCAAATAACTTACTCATCTGCTCTGTACTACTTCATAAGAATGCCTACTAATGATATCAGAAGTAATATTTATCCAGCTAAACTGCAACCACTTCAGCTATCCCGCACAAGAGTCAGTATTGAGTATTACTGAGTATTACTGAGAAAAGCATTCCTTAGCTGATCATATCAGCTTAGCTGGAATAATTTCAAGTAGAGACCCAAACACTCACTTAACACAGATGGATTATAATTCATAACAAAAGCCATAAACAATTAAAGATGTGCAAGTTCTGATGTAAAAGTACAGAAAATAAAAATCCAAGATAAAATATTACCTCTGAAGATTAGCGATTACACAGAACTAAAAATTAGCAATTTCAAAGAACTAAAAATTATAAATATATACAAAGACATAAACATAATACTTCATTTCAGTAAACTCAGACTATTTCTTATTACATCCCTCTATCCCTTCCCTCCATGTTTGTGTGTGTGTGTGTGTGTGTGTGTGTGTGTGTGTGTGTGTGTGTGTGTGTGTGATGGCATGGGTTTACAGATCAGAGGACAACTTGGGGTAGTCCGATCTCCTATTCCTTAATTTAGGTCCTAAGGATTGAAATGAAATTTTTGAGCCACTCTATCAGGTCTAAATTTAAAGTTAATGAGAAATTCAAAAAACAACAAAAACTGTTTTACCACTGACCAATTTCAAAATATTAAAGCCTCCTACAGAAAAGATGAATGACTATGGAAGTAGTTGAAAGGAACACACTTGAAGCAAAGAGAGGGTGCTTTGGAAATAAAAAATTGAAATAACAAGAAAAGAAATGAATAACAAGAAATGAAATGAGTAGATAAATAGGATATTAAAATCCATAGCATTTGTCTCAGGAGCTACAATATCTACTTAGTTCTTTGGTCATTGATCCATCAGGGACAAGAACCTTCTCTAAGGAGTCTTATCAGAGCCCCCATCACATCTTTGTTCCTCAGGCTGTAAATGAAGGGGTTGAGTATGGGGGTGACCACAGTGTACATTACTGAGGTTACAGTACTTCCTTGAGAAGAATGGGTCTCAGCAGAACTGAAGTAAACTCCCAGTGCTGTTCCATAAAACAAGCAGACCACACTGAGATGAGACCCACAAGTAGAAAAGGCTTTATACTCGCTTACTGCAGAAGACATCTTCAATAAGGAGGAGACAATCTGAGAGTAAGAGAAGAGGATACCAGTGACAGGAAACACAGAGTAAGGCAGTAGCCACATACAATAATACATTATTAATGAAAGTATCAGAACTTGCTACCCTGAGAACCTGAGCTAATTCACAGAAGAAATGTGGAATTTCTGTGCCCATGGAGAAGGTCAGTTGCTTCATTAATAGGCTATGAAGCAGGGAAACTGATAAAATAATGATCCAACACATTATAACAAGGAGGCTGCGGAAGTAAGGGCTCATGATGACTGTGTAGTTTAAGGGGTAACAGATAGCCACAAATCGGTCAAAGGCCATTACAGTCAGTAAGAAATTATTCATTCCTGCAAAAACCATAAAAAAATACACTTGGGTGAGGCACTGCATGTAGGTTATATTTTTCTTCTTTGTCTGGATGTTCACTAGCATCTTTGGAACAGTAGTAGAGGTAAAACAAATGTCTATGATGGACAGGTTGGAGAGAAAGAAGTACATTGGAGTGTGTAGGTGGGAATCATAACTGACAGCCAGATTGATGAGCAAGTTCCCAAGCACTGCAACTAGATACATAAATAAGAACATGACAAAGAGAATAGGCTGCAATTTAGGATCATCTGAGAGGCCCAGTAGGAGGAATTGTGATTCTTCTGTATGATTTTCTTTTTCCATTTTCCTTGACAAATAAGCAAATGTTCAGAAGACATCCACATTGACATCAGTCCCACATGACTTTACACTCTCATCTTTGAATGGTTCTTGACTCTTCAGGATCTTCCCCCTCACCATGATCTCTTTGATCAAGAATAATTTCATTTCAGTTTAAATGCTTACAATGTTTGAAGCTTTTCGTTCAATATAAAACTCTTTTATAGTCACTCAATTACTTAAATTTCCTCTTAATTTATCTATATATATTAACTATAGAATGATCATAAGACGTACGTTCTTTGACAACCAGAACATTTCCTTGTTTCTAAAGTTTTGTAAAAAATAAAATATGTATTTTTAGCCCAATCCATATTTATTTTCTAAATTTATGCTTATTGGTATTTGAAAAACTAGAGCCTTTATTCCTTCCACAAATGTTTATCCTCTTAACATATTCTGGGATTTTAAATGGCTTTCTTCAGTAAGAATATTAATAAATAATATTTTATTGCTATTATTATTTTATAATAAGTATTTTATATATAAAACTTTTCTATAGGTCAGAATGGAGCTTAGTTTAGAAATTGAATTCTCAACTCAAATGTCTAGGAACAGTATTTTAGTTTACTAAGGTATCATTTATGTGATTCTGAGATAATTACACAAATCCTCTTAGCTACAAATAATTTTATATCTTGACATTTACTACATTATAAGGTTTAAAAAAGAAATTAAATGAGATTATAATTTATTTATTCTACTGTGGTTCCTGTCACATGCAGTTGTCATTTATAAAGCTGTTAACTTTTCTTCTGAGCATGCAATGATTCTATATTGCAGAGGTCTTTACAATATCAGTTTAAACTTGAGCTTCCATCAAAGATGGGATTCTGTTGATTATAAATACAACCTTTATTTTGAATGGGTGCAACATTTCTGATCAATGAACCTATGAGTTTTAGTCAGAGAATTCCATGTGTGTTCTTGCAAGATATATAAAAGAACCATGTAGGCTGCACTGAAGAGAGGAGAACTGTACAAACCAAGGAAGTAAAAATCATCACAAGAGAACCCACAGTAACAACTGACTGGGGCCCATAGAAGCTCAAAGACACTGGCCAAACAGCAAAGGAGCATATATGAGACTGACCTAGGTCCTCTACATAAATGTGACAGTTGTGTAGCTTGGTACACTTGTGGGACACTTAGCAGTGGGGTGGGTTCTGTCCCTTATGCTTTGGCAGGCTCTTGGGCACCTATTCCTCATACTGAGTTGCCTTACCAATATTAGGAGGGGAGCTTAGTCTTACCTCAATTTGATATGCCATGCTTTGTTGACACCCATGGGAGACATGCCCCTTTCTGAACCAAAACAAAGGAAGAGTGCACTGGTGGGAACAGAAGGGAAGTAAGGGGAGAGAATGGGAGGGAGGAGAGGAGAGGAGCAAGGGGAAAATTGTGGGCAGGATGTAAAATAAATGAATAAATTTAATTAATACAAAAGAAAAAAGATAAAATGTCACACTGTTGAGGTAAAGTGAAATAAAAATAAAGTGTATATATGAGAGTGTATGCTCACATAGTCATGCTCATGATAGGCATTTTTATATCAATGAAATCAATGAGTAAATTATATGTTTGACTAAATCAACCAAAGTTTCTAAAGCAAATTATCTTAAAATATTAAGATAGTAAATGCAATTATTAAAAGTAAAAATATTTTTATAATAAAAATTACTATTAATATCTATTGAAACTTAGTTAAGCTATAAATATATATTTAGTACTAAGTGCTCAGGAAAGGCTTAATATTAGATAGAAATGTGTCAGCAGAGAAAATTGTGGATTTTTTTAAATGTTGGAGGTAAAGAATAAAGAAACATTCATATCAAATAGAAGAGATTATGATCTAAGTTATGGATTTCAGGCAGTGATTGATGGAAAGCACACGTGAGAGTCAAAAAGAACAAAGTGTACAAAACAAAGTAATGAGAACCCTTTATTCTTTCTTCCACCATCACATTGGTAAATTCAAATTTACCAGCAGTTCTGAGTTTGTGACAGTTTTATTTCATTATTTACTTTTCCAAAGACTTGTATATATCCTGAAATGTTGTAAGTGCTGAACAAATACAAATTTTGAAATTATAATAAGGATCTGTACACAATGTCAATCATATAACAAAAATTAGAATCTAACCTCATCATATCTGTCCCTCAATATAAACACAAAATGGATAGTGTAAACTACATTCACCATAGCAATATGCCATAACTACAATTACAAGAGAAAACATGGTTGAAAAAAGTTAACAGCTATTTTCATTTTCAGATGGCAAAGGTGAGTATGTCAGCAAACAAAACAAACAATACCAATTTCTAATCCAGAAAGTAATGATTGTTTTCAAACCACAGTGTACAAGATATTAACACACTAGCATATCTGTGGTGAATCCATTAACATGTTAATTTATTCTCTCCCAATTTCAATCATATTTTTTTCTGAGCACTTAATAGATTAATTTAAAATAAATAAATTGGGTAATTTATATTACAGAGGTCACGCTACTGAATATTGAGCCTCATAAACAATTAGCTATAAGTAAATGTTAGTTGGGATACAAAAGTGAAACAATTTACAATTAAAAGTAACAAGTGATATTGTAATTCAAGTAACTCAGGAAAGAACTTAGGTGACAGAACAGAAAAATTAAGTATGATAAAATTGACCTGGTACATAACAGAATTTTGGTAAGTTGTTAATGACTAAATTATTAGATTCAGAATGTCAGGAAGGAGAACACAATTGAAAGAAGAAAAATTGAAGATGATCTGGAAATTGTAGGAAATTCTCTTTTTAAAAATTAAAATGGTGGAGTTTTATGTTTAAATGACATTATAATAAAATTACATCATTTCTCTCATTACTTTCTTTCCTTGAAACCATTCTACATCACCCTCCTGGCTCTTTTTTTAAAATTAACTTTTGTTTTACACACACACGCATGGACACACACACACACACACACACACACACACACTTCTAAATATATGAATACAATATATTCAGTATATAAAATGTTACTTGTATGCATATGTTTTCAGAGCTGATCATTAGGTAGTGGATAATCAATTGAAGTGTTCGTACCCAGTGAAGACTACCTTCCCTGCCTTCAGCATTCTTCAGTTGCCTATAGCTATTTATGTACACTAAACTTTGTCATACTCTTTCCTCTTCTACAACTCCTTCAAGATCTCTACCAACTCAAGTCCACGTTTATTCTTTCTTTCTCAAAATGTTTTCAAACCAATAAAACTCCAAAACTCTGAAACAAAACAGAGAAATTAAAAACATAAAATCAATAAGATCAAACCAAACAAACAGAAAATCCCAAACAAAGCAAAAAGTGCATGTACACACTCAAACACACACATATGCACATAGAATCATTTTTTGTTGGTCAACTTCTGGGTTAAAATTTCTATTTATCTGAGGCCACGGACTCCAAAGAGTGAGAGAATAAATGGAATAAGAACAGAGAAAGAACCAAATCTATGAAAAATAATGCTACTTCAAATACAGATTTTACTTTCAGAGACAAAGTGATTTTGGTAATTCTCATTGTTATTACTCTAAAGACAAAGCTCATTTTCTTTTAATATTATTACTACTACTATTTACCTCTAAATCTACTGTCTTGACCAGGATATTCAGATTATCTCAGATCTTTATCACTGAATTTTTCTATTTCCATAATCTGTTCCCAGGAAAATCCACTTGGATTATTATGAAGTCTAGAATAATATAATTATAGGTGAGGGACAATGACTTGGTTGAAGTTTCTATCATTTAAATCACTTAATTACCAGAGCTCCTCATTAAATAAATTATTCTACTTTCCTTTCAGGTCCCAACACTTGTTTCCCCTGAGACTCCTCCTTTGCTGGCGAGAGGGTAAACTTGTATAACCATGTTTGAAAGCAGTATAGCAGTTCCTCAGAAAACTGGCAATCAATCTACCCAATGATCCAACAATACTGCCACTGGGCATATACCCAAAGGATGCACATTCTTACCATAAGAACATTAGCTCAACTATGTTCATAGCAGCATTATTCTTAGTAGCCAGAATCTGGAACCAACCTAGATGCCCCTCAACTGAAGAATGGTTTAAAAAATTGTGGTACATTTACACAATGGAGTACTGTTTATCAGTTAAAAAATGACATCCTGAAATTTGCAGGCAAACTGAATGGATCTGGAGAGCATCATCCTGAGTGAGGTAACAGACCCGGAAAGATAGACATGGTGTGTACTCACTCATAAGTAGATTTTAAACCTAAAGCAAAGAATAACTAGGCCACAATCCACAAACCCAGAGCAGCTAGATAACAGGAAGAACATAAGAGAGAAAATGAGTTTGGTTATAAAAAGAACAGGTGGGACACCTTTTTATGATTTCTTTGGCTTGTTGCCAAGTGATAGAGAAATCTTTTTTAATCCCTTGCTATTGACATGATGCTTTTTATGAAGTTCTGAGGCCTCTAGTACATTTTCTACTAATAATTTATCAATTTCATCATTATCTATGCTAAAGGACCTGTTATACCTGTATGGGATCAAATGTGTATTATATAGAAGGGATGATTTCTAGTCTTGATTATTTCTTGTAACTCAATAAATAATGAAGTTAATTCTGACTCATCAACAATAAAATCATCTGTTTCAATGTGTAGAACAACTCTTTCTGCATACTGAGAGCCAGTAACTGTGTTAAGAGGTTCAGTAAAGTCCATTGATACCATCACGGTAACATATAATTCTGACTTTAGAACAGAACTATAAGGGCTTTGAGCTACTTTACTTATATATTCTGATTTGTAACCTGTCTTTCCTGACTTGTTTGCATTGGTATAAACTGTAGGAGCTCCAGAAGTTGGTTTATCTCATATAAAACAATAAAGATCCAATTAGAAATTCAATTCTTTTTCTTTGAGGATATTTGTTGTTAATATCTCCCAAAAAATTACTGCAGGCTCTTTGCCAGGGTTCACTTTCTACCCATAATTGGTCAATTTCTTCATTAGTTAAAGGTACAACAATTTCTGCTGGGTCCATTCCTGTCAACTGATGAATTCTTAATTTTCCTTTAAAAATGAGTTCAGAAATCTTTTCCGTATATGTCTTTAACTTCTTACTCAGTTTATGTGGAAAAAATATCCATTACAATATAAAATTTTCCATTTGCCTTAAAATTCCTGTAGGAGAATTCTTAGAGGGCAAGATAACTAAAGTGCAATAAAGGTCTGGATCCAGCTGATACACATGCGCCTCCTGTAATTTCTTTTCCACCAAAGCCAATTTTTTTGTCAGCTTCAGGTGACAATTCTCTTGGACTATTTATGTCCTTGTCAGCATTTAAGGTTTTGAACAAATTATCTAGTTCATCATTTTTAATTCCAATAGTGGGTCATAAATTGGCAATGTCTCCAAGTAGTCTTTGAAAATCATTGTCTTCAATCATCTCTCCTGATTTGCATCTTTTGGAGTCTAATTTTTTGTTGGCCTATTTTGTAAACTAAATAATTAATGAAATCCCTTATTTTTTTTTTCTGGGGAAATCTGTAATCCCTAAGCAGGCAAATTTTTTTCACTTCTTCAAAATTTTTTTTGAAGGTATCGATATTTGAATCATCCAACAAGATGTCGTCTATGTATTGATAAATTATAGATTGTCGGAATTTGTTACGTATTTGTTTTATTGGCTTTTGTACAAAATACTGGCACAGAGTAGGGCTATTCAGCATTCTTTGAGGGAGGACCATCCACTGGTATCTCTTTACAGGCTGAGAATTATTATAAGTGGGCACTGCAAAGGTGAATTTTTCTTTGTTTTGTTCTTGTAAAGGTATTGTAAATAAACAGTCTTTTAAATCAATAACTATAATAGGCCATTCTTTAGGTAACAGAGAAAGCAAAGGAATCCCAGACTGTAGAAAGCCCATTGGCTGGATCACCTTGTTTATTGCCCTTAGGTCTTTTATTATTCTCCACTTTCCAGATTTCTTTTTAATAACAAATACAGGAGAATTCCAAGGGCTGGTTGATTCTTTTATATGCTGAGAATTTATCTGCTTCTGTACCAGCTGCCTTAAGGCCTGTAATTTTTCTTTTGTTAGAGGCCATTGATGAACCCATATAGGCTTCTCTGTTAGCCATTTTAGTGTTAGTGCTGTGGATGTTTTTGAAAGATCAGCAGCTGTTTTGACTTGTTTCTCTATAACTTGAATGGTCTGTGACTATTTCTCATAATACCTTCTCATGTTTTTTTCTAGAACCATGTGCTACTTTATGGCTTATTTCTGTGTTTGGAGGAATACTAATCTGTGTATTCTACTGTGGTAGTAAATCTCTTCCCCATAAATTTATAGCAATGCCAACCATATATGGCTTCAATATTCCACTCTGTCCTTCTGGTACTATACACTCAAGCCACCTTGCACTCTGTTTTACCTGGGATATTGACACAATTACCCAAAACTGAAAAATTACCCCCTCCTGAAGGGGCCAAAATTGAAGCCATACTTCTGGTGAAATTATTGATACATCTGCCCCTGTGCCCAATAAGCCTTCAATAATAACATCATTTACTTATACTTTCAGTTTTGGCCTTTGTTCATTGATAGAAGCTGGCCAATATATTCACTTCATAATTTTTCCTGATTTTTTTCTTTTTCTGTAGATTTCCTATCATTTCACATTGTATGTCTTTTAAAAATAGGTTTTAATTTTTTAAATTGTTCTGGGAAGGTGTTTT
The DNA here is from genome assembly GCA_033318265.1 of Phyllotis vaccarum. NCBI lineage: Eukaryota > Metazoa > Chordata > Mammalia > Rodentia > Cricetidae > Phyllotis > Phyllotis vaccarum. Next base: position 109,469,866 of record JARWLC010000012.1, read on the forward strand.
CTCCACAATGGTAGGGTAGGGTTTGATTAGATTTGATGTAGGGGCTTTTGAAAGCCACCTTGGGGCATTTCCCAAGGGCAGAAACATACCTGACATGGGGGCTCTTGAAAGCCCCCTTGGCACATTTCCCAAAAGCAGAAAGTTACTTTGTGTGTCCCTTGTTGATCTGCATTCATTAGTCCAATGTCTTCTTTTTCCACATCTTTTGTATACTCCAGAAGGAAGGGGTGTTCTCTTGGGATTATTCTTATCAAAAGCACCATTTTTCAGAATTCCTTGTTTACAATCTCTTTTTATGTGACCTTGCCTTCCACAATTGTAATATTTAATATTTAGGCTTTTCTTATATCTCTTGAAATAAGCTCTCCTACCCAGTTATCATCACTGTCAAAAGACGCTAGATTAATTATCTCACACATCCAATCCTCCAAAGGTGCTGACCTTGCTTTTCAAGGTCTAAGTATTTTTCTATATTATACATTAGCATTCTTAAAAGCCAGTGATTCAATTATTATTTGCCTGGCTTCTGAGTCTGGTACCATTCTGTTTACCGATGCAGTTAATCTGTGCAAAAAGTCTGTAAAAGTTTCTTTTGGGCTTTGAATTACTTTTGTGAATGATTCAGCTTACTTTCCTATTTCTTTAATCTGGTCCCAGGCATTTAAAGCTGCCATGTAGCATAAATCCAGAATATGTTCATTGTATAAAAGCTGCCTTTCAATATCAGTGTAATCTCCCTCCCCAAGAAGTTCGTCTTGGGAGACTTCCATGCCTCTGTCCCTGCTTCTTTGTTCTATTGTTTTAGCCTCCTCCCTCCAACATGATTTCCACTGTATAAGTGGCCCTGCCTTTATCACAGATGTAACCATATCTAATCAATCTTTAGGGGTGACCTGGTTACAGCATGATCAGGACTTCAACATTTGTTTTACAAATGGTGAATGCACCCCATATGTTACAATTGCTTATTTTACTCTCCATAATTCTTAAATTTTTACTGGAGCCCAGCTAGCTTATGTATCATCTTTATCATTCTTCATTTTTTTAAAGGTTACTGGGTATATTATTGTTGCCTGTTTTTGTCTAATTTTAGATGATCTTGCTGAAATTGGTTCTTCATATTCCTTTGTTTGAATTTGAACATCTTTGTGTTCTTTCTTGGCAGGCTTTTTAAAAGACCTTTTTTTTTGATTTATATTAATTGCCTTTTTAAGTGATAACATAGAAATTAAACAAAAATATTCATAGTAAGCAGTATGATAAACATTATGATATTTCCATCTATCTTATTTATGTTTTCCTCCACTGGTTTTAATACTAAATTGTCTAGTGAAAGATTACAGTATGACCAAGCACTCTCCATTGATTTAAACAAATTCCCTCTTTTTTTTAAAAAAATTGATGTACTCACAGATTGCTGTCTGTTGATGATTCAATTGATTGTGGAGTGGGGCAGCTACCTAGTGTGATAGCAACCCAAAGAGGAGTCCAAAAAGAAAAAAAAACCCACCAGGAGAAAGAGGCCACTGTCTGAAAGACATACCCAGATGAGAGTGAAACAGGAACACATGTGGCCAGTCTGCCTAATGTTGGAGGCTAACTCAGAACAGAAAGCCAAGCCCACCAGTAATTACTCCTCTGGCCATGTGTTGTTCTGGCTGGCAAGTGCGGTCTTTTGGGTAGGGAGGAGAGGAATTCATGCCCCAAAGTTGCCCACCAATTGTTGCATGAATAAATGAAACTCAGGGATAGATCTCTGAGAAAGTCAGAGATATTAGAGAGAGTAAACACCACAGTCAGATCTTACCCAGCTGTCTACCAGCTTCCTCAGCCTGGCTTCTCTTGGCCTCTTCTTCTCTGTCTTTTTTCCACCTGCCTTAAATACTCTCTTCTCTCAGTTAAGGTGTGGCCCCACCACCGCCTGCCTGCCTGGGAGCCTGGAACTCCTTCTGTAAAGTAAGAAGACCTTGAACTCAGTTTGGGTTAAGGGTGCAGGTCACCACTCCCAGGATATTTCCTGTGCTGGGATTAATGGTGTGAGTTACCACTGTCTGTGAATAGATCCCTCTGATATCTCTGAAAGTTTTTATTATATTACAAAATATCCCCACAATAGGGAGCTTACTGACTCTGAAATAACCACTGAGGAACCTTTATGGAACTAGGCCCTTCTGTATATAGGTGACAGTTGAATGGCTTGGGCAGCTTGTGGAGCCTCTTGTAGTAGGACTAGAGTTTATTCCTGGTGTATAAATAAATTGGCTTCTCAGAGCTCATGCCCTACAGAGGAACACCTTGCTCAGCCTTGATACTGGGGTACAGGACTCAGACCTACCTCAACTGGATATGTCTGACCAAACTGATTTATCTTAGGATTTCTTGCCCTCCCTGGGGAATTGATGGGTGTATGGGATGGGGGAGACTAAGGGAAGATGGCGAGGATTGGAGGGATGGAGAGCAGTGGTGAGAAAAAAGTTTTTAAATAAAGAAAATTACAAAAATATTACTGGATGCCCAGTTGGATCATGTGGATACAGACCTTAATTGCATTTTGAACATTTTACCCTCAAAGCATTTTCCTACAGGAATTTTAATGAAAAATGAAAATATTATATTGGAATGGATATTTCTACCACATAAACTGAGTTAAAAATGAAAGACATATGTGGAAAAGATTTCTGATTTGATTTTTAAAAGAAAATGAAGACTTCATCAATTGACAGGAGTGGATCTAGTAGAAATCATTTTTATCTTTAAATAATGAAGAAATTGACCAATTATGAACAAAAAAGAACTTTGGCAAATAGTTTTCAGTAAGTTTTTTTGGCAATAGATATTCTCAAAGCAAAAGAGTTTAATCTATAAAAGGAACTAACTGGATTCTTTTTTTTGTGTTATATGGGATAACCAATTTCTGGAGCCCCTACATTTTATACTGATGCAAACAAATCAGGAAAGAAAAGATACAAATTAGAAAATGTAAATAAAGTGACTCAAAGCCCTTACAATTCTGTTCAAAAGTCAGAATTATATGCTATCATGACGGTAATAATGGATTTTTCAGAACCTCAACATTGTCACTGAATCTCAATATGCAGAGTTTTTTACACATTGAACTGCTGACTTTATTCCTCATGAGTTACAAAAAACAATCAGGAATAGGAATTGTTCTTCTATATAACATACATCCAATTCCATATGGGTCTTCTTCTAGCACAAGTTAATGATGAAATTGATAAATTATTAATAGTAAGTGATGTGGGAATGCCTTTCTGTATGCTGTGAATCTCAATTTTAAATAAAGGAGCTGTTTTGGGCCATGACAGGAACCCTAGAAGAAGTAGGAGGAGAAATCAAAACATAGTTAGGAAAGGAAGGGCAGAGTCAGGCAGACTGAGCTAAAGCCCAAAAGAGCAACATGTAAGGAGCACAGGTGAGCCATGGGCCATGTGGCAGACAGATTAATAGAAATGGGTTGATTTAAGATATAAGAGCTAGCTAGCAATGTGCCTGAGCCATAGACCAAACAGCATAAAGTTAATATAAGTGTCTGAGTCATTTCTGGGGACGTGAGCGGTGGGCGGCAGGTGGTTAAGGGGTTTGGCGCAGTAGGGTCTGGGCCTCTGGCCGCCTGGGACCAAGAAACTCCACTACAACAAGTAAGTGTGCTAGGGGCCCCAGAGTTTCATAAAATACATCACATAAATAGCAAAGGTTTAAAAAAGACTTTTTAAAAATCACTTTTCAACAAGTTAGAGAAATTGTAAAAATATGTCCCACCTGTTCTTTCTATAGCCAAACTCCATACCAGTAGGAAGTAATCCTAAAGCTACACATAGAAATAAAATTTAGCATACAGGTGTGTTTTATTTTACAAAATTTTGAAAATTAAAATATGTACATCATACAATAAATATATTTCAGGGTTTCAATGGGCAACTGCTTTGATTTAAGAAAAAGTTGATTATATTATCACACATTTGCTAGAAGTTATGGCCATCATGGGAATACCTGTACAAATTAAGACTAATAACACTCCAGCATATGTTGCTAGTAAAATTAAAGGTTTTTTTTTGCTTATTATAACATAAAGCATATTGCAGGTATACCACATAGTTCTACAGGGCAAGCAGTCATAGAGAGATCAAGTTGAACTCTAAAGTATATGTTAAATAAACAGAAAGGAATAATAAAGACCCCTAGAGATAGACTACATAATGTTTTATTAACTTTGAATTTTCTCAATGCTAATGAGAAAGGAACAACAGCTGCTGAAAGGCATCGGACTATAGAAAAAAACAGCTGAACTAAATCAGCCTGTCAACTTCAAAGGCCTACTGACACCTCAGAATGGAAGCCAGAATATGTGCTACATTGGGGAAGGATTTCACTCTATGGATACCATCAAAAATTAATAAAGACTCAATTGAAACTAGAGAAACTTCTTGATAAAAAGAAATGATGGCTCATCCACTCATGTAACAATCCTTCAAGTTGTAAGAAAAACTCACTAAACAAGGGCTGGAGCAGGGGTTTGCTTTTGTCTTTATATAAAACTAGAAGTACTCATCTTCATCAAGTCAGAAGACCATGGACATGTAGATACCTAAAGCAGAAGAGAAGGCCATCCAGAAAAAAATTTACAAACAAAGCAGTATTGAACCTCTTGGTACCAATATGTTTTACAGGATAAAATATCACTGTTTAACATATATATTTCTTTGTTTATAAGAAAAGTTGAAGTCCAAGTTCAATCATAAATTAAAAATGGCTTTGGAGTTGAAATGGCTTTTATCTAAGCTCAAGCACGCTTGTTAAAGGAAAATGTAAAATCTCTGTATCATAGCAGAAGAGCTGCTATCTTGTATGGGATAGAACAACAATCAAAATTAGGGGACTATTCCATTACACTAATCTTATTAAATATAAACTTTATACCTGTACAAATTAAGACTGACAATGGTCCAGCATATGTCTCTATATAATATATATTAAGTATATTATGTATATCTTAAAATTTTGTCATATTAATGATCATATTGAGTACTAATTAATTCTAGAAAAAGGCTTTATCTAGCTCCTGTACATTATGGGTTTGAGTCTCATCAGTTTTCTTCAGTGAAATATGACAATGCCTAATTATGACCTTTGAAATATCCAAATGGATGATTTCAGTCAGTGACCATGACAATGCCATTAGAATGACAAACACCAACCAAAGATTAGATTTGGACAAAAATCTGCTCAGGACCATTTTGAGGTGGCTAGCTGAGATGAACAAGCTTCACAGACTACTCTAGGCAGGACTTGAGACAAACTCTGCACTTTCCTGTTATGCAGAGACTAGACAACAAGATATACCTACTTACTTCAGGACTTGACAATTAGCAATTTTTTTTTTCAGAATCCCTGAAAGATGCCATCTCCCTGAGAAAGCAGGAAGCAAATTTAAGAACATGACATCCACATTCTCAAGAGGTGTGTGTGTGGGGTAGTTTTTGGTTTTTCAGTGGGTTATGAATGTCATTGTTTAGGGTAATTGGTTACAAATTGTTGCTGGTTATGGTTCAGAAAAGAGCATAAAAAGGGAGATTAGAATCAGGAGTTTTATTTGAAAAAAAGAATAAAGGGGATACAGATATGATAGGATATAAGGGTAGATTTTTGAATCTATTCTTATAAAGCAATTATAATATTTTACATTGGATTAGATTTTTTTTGTATATTGTATGCAAATTGTGTATGTTGATACAAAGTTGAGATTAATTTTGTTACTATCCATATATTTCTATGCTTGTTCAAGGTACTTTATCTATACAGTTATCTAAATATGTAATACAAATTGCTAGTCAGTCCTTGAAAGTTATTATTACCAATTAATTAGGATATAAATAAATGCAAGTTAATAGTTAGACATTACAATCAAACTTATAATCAGATATGTTTTCAAGGTCAATAAGAGATATATTTTTTATGGACAAGTCTTCAAACACTTCAGAGATCTACAGAATATGATATTTAAGATATTTTAATACATAGATTCTTATTATTTTTTAATGACAGTGAGATGTCTTGGGTCTCTGAGAAAGTTGAAGATAAGATATTTATAGTTTTCTTGTGACAGTTTTAGAAGAGAAACTCACTTAAAGGTTAAAATGTATACGCTTGAGAGACATCAAAAATTAGTTTTCAGTTAGCAATACAAGTTGGATAAAAAATGAATTAGGTACAATCCTTTGGACTCACAAAAAATAGGATAAATAATGTAATATTCTTTTATATTTGTCAATTGTTAACAGACTGGACATTATTCATAATTATAGTTTGTATATATTGCATATAATTCTTGTATCTATTGTATATAGAATTTCCTAAAGTTAATTATAGCTTTTTAAATTTTTGACCCCAAAGAGAATATGTGGAGATATATTATATTTTTAATAAAATCATCCTGTAATATCAGAGAACAAAATAACCCACAGTCAAGCATGCATATCATAGAGTGGTGACCCACACCTTTAAGCACATCACTCAGGAGACTGGGATCTTTCTGAATTTATGAGTTCAAGGCCTAACAGCTAAGCAGTAGTAGCTCACACCTTTAATCCTAACTTTTGGATTATGATGCAGAGTTGAATCAGGAAGTAAAATTGCTGGCCAGGGAAGTTATTTAAGGCAGGAGAAGGAAGAAATTCACTGGTTCTGTAGAAAGGAGCAGTTGGCCTCTGGACCCTTGAAGACAACACTTACCTTGTTTGACATGAGCAATTGGCTGTGTGAGAATTGACTGTGGTCTGTTTCCTTTTTCTTCACCAATATCTGGCTCTGAGTTTCCACTATATGCTAACTAGAGTTTGTATAATATTTCTCAACATACTTGTAAGTAAAAAGATTCATATACATAAGAATATTTAATTATGAGATATAGTAAGCAATATTTCCTAAATTAAAAAATTTCATTCAAGTATACATGATTTGAGGAGTATGTTTTCATTATACATCATATATCTGCTTTCTCCATATTCCATCCTTTTAGTATTCATTGTTCCCCAGAGACATTTGTTTGTACATAATGTCATACAAATATACATAAATCTATTTATCTGTATAAAATCTAGGAACTATAAATGAGATAAAATAATTATTTTTGTTTCTGAAACTGGCATAATTTACTTAATATTATTATCTCTAGATGGATAAACTTTATGATACAGTTTTTTAAATCATGGTTGAATAACATTCTCTTGTCTAAAAATATTCCCATCATTTCTTTGCTCATTTATCTATTTTTTGGCAAAGTAGGTACCTCTAAAACCTAAATATTATGAATAAAGTTGCAAGAATATTAACTGGAAATTATTTCTATGATATGTTGAGTTGAGAGGGTTTTGTATATATTCCTAAGAGCTGGGTCATAGGGAAGACCAATTTTTAATTATTTTGAAGAAGTTCCATATGACTTAGATAGTTACTGGTGTAGTTTATATTCCCTTTGGTGATGTATAAATATACTCCTTTGTTACAATGTGGTTTTTTTGGTCCCGGGCGGCCAGAGGCCCAGACCCACAGACCTGCAGCCCCAGACCCCTTAGCCGCCTGCAGCTGATCAGGCCCCCAGAAATGACTCAGACACTTATTATTAACTTCATTCTGTTTGGCCTATGGCTCAGGCACATTGCTAGCTTGCTCTTACATCTTAAATCAACCCATTTCTATTAATCTTTTCTGCCACATGGCCCATGGCTCACCTGTGTTCCTTACATGTTGCTCCTTTGGGCTTCAGGCCTTGTCTTGTCTCTCCTTACATGTTAATCCTTTGGGCTTCTGGCTCCTTCTCTCTCTGACTCTGCCCTGCTCCTTCTACCTATTCTGATTCCTCCTCCTACTTTTTCTATGGTGCCTGTCATGGGCCAAAACAGCTCCTTTATTTAAAGATTGCTATTCACAGCATACAGAAAGGCATTCCCACATCACTTCCCCCTTTCTGTCTAATACAAAAGGAAGGCTTCAATTTTAACAAAGCAAAATTACATATAACAAAACAGCTATTAAGCAAGAATTACAGTTACAACATATAGCCCATTTGTAGAAAATACTCTTATCAACCTTATCCTTATGAATCTAAAGTTTCATATATATCTTCAATATACCTTTCAAATGGCTAAGAAAAACTGTACCTATAACTATCTAATCTTTAACTACATCAAAGACCACAGAAGGATATATTTACTCAAGGAAACCGAAAGTACAAGCAACTTCCAAAATCTAGAAAGGACAGAGATGACACTTATCTGCCTGGACAGTCATCCAAAGTTCCTACAGGCACAGAGTCTTTTCATTTCAGTGAAGCAGGAACTCTGCTCTGCCCATTCTGGTATAGATTATCAGTCACTTCTCGAGTCCAGAAGAGTGTCTGACAGTTTTCTCTTCAAAGCAGGAACCTGAATGACCAGCTTGTCTTGTTCTGCCAAAGTTCAGAGGTCACCTTCATATGGAACCTGCATGTCCAGTTTTAACAGCATACTGTCAAGCAATCAATATAACAGGTTCATATGCAGTGGCTAACCAATGCCACAAAGAAACTAATCTCGATATGGAGTTTCTTCGATGCCCATTTTTTTCTTGAAGTATATTGGTGTTGCCAGGAGTTGTATCTGTCTTACTGTCTAGAAAAGTCTAAGTTCTTAAAATGTCATATTTTGTAGGTCTTAGAAGTGTTTGAAGATTACCTATCTAATTGAATTATATTTGTATACCTAAAAATCTAACTAACATGCATTTCTTAATTATACATTACAAATTTAAATCAGTTACATAAACATATCTTAAACAAGAGTAGAAGAATACATACAGCATAAGAGAATTGACCTTAAATTTGTATCAATAAACCAAAATCCGTACCACTGTACAACATTTTGAGCTTAACAGCTGATTTCCTGATCTAAGTAATTTCAGTAATCTAACTTTTAAAAAATAATTTATATACCATATCCCCCCTTTCTTCCTAGAAAGAGATTAACTATGACTATTAACAATTTATAATAAAAATAAACATTTAGAAACAATATTTGGGGAATTTGGGCATAGTTTTCCATTACTACTTCCTGCTGATTATGGGGCATTGAAAATCTCATGGGTTCTTGAGTCCTGAAGCTGATATGGCCATCTCTTCTCTTCAAAGATTTTTTTCAGGGGGTCTTGGTTGATGAAACCATATTTGCCTGGAAACAATCCACAGGTTCTCATCTTCTGTGGAAACAAAAGCAGAACTCTTACAAAGCAATAAATCCTTAGACACAAATATAAAAATCAAGACACCTTTAAAATATATATTCTTGTTTAACTTAGTAGCCTTTGCATTTGCAATCCATTGTCTTTCTGCAGTTAGCTCATTAATAGTTAAAAAATTAAAAGAAAACACAATAATGACCAAAATCCAGATTTTGTGTCTATTTTCCATCTTTACGTGGCTTATTATATTTTTATTACTCTATTTCTATTTTTAAAGACTTTTTCTATCCTCTTTCTTTTCTCTCTGAAGCCTATGTACTTTTACACACATTGTAACCTGTTTGCAGGTTTTTATTTTCATCTGAATCTATTTTATTGTGAATCCTTAATCATCTTCTAACCATAAGAGCTTTTAAAATACTCACACTCTCTTAAAGAACCACATAGATTTTACAAAACTGAATCAGTAATTTCTCTTAAAGGGACCCTGCATCTGTTTGTGGCCAGCAGACAGAGCAGACCCAGGAAAATGCTGCTACTAAGTATCCGTCTTTGCTTCCTTTTTATTCAAAACAAACAGAAACCTTAAACCAATAACATGCTACTGAGTCTTTTGTGAGATTTCAGGAACCAGTCTGGTTGCAGCTTACACTGCCTGGGGCCAGTCCGCCAGCACCATTTTGAATGTGACCTGGACACCACACTTTCTTTGTACAATGACCGGCTTCATACACACAATTTGGAAGCTTCTTTGGCTCAGTCTCTGTGCTAAAAACCTTTTCAAAACTTTCTCAGGCTTTAAGTGGATATTTGCTGTACACGGGGACGCCATCTGTTACAATGTTTTTTCTTTGGTCCTGGGTGACCAGAGGCCCAGACCCACATACCTGCAGCCCCAGACCTCTTAGCCACCCTTTGCTGATCAGGCCCCCAGAAATGACTCAAATACTTATCATTAACTTCATGCTGTTTGGCCTATGGCTCAGGCACATTGCTACCTTTTTTTTTTTTACATCTTAAATCAATCCATTTCTATTAATCTTTCCTGCCACATGGCCCGTAGCTCACCTGTGTTCCTTACATGTTGCTCCTTTGGGCTTCAGGCCTGGTTTGTCTCTCCTTACATGTTGATCCTTTGGGCTTCTGGCTCCTTCTCTCTCCGACTCCACCCTGCTCCTCCTACCTATTCTGATTCCTCCTACTTTTTCTACGGTGCCTCTCATGGGCCAAAACAGCTCCTTTAAAGATTGCTATTCACAGCATACAGAAAGGCATTCCCACATCATATCTCTGCTATAATTTACTGTTATTTGTTGCCATTGTGATTGGGATGATATGGAATACCAGTTTACTTTTTATCTGAATTTTTCTTATCTATAATGAATTTGAACATTATTTTTAATTTATTAGTATTTTAAAACCTCAATATGTTTCCTATATAGTAAGTTAAATGTATATTTTCAAATAAAGAATACTTGGACTTTGAAAAGGGGGTATAAGTTGTGAAAATACAAAAGAAACTTAACTGTTTCACTTTAATGCCAGGATTTTTATTTAAAAAATTATGGATATTTCTGGATATATTGATATATTTATATTTAAGAGAAGATAAGATATAGATATTCTTATTTAATTAAGTTAAAGACAAACAGAAGAATTATACATGAAGAAATTATTAGTGGAGTGGGATGTAAGTCATAACATCAAGAGGTTGTACTTTTAGGTGTAGATAGTTGAGCTAACAAATTAATCTTCAGAAATAATGGAAGGGGTTGTGCAATTATGTTCTTATTTTCTGCAACCTACAGAGGGCACTTTTAATGTCTTTGTTCCTAAGGCTGTAGATGAAAGGATTCAGCATAGGTGTGACCACTGTGTACATCAGTGAAGCCACTGCACAGCTTTCAGGAGAATTTGATACAGTTGAACCAACATATACTCCAATGGCTGTTCCATAAAATAAGCAAACAACTGAAAGGTGAGACACACAGGTGGAGAAGGCTTTATATTTTCCATGTGTTGATGGAACTCTCTGGATAGAAGAGATAATTTTATAGTAAGAAAAAAGAATCCCTGTGGTTGAAAATAAACCAAAAAAGACACCAATAAAATGTGTGACTATGTTTTTGGTGAACATATCAGAACAGTCAAGATTTAGAAGTTGTGAAGGGTCACAAAAAAAGTTAGAGATCTGAATATCCTTGAAGTTTGTAAATTGCAGCACAATCAAATTGTGCACTTGAGAGTCCAAAAGACTGACCAAAAGAGATACCAAAACTAAGAAGGCACAGAGGTGAGGATTCATAATGGTTATATAATGTAGGGGGTAACAGATGGCCACAAACCTATCATAGGCCATTGCAGTCAGAAGCATACTATCCATACACCCAAAAATTATAAACATAGACATTTGTGTTAGGCATCCCACATATGAGATGACTCTGCTTTGAGTTTGAATATCCCAAATCATCTTTGGGACTGTGGTGGAGATGAAACAGATGTCAGACCAGGAAAGGTTGGAGAGAAAGAAATACATGGGGGTTTGGAGCTGGGAGTCAGAGGTGACAGCCAGGATGATGAATAGGTTCCCAAGCACTGTAACTGTATACATGGATAAGAACAATCCAAAGAGGATGAGCTGCAGTTCTGGATCCTCTGAGAGGCTCATGAGATGAAATTGTGAGACAACTTGTAGATTTTGTGCTTCTGAATTATTTGAGCACCTTTGCATAAAAAATTAAATAGAAAATACATGAAATAAGGTATAATCACATAATCTCAAAAATAAAATATTTTAAAGAGTGAAAATTTATATATTTTAAGTCAAACTTATTACAGGTAAAATATTCTAACTTGAGGTTCATTGCTTACAGCATCATGACAAGCCTAATAATATACACTTTTCTGTATGAGTTTACAAGATACACATATCTTTTCATACAAATCTATACTTGAGGAAGTACACTCAACAGGGTTTGAAACCAAGGAAATTAAAAATTATAAGCTTAGAATCATGGTAAAATACAGCAATTCTTTTTGATGACACAGAGAAGAAAATAATAACCTTCCATTTAGAAAAATCATTCCTATTACAGTAAAAATAACAGATTAATTCATATTTTTCTTAAAACACAGCCATAATTTTTGTGAATTAGATTCTTTGTGAAGATACCAATTACTTAGACTGTATTACTTTGTGCATAACTTAACATGGTCCTTTAAGAGAGACAAAGTAATTGTTATAAGGGAATATTTAAAAATCTTTTACTACAGTAAGTAGGAAAACCTAAAAGAAATTAATTTCTAGATTCTTCAAACCTCCAAAATTAAGCCCATAATTCAATATACTAAGCATATACCCATAGTAAATGAGAAAGTTAGAAGAGTAATAAAATTATTTTCAATTAAAAATGTCAGGGCCAGATGGATTTACAGCTGAATTTTATCTGTCTTTTGCAGGAGATAAAGAACCTTCATAATTTTTTTTTTAAATCAGGGAAAGGAGAAACATTTTTAACTTCTCCTATGAATTCAGCATCATTATAAAAACTAAAATAAGGTAAAGACACACCAAAAATGAGAACTATAGGCCAACATCATTGATGTAACCAGATTAAAAAATGCTCAATAAAATTCTTAAAATCAAAATACAAACACATATCAAAAGATATTATTCACTATGATCTACTTGTCTTTACCCAGAAGATGCAAGAATTTTCAACATATGTGTATAATAAAACACAAAATGAACTTAAAAACAAAAGTTACACAATGATCTCAAAATAAACAGAAAATGTGACAAAATCCAACATTCCTACATAGTAAAAGTCCTAGACAATGTAGGTCTATATGGACTATATGCTGAAATAATAAAATACTGTATATGAGAAACACAAAGTTAACATCATCCTAAATGTATAAAAACATGAAACAATGTGAAAGAATATAACAGACTCCCATAAGTCAATAGTGATTCTATATATCACCAATAAGCATACAAAGAATATGCAGCCTCCCATTTACAACAGCCTCTAAGAAAATACAGTATGTAGAGCAAAGCTTAACCAAGAAAGTGAACAGCCTTTAAAATGGAAAATTTAAACCTCGGAAGATGAAAAAAAAGTACAAAATAGAAATATATCAATGTTCTTGAATTAGTAAAATTAATGTTGTTGAAATGGCCATAAGACAGAAGCTATTTATAGATCCAATTAAATCCCAATCAATATTCCCATCTTATCCTTTGCAGAAATAGAAAAAAAACTATCCTAAGTTTCATTTTGTACCATAAAAATCTCCTAATAGCTAACACAATCCTGAGGGGAAAATGCTGAAGTGATTACCATTACAGATATACTACAGATCTATAGTCACAGTAAAAACAATATAGTACTGGTATTAAAAACAGATACATAGAGCAATAGAATAAAATCAAAGACAAAATATGAGCACATGGAACTGCAGCCATGTTTGACAATGTTTGACAATTTGACAAATGCCCTCAGATTATATACTGGAGACAACAATTTCAACAAATGGTGCTATGAAAACTGGATGTCTACATGCAGAAGAATGAAATTGGACCTGTATCTATCACCTTCCACAACAGCAAACTCCAAGAAGATGTGAGATCTAAATGTAAAAATTAAAATTGTAAAATTAAAACCTACAATTAATGAAAGAGAAGACAAGAATTTGAAAAAGGAGGGGTATATGTAAGTGTTTGGAAGGAAGTGAAGTAAAGAGGAAATTATGTAATTATCTTAAATCTTAAAATATAAAGGACATAAAAGTTTTCCCTTTGATCTTAACATATTTGGTCTGTTAATTCTGATACATTATTATATTAAATTTTCTGGTCATAATAACTCTCCTTACTTACAGCTAAGAATTTGAGTTTCTGTTGTAGCCCTATGCTTAACTCCCAGTAGCTCTAAAACATATATATGTCACTGATATTTTCTGTTGTTATATGGACTACAATTCTCTTATTTTAGTTAAGTAAACTTTGGGTCATTTTTTCTCACTATGATTTAATTGGGAAAATGCAAATGAGAAAAGTTCAGGAAGTAATGTAAACATTTCTGTACACTTTCTCATTTTTAATTATTATATTTATTCATTTCATGCATGAGCATTTTGCTTGCTTGTATGTATATGAGTGCTGGGAATCAAAATAGAGTCCTCTGTATAATACAACTACCCTTAAGTGCTGAGCCATTTTTCTATCTCCTTTCCTCACTTTTAAAGTGGGCATAATAAATCAGTTGCCTAAATTTTTTCAACTTTCTAATTTTTTTCTTTTCCAATGTTTCCCAGATCCCCTTCCTAGCCACCCTACTTTATATTTATTTTCTTTGGAAAACATAAGCAAGCAAACAAAAAAAGCATTAAAAGAAGGATAAAATCTAAAACTAAATGAAATCAAAACAAAAATATGAAGTCATTTTTGTGTTGACCAATTATTCTTGAAAACATAAATGTGGTTGATATACTCTGTTACACCACCGAAGAAAACAATTTTCCTCTCCCAGAAGCTATCACTTACAAATGGTTTCTTGATCAGGAGTGAGAATTTGTGCCCACTTCTCTGTGCTGAGAGTTTGTCTAGCTTGAACATGGTCAAGATCTTGTACATGCTGAACATAGAGAAAAATAAAATTTTGATGTTTCAGAGATAATGTTTATAACTATAATTTATCCGTGTATTGATTTGTGAATACTTTGAAATGTATAGATGATTGTGAATTCCTTAAAATTTATTGAATTTTAGAATGAGTATTTGATGTTCGTGATGTTTCTTTTTTAACTCCAGAAGTGCAAACTTGAATTAGGATAATTTCTGACATTTAGAAAATACCCATTAATATTACCATTTTACTGATATTCATAGCATTCACTGCCCCCAAATACATGACAATTTAGTAATTTCTGTTTCAGAAGTACTTTTTTTTTATAGATTCATAATTATCCATATAAAATTTGAGTTTGTAGTCATTTATGAGCTGATCCAATACCTTACCTTACAATGAAAAATACCTTTGAAATTTGGGGTTATGACTTCTTGTTAGTAGCTTCAAATGAGATATGTTTCTTTATCTGTATACCATAATAGTTTATCTTTAAACAAAAAAACTCTCCATAGTAAGTACGTGAAAATTTTTGTTTCCATCCTCCTGCCAGTACTGAAGTTATAAGGACACACTGCCATTTTTGCCATTTTACATTAATGTTGGGAATTCAAACTTAGGTTCTTAAACTGAACTCTTACTAAGAAAGTCCCCTTAGTCTCTGTTCAAAATTCTTGGGTCTCTTTTTTGGGGCATTTTTTTGGGGTCTTCTTGGTCTTTGCCTCTATGTTATGGTTCCTCATCTTCTGTTTTAGGGGTCGTGTTTTTGTGTGCTTCTTGTATTCTTTCTATTCTGTTTTTTCCTATTTGTTTACATTCTAAAGAGAGAGAAGAGACATGCATTTGAGTGGTTAGAGGATATTAGTGAATCTGAGAAGTTATGTGGGAGGAAAACTATTATTAGAATATATTGTATGAAAATAAAATTTCAATGAAAAGTTCTTGAGTCTCTTAATATAATGTAATGAATGATAGTTGTTTGATTTCCAAATTGGGGCATGCTTCAGTTTTCCTAGTAATTAATTTAGTACCTCCCCAAATCTCAATAATTGTCATGTATTATAGTATCCCTAAAATCCATTTATTAATAATTCTTCCCTGACAAGTCACTAAGAAATTCCATCTTGCATAAGTAATCATAATCCTTCATTGCTTCAGAAGAACGGATAGCAATGAGGGATAGGAATCAGGATATAAGAGGTTTATTCCCATGCCATTGACTTTGTACTACATGAGAGTCAAAGTATAATATATATGAATCTGTCTGCCTCTGTGTGTTTGTTCTAGAGAATATTTTCCATATGCACAATATTCATGACCTCTATAGATAGAAAAATCCCACCAGTGTGTTCCTCACTTTTAGAGTTCTATCAATGAAAATATTAATTTAAAAAATTCATTGCATACATTCACTGTATAGGGTTTTGTGCTACCCAACACATTTTGTATGAGAATATACTGTATATTTAACACATTCCCCCATTTACCCTTAAATGCTAACCCATTAGTCTTTTTTCTTTATACACTTTCACTTATGATTTTGTATCATATGTATGTCCTTGATTTTAAATGTCTATATAAAATACAAATGCCACAAATTCAAGTAATTACAAATGTTTATAATAATATGTTTTTCTGAGACTGACTTAATTTTCTTAATACAATCCCTGGTCATTTCATTTTGTTTCAAATAACATAATTTATGTTATGGCTGAAAAATTTATTATACACACATATATATGTATATATAATATTTTCTTTATCCATTTTTCTGTTGGATACTTCAACTGATTTAATAACTTACCTGCTGTAAGTATGCTGTAATTGAAACCGATATGTATCTCTGAGGTGTACTGACTTAGAGTACTTTGGGTAAATATCTGTGAATGGTATAGTTGAATCATCTAGTGTTAGTTATTTGAAGAACTTTTTGTCTTATTTTCATGTTTTGCTGAATTATTGTGCCCCCACCAGTAGTAAATAATAGTTTTGATTAATGAAGCTTTTAAAGTTGTTAATTATCAGACTGATAATATTCTAAAATGTGCCTTAAACCAAATTACAAAATTCACATATCCTTTCTTTTTCTGCCTTGTAAAATTCTTATGTTTGTCAAAATTTGTACCATGAAGTTTGAGTAAATAAGTGTTATGTCTTAAAAATATATTTCTTCTGTTCTGGGGGCATTCTTAAGAAGACAAAAGTATAAAAACTTGCCTAGTGTTTTGACATCACATTGGTTATAACCAATGTTTCTGAGCCAAGACAGAGTTTATTTAATATTGACAAATATATTTAAAATATCTTTTGTGATAACCATAGTATAGGCCTTGGGGAATTGGAAAAATAGATATAATTATTATCTTCAATTTATTACAGAATGTTCATATAAAAGGGCAAAATGAAAGAGTCCATTGAATTTATAGAAAATCTTCTGTAAGTTACAGAATATTTTATTTGATTAAAAGAATTTGGCCTCTGGGACACAGCCCTTGGAACCCACCACAATCATCTATTTTTTAATCCAGGACAGCAGGCAAAAACCCCTGCAGTCCAGAAAACCCAGTAAAATCCAATTTTCTGGACACTCTCAACTACAATCCTACCCCAACTTCTAAACCACCCCATTGCCTGGGGACCTCAGTGGTAGTCTGAGACTCACAGTCCCACAGCAATTATTGGATCAAGAGTGGTTCCCTGTGACCCACACTGCATAGTACCAATTGGATCTAAAGCAGCTAGCCAAGATCCACAATTCCTGAGCACCCACTGGATCAAGAGCAGTTACCTGAGACCCACAGTGTGTCACGACCTACTGGATTAAGAGGGGTACCTGAGACCCACAGTGTGTCACGACCTACTGGATTAAGAGGGGTACCTGAGACCCACAACTCACCAGCACTTATTGGATCAAGAACCACTATAGGATCAAGAGCTCCCTCTGGATCAAGAACTCATATTGGACCAAGATTGGATCCCTGAGACAGAGAATCAGCCAGCTCTTATTACATCAAGTACAGGTCACTGTTACACAAAATACACAAGTGGACCAAGTGCCCAGACTGGACCAAGAGAGGCTTCCTGAGATACAGAAACACCCAGAGCAGATTGCACCAAAATCAATTC
This sequence comes from Phyllotis vaccarum, assembly GCA_033318265.1. Lineage (NCBI taxonomy): Eukaryota > Metazoa > Chordata > Mammalia > Rodentia > Cricetidae > Phyllotis > Phyllotis vaccarum. Next base: position 109,487,853 of record JARWLC010000012.1, read on the forward strand.
CCTGAGATACAAACAAATACTGCAGTGATCTGAACAAGCATAACCAATGTAATAAAAGAGATGGAAGAGAGAATGTCTGGAGTGGAAGATTCAATAGTGGAAATAGATATGTCCGTCATAGAAAACACCAAAACCAAAAATTATAACGCCAAAGGTCTAGGAAATATGGGACACCATGAAAAGAACAAACCTAAGAATAATTGAAGTTGAGGAAGTAGAAGAATACCAGATTAAAAGCTTAGAAAATATATTCAACTGAATCATAGAAGAAAACTTTTACAAACTAAAGAAAGAAATGCCTACAAAGATACAAAGATCTTACAAAACACCAAATAGCCTAGATTCCCTAAAAGTCTGCTCACCACATAATAACCAGGCCACTAAACCTACAGAACAACAAAATAATACTAAGGGCTACAAAGGAAAAAGGCCAAGTTACCTATAAAGGCAGACCTATCAGAATAATACCAGACTATGCAGTGGAAACAACAAAAGCCAGAAGGTCCTGGCCAGATATTATACAGACACTAAAAGAACAGGGCTTCTAGCCCAGACTACTATACCCAGTAAAACTATCAATCAACATAGATGGAGTAAACAAAAAATATTTCACAGCAAAACTAAATTTAAACAATACCTGTCTACAAACCCAGCCTTACTGAAAGCACTAGATGGAAAACTCCAACCTAAGGAAGCTAGATATATCTATGAAACAACAAGCAATAGATAATGGCACAGAAGAAAAACACAAAGAAGGGAAACACACACACTATCTCCAAAAATAACAGGAAATAACAACCCCTGATTATAATACCTCTTAATATTATTGGAGTCATTTTACCTGTAAAAACACACACCCTAACATGATGGGTACAGAAACAGAATCCATCCTTCTGATGCATACAAAAGACATACCTCAACTTCAAAGAAAGACAGACACAGGCTCAGATTAAAGGGTTTGGAAAAGACTTTCTAATCAAATGGTCCTAGAAATAAGCTGGTGTAGGCATCCTAATATCTAACAAAATAGACTTCAGACTAAAATCAATCAAAAAAGACCAAGATGATCATTACCTATTTATTTCAGGAAAATTGACTAAGATAAAGTCTCAATCCTGAGCATTTATTCCTCCAACACAAGGGCCCCTACATATGTAAAAGAAACATTACCAAAACTTTCATGTCATATCAAACCCTACACATTAATAGTGGGAGTATTCACTGCTCTGTTCTCACCAATGGATAGATAGGACTACCAAACAGAAACTTAACAGAGAAATAAGGGATCTAACATGTTATGATGTAAATGGACTTAATAGATATATACAGAACCTTCTACCCCCAAAGAAAGAAATATACATATTTCTCAGCATCCCATGGAACTTTATCTAAAAGTTACCACAAACTCAGTCATAAAGCAAATATCAATAAATACGAAAATGGGAATAACTTCTTGTATCATAACAGACCACCATGGTCTAAAGTTAGAGTTCAACAACAACAAAAACACAGAAAGTGTACAAATTAATGGGAACTGAATATCTTTCAATTGAACCAGCTCTGGGTCAAGAAAAAAGTAAAGAAAAACAACAAAGGCTTCCTAGAATTCATTGGAAATGAATCCACAATATATCCAAACTTATGGGATACAATGAAAGCAGTGCCAAGAAGACAACTCATAGCACTAGATGCCTACATGAAAAACTTAAAGAAATCTCAAATAGAGACTTAACAGCTTAGCTGAAAGCTCTAAAACAATTAGAAGCAAAATCATATAGAAGGATAGCTGACAGAAAATAGTCAAACTCAGGGTTGAAACCAATAAAATTGAAACAAAGAAAACAATACAAAAAATAAATGAATATGAGCTGGTTCTTTGAGAAAATCAACAAGATAGAAAAACCCATTTCCAAGCTAACCAAAAAGACAGACAGACAGACAGACACACACACACACAGAGAGAGAGAGAGAGAGAGAGAGAGAGAGAGAGAAAGAGAGAAAGAGAGAATATACAAGTTAACAAAATCAGAAATGGAAAGGCAGACATAACAACAGACACCCAGGAAATCCAGAGAATCATAAGTCATAATTCAAAAACCTGTACTCCACTAAATTGGAAAACCTAAAAGAAATGGACACCTTTGTTGTTATTAAAAGTCTCCCAAGCTAAAAAGTCCAGCGCCATATGTTTCAGTGCAGAATCCTACCAGACATTCAAAGAAGAACTAATACCAATACTCTTCAAACTGTTACATATTATAGAAACTGAAGGGACATTACCAAACTCTTTTTATGAGGCTTTAGTCACCTTGACACCTAAGCCACAAGAAGATGCAACAACAAAAGAAAATTACAGACAAATCTTCCTCTTGAACATTGATGCAAAAATACTCAATAAAATGCTAGCAAACTGAATTCAACAACGTATCAAAAAATCATCCACCATGATCAAGTAGGCTTCATCACAGAGATGCAGGGATGGTTTAGCATACAAAAACTGTTAATGTCATCCATCATATAAACAACCTGAAAGAAAAAAAAGATCATCTCCTTAGATGCTGAAAAAACCTTGACAAAATCCAGCACTCCTTTATGATAGAAGCCCTGGAGAGATCAGGAATACAGGGGAAAATTCCTAAACATAATAAAGGCAACATACAGCAAGCCAATAGCCACATCAAACTAAATGGAGAGTAACTCAATGTAGTCCCACTAAAATTAGGAACAAGACAAGGCTGTCCTCTCTCCTTATCTATTCAATATAGTTCTCAAAGATTTAGCTAAAGCAATAAGAGAAGACAAGGAGATTAAGGGGATACAAATTGGAGAGGAACAAGTCAGACTATCTCTATTTGCAGATGATATGATCATATACATAAGTGACCCCCTAAATTCTATCAGGGAACTCCTCCAGCTGATAAATACTTTCAGCAATGTAGCACAGTACAAGATTAACTAAAAAACTCAATAGCCTTCTTATATACAAATGATAAAAGAGCTAAAAAAGAAATCAGGAAAACATTATCCTTTATAATAGCTGAAAATAGCATTAACTATCTTGCGGGTAATTTTACCCAAAGAAGTGATAGCTCTGTATGACAAAACCTATGAGTCATTGAGGAAAGATACTGAAGAAGATATCAGAAAATGGAAAGATCTCCAATACTTTTGGATAGGTAGGGTCAACATAGTAAAAATGGTAATCTTACTAAAATCAACCTGCAGATTCAATGTAATTCCCATCAAAATGCCAACACAATATTTACAGACTTTGAAAGAACAATACTCAGCTTCACATGGAATAACAAGAAACCCAGGATTGCCAAAAGAATCCTGTTCAATAATAGAACATCAGGAGGAATCACATTTATGACTTTAAACTATACTATAGATCTACAATAATAAAAACAGCTTGATAATGACAGAAAAACAGACTTTTGGATCAATGTAATCAAATCAAAACTCTGACATTAATCTACACACCTATGGACATCAGATTTTTGACAAGGTGGCCAAAAATATACAATGGAAAAATATAGTATCTTCAATAAATTGTGCTGGCATAACTGAATGGTAGTAGGTAAAAGGATGCAAATAAATTCATATCTATCACCCTGCACAAAACTCAAGTCAAAGTGGATCAAAGACCTCAACATAAACTCAGTACTCTGTACTTGATAGAAAATAAAGTGAGAAATATCCTTGTACACATTGGCACAGGTGACCACTTCCTAAATATAGCACCAGTAGCACAAACACTAAGAATGACAATAAATGGAACCTTATTAATCTGAGAAGCTTCTATAAGGCAAAAGACACAGTCAATAAGACAGTGATAGCCTACAGAATGGGAAATGATCTTCACCAATGCTACATCTGACAGTAAATTTATCTCTCTAAAATATACAGAGAACTTAAGAAACTAGAGGCCAAAACCCAAAATAATCTAACTAAAAATTGGGTTCAGAGCTATAAAGGGAATTCTCAACAGAAGAATTACAAATGGCTGAAAGACACTTAAAGAATTGCTCAACATCTTTAGCTGCCAGAGAAGTGTAAATCAAAACAACTTTGAGATATCCTCAAATAACTTAGAATGTCTAAGATCAAAAACATAGATGATAGCCTATACTGGAGGGGATGTGAATTGATGGGAACACTCCTCCACTGCCGGTGGGAGTGTAAACTCGTACAGCTACTTTGGAAATTAGTATGTTGGTTCCTCAGAAAACTGGGAATGAATTTCCCCAAGGATCCAGCAACATCACTATTGGGCAAATGCTCAAAGGACACATATTCTTACCCCAAGGTTATTAGCTCAACTATGTTCATAGCAGCATTATTCATAATAGCCAGACCTGGAAAGAATCTAGATACCCCTCTACTAAAGAATGGATTAAAACATTACACAATGGAGTACTATTCAGCAGTAAAAATAATGATATCCTGAAATTTGCAGGCAAATGAATGGATCTGGACAGTGTCATCTTGAGGGAGGTAACACAAGGTCAGAAAGATGGATTTGGTATATTCTCACTCATAATAAATTTTAGACATAAAGCAAAGAATAACTAGAGTACAAAACATAACCACTGAACAGCTAGGTAACAGGAGGACCTTATGAGAGACATCCAGGGATCTCCCTGTGAAGTAGAAATAGGGATCTACTGAGTAAATTGGGATTATAAGGGGGGCGCAAGCAATGGGAAGTGGAAACAATTCATGAGAAAAGGAGATTATTGAGTAGGAGGAGCAACAGAGAGGGAGAACAAAGAAATAATTATCTTGCTAGAGCAGTTATGGGGTTAGAGAGAAACCTGGTGCTAAGAAAAAATCCAAGAACCCATAAGATGTCCCTTGCTAATACTTCAACCCATAGTGGAAGAGGTGCCTAAACAGGACTTTCCCTACAATCAAATGAATGACCATCCTAATTGTCATTATACAAGCTTCATCCAGCAATGAATGAATGCAGAAGCAGATATCCGTTGCTAAGTACCAGGCTGAGCTCTGGGTCCAAGGGAAGAGATTCAGAGGAGAGTGTTTTTGCGTGAAGGGATCAGCATTATTGGGAGTAGATCCACTGAGATTGCTGACCCGAGTTATTGGGAGCTAAGGAACTCTGAAATGACAGCTGAGGAACTTTCATGGAAAACATCTAAACCCTATGAATGTAGATGATAGCTCAGTTGGCCTGGGCAGTTTGTGGAGCCTCTTGCATTAGGACCAGAGAATATATTCCTGGTGGATGAACTGACTGACATCTTGGAGCCCATTTTATACACAGGAACACCTAATTCAGCCTTGATACTGGCATGAGGGACTCGGACCTACCTCGACTGGATATGCCACACTAAATCGACGCTTGTTGGTATTCCTTGCCCTCCGTGGGGACTGGTTGGGGTATGGGGTGGGGGAGGCTGAGAGAGGACTGAAGGGAGGAAAAGGAGGAGGAGCAGTGGTAGATATAGAGTAAAAAGGTATGATTACAATTAATTTATTATCTATAATATCTAATGTTTCCTTCACCAATTTTCTTTATATATACATACTAGTCACACACTGAGATCTCATTTATCTGTTACTATTTGATGCATCACTGTTAAAAATGGTCACAAATGAGTATACCAAGTCTCAGCAATACTAACAGTTCTCCAAGAATTAAAGAATTAGTAAACATAACTAAATAAATTCAACGTTAAATTATTTCTTGTTCTGGTGGAATAACCTTTTTATTTTTCTCAATTGTCAGAATTATTTTGTTTAGTTATCTTCTTTTAGGATAATATAAAATAATATTTATCAGCAGTACTGTGATCAAGGCAAAAGTACAAGCAATATATTTTCAAAGTTTTATGTGTAACAGAAAAATACTGTATGTTTTAGATCGATACTTTTATTTTCTTTAGTTTTTGAGTTTATAATTACATCATTTTACCATCCACATTTATTCTTACCAATCCTTCCATATAACCCCTCTTGTTTTCAAATTCATGATCTCCATTTTTATTGTTTCTCTCTCTGTCTCTCTGTCTCTCTGTCTCTCTGTCTCTCTGTCTCTCCCCCTCTCTCCCGATTTCTCTCTCTCACACCTAAATATATGGATACAATTGCCTCAGTCTTTACAATGTTCCTATACAATGTATATGCTTATGGGGTAGCCATTTTGTATCATTTCTTAGCCTATCTGAACATATAAGGATTTTAATAGTCATGAGTTCTAGGCATGACGGCATACACATATAAACATTTAATCCTTTCTAGTCTTCTGTTGCTCTATTTTATTAAGTGGGAATCATGTCATGTTCATTTATTATGTTTTAATGACCAAGGAGGATATGGATAGTTTCAATCATATCCTGGAGGCTGGGGAAGATCTTCCTTGAATAACTATGTGTCGATTTCTTTGTGCTCTTTGTCTTTGATCTAAAGTATCCTTCTGTTTGTGGAAGTAGCTAATGTCTTCAACTGAGAAAAATAACAGAAGGAAAAACATGAAATCTTCTGGGTTTACAGGAAATGAAACACATATAAGACTATTTTGGGGAGTAACTAAACAAAACTTTTTTGAAAAACATGTCCCATATCATAGTCAGGTGATTAACTTCAAGCATAGCTTACTATATTTTTTAACTTAATATTCTGGTGCACAACTCATACAAAGGATGAACTTTTTGTTTTCCCCCAAACTAGTAATTTTTGAAGTGGAGATGATTAGGTAAATAAAGAGAAATAAGTTGCATAGAACACACATGTACAGAGCCCAGAGCTCAAAATTCTACAGTAATAGTTCAAGTAGCTACTACTGCTCTCCTTGGCCTGCTGTTCTTCCTCCTCTTAATAACAGCAGTATTTCATAGGACACAATTTTGAAGAATTCATATGATGACCATGGGACATACACATGATTCTGTGGTTTTTCATCTCTCTATTTTTTGATCACATACATAATACTGTAAGAATGCTTAGGAAAAAGACTTTGTTTATACTTTTGATATGTGAGATACCCGTGACAATACAATTTAATGGTAAAGAAATAAAATTGAATTATATATCAGTCCTCCTTTATACAACACAGAACATAAATTCCCCATTAATCGTAGAAAAATATTTATAGTCAGTTTTCTTTCACCAAATTTTCTTTCAAGATGCCAATGCTTGCAAGGACTCTTTCTCAACCATCCACCCCACTGAGCACTTACCTGTTTAAGCTGAATTTTTGCAGGGTCATAACCAAGATTCAAAGGAACTCCTTTGTTTTGTAGGGCTCTGGGTCATGTCTTAGGCTTGATAAAAATATATAATGAAATAACCCCCTGATACAACCTGCCACCAGAGGAGAATACACTTGTGTCCCTAAATTGATCCAGTCAAATTGAAAGGTTGACAGCCTGAAGTAATTATCTACTCTTTTATGACCTTGGAGATTGAATGTCCAGAGCTCATAATTACACAAATTGCTTCACATTATCATAGTCACTAAGAGGTTCTTAATATTAGAAATGAAACAAAGAATAAAAGAAAAATAGTTCACTAAGATCTTATGGCTTTTTCTCTACTCAAGAGAAACTCTAGTTACCATTCAGTGTATTTCTATATTTTATAAATTCTTTAAAAGTATTTATAGATTAGATGCCATTAATTTAAATAAGATCAAATCATTCAAGAAGTGGTATATGGGAGAGTTTGGAGACAGAAAAGAGAAAGGGGAAATGATGTAATTATAATCTTTAAAAAAATAAGTGAAAGAAGGGGGAACTGTGGTTGGTATGTAAAAACCCTTTAAATAAGAAATTTCAAAAAAATAAAAAAGTAAATAAATTTTACTTTAAAGTAAAAAAGAATTTTTCTACACAATTTTCTCTCATCTGTCCTTATGTGCTAATAAACTTTAAATTCTTCTGTTTCAATTTTCTGGAGACAAACTATTTTTTTCATGTCACATGTTATTATTTACCTTCGTATCTCCCCAGTTCTCTAAGAGTTCCTGTTTCCCTGTTGTGGTTCCCTTGATTTTTATTTATTCTTTTGTAAATTTCACATATACGTATATATATGTGTGTGTGTGTGTGTGTGTGTGTGTGTGTGTGTGTGTGTGTGTGTGTGTGTGTGTGTAAAATTTCAAACTGACTGAGAAGCCTCCTCACTTCTAATTAGCCTTAATAATGCCAGTAACATTTCCCAGTTATTTTGAAATTGATTTTTCTATATCCTGCAGTAAAAGTGTGTTGTGTATTCAGAAATAGTTACTCTATTTCTCTTTTAGTTTCAACACACACACATCTAGTGAGAGAGAGAAAGAGGGGGAGGGAGAGAGAGATAGATCAAAGATCAATTTAAAGTCTACATATGAGAAAAAGTAGGTAATATTTGTGTTTCTGAGTATGAATTATTTTCCAGAACACATAATTTCAGGTCCTTTCATTTTCCTACAAATGCTATGATTTAGTGGAAGAACTAAAAACGTGTACACACACACACACACACACACACACACACACACACACACACACACACACGTCATTTTTTATTCACCTTGTTCTCTGTCGATAGACTGTCAGCATGGCTCTAAATGTGAATGTGTAACTTCTCTTAGAATTCAGAGTATTTTGAAAGTTTTAGAGCATTGGTCTAAACCAAATTTAAACTCAGTCATGGCAAGAAATAATAAAAATTAGAGTAGGGATCAACAAAAGAAAAATAAAATAAAACAATATAAAAATAAACAAATCTAAGGGCTGGTTCTTTGAGGAAATTTTGCAAAAAATAGACATACCTTTGGTCCACCTAACCAGAAGAAAGAGAAAGAAAAACAATCATAAACAAGCTGGAAAACATAACAGACACCAAAGAAATTCACAATATTATGCAAGACTATTTTTAAAACCTGTACTTAAATAAGCTGGAAACCTAAAAGAAATGGATAAATTTTCAGCTAAACTACCAAAATGAAACCAAGTTCCTCCTTTCTCACCCAGTCATCCTTCAGCCCTCCCTCCTCCATCCCCTCATTCATTCATCAGATAGGATAAGGATTCCTTATCCAGGAAGAGTCAGTGTAGTCTGGAATATCTAGTTTAGGTAGGACCAAGCCCCTCCCCAAGTTTCAAGGTTGAGCAAGGTATTTCTCTGTAGAGAATGGGATCTAAGAAGTCAGTTCATGCACCAGGAAAAATTCTGGTCCTACCGCTAGAGGCTTTACAAACTGCCTATGACATTGGACTGTCATCTGCATCCAAAGTGGCTAGTACAGTTCCATGCAGGCTCCCCAGCTGTCAGTGTACAGGCAATGAGCTCCCAGAAGCTTGGATCAGTTGCCCTTTAGATTTCCTCATGATCTTGATCCCTTTGCTCATATAATCTCTTTTCTCTTTCAACTGGACTAGGAGCTTGACTCAGTGCTTAGCTGTGGATCTCTGCATTTGCTTCCATCAGTTGTTAGATGAAGGTTCTATAATGACAGTTAGGGTAGTCATAATTGTTACTGGTTTTGCTCTTTTGGAAGGGCCAACACCTAGCTCCAAAATTAATTACATACAGAGGCTTATTCTTTTTTAATTTAATTAATTAATTTATTTAAGTAAATTTTAAAATTTATTTTACATAACCACCACAGATTCCCCTCTTATCTCTTTCCTCCTGTACCCCCTCCTCAGCCTTTCCCCCTAAGTAATTTTTGGTCCCCTCCTCCAAAAAGGTAAGGTCTTTCATGGGGAGTTAGCAAAGCCTGGTACATTCAGTTGAGGCAGGTCTAGGACACTCCTCACTGCCAACCTTGTGCAAGATGTCCCATAATAGGTAGTAGGCTCTAAAAAGCTATAAAATTTTATAAAATTGATCACATACTCAGTCACAAAGCAAATCTCAACAGATTAAGAAAAAGATGGAAGAACTCCCTGTATTTTATCAGATCATGATGGCTTAAAGTTAGAATTTAACAACACAGATTATAGAAAGATTACAATCTTACTGCTCGACTGAATCACCTCTGGATCAAGGAAGAAATAAAGAAATTAAAGACTTTATAGAATTCAATGAAAATGAGTGTACAATATACTTAAACTTATAGGATACTATGAAAGCAGTAATAAGAGAAAAATTTATAGCTCTAAAGTACCTACATAAAGAAGTTGGAGAAATCTCATGATATTGACTTAACAGCACATATGAAAGCTCTAGAACAAAAAGAAGCAAACTCACCCAGGAGGAATAAATAGATGCCAGGAAATAATCCAATTATGGGCTTAAATAAGTAAAACAGACAAAAAGAGAACAGTACAAAGAATCAATGAAGCAAAGAGTTGGTTCTTTGAGAAAATCAACATGATAGACAAACCCTTATCTATATTAACAAAAGGCGAAGTAATCCAAATTAACAAAATCAGAAACAAAAATGGATACATAACAGCAGTTAATGAGAAAAATCCAGATATTACAGGACATACTTCAAAAACCTGTATGCCACAAAATTGGAAAATCTAAAAGTAAAGGTCAATTTTCTCGGTAAGTAAAACTGAATCAACAACAGATGAACAATAATCTCTAAGGAAATGGAAGTAGTCATTAAAGGTCTCTCAACACACTCCCATCCCCTGCTAAAAACAATGTCCAGGGCCAGATAGTTTCAGTGTTGAATTCTATCAGAATACCAGTAATCTAAAGCTTGTTCATTCATTCTCCGGATATTTTGTTTTTGCACAGGTTCAATGTTTATTTCACCTTTCTGTCATATTTCTGGATGCTTCACCATTATTTCATGAGGAAGAAAAAGCAAAACAAATAAAAACTAAAATAAAAAATCACTAAATGTTATCAAGGAGGGAAACAAAATCCAGAGCCATCAGCAAGAGAACAGCAAGGAAAGTGTGAAAAGAAACCCAAGACTCCTAGAAATCTGTACTGGGGATCTTACATCAGCAAAATATGTCTCTGCATGGAGTGGAAGGGAAACAGATCTTTTTCTGGCTAATGTAGTAGAAATACATTCTTTTTTAAGTGGAAAGGCAAATGTGTTTGTGATTGTAATTCTAATTAGCAATTACAGAGCAAGCCAGGAACACATTTGTGGATTTTGGAGATGACATATATTGTAATTCTTTGATTGGGATAGTAGGCACTCTAGAAAAATAAGAACACATAAGTAAAAGACAAAGGTGAATGAAACTTCTTTTGTATCTTAGCAACATTTACATGGAATCAAATTTCAGTGAACTCACTCTGCTTTGATGAGGCTTGCTTCAGCTCCTGATCTCAATTGCTCATGAGAATACTCTTGTGAGGATACTTAGAAAGTGTCTTCTAATACTGCAAACCCATTTTTAGTAATGGAGCAGCTCTTCATAGTGTCTGCATGGAATTGATAACTAACCACTAAGCAGTATCTTTAGAGTAAGATCTACCCTTTTTATGTATACCCTTTCAGTTTGTGACCACTCAGGACTCCATATTGCTATCTTATCACTGTCAGCTCTGACATTAATGAGAAGTCCAAAAAAATTATCACTGTAGTCATCAGAAGATTTTCCAATATGGCACAGCAGAGTCTAGCCAAAATTAATCAAATTTATTTCATCTCTGTGGTTGTTTTTATCTTCCCACATAGGCTCCATATATCCCAAAAAAGTGATTGGTCAGTCATGTGTTTCACTACTAGACAACCAGATAAGGTTGCAGAAAGTCCCAAAGTTTTTCAAAGTATCAGACTTAAGAGATCAGCTGATGGTTTGCTTGCTTAGTTTTGCTTTTTACCATTTTTAATTAATTAAAAATTTAATATGGTGCTCTGGGTCAGCAACCTCCTAATTAGATTCTGATTTTCCCTATTCAATAGATCTGGGATTAACGACAGGGGTGGTTTCTGGTTCCACAGTTATCTTAGAGTGATATTTCTCTGTTTTTGTTTTAATCACTTTATTTTTATGTAGTAGTAGGGTTCTGGGTCCCGTGCGCCAGAGATCCGGGACCCACAGACCTGCCGCCGGGACTGCTTATCCGCGCACCGTCACCCAGGCCCCCAGAAACGACTCAGATGCTTTTATTAACTTCATGCTGTTTGGCCTATGGCTCAGGCACATTGCTAGCTAGCTCTTATATCTTAAATCAACCCATTTCTATTAATCTGTGGGCCACGTGGCCCGTGGCTCACCCATGCCTCCTTACATGTTGCTCCTTGGGCGGCTGGCTCGATCTGTCTGACTCCACCCTGCTTCTCCCACCTAAGCTCTGATTTCTCCTCCTACCTATTCTACGGTACCCGCCATGGCCCAAAACAGCTTCTTTATTCAAAGATTGAGATTCACAGCATAAAGAAGGGCATTCCCACATCACATGAACTTCCCTGTACAGTGTACTGGCTGTTAGAAAAATACTAATGTGCTCAGTCTGGTACTCCACTCAAACCTTGAGGAAGGCTAATATCTCAACCAATTGAATGTAACCAGGGTAAGGATAACATATGTACCATATTTGGAGCCAGGGCACTAGGTAAGAACAACATCTGTTTCTAATTGGAAAAGGCCAGGATAGCTTGAAGGATGGGAGTGGAAGAGAAGACTACATGGGGCTGTGTCTTTATTAGAGGTGTGGGGATCTCTGCTAAGATCTTCCTTTTGACAAATAATTGCCAATAGTTCCTGTGAATCCTGCAAGTATTTCCTGGAATGAGATCAAATCCTCCAAGATGGACTGGGAATTCTTTAAAGAAAAGGGGAAGACTAGCTTATCTGGCTTTCCTCCATATGTTCTCTGTGCCAGCACTTATGCCTTAAGGCCAAGTTGGAAAGACTGATCAAACTTAGAGGTGACATTTTCCAGATCAAAATGGGCTTAATATATCCATGATAGGGGCCTAGAATGGCATAACATTCCTCAAAAAACTCTGGGTGTCCAGAGGTCATTGCCAACAAGGACTTCTGAGGGTCGTGACATTACAGGCTAGAGGTAGCTAGAATGGTAAAAACCTTTTGTAAACCTCTAGCCTCTGAGTAAGCCTGACTTTGATGGATGATCAGGTGGGACAATCCAATATCAAGAAAGAGTGTCTTGTTTCCTGGTATAGTATTGGCAGGAAAGGCTTAAGACAATTAACAGTACTACAAAGTTGTTGCAGCTCTGATAATGAGTATGAATCTCTTATTTCTAGCTTGAAAGAAAAGGGCCTAATCTGTTTAGCAATGGAAAAACCCAAAAAGGTAAAGGGTATCACCACCTAAACTTTAACTGGTGCCACCATCATATGTAATAATGCAAAATCTTTTAATACTCCCTTGGAAGTCTTTTGCAGGTAGGCTGCATCTGGGTGTGCCAGAAGGATATTGTCCATACAGTAAATCAAAAGACATCTCCTGGAACATTAGCCAAAGCCTGGGAGACACATAATTGACACATTGTGGGACTGATTTGTAATGCCATAGGGTAAGAAAATCCATTGATATCTCTGGGCTGGTCTGTAGATATTGAGTTTCCATACAGTAAAGACAAAATTATCTAGATCCTGTGGTGCCAGGGGAATTTTTAGAATAAATCTTTAATATCTAAGTCTAAAATATAATGCAACAAGGGGAGGCTTGGTTGTGTGGATCCCATTTTTTCCATTTGATCATTAACTAAATGGATGTAGTAGTGTCCTGACCTCTCAGGATAAGAAGTATGGGGGTATTATGTTTACTTGTAGACTGTTCTATGTGCCCCATCTTTAGCTTTTTTGCAACAGCTAAATTCCTTTAGAGTTGACTGGGTTCAATTATAGGCCACTGTTCTGCCTAGACATTTTTATTTGAGAGCTATATCAACAGAATGAGGCAAAGAGGCTCAATCATGGTAGATTTATGAGGGAGAGTGGCTCTTAGAATTGGGGGTGCAACATACACATAAAATTGTGATTTGTCAAACCTATCTTTTCATGAACCTGAAGGTCATCAAAGAAAGCTCTATTGTTAGTATTTAGAACAGCGCTCCAAGAAGTCTCTGGCTCAGGTTTCTCAGTAATACGGAAATGATAGGGTTAAGGGCTCCCTTGTTGCCCTCAAAGTCTTTTCAATGGACCAGAAGGGTGGTGAGTTTTGAATCTTGTTGGCCTCCTAGTCCATTGATGGGAGAGCCAGGTCTAAATTTCCAATAGGGGAAGAGGAGAACCTCTGTTTCAGTTAAAATGGTGATATCTACATTTGCATCTACCAGGCCTTTAACAGGCTGCCCATTCATCCATATTAAACAGTCAGCATGGGGGAATGTGAAAAAAAATGGGAAAAATCCACTATACCTTGGGATTGGTAAAGCCTGTTTAAAGTTTAAGGGGGCTGGTGCCTCTGTGGGATGGGAGAAGCAATCCTCCCCCAATGGAACACCTTGTTGCATTTTGGACATCTAGTCTTAGGTTTTATCCACAAGCAGTCTTGCTGCAAGTGACCTAGCTTGTCACATCCTCAATAGATTCTGTCTATTTGATGGTGGGGTGGGCAACTGAGAGTGTCTTTGGTGCGTTTCCTGTCTGCAAGAAGGGTGCCTAGAGAAACTATAAGGGAAGCAATAGGGTCATGTCTGGATCAAGATCCCTGGCCCCTGACCAGCTGCTTGATCAACATCTTTCTAGTGGTCTCTCTGTTTGCTCTGTTTTCCACCCAGGCAAAGAAGTCAATGAAAAGCTCTCCTTGCTGTTGAATAAGGTTGTGGAAATATGCCTAAGGATTCCAGGGAGTATACATCTTGAGGGCTTTAAAGGCCACATTTGAGACTTGTTGGTAGCAGACATTTTATCCCAATCTGCATTTGGTAGACAGGCTGGGTGTAGTTTCCAAGCCTAGTGAACATATATAATGTCCCTATAGCTCCAAGTATGGTATTCATTTGGCCTATGATTCTGCTTGGACCCCATAGGCTGACTTCTTGTTAAGAAAAAAACTGCAGGCTTTAGCACCATCTTAATCAAGTTAAACTAATCAAAATATGTCTGTAATTGCATGGCCCACTGGGTGAGGACTTCTGCAATCACATAATACTTTCTTAGAACAGATGACAATTTAATTTCAAAGTGCCTCACCAGGCTTATCTCTATAGTTTAACTCCTTAATAGGAGATAGTGGCACAGATTTTGTATCATAGTTCTTTCAATCCTCTGTATAAATATTTTGTTCTGCATAGATAGCATAATTTTAATCTTTGAGTGTTGTGCTGCAAACTCAGAGAGACAGGTAAGTACATGGTAGTACAGTTGAATGAGCAAGCAAAACAAGACAATTTTTCAGAGTTCTAGGGCTAGCTGTAGACTAATTGCCTAGGAGTGGTTGGATGTACAATCCCTAGAACTCCCAAAACAAGAAGACCTATTGCCACAGCTGTTGGTTGCATTCCAGAGCTGAGTAGTAAGACCTTATCACTGAAGACACCATATTGTTTGGTTACAGAAACAAAGCTAGAACTGAGCAGAAGTTGTTCCTACCCTTCAGCATAGCCCTGTAAGTGCCAAATGGTGATACTGAGGACAGTTTAGCAAATTAAACACAAATGTTCTAGTTAGCTATGGATTCTTGCTTCACATTTTAATTCTGCTGGATGCATCCTCACAAGCTAGTACAATAGTGCCAAAAAGTAAACTATTAGTAGAACCATCTTTCTGAATATAAGACCCACTCCACAAGTGAAAATTCACATCTAGTATTTCAAATTTAGACAAACTCCATGACCATAGAAGTCATGGACTCCAGTAAAAGAACAACTTATACTGCTTGCTTAAGGGACACACAAATTAATGATTGCCCTCATTTGTCTTTACAATCATGGGTTATTACTATAATCTCTGTGTACCCTGGCATATTTTTCCTTTATTTATTTTTGGTTTTTTTATTCTCTAAGATTTGCCAACACCCGTCTTCTAGAGATAAGAGTAATCACAAAAGAAACTGAGGCAGTGGAACCTTGCTAGAATGGAAAATAGTTAGACATATGCCATTTGCTCTGGGCCCAAGGACCATTTCAAAATTAGGCATGGGTAAAGGAGGAAGCAAGAACCAGAAGAAAGGTAAAGGTATTGTTCAGGACTATCCTCAGAACCAAACTCCCATCAACTTCAGTAGTTCTGTTAGACTTTCTCCCAATGGGACATTAAAGTTGAACATATTAACTGATATATCTTCCCTTAGCACAGAGCATCATGGAATCCTCACATAACTATTCAACCATCTCTCTCAAACACTAGTATAAAATCTTTCTGCTCTAATTGCTTTTAGTCTTGAGGAAGGGTCTAGAGAATATAGGTGATATAGATTTTTGCAATGCCTTCTAATCACAATTTGCCTTCCCACATACCTAACTCCATGCCCTTTTTTCTCTGTCTCATTAAAATCAAAAACAGGTTAACAAAAACAAATACACAAAGAAACTAGAATTTTTTTAAAGTTACCTAGTTTCTCTGTGGTTCTGGATTGTAGCCTGGTTATCATTTGCTTTATGTCTGATATCCACTTATGAGTGAGTACATACCTTGTTTGTCTTTCTGGGTCAAGGTTATCTCACTTGGGATGGTTTTTTTCTAGTTCCATTCATTGACATGAAAATTTCAAGATGTCTTTTTTTTACTGCTGAGCAACACTCCATTGTGTAAATGTACCTCATTTTTTTTTTTTTTTATCTATTTTTGGTTGAGTGGCAACTAGGTTGTTTGCAGATTCTGGTTATTAAGAATAATTCTGTTATGAACATAGTTGAGCAAATGTACTTGTGTTATAATTGTGAACCCTTTGGGTGTATTCCCCAGAGTGGCATTATTGGATCAAACTATAAAAGAAGAAGTCAAACTTTCATTGTTTGCAGATGATATGATAGTATATATAAGTGACTCCAAGAATTCTACCAGGGAACTGCTACATTGTACCTTGTAATGTACAAGGTACAATGTAGCAGTATACAAGACTGACTCAAAAAATAGCCCTTTTATATATAAAGGATAAAAGGGCTGAAAGAGAAATCAGGAAAACACCACCCTTTACAATAGTCACAAACAACATAAAATAACTTGTAATTCTAACCAAAAAAGTGAAAGACATGTATGACAAGAACTTTAAGTTATTGAAAACAAATAGATCTCACATGCTCGTGGATAGTTAGGATCAACACAGTAAAAATGACAATCTTGCCAAAAGCAATCTAAATAATCAATGCAATCCCCATTAAAATCTCAACACAATTCTTCACAGACCTTAAGAGAACAATACTCAATTTTATATGGAGAAACAAAAACCCAGGATTTCCAAAACAACCCTGTACAATAAAGTAACTTCTGGAGGCATCACCACTGCTGACTTCAAGCATCTTCAACAAATGGTTTTGACATAACTGAATGATAGCAATGTAGAAAAATGCAAATAGAACCATATGTCTGCACAAAGCTCAAGTCTAAGTGGATCAAAGACCTCAGCATAAACTCAGACCAAACTTGATAGAAAAGAAAGCAAAACATAAATTTGAACACATTGACACAGTAGACCACTTCCTAAATATAACACCAGTGACAACAACACTGGAGCAACAATTAATAAATGGGACCTCCTAAAACCTTTTTTTATTTAACAAAGAGTGAGAAATGTTGTAGAATATTATTTTAGGGTGTGTTACTTTTGTTTATGTTGCATTTGTTTAACTCTGTGAAGCTGTTACTTGCCTGTCTGAAACACCTGATGGTCTAATAAAGAGCTGGATAGCCAATAGAAAGATAGGAGAAAGGATATGCAGAGTTAGGAGCAGACAGAATAAATAGGGGAAATCTGGAGAAAGGAAAAAGAAGTAGCCAGAGGAGGACTAAGGGGCCTGCTAACCAACTACACAGCAAGACATGAAACCGGAAACAAAGAAAGGTACACAGAAATAGAAAATAAATAACCAATAAGCAAAAGGTAGAAGGGATGATTTAAGAAAAATTAGCATGAAACAAGTGAAGCTAAGGCCAAGCAGTTATAATTAAGAATAAGCCTCATTTAGTCTCATGCAAGTTCCCCAGCTGTCAGTCTGGAGTCAGTGAGCTCAAACTAGCTTTGGTAAGCTCTCTCTGTGGGTTGCCCCATAATGATCTTGACCCTTTGCTGATATAATATCCCCTCATTCTCTTTTAATGGGCTTTGGGAGACTCACTCAGTTCTTAGCTGTGGACCTATGCATCTTCTTCTATCAGTTACAAGATGAAGGTTCTATGATAACTAATTGGGATAGTCATCAATCTGATTACAGGAGGAGGCTAGTTCAGGGTCTCTCTACACTATTGCTTAGAGTTTTAGCTGGGTTCATCCTTGTGGGTTCCTGGGAATTTCCCTAGCACCAGATTTCTCCCTGGATGGGAGTTGAAAAAAGGAAGGGGGTAAGCATGAGGAGAGGAAGATCCAAAGCCCGCTGATCTGGAGGTTTTGACCATATCTAGAAACAATATAAAAGTAAAAATGATGTGGGAATGCCCTTCTTTATGCTGTGAATCTCAATCTTTGAATAAAGGAGCTGTTTTGGGCCATGGCGGGTACCGTAGAATAGGTAGGAGGAGAAATCAGAGCTTAGGTGGGAGAAGCAGGGTGGAGTCAGACAGATCGAGCCAGCTGCCCAAAGAGCAACATGTAAAGAACACGGGTGAGCTATGGGCCGGGGCCATGTGGCCCACGGATTAATAGAAATGGGTTGATTTAAAATGTAAGAGCTAGCTAGCAATGTGCCCGAGCCATAGGCCAAACAGCATGAAGTTAATAGAAGCGTCTGAGTCGTTTCTGGGGGCCTGGGAGGCAGTGCGCAGATAAGCGGTCCCGGGCAGGTCTGTGGGTCCGGGACCTCTGGCGCACGGGACCCGCGAACCCACTACAACATTCATGTGCTGGCCTTTTATTGAGTCAGAGGTTCACTGAGCCCCATTGCCAGCATTATGCTGCTCATGCAAGATGTCCTAAATTAGAGGACTGAGTCTTGTTACCTGTCACTATTAGATCTCACTCCAAATTACCCAGAATATTGGCTCAAAAAATGAGGCCAAAGATACCATCATATTAACAGCCAGTATAGATTTCCTAGAATAAGCCAGGGCTCTTTACCAGCAGTTCTATCTGTCTCCACAGAATTTGCAAAGACTTGTTCCAGAATTATGTGTTTCCCAATGTAAACATTTATATGGGACATGCATCACCCATCCCCTTCTGCCTCCTTAGCACTACTTCAATGCACAGGGGCCTGTTGCCCAACATCATCTGGAAGATGGAGGTCATGCATTATGCCCTCTTTGGCAATCTTAAATATGTTTATGTGATAATAGATACCTGTTACTCCTTTGTTTATGCCCTTGCTCTTTCTGGGGGGAAGGTTATCAATGATATCAAGGTTGTTAAGTTGGCCATGGTAGCTATTGGGGTACCTTGGGCACTGAAGACTGACAACAACTCTACCAATGCCTATCAACAATTCAATGACTTTCTAGGGTTCTGGAAGAGTTCCCATACCACTAGCATCCCCTACAGTCTACAGAGACAAGCCATTGTGTAGAGTATCAACAGAACTCTTAAGGAGCTTTTGGCTAGAACTATCTCACCAGAGGCTGGAGAGTGGCTTTTAAAGCTTTTAACAGTGGTCATTTTCCCTATGAACGACCTCAGTTTTGATGACAAGGGGTTCAGCCTGGCCCATAAGCACTGGGTGTCTCTGCCAAGGAACATGTGCCTGCCTCTGATAAGATGGAGTAATTCCATCTCCCTCCAATGGTGGCTGCCAGCCCCTATGCTGATATGTGTGCTAGGATATACTTGCTGTTTTCCTCAGACTGCCATGATGCCAATATGGGTCTCTGCAAGAGATGTGTGTCCAACCACGGATCACCATACTTCTACCACGGAGGAAATAATCCAAGAATAGGGAATGTGAATTCTCCCCTTTCTTGTTTTCATTGCTTCTCTAAGCAAATTGATTAGAGGAAGAAATTGGCACTTTGGTGAGACTCAATTGTGACCCCTGCTTTTCCTCATTTTTGTAGGATGCCTTTTGAGATGAGGAATGTTAGTTAGGCATGCCTCAAGCTGAGTAAATATAGTAAGGGTCCCTGGCAAACTAAATTTCTATATTTTATTACAGCTAACACACAAAATTTTATAATGAAATTGTCAAGGGTATAGGGTATGGCTTTTGACCTTTTATTTTTTCTTTTTGAAAAATTTGGCATAACATAAAGAGGCTATTTGATCCCCCCTAGATGCTCACATATGCTTTAACTGGCAGGGTGATATCCTTACTCTTTTTAATCGTCTCCTACAGCATATTTGACAGCAGCAGGCAGTAACTAAGGTAGTTGCTCTAATGGCTCTTAGGCATTGCATTCTTCTCACAGTCCTCTGTAGGAGGTTATGCATGCTTGGTTATCTGAAACTCAAAAGGCTATCATCTAGTTCTCCCTCCCAGTCTCTGACAGCTCTCTAGGAGTGGATGTTCTTCCAGGGATAGTAGTGAATGATTAAGAGCTTGCTTGGAAGGCTAACTTAAGACAGGCACCATTCAGTTGCTGAGCCCTTCTGAGGCTGGGCCAACAAGGCCCGAGCAAAGAACTCTGGCTTCCCCTGACTGCCAATGTAATAAATTAAAATGCTGGATAAATAGGAGGATAAGGCCTATGAAGAAGAGAGATGAGACAACCTGAGTCTGCCTGAGGGCCTAGCAACAGGCTGTCAGAATGCCTGATTGTGCCCAGCCAGTGAGGGGCAGCCACATATCACCATATTGGGATGCAGCCTAGGTGCTAGGAGCAGACTATATAAGGTTCTCCTCATTTCTGAATAAATGAATCTGCAGTTTGCCTTTTACCCGACTCTTCTAAAATCTGTGCTGTTGACTCTTGTGCCTTCTCATCCTGTCTCCTGAGAGAGCCATTTGGATCTAGCAACAATGGGTAAGCAAGCCATCTTCACTCCATACATACCATTTTTTAGGAGTTTCCCTGTTTAGTCTGTAGGAATAATTTCCCACCCTGGGAAAAGCCTTGATATTTTGAACCTGTATTGTGTTATCATGAATACCTTCTTGTAAACTGTGCTGGGTTTTAAGACAGTCTAGAAGCTCATTAGTACAGAATTGTATTTCCTTTCAATTTTTGGTTAAGCATATGGGCGTGACACGAATCTTTTCATATTTGCCCTTGAGAAACTAAAAAACTAAAAAAACCTTCCTTTTCTTCTACTTTGATTTTTTCTTATGTCCTCTCAGTTGTTCTGCTCTACCTTTTTTCCTGCATACCATACATACTTGTCTAAATCATTTAGATTGCCAAAGCTTTAACTGCATCATAGAGGTCTTGTTCCACCAAAGGGCTCAGCAAAGCGACTGAAGGTCCATTGCTATGGAATTATTCTCTTGTACATTGTAAATATTTGTCCCTCATACTGGTTGAATAAAATGCTGATTGGCAAGAAAGCAGATAGGAAGTATGAGTGGGGCTACCAGACTAAGAAAACTCTGGGAAGAGGAAGAGAAGAGCTGAGATGCCAGGCAGACACAGAGGAAAGATCAGGATGCTGCTCTGAGAAAGGTACTAAGCCACTTGATAATCATGGGTTAGTTTAAGAATTAAGAGTTATCAAGTTATATACAGAGCCATAGGCTGATTAGCTGGAAATTAATTTAAGCTTCTGTGTGATTATTTGGGACTTTGGGACTGCTGGTCCAGATCTTGGAGCTAGTCTGGGCCTGAAACTTCTTACTATAGCCCATGATAGTCTTGTGGTCCTTGCTAAGTCAATTTCTTCATTAAGTTTCAGGTGAATCCAGTTCTATCTGGACCCATGAACTGGGCATTATACAATGCTCTTCTCATTTCTAGTTCCCTCAGTAGGGCATGCCCCTCCTCTATGACACTCCTGGACGTGATGTTCATGGGGATTTATCTTGGAGATGACCAAATATTTTTCTGGCTCATGAGTCAGTCCATCAGAGACAAATTTCCTGTTTATTGTCCCAGGTCATGCAGCTTGTGTTTCAAGAAGGAGTGTGTAGTTATATTGCTTAATTTCTCTACTTACACAGAATTCAGACCTAGGTCATTTTCCACCATATCACACAGTCTTACAGGCCATCCAGTAAGAGATTCTTCTACAGCTACTTAAATTTTTTAAAAATTCTATTTATTGATGTTCCAAATATTCCCTGATTAGCATAGTCATATTGCATGAGATCATTTTAAGATTCCCATGACCTTTGTGACTTATGGATTTTCTTTCTTTTATCCATGTCAAAGATTGGGCTGGAAGTATATTATCTCTTCCTTGAACTTTGCACTTTTCCCATTACTTCCTAACTGCTGCCATGGATTCCAATTTTAATGTTTCTAGGAAGGACCCAGTAATATATAGCTGATTTGTGTTCTTTTTACTATGAGAAGTAGCAAGCCAGAACCACCTCTGACTTATGTTTTTTTTCTCTATTTTACCCATTTCCCATGCCAAGTCAGAGGCTAACATGGAAGAATGTAGCCATGTGCATGTTTTTTTTTCTGTTTCACTTCTTACTTTTTAATCCACTGCTGTGTCCAGACAAATTTTTCAGCTATTTGCCAATACCTTCAACTGTAATGTGCTTCTTTCAGACACTGTAATATCTGCTTTAGACCTTATGTGTCCACTAGGTGTCTCTGTACTCACATAGTGTACTTTTTGAAAATCAGGCAATTCATATTTCATAGAATTCTGACAACCAAGATTCTCCCTGAAGATTTCTCACTTTCAAATATTCTGACTAAAGTCACTTGTTGCCTTATTCACTGAATGGCACTGTCATGATCTCACGGACTCTATAGGGAGAAAGCAATATGTCAAATTTTTTTTTACTCACTTTATTCTCAGACAGTAAAACTTCATCTGTCTGGTTCATCATTCTTAGCAAAAATAAAAACCATTGTTCTTCACAAACTCACTGTGGGTTTTTTTTGTACTCTGCTGGCTGTGCCAAGTTTCACTAAAATATTTTCCCTGAGAAAGTCATTAATAGCATCTACCATCCTTCTGTGGATAAAATAACAAGTATCAAAATTCACTGAGGGGACCCAATAAATAAGCAATGAGTGGAGGGTTATGAACAGGAGCATATATGATCTTAAAGTAGCCTCACTGGAATATCTCCACCCAACAAAGTTCTTGGCTTATTTAGGGCTGCATAGATGAAGCCCTGTCCTTATCCTTCCATGCATATATTCTCTAGCTTCTCTTTTAAGACCACTTGCAATAAGGTAGAATTGATTATATCTCTTTTGGAGAAATAGATGAATACTTAGTTGAGTGTTAAATGACATTCCTAACTCCACTTCAGTAAGGAAAGATAAATATTGAACAGGTTCAGTTATGGTGATTTTTGTAAGCAGGCTAACATAACTCTTAAAGATAATGGAAGTATACCTTGGTGGACAGTCCTGTATAACATCTGCATACTGAGTTAATATAGAATATACCATCCATTTTTATAAGTCAGAGTCAAATGCCAGCGAACAAGAAGAATTGACTTAGAGTGAATTGCATGCAGTATTCAAAATGTGATGAAGTGTGCCACTTGTCCAGATGTGAGAAATTCAGATGACTTTATACTTGTTTCTTTTTGAGTCTAAATATGTAAGCAGCTTTTTATGTAGTAATCTCTTCCCTTAAAGAAGTTGAGGAAAATACAACCCAAAATTGTAGGTAATCAACAAGCCTTTTAAAGAATGCTAAAAAGGTCAAGAAATAAATCAAACAGGTGGAGTAACTATTCAAATAGAAATAAAATCAATTAAAAAGATAAACTGAAGTAATTCAGGAAATGATAATTGTGGGTAAGTGAACAGGAACTGCAGATGTAAGTATCACCAACAGAATTGAAGAAATGGAAGAAACTCAGAAGAAATAGATTAATCTTAATCAGTTACAGAAAATGTTAAATCTAACAAAACTAACACAAACGTTCAGGAAATCTAGGACACCATGAAAAGACCAAAGCTAGGAATAATAGGAATAGAATGAGATGAATACCAGTTCAAAAACTCAGAAAGTATATTTTACCAAATTATAGAAGAAAATTTCCCTAATTTAAAGGATATGCTTTTAAAAGTACAAGAAGCTTATAGAATACTAAATAGATTGCATTGGTAAAGAAAGTCTCTATAAAATCACCAAATAAACAAAATAAATAAAGAATATTAAAAGCTGCAAAGGGAAAGCCAAGTAACATATAAAGGCAGACATATAAGAATTATATCTGAACATAGACCCAGAAAGATAGGCATAATATGTATGCACTAATAAGTGGATTTTAGATATGAAGTGAAGAATAACCATGCTGCAATCTACAAACCTCAAGCAGCTCAGTAATAGGAGGAACTTAAGAAAGATATTCATAGATCCCTGGGAAGGGGAAATAGAGATGATCTCCTGAGTAAATTGAGATCATATGGGGAGGGAAGCAAAGAGAAGTAGGAAGAGCTCATGAGAGAATGAGATGTTTGAGTGAGGAGAGCAACACAGAGGGAGCCAAGACAGAGTTAGAGAGAAACCTGGTACTAGGGAAACTCCCAATAACCCACAAGATGTCCCCAGCTAGGACTCCAAGTAGAGTGGGTGGGTGACTAAACAAGACTTCCCCTATAATCAAATAAATGATGAACCTAATTTCATTATAGAAGCTTTATTCAGCAACGGATAGAGGCAGAAATAGAGACCCATAGCTAAGCACCAGGTCTAGTCCAGCTGAAGAGAGAGAGAGAAGAGACTATATGAGCAAAGGGATCAGGATCATGAGGAGGAAACCCACAGATATGGCTGACCTGAGCTAATGGAAACTCACTGAATTTGAAATAATTGCTGAGGACCCTTCATAGAACAAAACTAAACCCTCCAAAGATAGACAATAGTCAAATGGCGTGGGAAGTTTGCTGAGCCTCTTGCAGTAAGACCAGAGTTTAATTCTGGTGCATGAACTGGATTCTCAGAGCCCATTCCCTACACAAGAACACCTTACTCAGTCTTAACACTGGGGTGAGAGACTCATACTTACCTCAACTGGATTTGCCAGACTGAACTGACTTACCTTGGGATCCCTTGCTCTCCCTGGAGAGTTGATGGGGTGATGGAGTGGGGAGAGGCTGCTGGAGGACTGAGGGATAGGAAGGAAGGGGGAACAGTGGTGGGTATGGGAACAATTTTTTAAATAAAAAATTTAAAAAAGTTGAATATACATTGACAAAAAATTTACATTTGACTTCTCAACAGAGACTTTAAAAGCCAGAAGGATCTGAACAGATGTCTTGTAGACTAAAAAAATTCACAGATATCAGGCAAGAATACTACACATAGAAAAACTTTCAATCACCATAGATTGAGAGAACAGGACATTTTATGGAAAAATTTAAACAATATATTTTCATAAATTTAGGTTTACATGAGGTAGTAGAAAAAAAAACCTTCAGAGGTGACTAAGAGGTGAATGGCACCCTGATCACCAAGCCAAATGAAGACTGTGGTTCCGGAAATCCCAGCTCAGGAACAGAGCCTCAGTATCCCAACCACACCCAGCTCTGCCCTAAACAGAAGAATGTTGGGAGAGTCTCTCAAGCCCAATCCCAGCAAAACAAAGCTAGAAGGACATCTCACAGGCCAAACCTTGCTCAAACCACAATCTGCATCATCATACACCAATAGCTAGAGACTCCAAAACCTCCTGGTCCACAGCTGACTAAAAGCCCCCAGGTCTACAAAAAGCCAACTAAGAGCCAACTAAGAGTGGAATAAGAATGAGTCCTGTGAAAACTAGGGACATATAGCTCCTTGGTCAACAGCAAACAAAAAGCTAAAAAGAGCAACACCTGCAATTACTGAAGACATACAACCCTGGTGCCAAAAAAAGCCCACTAAGAGCTGACTAAAAGTGAACCAAGGAAGCACTGGGCAGATGTCTGATGTGGGAATGTCTTTCTGTATGCAGTGAATATCAATCTTTAAATAAAGGAGCTGTTTTGGACCATGACAGCCACCATAGAAAAAATAGGAGAGGAAATCACAACATAGGTAGGAGAAGCAGGGTCGAGTGGGCCAGACTGAGCCAGTCACCCAAGAAGCAACGTGTAAGGAACACAAGTGAGTCACGGGCCACATGGAAGACAGATTAATGGAAATGGGTGGAGTTAAGATGTAAAAGATATCTGGCAATGTGCTTAAGCCATAGGCCAAACAGCATAAAGCTTTTATAAGTATCTGAGTCATTTCTGGGGGCATGATCAGCTTCAGGCAGCTAAGGGGTCTGGCACTGCAGGTCTATGGGTCCCGGACCCTTGGTCAGATGGGCCGGAAACCTCACTGTAACAGATGTCAGTGCAAGAATACATATAACAATATAGCAAACAACAATACACCACCAGAGGAAACTGGTGGTTCTACAATATCAAGACATGAGCGTAAAAATGAAGAGGAAACAGAATGAAACAACCTTAGAAACAACTTTGTGAAGATAATAGAAGCTTTAAAAGAGGATATAAAAAAACTCCCTTAAAGAAATAGAAGACAATATAAACAAAAATTGGAAGAGATGAACAAGTCCCTGAAAGAAAATAAAGAAAACCATGAAAAAGAAAACAAACAGGTGAAAGAAACATTCCAGGAATTAAAAATTGAAATAGAAGCAATAAAGAAGGCACAAACTGAGCAAAGCTGAAAAAGAAAACCTAAAGAAATGAACCAGAACTACAGATGCAAGCATAACCAACAGAATGGAAGAAATGGAAGAGAGAATGTTTGGAGTGGAAGATTCAATACTGGAAATAGGTATGTCAGTAAAAGAAAACACTAAAACAAAAAAAGTCTAACACAAAACATCTAGAAAATCTGGGACACCATGAAAAGACCAAACTTGAGAATAATTGGAATTGAAGAAAGAGATGAATACCAGGTCAAAGGCACAGAAAATATATTCAACAAAATTATAGAAGAATACTTTCCCAACCTAAAGAAGGAAATGCCTATAAAGATACAAGAAGCTTACAGAACACCAAATAGACTACACCCCCTAAAACTGCTCACCAGATAATAATCAAGCCATCAAACCTACAGAACAAAGAAGAAAAATACTAAGATCTGCAAAGGAAAAAGGCCAAATTACCTATAAAGGCAAACCCATCACAAAATAACACATGACTATTCAATGGAAGCAATGAAAGCAAGAGGGTCCTGGTCAGATGTTATATAGACACTAAGAGAGCATGGCTGCCAACCCAGACTTCTTTACCCAGCAAAACTATCAATTACCACAGATGGAATAAACAAGATATTTCATGACAAACCTGATTTTAACAATATCTATCCACAAATCCAGCCCTACAAAAGCACTATAGGGAAAACTCCAACCTATGGAAAACAGATACACCCATGAAATCACAAGCAATCAATAGTCCAACAGAAGAAAAAACCCAAAGAAGAGAAATACACACATGCTACCACCAAAAATCACAGGAAATAGCAATCATTGGTCATTAACACTTCTTAATATCAACGGACTCAATTTATCCATAAAAGACACACCCTAATCTTATAGATGCAAAAACAGAATCCATTTTTCTGTTCCATAGAAGAAATACACCTCAACTTCAAAGATAGACACAGGCTCAGAGTGAAGGATTGAGAAAAAACTTTCCAATCAAATGGTCCTAAGAAACAAGCTGGTGTAGCCATCCTATTATCTAATGAAATAGACTTCAAACTAAAATCAATAAGAAGAGATGAGGATGGAAATTACTTATTCATCTCAGGAAAAATCCATGAGTATAAAGTCTCAACCTTGAATATTTATGCCCCAACACAAGGGCACCTACATATACAAAAGAAACATTACTAAAGCTTAAACCTCACATCAAACCCAACACACTAATAGTGGGAGACTTCAATGCCCCACTTTCACCCTTAGATAGGTCAACCAGACAGAAACTAACAGAGAAATAGGGATCTAACATATGTTATGACCCAAATGTACTTAATAGATATATACAGAACCTTCAACCCAAACACAAAGGAATATAAATTTTCCAGCATCCCATGGAACTGTTTCTTAAATTGACCACATAGTCAGCCATAAAGCAAATATCAATTAACACAAAAATGCGGATAACTCCTTATATTATATCAGACCACCATGGTCTAAAGTGAGAGTTCAACAACAACAAAAATTACAGAAAGTTTAAAATTTCATGGAAACCCTCCAAATTGAATCACCTGTGGGTTAATTAAAAAGTTCAGAAAGAAATCAAAGACTTTTTAGAACTTAATGAAAATGAATCCATAACATGCCCAAACATTCAGGGTGCAATGAAAGCAGTGTAAAGAGGAAAACTCATAGCACTGATGCCTATATGAGAAAATCTAGAAAAATACCACACAAAAGATCTAAGAGCACTGCTCAAGGCTTTAAAGAATTAGAAGCAAACTCATCTAGAAGCAGCACACAGCAGAAAATAATCAAATTTAAGACTGAAATCAATACAATAGAAACAAAGAGAACAATGCAAAGAATCAATGAATCAAGAGTTGGTTTCTTTGAGAAAGCGAACATAATAGATAACCCCTATCCAAATTAACAAAAAAAAAAACCAGAAAGAGTATCCAGATTAACAGAATCAGAAATGAAAAATGGGACATAACAACAGATACCCAGGAAATCTAGAGATTCATCAGGTCATACTTTGAAAATCTATACTGCATTAAAATGGAAAACTTAAATGGACAACTTTCTGGACAGGTACCCCTTACCAAAATTAAATCAATATCAGGTAAATGACCTAAACAGACCTATTACCCCAAAGGAAACTGAAGCTGTTATTAAAACTCTCTGAAAGAACAAAGCCCAGGACAATATGGTTTCAGTGCAGAATTTTACCAGACATTCAAAAAGAACTAATGCCAACACTTCTCAAACTGTTCCATATAGTAGAAACTGAAGGAACATTGCTGAATTCTTTTTATGGAACAACAGTCACCCTGATACCCAAGCCAGTCAAAGATGAGATAAAGAAGGAGAATTACAAATCAATCTCCCTCATGAACATTGATGCAAAAATACTCAATAAAATTCTGGCAAACCAAGTCCAACAACATATCAAAAAATCATCTACTAAGATCAAGTATGCTTCATCCTAGTGATTCAGGGATGGTTCAACATATAAAAACTGTGAATGTCATCCATCATATAAACAAACTAAAGGAAAAAAACCACATGATCATCTCAATAAATGCATAAAAAGCCTTTGACTAAATCCAACACTCCATGATAAAAGTCCCAGAGATCAGGACTTCAGGGAAAATACCTAAATATAATAAAGATGTTTATACAGCAAGTCAACAGCCAACATCAAATTAAATGGAGAAATACTCAAAGCAATCGCACTAAAATTAGGAACAAGACAAGGTTGTCACCTCTCTCCTTATCTATTCAATATAGTTCTCAAAGTTTTAGCTAAAGCAAAAAGAAGAAAAGGAGATTAAGGGGATAACAAGTTGGAAAGGAAAAAGTAAACTATTTCTATTTGCAGATGATATGATCATATACATAAGCGACCCCTAAAATTCTACCAGGGATCTCATAAAGCTGGTAATAAACTTCATCAATGTAGCAGGGTACAAGATTAACTCAAAAAATCAATAGCCCTCCTATACACTAAAGATAAAAAGGCTGAAAAAGAAATAAGTGAAACATCACCCTTTATAATAGCTGCAAATAGCTTAAATATCTTGGTGTAACTCTAACCAAGGAAGTAGCAGATCTGTTTGACAAAAACCTTAAGTCACTGAAGAAAGAAATTGAAGAGGATATCAGAAGAAGGAAAGATCTCTCATGCTCCTGGATAGAGAGAATCAACATTGTAAAAATGGCAATTTTACCAAAAGTAATTTGCAGATTCAATGCAATCCCCATCAAAATCCCAACACATTTTTTTACAGTCCTTGGAAGAGCAATACTCAACTCCATACGGAATAATAGGAAACCCAAGATTGACGAAACAATTCAGCTCAATAAAAGAACTTCAGAAAGAATCACTATCCCTGACTTCAAGCTATGCTATAGAGATACAGTAATAAAAACAGCCTTGTACTGGCTCAAAAACAGACTGTGGATCAATGGAATCAAATCAAAGATCCCAACAGTAACCCATACACCTATGAACACTTGACTTTTGACAAAGAAGCCAAAATATTAAATGAAAAATGATAATAACTTCAACAAATGGTGTTAGTATAACTGTATGGTAGTATGTAGAAAATGCAAACAGATCCAAATGTGTGACCCTCCACAAGACTCAAATCCAAGTTGCCCAAAGACCTCAACATAACCCAGATACACTGAACGTGGTAGAAAAAAAAAGTGGAAAATACCCTTCAGTGCATTGGCACAGGTGACCACTTCCTAAATATAACACTAGTAGCATAGACACTCAGAACAACAATCTATAAGTTGGACCTCCTGAAACTGAGAAGCTTCTGTAAGGCATAGAACACAGTCAATAAGACAAAAGGATAGCCTGTGGAATCAGAAAAGTTATTCAACAATTCTACATTGAACAAAGGATTGATCTCAAAAATACATAGAGAACTCAACAAACTAATGCCCAAGAACCTAAATAACCCAATTAAACATGGGGTCCAGAGCTAAAAAGGGAATTCTCAACCAAAGAATTACAAATGGCTAAAGGGCACTTAAAAATTCCTCAACATCTTCAGCCAGCAGAGAAATGGAAATCTAAGAAAAATTTGAGGTACTACCTTACACCTGTCAGAATGGCTAAGATCAAAAATACAAATGACAGCCTATGCTGGAGAGGATGTGGAACAAGAGAAACACTCCTGCATAGTTGGTGGGAGTATAAACCTGTACAGCCACTGTAGAATAAAGTATGGCAGTTCCTTATAAAACTGGGGATCAAGCTCCCTAAGGATCCAGCGATACCACTATTGTGCATATACCCAAAGGATGCACATTTGTACCCTAAAGGCATCATCTCAACTATGTTCATAACAGCATTATTTGCAACAGCAAGAACCTGGAAACAATCTAGATGCCCCTTAACTGAAGAACTGATTAACAAAATGTGATATATGTACACAATAGAGTGCTACTCAGTAGTTAAAAAATGACTTACTAAAAATTTCAGGCAAATGGATGGACTTGGAGAATAATTTCCTAAGCAAGGTATCACAAGCCCAGAAAGATAGACATGGGATGCACTCATTAATTAGTGTATTTTAGACAAAAAGCAAAGAACACACAAGCCACAAATCACAACCC
Source organism: Phyllotis vaccarum (assembly GCA_033318265.1). Classification (NCBI taxonomy): domain Eukaryota; kingdom Metazoa; phylum Chordata; class Mammalia; order Rodentia; family Cricetidae; genus Phyllotis; species Phyllotis vaccarum. The sequence continues at coordinate 109,519,131 of JARWLC010000012.1, forward strand.
CTGAACATCTTGGAATTTGAAGAAAATTAAGTGAGACATCCCTAAGAAGAGAAAATATAGATCACCTTAGTAAATTGGCATCATAACAGGTTGCAACCAAGAAGAGTGGGGAACAAACATTAAAAGGAGATGATTGAGTGAGAGAAGCAAAGAGGGAGATAGAAAGAGATGGACATCTTGATAGAGGAAGCCAGTGTGGGGTTGGAAAGAGACTGGGTGCTAGGGAAACCTCCAAGACCTCACGGGATATCCCTGGCCAAGTCTCCAAACATAGTGGAGGGGTTGTGTCTAAGCAGGAATTCCCCTGTAATCAATGAGTAAACACTCTAAGCATCATCACAGAGCCTATATCCAACAAAGAATTGAGGTGGATGCAGAGATCCACGACTGAGCACAGGGCAGAGCCGAAAGCAGGGGAGGAAAGTCTGTATGAGCAAGGGGATAGGGATTTGAGGAAAATTCACACATGATGTCTGTCTCAAGCTCTGGGGAGCTCGATGAATCAAGAATAGCCACTGGAGATCTATCAGGAAAAGGAGCTAGGTCCTCTAAGGTAGGCAAGTTTTGACTGGCATGAGCAGTATGTAGAAACATGAGGGGTGAGATCAGTCTGTGTTCCTGTGTGTGGGCTGGCACCTTGGAGCCCACTCTCTGCAGAGGAACACCTAACCAAACATTCACATTGGGATGAATAAATTGGACTTGCCTGGAGTGGATGTGGCTTGCTTAGCTGACCCACCTTGGGACTTATTGCCATTTTAGAGGAGGGGATGAGTGGATAGTGAGAGGCGAGGCTGAAGGCTGACTGGGAGGGATTGGGAGGAGTGACAGAAGGGGGAGCAGGTGGATACATTGATAAAAATGACATTTTAAATAAATAAATAAATAAATAAATAAATAAATAAATAAATAAATAAATAGATAAATAAATAAATGGAACAGAACTTTAATTTGTTAATGGTTTTTGCTAATCAATAAACTTTGAACCTTATGCCTAGCCACATTTAGGAATGTACTTATGGCACACAATTCCCCCCTTTAGATTGCTTTGTTGCTCTACTATTTAGTTGACCCCCACGAGAAAAATCTGGACTAGTCTCTTCAACCTTTTGTCATAAACCAAACTTGACAGTTATTGCCTATGTGTAAATCTTGTCAGCCCTCTCTATGACTCAGATGAATTTAAGCCCCACATTGCCTTGTCAAAGACTAACTGCCTGCCTGAGTATATAAGCTTGTGCCTTTACTCTTATAGTTGTCATACCAGTAAAGACAAAATAAGAAAATATTGTGAGAATACCTTTGATACTATAGTTCCCCTTTTTTACCAGTAGTCATTTATGTCTTGAACTCTGAGAGAAAACAGTTTTGGGGCTGGCACCCCAAGGTTTTCTTTAATTACATACCATGTTTGTCTTGCTGGGTCTGGGTTACAGAGCAACCAAGAGGTGCCTATCAAGAAGTATACAGAACACCAAATAAGATCAGAAAAATACATTGCCAACATCACATATAATCAAAATACTATGCATATAGAACAGTGAAACAATATTGATAGATTCAAGAACAAGACAAGTAACATATAAGGGAAGACTCATTAGAATAACAATTGAGTTCTGAATGCAGACTTTGAAATCCAGAAACACCTGTACAGACGTTCTATCAACTCTGAAAGTCCACCGATGTCAACCATATACATATATAAGGGGATAAGACATGGTGGGAGATCTTGAAAGGACTTGGAAGGGGGAAGAAAGGTAGATATGGTCAAGATACAGTATATGGATGTATGACATTTTCAAGCGTTAAATAAAATAAAAATACAAAATATCTTCATACTCTTTTTCACATACAATTGAATCATATTGAACTGAGGTGACTTTTGGGAAAACATAAGTAAGTTTGTTGTATAGTAATGATAAAAATTTAGTTATCGGTTCTTATAAAAGCTTTCGTTCATAGATGATTAATAGATAGCCATGAATGGTGTAAGGGGCATGTAATCCCAGCACTGTTGAGGCTGAAGACAGGATCAAGGAGCCTTGGCCTGTTTGGACTCTCTGTTCATACGCACCTTTGATAAACAGTAGGTATCTACATATACATATATATGATAAACTCATTATCTGTTTAAAATGTTTTATACTTTATAGGTTACTGTGGCTTAGCAACACAGTGCACCATTGAGTATTAGCAGTTTACCCTGTGATTGTGTGTTTGAGTGGGAGTAAATATGCATGTCTATTGTGTATTATCTCAAAAAATGTTTTGAACACACATTTTTTTTTAATCTCAGGAAAAATATTATACCCCAGTTGTCAGATTCTTTGTGTGTATAAATCCCTGAGTTCAATTTACAACAGTTCATAAACTGTATATTGTAGTGGTAATTGTCTGCAATCCAAGTTTTTTTTTGAGAGGTAGGAAAAAGATCAGAAATTTAAGGTCATTCTTGGCTACTTATGCAGTTTGGGATGGTTTGGAATATACAAGACTCTATTGAAATCCAAATTAATTTTTCTATTGGATTCCTGTTGTCTCTGCAGCATTGTATCCTGGGAAATATGGGGTTCCTATATTTGGAGTCTTAGTCTCCTTTATAATTAAACTTAAAAGCAAATCCAGAGGAAACCCATTCCTTAGAGCTTGAGAAAAAGCAACAGGGAATATGAACTGTAGATCATGACAACAACCAGGATGAATGAGAAAAGAAGAAAAAGAGAAAAAGAAAAATCATGCCTTTGCAATGGTGGTAGACATGCAGAAATAGGGCAGAAGCAGATAGAGGGGCTTCAGAGAATGAATTAAAGAGTCCATGATGTCCAGGAAAGTGTACTTAGGCTTTTGACAAATATCTGAAAACAGATAATGAGAAGCAAAGGATAAAGTTAGGGGCTCTATAGTGCTATCTATGGAAGCTCCGGTAAATGTCTATTTAATTTAATTAAATAGGGGAAGCACGTCTTATAAGATCAAATGTATCTTACTATGGAACTAACTAGTCCTCCCCTCTCCTTTGCACATACTCAGGTAAATCACATTTCTTGGGGGTTTTTATGAATCTTTTGGGAGATATTTGATTTGTTTCATTGAATTATCTCTTAAAATGAAGAAAGAGTAGTATGTTATCCTTCTGATAGTTTAGAACATCAGGGCTCTAGTCAGGGCCAGAAAAAATATGTTTACCTTAATGGGCTTCAACAAAACTCAGATACGTCTCACTTTTCATAATATATTTAAATCCAAAAATGAGTGTCTCTTTCTGGTGTTACCAGATAAACAGAAGATCTGCTACCATGAAGTAGGGGCTTATCCTAGATATCCACTGAGACAACTAATATGTGTTTAGTCATCTAAAACTCAGAAAAATATAATTTGAAACATCAAATGTTAGGGACCAATCTGACATTGATAGAGTGCCTCAGCTGTAAAACAAAATATCTATGATATTACAGCTGACCTTGCCCAACCTTTTAAGTTAGTCATCACCAGGGGGAATATGTACGGAGACAACCTGTTTACCAAGATAATCTGTCTTCTTGAAGCAAAAAATTTCCACTGAAGAGAGACCACAAATCCTAGAATAGTCTACAAAACTGCATCTGCTTTTCCTTTCTCATGAACCCCCCACTAGGGTTCTCCCTGTAGAATATCTAAGACAGCTTCCCCTTGGAGGTTCCTATATTTTCCATGGAAGAAAGGCTGCCTCTCATTGTATGTGCTAAGAAACACTGTTACCTGTTGAAGACAGACTGTGTTCTCTTCCTTCCTTCCTTCCTTCCTTCCTTCCTTCCTTCCTTCCTTCCTTCCTTCCTTCCTTCCTTCCCTCCCTCCCTCCCTCCCTCCCTCCCTCCCTCCTTCCTTCCTTTCTTCCTTCTTTCCTTTCCCTTGTTCCCTTCCTTTATTCCTGCTTTTCTTCCCTCCTCTGTCTCACTCTTTCTTGTTGTGTGGCTTTGTCTGAACCCCTCCAGAAGCCTGTGGCACATATTTACAATAAGACACTTTTCCTCAACCACACCTACACCATGTCCTCACTTTCTTTCATCTGGCCTTTAAATATGGAAGAAGCATACATGAACTATTTTTCAAGGTACTCATTTTCTGTGATGGTTAACTACTTAATTATTTTGTCATTTGAAATTTCAGAACTGTGAAAAGAGGTCCTCAGTCACAAAATTAAGAAGCCCCAGCTCAGCTCATACTATCCCTGCCCCCAGCCTTGAGAGGTTTGGAACCACTAGATATCTTAAGTTATGTTTTAAGTATAAGTTACTGTCCTTAAAGGATCTACTACCTTAGGCATATACATTTCACAAACACTGTCATCCTTAAATCTCTTTAATGTCCTGGACCTAGGTTTTACTTTGGACAATGGAATTAGAGGCAGGATATTACTGCCAACTCTAGCCACTTAGGCCTAGGTAAAGTAACAGCAAAGATATTGCATATTTCTGGAATTATTTTAATTAGCTAGTGTTGTTTATTTTTCAATAGTTTTTTTTTAACCTAAGGTCATCAGGCTCACCTGGCATAATTATGCTTTGCTTAATAAGAGAACTTTGGCCAGGCTTTATGGAAGGTTATAACTTAATGATGATTGTCGCCTTGTGTTGTATACTTGAGTTGTTCTTTAGAGTCATGTTCTATGATAGAGAAATGAGCCTAATGGCAAGTTGTCAGACTGTGACATTTGCTATGGAATTGAGCCCTAATAGCTGGGTGTATGTTCTTTGTTACTGAAGTGTAGTCTAATGGCTTGTCAATTATAATGACATTTCTGATCCAAAATAATTTATACATATGCTTCATTCTCCCAAATTTATCAGCTGCATGGAGAGTGTCGTAACTGATTCTTTCTACCAGTGCAGAACTCAGAACCTGGATCAACATACAGCCAGTAAGACTGCAACAGTGTATAAGTCACTGTTCTTCATTCTCACGTGGAAATACAGTACAGACTGGTAAGTGCTAATCTATGTAATACACAAAAGAGAGGCAAGATTTTCATTATTGGTACCAGGAAGATATGTGAAATAATCACTAAGGGAAATACACCAATAAGGAGTTTTATTTCACAGTGCTATGAAGTTTATTAGTTAAGTTTATTGTTAATTTTATTAGCTCATATGAGAATTTTCATATACTGTTTAGATTTTTATCCTTTCAGATTCTAAATTTTAGAATTTTTTTTTCAACCAGAACATGAGATAGATACTTCTCTGTTCTTCACTTATTCTATTGATGAAAAATCATAATGTTGGTGATGAAAATAAGGATGAATGAAAATGGTCATAGGAATGAAAATATCTAGAGCCAGTGAATAGGGTATTGTGGCACAAATGCCATTCCAGTGTTTAGCTAGCAGAGATAGGAAGATTTTGAGTTTGACATCAGTCTAGAATCCAAGGATACTTACCCATTTCAAAATCAACCTGGAATATGTAGCCAGACATGTTAGAAAATGCATGAATAGAGAAACTTTTACAGAGGGCTTATAAATACCAACTAGTACTTCCACTGATCTGTATTTCTGTCCAATATTTTTCTATAAAGAATATATGTACTATTATCATGTAAAATTGAGATTAAAATCATATATTTTTTCTTCTTAATTAATTTTTAAAACTTATTTTATATAACAACCAGTTTCTATTCCCTCCAGATGGCTCAGTTTTTAATGGCTAGGCTCACATCCAAAACATAAAGAGCATATTTTTATGTTCATTTTGCATCTTTTATTAAATTTTGAGATTTTAATTCACTACAACAGTTCTCCCTTGGTTTTCTTCCCTCCAAACCCTCACATAAATCCCTCTTTATTTGCCTTCAGATTAATGGTCTCTCTTTTGCTAATTGTTGAACAGAATATATATATATATATATATATATATATATATTCCTAAATATTACCTGTTCAGTTTGTATAATGTTACTTGTATGTATGTTTTCAGATCTGTTTTATGTAATTTTTTTTATCGTGAATTGCAGTCCACGAGGGTAATATCAGGTTGAATATAGATGGTCAGGCTCTATCCCTTGTGTCTATGAGCATTTTATTCTACCAATTAAACCCATAATTTCTCTTCCCTGAAATCTCAGGTAAAATCTGTAGCCACTATTTTTTCCTCTGTGACAATAACTTAACACTCTAGGTACCCTTAACCTATGAGCTACAGTAAGGATGTCCCTAACACAGGGCCAATTAGAGAGTGTTAAAACAGAATAGCTCATAGCAAATCTATAACTAGTTTGAATTTCTTAATTTTACCTCCATTGTTTACTGTGTCATTTATTCTTGATTCCTGCACCCCTCATACACACATTTCACCTCTAGCAAGGCTATAAAACATGTTCCTTAGTGTGGAAATAGAAAACTGCTAGAGGGATCTGAAGAGATGATCAGTGGAAGAGATGTTTGCTACACATACATGAGAACTTGAGTTCAATTACCAGCATCCATAACAAAAATCTTGGTATTCTGAGAATGTCTGTAATCTTAGAAATAGTTGGATAGACATAAGCAGATGTTGGAGGTTGGCTAGCTGACCAAGGTAACCCAAGCGATCCAGGATCAGTGAGACACTGTCTCACAAAATAACATGGAGTGTAAGCAAAGTTTACTTGTAAACTACACATATTTTCATACAATCACAACACCATCAAACTAAAAAGTATACTTGTATACTTAGTATGCTTGTAAATTTCAGAATATATCTTAAACATATACCTAAAAATGATGAAACTGAATAAGTTCTTAGTTTAGATCATAAATTTTAATTAATCAAATGAATTTAATCCAATAATTGAATTATTTATTAGATAACAATTTAATTATATCAAATTGATTTAATGAAGTATAGTTTTATATCTCTTGTGTTATGTGTTACCAGTGTGACATCAGGAAAATCATTATTAGTTATTAGACATCAGGAAAATCAGTTTAGTCATCTGAGTTTATTCCAGATGTGCTTTGATTTGAAAATCATGGTAAAGAGCCTGTGACTAAGTGAATGACAGACAAAATTAAATAGATTAAGTAAATTAAATGTATTAAGAATGGAAAGGATTTCATGTGAAAAATAGTCATTTGTAGCCTCATTTTAATCTGAGTTTCTGATAAAAACTTTTAATTTGACTGTTGTTATTTGTATTATTAGTATTTGTTAGACTTAGGATCAAATCTCAGGCTGTGTAATAAATTATAAGCAAGTCTTCAATGGTTAAATAGCACCTTAGCCAGAATGATTTTAATCTTGTCATTTCAGGAGTATATTTTTCTTGTGTGCATTATTTTGCCTTTGTGTATTTGGTTTGAGATAATGTCTCACTATATCACTGAAGCTGGCCTGGAGATTCCTTTGCATTACTTTCCTGCATGGTAGAATTATATGCCTTCATAATCAAATTCAGAAGGAAACAATAATAATAATCAAAACACAGACATAAACAAAAGAATATAAAAGATTTAGGGATGTATATAGCTTAGCATCCAAGAAGAACAAAAAGTCTTAAAGTGGGCCTAGACAAGTACTTTAAAGATATTTAATATTCTAGTGGCTACAAAATGAGGAAAGGCATATAGAAAAAAGAGTCCATGAAAACTAGGTGTTAAGATTTATATAGCTACTTTCTGCAACATCTTATCAATGAGGGATATCTGGAGTTATCTTCATCAGTCGAATCTCCATAGCTTCTTGGTAGAAATGTAAAATGTGTGTCATAAAATGTTATACAAACACATAAAGAACAGATAACTATGTTATACAAATTTTGTTTCAACAATCTTTTCTTCAGACAATATTTCATATGAATTGAATGTATTTTGGAATGTCTTGACCTATTATTTTTCAGTAGGTATAATCAGTATACCTATTTTATATATAATCAAATTACATGTGTGTGATATCTTCTGTTTATTCTCACTTCAACTTATATCAAAATTAAAATACTTTTAAAAGTTGCAATTAATAATTCATATTAATTGTACACATTACTGAGATTCACTGTGAAGTTAAATCATGTTTTCTACATGGTAGAAGAAAGAAACACTCCAAGTTTTATAATTAACATAGCTTACTTTTCAAAAATTAAATTGTCATTAGAGAAATTCTTAACTTGGAAAGATCTAAAGATGCTATAAGAAGGTCAACTAAAGTTCCAGGTAGAGCTTTCCTCCAATGTGGTACTATAGTTTTCAAATGTACATCATAAGTGGGTTGCATTTGATTAAAAAACCCAAACTATCATAAAAGCCTGAAATAGATGTCTATAAAATACAATATTTATCAGAGTTTGACAAACTGCAACAAAAGAACAAAATGTGAATTAAGCTCTAGATCTTCCCTTGAGATCCTGTAGCATTTATGTAATATGATGATCCAATGTGAAGGATGATAGCTATATAATTAATATATCTGTCTAGCATGTGCAAAGATTTGGGTTCCACTATTAGAATTCATCCATACCCCAAAAAACGAGGAGGAAGGGGAGGAGGAGGAGAAAGAAGAGGAAGAACAGAAGGAAGAAAGAAAGAGAAAATGAGAAATATATAGAGTAACAATTAGAAATAATTATTGGAGGAAAATAAAAGAATTATTGTAGCTTAGTATGATAATATATCCTTACATGTATTACCAAGACTGGAGTTAGAATACTGAGGCAGGAGTGTAAGATGGGTGATAATAAGTAATAATAAAACTAAAATATCACATATTCTCCTATATGTAACACTAAATTTAAATGAAGAAAGGAGAAGATTGTGAGGAAGGAAGCAGAAGAAGCTGTGGGTAAGAAGGATTAGGGAAGGTAGTTGAGGATGTGCAAAGTACAGTAACACATATTTTGTAATTAAGCATAATAAAACTTATCTTTTGTACATCAACTACAAAGATAAAGATTAAACCATTTGCACTTTATTAATTAATATCTGCAGAATAAAGCATATGAAATATAAGATCCAGTCAACAAAAATAATAAAGGTTTACCAAACATGGAAGAAAATACTTTTTATACCTTCAGGTACATTTGAAAAACTTATGCCTGATACTTTTCACATTTGCTCAGAAAACAAATCTCAACTGAACATGAGTTACAAAATGAGAAAATAAAAAATGATAAAACTATCTGAAACATGTAAAATATAAAAATTATATTTGACTAACAACATTTGACAGAACTAGAATCTAGGATATTTTCTTAATTTTGAAAATTTTTAGTATATGTTTTGATTTTTATGTACAGGAAAATTATTTGCAGGTGTGTAAGTAGTTCATAAAATGGTGTAGGTCCCCCCTGTACTGGAGTTACAGGCTGTTGTGAGCCACCTGATGTGGGTACTAAGAACAAAACTTGGGTCCACTGGAAGAAAAAGATGTGCATTTAAATGTAAACCCATTAATTCATGCTAGGTTTTTATTCTTTTGGCTTATGTACTCACAATAAAAAAATCTAAGGAAGTGAGCATAGTGCACCTTTCAAAAATAAAATATACAAAGTTCTTTATATTGCTGTTTATTCAAATGGTTATTCTTTATCAACTTAAGTACATGGAAAAAGCACTTTCTTCTTCATGTGTGGTTTTATTAGTAGAGATCTTTTTACTTTGTTTATGGAATGACAATTCCAAAATAATCTATAATATATTTTGCCTATACTTTCTGAAGATGATATATGTGCAAAAGAGTGACTGTCAAGAGGCCATTGAAGAAAGGGTTGTAAGAGTTTGCCACAACTAAGAAATATCACTAAAGGTACATTGCCCTAGGTTAGTACACTATTTTATAAAAATAGTGAATACAAGTAAGTTTTATTAGAAAAAGAATTTATGTAGCTCAAAACCACACAAAAGCTCTAAGTCTAGAAATACAAACCAAGTAGCACTGGCTCTGATGATGGTCTCTTGGTGAATGTCAGAAGTGAAAACCTATTGGAGAGGATGTCATGATATAAGAGGCATCCAGAGCGGCTGGAGTCCCTCAATCTCTACCAAGGACATATCTTTATTAGTGGTCCTCACACCACTCTTTCCTTTCCTTTCCTTTCCTTTCCTTTCCTTTCCTTTCCTTTCCTTTCCTTTCCTTTCCTTTCCTTTCCTTTCCTTTCCTTTCCTTTCCTTTCCTTTCCTTTCCTTTCCTTTCCTTTCCTTTCCTTTCCTTTCCTTTCCTTTCCTTTCCTTTCCTTTCCTTCCCTTCCCTTCCCTTCCCTTCCCTTCCCTTCCCTTCCCTTCCCTTCCCTTCCCTTCCCTTCCCTTCCCTTCCCTTCCCTTCCCTTCCCTTCCCTTCCCTTCCCTTCCCTTCCCTTCCCTTCCCTTTTCTCTTTTCCTTTCTACTTTCCTTCTCTTATCTTTTCTTTATTTTTTTCCTTCTTTCTTCCACTTCTTTCTTTACCTTATTTTATGTAGAGAGTGAATGTAGGATCTCACATTTCCTAGATGAAGACTGTAGCAATGATCAACAATCAGATCATTGATTCCTCTTCTTAAATGTGGCAAGTAACTGCCAGACACCTGACAAAGCTTCTAGACCATTTACCCTCATTCTGAATGAATAAATTTGTAGTTCTTATGTATGAATTCTTTTTTTACAATTGTTGGATTACAAATGTACAGCCATATAGCCAGTTATGTCTACAGTGCTTAGTTCACTACAATTCTTTTTTTTTTCAAAAGATGTCCTAGCCCCATGGAGCCATACAATTTAACAAGGGTTTTGGAATTCCTCCTTCTTGGACTTTCAGAAGACCGTCAACTGCAGTCCATCTTATTTGTACTATTCCTGATCATATACCTGCTCACAGTGCTTGGAAATATGCTCATCATTCTGGCTATCAGCTCTGATTCCCACCTCCACACTCCCATGTATTTTTTCCTCTACAACCTTTCCTTGATTGACACGGGCTTCAGCAGCACCACAGTTCCCAAAATGCTGATAAACTTGAAGACCCATAGCAAATCTATAGCTTATGCATCCTGCCTAAGTCAGGTATCCTCCTTCATTCTTTTTGGATGTATGGACAGCTTACTACTGGCTGTGATGGCCTACGACTGATGGATAGCCATTTGTCATCCTCTACACTACCAAGTAATCCTAAACCCTGGCCTGTGTAAATGTTTGGTCCTTGGGTCATTCTTCATTAGTCTTCTTAATTCACTGGTACACTGTTTGATTGTGTCACAACTAACATTCTGTACTAATAAAGAAATCCCTCATTTCTTTTGTGATGTTCCAGAGCTTTTAAAACTTGCATGTTCTGATACTTTTTTCAGTAAAATTGTCATATTTCTTATAGGCAGCATCACTGGTTTTATTCCTGTGTCAGGAATCTTTTACTCCTATTATAAAATTATTTCTTCCGTTTTAAGAGTTTCATCATTGAGTGGGAAATATAAAGCTTTTTCTACCTGTGTATCACATCTGTCAGTTGTTTGCTTATTTTATGTAACAGGCCTTGGTGTGTACCTTAGTTCATCTTTTTCTAGTTCTTCCAGAAAAAGTGTAGTGGCTTCAATAATGTATACCATCGTGGTTCCTATGATTAACCCCTTTATCTACAGTCTGAGAAATAGAGACATCAAGGAAGCCCTCCAGAAAATAGTCAAAATAACCTAATTTAACTACCTGTATGTTCCTAAATATATAGGCTCTTAAACTATGGGTCACATAATTGACTGTGGTGTTATATAAATTATGTGCAATGCTAAAATTTTCTTAACATAAAATGCTAAAATCTTCATGCATACATGTAGTGACTCAAAGTATATTTTGCTGTGCTCATCGAAGTTATATAGTGTAGCTTCACCATAGTCAGATTTCTGAACATATAACATTAAAAATTGGTGTTGCACATGTTTTCATAGTAAACCATCAAAAAATGCAGACAGAAATACTTTATATTCAATTGGATTTGACAACAAGAATTGCTATGCTCTTACCATATGTACAGATGGGACTTTAAAGGTTTAATTAGAAGAAGTAAATATTTTTAAATTTTCTAACAATTTATCAGCATGTAAATGTGAAATTATTATTTTTGACTGTGTTTTGCACGATTAATTTTAAAAATTGTTGTTTGTGTTACTGACTTGAGTTTCATAGAGCAGCTATTTATAATATATAGATACTCAGGAAGGAAGAACACTTTCCTTTTGGTTATGTGGCCACTAGTAGCATTTCCATGCTCTAAGTTTTGCCCCAAACTGAGGCACATATGGACAACACTAAAGGAACTCAGTGGACTATGATAAAAGAGATATGAAATTAAGTGAAGATCAGGAAATGAACTATATAGAGAGAATTAGTGGGGAAAATGGAAAATGGGGAATTAATATGCTTGTATACATGTGCAAACCTCTCAAATGTAAAGAAAAATTTTAAATCACTAAAAGAATTTTAATTTACAATTAAGACAGAATTTACAAAAATTTTTAAATTGCCTTGAATGTACTCTATACTATGTACTTATGTAATTCATACAGCACTGTAGTAATGACTTACCCCAAAATTGAGAAAGTATGAAAAAACTAGAAAGTTGTACGTTTTGATACATAATACATTTAGTCATGATTTTCAACTAATTTGTCTGTTATTTATTTTCTTTAGGAAAAGTCTAAAATCCTACATTCAAATAATAATTATGCAATTTTTAATCTTCAATAAGTGACAAAATTTATGTATACTTATTTATTGTTATGCTCTAGCAATACTTTGCATTGTGCTTGATATAATATTACATACTAACACTTTTATACAAGACCATCTACTACATATCTCTTCTTACACTTTACTCACATTTTCCATTTTCCTCTCATCTTCCCAGTACTTAGTTCTCTTTGGGCCCCTAGACAGTCTCCTTCTGTGTGTACATATAAGTTTATGTACATATAAAATAAGAAAATACATGTCATATTCATCTTTTAGAGACAAACTTAATTCATTTAAAATGATGCCTGATAATGTTTTTCCTTGATAGGAGCATTGTATTTTACAGATAAAAAACAGGCTGGACAGTGGAGGTTTATGCCTTTAATCACAATACTCAGAGAGTCAGAGACAGTGGATTTCTCTGAATTTGAGGACAGCCTTGTCTACAGAGTGACTTCCAGGGCCACAAGAGATATACAGAATACTTTGTCTCAAAAAATAAAAAAATCCCCCAAAACAAAACAAAACAGTTCCATATTTTATATATATATATATATATATATATACACACACACACATTATATATATATATACATTATATATGTGTATATATAATACATATTTTTACTTTTATTTCATTATAGACATAAGTTGATTTCAGGGCTTGGATATTATGAACAGTACCATAAAACAGTGTTGTACAAATATCTTTGTGATATGTCAGCTTGGAGTCATCTGGACAAATGCCTAGAAATTTTATAGTTAGAATATATGATATGTTTATTTTTGATGTTTAAGAGTTCTTTATACAGATTTCTACACTGGCTAGAATACTATATATTTCAACTAGCATTATATAATTAAATAAAAAATTTTTGAAGGAAAAGCTCACCAACAGATTGGGCCAACTAGAAGTGAATATTTAGGATTGAAGGCAAAGTAGAATATTTGGATCATTTAGTCACAAGAAAAACCAAGCCCCCAAAACTCAAGAATTGAATCCTCATGAACTCATGAATTATATAAAAACATAAAGCCTTTGAATAATAGTTATTACAAGACAAGAATATTGGCTTTCTGCAACTGCCTTTGTTATGATGAAGAATGACTCTTGTAGTCTTAGATTCTCTAGGTCTTTTATAATGAAGGGATGTTGGATTTTGTAAAAGTCTTACCTTTAATAAGAGAATCATTGGGTTTGTCTTTTAGTTTCTTTATGTGGTTTATTTGATTCATGTATTTTAAATTGTACCTATATCTCTAGGATAATGCTTACCTAATGAAGGTGTCTTATCTTCTTAATATGTTCTTGGATTTGGTTTGCAGGTATTTTATTGAGAATCTTTACATTTATATTCACAAAACATATTGGTCAGTAATTTTGATTTTTGTTGGGTATTTTTGTAGTTTTGGCATCAAAGTAATAGTGGCTTCATAAAATAGAAATTAGAAAATATTCATTCAGTTTATATTTTGTGAATTAATTTGAAAAATTTTGCTGTTAATCCTTTTCTGAAGAGCTGGTACAATTCTTTACCAAACTCTTTTGGCCCTGATAATTTTTTTGGGAGACATTTAATTAATTACTTTATCAATTTTACTAGGAATTATAAATCCATTAAAATTGCCTACTTTATCTAGATTTAATGTTGGCATGTCATATATATCAAAAAATTAATTCATTTATTTTAAATGTTCCCATTTGATGGAATACAGATTTTAAAAAGTCTCTTCTTATGATTTCTTTGGATTTCCCCAGTGTCTGTTGTAATTTCTAACTTTATTTCATAATTTTATTAATTTAAATCTTCTTTTTCTGTATTTGGTAATTTGGTAAGAGAGACACTTGAAAATAAGTCAGAAGGCTGTAAGAGACCATGATTTAATCATATCCAGTGCTATATAAAGTTTGCAATTTGTATACCGGAATTTCCAAAATTCTACAGTTATTTGAATGGGCATTCTAAGCACATAAATAACCGCAGGGTTATGAGCCTCAATGCCGTTATTTTCAACTAATTTGTCTGTTGTTTGTTTTCAAAAACATTATTTTAAAGGACTTACTGATATTTCTGCTCTTAATTTGCATCTTGTTATTCTCATAGTCAATACTTTTAAGAAATTCCCTAAGACAAATGTAGCTATCTTACCCTTCCAGTTATAACATCCCCTGTTTCTGTTACCAAATTTTGACAGAAGCATTTCCAGGGATGAAGGATTAGTTTCTTATTTGGGGACAGGAGATGTCAGATCATCTGTGCTGGGCAGTGTTCATGCGATCTTAGCATAATCTATAGTCATCTGAGAGGAGACCACTTTAATTGAGAAAATGCCTCCCCAAGATTATGCTCTAGGTAAAACTATGGGACACTTTCTTAATTAGTGATTATTTGGGAGAATCCATCCCATTTGGGAGGGGCATGCTACATCTAGGCTGGTGGTTATTAAGTGCTATAACAAAGCAGGCTTAGCAAACCATGAGGAATGAGCCAGTAAGCAACACTCTCTATGACCTCTGCATCCTCTCCTCTCTTCAGGGTTCTAACCTGATTTTTTGATAATGAACTGTGATACAGAAGTGTAAGTAAAATAAACCCTTTCATTCCCAAGTTATTTTTAGTCATGGTGTCTTATCACAGTAATAGAAATGATACTTAAGATACCATCATAGTAAACACTATATGATGGCAGTGGGAGTATTAGAGGTCAGTTGTTTAAATACTGGTAGATTATGAACTAGAGAGGATGAGGGAAATATGACTTAGATATTAAGAATGTACAATGGTTTTGTAAAAACATGAGTTCAAAACTGAGAAAGTATGATAGGCAGCTCACATTCACCTGTTACCGTTACTTCAATTTCCAGAAATCAGATACATTTTTTTGGTCTCTGTAGGTACCTGTACTTATGTGTACATTCTCTCTCTCTCTCTCTCTCTCTCTCTCTCTCTCTCTCTCTCTCTCTCTCTCTTTCTCTCTCTCTCTCTCATACACACATACACACAGTTCAAAATAAAACTAAATCTTAGAGAAAAGAAACAGAGAATAGGAGTGGAATCAGGGCAAAGCAATAACCCTCAAAAGGTCAGGCCCAATGGTCTTTCCACCCAGGCCACAAAGCATAAAGATTCTATAACCTCCCCATATACTACTAATTATTTGGTGTCATGTGTTCAAACATATGAGCTGGTGGGAACATTTCAGATTCAAATTATAACATCACCATTACCCAGATATGCTGTGGCTTATGTGAGATGGGTTTTTGCAGCAGGAATATATTCGTGAGGTAAAGCCTTTTTACCCAAAATAAAAGTACATAAATATGGAAGGTTTTCATAGGTTATAAATAGCCCTATGGGTACCTGAGAGAGTGATAACATCAAACATGTATTAATTTTTTTTTATCGGAAATAGATTCTTCTCTTATACAGTATAACCTGACCACATTTTTTGCTCCTCCCAGATTTTCCCATCTCACCTCTTCCACAGATCCACTCCCCTTCCATTTCCTTTCAGAAAGAACCAAGCCTCCAAAAGACAACAACCAAACATGTCAGAATAAGGTACAATATGACAAGATAAAACCTTCATATGGAGATTGGACAATGGAATCACAGAAAAATAAAAAGCATCCTAAGAACAGGCAAAAGAATCAGAGATACACTTTCTCCCATCATCAGAAATACCACAAAGCCTCCAAGCTAACAGTCATAATAAAATGAAGGCAGATGATATGATGCAGGCTCTTTGCTTGATACTTCAGTCTCTATGAGCCTTGTTCCCTCTGACACCTTTTCTCCTCCCTTGGGTAGTTCCCCAAGCTCTGAGAGGATGGACTCAATTAAGACCTCTAATTTAGACTCTGAATGTCTAGCTGTTGGTACGTTCACCTGCTCATATCTGATAACGGCTCAACACTACACTCTGTCAGTGTAGAAGAAAATTATTAGGAATTATTTTTTGATTCTTTACATTCATTTTGTTTGTTCTTGTCAGTTGAATTTGGTCTACCCTAGGTTTCTTATCTGTCAAATCCAGGAAACATATGGCATGCGTTCCCTCTCATGGCGTGGAACTTAAGTTAGGTCATTCCTTCCTTGGCCCAAGGACTACTTGCCCAAACATATTTTTAATTCAAGACAGCTTGTCGGTCAAAGCTTTTATGGATAGGTTGCTATCCAGGTTTTTCCTTCAGAGGCATATATTTTCCCACAATAAAGAGACTAGAATTTAGGAAGGAATGAACCATACAGGCATCAACTGACTTCTTTATTTTCAATGACCTGTGTGGATGTTTGCAATGGGGCCTGGATGTCAATTTTCTCATAGCAACCTTCTGTCCAAGCATCAGTCTGGGTTTGAAAGGATCTCCACAGGTCTTTGTATACCTAAAAAACCTAACTAACATGCATTACTTAGTTATACATTACAATTTTAAATCAGTTACATAAACACCATATCTTAAACAAGAGTAGAAAAATTCATACAGCATAAGAGAATTGACCTTAAATATGTATCAATAAACCAAAATTCATACCAATGTAAAACATTTTGAGATTAACAGCTGATTTCCTGATCTAAGTATATTCAATAATCTAATTTTTAAACAATCATTCATATACCCCTTTTTCTTCTTAGAAGAGATTAACTATGACCATTAACCATTTATAGTGAAAACAAACATTTATAAACAATATATTGGGAATTTGGTCGTAGTTTTTCATTACTACTTCCTGCTGATTAAGGGGTGTTGAAAATCTCATGGGTTCCTGAGACTGGATCATAGTTTGCAACCCTGAAGCTGATATGGCCATCTCTTCTCATCAGAGGTTTTTTTCAGGGGGTCTTGGTTGATGAAACCATATTTGCCTGGAAGCAATCTGCAGGTTCTCATCTTCTGTGGAAACAAAAGCAGAACTCTTCCAAAGCAACAAATCCTTAGACACAAATTTCAAAATCAGGACACCTTTAAGATATATATTCTTGTTTAGCTTAGTAGATTTTATGTCTATTTTCCATCTTTGCATGGATTGTTATATTTTTATTATTCTATTTCTCTTTTTAAAGACTTTCTCTATCCTCTTTCTATTCTCTCTGAAGCCTATGTACTTTTTACACATATTGTAACCCATTTACAGGTTTTTATTTTTATCTGATTCTGTTTCATTGTGAATCCTTAATCATCTTTCAACCATAGAGCTGTTTATAATACTCACACTCTCTTAAAGAGCCACATAGTTTTTGCAGATAAAGATGAATCAGTAAGTTCTCTTAAAGGGACCATGTCTCTGTTTGCTGTCAGCAATCAGAGCAGACCCAAGAAAATGCTGCTACTAAGAAACTTCTTTGTTTCCTTTTTTTTTCAAAGTAAACAGAAATCTTAAATCAATCACATGCTACCGAGTTTTCTGTGAGACTTCAGGAACTGGCCAAGTTGCAGCTCACACTGCCTGCCTCCAGTCTGCTGGTGCCGTTTTGAATGTGGTCCGAATGTCATGCTATGTCTGTAAAATGACCCACTTCAGATACACAATTTCGAAGTTTCTTTGGCTCAGTTTCTGTGCTCTAGAGCCCTTTCTAATCTTTCTCAGACTTTATGGGGATATTCATCCCATACTTGCACCGTCTGTTACAATGAGTTTTCTTGGTCCCAGGCAACCAGAGGTCCAGATCCACAGACCTGCAGTCCCAGACCCCTTAGCCTCCTGCTGCTGATCAGGCCCCCAGAAATGACTCAGATGCTTATATTAACTTCATGCTGTTTGTCCTATGGCTCAGGTATATTGCTAGCTTGCTCTTACATCTTAACTACACACATTTTCATTAAATTGTCTGCCATGTGGCCTGTGGCTCACCTGTATTCCTTACATGTTTCTTCTTCGGCAGCTGGGTCAGTCTGTCTCACTCTGCCCTGCTTCTCCTACTTATGCTCTGATTTCTCCTCCTAACATTTCTATGGTGCCTGTCATGGGCCAAAACAGCTCCTTTATTTAAAGATTGATATTCACAGAACACATTCCCACATTAATGTCTCCTCTGATCTGTAGATTATTGTGATACTTGAATTCTTTAGTAATACATTCACAAATCAATTTTAAAATTTATTTTTATTATATTTTATAGTGTATATGTATGTGTTTCTGTGTGCATATGACATCTAAAGACATTGAATTTTCAGCAGCTGGAGTAAATTTTGTCATGAATTGCTGAACTTAGGTGCCGTGAACTGAACTCAGGTCTTCTGCAATATCAGTATATACTATTAACCAGTGAACAATGCCTCTCATGTCAATGATTATATATTCCTGATTATACCCTTGTAATTGTGTAATATTTTTTCAGTTCTTAGGACTAAACCATGAGTCTTGTGACTGCTCAGTAGGCACTCTTTTTCTGAACTTGTGATTTAAACTTTAGATTTAAAACATATTATACTTGATGCATTAATTCATTTCACCTCATTGTGAAACAAATACTTGAAAAGACAACCTAAGAGCATGTAGTAATTATTTTCTATTCAGTTTCAGAGGTTTCAACACATATTTCTTAGACATGCTTAATTTTAGCTAAAGGTGAAAATGAGTTTTATGGCACTATAATTTGACGGACTGTATTCAAGTCACCTGGGTAAGAATAAAAGATGTGTCAGAAGAGAAAAGAAGAGACCTATTTTTCTGTGTAGTTTCTCATTATTATTGTATTAGAAATATCGCTTACCTATGTTTGCTTTATACATGGAGCTATTTGATATTGGTTTGTGTAAATGTATAACCATTATATGTTCTTAAGAAATCATTCCATTAATAAATATAGAGTTATATTTTGTGATTCTTCATGTTATATATGTCTTGAAGTTTTATATTTGATATATGGACAGCAACTCTTATTTGCTTTAAGATGCCACCAACTTAAATATCATTTATGTAATTTAGTTATAATTATATGGTGTCTATAGAAATAGACAATGAAACAGAGATTGTCAGAAGCTGTTGCAATTGAGAATCTGTGCTAAAAATATGTTTGCAAAATTATACAGAAATTTGTGTAGATGAATGTGAGGTGCTCATTAGAGTTATTTTAATATGGAGATAAGTATTAGTGGTATTTTATTCTGAATAAAATAAAATGAGGTTATGTGAAGTGACACAAGAAGGAGACGATAAATGTGGTATTTTTATGTTTATCATGTGCAACATGTATGAATAACTTTTGATAAACAATTAAGGAAAATTTTAAAATTTAGCAAAAAGATTATTAGGAATATTTTATTTAGCCATAAAATTTGAACCTCAAATAATCTATATGATACCAAAAATTTGTTAATATATCAGAGATGATGTTTGGTGTAATTGGAGCTTTATATACATGCTATACTTTCTCTAGGGAACAGCTTCTAACATTAAAATCAATTAATAGTGTATGTCCTTGGAGGAAATTAAAATACTTACCCTTGCCTCTTTTAGATTAAAAATATACTAGACTAAACTTTTATTCTATTACTTTCTTTATACCCTAAGGTACTGGAGCTATTTAGATAATGAAAGAAAATAGAACATTTATTTTAATTAGGAGCATTGAGAATTCAAACTGACATAATGGGCATTATTTCTACTTTTTAATCTCAGTTTTTGTGAAATGCATAAGTTTAAGTTTTCTGCTATATATCATTAAGAAGAGAATGTATTAATGACAACAGCATAAAAATTCACATTCTGAATGAGTACAGATAGAGTAAGAGGAGGAGGTGATGTGGTACTGATCTTTACCTTTACAAAATGAGAATAGCAGAATTTACATAGTTTTACATTATTAAGGTGCAGCCTTTGTACATCATAAAAACTGTAGTTTTCATAAACACTGTCTATCCAACTGTTACTATTTCATTCTCCCATTTTGAAAAATCTAGCATGTATCTACAATAAGAATTTTTTTTTCTGGAAAATCACCACATCTCTTGTCCTGTTCTTCAATAAAATGTAAGATTTTTAAGAATTATGTCATAAAATTATTTATTTATTTATTAACTATTTAGTATCTCTTATGAATAAAGTAGAATATATACTTCAATACCTTGCAGGCTATTATTCTATATTGGCATAGCTATGCTTAGTGACTAATAATTCTAATTAATGTAATGATGAGTTTAATATTCTATATCCACTACTGACATAATTCTTAATGTTAGACAGAGCATTTTTTTCATATTGCCAATCATTTTAAAGGGTCAGAAAAATATCAAATTAAATTGTAGTATGTTGCATTGACACAGTTATAAATTTAACACAAATACTTTCAAGTTTTCATTTAGTTGCATATGACTAGAAAGTAGTTATCATCTGTTAAGGTAATAAGCAGTCTTCATTTTAAATTTAAATTTAGTCAATTATTTTAATACTATGTTATGAATTATGATTCCACACTACTGACTTAATTTCTTAGGAATTATGACAACTAACGCATTTAACATGAACCAGCTTATATTTCCAAAATGCTATCAGTGTCTCATCACATGCTGTTCTTTAAAACTAGGTATCATTTAATTAGAAGGACTACTTATTTTTGTGTTTGTATTCAGAATGGTGATCTAGAATACATTCTTTATGTACTCCTTTGAGATTGACATTTTTAGTCTCTCAATAAGTGTTTGCTCAGCACATGTAACAGTCACCATTAGAATTCCCAGAAATCACAAGTGATGAAACAAAATTGTCACATCATTGCCTATTATGGATGCTGAGCAAACACATGTTGGAAGTTAGTTGGTGGCTTTATAGCATCCATTGAATATAACAGAAAACTAATCTTAGAGAAAACCATATTCATTCATAAATCCTATGCCTTCCTGATCTGTCTTCTGTTTTCCAATATACTAGCCTCCTAATTCTCATCTTAAACAAGGCATCTATTACATGGGGAAATAATATACTTTATTTTTCTATCAAAGTGTTTATTCTTTCTTAATGATTAGAAGTGTACCATTTTCTCTCGGAACTAAAATATTTCTCTTTCAGATTGAAGCCTAAACTATGTGTCCTTGGGTTTTTTCCATGTAGTTGCTCCTTTGTGTATTAGTAGCAACTCAATAGACATTCATAATAATAATCTTTAGTTTCAGGAGAATTCTTTGACTTTGCTTTAGATCATTCAAATATTTTCATTTTAATTTCAATTATTTATTCATACATTTATTCTGTTTACTTTTTTGTAATATACTTTTACTTTAAAACATAAACATTGTACAATAATGTAAATATATATTTTTATTTTAATGTACATTTATTTCTCTTATTTATTTACTCTACATGGTTTTTATATTTTTGAAAGAATTCTTTCAAGGATCTCTCTGTAAGTAATTAGCTTCATTAGCAGTGTTAAAAAAGGAAATGTTTTGGCAAACTCAGTGCGTGGGCTGAGGTCATTGTCAAAGTGTCACACAGTTGGCTATTGAATTATAAGAATTATGTCATTATTTCTTAAAAATCGAAGTGGGTTATGCCTTTTGTAAGATAACATTATTAACCAAAACAGAGAATAATTCTGCCAAGGGCAAAGAAACGTGCTACTTTACTTAGCCTCTAGTATATAATGTCCTGCCAACTTTTAGCTTCATTAACTTTTTTTTTTTTTATCTATGTGCCTATATCTAAATCTTAACATGTGGTCATTAAAAGAGACAGTGTATAATCAAGTTAATATTTTTATTTCAACTTGTTCTTACGGTTAGGCTTATACATAATAATTAACTCGAGAGAACAAGCTTTATTGCAGTTCTCATTCCATTATACCATGCTCTAACAGTTGTGGGGCTATAGTTTAATATACCACCAATGACTACAGGGTTTCCTGTGCTTGATCAAACAATCTATTTTTTTGTTCAAATCTTTCTCGTACTAAGGCCCATTCCTTCCATCCATAATTTACTCTTTTTAACATCTTTAAGGATTTGATCTTATCCTTGGGTGTTCTAATAGAGTGGTCTTGACCTTTCTAATCTCTCCATACAACTTAAATTATTATACTTTGTCCATTTTCCTTTGATATTTACTATTATTTCTCTTTATTCATTATAAATTCCTGTATATGGAAGTGGGCCCTTAGGTGGATACCAGGGTCTTCCTGCTATCAAATAAGCAGGGCCATATTCAGTCATAATAGTTGGAATCGCTTCCTGTTTTCTCTGGAATTTCCTCTTACTCTCTAATTTCTGGGGGAGAATTCTTCCGGTATCTGGTGTAGGAGAGGCACTTACTTTAGAAATTCTAAGTATCTCTTGTTATTATAATTCACGAAGAAAATCAACCATGTTTTTAGATTTAGGTAAATATTCCACAGCCATCTTAAGTAGTACATTTTGGCATTCATTATAAAATTTTGAGAAATTCTCAGCCGTAGAGGAATTGATAATAGTATCACTTCCTCCCTTCAAGTCTTTCATGGAAGTTATAACTTCCTCTCTAAACAATGAAACAATAATCAGAAGTAGAAACACACAAAGAATCATTAACCCCACATCCAAGATGAGGAGTGTCCTTGTCCTTTTCTTGGATTCAGGATTCCTTGAACCGTCCTCCTCTATTCTGTGACCTTGTCAGACATTATGGAGAGAAAAGGATGGGACAAAATATAATAGCATTTTTTGAAAGTACTAGGATATTTGATCTCACAGCAAGGATCCTATCTCTCATAATCTGTCCACCAGTTGTTTCACAACTAAGGAAAACCTTTGAAGTCCAGCCTCAATGTTTTTCTCTCAGGGTCTGAGGAAGGCTGTCCTAACAGTGGGTAAGTCTACTTATCTGAAATGTCAATGAATCTCCTCATACTGTGCTCTATAGTTCATCATCTTTATTGTGAATGACTGTGGGGATTTAATAAAAGCTCTGAAACTTTTGTAAATGTAAAAGGGTTCTAACCACAGTCAGTCTAGGAGGATCAGAGAGTGGTGATTCTCACCTTTAATCCCAGCACAAGGAGTATCCTGGGAGTGGTGACCTATGCCCTTAATTCAAACTGAGTTCGAGGTCATTTTAGGAGTTCCAGGCTCCCAGGCAGGCAGTGGTGGGGCCATGCCTTATCTGACCACAAGAGTATTTAAGGCAGGCATAGAAAAACAGAAGTTAGAGGAAGCCAAGAGAAGCCAAGCTGAGGAAGCTGGAAGACAGCTGGGTAAGATCTGACTGTGGTATTTACTCTCTCTAATATTTCTGACTTTCTCAGAGATATATCTGAGATTTATTTGTGTGACAAATGACCACTTTCTTTTGTTTTCTCTTTATGTTAGAATGTTCTATCCCATCCTTTCTTGCTCTCCATTCTTCTACATACTTTTCCCAAAGTCTCCCTAGGTACCATGCCTTATATACAATCAGCAATTCTCTGTGTAAAACAAGGTCACAATGCTTGAATTATTATAGGATCATAAAAGCACATAAAAGTTTACACAAGGCAGAGATTGTCAGACTTTATGGCTCAAGGAGGAAGTGACCTGTTAAAGCCTCACTGAACTCAGGGAACAGGTTCAAATGAGAAGGAAGACCTTACGTCAATTAGGGGAATCTAAGACTCTTCCTGACTACTCCCAAATAGATGTGGCCATTAAATAACCAACTGTATTGCCAGACATTCTTTGAGAAATGATTCCCAACGTAGTAACAAATGGAAAGGCCACAATTACACAAAAGAGATTTACTGCAGGAAATAATTAATATATTCAATGGTAATTGTGCCACAACACATTACATTTTGCTTTACTTCCACCCTTGGATTTAAGGGGTCAGTCTCATTATGACAGCTGAGTTCCTATTAAATATTTCTGTGGACTGCAACACACAATGTTTCTCAAACCTTAGGTATGGAAGTGCTTTTGTAGATTTATCCATTAAGATTAGGCCCCAAAACTTTGCCTTAAAATTGGTTGCAGTTTTTTTTCTGTAAAGACAATTTCTGTGGTAAACAGGAATTTCCTTGATATTAGTACTATGCTTATTTGTAGATATTAAGAAATATGTTTAGATTGTAAGATGCTATGTTGTTTTATCAAACTGGTGGTTATGGTTTCTCTTCTAAAACCCACAGATTCACTGTGGCTGAATAATTTTCTAAGGTCCGTTACCAGGTATCAAGTCCTTCTAGTTGAGTCAGCTTTCAGTCCAAGGATTTTACTGTTGTTACCACCAAGACATGTATAATACTACTACTGTACCCTTAGTGTTATCTTGCCATCATTGTCACTGATGTGATTCTGAGGTGCTTAGTTTAGTAGAACTGTTTATTGACCCTCTTCTTTGGAAGACTTTATGTTCCTTATAGCAGTGTGAAAGTCAGTCATTACCGAGGGGACAATTAAGTCATTTCCAGCTTAGGGTCTAATAGACTTTCTTTGTGAAGTTCATTGTGTCTTCAGCAATACTGTTTCACTATATATTTATTAGGGGTAAACAGAGGCAACAGCCATGTATGCTTTGAAAATCTCTTGGATATCTATGTCCAATAACTAAAAAAAAGGGCTTTCTCCTTTTGGTATTAAGTATTTTCAGGAAGTTCTAGCTCTTGGAAGAAGCACTATCAGCCAAGATGATAAAAGTTCATTAAAAGTATATGTGTGTGTTTTTCAGGGAATTATATACTGTAGGTTTTGTTTGAAGTAAATAATACTATTTTCATGGATTTTTAGACATCTTTATTTTTATTTCCTCTCCTTGCATTATTTCATTTTCCTGCCTCACTTCCCTGGAGCTTTGACTTCTTCTCTTCCATGTTCTTCTAGTTTAAGTCTCAGCATCCCAACCCACAACTTTACTCCTTTAGATTCCTGCTCTCTAGTCTTGCTACGGCCTATGTAGATTGGATGCTGCATTTTTCTCTAAATATATTGTAAAACATTGCAGTGACCCTGTATTATTCTTTGATATTTTATATTTTATTTTGAAGGAAAGGGTGTTAATTAATGATATAAGCTTACTGTTCGATTGCTGGTTAGATGTTTGGTGTTTCTAAACATTTTTGTTCATATGTGTTTAGAAATATGCACTTTTCCCAATTTTTTAAATTTACTAAAATCACTTTTTCACAATATAATGTGTGACCCTAAATTATCAAGTGGGTTTATTAGGATTTATTCTAGTTTTCCACTTTCCAGTTCTAAGAATTGAAATCTAATCCTTTGAAAGAGCAGGAGTTACTTTTAACCTTTGATCAGTTTCATTACGTAAGCTAAATATTTTAGTTTTTGATGTCTTTTGGTTTTTTTTTTATTTTAATTTATTTTGTTAAAAAATGTCATCTCCACCAATGTATCCCCTGCTCCCCCTCTCCTTCCCCCTTCCAATCCCTCCAAGACAGCCCTCAGCCTCACCCCTCCTCATACACCAGTACTCTCCCCCCAAAGTATGAGAAGTCCCAAGGTGGGCCAGCCCAAATATTTTATTTTTTATTTAGTTTTAGTCTTAATTTTGATGACTATGAAGTATAGTTTTAGTTAATTTATTGGAGGTCTTTCTTTTTTGTAATGTAGTCAATCATTTAGGAACCAGTGTTTTAGACCTGCTTCTATATTTTTGTCCAATTTTTTTAAGATATTTGTACTTTCATTATTTCTTAATTCTAGTACTTGTTAAAAATCATTCCTAATTTATTCAGACCATACTTCCTTATACACGTTTGTATTATTAGACTTCAATACTTTATATATTTTATCTTTTTAATATTTATTATTTTTTCCAGTTATGATCTGATAACTTTTCAGAAATTATTTATCAGTTAATATTTTTCTTTATGTCATAAAATATTATATATTATAAAGAGGTCAATGGACTTTCCTGAAGTATGTATATCCAGATATCTTGGATAGATTATTGTGTATATTACTGTCAATTACTTCTGTTCTATGATGTAACTGAAGTTTGAAAGTAAATCTCTTCTTTTTGACCTTAATGACTTATTAATTTGTCAAAGTCAGGGTTTGACTTTACCTAATATATTTGTACTGTGGCTGATCAGTCTTTTTCAACCTGTTAAATGGTGCTGTTGTGAAATTGGGGAAAATTAAATGATCATGTGCTTAAAATAATAAAATGTATTTGATGGTTTATTTTATTAATATGCAGTTCCTTAAACCTCTTTTGACTTTTTATTGTAAAATTACATCTGATAGAGATGTTCTATTTGTTTTTGCTAAATTTTATTCAAATATCTAATTTCTAGCCATCTTCCTTCATCCTGTCTATTTCTGTGCCAGTAAGACATTTATTTCAGGTATTACATAAGTAGATATTTTATTTGGTTCAGTTCATTATGGGACAATGCTTTTGCACACTGTAAAGATTTGCTACTCTTATTGGTTTAATAAAACACTGATTGGCCAGACGGTAGACAGGAAGTATAGGCAGCTTCAGCAGACTAGGAAAAATC
Source organism: Phyllotis vaccarum (assembly GCA_033318265.1). Lineage (NCBI taxonomy): Eukaryota > Metazoa > Chordata > Mammalia > Rodentia > Cricetidae > Phyllotis > Phyllotis vaccarum. The sequence goes on from JARWLC010000012.1 coordinate 109,546,178, forward strand.
TGAGAAGAAAGGCAGATCAGCAGTTTCCAGGCATCACAGAGGAAATAAAGTGAGAATGCTTCAGTAAAAAAAGGTACCAAGTCACATGGCTAAACATAAATAGAATTATGGGTCAACTTAAGTGTAAGAGCTACTGGCCCAATAGTTACTATTATATTAATCTTCCAAGTAAATTATTTGAGAAATGGCAGCCAGATATTAGAGAATTTCTGGTCTGGACAGAAACCTATGACTACAGTTAGTCAAATTATTTTGAGTGGAGTTAAGGTCATTAGCTTGTAAGATCATTAAAGACTCCAGTTAATTTGTGGACTCTGTGGTTAATGTATGTATGATGTTTTCTGGGTATGTGTGCGTGTGTATAATTTTTACTCATATGCTGATATATGTACCCATTAAAGCTCTGAATATTATAAACATATGAATAAATAAACTAAGAGAAAGCTAGTCTTCCCTTAATCATTCTATATCTTGCTCTTTAAGGTCTCTGAACAGATTGTCAATCAAATGTACTCATTCTCCCTCTTCCAGAATTTTAACCACCAATTTTAAATGGAAGCTCATTTTACTTTCAGTCTGAATTTATGTTGCTGTCAGCTGACACACTTGATATATACCATTTTTTATGATTTTTTTATCAAGCTAAAATAAGATTAGGAAGAACAGTCGTTCCTAGGTAATCTTCTTACTATTCAGATTGCATAACTTACATGTTGAAATAAAGTGCTACAATGGGCCAAATTTACAAACAGAAGTTGAAAGAAAACTAAAATGAGGGGAACCAAAAGGATAATGATAAAGGGAGACTGGAGGGCACATCATATGCATGTAGTCATTAAATATTCTGAACAACTAATAAATATCAGTTATGAAGCTATGTTGAGGTTTCATTTTTCTTAGAATTTTACCATAAAACATACATAAATTTACAGAACTGAAATAGTTATTTTGGATAGCCTGGTTCGTCAGTAAGATCCCATCTCAAAAACTGAGATATAAAGATTGGAAGGCATTAAACATTGACCATTTCAAGCACACACACACACACACACACACACACACACACACACACACACACACAAGGGAGAGAGAGAGAGAGAGAGAGAGAGAGAGAGAGAGAGAGAGAGAGAGAGAGAGAGAGAGAGAGAGATATTGAACAACTCTGGTCACAGGCTGAAGGATTAAATAAGTACCATAAATTTGTAATAAATAAAATGAAAATATCTAGGATAATGAATCATATGCCATGAAGACAAGAATATAAATAATTTTAGTCACTAAAAAAATATACTGAGAAAGTTTCTTCTCTCTCTTTCATACACACACCCACAACTCAAAATAAAACTACTCTAGGAACCATCTATAGTATTCTTGGTTATGAATCTGAAAGAGATAAAGTCAGCATACAAAGAGATGTATAAAACTATGTTTATTCTGACACTTTTAAAAATAAAGAAGATATTAAATTATTCTAGATTATGATTAACAAGTTAGTGCAAAGAAAAATTGTCATACAGTGGAGTCTCATTGAATATAGATAAGAATGCAATACTAGAAAGTAAATATAATTGGAGATCATGAGTCTAACTATGACTTAAAATAAGGCAGACACATGAAGAGGCATAGCATCTTTTCTCAACAGAAAATTATAAAATCAGTACTATCAAAGTAGAGTTGGGAATGAATGGGAGGCTTCTCAAAGAAAGAAGTAAAAGGACAAAGAGAAAAGGTAGGAAGAAAATGGACATGAAAAGTTTATTATGTATGTAATTATAAATTATTAAATATGAATATCAGATATGTATATATTCAACAAAATCATATGAGAAAACTTTTCTAACCTAAGGAAATGCCTATAAAGATACAAAAAGCTTACAGACCACCAAAAACACTACACTCTCACCAAAAGTATGATTGTAACAAAATAATCAAGCCACTAAGCCTATAGAACAATGAAAAACTATTAAGAGTTGTGAAGGAAAAAGGCCAAATTATCTATAAAGACAGACCCGTCAGAATAACAGCCAACTATTCAATGGAAACAATGAAAGCAAGACATCCTGTTCAGATGTTATACAGACACTAAAAGAGCATTTCTGTCAACCCAGACTAATATACCCAGCAAAACTATCAATCAACATAGATGGAGTAAACAAGATATTTTTATAACAAAATCAGACTTAAACAACACTTATCCACAAATATGGCACTACAGAAAGCACTAGAGGGAAAACTTCAATTTAGGAAAATTAGATACACCCATGAAACCACAGGTAACAGATAATTCCACAGAAGAAAAACATACACTCTGCCACCAAAAAAAAAAAAAACCAAGTACAATCACTGGCCATTAATATTGCTTAATATCAGTGGACTCAATTCACCTATAAAAAGATACACCCTAACACGATGGATGCAAAACCAGAAGCCATCCTTCTGTTGCATACAAGAGACACACCTCAACTTCAAAAACAAACACAGGCTCAGGGTAAAGGGTTAGGAAGAGACTTTCCAATCAAATGGTCCTAAGAAACAAGCTGGTGTAGTCATCCTAATATCTAACAAAACAGACTTCAAATTAAAATAAATTAAAAGAGACCAAGACATTACTTATCCATCTCAGGAAAATTTCACCAAAATGAAGTCTCAATCCTGAATATTTATGCCCCAAACACAAGGGAACCTAGAACTGTAAAAACAAACCAAACCAAAACCAAAACAAAAAAGCACACTACTAAAGCTTAAACCTCACAACAAAACCCACACACTAATAGTGGAAGACTTCAATACCCCACTTTCACAATTGGATAGGTCAACCAGACTGAAACTCAACAGAGAAATAAGGGATCTAACAGATGTTATGACACAAATGGACTTAGTAGATATATACAGAACTTTCCACCCAACCACAAGTGTATATAGATATTTCTCAGCATCCCATGGAACTTTTTCTTAAATTGACCACATACTCAGTCATAAAGAAAATATCACTAGATACAAAAAATGGGAATAACTCCCTGTATCATATCAGACCACCAAGGTCTAAAGCCAGAGTTCAACAACAAAAAAACTCATGGAAACTGAATAGCTCTCAATTGAACCACCTCCGGGTCAAGACAGAAATTAAGAAAGAAATCAAAGACTTCCTAGAATTTAATGAAAATGAATCCACAACATACCCAAACGTATGGAACACAATGAAAGCAGTGCTAAGAGGAAAACTCATAGCACTAGATGCCTATTTGAAAAACTTAGAGAAATCTCACACAAGAGAACTAACAAACAGCACAGCTGAAGGCTTTAGAACAATTAGAAGTAAACTCACTTAGAAGGAGTAGAATGTAGAAAATAATCAAACTTAGGGCAGAAATCAATACAATAGAAACAAAGAAAACAATACAAAAATTTATGAATCAAAAAGATGGTTCTTAGAAAAAGTCAACAAGATACATAAACCCTTATCCAAACTAACCAAGAAACAGAAGGAAAATATCCAAATTAACAGAATCAGAAGTGAAAAGGTGGACATAACAACAGATACCTAGGAAATCCAGAGAATTATCAGGTCATACTTTGAAAATCTATATGCCACTAAAATGGAAAACCTAAAAGAAATAGACAGCCTTTTGGACAGGTACCACTTACCAAAATTAAATCAAGATCAGATTAAAATCCTAATCAGACTTATAGGCCCTATGGAAATTGAAACTGTTATTAAAAGTCTCCCAAATAAAAAAAGCCCAGTACCAGATAGATTTAATTCAAAATTCTACCAGACATTCAGTGAAGAACTAATATCAATACTCTTCAAACTTTCCATAAATCAAAAACTGAAGAAACATTGCCAAACTTTTTATTAGGCTATAATCACCAGATCCCCAAGTACTCAAAGATACAAAAAGGAAGAGAATTACAGATCAATCGTCCTCATGAACACTGATGCTAAAATACTCAATGAAATTCTGGAAAACTTAATCTCACAACATATCAAAAAAAATCATTCACCATGATCAGTAGGCTTCATCCCAGAGATGCAGGGATTCTTCAACATACAAAAAACTGTGTATGTCATTCAAAATATAAACAGACTGAAAGAAAAAAAAACCACGTGATCATCTCATTGGATGATAAAAAAGCCTTCGACAAAATCCAACACTCCTTCATGATAAAAGTCCTGGAGTGATCAGTGATTAGGGAAAATACCTAAATATAATACAGGCGACATACAGTAAGCCAAAAACCAACATCAAACTAAATGAAAAACACTCAAAGCAATCCCAACAAAATTAGGAACAAGACAAGGTTGCCCTCTCTCCTTATCTATGCAATATATTTCTCAAAGTTTTAGCTAAATCAATAAGAGGACTAAAGAAGATTAAAGGGATACAAATTGGAAGGGAAGAAGTAAAACTATCTCTATATGCAGATGATATGATCATATACATAAGTGACCCCAAAAATTATACTAGAGAACTCCTACAGCTGATAAACACCTTGAACATGGAATCAGGGTACAAGATTAATCCAAAAAATCAATAGTCCTCGCACACACTAAGGAAAAAGGACTGAAAAGGAAATAAGGAAACATCACCCTTTACAATAGCTGCAAACAGCATTAACTCTTACCAAAGAAGGAGCAGATCTGTTTGACGAAAACCTTAAGTCACTTAAGAAAGAAATTGAAGAGGATATCAGGAAAACAAAAGATCTCTCATGCTCCTGAATAGAGAGAATCAACATTGTAAAAAATGGCAATCTTACCAAAAGTAATTTGCAGATTTAATGCAATCCCCATCAAAATCCCAACACATTTTTTTACAGTCCTTGGAAGAGCAATATTATCTCCATATGGAATAATAGGAAACCCAAGATTGACGAAACAATTCAGCTCAATAAAAGAACTTCGGGAAGAATCACTATCCCTGACTTCAAGCTATGCTATAGAGATACAGTAATAAAAACAGCCCGGTACTGGCTCAAAAACAGACTGTGGATCAATGGAATCAAATCAAAGATCCCAACATTAAACCATACACCTATGAACACTTGACTTTTGACAAAGAGGCCAAAAAGATTCAATGAAAAATGATAATAACTTCAACAAATGGTGTTAGCATAACTGTATGGTCATATGTAGAAAATGCAAAAAGATCCAAATCTGTGACCCTCCACAATACTCAAATCCAAGTTGTCCAAAGACCTCAACATAAACACAGATACACTGAATGTGGTAGAAAAGAAAGTGGGAAATATCCTTCAATGCATTGGCACAGGTGACCACTTCCTCAATATGACACCAGTAGCACTCAGTGCAACAATCTATAAGTTGGACCTACTGAAACTGAGAAGCTTCTGTAAGGCATAGGACACAGTCAATAAGACAAAAGGATAGCCCGTGGAATCAAAAAAGTTATTCAACAATCCTACATTGAACAAAGGATTGATCTCAAAAATACATAGAAAACTCAACAAACTAATGCCCAAGAACCTAAACAACCCAATTAAACATGGGATCCAGAGTTAAAAATGGAATTCTCAACCAAAGAATTACAAATGGCTAAAGGGCACTTAAAAATTCCTCAACATCTTCAGCCAGCAGAGAAATGGAAATCTAAGAAAAATTTGAGGTACTACCTTACACCTGTCAGAATACAAATGACAGCCTATGCTGGAGAGGATGTGGAACAAGAGAAACACTCCTGCATAGTTGGTGGGAGTATAAACTTGTACAGCCACTGTGGAATAAAGTGTGGCAGTTCCTTATAAAACTGGGGATCAAGCTCCCTAAGGATCCAGCGATACCACTATTGTGCATATACCCAAAGGATGCACATTTGTACCCTAAAGGCATCATCTCAACTATGTTCATAACAGCATTATTTGCAACAGCAAGAACCTGGAAACAATCTAGATGCCCCTTAACTGAAGAACTGATTAACAAAATGTGATATATGTACACAATAGAGTGCTACTCAGTAGTTAAAAATGACATACTAAAAATTTCAGGCAAATGGATGGACTTGGAGAATAATTTCCTAAGCAAGGTATCACAAGCCCAGAAAGATAGACATGGGATGCACTCACTAATTAGTGTATTTTAGACAAAAAGCAAAGAACACACAAGCTACAAATCACAACCCCTGAACATCTTGGGATTAGAAGAAAATTAAGTGAGACATCCCTAAGAAGAGAAAATAGAGATCACCTTAGCAAATTGGCATCATAACAGGTTGCAACCAAGAAGAGTGGGGAACAAATATTAAAAGAAGGAGATGATTGAGTGAGAGAAGTAAAGAGGGAGATAGAAAGAGATGGACATCTTGATAGAGGAAGCCAGTGTGGGGTTGGAAAGAGACTGGGTGCTAGGGAAACCTCCAAGACCTCACGGGATATCCCTGGCCAAGTCTCCAAACATAGTGGAGGGGTTGTGTCTAAGCAGGAATTCCCCTGTAATCAATGAGTAAACACTCTAAGCATCATCACAGAGCCTATATCCAACAAAGAATTGAGGTGGATGCAGAGATCCACGACTGAGCACAGGGCAGAGCCGAAAGCAGGGGAGGAAAGTCTGTATGAGCAAGGGGATAGGGATTTGAGGAAAATTCACACATGATGTCTGTCTCAAGCTCTGGGGAGCTCGATGAATCAAGAATAGCCACTGGAGATCTATCAGGAAAAGGAGCTAGGTCCTCTAAGGTAGGCAAGTTTTGACTGGCATGAGCAGTATGTAGAAACATGAGGGGTGAGATCAGTCTGTGTTCCTGTGTGTGGGCTGGCACCTTGGAGCCCACTCTCTGCAGAGGAACACCTAACCAAACATTCACATTGGGATGAATAAATTGGACTTGCCTGGAGTGGATGTGGCTTGCTTAGCTGACCCACCTTGGGACTTATTGCCATTTTAGAGGAGGGGATGGGTGGATAGTGAGAGGCGAGGCTGAAGGCTAATTGGGAGGGATTGGGAGGAGTGGCGGAAGGGGGAGTAGGTAGATACATTGATAAAAATGACATTTAAAATAAATAAATAAATGGATCGGAACATTAATTTGTTAATGGTTTTTGGTAATCAATAAACTTTGAACCTTATGCCTACCCACATTTAGGAATGTACTTATGGCACACATTTCCCCCCTTTAGATTGCTTTGTTGCTCTACTATTTAGTTGACCCTCACGAGAAAAACTTGGACTAGCCTCTTCAACCTTTTGTCTTAAACCAGACTTGACAGTTATTGCCTGTGTGTAAATCTTGTCAGCCCTCTCTATGACTCAGATGAATTTAAGCCCCACATTGCCTTGTCAAAGACTAACTGCCTGCCTGAGTATATAAGCTTATGCCATTACTCTTATAGTTGTCATACCAGTAAAGACAAAATAAGAAAATATTGTGAGAATACCTTTGATACTATAGTTCCCCCCTTTTACCAGTAGTCATGTATGTCTTGAACTCTGAGAGAAAACAGTTTTGGGGCTGGCACCCCAAGGTTTTCTTTAATTACATACCATGTTTGTCTTGCTGGGTCTGGATTACAGAATAAACAAGAGATGCCTATCAAGAAGTATACAGAACACCAAATAAGATTAGAAAAATACATTGCCTACATCACATATAATCAAAATACTATGCATATAGAACAATGAAACAATATTAATAGATTCAAGAACAAAACAAGTAACATATAAGGGAAGACTCATTAGAATAACAATTGAGTTCTGAATGCAGACTTTGAAATCCAGAAACACCTGTACAGACGTTCTATCAACTCTGAAAGTCCACCGATGTCAACCATATACATATATAAGGGGATAAGACATGGTTGGAGATCTTGAAAGGACTTGGAAGGGGGAAGATAGGTAAATATGGTCAAGATACAGTATATGGATGTATGACATTTTCAAGCGTTAAATAAAATAAAAATACAAAATATCTTCAGACACTTTTTCACATAAATTGAATCATATTGAACTGAGGTGACTTTTGGGAAAACATAAGGAAGTTTGTTGTATAGTAATGATAAAAATTTAGTTATCGGTTCTTATAAAAGCTTTCATTCATAGATGATTAATAGATAGCCATGAATGGTGTAAGGGGCATGTAATCCCAGCACTGTTGAGGCTGAAGACAGGATCAAGGAGCCTTGGCCTGTTTGGACTCTCTGTTCATACGCACCTTTGATAAACAGTAGGTATCTACATATACATATATATATGATAAACTCATTATCTGTTTAAAATGTTTTATACTTTATAGGTTACTGTGGCTTAGCAACACAGTGCACCATTGAGTATTAGCTGTTTACCCTGTAATTATGTGTTTGAGTGGGAGTAAATATGCATGTCTACTGTGTATTATCTCAAAAAATGTTTTGAACACACATTTTTTTTTAATCTCAGGAAAAAAAATTATACCCCAGTTGTCAGATTCTTTGTGTGTATAAATCCCTGAGTTCAATTTACAACAGTTCATAAACTGTATATTGTAGTGGTAATTGTCTGCAATCCAAGTTTTTTTTTGAGAGGTAGGAAAAAGATCAGAAATTCAAGGTCATTCTTGGCTACTTAGGCAGTTTGGGATGGTTTGGAATGTACAAGACTCTATTGAAATCCAAATTAATTTTTCTATTGGATTCCTGTTGTCTCTGCAGCATTGTATCCTGGGAAATATGGGGTTCCTTTATTTGGAGTCTTAGTCTCCTTTCTAATTAAACTTAAAAGCAAATCCAGCGGAAACCCATTCCTTAGAGCTTGAGAAAAAGCAACAGGGAATATGAACTGTAGATCATGACAACAACCAGGATGAATGAGAAAAGAAGAAAAAGAGAAAAAGAAAAATCATGCCTTTGCAATGGTGGTAGACATGCAGAAATAGGGCAGAAGCAGATAGAGGGGCTTCAGAGAATGAATTAAAGAGTCCATGATGTCCAGGAAAACGTACTTAGGCTTTTGACAAATATCTGAAAACAGATAATGAGAAGCAAAGGATAAAGTTAGGGGCTCTATAGTGCTGTCTATGGAAGCTCCAGTAAATGTCTATTTAATTTAATTAAATAGGGGAAGCACGTCTTATAAGATCAAATGTATCTTACTATGGAACTAACTAGTCCTCCCCTCTCCTTTGCACATACTCAGGTAAATCACATTTCTTGGGGGGTTTTATGAATCTTTTGGGAGATAATTGATTTGTTTCATTGAATTATCTCTTAAAATGAAGAAAGAGTAGTATGTTATCCTTCTGATAGTTTAGAACATCAGGGCTCTAGTCAGGGCCAGAAAAAATATGTTTACCTTAATGGGCTTCAACAAAACTCAGATACGTCTCACTTTTCATAATATATTTAAATCCAAAAATGAGTGCCTCTTTCTGGTGTTACCAGATAAACAGAAGATCTGCTACCATGATGTAGGGGTTTATCCTAAATATCCACCAAGACAATTAATATGTGTCTAGTTATCTAAAACTGTCATTGAGAAAAATATAATTTGGAACATCCAATTTTAGGGACCAATCTGGCATTGATAGAGTGCCTCGGTTGTAAAACAAAATAACCATGATATTACAGCTGACCTTGCCCAACCTTTTAAGTTAGTCATCAACAGGGGGAATATGTACAGGGACAGCCTGTTTACCAAGATAATCTATCTTCTTGAAGCAAAAAATTCCAGTGAAGAGAGACCACAAATCCTAGAATAGTCTACAAAACTGCATCTGCTTTTCCTCTCTCATGAACCCCCCACTAGGGTTCTCCCTGTAGAATATCTAAGACAGCTTCCCCTTGGAGGTTTCTATAATTTCCACGGAATAAGGCTGTCTCTCATTGTATGTGCTAAGAAACACTGTTACCTGTTGAAGACAAACTATGTTCTCTTCCTTCCTTCCTTTCCCTTTCCTCATCCTTCCCTTCATTTCTTCCCCCTTTCTTTCTTCCCCCTTCCTTTCTTCCCTCTTTCTTTCTTTCTTTCTTTCTTTCTTTCTTTCTTTCTTTCTTTCTTTCTTTCTTTCTTTCTTTCTTTCTTTCTTTCTTTCTTTCTTTCTTTCTTCTTTTTCTTTCTTTCTTTCTTTCTTTCTTTCTTTCTTTCTTTCTTTCTTTCTTTCTTTCTTTCTTTCTTTCTTTCTTTCTTTCTTTCTTTCTTTCTTTCTTTCTTCCCTTCTTTCTTTCTTTCTTTCTTTCTTTCTTTCTTTCTTTCTTTCTTTCTTTCTTTCTTTCTTTCTTTCTTTCTTTCTTTCTTCCCTTCTTTCTTCCTTCCTTCCTTCCTTCCTTTCTTTTTCTCTCTCTCTCTTTATTTCTTTCTTTCATTTTTTCTTTCTTTCTTTCTTTCTTTCTTTCTTTCTTTCTTTCTTTCTTTCTTTCTCTCTCTCTTTCTTTCCTTCCTTCCTTCCTTTCGTTCCTTCCTTCCTTCTCTCTCTCTTTCTCTCTCTCTCTCTCTCTCTCTCTCTCTCTCTCTCTCTCTCTCTCTCTCTCTCTCTCTCTCTTTTGTTGTGTGGCTTTGTCTGGATCTCTCCAGAAGCCCATGGCTCATATTCACAATAAGATATTTTTCCTCAACCACACCTACACCATGTCCTCACTTTCTTTCATCTGGCCTTTAAATATGGAAGAAGCATACATGAACTATTTTTCAAGGTACTCATTTTCTGTGATGGTTAACTCCTGAATTATTTTGTCATTTGAAATTTCAGAACTGTGAAAAGAGGTCCTCAGTCACAAAATTAATAAGCTCCAGCTCAGCTCATACTATCCCTGCCCCCAGCCTTGAGAGGTTTTGAGCCTCTAGATATCTTAAGGTATGTTTTAAGTATAAGTTACTGTCCTTAAAGGATCTACTACCTTAGGGTTATGCATTTCACAAACACTGTCATCCTTAAATCTCTTTAATGTACTGAACCTAGGTTTTACTTTGGACAATGGAATTAGAGGCAGGATATTACTGCCAACTCTAGCCACTTAGGCCTAGGTAAAGTAACATCAAAGATATTGCATATTTCTGGAATTATTTTAATTAACTAGTGTTGTTCATTTTTCAATAGTTTTTTTTTTAACCTAAGGTCACCAGGCTCACTTGGCATAATTATGCTTTGCTTAAGAAGAGAACTTTATGTCAGGCTTTATGGAAGGTTATAACTTAATGATAATTGTCACCTTGTGTTGTATACTTGAGTTGTTCATAAGAGGCATGTTCCATGATAGAGAAATGAGCCTAATGGCAAATTGTCAGACTGTGACATTTGCTATAGAATTGAGCCCTAATAGCTGGACGTATGTTCTTTGTTACTGGAGTATAGTCTAATGGCTGGTCAATTCTAATGAACAAACATCTACATATTGACATTTTTATTGATACATAGGCTATTTGGAGTATACTCCATACTCTAATTTACCTTACTTAGATCTGATGTTGTTGAATGCTTAGTCATAAAATGCATATTTTTAGCTCACATATGGGACCTCCAAAATGGCAGTATTGGAGGCAATGTCTTAAACAGCAGGACTCTGACCATTTGAATAGAATGTCTGTTATTGGGCAAACAGAAGCTCAAATTCAGTATTTCTCAGGAATCTCATAAGGTAGGTTTCTGTTTATCAGAGCCTTTCTTAATATTCTCCCAAAGGTCAAATACCTCAGCTGAGGGCATCTAGCTCTAATTAAGCAAACAGTCTCAATACAAAGATTTCCATTCTTGCCTGGTGTATAATATCCACTTCCCTTTTTACAATTTTGGTTCTCTTTGTCCCCTGGGAGATAGCTGCAGCTTTTGATTTCCAATAAACATTTCTTTCTAGCCATGGAGTTGTCCAGTTCAGGGGATTCACTGGGTCCTTATTTACATCTGTAAATTGATAAAACATTCTATTTATGGCATTAGCTGAAGTCTAATGTGTACTATCAGTAAATAGCCTTTTACTTATTTTCCTGAGTGTATAGAGTTATTTTTCACAGGGGTTTGCATGTTTTTCAAGCAGGGACAATAGACTTTGTATGGTATGTTGTATAAACTCCTGGGGAAATTTGCATAGTTTTATTTTTCCTGTCAAATTAATTTTCAATAGGATGGATACATACATGTCCCTTTAATAGTATCTGAAAAGTTAAAGGTCACCAGAACTAATAAAATGAATTTATTTGTTGTTGTATAAAGCAAAATAACATAAAAGAGGGTAGGGAGAATGAAAAAGTAGAAATTGTCCAAACATAACATTGTCAGGGGCACAGGAGAAGGTTCTGAACTCTTTGTTTCCCTTGAGGGGAATGTGGAGTAAAGGATGGTTTGTGAGCATGTTTTGCAATACAATGTTATGGGCAGATGTTAAAACACAGAACAGGACACTGACACATTTCATTTTCTATCCTTTATTTTGAACTCCAGACTCAATTTATCCATCATATATTATCTGGTCCCAGTTCTCAGCATAAGTGACTATGATTCAGTATCATATAATTTTGTTCTATAATCACTAAAAGCATGTTCATGTTCTATAATCACTAAAAATGTCTCAATTTTCACCTTTCCTTTTCTAGTTTATATATCTATTCTCACCATTTGGTCTCCCTAAAAATTTTTGCATTTGTTTTGCCACAGCATTCTACACCCAGATAATATTTTTCTATTTTCAAATCAATCGATATCTGATTTTTCTTCATGTCAGCAAATGAAAACCCAACCTGTCAGTTGTTTAGACATTGAATTTTAATTCAGAGCAACTTGTAAATAAGAACTGAAGTTGGCTGATTAACTTTTTTGACCTCAAAGAAGTTGTAAAATAGCTCAGCTCATAAAGTGTTTGTAGAAGTAGTCAATTACTCCCCAGAACCCAGGGGAAAACCCCAAAGAGATGTCTGTAGTGGTGTGCACTTGTAATTCCAGTGGGCAGAGAAGGAAGGTGCCTGGAGTTTGCTTAGCAGTGAGTCTGATGGAGGAGTCCCAGGCCCTAGAAAAAGATTATCTCCATTATCACTCTATATATGCCAATGATATTTCAACAAAGACTAAAGAGTCAACATAAATATTATTAAAGAAATCAGGCAGGATGGTTCAAATGTGATGCCAGAACCCAGGAGACTGAAGCAAAAGAATCTCAAGCTTGAAGCCAGTCCTTCTATATAATGAGAAAGGAGTGATAAAGAGACATTGAGAAAAATAGAGAAAATGTTTTAAAGGGCAGATAAATTATGGTTGAATAGCATTAAGAATACCCGAAGGCCACGGTAACAATGCTGTTATCTTTTTCTGACATTAATGAAAAATAATTCACTAAATTCTGAGTAGAGTAGAGTAGATGGGGGAAGAAAACATGTGGAAATGAGATGGTTGAGCTGGAACAGGAATGGAGTGGGAGCCCAACGAAAGGAACATCTTGATAGAGGGAGATATAATGGGACCATAGAAAACCCTGGTGCTAGGAAAGTGCCCAGGAATCCACAAAGATGACCCCAGATCAGACTACTAGAAATAGTGAAGAGAGTTCCTGTGCTTGCCTACCCTGATAATCATATTGGTGAATACGCTGTTATCATTGAGCCTTCAGCCAGTAACTGATAAATGCCATTGCAGAGATGCACATCCAAGCACCAAGCTTCAGGGGTTCAGTTGAAGAAAGATAAAGAAAAGGAGAGAGTCAAGATTATGATGGAAAAATCTATAGATACATTTGAACCAAGCTTGTGGAAATTTACAAATTTAGACGAACTGCTGTGCAGCCTTCATAGGACTGGACTAGGCTCTCTGCATATGGTAGACAATTATGTGACTTGGTCTTTTTAAGGGGCTTCTGGCAGTGGAATCAGAATGTATTGTTGGTGCATGAGCTGGTGTTTTGGAGCCAATTACCTCCAGTGGGACTGCTTACACAGTCTTTATGCAGGGCAGGAGGCTTGGACCTGTCTCAACAAAATGTACCAGACTTTGCTGACTCCCCACAGGAGACCCTACCCTTTCAAAGGAGGGAATGGGAGTGGGCTAAGGAGGAGGGCTTGTGGGAGCAGGAGGAAAAATGAGAGGACTATCTGTGGTTGGTATTTAAAATAAATAAAAATTCTTAAATAATAATGAAAAGAATGGGTAGAAGTGTCCTAAGACACAAAGAAGATAACTCTTGAAACCTTTTTGTAGTTAATGTTCATCCTTTATATCTGAGATGTTGCAAAGTGCCTGATGTTTAACCTTAAAGATATTTCAATGGTTCATGCCCACTTTTTAATGAACTGGTATGTTTCGATCTTAACGAGTATGAATTTATCCTAATGATTGCCTTCCAGTATATATCAGAGTTTCTTTTCAAACAAATGACAGAATGAAATACTCAACATATTCTAACCAAAAATCTCATTGTCATTAGACAAGATTGCTCAAATGGAGGCAGCTGCCATACTGACAGCTGCTTAATGTGAAATAAATCCACATCTCAAGAAACCAAGAGAATCATTTATATCTTAAGAAAATTAATCTTTCTTATAGTCATGAATATTAGCTTGTTATTTGTCAAGGCAATGATTGGGATAGTTACAGACTTGATCCATATCTTAATTTCTCACATCTCCAAGACTCCATGAAATATTTATGCACATTATTAGACTTTGATTAGTAGGTTGTATTTAGAAATATATAGCATATATATCTTTGAATATGATAATTATTGCTGTAAAAAGGGTCTATAAATTTGAAAAACAGAAAAAAAAGTATATGATAGGGTTTAGAGAGAGGAAAGGTAAGGGAGTAATGATGTTATTATAGTATGACTACAAAAATAAAATAAAAGAAAAGAAAAATAAATTACTGTCTAAAATATAGAAATACGCAATTTGAAAGAAAAAGAACTCCAATGTCATACAAAATAATAAAAAGATGTACAGCTTCATACTATGAAGTCCAAAACTCTAATAATGACTATAGAATGTATCAAATCAAATTTCTTGTTAGAGATATCATCTGAGGAAATTGAAATTGTATCAGATTCTTTATGTGGAAAACTAAACATTCTTAAAATTATGTTAATCATTCAATAAAAGTTGTATATCAAATGTCACACTGCTTTATTTAATTGAAAGTATGTGTTTTAGTTTTGTAAAGATCTCTGCAATTGGGAGTCAGAACATAAAAATTAAGTCTCTTACTGAGCTACCAATGGGTACATCTTTCCTGGTATATTCATTTTTGCCCTTTCTCCTTTGCATTCTTATTAATAGATCCTTAGAGATTTGACAGCATGGAGGGAACACTTCACCTAATTAGTGGCTCTTTGAATTGAACCTCACAAGTCTCATAAATATCCACTCTGTGTTCCAGATCTAGGTTTTAACATTTCTGATCCAAAATAATTTATACATATGCTTCATTCTCCCAAAATTATCAGCTGCATGGAGAGTGTCGTAACTGATTCTTTCTACCAGTGCAGAACTCAGAACCTGGATCAACATACAGCCAGTAATACTGCAGCAGTGTATAAGTCACTGTTCTTCATTCTCACGTGGAAATACAGTACAGACTGGTAAGTGCTAATCTATGTAATACACAAAAGAGAGGCAACAACATTTTCATTATTGGTACCAGGAAGATATGTGAAATAATCACTAAGGGAAATACACCAATAAGTAGTTTTATTTCAAAGTGCTATGAAGTTTATTAGTTAAGTTTATTGTTAATTTTATTAGCTCATATGAGAATTTTCATATACTGTTTAGATTTTTATCCTTTCAGATTCTAAATTTTAGAAATTTTTTTCAACCAGAACATGAGATAGATACTTCTCTGTTCTTCACTTCTATTGATTAAAAAATCATAATGTTGGTGATGAAACTAAGGATGAATGAAAATGATCATAGGAGTGAAAATATCAAGAACCGGTTATTAGTGTTTAGCTAGGCATTCCAGTGTTTAGCTAGCAGAGGTAGGAAGATTTTGAGTTTGAGATCAGTCTAGAATCCAAGGATACTTACCCATTTCAAAATCAATCTGGAATATGTAGCCAGACATGTTAGAAAATGAATGAATAGAGAAACTTTTACCCAGAGCTTCTAAATACCAACCAGTATACATTCACTGATCTTCATTTCTGCCCAATATTTTTCTATAAAGCATATATGTAATATTATCATGTAAAATTGAGATTAAAATCATATATTTTTTATTCTTTATTGATTTTTAAATTTATTTTATATAACAACAAATTTCAATTCCCTAAAGATGGCTCAGTTTTTAATGGCTAGGCTCACAACCAAAACATAAAGAGCATATTTTTATGTTCATTTTGCATCTTTTTTTTAAATTTTGAGATTTTAATTCACTACAACAGTTCTCCCTTGCTTTTCTTCCCTCCAAACCCTCACATACCCCTCTATTTGCCTTCAGATTAGTGGCCTCTCTTTTGCTAATTGTTGAATATATATATTCCTAAATATTACCTGTTCAGTTTGTATAATGTTACTTGTATGTATGTTTTCAGATCTGTTTTATGTAATTTTTTTATCATGAATTGCAGTCCACGAGGGTAATATCAGGTTGAATATAGATGGTCAGGCTCTATCCCTTGTGTCTATGAGCATTTTATTCTACCAATTAAACCCATAATTTCTCTTCCCTGAAATCTCAGGTAAAATCTCTGGCCACTATTTTTTCCCTCTGTGACAAAAACTTAGCACTGTAGGTACCCTTAACCTATGAGCTACAGTAAGGATGTCCCTAACACAGGGCCAATTAGAGAGTGTTAAAACAGAATAACTCATAGCAAATCTGTAACTTGTCTGAATTTCTTAATTTTATCTCCATTGTTTACTGTCTCATTTATTCTTGATTCCTGCACCCCTCATACACACATTTCACCTCTAGCAAGGCTATAAAACATGTTCCTTAGTGTGGTAATAGAAAACTGCTAGAGGGATCTGAAGAGATGACTCAGTGGAAGAGATGTTTGCTACACATACATGAGAACTTGAGTTCAATTACCAGCATCCATAACAAAAATCTTGGTATTCTGAGAATGTCTGTAATCTTAGAAATAGTTGGATAGACATAAGCAGATGTTGGAGGTTGGCTAGCTGACCAAGGTAACCCAAGCGATCCAGGATCAGTGAGACACTGTATCACAAAATAACATGGAGAGTAGGCATAGTTTACTTTTAAACTACACATACTTTCAGACAATCACAACACCATCAAACTAAAGAGTATACTTGTATACTTAGTATGCTTGTAAATTTCAGAATATATCTTAAACATATACTTAAAATCGATGAAACTGAGTAAGTTCTTAGTTTAGATTGTAAATTTTAATTAATCAAATGAATTTAATCCAATAATTGAATTATTTATTAGATAACAATTTAATTATATCAAATTGATTTAATGAAGTATAGTTTTATATCTCTTGTGTTATGTGTTACCAGTGTGACATCAGGAAAATCATTATTATGACAAATCAGTTTAGTCATCTGAGTTTATTCCAGATGTGCTTTGATTTGAAAATCATGGTAAAGAGCCTGTGACTAAGCGAATGACAGACAAAATTAAATAGATTAAGTAAATTAAATGTATTAAGAATGGAAAGGATTTCATGTGAAAAATAGTCATTTGTAGCCTCATTTTAATCTGAGTTTCTGATAAAAACTTTTAATTTGACTGTTGTTATTTGTATTATTATTATTTGTTAGACTTAGGATCAAATCTCAGGCTGTGTAATAAATTATAAGTAAGTCTTCAATGGTTAAATAGCACCTTAGCCATAATGATTTTAATCTTGTCATTTCAGGAGTATATTTTTCTTGTGTGCATTATTTTGCCTTTGTGTATTTGGTTTGAGATAATGTCTCACTATATCACTGAAGCTGGCCTGGAGATTCCTTTGCATTACTTTCCTGTATGGTAGAATTATATGCCTTCATAATCAAATTCAGAAGGAAACAATAATAATAATCAAAACACAGACATAAACAAAAGAATATAAAAGACTTAGGGATGTATATAGCTTAGCATCCAAGAAGAACAAAAAGTCTTAAAGTGGGCCTATACAAGTACTTTAAAGATATTTAATATTCTAGTGGCTACAAAATGAGGAAAGGCATATAGAAAAAAGAGTCCATGAAAACTAGGTGTTAAGATTTATATAGCTACTTTCTGCAACATCTTATCAATGAGGGATATCTGGAGTTATCTTCATCAGTAGAATCCTCCATAGCTTCTTGGTAGATATGTAAAATGTGTGTCATAAAATGTTATACAAACACATAAAGAACAGATAACTTTGTTATACAAATTTTGTTTCAACAATCTTTTCTTCAGACAATATTTCATATGAATTGAATGTATTTTGGAATGTCTTGACCTATTATTTTTCAGTAGGTATAATCAGTATACCTATTTTATATATAATCAAATTACATGTGTGTGATATCTTCTGTTTATTCTCACTTCAACTTATATCAAAATTAAAATACTTTTAAAAGTTGCAATTAATATTTCATATTAATTGTACACATTACTGAGATTCACTATGAAGTTAAATCATGTTTTCTACATGGTAGAAGAAAGAAACACTCCAAGTTTTATAATTAACATAGCTTACTTTTTAAAAATTAAATTGTCATTAGAGAAATTCTTAACTTGGAAAGATCTAAAGATGCTATAAGAAGGTCAACTAAAGTTCCAGGTAGAGCTTTCCTCCAATGTGGTACTATAGTTTTCAAATGTACATCATAAGTGGGTTGCATTTGATTAAAAAACCCAAACTATCATAAAAGTCTGAAAGAGATATGTCTATAAAATACAATATTTATCATAGTTCAACAAAATACAACAAAAGAACAAAATGTGAATTAAGCTCTAGATCTTCCCTTGAGATCCTGTAGCATTTATGTAATATGATGATCCAATGTGAAGGATGATAGCTATATAATTAATATATCTGTCTAGCATGTGCAAAGATTTGGGTTCCACTATTAGAATTCATCCATACCCCAAAAAACGAGGAGGAAGGGGAGGAGGAGGAGAAAGAAGAGGAAGAACAGAAGGAAGAAAGAAAGAGAAAATGAGAAATATATAGAGTAACAATTAGAAATAATTATTGGAGGAAAATAAAAGAATTATTGTAGCTTAGTATGATAATATATCCTTACATGTATTACCAAGACTGGAGTTAGAATACTGAGGCAGGACTGTAAGATGGGTGATAATAAGTAATAATAAAACTAAAATATCACATATTCTCCTATATGTAACACTAAATTTAAATGAAGAAAGGAGAAGATTGTGAGGAAGGAAGCAGAAGAAGCTGTGGGTAAGAAGGATTAGGGAAGGTAGTTGAGGATGTGCAAAGTACAGTAACACATATTTTGTAATTAAGCATAATAAAACTTATCTTTTGTACATCAACTACAAAGATAAAGATTAAACCATTTGCACTTTATTAATTAATATCTGCAGAATAAAGCATATGAAATATAAGATCCAGTCAACAAAAATAATAAAGGTTTACCAAACATGGAAGAAAATACTTTTTATACCTTCAGGTACATTTGAAAAACTTTCGCCTGATACTTTTCACATTTGCTCAGAAAACAAATCTCAACTGAACATGAGTTACAAAATGAGAAAATAAAAAATGATAAAACTATCTGAAACATGTAAAATATAAAAATTATATTTGACTAACAACATTTGACAGAACTAGAATCTAGGATATTTTCTTAATTTTGAAAATTTTTAGTATATGTTTTGATTTTTGTGTACAAGAAAATTATTTGCAGGTATGCAAGTAGTTTATAAAATAGTGTAGGCCCCCCTGTACTGGAGTTACAGGCTGTTGTGAGCCACCTGATGTGGGTACTAAGAACAAAACTTGGGTCCACTGGAAGAAAAAGATGTGCATTTAAATGTAAACCCATTAATTCATGCTAGGTTTTTATTCTTTTGGCTTATGTACTCACAATAAAAAAATCTAAGGAAGTGAGCATAGTGCACTTTTCAAAGATAAAATATAAAAACTTCCTTATAATGATTATTCTTTATCAACTTAAGTACATAAAAAAGCACTTTCTACTTCATGTGTGGTTTTATTAGTTGAGATCTTTTTACTTTGTTTATGGAATGACTATTTCAAAATAATATACATTTTGCCTAGACTTTCTGAAGATAATATATATACAAAAGAGTGATTGTCAAGAGGCCATTGAAGAAAGGGTTGTAAGAGTTTGCCACAACTAAGAAATATCACTAAAGGTACATTGCCCTAGGTTAGTACATTATTTTATGAAAATAGTGAAGACAGGTAAGTTTTATTAGAAAAAGAATTTATGTACCTCAAAACCACACAAAAGCTCTAAGTCTAGAAATACAAACCAAGTAGCACTGGCTCTGATGATGGTCTCTTGGTGAATGTCAGAAGTGAAAACCTATTGGAGAGGATGTCATGATATAAAGAGGCATCCAGAGCGGCTGGAGTCCCTCAATCTCTACCAAGGGCATATCTTTATTCGTGGTCCTCACACCACTCTTTCCTTCCCTTCCCTTCCCTTTTCTCTTTTGCTTTCTACTTTCCTTCTCTTATCTTTTCCTTTCTACTTTCCATCTCTTTTCTTTATTTTTTTCCTTCTTTCTTCCACTTCTTTCTTTACCTTATTTTATGTAGAGAGTGAATGTAGGATCTCACATTTCCTAGATGAAGACTGTAGCAATGATCAACAATCAAATCATTGATTCCTCTTCTTAAATGTGGCAAGTAACTGCCAGACACCTGACAAAGCTCCTAGACCATTTACCCTCATTCTGAATGAATAAATTTGTAGTTCTTATGTATGAATTCTTTTTTTACAATTGTTGGATTACAAATGTACAGCCATATGTCCAGTTATGTGTACAGTGCTTAACTCACTACAATTCTTTTTCTTTTCAAAAGATGTCCTAGCCCCATGGAGCCATACAATTTAACAGAGGCCTTGGAATTCCTCCTTCTTGGACTATCAGAGGACCATGAACTGCAGTCCATCTTATTTGTACTATTCCTGATCATATACCTGCTCACAGTGCTTGGCAATATGCTCATCATTCTGGCTATCACCTCTGATTCCCACCTCCACACTCCCATGTATTTTTTCCTCTATATCCTTTCCTTGGTTGACACGGGCTTCAGCAGCACCACAGTTCCCAAAATGCTGATAAACATGCAGACCCATAGCAAATCTATAACTTATGCATCCTGCCTAAGTCAGGTATCCTCCTTCATTTTTTTTGGATGTATGGACAGCTTACTACTGGCTGTGATGGCCTACGACCGATGGATAGCCATTTGTCATCCTCTACACTACCAAGTAATCCTAAACCCTAGCCTGTGTAAATGTTTGGTCCTTGGGTCATTCTTCATTAGTCTTCTTAATTCACAGGTATTGTGTTTGATTGTGTCACAACTAACATTCTGTACTAATAAAGAAATCCCTCATTTCTTTTGTGATGTTCCAGAGCTTTTAGAACTTGCATGTTCTGATACTTTTTTCAGTAAAATAGTCGTATTTCTTTTAGTCAGCATTACTGGTTTTATTCCTGTGTCAGGAATCTTTTACTCCTATTATAAAATTATTTCATCCATTTTAAGAGTTTCATCATTGTATGGGAAATATAAAGCTTTTTCTACTTGTGGATCACACCTGTCAGCTGTTTGCTTATTTTATGGAACTGGCTTTGGTGTGTACCTTAGTTCATCTGTTTCTAGTTCTTCCAGAAAAAGTGTAGTGGCTTCAATAATGTATACCATCGTGGTTCCTATGATTAACCCCTTTATCTACAGTCTGAGAAATAGAGACATCAAGAAAGCCCTCCAGAAAATAGTCAAAATAACCTAATTTAACTACCTGTATGTTCCTAAATATATAGGCTCTTAAACTATGGGTCACATAATTGACTCTGGTGTTATAAAAATTATGTGCGATGCTAAAATTTTCTTAACATAAAATGCTAAATCTTTAGGCATACATGTAGTGAATCAGAGTATATTTTGCTGTGCTCATCAAAGTTATATAGTGTAGCTTCACCATAGTCAGATTTCTGAACATATAACATTAAAAATTGGTGTTGCACATGTTTTCATAGTAAACCATCAAAAAATGCAGACAGAAATACCTTATATTCAATTAGATTTGACAACAAGAATTGCTATACTATGTACAGATGGAACTTTAAGTGTTTAATTAGAGGAAGTAAGTATTTTCAAATTTTCTAACAATTTATCAACATGTAAATGTGAAATTAATATTTTGACTGTGTTTTGCACGATTAATTTTTAAAATTGTTGTTTGTGTTACTGACTTGAGTTTCATAGAGAAGCTATTGATAGTATATAGATACTCAGGAAGGAAGAACACTTTCCTTTTGATTATGTGGCCACTAGTAGCAGTTCCATGCTCCAAGTGTTGCCCCAAACTCAGGCACATATGAGCAACACTAAAGAAACTCAATGGACCATGAGAAAAGAGATATGAAATTAAGTGAAGGCCATGAAATGAATGATATAGGGAGAATTGGTGGGGAAAATGAAAAATGGGGAATTAATATGCTTGTATACATGTGTGAAACTCTCAAATGTAAAGAAAAAATTAAATCACTAAAAGAATTTTAATTTAAATTTAAGACAAAATTTACAAAAATTTTTAAATTGCCTTGAATGTACTCTATACTATGTACTTATGTAATTCATACAGCACTGTAGTAATGACATTACCCCAAAATTGAGAAAGTATTAAAAACTAGAAAGTTGTACATTTTGACACATAATACATTTAGTCATGATTTTTCTTTAGGAAAAGTCCAAAATCCTACATTCAAGTAATAATTATGCAATTTTTAATATTCAATAAATGATAAAATTTATGTATACTGATTTATTGTTATGCTCTAGCAATATTTTGCATTGTGCTTGATATAATATTACATAATAACACTTTTATACAAGACCATCTACTACACATCTCTTCCTACACTTTACTCTCATTCTCCATTTTCCTCTCATCTTCCCAGTACTAAGTTCTCTTTGTCCCCATAGACAGTCTCCTTCTGTGTGTACATATAAGTTTATGTACATATAAAATAAGAAAATACATGTCATATTCATCTTTTAGAGACAAACTTAATTCATTTAAAATGATACCTGTAATGTTTTTCCTTGATAGGAGCATTGTATTTTACAGATAAAAAACAGGCTGGACAGTGGAGGTGCATGCCTTTAATCCCAATACTCAGTCAGAGGCAGTGGATTTCTCTGAATTTGAAGACAGCCTTGTCTACAGAGTGACTTCCAGGGCAACAAGAGATATACAGAAAAACTTTGTCTCAAAAAATAAAAAATTCCCCAAAACAAACAAAAAAACCAGTTCCATATTATATATATATATATACACATTATATATGTGTATATATAATACATATTTTTACTTTTATTTCATTATAGACATAAGTTGATTTCAGGGCTTGGATATGAACAGTACCATAAAACAGTGTTGTACAAATATCTTTGTGATATGTCAGCTTGGGGTCATCTGGACAAATGCCTAGAAATTAGATAGTTAGAATATATGATATGTTTATTTTTGATGTTTAAGAGTTCTTTATACTGATTTCTACACCATCTAGAATACTATATATTTCAACTTGCATTATATAATTAAATAAAAAATTTTTGAAGGAAAAGCTCACCAACAGATTGGGCCCACTAGAAGTGAATATTTAGGATTGAAGGCAAAGTAGCATATTTGGATCAGTTAGTCACAAGAAAAACCAAATTCCCAAAACACAAGAATTGATTTAGCAGGAACTTTTGCATACCATAAAAACACAAAGCCTTTGAATAATAGTTATTAGAAGACAAGACCATTGGCTTACTGTAACTGCCTTTGTTATGATGAAGAATGACCCTTGTACTCTTAGATTCTCTAGGACTTTTATAATGAAGGGATGCTGGATTGCGCAAGTCTTACCTTTAATAAGAGAATCATTGGGTTTGTCTTTTAGTTTCTTTATGTGGTTTATTTGATTCATGTATTTTAAATTGTACCTATATAACTAGGATAATGCTTACCTAATGCAGGCATTTTATTGAGAATATTTGCATTTATACAAATATTTGCAATTTGTATACCTGAATTTCCAAAATTCTACAGTTACTTGAATGGGACATTTTAAGCACAGAAATAACAGCAGGCTTATTAGCCTCAACAACTTTAATTTCAACAAATTTGTCTGTTGTTTATTAACAAGAGCATTATTTTAAAGGACTTACTGATATTTCTGCTCTTAATTTGCCTCGTTATTTTCAAGTCAATACTTTTAAGAAATTCCCTAAGACAAATTTAGCTATCTTACCCTTCAAGTTATAACATCCCCTGTTTCTGTTACCAAATTTTGACAGAAACATTTCCAGGGATGAAGGATTAGTTTCTTATTTGGGGACAGGAGATGTCAGATCATCTGTGCTGTGAAATTTTCATGTGAACTTACCACAATTTATAGTCATCTGAGAGGAGACCACTTTTATTGAAAAAATTCCTCCCCAAGATTGCGCTCTAGGTAAAACTATGGGGTACTTTCTTAATTAGTGATTATTTGGGAGAATCCATCCTATTTGGGAGGGGCATGCTACATCTAGGCTGGTGGTATTAAGTGCTATAACAAAGCAGGCTTAGCAAACCATGAGGAATGAGCCAGTAAGCAACACTCCTCTATGACCCCTGCATCCACTCCTCTCTTCAGGTTCTAGCCTGATTTTTTTTTGATAATGAACTGTGATACAGAAGTGTAAGTAAAATAAACCCTTCATTCCCAAGTAATTTTAGTCATGGTGTCTTATCACAGTAATAGAAATAATACTTAAGATAAACTCATAGTAAAAACTATATGGCAGGCAGTGGGAGTATTAGAGGTCAGTAGTTTAATTATTGGTAGATTATGAACTAGAGAGGATGAGGGAAAGATGACTTAGATATTAGGAATGTACAATGGTTTTGTAAAAACATGAGTTCAAAAACGAGAAAGTATGATAGGCAGCTCACATTCACCTGTTATTTCACCTTCCAGAAATCAGATACCATTTTTGGCCTCTATGGGTACCTGTCCTTATGTGTACATTCTCTCTCTCTCTCTCTCTCTCTCTCTCTCTCTCTCTCTCTCTCTCTCTCTTTCTCTCTCTCTCTCTCATACACACACATACATACTGTTCAAAATAAAACTAAATCTTAGAGAAAATAAACAGAGAATGGGAGTGGAATCAGAGCAAAGCAATAACCCTCAAAAGGTCAGGCCTAATGGTTTTTCCACCCAGGCCACAAAGCATAAAGATTCTATAACCTCCCCATATACTACTAATTATTTGGTGTCATGTGTTCAAACATGTGAGCTGGTGGGAACATTTCGGATTCAAATTATAACATCACCATTACCCAGATGTGCTGTGGCTTATGTGAGATGGGTTTTTGCAGCAGGAATATATTCATGAAGTAAAGCCTTTTTACCCAAAATAAAAGTACATAAATATGGAAGGTTTTCATAGATCATAAATAGCCCTATGGGGACCTGAGAGAGTGATAACATCAAACATGTATTAACTTTTTTTTTATTGGAAATAGATTCTTCTCTTATACAGTATAACCTGACCACACTTTTTGCTCCTCCCAGATTTTCCCATCTCACCTCTTCCACAGATCCACTCCCCTTCCATTTCCTTTCAGAAAGAACCAGGCCTCCAAAAGACAACAACCAAACATGACAGAACAAGGTACAATATGACAAGACAAAAGCCTTCATATGGAGGTTGGACAATTGAATCACAGAGGAATAAAAAGCATCCTAAGAACAGGCAAAAGAATCAGAGATACACTTTCTCCCATCATCAGAAATACCACAAAGCCTCCAAGCTAACAGTCATAATAAAATGAAGGCAGATGATATGATGCAGGCTCTTTGCTTGATACTTCAGTCTCTATGAGCCTTGTCCCCTCTGACACCTTTTCTCCTCCCTTGGGTAGTTCCCCAAGCTCTGAGAGGATGGACTCAATTAAGACCTCTAATTTAGACTCTGAATGTCTAGCTGTTGGTACCTTCACCTGCTCATATCTGATGATGAGCGAAGCCTCTCTAATGATGGCTCAACACACCACTCTGTCAGTGTTGAAGAACATTATTATTAATTATTTTTTGATTCTTTACATTCATTTTGTTTGTTTGTTCTTGTCAGTTGAATTTGGTCTACCCTAGGTTTCTGATCTGTCAAATCCAGGAAACATATGGCATGTGTTCCCTTTCGTGGCCTGGAATTTAAGTTAGGTCATTTCTTCCTTGGCCCAAGGACTACTTGCCCAAACATATTTTTAATTCAAGAAAGCTTTTCTGTTGAAGGTTTTATGGATAGGTTGCTATCCAGGTTTTTCCTTCAGAGGCATATAAAGTATTTTCCCACAACAAAGAGACTAGAATTTAGGAAGGAATGAACCATACAGGCATCAACTGACTTCTTTATTTTCAATGACCTGTGTGAATGTTGTCCTTTGCAATGGGGCCTGGATGTCAATTTTCTCATAGCAACCTTCAGTCTAAGCATCAGTCTGGATTTGAAAGGATCTCCACAGGTCTTTGTATACCTAAAAAAACCTAACTAACCTGCATTACTTAATTATATATTACAATTTTAAATCAGTTACATAAACACCATATCTTAAACAAGAGTAGAAAAATTTATACAGCATAAGAGAATTGACCTTAAATATGTATCAATAAACCAAAATTCATACCAATGTAAAACATTTTGAGATTAACAGCTGATTTCCTGATCTAAGTATATTCAATAATCTAATTTTTAAACAATCATTCATATACCCCCTTTTCTTCTTAGAAGAGATTAACTATGACCATTAACCATTTATAGTGAAAACAAACATTTATAAAAAATATATTGGGAATTTGGTCGTAGTTTTTCATTACTACTTCCTGCTGATTAAGGGGTGTTGATAATCTCATGGGTTCCTGAGACTGGATCATAGTCTGCAACCCTGAAGCTGATATGGTCATCTCTTCTCATCAGAGGTTTTTTCAGGGGGTCTTGGTTGATGTAAACATATTTGCCTGGAAGGAATCCACAGGTTCTCATCTTCTGTGGAAACAAAAGCAGAACTCTTCCAAAGCAACAAATCCTTAGACACAAATTTCAAAACAAAATACCTTTAAAATATATATTCTTGTTGAGCTTAGTAGACTTTACATTTGTAATCCATTGTCTTTCTGCAGTTAGCTTATTAATAGCAACCAAAATCTAGATTTTGTGTTTATTTTCCATCCTTTCATGGCTTATTTTATTTGTATTACTCAATTTCTCTTTTTGAAGACTTTCTATCTCTTCTTTCTTTTCTCTCTGAAGCCTATGTTCTTTTTACTCTCATTTTAACCCATTTGCAGTTTTTTTCATCTGATTCTGTTTCATTGTGAATCCTTAATCATCTTTCAACCAGAAGAGCTTTTTTATAACACTCACACTCTCTTAAAGAGCCACATAATTTTTGCAGACAAAGATGAATCAATAAGTTCTCTTAAAGGGACCATGTCTCTGTTTGCCACCAGCAATCAGAGGAGACCTAAGAAAATGCCGCTACTAAGAAACTGTCTGTTTTCTTTTTGTTCAAAGTAAACAGAAACCTTAAATCAATCACATGCTACTGAGTCTTCTGTGAGAACTTCAGGAACTGGCCGAGTTGCACCTTACACTGCCTGCCTCCAGTCTGCCAGTGCCATTTTGAATGTGGCCCGAATGCCATGCTTCTCTGTACAATGACCCACTTCAGATACACAATTTGGAAGCTTCTTTGGCTCAGTTTCTGTGCTCTAGAGCCCTTTCTAATCTTTCTCAGACTTTATATGGATATTTGCCCCCATGTTTGGCACAGTCTGTTACAATGACGTTTCTTGGTCCCAGTAAACCAGAGGTCTAGATGCACAGACCTGCAGTCCCAGACCCCTTAGCTGCCAGCTGCTGATCAGGCCCCCAGAAATGACTCAGACGCTTATATTCACTTCATGCTGTTTGTCCTATGGCTCAGGCATATTGCTATCTTGCTCTTACATCTTAACTACACACATTTTCATTAAACTACCACGTGGCCAGTGGCTCACCTGTGTTCCTTACATGTTTCTTCTTCGGCAGCTGGGTCAGTCTGTGTCACTCTGCCCTGCTTCTCCCACCTATGCTCTGATTTCTCTTCCTACTTTTTCTATGGTGCCTGTCATGGGCCAAAACAGCTCCTTTGTTTAAAGATTGATATTCACAGCACACATTCCCACATCAATGTCTCTTCAGATCTGTAGATTATTGTGATACTTGAATTCTTTAGTAATACATTCACACATCAATTTTAAAATTTATTTTTATTATATTTTATAGTGTATATGTATGTGTTTCTGTGTGCATGTGAATACAATCACCACGACATTTAAAGGCATTGAATTTTCAGCAGCTGGAGTAAATTTTGTCATGAATTGCTGAATTTAGGTGCCGTGAACTGAACTCAAGTCTTCTGCAATATCAGTACATACTATTAACCAGTGAACAATGCCTCTCATGTCAATGATTATATATTCCTGATTATACCTTTGTATTGTGTTATATTTTTTCAATTCCTAGGACTAAACCATGAGTCTTGTGTCTGCTCAGTAGGCACTCTTTTTCTGAACTTGATTGTTTTTTAGTCTTTAGATTTAAAATATATTATACTTGATGCATTAATTCATTTCACTTCACTGTGAAAAAAATACTTGAGAAAACAACCTAAGAGCGTGTAGTAATTATTTTCTATTCAGTTTCAGAGGTTTCAACACATATTTCTTGGAATTGCTTAATTTTAGCTAAAGGTGAAAATGAGTTTTATGGCACTAGAATATGATGGACTGTATTCAAGTCACCTGGATAAGAATAAAAGATGTGTCAGAAGAGAAAAGAAGAGACCTATTTTTCTGCGTGGTTTCTCATTATTATTGTATTAGAAATATCGCTTACCTATGTTTGCTTTATACATAGAGCTATTTGATATTGGTTTGTGTAAATGTATAACCATTATATGTTCTTAAGAAATCATTCCCTTAATAAATATAGAGTTATATTTTTTTATATTCTTCATGTTATATATGTCTTGAAGTTTTATATTTGATATATGGACAGCAACTCTTATTTGCTTTCTGATGCCACCAATTTAAATATAATTTATGTAATTTAGTTAAAATTATATAGTGTCTCTAGAAATAGACAATGAAACAGAGATTGTCAGAAGCTGTTGCAATTGAGAATCTGTGCTAAGAATATGCTTGCAAAAGTATACAGAAATTAGTGTAGATAAATGTGAGATGCTCATTAGAGTTATTTCAATATGGAGATAAGTATTAGTGGTATTTTATTCTGAATAAAATAAAATGAGGTTATGTGAAGTGACACATGAAGGAGACAATAAATGTGGTATTTTTATGTTTATCATGTGCAATATGTATATACAACTTTTGATAAACAATTAAGGAAAATTTTAAAATTTAGCAAAAATATTATGAAGAATATTTTATTTAGCCATAAAATTTGAACCCAAAATAATCTATATGATACAAAAAGTTTGTTGATATATCATAGATGATGTTTGGTATAATTGGAGCATAATATACATGCAGTACTTTCTCTGGGGAATAGCTTCTAACATTAAAAGCAATTAATAGTGTATGTCCTTGGAGGAAATTAAAATACTTACCCTTGCCTCTTTTAGATTAAAAATATACTAGACTAAACTTTTATTCTATTACTTTCTTTATACCCTAAGGTACTGGAGCTATTTAGATAATGAAAGAAAATAGAACATTTATTTTAATTAGGAGCATTGAGAATTCAAACTGACATAATGGGCATTATTTCTACTGTCTAATCTCAGTTTTTTTTGTGAAATGCATAAGTTTAAGTTTTCTGCTATATATCATTAAGAAGAGAATGTATTAATGACAACAGCATAAAAATTCACATTCTCATTGACCAAGAGGAGGAGGTTATGTGGTACTGATCTTTACCTTTACAAAATGAGAATAGCAGAATTTACATAGTTTTACATTATTAAGGTGCAGTCTTTCTACATCATAAAAACTGTAGGTTTCATAAACCCTGTCTATCCAACTGTTACTATTTCATTCTCCCAGTTTAAAAAATCTAGCATGTATCTACAATAAGAATTTTTTTCTGGAAAATCACCACATCTCTTGTCCTGTTCTTCAATAAAATGTAAGATTTTTAAGAATTATGTTATAAAATTATTTATTAACTATTTAGTAAGTATCTCTTATGAATAAAGTAGAATATATACTTTAATACCTTGAAGGCTATTATTCTATACTTAGTGACTAATAATTATAATTAATGTAATGATGAGGTTAATATTCTATATCCACCACTGACATAATTCTTAATGTTAGAGCATTTTTTTTCATATTGCCAATCATTTTATAGGGTCAGAAAAATATCAAATTAAATTGTAGAATGTTGCAATGACACAGTTATAAATTTAACACAAATACTTTCAAGTTTTCATTTAGTTGCATATGATTAGAAAGTAGTTATCATCTGTTAAGGTAATAAACAGTCTTCATTTTAAATTTAAATTTAGTCAATTATTTTAATACTATGTTATGAATTATGATTCCACACTACTGACTTAATTTCTTAGGAATTATGATAACTAACACATTTAACATGAACCAGCTTATATTTCCAAAATGCTATCAGTGTCTCATCACATGCTGTTCTTTAAAACTAGGTATCATTTAATTAGAAGGACTACTTATTTTTGTGTTTGTATTCAGAATGGTGATCTAGAATACATTCTTTATGTACTCCTTTGAGATTGACATTTTTAGTCTCTCAATAAGTGTTTGCTCAGCACATGTAACAGTCACCATTAGAATTCCCAGAAATCACAAGTGATGAAACAAAATTGTCACATCATTGCCTATTATGGATGCTGAGCAAACACATGTTGGAAGTTAGTTGGTGGCTTTATAGCATCCATTGAATATAACAGAAAACTAATCTTAGAGAAAACCATATTCATTCATAAACCCTATGCCTTCCTGCTCTGTCTGCTGTTTTCCAATATACTAGCCTCCCAATTCTCATCTTAAACAAGGCAACTGTTACATGGGGAAACAATATACTTTATTTTTCTATCAAAGTGTTTATTCTTTCTTAATGATTAGCAGTATACCATTTTCTCTCGGAACTAAAATATTTCTCTTTCAGATTGAAGCCTAAACTATGTCCTTGGGTTTTTTCCATGTAGTTGCTCCTTTGTGTATTAGTGACAACTCAATAGACATTCATAATAATAATCTTTAGTTTCATGGAGAATTCTTTGACTTTGCTTTAGATAATTCAAATATTTTCATTTTAATTTCAATTATTTATTCATACATTTATTCTGTTTACTTTTTTGTAATATACTTTTACTTTAAAACATAAACATTGTACAATAATGTAAATATATATTTTTATTTTAATGTACATTTATTTCTCTTATTTACTTACTCTACATGGTTTTTATATTTTTGAAAGAATTCTTTCAAGGATCTCTCTGTAAGTAAAAGACACAACCATTAACTGGAAATACTATATTTTAATTAAAATGGTAATTGAAAGATCAGACTTGTAATTATCATTACTCCATTCATAATGGTTGTCTCAATTCAAGAGCAACATTCTTCAGTGATAATCTTGCAAAATAGGCACTGAACATCACAAGAATTATAATAGAAAATTATTTCATATCTTTTACTTTGCTCATCAACTTTAGGATGTGTGTATACTTTATATTTCTACTGTACAAGAAAGATATTTGCAGTTCAGAATACATAAATA
This sequence comes from Phyllotis vaccarum, assembly GCA_033318265.1. NCBI lineage: Eukaryota > Metazoa > Chordata > Mammalia > Rodentia > Cricetidae > Phyllotis > Phyllotis vaccarum. The sequence continues at coordinate 109,578,059 of JARWLC010000012.1, forward strand.
ATTTTTGAAGATTATAAAATTATTTGCCTATATTTTTATGTGCTGTCATAGAAAATAATACTCAAGAGTCCCAGTATCAAATCCTAGCTCTAAGTTGTATGTAAGAAGATATATATTTTAAAAGTTTCTAATTAACTTTCAGAAAAAATATAATAGCATTTCTTACTAATAATCCTTTTTATATAGTCATTTTTAATGTACTAAAATGTTATCAATGATTGCATGCTAATTTTATTAGTGCATATAAATTGAAGGAGATAGAACGTCACAGTGACATTTGTTTGTATAGCATGAACCTCATCCTATTGTGCCTATGATTGTCTTGTTTTCCTATCATTTCTTTCACTCTTCCTCATTTTATTTTTTATATTATACTTCATTAAATATATCAATTCTATGTATAAAAGTTGAAGTCAACATGTATAAATTGAAAATAAAAACTAATGCTCAAAGAGACAACTATTATATAATTATAATGTGTGAATTCACAACAAGCATTTCAATCTAAACAGTATGCATCTCTATGGTTTCAATATAAATAAAAATGCATAAAAATTATATAAGAATATGTATGAATAGTTTTTATTACTTTGGATACTTTTGCTGTGTTATGTAAAAGTAAGCAAAAAAAACCCTTCTCTTGTCTTTAGATAAGAATTTAAATAAGAATGAATAGGAATTTAAGCTAATGAGTTGATAATAAAGGGGATATTTCTGTTAACCTATCACCTAACTGAAAAAATAAGAATTTTAAAAGAACTGTCTGATCCTTGACTAAGAAAGATATATCATTCTGCATAAATCCACACAGAGAATAATGATTCCATCCTGAGGACAAAGATGATAGAATTTATATCAGCTGGACATTTAATGAATATTTTGTGAAGAAAAATGAGTTACATGGAAATAGAGAACTATACAACCATAGAACAATTCTTCCTTAATGGCCTTTCAGACGATCCTGAAATGCAATGTGTTCTCTTTGGACTATTCATGTTCATGTTCCTGGTTACCATGCTTGGAAATCTTCTCATTATCATAGTCACCAGCTATGACTCCCAACTACACACTCCAATGTACTTTTTCCTCTGCAACTTGTCATTTGTTGACATTTGTTTAACCTCCACCACCATCCCAAAAATGCTGGTGAACATTTACATGCACACAATGGAAATCTCCTTCACAGAGTGCCTTACTCAAGTATATTTTTTTAATAATTTTCTTGGAATGGATAATTTTCTCCTGACTATTATGGCCTATGATCGTTTTGTGGCCATCTGTCATCCACTTAACTACACAGTCATCATGAACCCTCGGATCTGTGGTCTTCTGGTTCTTTTGTCTTGGATAATCATGTTCTGGGTTTCCCTGATTCATATGCTACTGATAAAGCAACTGAACTTTTCTATTAGCACTGAAATCCCACATTTCTTTTGTGAACTCACTGAAATTCTTAGGGTGACTCGCTCTGATACTCACATAAATAACATTTTTCTGTATTTGATTACTGCCCTGCTGGGTGTTTTTCCTGTCATTGGGATAGCTTTCTCATATTTTCATATTATCTCTGCCTTATTGAAAATGTCCTCTATCGGGAGCAAGTACAAAGCCTTTTCCACCTGTGGATCTCACCTCTGTGTAGTCTCCTTGTTCTATGGGACAGGATTTGTGGTTCATCTTAGTTCTGCTGTAGCCCATTCATCCCAGAGAAACACAATCACTTCAATAATGTACACTGTTGTCACCCCCATGGTGAACCCCTTTATCTACAGTTTGAGAAACAAGGATGTAAAGGGGGCCTTAGGAAGACTCCTCAGAAGAATAATTTTTTGTGTTTGATATATCACTGATATAAAAGCAAAAGTAATTATTGTAAATTTCAATATAGAGACACTTTTCTTTTCTGATCTTTTAAATTACTACTATTTTTAATTGTTTTACTTCTGTAAATATTTTATTTTTTCCTAAGAACCAATCAATTCTCATTTGATTTTTCTCCCTATATTATACATAAATGTAAAAGTTGAACAACTTATCAACACTTCTGAAGTTTTGATATTGTTCTACAAAACTTGTATAAGTATCTGAATTTCTTAAAGGGTATTTCTTAGGGGCATGTGAGGTAGTTCAACTGGTAAAGAGCTAGCAGCTCAAACCAATCTAAGGTCTGTAACTGTTATTTGAGTAAAGGTGGAAGCAAAGAAATAATAGCACATAGTAGTCCGCTGACTTCAACATGCATGCTATGGCATGAAATGTTCATTGTATATACACATACAATAAAAAAATAATTTTTAAATATTTTGCTTTAATATTGATATTTTTCATCATAGCATCTTCTTAGGAAAATAAATGTAAGGGGAGTCAATGAATTCATGTAGTTGTCATTATACGAAATGTGCTTTCTGTTTTACATATTTGATTCTACTTATATGGTAACACTTCATTGAGTTGTTTTCTCTATAGTAATTTCTGTAATTAAAGTACTAAGTTAGAATGGGCAGTTGAAACTTGACACTGAATGCATGTTCATACATCATAATTCAATATGCCAATTTTATAACAACAATTCTAAACATGAAAAATGGAATCTTTGAAAGGATTTTATCCTACCTTAACTTTAGTTATAGGTAGCTGGAGACACTCTGAGAAGTTGCTTCATTATTTTAAAACCTTGGTTTTTTTTCTTTTATCTTTGCTCATTTTCTGTTTCTGCCTCATTTCTCTATTCATTATTATCCTTTTTGTTCTTCCTGTTTTCTTGGCTGTTTTTAATTATTGTTTAAGTCTATGAATGAATTTTTCATTTATACATTCATTATCCTCTCCCACCTCCTGGTGAGCATTTCAATAATTTCTACCACTTAACTATTGTAAAGTGTAAATTAATTTGTTTCTCCATTAACTCTTAACAAAATAAGAATATGAAGATTAAATCAGAGCATAGGATTGGCCAGCAAAAGTGATAGCCTATGTGTGTATGCATACATAATTATATTTATTTGCACAATAACAGAATTTCCTGACAGTGCACTTCACATAATCTAGCCCTATAATATCTTGAGTGGGATCAATAATAAGAAATTGACTCATGCGGCAATTATATATATGTATATATATATATTCAAGGAATCACTTTTTATTATAGCTGTTATTTTTTAGTTTCTATTGTGTAAAGGTTCAGCTCTCTTTGATTTCTTGCCAAACTTGTTATTTTTAAAATTACTAAACATATAGTAATATAAGATTTTCAGTTTCTACTTCTTAAAAGAACTCTTAAATTTCCAACTTTTCTGAAAGTATAATAAAAACAATTAGAGAGAAGCTATCCTTTGAGATAAGAGATTGTGGAAAAACATTGAATCTCTTTCTCTCATCTACTTTGTGGCCCAGTCATCATCTTAAAGGAAGCCCGTTGTTTTAATATACAAAACATAGTGGTTAAACAAAAACATCAAAGACTTTTTAGAGCAAAATTGAAAGTGAGATTGGAATCCATGGTAGATTGGAAGTCAGTTATTATTGTAGTGAGAAAGACATTGTATAGGAAATTCACACTATAAACTATAGCATGAAAAAGAGATTAGTGAGTACACTATAAGACAGAAGTGAGCTGAGAAATAATTCAAATGTTTTCTAGAAACATATGGCAGTGGTCTCTGTGGGTCTCCATTTTTATGAATAAGGAGAGTTTCTTTTGTATTATTTTGGAATGCAACTATACAATGTGAAAGAAAGCACTTCAGATTGGCCTATTTATAGTTCTGGGAGGTAAACATGAACCCTTGTGCATGCGATTTTCAAGTGTTCAATTTTTGACATGTAGGTGCTAGTCATGCATGCAAGAATCATACAAATAAAAACACTCCTGGGCAAAGAAAGTTAAGAAATTGTCAATTATTTTATCATTGACTGTTGGGTTGCATATGTGTGGTGTTTGTTCACAATATTTTAATGCTAGTAGGTTTGGATTCTTGGAACACACGGGCTAATTTGCTAATGGAGACCTGTTTCATTTTCTGGTTCCTTATTTGTGTTCTTACCTGCGTAACAAAAGATACCTCTCAGAAAGCTCACTATGTTGTAGAAACATAGGAGCAAGTTAAGTTAGAAGCAAAAGAAAAAAAATGTCTTAAGTTTAATTCAACTAAGAAATACAGTTTATAAAGATAACCTGGAATCTGAATATTATTTCTTCACAGGAGAAATCCTCTCTACTCTACAGTATATTATAATAGCACAGTGCTTGTAAGGCATCTTCAGAAAACTGAGTTTGAGATCATGACTTTGGAAAACAACTACAGTTATATTTCATTTCTGTTAAGTCATAGTATTATTTGTAGACTAAAAATTTCATTCAGTTGCATTAAATTAAGACCATTGAGCATTCCTTTCAGTGTGATGAGAATATAAAAACAAAAAGTGACCAAAACACTTCTCTCTGATAACCATCAAATTCAGAAAGTAGCTGTGGGAGCTTTTAGAGGAGGAGACAGAATAGATGGTAGTATGCAATTTTATGTGACAGGTAAGTATGAGAGAAAGAATAATAGACAATTTCACTTTTCATTCAGATGACTGAAGCAAACATTTAATATATATATATATATATATATATATATATATATATATATATATATAAACCAGGAACCAGAGTCTGCACAAACATAAGAATATAGATGAAAATCAAAACAGAATAAATTACTTCTGAAAAAAGTTATATATTCTATTTTACACCATCTTTTGAGTTAAACAGAGATTATAACAAAGTTATTTTGCCTACAAATTATGCCATTATGTTGCTAATTGCACATCACAAAGGAAAAGAAAACAAGTTACATAGCACACGGCTTTATTCTCTTTTTTCCAAAGGGCATGTAGCAAATAAGTCACAGAACAAAAATATATTCAGCACAGGATGATCACATTCATTTCTACTCCTACAGTAGACCAAGAAATAGAAAAAAAGGAAACGTACTTGCTTCAAAGTGGGGCTTCAACTTGAAGGCAGTGATTGCTCCTGAAATGATTCTACAGTAGAATAAATTATGTCATGCCTCTCTAAATAGACTTTTAAAACTGCAGAGGAAGAACATGCAAGTCTCTCTCTCTCTCTCTCTCTCTCTCTCTCTCTCTCTCTCTGTGTGTGTGTGTTTGTGTGTGTGTGTTTGTGTGTATGTGTGTTTGGAAGGAGGTGAGGGAGGGGAAAGAATATACTCAAATATATTAAAACCTTAACATGTTCCTTGAGAGACCCCCTTCAATGACTTGCTTCAAAATAATAAAAGGAATGTCTCAGAGTAGTAAAGGGATAGAATAAGAAACTTTCTGTCTTGTAAAATTGTGAACAACTCTCTAACAGACTGGTAAAATAAGGAAACATACATGCTTTCTGATGGTAACTTTCTCTTCATTTCTTAAAAAGGACTCTGGTTCTTTTGGTCTCCATTCAGCTATATATCTCCATATTGCGGCATTTTATACATACAACTACATATCTTACTCTACATTCATGCAGCCATAAATTTCCATCCACAATTACATCTCTTTTTATATGTATACACGTCTTCCTTTTACATACATTATTTTACAACTCCTCTTTTTTTTTTTGTTTCAGCTTCCTTGCCTCCACATAGTTACAAATCTCCATACAGCCATAGGTACTCATCTCATACTGTTCTTACACATTCTCATGCAGCTCCTTGCATAGTTCCTGCATATAGCAACAACACTTTCACATAGCTTTTTCCTCTCTCACACATACACTCACACAATGTTTCTTCCCCATTATTCACTCAGTCAAAGCTTAATCAACCTCTTATACATTAACTCTCTCACATATCCCTTACCCTCTTTTTAAGTCTTTTCTCATCCAGCACATATACCCTCACATTGTGCAAGGCCTCATCCCTACATTGTTGCTGCTCTTACACACTCTCATTCGTATATATGCATTTCTTCCTTCTCTTCACCCATACATTGCTGCTGCTCCCCCTCTATCATTCACCAAACCCTGCACAATTATGTTACATTTTCAGGGCATAACAGATTCTCATAAAATATGAAGTCATACAGTTTTTCCTAGGCTGTGAAGGTCACAAATACTGGCCAGTATAAATGCATAACCTTGATATAACCTATTCCCTTACAGAGAAGGACACTGAAATTCAGGACATAACAATGAGAGTAGCAGGTTGAACCTTGAGTGGTCAGAGTACATGCAGAAAGTCAACTATTGCAGGGGGATTGTTTCTCAAAAAAGTCTGTCCCTGATTAACAATAAACATCTGTGAATTAGTCTTTGTGTATGTTTTGCAGGAGCAGTTTAATCTGTCTGAATTTGTTTTGAAGTCTAAAATTGTCTTTGAAACAGAAAATACTATAACTTTCATGTGTCAGCAAAGAAGAATATTTTGTATTGTTTCTATACATCAGACTGGACACAGCTACAAGTGGGACAAAAGATGTAAAACACAGTACCAATGGGCTGTGGGAAAAAAACCCAACAGGCATAGCGGTAGTACCTGACTGAGGACGCTACAGACAGAAAACCACTGGTAATTACAGCCATTCACTCCACAGGCTTTGCCTAGTAGGTCTTCTTCATGGATTTTGTTTAGTGGGACTCCCCCATGGACTTTGCCTAGTGGGGCTCCCCAACACAAAATTATTCATCTGGTAGCACAACCTATGAAATACTGGTTGTTATCTGCTGCATAGCCTCCTGGCCCTCAGTAAAAACTAGCTTTGCTATGGACTAACAGCAGCTCCTTATGTAAGGTGTTAGCAATTATTTGATTCTTCCATGCTGTTTGTCATATACACTATTTTAAACAAATACTGAGACACCAAATACAAGAATACATCAAAAAGGTCATCCATCAAAATCAAGTAGGCTTTATTCCAGGGATGGTTCAACATATAAAAATCTGACAATGTAGTCCACCATATAGAAAACGTGAAGGAAAAAGCACATTATTATCTCTTAAAATGATGTAAAACCATTCACAAAATCCAACACTTTTTCCTAATAGCAGTCATGGAGAGATCAGAGATACATACATAATAAAAACAATACACAGCAAACAGCAGCCAGCATAAAATTAATCGGAGAAAAACTAAAAGCAATTCCATTAAATTCAGAAACAAGATAAGGCTGTCCACTCTTTCCATATCTGTTCAATATAGTACTACAAGTTATAGCTAGAGGGGTAAGACAACAAAATGTCAAGGGGAAACAGATTGGAAATTAAGAAGTCAAACTTTCAATATTTTCAGATGTTATGATAGTATAGATAAGTGACCCTAAAAATTCTACCATGGAACTCCATCATTAATATACTGAATTTAAGATTAGTTCAAAAACTCAGTAGTCCTCCTTATATGCAAATGATAAATAGCTGAGAAAAAATCAGGGAAACAATCCCTTTAAAATAGTAACAAATAATATAACATATCTTGGTGTACCTCTAACCAAGAAGTGGAAGACATGTATGACAAGAAACTTTCAGTCTTTGAAGAAAGACTTTGGAGAAGATATCAGAAAACGAAAAAAAAATCTCCATGCTAATGTATTGGTGGGATTGACAGAGTAAAAATTAATCTCACCAAATACAAACTACATATTCAGTTAAAACCCTATCAAAAATGCACAATTCTTGACAGATCTCAACAAAACAATACTCAATTTTATATGAAAAACAAAATAAAAACGAGAATAGCTAAAACAAACCTGTACAATAAACGAACTTCCTGAAATATCACCATCCCTGAATTCAAGCTCTACTATAAAGATATAGCTATAAAAACACATGTGAATCCACACGCTCATGAACACCTAATTGTTAATAATAAAGGCAAAAATTATACAATGGAAAAATAAAGAATATTTGTGGGGATATGTTTCAAATTTAATAAAAATCCATCTGAGATATCAGAGGACAGAGCCATCTCTTCCCTTTTTTCAGAGAAAGTCTGAGATTTCAGAGAGTAAACACCACAGTCAGATCTCACCCAGCTGTCTTCCAGCTTCCTCAGCCTCACTCTTTCTGGCTTCTGCTTTTTGACACAAAAGGGGATACATGGTGATATGTTTCAAATTTAATAAAAACCAATCTGAGATATCAGAAGGATCTACTCACAGTCAGTCTAGGAGGATCAGACAGTGGTAGCTCACACCTTTAATCTCAGCCACAGGGAGTGGTGACCTACACCCTTAATCCCTGGCAAATCTGAGTTTGAGGACATCTTAGTTTACAGAGTAGTTCCAGGCTCCCAGGCAGGCAGTGGTAGTGCCTTGCCTTTAATCTTAAACTGGATATGAAACAACTGAGTGAAGAATGTATTTAAGGCAGGCACAGAAAGACAGAGAAGGCAGTATACACCATGTCACACACTGTTAGTATTAGCACTTCAGAAGCAGAGGCAAGAGAATCTCTGTGAGTTCAAAGCCAGCCTGTTCTTTAAAGCAAGCTTCAGAACAGTCAGGACTGTTACACAGAAAACTCTGTCTCAAAAAAACAATAATCAAAACAAAAACAAAAGAATGACTCTGTCCTTTGATATCTCAGACTGGTTTTTGTTAAATTTGAAACATATCCCCACAAATATTCAACAAATGGTGCTGCTTAAAAGAATGAAAAAGATAAATATCTGTCATCTGCACAAAACTGGCATCCAAGTGGATCAAAAATCTCAACATAATTCTACTACACTGAACTTTATAGAAAAGAAGGTGGGAAGTAGCCTTGAACCTAGTTTCAACTTCCTGATTAGTATACTAGTTAGTAATACAGACATTAAGATTAAAAAATTAATAAATAAGACCTGATGAAACTGAAAAGCTTCTGTAAGGCAAAGAAACAAAATGTGGGGCCACTGAATGGAAAGAGTTCTTCACTAACCCCACATCTGACAGAGAGCTGATTTCCAAAATGTATGGAAAACTCAAGAAACTAGACATTAAAATACCAAATAATTCAATTAAAAGTGTAGTCCTAATCTAAACAGGGAATTCTCAACAAAAGAATTTCAAATGGCTGAGATACATTTACAGAATTTTGTTCTACATTCTTAGCCATCATTGAAATCAAAATCTGAGATACCATCTTTCACCTGTCAAAATGTCTAAGATAAAAGTACTAATGACAGCTTGTTTGTCAGTGTTGTGCTTGGATAATATGAGTTTCATCTCTACTGAAGTTTTTGAAGGATCATTATGGTTATCTAATCCCAAAGCAGAGGCATTTTCCACATGGGCAACCTGACATAAATGTCTCTTTTTATCACTTTTATCTGTGTGGACAACCTGCTTCTGACAGTGATGGCCTTTGATGTGCTTGGCGCTATCTTTAAGTCTCTGTTTCCTAGTCTTCAAAATTTTCTATTTTTTAGTTTTACTATCATTCTTTTTAAGCCTCTTAGACTCCTTGGTAAATGATTTGATTGCCTTAAAATTTTCCTGTTTTAAGAATGTGGATTTTCCCAAATTCTTCTGTCACCATTATGATCCCCTTAACCATTTATGTTCTAATCACTGACCAGAAACCTAATAAGGTATTTTGCTAGTGTTGTATTTTGTTTTTCTCATGCCTCTGGGATTCTTTGTTCTTATTATAAAACCATTTCTTTGATTCTGCAAATCCCTTCATCTGGCTGCAGGTACAAAGCTTTCTCTGCATGTGGGTATCTACAATTGGTTGTTTGCTAATTCTATGAAGCAACCACAGGACACACATTGATTCATTTGTATTACATTTTTCCATCAAGGTCATGGTGGTCTTCTTTATAATAACTACACTGTAGTCACTTCTCTGTTGAACTTTTTTTTTTTTTTAAATAACCAGAGTAACAAGGACTTTAGTGGAAGCTTTTAGGCCCTACAAACTCATAATGTTTAACTTTCCATTTCAGGCATTTATTTTACACTGCAGCTTGGAAAGGTAAGGAAAAGATATATAAATAGAACAGTCACGGTCACATTATTTCCTCTGGAGACAGCCTTTTATTTGTCTTTTTATTTTACTTATTTTGTCAGGGGAATGAGATAAGACACCTATCTCTCACTAACAGAAGCTTGTTATTTCATGTAAAAGTGAGAATCCTTGGGGAACACATATCTGCAAATTTGCTTTACTCTGTTTCTGGAATAACAGACTTGCACACTCAAGTTTTTTGTTAGTAGCTTCTTGGTTCTTCCAGCAAATTATATTAGTCTTGTTTGCAAATATATGCTCACATTGAGGAAAATATGTAACTGTCTTTGAAAGGGACCAGAAAGAAAAGGAAAAATCAAACACTTTCTTTAATTAAGTAGGATAAAAAGAAGAAATTACCACAATGCAAGCTCTTGCTGCTATGAATAGCATCATTGGGGAGACGTTTCCTCCATGATTAAAAAAAATCATTCAGAATACATAATTTGGGGTCTATATGTGACTGGATGCTTTAATGAAGTAAGACTGGAACAACAAAAAAAATCTAAAAAATTATTTATTCAAAAGCAAGTAATGTTTCTAGAAGGCAAAGGACACAGTCAATAAGACAAAATTACAGCATATAGAATCAATAAGGTCTTGAATAACCAATGTCTAACAAAGGCTTATCTTTAAAATATATTTCAAAAACTCAAAACACTGGAAATCAAAAATCCAAAGAATCAAATTTAAACATGGAGTACAGAGCTAAATAGAGAATTCTCAACAACAAGAAAATCCCTAATGGCTAAAATACACTTTTGAAGTATGTACCTGTCTAATTGAAATATATCTTTGCATATCTAAAAGACCTAACTAACATGGTTATAAATTTGATTATCACAAATAATTATTAATCTGTATTTCTCAATTATACATTACAATTGTAAATGAGTTACATAAAAATAATATCTTAAGTGAGAAATATACATACAGTATAACAAAATTGACCTTCAATTTGTGTCAGGAAACCACAATCCACACAAATGTACAGTATTTTGAGATAAACAGTTGTTTTTTGGATCAAAGTAGATTCAATAATTCATCTTTTTAAATCACTTCTATATCATATCCCCTTTTTTCTCTAAAACAAGATTGACCATAATCATTAACCATTTATAATTTAAAAAAAGTATTTAAGAACAAAATTTTTGGAAGTTTGGGGATAGAGTTTCATTACTACTCCCTGCTGATTGAGGGTACTGGCAAACTTAAGGTGGTCCTGAGCTTGATTATCTTAATTGGAAAGCTTGAAGCTAATGTTGTCATGTCTTCTCTTCAGAGACTTTTCAGTGGGTCTTTCTTGATCAAACCATATGTTCTTTAACTTGGAATAAATCCATAGCCTCTCATTTTCTGGGGAAATAAAAAGAAAACCTCTTTTCCAAAGTAACACATGTTTTGGCTTCAATCTTGAAGCCAAGACATTTTCAAAATATATAGGTTGGATCAATCTAGCAGCATTTAGAATCACATGTGTTTTAGTAGTGCTCACTCCTTTCTCTTCAGTTAAATATATTGCTTTATTTACTTTTTAGAACTTTTTTCATTCCTTTTCCCTTTTTTTCTTTTTTCCCAAGCCTATTTATATTTTAAACACACTGTAAACTATTTAGAGTTTTTCTTTTGTCTAAATCTGTCTTTACTGTATTTCTCTTTTTTGCTGATCATACCTAATCCATCAAGGCATGGCTAGAATTAAAGGATTGGCTATGACCACTGGCTGGCTACACCAAGCTCTTTAGTCTAGCTTCATAGAGAGTTGAGCTTTTAAGCAGAGGTACTAGAAGAAGCCCCATTTACCACCTGAACTCTGCAGAATTTTAGGGTCCCCACTGCTGCCACATAGAGCACTGTCATCTGCCACCCATGAACTTTAAGTACTTGGCAGCAGGGAATCTTAAAGAGCCACTTGTGCTTTGCCACTAACACTGAGTCAGGACCTCTGCTCCCTGCCAGCTAACAGAGCCATCTGAGAATATATTGATACCCAGAAGCCATATTTGACTCTGTTCTCTTTTTTGTCTGTATGAATGGAAACCTTAAATCCATTATATGCATCTTGTGCTTATACCAAGGCTCTCATGAGACTTCGGAAACTGGCCTTGTTGTAGCTCAAACTGTACAATACAAACCCAAAATTTTATACCTCAAGCCCTCATACCATACCATGGCATCTCTGTAGCAAAGCCAACCTGACAGATACAATGCATAAGCTGTTTTTGGCCCTGTCTCTGTTCTCTAGACTCCTTTTGTAAAAAGTTTTCTGAGGTCTATGTAGGGTGTTCCCCATGTTGAAATGCCCTTTAACTCAATATACTCAGAAGATCTTATCTATTTCCCCTTCCCAGGGAGATCCATGGATATCTCTCTAAAGTTCCTCCTTGCTCAATGGTTGTGAATTATAGCATGGTTATTCTTTTTTTCCTTAGGTGGTAAAATATAATTATTCAAATGCTGGCTTCAAAGGCTCTCACATAGAATGATATTATGAGAGTACAAACATCTCATACTTTTCTTTTATTTCCATTTTTCTTATTTGTTTAGACATCAACTCACAATAAAAGAATGAGTTTCTTGTGGTGATATACTGTATATTTAATAAAATTAGCCTGGAATATCAGAGGGCAGAGCCATCCCTCCTGGTTTTTTGTTTGTTTGAGTTTTTTGGTTTTTGTGTTAATTTTCATACAGGGTTTTCAGTGTAACAGTCCTGGCTGTCCTGGTACTTGTTTTGTAGATCAGGCTGGCCTACAATTCACAGAGATCCTCCTGCCTCTGTCTCTCAAGTGCTGGGACAAATGGTGTGTGCCACCTCTTCCTGGCTTTACTATGGGTGGATTTGTTCTCTCATATTCCAGAGAGATTTTATTAAATATAAAATGTGTCACCAAAGTTTCTATAATCTGCTTTCTAAGCACCATAAAACAATAATGATGAGGATTGTAGAATCCATAAGAAAATGAGTCAACACTGAAGAGTTTCAAAATGCTAAGATCTGAGTTTATATTCTGGATATTAGGAGTCATTTCAACTAATAAGGCATGATACAAGAAACAATTACATTGCTTTACTTTTAGGAAAATGCAAGAACAACATTTTGAAGTAGTATTTAACTTTTTAAATAGAAACAAATCATATAGCTCTGAGCTATATGATTTCAGAAAGAATAATTTTGGTGTATTATTAGAGTCTCTTGCAAGACTTTTCAGAAAAAATATGTTAATATCTCCAGGTTCTTCCTTTTATGACTACATGTAGATAATATATGAGAATAGTGAATATCTAGTGATATGTCAGAGTGGAGATGCATGAGATCATAATCAAAAGAAATAGTAAATATGCAATAATAATCATGGACCTTATTTTTACATATGTTTTCATACATCTTTGCCATTGTCCACCTTATAATGCAGCCATAAGATCATCCTATACATTTCTGTTCTCAAAAAACTTTAGAGTTTAGTATATGTGGGGCTAAGGATTATGAGAAAAGTTTCCACAGAGATGGCTGTCTAGAGTTCTGGGGAGCTAACTGAATCAAGAACAGCCACTGGGGAACCATCAGGAAAAGAAGCTTGGCCCTCCAAGGGTAAGCAACTGTCATTGGTACATGCAGCATGTGGAATCTTACGGGATAGGATCAGACTGTGTTCCTGTGCATGGCCTGGCACCTTAGAGCCCATTTCCTGTGGAGGAACACCTAACCCAGTCATGAGTTTGAAATGAGGAAATCAGACCTCCCTGTAGTGAATGTGCCATGCTGAACTGACCCACCTTGGAACTTCTTGCCCTTAAGGGGAAGGGGATGGAGAGCCTGAAGGCTGACTGGGGGGGATTAGGAGGAGAGATGGGAGGGGGATTGGGGGATGCATGGATAAAAAGACATTTTATAAAAAAATTTAAAAAAGTTAGAGTTTAATCAATTTATATAAATCCTGCCAAGAACACTGAAAAAAGAAAATATTTCTCACATGTGTTATGGTTCAAACCAGAAAAACTGAACTTTATACTGGTTAGAAACAGTGAAATAGAACACATAAGTCAAATAATGGTCATTCAGTAGGAATTCTGTCTATATAACTTTCTGTTTATATAGAACATGTTCATTTTTGTGTGAAGCTCTGATGTGAGATTATGTTCTGGTACAGTGTAAATATTTGTCTCTCTTACTGGTTTAATAAAATGCTAATTGGCCAGAAGGCAGACAGAAAGTGTGTGAGGGGCTACCAGACTAATAAAACTCAGAGAAGATGAAGAATAGAACAGAGAGACATCAGCAGAGACAGAGAAAAGAAGACCAGGATACTGCTCTGACAACAGGTACCAAACCACATGGCTAAACAGATTAATGGAATTAATGGGTTAAGATGAGAAGCAAGCCTAGCACTATGCCTGAGCCATAGGCCAATCAACATAAAATTAATGTAAGCTTCTGTGTTTTTTGTTTTATTTATTTATTTATTTATTTATTTATTTATTTATTTATTTGGTGACTTTGGGACTGCTGGTCCAGATCTTGGGGCTAGTCCATGCCAGAAATTTCATATTACAGAGTTCAGCATTATTTGAAGCAAGCAAAGTATCTTTACATAATTAAATAAGTGCAGCATAAACAAATGAAATACGCCTTTACATGATTAAAATAATATTTTGTAACATAAACAAATGTAACACATCTTTAAATAGTTGTAGTACTGTTTCACAATAGTGCTCTATTCTAGGTCCATTTTACCTTGACTAAAATGGAAATCAAATAAAATACCACTGAAAGAATAAATATAAATAAAAGTAATGAGTTATGTATAAAAACTTCAAAATAGTAGTGGAAGAACCTAAAGAAAACTATGAATATACACCATATCCCCTCCTTCTTCTGCTATTGGTAGAGATTCCTTAGAATCTTCAAACAATAACAAACTTCAATATAGCTAATTTTAGATTCTGTAAACTGTATCTCCAAGCATGTAAAATAGACTGTTATATGCTTACTTCTTGAAATCTTTAGTATATCTATCACCATACATGTCCTCCCTTAATATGACTCTGCAACAGGATGATGCTGACTGATAGTCTTTATTATTTATGTGTACTGATCCTTAACTCACATTAGACTATAGGACTGAGAAAGACTTGGAGATACACTTCTTGTCCATGCCTGAATGATGAAGTATCACAGTACAGTAAATATATAAGAAGACAAAAGATACTGGAAAAGACTTGTGCAAGTATTGTTTTATAATTCCAAGGACAAGAATAATAGTTTTCACATGCAGATTGTTAGATAAATATTTTAAGAGATTATAATGATTGTTTATTGTAGGGGTATTATGTTGTTTCATGGAAAATAACTGTCCCACCCACTGGTTTAATAAAAAGCTGATTGGCCAAAGGCAGGCAGGAAGTGTGGGTGGGGCTACCAGACTAAGAAAATCTCTGAGAGTAGAGTGCCAGACAGAGCACCAGAGAGAAGCCAGAGGAAGCCGAGGACAACTATGCTGCTCTGAAGCAAGGTACCGCGTTGCATGGCTGAACAAGAGACATGGGTTAGATGAAGGGTAGAGAGCTAGCAAGTGATATGCCTGGGCCTAAGGCTGATCAGCCAAAAAATAATGAAAGCATCTGTATGTCTCTGTAGGACTGTGGGACTGTGGGACTGCGGGCCTAAACCTTGAGGTTAGGCATTAAAGTCTAGGCCAGAAACCTAATACTACAGTTTATTTTATATTTTTATTTTAAATTGAAATATTGTAGTTCCCATAGATTCCGTACTCAAAATTTCAATAAGCTGGCCCTATTGAGCAATTTTCAAACACTTCATGAGTATTATGAAAATGAGAAAAATATTATGAACAGTTTTTGTAGATTCCAAATACAAAAAAAAAATTCCATCTGTCTTTCATTTTTCATGAAATTCATTTCCTGGTGACTAAATATAGTTATCCCATTATTTTACAGATAATAAAATAGAGCATGCAATTTTTTCAAATTTATATTACATTGTTAGATTCACACTACTGATGCCTTGTTATGCTGTGTTGTTTCAAAACACACAGGTTATTAACCATACCAGCAAAATCTGGCAGTTTGTCTCCTGAACCTAAATAGCTGTATCACAGCCTTGACAGTGTAGTAATAATACAGTCATTCATTTTCATTGTCATTATTTTCTTTTAAGTGCTCCTTGGAGATCATGGTGCTAAAGTCTAAGTGAGGGAAAGAAAAGAAAGAAATCACAGGAAATGATCATATAGGCATATGCATGACAGTTTAATGAAAATATCTTTTTTCTGTTACTACTTTATAAATTTCTGCAATTATATATATCCATGTGTGTTTTTATTAGCCTAGTCTCAAGTGAAAGTCAAATAAAAGAAATCAATGTCATATCAACCTTAAGAAAATGAGTTTTATTTTTTCTTTTATTGGAAACAGAACTTTTCTCATGTGATATAACCATGAGAATTATCCATGAGTTAAGTTTCCCTTCTCTTTATTTCTCCCAGTTCCTCCCCTACTGCCTGCTGATTCAGATGCACACTCCTTTATGTCCTTTGTTAGAAAGTAAACATGTTTCCAGAAGATGATAATAAAATATAAGACAAAATAAAAACTAGCACATTGAAATAGGGCAAAGCAAACAAACATAAGGAAAAGAACCTTATATTTGTAGAGACGCTCAGGAATCCCCTAAAAGCATTAAACTTGTGGGGTAAAAAGGAGGGAAAATTATGTATGTTATATATGTTGTATGTATGTATGTATGTAAAACAAGTATAAAACATTTGAAAGAATTTAAAAATTAAAAGGAAAAGCCACCTAGCATTGGGAATGCAGTCTATCATTAAGACTAGTTTGTTTCCCCAGTAATGCTCCCTTAGACCAACTAAATATTTATTTGCAACTGGTTATGAATTGGAGAGAGCTTACAGATTTGGGATAGCAACATGTGTTTAGTTACTTTAGCTCTAGAACTCCATATGATTCTGTGGTAGCAGTTTCTCTCTGGACCACAAGTCAGCACATAATAATTTGGAGAATTATTATTACTTATGAAAACTCAGCCTTAGCTTAAGCATGTCCCTAACTAGTTCTTATAACTTAAATTAACCCATATATTTTAATCTATATTGTTTTATATGGCTTGGTTATCTTTACTCTGTACTGTCCATCCTGCTTCCCCATGACTGTATAGCAACTCTTCCATTCTTATTACCAGAATTTTTTTCTGGCTGGCAATCCTGCCTATCTCTCCTGCATAGCTATTGGCCAATCAGCTTTTTATTACAACAATCACAGAAATAATCACATAATGTACAAATATCCCATAACATGCTGGAGACTCATGCAGACTATGTTCATGTCACCACAGTCACTATGAGTTCACATCTCTAAACATCTTGTTGACATAGACAGACCTATTCTCAGGGTTCTCCATGTCCTCTGTCTCCCAAGCTATTTCTGTCCCTTCCTTTATAGAAACATTGAGCCCTGAGAGGTAGAGACATTGCTTTCAAAGCTGAATGTTTCATATTTCTCACTCTCTGCATAGCATGTGCCTGTAGGTCTCTTCATAAACTCAGATTTATCTGATGGTGGCTGAGCATGATGCTGATCTATGAGTATAGAAGAATGTCTATACTTCTATATAGTGTTAGAAGTCACTTTATTGCTTTTGGGGGTTTTGTTTATCTTTTATCATTTTTTTTAAATTGTAGTGTTTTTATTTTGCTTAGATGCTGGGCTGTCTACTCTCATGTTCTTGGTCACAGAAGAAGTGCCCAGTATAGCTTTCATATCATTTAGCCAGTATTTTGTCGAAAAAAATTGTATCTATTTTCATAAGAGAAAGTGGTATGTAGTTCTCTTTTTTAGTGGGTCTTTATGTGGTTTGGGTGCCTTGTTAAGTAAATTCTGACCAGTTCCTTTTATTTCTGTTTTGGGATATAATTTGCATAGTGTAGGTACCAACTCTTCTTCTGTTAACATTTTATTCTAAAACCATTGGGCCTGAAATTTTTTTTTGGTTTTGTGTGTTTTTGTTTGTTTGTTTTAGTTGGTGTGTGTGTGTGTGTGTGTGTGTGTGTGTGTGTGTGTGTGTGTGTGTGTGTGGTTTTGTTTTCTTGGTAGATTTAGAGTTACTGCTTCTATTTCACTAAGAGTTATAGGTAAGTTGATTATTTGATCTTGATGTAACTTTGGTAAGTGGTATGAATAAAGTAAGTTATCCATTTTTTTTTGATTTCCCAACCTGGTAGAGTATAGGTTTTAAGAGTATGTTCTTATTCTTTGAATTTGCTAGTTGTCTGTATTTATGTCCCACTTTTCATCTCTAATTTTGTTAATTTCATTATTCTCACTTTTTCCCTTTAAGTTAATTTGAATGACAATGTCAATCTTGTTGATTTTTCTGAAAGAACCAATTCTATGTTCTATTGATTCTTTGTATTTGGTTTTGTTTTTATTTTATGATTTTAGACTTGAGATTTTTTAAATTCTTGCCAGGTGCTGTTGCACGAATGAAAGAAACTCAGAGCCAGATCTCAGGGAAAGGCTGAACTATCAAAGAGTAAACACCACAGTCAGATCTCACCTTTCTGTCTTCCAGCTTCCCCAGGCTCGCTCCTCCTGGATTCTTCTGCCTGCTCTGTCTTTCTATGCCTGCTTTAAATACCTTCTTCCTTCAGATGTTTCTCATCCAGATTAAGATTAAAGGTGTGGCACTACCACTGCCTGCCTAGGAGCCTAGAACTCCTTCTGTAAACTAAATTGACCTCAAACTTAGATTTGCTGGGATTAAGGGCATAGGCCACCACTCCCAGTCATTCCCTATGGCTGAGATTAAAGGTGTGAGTTACCACTTTGTGATCCTCCCAGATGACTGTGGGTAGATCCCTCTGATATCTCAGACTGGTTTTTTAGTAAATCTGAAGCATATCCTCAAAAGGTGCTGCTTTGGAATGCAAATTATTTTTCTCTATAATATACTGAGTTATACTGTTAAATGACTATTATGACATATAGTTTTGTGTAGGCACTAAGTGCTGCAAGTTGCCTTATAGAATCACCTTCATTTTGTCCAATAACTTTGGAGATAGTGTGTTTCTATTTATGTTTAATTTTGTTAGGTCTTTAACTTCCTCTTAATTTTTATCTTCACATGTTTTCCAGACAGTAGTAAGTGATTTAGTTTCCATGAGTTTGTAAGCTTTTTGTTGTTTTCTTTGTTGTTTATAATATCTAATTTTGTTGTTTTCTTTGTTGTTTATAATATCTAATTTGGTTAAAAAGGATGCAGGGTATTATTTTCATTTTCTCAAATATGTTAAGTCTTGCTTCATGTCAAAGTATGTGGTAAATTTCAGAGAAAGTTCTATGAGGTGCTGAGAAGAGGGTATATTTGGGGGGGTTGAGTGAAATGTTTTGTATCATCTATTAGGTACATTGATTTATAATGTCAATTAGTTCCAGCATTTCTCGAAGTATTTGCTATTTAGTTTTTGTCTTGATGACCAGTCTGGTAGTGAGAATAGGGTATTGTAGTCAATCATTATAATTATGTGTGGGTAAATATGCAATTTAAACTGTCTTAGTGTTTCTTTTATGAAAAATATAAGGGTACCCTTATATTTTTGCCCATAGATGTTAAGAATTGAAATGCCAAAGACCCCTACATTGACATACACATATGAACACCTGACTTTTTTTTTTAAAAAAAGAGGGAAAATATTAATTGGAAAAAAGATATCTTCAACAAATGGTGTTGGCATAATTAGATGATAGTATGTAGAAGAATGCAAATAGATCCAAACATGTCAACCTGCACAAAACTCAAATCCAAGTGGATCAAAGACCTCAACATAAACCAAGCTACACTAAACTTGATAGAAAAGAAAACAGGAAATACCCTCCAAGGTATTAGCACAGGTGACCTCTTCATAAATATATCACCAGTAGAACAGACACTAAGAACAACAATCAATATGTGGGACCTCCTGAAGCTGAAAAGTTTCTGTAAGTCAAAGGACACAGTCAATAAGACAAAATGACAGCTTACGGAAAGGGAAAAGATCTTCAACAATGCTACATGTGACAGAGGACTGATCTCAAAAATATACAGAGAACTCAAGAAATTAGAACCCAAAACCCCAATTTAAAAATGGGGTTCAGATCTAAAAAGGAAATTATTAACAGAAGCATTACAAATGGCTAAAAGACACTTAAAAATTGCTCAACATTGTTACCTATCAGAGAACTACAAAGCAAAACAACTTTAACATACCACATGACACCTGTAAGGATGGTTAAGATCAAAAACACAGATCACAGCCTATGCTGGTGAGGATGTGGAACAAGGGGAACACTCCTCCGTTGATGTTGGGAGTGTAAACTTGTACAGCCACTCTAGAATGCCATATGGTAGTTCCTCAAACAACTGGAAATCAATCTCTCCAAAGATCCAATAATACCACTATTGGGCATATACCCAAAGGATGCACATTCACACCCCAAAGGCATTACTCCAACTATGCTCATAGCAACATTTATTTGTAATAGAAAGAATCTACGAAAAACCTAGATGACCCTCAACTGAAGAATGGATTAATATACTGTGGTACATCTACACAATGTAGTACTACTCAGCAGTAAAAAAATGAAACCTAAAAATTTCAGGCAAATGAATGGATTTGGAGAATATCCTCCTGAGCGAGGTATCACAAGCCTAGAAAGATAGGCATGGGATGTACTCACTCATAAGTAGACTTTAGGCAAAAAGCAAAGAATACCCAAGCTTCAGACCACAACCCCTGAACATCTTGGGATCAGAAAGAACTTAAGAGAGACATCCAGATATTCCCCCTAAGAAGAGAAAATAGAGAAAATCACCTTAGAAAATAGGGGGGTCATAACAGGTTGTAACCAAGGAGAATTGGGAACAAATCTTGAAATAAGGAGAGTTGAATGAGAGGAACAAAGAGATATAGAAAGAGATGGATATTTCTATAGAGGAAGTCAAAGTGGGGTTGGAAAGAAACTGGGTGCTAGGCAAACTATAATAACTCGCAGGATATCTGTGACCAAGTCTCCAGACAATAGTGGATGGGGTGCCTATCCAGGATTTCCCCTATAATCAAATGAATAACCAGTCCAAGTGTCATCACAGAACCTACATCCAACAAGGAATAGAGATCGAGGCAGAGTTCCATGACTGAGTTCTGGGCAGAGCTCCTGGTCCAGGTGAGAGCAGGGGAGATGAGTCTGTATGAGCAAGAGGATAGGAATTATGAGGAAAATCCCCACAGTCGTGGCTAGCTGAAGCTCTGGGGAGCTCATTGCATCAAGAATAGCCATTGGAAATCTATCAGAAAAGAAGCTAGGCCCTCCAAGAATAAGCAATTCTGGGCTGGCATGAGCAGTATAAGGAGCCTTGAGTGGTGGGATCAGACTGTATTCCTGTGTACCAGCTGGCACTTTGGAGCCTATTTTCTGCAGATGAACACCTAACCCAGACTTGACTTTGGGATTAGTAAATAGAATTTGCCTGGAGTGGATGTGCCACTCTGAGCTGACCCCCTCAGACTTCCTGCCCTTTTGGGGAGGAGGATAGGTGAATGGGGAGGGGTGAGGCTGAATGCTGACTAGGAGAGATTGGGAGGATAGAAGTGAGGAGGAGCAGGGGGATAAATAGATAAAAATAGCATATATAAATATTATATATATGTATGTAATATTAAGGACCATTAAACCTCTTGCCTTTCCAAAAAAAAAATTGAAATGTCACCTTGATATATTTGGTTGTGATGAAATGTCCTCCCTATCTTTTCTGATTTGTTTTGGTTTGGAGTCTATTTTAAAACATAATTTTGCTGATTCAATTTTTTTCAGCTTGATTCCTTAGAATAACTTTTTCCATCCTTTTACTCAGAGACAATACTATCTTGATGTTAACGTGTGTGTCTTGGATATAACAGAAAGATGAAACCTTTTGTATATCTATCAATTTTCTCATTCTTTATTGGAAAATTGATATAAAGAGATATCAACAAACAGCAATAGCTGATTTTATTATTTTACTGTTATAGGTATATCCCTTTTTATTTGCTGGCTTGATATTATTTGTTTTTTTTTCTATGCATGTAGCTAACCTCTTCAAATTGAAATTTTACTTCTTGATCCTTCTGCAAAGCTTAATTTGTAGATAAATGTTGCTTAAACTTAGCTTTATTCTGCAATGTCTTTCTCCATTTAGTGTAATTTAAATTTTTCTGAGTATGGTGGTCTCTACTGACCTATATTTTCTCTTAGAGTTATACACTTATATCTAGATTGTTTTGTCTTTGATAGTGTACATTAAGATGTCATTTTTTAGGTCTGCCATTATATTCCACTTAGTGTTTATCCCTTTCATCTTTAGTATTCTTTCTTTGACATATATGTTTAATATTTTGATTATTATATGTTATGGAGAATGTTTATGTGACAATCTGTTTGATTTCTGTATGCTTTTTGTACCTTAATAAGGACCTGTTTTTGGTTAAAAAGTTTCTTCTATGATTTTGTCAAAAAATATTTTCTGTGCCTTTGGCCTAGGTTATTTTTCCTTCCTCTATTACTGTTACTATTAGATTTTATCTTTCCAAGTATTATTACAATGAGTTGTAAGATATAAATATTAAGAAAAGAAAATGCTTGGAAAAATTCAACATATCTTCATAAATTATATGCAAGCAACTTAGCATCAAACTAACTAATGCCAAGAGAAACACATACCTGAAATTATACTAAACTGTCAAAAGTGGAAAGCACACACTTGAAGACTTGTATTTAATATAAAATATTACTTTTCTAAATTCTCTTATGTCTTTCATGATAAATGTATTTTAGACTTCATATAAATATAAAGAAAAATATACTCAACTATGAAAATATGAATACTCTGTTATAAAATGACATAATCTGCAAAAACTTTTTATACCTGTAAATAAAAGTTTGTTACTATGAACTAGATACTATCCAGTTTTCCTCCAACTGATGAATGGATAATGAAATTATATATTTACATATAGGGATATTATTCATCTATTAACAAAAATGATATTATGAGTTTCACAGGCAAATGGATAGAGCTAGAAGCAATTATTCTCAATAAAATAACTCGGACCCAGAAATGCAATAGTTGTATATTTCTCATTTTTGTACTTTTAGGTGTCTACATTTAGTAAAAAATAACTGCCAATAAAGTAACATGAAGAGAATCAATGAAAATATTTGATATATATTGTCATAAATAAAGAATTTAAATGGAATTTTGGAATGGAAAGAAATGAATTGGGGTGGACATGAGAGAATGTTAAAAGTGGAAAACTGAAAATAATAAATTTTAATTTTCAAAAAAACATATGAAACCTGCTAATACAGGAAATTTTAAAAATATATGCTTAAACATACATGCACATGTAAGATGTCCAATTAAATTCAGTGAGTCACACACACAAAGTAAATAAAAATAAAAGTAAAGAATAAACAAATGAAAGTAGAAAAGTACTAGCAAAGATGAAGAGGTTTACTAGAAGGAGGGAGGTTAATAAAAGTTTAAAAGATTAATAAAGATTAATTGGATGAATTTGATAAAAAATACAGGTGGACTTGGAGAATATCCTCCTGAGTGAGGTGTCACAAGCCCAGAAAGATAGGCATGAGATGTACTCACTCACGTGTGGACTTTACACAAAAAGCAAAGAATTCCCAAGCTACAAACCAAACCCCTGAACAGTTTGGGATCAGAAGAAACTTATAAAAGATATTCAGAGATTTTCTAAGAAGAGAAAATAGAGAAGATAACCTTAGCAAATTGGGGTCACAGCAGGTTGCAACCAAGAAGAGCTGGGAACAAATCTTGAAAGAAGGAGATGGTTGAATGAGAGAAGCAAAGATGGAGAGAGAAAGAGATGGATATCTCAATAGAGAAATTGAATGTAGGATTGGAAAGAGACTGGGTGCTAGGGAAACATTCAGAAACTCACAAAGATGTCTCTGGCCAAGTCTCCATGTGGAGGAGGTGCCTAAATGGGACTTCCCCTATAATCAAATGAGTAAACACCCTAGGTGTCATTGCAGAACCTACACCCAACAAAGAATGAAGGCAGAGGTGGAGATCCATGGCTCAGCACTGGGTAGAGCTCTTGGTCCAGCTGAGAGCAGGGGAGAAGAGTCTGTGTGAACATGGAGATATGGACTATGAGGGAGGTTTCCATGATGATGGCTGGCTAGAGCTCTCGGGAGCTCACTGAATTGAAAATTGCCACTGAGAGTGAGAAGGAGCTGGGCCCTCTAGGAGTGGCGGCTTTATACTGCCATGAGTGTGTGGAGCCATGAGGCGTGGGATCAGACTGTGTTCCTGTTCATATGCTGGCACCTTAGAGCCTATTCCATGTAGAGGAACACTCAGTCCAGCATTGACTTTGGGATGAGTGAATTGGATGTGCTGGGCTTGCTCAGCTTGGGATTTCTTGCCCTTTGAGTGGAGGGAATGGGTGGATGGGGAGGTGCGAGGCTGAGGGCTGGTTGGGAGGGAGTGGGAAGGGGGAGGGGAGGGGGGAACAGGGGGGGTACATTGATGAAGATGACATTTTTAATGAAAATAAAATAAGACAAATTTAAAAAAATAAAGAAAACAAAACAAAAATATTTATTTACATAAATCAACAGTGACCTTTCTCAGCTTTGAGCCTTTTATGTTGTAATATCAAGTACCCAAGTTTAGGATATGTACTCAAGCGATCATGTCACCAATGTTGTGGATCATAACTATTTCCTCATCTGTGACCCAAGAGAGTTTATGCTTAGTACTGTGGGCCTAGTCAAAGGCCAATAATTGTGATCATAAGCACTAAGAATTAGTCTATTTTTTCTGTTTTCACAAAATGTACATGTTATCACAATGCCTTTTATAAACTGTTCCATTAGACTACCTTTACCCTTTGAATTATTCAAAGAAGCTTCCTTTTACAGTATTTGGCAGCTAATGTTGAAACTCATAGATTATCAAATTAACAATAAGTGTTTTCATCTTTCCAATATCACTCAACCAAGGCTCAGGAATCATTACAGAAGTAAAGGCAGGATGAACTAATAGCCTGAAAACTACTTAGATAACAGGGAAACACTGTTTTATGATATGTGGCCCTGGTTAACCCAGTGGATTACCAAAAAAAAGAACATATAAACAAAATGTAAACTTAGTTGGAGGAGGGAGAATTTGTTGGTTTATGAGGAGTATAAGAGATAATGGAGGGGTGATTTAGACCAGAATGCATTATATACATTTATAAAGTTTTCAAATGATAAATAAATTTAATTATTATTGGAATGCTTACCAAAGACTATAAACATCAAGCAGTAATTGGCTTTAGAATTAAGTGAAATGTATATTAGATATATTTTAAAACTTCTAATCTGATCTTTGAACCATTGCATATTGTTAATGTTCCTGAATGAAGTTAACTGTCCCAGTAAAACACACACACACACACACACACACACACACACACACACACACACACACACACACACACACACACAAACACACACACACACACACACACACACACTTGAGGACAACACTCAAAATACAAAATACCATTCATATTCAGAAATTATTCACACTCTTGAACTGAACTTTTGTACATATTTGTGGAAATGCCTACTTGCCACTCCACATTCATCCCAACTACATTGATACTATAAAAAACAATAAAATTTAAGACCAAAAAAAAAACCAGCAATAAAATCAGATGCAGAAGGTAATTCATGGACTTCAAAAACATTGTGACCAGACAGATTTATTCAATATTTCTACTCCGCATTCTAAATAAAAAGCCATAGGATGTGAGATTAGAAAACCCTACTATGGAAATTCTTCAAGGCATTACTGATATCGCTATTCCTCAGGCTGTAGATAAAGGGGTTAAGCATAGGGCTTACTGCAGTATAGATCAGTGAGGCCACTGCATTCTTTCGTGGAGAATGTGACAGAGCTGAGCCAAGGTACACCCCAATTCCAGTTCCATAAAATAAGCAAACTCCTAACAGATGAGAACCACAGGTGGAGAAAGTTTTGTATTTACTGCTTGAGGAGGAAATTTTCAGAATGGAGCAAACAATTTTACAGTATGAGAAAATGATCCCTAAAACAGGAAAAATGCCAAGTATTACACCAATAAAATATATTACTATGTTACTGCTGAGTGTATCACTACAAGAAAGATTAAGGAGTTGAGAAGGGTGACAGAAGAAATTTTCAATTTCTACATCCTTGAAGCAAGTAACCTGTAAGGCAATCAAATTGTGCAGCTGTGAATCACAAACACTGACTGAAAAAGACAACAAAATTAAAATAACACAAACCTGAGGGTTCATAATAACTGTGTAATGAAGGGGATGACAGATGGCCACAAATCGGTCATAAGCCATCACAGTTAGAATCATGTCATCCATACATACAAAAAAGAGGAAAAAAGACATTTGTGTCAAGCATCCTGCATAGGAAATGACTGTGCTGTGCATATTGATGCCCATAATCATCTTTGGGATGGTGGTAGAGATAAAAAAGATATCAACTAAAGACAAGTTAAAGAGAAAAAAGTACATAGGTGTATGGAGATGTGAACCAAAGATGATGACCAGGATGATGAGCAGGTTCCCAAGCACTGTGATCAGGTACACAGCTAAGAACAATCCACAGAGGAGACGCTGCAGTTCTGGATCCTCTGAGAGTGCCATGAGATGGAATTCCAAAATAACTGTTTGATTATCTATTTCTTTATCAACCACAAGCCTTTGAAAAGAGAAATTTCATTCAAATAATGAGACAAATAGAAGAACTTCTATGCATTTCTTCAATTCACAAAAGACTATTATTTATTTGTTTTACGTATTCTTTATTAAAAATATTTTCTCACAATATATTCTAATTATGCTTTCCCCTTTCTAAACTCTTTATATATCCTCCCCCATCTTCCAACCACTAAACTCCGTGCTGTTTAGTTTTCTCTGTGTGTGGAAATCAAAAGGCAAATAAAACCCCAAGCGAACAAATAAAAAACACAACACACAGAGAAGCCCACAAAAACACAAAGTCGAAATCAATAAGCAAAAAAATTTATTAGACAAAAAAATCATGAACAATGCAACATATAACAAAAAGTATTTTTAAAATGCCATGGAGTTTGTTTTGTGTTAGCCATCTACTTTTGAGCAAAAGCTCCATCCTTAGGTAACAGAACACAGACTGTACAAGTACCAAGTGCAATTAATAAATTGTATGTCATGAAACTGAGAAATACAGAATAAGCCAGGGAAAATAACAATCACAGAATGGGAAAAGATATTTTTGAAATTAAACACCCATTTCAGAATTAATATCTAAAATATATAAAATCTGAATATCAAAAAATAACTCAAAATTGAATTTGAAGGATGAAGCATAAATACCCAAGAAATGCTTAAAGAAATGTTCAACATCCTTAACAATCATGGAAATGCAAAACAAAACTACTCTGAGATTTGAGCTTATACCCACCAGAATGGACAAGATGGATAAAATTAATGACATTCATGTTGATGGGAATGTGGGGAAAATGGAACACTTATCCACTGATGGTGGGAGAACAAACTTGTGAAGTCATACTTCCTTAATATTTTCTAGCCTTCAGACACAGCTATGCTACTCTTGGGCATATACTCAGAAGAGAACTTTAAATATGTTAACTGGGCAAAAATCCCTAATTACAAGTGAATAATCTACTTTTGATGTCATTCTCAATAAGTTGTGATAGTTTTTCTCTAAAAATTACTCTTATCCCTCAATATCCTATTTACAAAGATTCCTGGTCAATGTTATACTAATAGTCTGTTCAGATTCATGATACGCAAATAAGTTTCAAAATGTCTACATAATAATACTGCCATTTTCCAGTAGAGAAAATAGTTCCACAGAATGGAGTTTAAAGAATGTTTGTGGTATGTCAAGTAATTAAAGAATAAATAAAAAATTAATAAGTCAAATAAAATAATTTACTAATATCTTTAAAATGAGCAAAAACCATGAAGAATATGTACATATTTCCTCCCATTTCTCTGTGCTATATTTAGTGATCAGTGGAAAAAACACAAAGCCAACCTAGGTAATATTTGTAGAACCTCAGGGAAGTCTTGAATTTTAAATCATTGAAAAAAATGTCTTCAATGACATGGAACACATGGCAACTATTGTTGCTTCACATAGTTCCAGCATTTTGACATTGCAGACCACAGTTCTCCAGCATTTTTTTGCTTTTATTTCTAATGATTCTTATTATGTGTTATGAGAGTTTCCTTGTGCCTTTTCCTTTGGTATATTGTGTGGGGGCTTTGAGGGATAAAAAAATGTATAAAATAGTACCCTCTTTAAGCAAAATAATTCTTTGGAAAAAATCCCCACCACTGTGAACCTATGACCCTGACCATAAAAATCCTTATTATGCCCTCCTAATTACAACAACAAAGAATGACAAAGTTAGAGATTGACTAGTTGGACACACAGTATACAAATGAGGAAAAGCTTCCAATCTGATCCAGAGCCTGAGGACATTAAGGGCAGTTTAGTCTGTAAGTATAATTAAATCAGATTGGTATGGCATAATTAGAAAAGAGTAAGACATCAGGACCTTCCCTTTAGGACACATAAGCAGGGGGGGAAGGTCCATATAGCAAGACTATGACACAAAGGAATGAAATTAGGGAACGGCTCAGTGTTTATTATGCTACATGATGCAAATGTCATATCATGCCCCTCAAGAAATGAAAATTTCTCTTAAATTTTGCTGTAGTGTATGGTGCCAAGAAGTCCTTTGCCCATGGTCAGGCATTTGAATAAGAGCATCCATTCCCTCAGGGGCTTGAGGAAAGTTTATACTTGCTAAAAAGCACTCATTCTTATCTCTGGCAGGAGAACTTGTGACCTTTCTACTGATTTAACATGGTTCCTGGTTACTGAACCTCAGAGAACAATAAGCATTTATTTACTGAACTTGCTACTTTTGTCTCAGTAAACATGTTATAAGAAAATTAATGGTCAATTTTGTCCTGAAATCATTGAGCATGTTTTCAATCTTGCTAGTGGCTAAACTACTGAGTATAAGTGGAATAGGCTTTTTTTAAAAAATAAACATTCAAGCAGCCATCTTGATTTACCCTCAGATTATGTCAGTTTTCTCCTTCCCTCTGGTGACTCCACATCTCTATTTTGGGACCTTAACCCTGCAGGAGAAGTTTTCCAGCACATATAAAAATTTTAAATTGTAGAACTATAAAAAATTTATTTTAATAAAATATATCATCCTTATTTCCTTCTCCTCTATCTAATATTCCCCATCTACACACTCTACTCTCTCACAAATTGCTTATTATCATTATTAAATAATTAGCTGAACAATACAGTTTCATATGACATTAGAATTAGGGATAAATGGAACTTTCATAATGTGTCTCAGTCTCAAATACATACATCTGTGCCTTCCAATGGGTCTTTTCTTTTTACTAAGAGAATTTGACAGCATTTTGATTATAAAGGCACAGATTAAAGCTATTTTATTTTGTCTCTAATTTAATTTAGCATTACTTGAAAGAATTAATGTTCAGACAGGATATAACTACCACTCTCAAGTTTCATTAATTCTGAACAATTGGAAGCCATGAAAAAGTTATTCAGTGGTTAACAAAGATTTCTATGTTCATGCCTTCTTTATTTCAAAAGTATATGCCTCAAAGAATTAGAAATGAAAGGATTTATTTTGTCTTTGCAAATATATATAGGTAATTTATATAATGTGTTACTTAAATGACATGCATATTTGCCTAACTATTAAAAGTCACAATATCTTAATGTATTTGCTCATTTCATTCAATATAATATTAATGTGTATATATTACATATATGTTGTTATATATATGTATATATACATATAATTATATATAGAGACCTTTTCAACCTTGTTTACTTTGTCAGAATGGTTAACTCCTAGAAATTAACTTTGATAATAGCTTCTCATGCATAAAAGTGATTGGAATAAATGGTACTAAAAAGTAAATAATTGATGTAGTGGCACACATCTGTAAATTCAATACTCAGCAATCTGGTTATAAGAGTGCAGTGGGTACCAGACTAGCCTTGTTTTAACACCAAGACTAACTGAATACAAAACACAGAAAATGACCTGTCATAGTCTGAATGTGATTCACTAATTTCTGATATAAGTTTCTAGTCAACAGGAATGTTTCAGCAGGTGTTTAGAGATCTTTATCACAATTAAATGGTAGGCATTTTTCTAGAGTCCTTCCAAGTTCCTCAGCATAAATAATACAAAATAGATGTAATGCTCATTACATTAGTAAATTGTAATATGTTGTTTGTGTTCACTAGGGTATTAGCTCTAAAATTATAGTTGTCTCCTAAAAATTTGAGATGCAAACAAGTTTGTCTTAAAATATTCTCTAATGTCTGGAGGTCTCTCTGAGAGAAATAGAAGAGAATAAAACATTCTGAGAGTTAAATCCCTGTGCCCATGAGAATACCTAAAAAATAAACTTTAGCTAGTAAATGTGACAATTGTTTGTGGCATAATGTAAGTGGGTGTATTGGGGAAGATTATCTGAAATTTCATCCACAGAAAGTCGCTCATGAGAAGCTCGTGCATAGAGAAATAGCTCAATTAGAACTCCAGCTAACAACATCAACTTCTCCAGTTGATTTCCATTGGATGTCATCAGATCCAAATTTGATGATACCACCCTATCTGTTACTTATTTGACCTTTTACCTGAGATACTTACAGAAGGAATCACTTACTCTGCTGTGTCAGGGGCTCTTGCTATTGGGAGTTCCAGTTGCCTATCTTCAATATTTCCAAGAAGACTTATGTTTCCCATTCTTAATGTCTGATTAGATGATGTTTTGCTACCTGAATACTAATAAATTGCTATTCTCTCATTTTTGTTCAGTAAATAGTAAATCATTCTCTGGGTAATATAGAATACAATATGACACTGTGTCTTTTTTGAAAATGAGTAGAATAATGTGAGAATTGAGGAAAATGTGAAAGGCTGCAATATATTCTAGAGTAACTATAAGAAACAGATCTATTTTGATATATCATATGCACACCCTGTTTTTCTCTTTGTATCTTTACTACAAAGAATATACCTAGTGGATCTAATAATTGTTCTTGGTATATACTATGAATTTCAAAAAGAAGAAGACAGGTAGATGAAGTATCTTCCTGTAGTAACCAGAAGTAAAACAATTTGTTATGTTATTAACTATTAACTTGCTATGTTTCTTCAAGTATGGAAACTTGTCCACTCAATGTATATATACATGGCTTCAACATTTTTTACCTAACAATCTTATATATGTTGAATCAAAGTAATGTGCTGTTTCATTTTCATTTTCTAAAATATAACAGGAAAACAGAAGAAGGAAAGAAAGAAAGAAAGAAAGAAAGAAAGAAAGAAAGGAAGGAAGGAAGAAAGAAAGAAAGAAAATTTACACGGATATTTATCAGGACCTGGAACTCAGAGCACCATCAAATGCAGTACCTGGTATTATAGGCTCTAAGCTGGTCCTACTTTTCCTCACTATGTACATTGTTGACATTTCAGGATTCGTGTGAAGTAGTTCAAAGGTATACATTTTATGTGAGATAAGTGCATGGAAAATTAATGTCAAAGAAAAACAAATTTTGAATGAGGAATCTTTTACACTCAATACAAGGAAACTTTTACTTCATAGTCTAAACAGCTAAAATAGTTTGTCCATATTCTCTCACCTTTACACCAGGATTGTCAAGTTTGTCTACATATGGAAAGAAACTTTCCAATCCTCTTTCACATGTCCACACACTCTGCACCTACCAGTTTAAGCTACTGTTCTGCTCTGTCATGATCAAGAAGTGCAGATACATTCAACATAGCACATCAGATCCTGAGGAAGGTTCAGTCTCTGTGTCAGTGGAGATATGATTACTCAATAGTTTTCTGGTATAGTTATTCATGGAGAAAGAAGAACTCATGTGCCAAGTTAACTGTAACGTAAAAAAAGAGCTGGAAGCACAGGATATATATTGACTATACTAGGACCTAGAAGGCTGAATGCACAGAGCTAATCATTATCCAAATTGGTTTCACCTTGCTCCAGTCTCTAAGGACTTCCTAAAGTTAATTTTGGAAAAATAAGAAATATATATATCAACAAAAACTTACCCAGGCTTTTTTTCTTTACTCCAGAAAATGTCTTGAGTACTGCTTCCTCTTTTATACTACTGTATGTACAAGTCTCAACATTTATGTAATATGAGGACAAAAAAATCATGTCATTTATGTGCATTTTTAAGGAGCCATTTAGCTGTTCAGTTATACTTTTAAGAAAAATATGCATTTAAATTTACCAACTTAAATGTAATTACTACATAAGTCATATTAATTGCATTCCCCATATCTTAAAATGATCAAAATCATATATTACTAGAAACTTTATTTTTCAGATAAAATTAATAATCACTTTAGAAATTTATTATCCATCTAGCACACAATTATTGAAACCATAATCTCACATTACAAATTCATAGCAAACTAAAATAATAAAATTTTAGAGACACCAGCAGATGCCAAGAAAAGGAGACAACCATGCTGCTATAAGAAAAGATACCAAGCCACATGTCTAAACAGATTAATGTAAATAGGTTGAGATAATATGAAAGAGTTAACTAGCAATATGTCTAAGCCATAGGTCAATCAGCATAAAATTAATGTAAGCCTTTGTTTAATTATTTAGGGCTAAGTGGCAGTGGAGCTGGGAGCAGGTCCAAACCTGTGGTCTGGACCAGAAAATCAGGCCAGAAACTTCTTACTATAGTTGATAATATGATTGCCTAAAATAAGAGAGAATAATTATTTGTATGCAGTACATTTTTATCTATTCATCTATTAATTAACATGTAGGTTAATCATATATCTCAACTGTTTATTGCCATTGAAGATGAATTCATCCAATTAAAATTATTAATATCTTAATAAGTATGTGGATGTTCAGGGGTCTCTATATTGTATAAATTCATATCCTTTGCGTTTATTGCCAGGATTGTTTTAGATGCATGACATTCACATTTCCTTTTAGTTTGAGCAGACACTATTTTAAATTCCATAGTGCTTTCACTAAATCAAATTGTCTCCAACTTTGTATAAAAGTTCTTGTGTCTCATATCCTCAACACCTTTGTTTTCTTTGCTTGTCCATTTATCTAATGAGACATTTTGGTCGGGATAACTTAGAATCTTATTGCATCTTGATTAGTGTTTCTTTAATGGCAGATCATGGCGAGTCCTACTTCACGTATTTGTTAACTAGATGTACCTCCACTTTCTGAAAGGTTCCAGATCTTTTCATTGGTACATTTAATCACTGTATTGTTTAATTATAAAGTGTTTATATTTTTAGATATTTAGAGATTCTAAAGTAATAGCCCATTATGAGGTCCATAGTTAAGAATGACTTAGAGATACTCTGCTGGCTGCATTTTAGGAATGCCCTGAACACAATCTCTTGTTAGATGACCTTGCTTATCACAGTGAAAATATCTGACATTTTGATTTTTCTTCAAGCCTTTTGAAATCATCTGTCCTATCCAAGTATCACCATTGTTATGAAATTTAGTACTGACTATCCCAAATTCATTTCTCTATGTGTGATCTTATCTTTAAAGACCTAATTACCCTTTTGCATTGTAAAAAAGCACTTTCAAAAGTCAAAGACTTAATTATTATTTGTCTACCTTCTGGATTTGTTATCATTCTATTTATACCTTAAATCAATCTTTATAAAATGTCAATGAAGGTTTCTTTAGAGTCTTATGTATCTATTGTAAATGATTCAGCTCTTTTCCCAAATTCTTTAACTCTATCCTAAGCATTCATTGATGCTGGATGGCATAGAGCAAAAGTATGATTATCATATTTGACTGTCTTTATACATCAGCTTAATTGACCTCTCCAAGAAGTTTGTATTGGAAAATATTATACTTCTAGTCCTACTTTATTGTTCAATGGTCTTAGCCTCATCTTTCCACCACGTACTCTACTATTAATCAAGTCCTTTCAGTCGTGTAGGACAATTTTGTTACTAGTTGACAATGAACTTAACATCTTCTTCACAAAAGGTGAATGCATACCATATGAGACTACTGTTTCCTTAAACCTCCTTAAATCTAACAGTTCCACAGGAATACACTCAGTTGTTATATGCACTTGGGGATGTCTGTCACTTGGCATTGTTTCTGTATGATGACTAAATAAATTAAGGTTGATTTTGATAACCTTGGGCTGTTCCTCTCTAATTTTATAATGTCATAATGAAGTTAGTTATCCTTTAAATTTGTCTGTCTTTGAATATCTCCATTATCTGTTTTAGTAAGTTTCTTTAAGGCTTGTAATTTATCAGTCAAATTGTATTATTTTCTTTAGTAACCTTTTCTAAGGCCTGTATCTTGGCACTCATATCAACTAAATTTTGGGGAGGAAAACAAGAATTACCAAACTCACAATGCTTATAGTTGACATTGCATAAATCCCAGCTGAGTTAATTGTTCCATTTTTAAGTATTAATTATGGAATTATACAGGGACCTAACACCCTCCATTGTAATAGTTTTCCCATTTTTAATATGGGAAAAACTTCCTCTCTCTTTTTAAACTAATCCCTATTTTTAGAATCCCAAGTTGTCTTACAAAATCTTCTGACTATCACAGTAAAATATAAGGTTAGCGGTCATTGTGCAACACATCTGGACAGAGAAAGGTGGTGCCCAACTGGGTTGAGGACAGCTTCTGCTGATTACATGTCTGCAACCTGTGAAGGGTGGCTCAGGGAAAGCCCACAACTCACAGGAAAAAGAGCCCAAAAGCCAGCTGTCTGAATGGTGAACAAGGGGCAATGTGGGAAAACAGCATTCCTGACCACTGGGAAGAGAGAATATAGTTCTGCCTGAAGGAGGAGCTGGACAGTGATGAGGGGCTAGTTGGAAATGTCTGAAGCCCAGGCACCTGTGGAAGTTGGGGTTTGTGGAGATTGTTGTAAAGAGACTGAAACAGGAAAATCTCAAATTCACTCAGAGGGCTTAAAGGGATAAGGGGGAAACTGGAGCACAATGACTCCATTGGTGAGCTCAGCTAAATGTTAGTAGCTTCAATGCACAAGAATATATTGGTGATTCTGTGCCCCAAAAGTTGGGCATCGGATAATGTGTTAATCTAATTAATCTTATCAACAAAAATCAGAGATCAAAGATAAGATATTGGGGTACAAACCTGAAAGAACAGAGAAGCAGGGGAGCAGTCACAGTCACTTCCTACCCTTTCAGTTCTTCTGACCAAAAGAGCTAAGATTCTCTCAGGTCCACCTTTCTACTTCCTGCATGCTATCTGCTCTCAATCCACCAAGCCTCTATGATCATCTATTGGACAGCTCTGCCTTCTGACTCTAGGCATGCTTTAGTTTTCAGAAGACAAAATATCACAAATTTGCCTTAATATATCTAAAATTAATATTTATATTTTACTGAAAATTTAAACTCCACTGAATCCTTTTGTACTTTTCAAATTAAATTAAATTTTATTTCACCTGTACACTTTCTTTTCTTCATGTACTTTTCACCTCGAGTAGACTTCTTTATATTTTATATATATATATATATATATATATATATATATATATATATAACATATATATATATAATATATATATACCTTTCTCCTCATTCTTTCTTTTTATTGTTATGTGTTTATGTTACAACCCTCCCAAAGTTTTGTCTCCCTCTAGTCTGCCCAGTCCCTCACCCTACTTTTCTTTTCCTTACCCACCCACTATTCTTTATATTTAGAAAATGGCAACACCTCGTGTTAAACATTTTTGTCTACTATCTACTTTTATAGTCTTTTATTATCTTTATTATTTATTTACACTCATACAAAAATAAAAGCTAAGATCTCTATAGATTTGGGATACAAGTATTATACCTTAAAATATTGAAGATAAAGTACAGCAACCCCCAGACAACAGCAACTTCAACTTAAATGAGAAGAAACCCAAAACAATCCAAATAAGATTAGAAACAAGACATTGTCCAATTTTATCCATGCCTATTCAGTATAGTGTTTGAATACCTAGGTAGAGACATAAGAAAACATGAATAAGATCAAATTAGAACAAATAGAAAGGGAGGAAGTAAAATATCTTATTTATGGGCCTAAAGCCTATTATCAGTAAACTCTTACAGTTGATAAAAAATTTTAGCAAAGAAGCAGAATACAAAGTTACATACAAATTTTAGTAGCTCTCATATATGTGAATGACAAATGAACCAAAAAAAGACACTGGGAAAAATATTTTCAAAGTAGCCTATATTATATATACACACATATATAGCCTTGAGGTAAAAATGCAAGAGAAAGACTTATATCATAAAATATACAGTAAATAAGATAGCTAATTCAGGTGTAGAGATAAACTTAAACACAGAGGCATGTAGATCTCTAAGAGTTCAAGACCAGCCTGTTATACAGAACAGTTTCCAGGACAGTCAAGACTATTTTATGGAAACACCTTATCTTGAAACATCCCCCCCCCAAAAAAAAGAAAAAGAAAACTAATAATGATCATACCTTGTACAATAAGCATCAAATAATTCTTATTTTTAATAAATAATTAATACATTTTCAGAAAATACCAGGAGCTTAACTTCTTTAAACTTTCAGTGTTGGCATTTACTCATAAAACTAATGTATTTTATTATTCATTTATTTTACTTCTAGCACAAAACACTGATTTTAGACATACTTTTTATGGCAAATTATCCAATTCTAAAAAATTAACCATGAATAATTAATCATTTCTGCATATAATACTTGCAACTATTGAGATCTCATACCTCTATACAACTTTCATACTGTGATGAAAAGATACAATATCATATTACGATGGCAGAAATAACTCCACTATAAATATATGAATGCGAACTCTTTATATTGAACAAAGTTCAACCTGTTTTTTTTTTTTTTAAAAAAAAACTGGTTGGTTTATATATGCTTTTTATCCCAATTTAACTTCAGCAAGGAGTAAGATTTAATCTCATTAAGAATTTTTAAAGCAAGTATGGATAATGATTTAGAGTCAGATTGAATTAATAATTTGCAAATCATGAATGATTTTTGCATAGTGACCACTTTATTATCTCTGTAACAAAGAGATCCAAGTTAGAATGCTTATTGTTTCTCTTTTGTTATGTTTTCATCTGTTCAGTATTCCAAGAAATTCTTGATATTTACATGTGTATTTTTCCTAATGACCTTCATATTTTCCTCCCAATTGAAATTTTCTATTAAACAATAAAGATTATACTTCTGTTTGGTGGTACCTAATTATATATATTAGGATTTTTAACCTGTTATTCCTAATTTTTTTTCATCCTTATAAAATATAGCATCTCCAGAAAATTATTCTGTATTACATGAGGAAAAATCCAGTTAGTTTCCTGTATAAATTAAATTCTTTTGCTTTGGGGATATGTATTATTAATATCTTCCAAAAAGTTACTGCAGGCTCTTTGCAAAAGTTCACAGTCTGGTCATAATCAATCAATTTATTTATTAGTTAAATGTATGACAATTTTTTTTGGGTCCTTTCCAGTCAATTGATGAAGTCTTAACATTCCTTTAAAAATCAAACCAAAAATCTTTTCCACATATGTTTCCTATTTTTTTACTTAGCCAATGTGTCAAAAATATCCATTCTAGTATAATATCCTCCCTTTGCATTAAAACTCCTATAGGAAAATGCTTTGAGGGTAAAATAACCAGAATGTAATCGAGGTCGGGATCCACATGATTCGTGTGTGCATCTCATAATTTCTTTTCTACTAAAGCCAATTTTCTCTCCGACTCCTTAGAAAATTTTCTTGAAATATTTAAGTCCTTGTCACCATCTAAAGTTTTAAATAAATTAACTAGCTCATGATATTTTTAAAACCTCAATAATGGACCATATATAAAAAATATATAAGAAATCTCATGTCAGTTTTTGGAAATCGTTAATAGTTTGTAATCTGAACTGGATACTCAGAAGCCTCCCTACTGGTCCACAGCTCAGAAATGAGTGCCACCCTGACCCTCAGGCCAGCAGAGACTGTGGTCTCCGAACTCTGGCCTGGGGACACTCCTCCCAGGACCCCATACACACCTAACTCCACCCTAAACCAAAGAAATCTGGGAGAGCCCCCCCCCGCCCGATCTCCAACAAAACACAGCTCTAGAAATATTCCATTATCCAAACCACACCCAAACTGCAACCTACATCATCACTGACTCTCAACTGGATAACCAGAAGCCTCCCTTCTGGTCCACAGCTAACTAAAAGGTAAGTGGCACCCCAACCCAAAGACAAAGTGACAAAGCAGAGACTGTGCTCTTCAAACCCCAGTGTGGGACACTGCCTCCAACACCACATCCACACCCAACCCAGATCCCCTCCCCCAAAAGGGCAAGAATTCCCAAGTTGTGTCACCTCAGTGTGGCACACATGCTCCAGACAAGTCCAATTTCCTCATGCCAATATCAAGATTGGATTAGGAACTCCTCTGCAGGAAATGGGCTCCCAAATGCCAGACCATACACACAAAAAAAAATCTGATTGCACCTCTTGAGGCACCACATACTGTCCATGCCAATTGACAGTTGCCTACCCTTGGAGAGCCTAGTTCCTTTTCCAGATGATTCCCCAGTGGGTTTTCTTGATTAAGTGAGGTCTCCAAGCTCCAGCCAGCCATCTCTGTGGAAATTCTTCTCATAATCTCTGTATCCTTGTTCATATAGACTCTCTTCCTCCAGCTCTCAATAGGACCAGGAGCTTGGAGCAGTGCTCAGCCATGGATCTCTGTCTCTACCTCCATTCATTGTTGGATGTAGGTTCTGTGATGACACTTAGGTTGGTTATTCATTTGATTATAGGGGAAGTCCTATTTAGGTACTCCACTATTGGTTGGAGAACTAAAGAACTAACCAGGGACATCCTGTCAGTTCTTGGAGGTTTCCCTAGCATCCTGTCTCTTTCAAACCCCACATTCATTTCCTCTATCAAGCTTATGAGTGAGTATATTCCTTGCCTAACTTTCTGAGCTTGTGATACCTCACTCAGGAGGTTATTCTCCAAATCCATCCATTTGTCTGCAAATTTTAGGATGTCATTTATTTTACTACTGTGTAGTACTACATTGTGTAGATGTACCATAATTTGTTAGTCCGTTCTTTAGTTGAGAGGCATCTAACGTGTTTCCAGGTCCATGTTATAATGAATAATGCTGCTATGGATATATTTGAGCAAATACATTTAAGGTAGGAATGTGCATCATTTGGGTATGTAGTGGTATTTTTGGATCCTTAGGGAGATTGATTCCCAGTTTTCTGAGGAACCACCATACTACATTCCAGAGTGGCTGTAAAAGTTTACACTCCCACGTTTGGAGGAGTGTTCCCTTTGCTCTGCATTCTCTCCATCATAGCATGTTATCTGTATTTTTGATCTTATCTATTTTGACAGATGTAAGATGGTATCTCAAAGTTCTCTTGATTTGCATTTCTCTGATGGCTAAAGATGTTGAGCTATTTTTGAGTGCCTTTCAGTCATTTGTAGTTCTTCTGTTCTGAAATCCCTTTTTAGCTCTGAACCCCATTTTTAATTAGTTTATTTAATTTTTGGCCTCCAGTTTCTTGAGTTTGCTATATATTTTAGAGATCAGTTCTCTGTCAGATGTAGGGTAGTGAAGATCTTTTCCCATTTTGTAGGCTGTTGTTTGGTCTTATTGACTGTGTCCTTTGGCTTATAAAAGCTCCTCAGCTTCAGGAGGCCACACTTACTGACTGTTGTTCTTAGTGTCTGTGCTACTGGTGTTATATTTAGGAAGTGGTGACCTCTGTCAATGCACGAGATGGTAATGCCCACATTCTTTTATATCAGGTTCAGTGTAGCTCGGTATATGTTGATGTCTTTGATCCCCTAGTATTTGAGTTTAGTGGGGGTGATAGGTTTGGATCTATTTGCATTCTTTTACATACTGTCATCCAGTTATGTCAACATCATTTGTTGAAGATGCTATCCCTTTTCTATTGAATGTTTTTGGCCTCTCTGTCAAGAATCAGGTGTTCATAGTTGTGTGGGTTAATGTAGAGGTCCTGGGTTCAATTCCATTGATCCACAGTCTGTTTTTATATTAGTACCAGGCTGTTTTTATTATGATAGCTCTATAGCTTGAAATCAAGGATGGCAATTTCATATGATGTTCTTTGATTGAGCAAGATTATTTTGGCAATCCAAAGTTTCCTGCTATCCCATATGAAGTTGAGTATTTTTCTTCCAAGGTCTCTTAAAAAATCTGTTGGAATTTTGATGGGGATTTCAATGAATCTTTAGATTGCTTTTGGTAAAATTGTCATTTTTACTATGTCAATACTACCTATCCAGGAGCATGAACGATCTTTCCATTTTCTGATATCTTTCCTCTTCAATTTCTTTCTTCAGTGACTTAAAGTTTTGATCAAACAAGTCTGCTACATCTTTGGTTAGAGTTATGCTAAGATATTTAATGCGGTTTGCAGCTATTATAAAGGGTGATGCTTCCTTTATTTCTTCTTCAGCCCTGTTATTCTTAGTATATAGGTGGGCTATTGAATTTTTGAGTTAATCTTGTACCCTGCTATATTGCTGAAGGTGTTCATGAACTGTAGGAGTTCTCTGGTAGCATTTTGGGGTCACTTATATATATATATATAATCATATTGTCTGCAAAAAAAGATAGTTTGACTTTTTTCTTTCCAATTAGTATCCTCTTAATCTCCTTTTATTCTTATGGCTTTAACTAAAACTTTGAGAACTATATTGAATAGATAATAAGAGAGAAGATAGCCTTGGCTTGTCCCAGATTTTGGTGGGATTTCTTTGAGCTTTTCTCTGTTTAGTATGATGGTGGCTGCAGGCATGTGTGGATTGCTTTTATTATATCTATTTATTTGTTCTGTATTTCTGATCTCTCCAAGACTTTTATCATGAAGGAGTGTTGGATTTTGTCAAAGGCCTTATTAGCAGATAATGAGATGATCATGTGGCTTTTTTCTTTCAATTTGTTTATATACTGGATAACATTTACAGTTTTTCATATGTTGAACCTTCCCTCACCTCCGGAATAAAGCCTGCTTGGTCATGGTGGATGATTTTATATACATACATACATATATATATATATATATATATATATATATATATATATATATATATATATATATATCTTGTTGGATTTGGTTTGCTAGAATTTTATTGGGTATTTTTGCATCAGTGTTGATGAGGGAGATTGGCCTGTAATTCTATTTCTTTGTTGCATCTTTGAGGGTTTGGGCATCAGGGTGATTGTGGCCTCATTAAAAGAGTTCAGCAATGTTCCTTCAGGTTCTACTCTATGGAACAGTTTGAAGAGTAGTGGTTTTAGTACTTCTTTGAATATCTGGTAGAATTCTGCACTGAAACCAACTGGTCCTTGTTTTTTTTTTTTTCTTTTTTTTCTTTTTTCTTTTTTTTTTACTTGGGAGACTTTTAATAACAACTTCAATTTCCTTTGTGGTTATAGGTCTGTTTAGGCTTTTATGTGATCTTGATTTAATTTTGCTAAGTGTTACCTGTCTAGAAAACTGTCCATTTTTTAAGTTTTCCTGATGTGGGCATGTCTTTCTGTATGCTGCTTATATCAATCTTTAAATAAAGGAGCTGTTTTGGCCCATGACAGGCACCATAGAAAAAGTAGGAGGAGAAATCAGAGCATAGGTAGGAGAAGCATGGCAGAGTCAGAGAGACTGAGCCAGAAGCCCAAAGGAGCAACCCAGGTGAGCCACGGGCCATGTGACAGACAGATTAATGATAATGGGTTGAGTTAAGATGTAAGAGCAGGCTAGCAAGGTGCCTAAGCCATAGGCCAAACAGCATGAAGTTAATATAAGCATCTGAGTAATTTCTGGGGGCTTGATCAGCTGGGGCTGGCAGCTAAGGGGTCTGGCGTGGCAGGTCTGTGAGTCTGGGCCTCTGGCCACCCGGGACCTTGATAACACATTTTAACATTTTCCATTTTAGGGAGTATAGATTTTCAAAGTATGACCTGACAATTCTCTGGATTTCCTGAGTGTCTGTTGTTATGTCCCCCTTTTCATTGCTGATTCTATTAATTTGGACATTCTCTCTCTGCTTCTTGGTTAGTTTGGATAGGGGTTTGTTTATCTTGTTAACTTTCTCAAAGAACTAACTCTTTGATTCATTGATTCTTTGTAATGTTCCCTTTGTTTCTAGTGCATTGATTTCAGCCCTAAATTTGATTATTTTCTGCTGTCTACTGCTTCTAGGTAAGTTTGCTTCTAATTGTTGTAAATCCTTCAGCTATGCTGTTAGGTCTCTTGTCTGAGATCTCTCTAGGTTTCAGCAGCTGTTGTTCCTTTCTCATTAGCATTGAGAAAATTCAAAGTTAATAAAGCGCTATGTAGTCTATCTCTGGGGGTCTTTGTTATTCCTTTCTGTTTATTTAACATATCCTTTAGAATTTGATTTGATCTCTCTATGACTGCTTGCCCTGTAGGATTGTGTGGTATTCCTGTAATATACTTTATATTATAATAAGCAAAAAAAGTTTCATTTTAGGAGAGACATATGCCAGAGCATTGTCAGTCTTAATTTTTGCAGGTATTCCAATGATGGCCATAACTTCTAGCAAATGTGTGATTACAGAATCAGGCTTTTCTGAACTCAAAGCAGTTACCCATTGAAATCCTGAAAATGTATCTATTGTATGATGAACATATCTTAATTTCCCAAATTCTGTAAAATGAAATACATCCATCTGCCAGATTTTCTTTCTGTGTATGTCTTTAGGATTACTTCCTGCTGGCAATGGAGTTTGGTTATAGAAAGAGCAGGTGAGACACCTTTTTACAATTTCTTTGGCTTGTTGCCAAGTGATAGAGAAATCTTTTTTTTAATCCTTTTCAATTAACATGATGCTTCTTATGAAATTCTGAAGCCTCTAGTACATTTTCTACTAATAATTTATCAATTTCATCATTACCTTGTGCTAAAGGACCTGGCAGACCTGTATGGGATCTAATATGTGTTATACATAAGGGATGATTTCAAGTCCTGATTATTCTTTGTAACTGAATAAATAATGAAGTTAATTCTGATTCATCATTAATTAAATCAGCTGTTTAAATGTATAGAACAACTCTTTCTCCATACTGAGTGTCAGTGACTATGCTAAGTGGTTTTGTAAAGTCCATTAACACCATCACTATGGCATATAATTCTGACTTTTGAACAGAATTATAAGGGCTTTGAGCCACTTTACTTATATGTTCTGATTTGTAACCAGCCTTTCTTGATTTTTTTGCATAAGTATAAAATGTAGGGGCTCCAGAAATTGGTTTATACAATACGAGGGAGAATCTAATTAGTTTTCTTTAGAAATTCAATTCTTTTGCTTTGAGGATATTTGGTGTTAATATCTCACAAAAAATTACTGCAGGCTCTCTGCCAAGGTTCACTTTCTACCCATAATTGGTAGATTTCTTCATTAGTTAAAGGTACAACAATTTCTGCTCGGTCCAAAGTCTTAATTTTCCTTTAAAAATAAGTTCAAAAATCTTTCCACATATGTCTTTAACTTCTTGCTTGGTTTATGTGGAAGAAATATCTATTCCAATATAACATTTTCCCTTTGCATTAAAATTCCTGTAGGAGAATGCTTAGAGGGCAAGATAATTAGAATGCAATTAAGGTCTGGATCCACATGATCCACATGTGCCTCTTGTAATTTCTTTTCTACCAAAGCCAGTTCTTTCTTAGCTTCAGGTGAGAACTCTCTCAGACTATTTACGTCCTTG
Organism: Phyllotis vaccarum; assembly: GCA_033318265.1. Lineage (NCBI taxonomy): Eukaryota > Metazoa > Chordata > Mammalia > Rodentia > Cricetidae > Phyllotis > Phyllotis vaccarum. The sequence continues at coordinate 109,622,080 of JARWLC010000012.1, forward strand.
TCACCATTTAAGGTTTTGGACAGATTATCTAGTTCATCATTTTTAATTCCAATATTCAGTCATAAGTTGGCAATGTCTCCTAGTAGTCTTTGAAAATCATTACGTGTCTTTAATCTGTCTTTCCTGATCTACACATTTTGGGGTCTAATTTTTTGTTTGCCTATTTTATATCCTAAATAGTTAATGAAATCCCTTTTTGTATTTTTTCTGGGGCAATCTCTAATCCCCAAGTAGGCAAAATTCTTTTCACTTCTTCAAAAAGTTTTTCCAATGTATCAGTATTTGAATCAGCCAACAAGATATTATCCATACAATGATAAATTATAGATTGTGGGAATTTCTTGGATATTTGTTCTATTGGCTTTTGAGTAGGACTTTTTCTATTGGCACAGAGTAGGACTATTCAGCATTCCTTGAGGGAGGACCCTTCACTGGAATCACTTTACAAGCTGAGAATTATTATAAGTGGTCACTGTAAAGGCAAATTTTTCTTTGTCTTGCTATTGTAAAGATATTGTAAAAAAACAGTCTTTTAAATCAATAAATATAATAGGCCATTCTTTAGGTAACAGAGAAGGCAAAGGAATCCCAGATTGTAGAGAACCCATTGGCTGGATCACCTTGTTTATCACCCTCAGGTCTGTTACCATTCTCCACTTTCTAGATTTCTTCTTAATAACAAATACAGAAGAATTCCAAGATCTGGTTGATTCTTCTATGTGCTGAGCATCTAACTGCTCCTGTACCAGCTGCTCTAAGTCCTGCAATTTTTCCTTTTTAGAGGCCATTGAGGAACCCATATAGGCTTCTGTGTTAGCCATTTTATAGGTAGTGCTGTGGGTGTTTTTGAAAGAGCAGCAGCTGTTTGGCCTTGTTTCTCTATAACCTGAATAGTCTGTGACTGTTTCTCATAATACCTTTTGATATTTCTTTGGAAACACGTGCTAGTTTATGGCTTATTTCTGTATTTGGAGGAATATCAATCTGTGTGTTCCACTGTTGCAGTAAATCTCTTCCACATACTTGTATAGCAATATAAGTCACATATGGCTTTAATATTCCTCTCTGTCCTTCTGGTCCTGTACACTCAAGCCATCTTGCACTTTGTTTTACCTGGGATATTGACCCAATACCCAAAAACTGAACATTTACCTCCTGAATGGGCCAACTTGGATGCCATGACTCTCGTGAAATTATGGATACATCTGTGCCTGTCCAATAAGCCTTCAATAATAACATCATTTATTTGCACTTTTAATTTTGGCCTTTGCTCATTGATAGAAGTTTGCCAAAATATTTGCTTTATATTTTTTCCTGAATTTTTTCCTTTTTCTGTAAATTTTCTATCATTCCATGTAGTGTCTTTTAAAAATAGGTTTTAACCTTTTTAATTGTTCTGGGAAGGGGTTTCCTCCACAATGGCAGGGTAAGACTGGATTGGACTTGATATGGGGGCTTTTGAAAGCCCCCTTGGGGCATTTCCCAAGGGCAGTAAGTTACCTTGTCTGTCCCTTGTTGATCTGCATTCATTAGTCCAATGTCTTCCTTTTCCACACCTTCTCCATATTCCAGAAGGGAGGGGTGTTCTCTTGGGATTATTCCTACCAAAAGCATTGTTTCTGGCAACACCTTGTTTACAATCTCTTTTTATATGACACAATTCATAAAACAATTATAACATTTGACATTTTGATTTTTCTTATACCTCTTGAAATAAGCTCTCCTACCTAGTTATCATCACTGTAATAAGACTCCATATTAATTGTCTCATGAATCCAATCCTCCAAAGGTGCTGACCTTGTTTTTAAAGTTGTAAGTATTTTTCTACATTGTCCATTAGCATTCTCAAAATCAGTGATTCAATGATTATTCGCCTGGCTTCTGAGTCTGGTAAGATTCTGTTTACTGCTGCAGTTAATTTGTGCAAAAAGTCTGTAAAAGTTTCTTTGGGACTTTGAATTACTTTTGTAAATATTTCACTTTTTTCCCCATTTCTTCAATCTGGTCCCAGGCATTTAAAGCTGCCATGTGACATAAATCCAGAATATGGTCACTGTATAATGACTGCCTGTCAATATCAGCATAATCTCCCTCTTCAAGAAGTTGGTCTTGGGAGACTTCTATGTCTATGGCCCTGTTTCTTTGTTCTATTGTTTTAGCCTCCTCCCTCCATCATGATTTCCATTGCATGAGCATCTGTGCCTCAAGCACAGCTGTAACCATATCTAACCAGTCTTTAGGGGTGACCCAGTTACAGCATGACCCACCATTGTTTAACAATTGGTGCATGCATCCTATATAATACAATTGCTTCCTTTACTCTCTGTATTTCTAATATTTGTACTGGAGCTCAGCTAGCTTCTCTTTCATCTTTATCATCCTTCATTTTTTAAAAGGTTACTGGGTATATTAATGTTGCCTGTTTTTGTCTAATTTTAGATGACCTGGCTGAAATTGGTTCTTCATATTCCTCTGTTTGAATTTGAGCATCTTTGTGTTCTCTCTCAACAGGCTTTTTAAAGACCTTTTTCTTTGGATTTACATTAGTCAACTTTTTCTGTGATATCAAACAATAAATATTCATAGTAAATAGTATGATAAACATTATGATATTTCCATTTATCTTATCTATGTTTTCCTTCACTGCTTTTAATATTAAATCATCTAACGAGAGGTTATAGTATGACCAATCACCCTCCATTGCTTTAAACAAATTCCCTCTTTTTTAAAAAAATTGATTTACTTACCTTTTGTTGTCTGTTGATGATTCAATGGATTGTGAAGTCGGGCAGCTACCTAGTGTGATAGCAACCCAAGGAGGGGTCCAAAGAGGGAAAAAAAAAATCTCACCAGGAGAAAGAGGCCACTGTCTGAAAGACTTATGCAGAAACAGAAAAACATGTGGCTGGTCTGCCTAAGGCTGGAGGCTAACCTGGAACAGAAAGCCTAGCCGTGTGTTGTTCTGGCCAGCAAGTGCGGTTTTTTGCATAGGGAGGAGAGAAATTCGTGCCCCAAAGTTGGATGCCAATTTTAGCATGAATGAATGAGGCTCAGGAATAGATCTCTGAAGAAGTTGGAGATATTAGAGAGAATAAACACCACAGTCAGATCTTAACCAGCTGTCTTCCAGGTTCCTAGCCCCTTGCTTCTCTTGGCTTGGCTTCTCCTCCTGTGTTTCTATTCTGTCTTAAATACCCCTTTGTAAATTAAGGCATGCCCCCCCACCTGCTTGGGAGCCTGGAATTCCTTCTTTAATCTAAAGTGACCTCAACTCAGTTGGGATTAAGGGTGTAGGTCACCACTCCAGGATACTCCCTGTCCTGGGATTAAAGGTTTGAATCACCACTCTCTGATTTTCCTAGAATGGCTGTGGTTAGAGCTCTGGAACTTCTTGAGCTTTTATTAACTCCCCAAATAGACTGTGGGTAGATTCCCTCTGATATCTCCAAAACTTCTGAAACTTTTATTGAATCCCCACATGCTGAAATCAATAAAATATAAAAAGAAAAGAATATAAAAATCAATGTAATAAAGAGTTGGTTCTTTAAAAAAATCAGCAAGATAGACACATCCTTATCTAAAGCAGCTAAAAAGTAGGGAGAGAATGCCCAAGTTAAAAAAATAAAAAATTAAAAGGGGACATAACAACAGACAGCAAATATATCCAAAGAATCATTAGACCATGCTTTAAAAACCTGTACTTCAAAAAATTAGAAAATCTAAAAGGAATAAACTTATTACTAGATATCACTTACTAAGGTTAAATCAAGATTTAATGAACAACTTAAATAAATCTATAATCACTAAGAAAATAGAATGTCATTAAAGTTTCTCATTTAAAAAACACAGAGTCAGACCGTTTCAGCACAGAATTTTACCAGACCTTCAGAGAACTAATACCAATACTCAAACTATTTCTCAAATTGAAACAGAAGGCACATTAACATATTTACTTTATGAGACCAATATCACTCTGATATCCAAATCACAGAGTCACCAATAAAGATTTACAGATCAGTTTCCCTTATGAACATAGGTGCAAAAATATTCAATAAAGTACTCACAAACTAGTTCAAGAATACATCAAAAATATAATGTACTATAATTAAATAGGCTTCATCCCAGAGATTCAAGTATGGTTCAACATAAAAAATATTGTCAATGTATTACACCATATAAACAAACTGAGAGAGAAAAACCCCACATGATCATCTTATTAGATGCTGAAAAAACCTTTGACAAAATTCAACACTCCTTTACAATAAAAATCTAGAGAGATCGTGGATACCGGGGACATACCTAAACACAATAAAATCAGTATATACCAAACCAGTAGCCAATATGAAATTGGAGAGAAACTCTATTAAATTGGGAACAAGAGTGTCTACTCTCTTTATATATATATCAATATAATATTTCAAGTTCTAGATAGAGCTGTAAGTCAACTAGAGGAGATCAAAGGGAAACACATTGGAAAGGAAAAAGTCAAAGTATCATTATTCACAGTTGATTTGATAATATACATAAACAACTTCAAAAATCCTACCAAGGAAATCCTATAGCTGATAAACACATTTAATGAAATGGCTAGATAGAAGATTGATGTATTTAAAAAAATCTATGAGTTCAATGTAGTCCCCATTATAATCTCAATACAACTCTTTACAGACCTCAAAAGAAAAACACTCAACTTCATATGGAAAAACAGAAAACTCAGGATAGCTAAAGCAACCCTGTAAAAAAAAACAAACCCAAACTTCTGGGGGTATCCAGATTTGAAGATTCAACCCTTCCAGATTTCAAGCTCTTCTACAGGGCTATAGTAATAAGAACTTCATGGCATTGGCACTAAAGCATATGGGTGAATCAATGGAATAGAACTGAAGATCAAGTCATAAATCCACACACATATGGACACAAAATTTTTGAGAAGGATGTCAAAACTGTATAATGGATAAAAGAAAGCATCTTCAACAAATTGTGATGCTATAACTGGATTTCACCGTGTAGAAGAATGCAAATAATTCTATATCTATCACCTTCCATAAAACTCAAGTCCAAGAGGATCAAAAACCTCAGCATAAATCTAGATCCACTGAATTTGATAGACGAGAAAGTGGAAAATAGCCTTGAAAGAATTGGCACATAAGACAACTTTCTGAATATTAATAGTGCAGACACTAAGATTAACAATTAAAGAATGGGACTTCATTTAACTGAAAAGATTTTAAGGCAAAGACAACCATCGGTAGAGCAAAACATCAGCCTAATGTATGTGAAAATATCTTCACCAACCACACATCTGACAGAGGTTTGATTTCAAAAGTATGTAAAAATCTCAAGGAACTATATATCAACAAACCAAATAATTCAATATAAAAATGGGATACAAGTCTAAACAGGGAATTCTGGACAGAAGAATCTCACATGGCCAAGAGACACTTAAAGAAATGTTCATTTTAGCCATCAGGGAAATATAAATCAAAACAGATCCTGAGATTCTACCTTATAGTTCTCAGGATGGTTAAGACTAAAAAACAAACAAACAACAACAAAAAGATAGCTCATGCAGAAAAGGATATGGAGGAATAGTGGGAACACTCTTCCATTGCCAGTGAATGTCCATTCTTGTACAGCCACTTTCATAATCATTATGGTGGTTGCTCTGAAAATTTGGAGTTGATCTAGGCTAATCCAGTTATACCACTCTTGGACATATATCCCAAGGATGCTCAATCATACCACAAAGACACTTGCTCAACTATGTTCAGAGCAGCTTTGTTCATAATAGCCAGAATCTGAAAAAAACCTAGATGTCTCACAACTAAAAAATGGATAAATATGATGTGTTACATTTATACAATGAAGTATTACTCAGCTGTTAAAATGGTAACCATGAAATTTGAAAGAAAATATAAAGAACTAAAAAAAATATTTTTAGTGAGATAATCCAGACACAAAAAGATAAAAACAGTTATGTATTCACGTGTAAGTGGGTATTAGCTATTAAATAAAGGATATCCATTCTATGATTCATAGACCCAGAGATGCTAGGTAACAAGGAGGGCTTAAGGAGACACTCTGATTTCTCTGGGGAGAGGAAATAGAAATAATCTTGTGGATGAACTTGGGGTGAATAAGGATAAAAACGTGAGGGACCAGGTTAGGGTGGAGTATTGGGAAGAGTTTTGAAAGAGACAACTAGAAAGCAGGTCACTTTAGAGTCTGGTATAAACTTGGTGCAAAGGAAGCTCCCAGGAATCTGTAAGAGTGCCTCCAGATAAGACACCTAGCTGGAGTGTATATGTAGTCTGAACTGGCCATCTTCTATGACCCGACAAGTCCAAAGTGGAGGAATTGGGACATCAACCTAGTCACATAACATTTAAGCTACATTTATCCCTGCCTATGGGATGTTCCTTTGAGTTCAGGGTGGCACAGATTGTGGGAGTGGCCAGCCTGAGACAACCCTGACATTGCCTGGAGTGCAGCATCCCCAAAATATAGGATAGAACCAGACACTACTGGAGAAAAATGTCAATGTAATGATACCTGAAGATATTCAGCAATACTCATTGATTTATACCTAGGTCAACAGTCATCAGTGAGGCTTCATTCAGCAATGGGTGGAAACAAATTCAGAGACCTATAGTCAAATATTAGGCCAAGATCAGAGAATTCTATTAAAGACATGAAGGAAAGATTGTAAGAGTCAGAGGGATTAAGGACACCACAATAAAATGCACAGAATTAATTAATCTGGGCTCATAGGTGCTCATAGAGACTGAATTGCCAACCAGGTAGCCTGCATGGAACTGACTTAAGCTATTTGAATATATGTGCCAGTCCAGTTGTGTAGCTTAGACTCCTAACATTGGGGGCAGGGACTGTCTTTGACTCTTTTGCTGGCTTTTGAGACCATATTCCACACACTGAGCTGTTTTGTCCAGTCTTAATACAAGGTGATGTACTTAGTATTACTGCAATTTGATATGCCATGTTTTGTTGGTATCCATGGGAGGCCTGTCTTTTCTTAATAGAAGGGAGTTGATGGGATGAGGAGAGGTGGGTGGAGTATAACTACTGTCATGCTACAAATTAAATAAATAGATAAATATAAAAAATAGAGTTTTAGATTTGGGAAAACAAGGTCAAAATATACCCAAACCAATTGATATCAAGAAATAACAAATATCAAGTAAATAAAATTGAAGAAGCTGTATAAGAGAGGGCTTGGAGGGATGAAAGTCAAGGTTTAAATGGCATAATTATAATCTAAAAATAAAAGAATTATGGTTATTTTATAATAAAGTAATTTTTGTTTTAATATTTTAAATTAAAATACAGCTATCTCATTTTTCTTCCCCTTTTGGTTTATTACTTTACGAGTGGTGGGATATAGGAGAGTGGAGCCTAAAACTAAGGGAGACTCCTCCATTCATGGACCATGTTCTGACAGCTTTCCTCTATCCAGTCTCTCCCTTTTCCTCTCTTGCTCTGTCTCATATTCATGATTTCTTTGGCTTTGATTATTGCATGCATATGTATGTATATATTCATGTATATACAACCTACTGAGTCCTTGAAATGTGGCATCTATGTATTTGATTTCAGCAGTTTCTGCATTGACCATTTGGTATCACACAACAAACGAGGGGGTTCATCCCCGAGATAGGCCAATTCTCCAATCAGTAGTCATTAGTTGCCCATTAGTTCTTTAGATTTGGGGCTCTGTGAAAATTTCCTTTGCATATTATCATGTATATTAGTATTGTCTTTTAAAGATTTTGTTTAGGCAGCCATATTGTTTAAGAATCATTTATGCAATTTCCATGTCATTTCTAGGATATATAATCTAGTAGATTGTTCTCTGATTCTTACAATCTTTCCACCTAGTCTCTAACCATGTTTCCTGAGCTGTGGCTTCAGGAATTGTGTTGTAAATGTTATCCATTACTGTTTGAAACCCCATCATCCAGCTGTTCTTTACATTTTCACCAGTTTTTTTTCCTGTAATGATTTCTGTCTGCTGCAAAGAGAAGTTTCTGTGATGGCAAGAAAAACAAAACAAATCAAAATGATCCATTTAAAATTTTATCTATGAATCTGAAAAGAATCTTCAAAAGAAAAATGATAATGGTGAAGATATAAAAATGTTAAATCCTTAGCAATTAGGGGAATGCAAGCCAAAGGAACTTTGCTATTTCATCTTACCCTGGTGAAAATGACTAAAACCACCAAAATTACTGATAACAAATGTTAAAAAAAATGTGGTATAAGGGGAACTCTTACTCACCATTGGTGCAATTGAAATTGGTGCAGATACTCTGCAAATCACAATGGAGCACTTTCTAAACTATGTTAAAAAAAATCTACCATGTGACTGACCTGTAATATTTCTCAGCATGTACCCCCAAAATGAGATTCTACAGTATAGTTTATTGCTCAGACATGTTTACTCTCATGCTTTTTACAACAGGTAAGGAATGAAAATATTCTAAATGTCCTCCAACAGATGAATGAATAATGAAAAATGTAATACATGTACATAATATTCTACATTCATTTACATATTTAGATGTAAAGGCAAATATAAAATAATAAAAATTTCAAGTTAATAAATAAAATTAAAAATATTATAATTGAGTGAGCTAACTGAGATCCAGAAAGACAATCACTGCATGTCTGCTCTCACTTTGTTTCCTAGCTTTAAATCTTCAGATGCACTTATATAACTTGGAGTAATAGCAGAAACCAGGAAAGTATAAAATGACTTTGGGGAGGGAACTTCTCTAAAGAGGAAAATAGCAAGATATAGAAGTTATGAAAATGGAAATATAGAAAACAAGGAGAGATCTTTTATTAGAGGGTAAGTCAATACAGTAGGGGAGGAGAAAAGAATGCTGGAATCCAGCTCTAGCAGGGTCCAGGTCTCAAAAAGAAAGCATGGGGTCTCCAAAGGAAGGAGGCTAACATGATCTGAGGATAAATCAAGATAGCTGCCATTGTTTAAAAAAAAAAGGCCACACCTTTTATACTTTATGATTTCACAACAGTTTAACCACAAGAAAGACTAAAAGCAAACTAATGCTTCCAGAATGAAAGTGATAATCAACTTTATCACTTCATGTTTTCTGAGGCAAAACTAGCAAATTCAGTAAGGATCTAAATGGTGTCTGCTCTTTAAAGTTCAATATTCCCATCAGGCACTTTCTTACACTTCCTCATGTATGGTGTCAGCCTTTGTGATTAGGAGGTTTCAGACATTGAGTACTGAGAAATAAACCCATAGAGCAAATTTAATTTCTCAAGGGGCATGATGCAATGTTTGTGCCAAGTATCATAATAAGCATTTGAGCTGCTTCCTAACTGTGTTCCTCTGTGTCTTTGTTTTACAGTACAGGCCTGCTCCTTTTATTGCTCTCAAAAGAGCAGGTCCTAACATGTTATTCTTTTCAATTAAACCATACCATTCTGTTTCCTCTATACTTATTAACTGAACTCTTGCCCCTAATGACCTCAGACTCTAGATCTGGGCCCATTGTTTTCCTTATAATGTGTTTCTATCCTTGGGACCAGGTGTGTCCAATTAGTAAATCTTTAACTTCTCTATTCTTGGTGTAATCAGGGAGGCACACTGGGGATTCTTGTGTGCAAAGTTATAATACTACATGATTCCACAGTGGTGCTTTTTTCCAAAGAATTATTTTGTCGAAAGAGACTGCAATTGTATAATTCTTATCCTCCACTGAAGCCTACACAAAATTTCCCAAAGGAAACACATAAGGGAACTCCCATAACACCAAGTGAGAATTATTAAAACAAGAAAGTAAAAATTACTGGAGAATTGGGATATGAAATGTCAAAATGCTGAAACTTTGTCAAGCAGAATATTCATGTATAATTCTCTTTATTGTTGAGCCTTTATATGGTTGTGGTATCAAGGTAATCATGGCTTCAATAAAAAGAATTTGGAAATGTTTATTCATTTTCTACTTTGAAGAATAATTTGAAGAGATTTTAGTCCTTTGAGTGTCCAGTAGACTTCTACACTGAATCTATGTGTTCCTGTTTTTTTTTGGGGGGCATTAATTACTACTTCTATTTTGCTAGGGGTTATGGGTCTGATTAAGTTGTTTATTTTATCTTGCTTTAACTTTTGTTGGTTATATATAATATATATATATATATATATAGATAGATAGATAGATATAGATATATATCAAGTAATTCATTCATTTCTTTTTAGGATTTCCTGTTTGGTGTAATATAGATTTTTTAAAAAGTATGTCTCTATGATTCTATGAATTTCTCGATTGTCTTTTTATATTTTCCAACATAATATTTTTATTGATTCTTGGGCTATTTCTCATATTGTATCTATATCACATTCATTTCCCAGCCTTCCCCTGTCTACCTTGTTCCTGCTCTTGTGGCCTCCTCCTGAGAAGAAAAAAATAGTCCAGTTTGTGTTATCCATATACCTACTGGAGTGTGGTCTAATTCTCAGTGCTTGATTCTTAAATAAAACTGAGCCTTCCCCTCTCATATCCCTGCCAGAAGCCATGTATTGTGGAGAACACTACGTTGGCATCCTATCACAGTTTTTAAGATTCCTCTTCGATGGTTGCCTGTTTAGGCTGTTACTATTGGGGGGGTTAGGGTGGAGGTAAGGGTTGTCATAGAAGTCTTCCATGTTCCTTGTTCTCAACTGTACATCTGTAGTCATTGATATCACCATCAAGGTAGCTTATTTGCTCTTTTATGTCTGTTTGAGCATAGATCAAGGGATTTCATGTGGTTTCTGGCTTCAGCAAAGTCCATGAACCTATGATTCCAGGTGCAGTGCAGTAGGACCATAGACCAGACAATGCTCTCAAATGCAGCTGGGATCAGGTGCATCAATGTGGCTTTAGTCTCCATTATAGGTAACAATCATCTTCTGGCTTTCAGTGGTTGCATGGGCAATGGACATCAACACAGACCTAGCTGCAGATCAAAGCATGGCTCTCAGTGGCAGCATGAACCTGGATATCACCAAAGTCTAAAGTGACAGTATAGGCCACTCAGATTATTATGGCACCCAGGTGGCAGCATGGCCCACAAATACCAGCATGGCTTTAGACAACAGAATGAATCAGGGACCTCTAGTTGACCTTCAGTGGTAACATGGGCCATGGACATCAACTCAGACTCTGGCTATAGCAGGCTCTCAGACACTGATATAGTCCTCAGTGGCAGCCTGGATCAGACACCACAACAGTCTCAGGTGGCAGTGAAGGTTACTCACATTAGTATGGTTCTTAGAGTTGGCATGATCCATGGACACCAACATGCATTAGGCCATGGCACAGGTCATGAACATCTTCATGTCTTTAGACATCATCAACCTGGGTCCTGGCCACAACAGGTTCAGTGATCCACACTTAGCCCTCAGTGGCATTATGAGACATTGAGGTCTTTCAAGAGATCTGATCTAAAAAGTAGATCCAGTCCTTATCTCTAGCCTTCATCATTGCCTGGAGCTAGTGTAATCCCATGGCCAGGCAGCTTGTTCTGGAGCTGAGTCTACATTTGCTTAAACTGTGGGTTTCTGCACACCATCCCATTGACCATACTGGGCAACAATATTATTCAGTCAACTTAGCCCTCTCTCATATCTATCACTGGTGTCACTTTACCAGTTCTGCCTCTCTCCACAGCAACTAATCTCTCTGCTTCTACATCATTCCAATCTCTCCATCACCTGTTCCCTCCTCAAAGTGGTGCATGCCCACAGGGCCATTTTCGCCAATCCTGCCAAAGCATGCATGGAAGAAGGACCATTGTCTTTTAAATTTCTCCTTTTTAATCTCTGATTTTACTAGTTTAAAACCACCTCTCTTTTTTTAGTTAATTTTGCAAGTTTGTTGATCTTGTTGATTTTTCTCAGAGATTCAATTCTTTTGTTGATTCTGTTATTTTTATAATTTATTTTCCTTTCATTGATTTTAAGCTGTTTATTTTCTCTTGTTTACTCTTCTGAATTGTGATTTCTTCTGTGTTTCAGAGTCTTAAATTTTATCATTAAGTTATTAATATAGGAACTCTCTTGTTTTATGATGTAGATACTAAGCATTATGAATGCATCACAGAACTGTCTTGGTTATGTCCCATAGGTTTGAGTGTGATGTCTTTTAATTTTTTATCATTTCTACAAAGATTTTAATTTAGTTTCTTGATTGTTATTTTGACTCACTTTTTATCCATTAGTAGGTTATTCAGGTTTTGGGTAGAATATCCTGTAGATGTCTTTTAGGTACATTGTATTTCTGATGTTATTTAACTCCCACAATATCTCTGCTTTATTTTTGTGCAGATGAGCTCTCCACTGGCAAGAGTGAGGTATTGAATCCACCCACTATCACTGTTTAAATGTCTATATCTGATTTAAGGAGCAATAGTATTTTGTCTTTGAAATTGGATACTCCTTTACTTGGCACCGTGACTAAAGTGTAAAATCCCTAGAGACAACCTAGAGATTGAATATGAAAGCAAAAGCAAAAGAGTTTTTATTTGAAAGTTCAAACTGAAGTCCCTTGTCTGCCCAACATAGCTGTGGAGCAGGAAGGACCCCAAGCATTGGCAGGATAGAATACTTATAGTGCTTAGGTCATGGGGCTAGGGGATTTCCATACCATATAGTTACATGTTCAGTATTGTTGCTTACTCAGGCCCGGGATGCTAGGCTTAAGCTCATTGGAAGGTTGCAGCTATAAAGAAATTGCCATAGTCTCTAGAAGTTATGCCATTTTATCTATATTAGAAGACTCACATTCTATGACAGTTATGACATCCCATCTTTATCAGCAGGAGACTCACATCCTCTGATAGCTAAAGTATGCTATCTCTATCAGCAGAAAACATCCTAAGGGCACATCTGGAGCTTGTTTATTCTGGTAGTTATAGTATTTTATCTTTATCTTATCCTTTAGTGGTTATAGCAGGGAACATCTGAAACTTATTTTTCATAGTTCTTGATTGTCTGTGTCTACTCATATGCTCTAGTGGTTTTACTTGGAATTGTTTGTACAGATCCTGCTGCCCCCTGTCTGACCCTTCTCCAAGATGACTGCAGTTCCTTAAAATTGTTTCAATCCTGTCAAGGTCCACTCATTTCCCCTTCTAGGAAAAACATAAGAAGATCTAACCATGGGCCTTCTCTCAAAATCTCCACTAAATGATACTAAGACCTTAGTGCCATCAACTAACTACACTGCATTTATTTTCTCTTTCACAAAATTAATTACCCTGTTTTGGATGAATGGACTAAAAGTAAGAATCAGCATTAGAATGATGAAGAGGCTGAGTAGAGTGGAAATCAGAGTGGTTAACCAGGGCATCCTGCTGAACAATGGTTCACACTAGCCTTGTTCTTGCTCTCTCTTTCACTTGGTGAGATCTTCTCTGACCTTTGCCATGGATTCTAACAACCCTAGAAGGATCTACATTAAAACAGCATTCCTCTCCCAGGGCAGGACATAACCTTCCTTGCTGTAGAAATATGAGGTCTAGCCCACATCTATTTTGAACATAACCTTAGAAAGTGTGGTGAGGGACTCTTGTAAGTGAGATATAGACATTTGTATTCTTTCAATGTCTATATCTATTGGTGCTCTCAGGCTATAGTAGTACTTTTCTTGAAGGACAAGGGCAGAGATCCTTGCCCCCACTAGGTCACCAAGAGTGGCAATGGTAAGAGCCCTTAGAGATTCTTTTTGTTTAAATGAGGGGGTTGGCTTCTAGCTGGAGATATAATTCTTCTTCAGGATGGTAAATGAGTTTAGGGAATAGGTATACCATCACATAGAAACTTTGCATAATGTTAAACACAGCCTCATGAATGCAGGGTGTTAGCCTAGTGGAGAAGGCCCACCATTCTTCATCTGGTAGGAGGTAATTAGGTTTGACTTGTGATGGCCTCAGTCTAATTGCAGAGATGTTTATATTGGCTAGGAACATGTTCTAGACATATCTTTTGTTGAGTGATAGACTGCATGACCTCCCAAGCAGTTCCCTTCTGCTGTCAGCAGTATTGGTAGACATCTTGGATGTATTGAAAAGTTTTATCATAGCTATGCCCTCCTTGTGTGGCAGCTGCATATCATAACATAACCATTAGGATTGAGTATATTCTGGCTTAGAGGCATTTAACAATTGGTAAGTATTGACCACCAGAGCCCATAGGGGTCCTCAGTTCCTATGGTAGCAGGTGTGGTGGGAATAAGTAAGGGAGCTGAAGTGGAACTGGCATATGGCATGCGAGTGGGTGTGGGTTTAGGTTTACTTGGTTTGACCAAAGGTTGGGCATATAGTCCACTTGGAGGTAGGGTATTCTCCTAGTTTCTAAGTCTGCTATTAGTCTCTGAGTCTGCTGTGGGTCAGAGTTCTGTGGGTTTCTGATTGTCAAAGAAATCACTGAGGTCACCCTGTGATGATGTGGACTGGGAATGGGGCAGGGTTTTGGCATTCTGGTGTCCAGCGGGCTGGCTTTGCTGAGGGTTTGGGCTTGCAGGGTTTTTTTTTCTGCTGGCTTGGGTTTAGAGCAGGGCTGAGTGGGGGTTGGGTTCCAAGGGCTGTGTCCCCAGCGTGGATGGGTGTTGGAGGCTCTGGTCTCTGAGTGGCCTGGGTATGGTGCTACTCATCTCTTAGTCTGCTGTGGACCAGGAGTCTGTCAGTAACATTTTTTATTACTGCATTTTGTAAAATTTTTCTCCACAAAAACCTTTAGCAAGTATAAAATCTGCTTATAAAAGGTCATATTACATTTCTTAAGTAAACAATTGAGACAAAACCATTCAACAAAAACATAAAAAATCACAAAGTTTTTCTTTTAGGCTTGAAAAGGTCACACTGATCATAACCAGAGAAAAGCTTGGGTATCAGCCAGATTCCCTGATGTATATTCTATGAATCAGGCAGAAAGGCATGTAGTAAAAGATAGTGATATAGAAAACATCCCAGATTTTAAGATATATTCTTTTACCTTTCATAAAATTGATTTTCTAGATCTTGAATTATATAGCATAAAAATTATGTTAGAAAAATGTGCAGTGTTACAATGAGGTTTCTTGGCCCAGGGGCTGCCAGAGGTCCAGACCCACAGACCTGCATCCCTAGACTTCTTAGCCACCTGCAGCTGATCAGGCCCCCAGAAATGACTCAGACACTTACATTAAGTTCATGTTGTTTGGTCTATGGCTCAGGCACTTTGCTAGCTAGCTCTTTCATCTTAACTCAATCCATTCTCATTAATCTGCCTGCCATGTGACCTGTGGCTCACTTGTGTTCCTCACAAGTTTCTTCTTTGGTGGCTGGCTGGGACTCTGTGACTCCATCCACCCCATGTCTCCTACCTATGTTGTGATTTCCCCTCCTACTTTTTCTATGGTGCCTGTCATGGGCCAAAACAGCTCCTCTATTTAAAGATTGATATTCACAGCATACAGAATGACATTCCCACATCAGTGCAGAAACCCAATTTTTGACAATGTGAGTTATGTCTTTAAATTCAATTTATTAGTTTTTTAAAAAATTTATGGATTTACTTAAAAGTTATTTTACATACCAATCACAGTTCTCCTTCCCTTCCCTCTTCCCACTCACACCCAGCTTCCTGCATCCCTATTCAATTAAAGAGGATAGTCTTCCATAGGAGTCAATTGGTCTGACATATCAAGTTGGAGGCAGGCCCAAGCCCCTCCCTCTTGTATCAAGGCTGAGCAAGGCATTCCTTCATATGGAATGGGCTCTAAAAAGCTGGTTCATGCACTAGAGATAAGTCCTGATCCCACTGCCAGAGGGCCCCCTGCCCAAGCCACACAACTTATCCACATTTGGAGGCCCAGTTTGGTCTCATGCAAGTTTTGCAAGTGAAAAACTGACACTGGAGTTGTGTCCAGGGAAACTAGTCTATTTTGTATTTGCTGTGGACTTTAGCTAAAGGCCTAGCTATGCAAATATATTTTATTTACCAAAATCCCACAGCATAAGGAGCAGTCATCCTTCTGACAAATCACAGACATAATTATGCCTCCAAATTGTAAAACACACCACCAAAGAGCTGTGAAAAAGAACCCCATAGCTATGAGGTATAGTATAGTGGCACTTGAGAAAGTTATGAACAGAAACAACAGTCATTTACATCCAGTAATCCCATGGTTTTGCCAAATGGGGTTTTCCAACAGGGAGTTACATATCTGGTGAGTCAAGTTGTTACATACTAGTTGTCATTTCTGTATGTTCTTTTAGTGGCTTCCAGTACCCAACCTTTCATTTTTAGGTAATGTCTATCATTGATGTTGAGCTGTCTTCCTTGTTTGCAGCAAAATGATTGATCACATTTCTGTCATAATTCTATTAGTGTGCCTTTTTATTGGGGAATTGAGTGCATTGATATTAGAGATATTAGTGACCAATGACTGTTAATTCATTGTGGTGATTGTGTGTGCACACATTTCCATTCTTTTGGTTTTATTGGTGTGAGATTACTTTTCCTGTGTTTTTCTAGTTGTAGTTAACCTCCTTAGGTTAAATTTTTCCTTCTAGTGCCTTCTGTAGGAATATGTTTGTGAATAGACATTGCTTAAATTTGAATTTGTCATGAAATACTTGTTTTATCCATCTAAAAGACAGAATATTTTTCTGGGTTTAGTATGCTGGGCTGGATGTGGTCTCTGTACTTCTGTAGTGCACCTGTCTCAACCCTTCTGGCTTTTACAGTCTTCATTGTAAAGTCAGGTGTAATTCCAATGGGTCTGCCTTTTCTGGTCCAATATACTGCTGTTCTGTAAGCTTTTTACACCTTTATAAGCATTTAATTATTTAGGTTAGGTTTTTTTTTTTTTAACTACGATTTTATTTAAAAAATACTTTCTGGACCTACATATGAAGTCAACTAAAGCCCAATGGCTAGGTATGCCTGTGGGAAATTTTTTCCATAGCTAAATTATTAGAGGTTAGAAGATACACTTCTAATCCAGATTCAAGAGTCGAGATTATACATCTTTAATGCAAATAATTTAATGAGGGAAGATCAACCTAATATGGCTGACACATACTTGAAGCTTATTTAAAGAACATGGAAGAAAGAAACTTCTTTCTTTGCTTGCTTGCTCTTGCTTTTCTTAGCAAGCTCATTATAGCCTACTTATTTTGGATTTGAGTATATACTAAAGGCCAAATGAGACATCCATCCTCATGGAATAAACAACTGAAAAGTTATTGAATTATCCATTAGTTGATAGCCACTGCTGGACTAGCAGAGCCACAACCTGTAGGTATTCTAATGAATCAAGTTCTATTAATTTTGTTCCTCTAGAGAACCATCTTGACTAATACAAACATCCACATAAAGACACAAAATTAAGAATAAAGTATCATTTCTATGGATGTTAAATTATCTCTGCCTTGCATAGTATCGTATCAAGCTTGGGTTCCCAGAAGACACACTGGCCTGATTTTAGCCACATGTACCTCAAGATCACAACAATCTGATGATATCTTCAAACATCTGCACCTACCATGTCAAGCACATGCAAACATACATAGGGAAAATCACAGATACCAATAAAATAAAATTAAATAAGTATTGGAGAAATGTTTAAAAACTATTTCTTATATTAGATAAAATGAAGGAAATTAAGAAGTAATAAAGTTGGGCAGTGGTAGAAGACACCTTTAATCTCATCACTCAGGAGGCAGAAGCAGCAGGAAGGTGTCTGTAGTATGAGGCCAGCCTGGTCTACAGAGTCAGTTCCAGGACAGCTAAATTTGTTACATACAGAAACCCTACTTTAAAAAACAAGAGGAAACAACAAAATGAGCAAGAAAAACCCCAGAAGTGATCAAATATATTCTACTGCCTTTTATGACAGTGGTATAAAATCCTTTGTGGCAGAATAGAAAATGTGCCCACAAAAAATCTTACCAAAAATGATGCTAATATTTCTGAATGTGAATGTATTTGTATGTATATGTTTTTATTTAAAATCTGCATTGTTTCTGTGAGTTTTTTTTTACTTACCACCTGTATAGATTTAAATACTGAATCAAAAAATTTTTATCAGTTTAAAAACATACATCATATTCCTCTTGTCTTTAAATTATGGTAGCCATAAAATTTGAAAAATATAAATAATTAAGTAAACATTAAGGTATAAGATCCATTTTTTAAATTTAATTTTTAAAGATATCCACCACTGTTCCCCCTACCCCATATCTTCTCAGTCCTCCTCCACTGTCGTCCATCCCATCCTCACATCCATTCCTCATAGAGAGTAAGAACTCCCAGGGTGAGTCAATGCAGTCTGGAATATCCAGTTGAGGTAGGACCAAACTCTTCATCCCAGCATTAAGGCTGAGCAAAGTGTTCCAAAGAAGGAAATGGGCTCCAAGAAGCCAGTTCATACACTAGGAATAAATTCTGTTCCCACTGCCAGAAGCCCCATAAACTGCCCACACCATTTGACTATCATCCACAATAAGAGGGCCTAGTTAGGTACTGTGAAGATTGCCCAGCTTTCAGTACAAAGTCATTGAGCTCCCAAAGGCTTGGGTCACTGTCTCTGTGGGTTGCCTCATCTTGATCTTGACCTGTTTACTCATATAATCTCTCCTTCACTTCCACTGAACTGAAAGCTCAACCCAGATCTCTGCATCTGCTTCCATCAGTTGTTGGATGAAGGTTCTAAAATAATAATTAGGGTGGTCATCAATTTTATTATAGGGAAAGCCCTGTTTTAGGCACCCTTTCTACTATTGCTTAGAGTCTTAGCTTGGGTCATCTTTGTGGGTTTTGGGAACTTCCATATCACCAGGTTTCTCTCTAACCCCACAATGGTTCCCTCTATCAAGATATCTATCTCTTTTGATCCCTAAACTCAACCATTCCATTCCCTCAAGTTCTCTTCCCACATCTTCTTACCCCCTCCCCCATATGGTTCCAATTTACTCAGGATACATGAACTATTTACCCTTCACAGGGGATGTATGAATGTCCCTCTTAGGTTCCTCACTGTTACCTAGCTACTCTGATAGTAGCATGTAGCCTAGCAATCTTTTAATTTACATCTATAATTCACCTATGAGTGAGAATACAGCATGTTTGTCTTTCTGGGTCTGTGCACCTCACTCAGGATGAATTTTTTCTAGTTCAATACATTTGCCTGAAAATTTTAGAATGCCATTTTATTTATATTGCTGAGTAGTAATCTATTGTGTAAGTGTACCAGATCTTTAAAAAATCCATTCTTCAGGTGAAGAGCATCTAGGTTGTTTTCAGATTCTGGCTACTATGAATAATGCTGCTATGAGTACAGTTGAGCAAATGTCCTTGTGGTAAAAATGTGCATCCTTTGGGTATATTCCGAAGAGTGGTATGTAGTAGTGAAGTTTCTGGTCCCAGTCTGGGCAGAGGTCCATACCCACATTCCTGCCACCCCAGACTCTTTAGCCACCTGAAGCTGCTTTTGGCCCTTCAAATGACTCAGACACTTATATTAATTTCATGCTGTTCGGCCTATGGCTTAGGCACATTGCTGGCTAGCTCTTTCATTTTAACCCATTTCCATTAATCTGTTTGCCATGTGGCCCATGGCTCACCTGTGTTCCTTACATGTTTCTTCTTTGGGCATCTGGCTCGAGCTGTCTGACTCTGCCCTGCTTGTCCTACCTATTCTGTCTCTGGCTAGAATGTTCACCAACGGCCAAAACAGCTCCTTTGTTTATAGATTTATATCCACAGCATACAGAAAGACATTCTGACATCAGTGGTATTCCTTAATCATTAGGTAGATTGACTCTCAGTTTTCTGAGAAACTGCCATGCCATGCAAATTTCCAAATTGATCGTACAAGTTTACATTCCAACCACATTTCATACAGCGTAGGCTGTCATCAGTGCTTTTGATCTTAGCCATCTGACAGGTATAAGACAGTGTCTCAGAGATTTTTGGGTTTGCACTTTCCAGATGGCTAAGAACATGGAGCAATTCTTTAAGTGTGTTTTGTCTATTTGAGATTCTTCTCTTGAGAATTCACTAATTAGCTCTATACCCCATTTTAAAATTCTGTTACTTAGGTTTTTATCACTAGTTCTTGAGATCAGCACTTGGTCATATATAGACTTGGTGTAGATATTTTCTCATTCTGTAAGCTGTCATTTTGTCTTATTGACTGTGTCCTTTGCCTTACAAAAATGTCTCAGTTTTGAGAGGTCCCATTTATTAATTATTGCTCTAAGTGTCTGTGCTACTGGTATTATATTTAGGGAGTAGTCTTTTGTGCCAATGCATTCAAGGCTATTTTTCTACTTTTTGCAGGTTCAGTGTGACTGAATTCATGTTGAAGTCTTTGATCTACTTGGACTTGAGTTTTGTGCAGGGTGAAAATATGGATCTATTTGCATTCCGTATGTCACCATCCAGTTATGCCAACATCATTTGTTGAAAATTATTTTTTCTGTTGTATTTTTTGGCTTTTTTTGTGAAAAATCAAGTGTCCATAGTTATGGAGATTGCTGTCAGGGTCTTCAATTCAATTCCATTAATTTGCATGTTTGTTTTAAAGCAAGTACCAGGTTGTTTTTTATTACTGTGGCACTATAGCTGAGCTTGAACTCAGGAATGGTGATACCCCAGATATTCTTTTATTAAACCGAACTGTTCTTGTAATCTTGTGTGTTTCTTTTCCATATGAAGTTGAGTATTGTTCTTTCAAGGTCTGTGAAGAATTGTTTTAAAATTTCGATGAAGATTGCATTGAATCTGTAGATTGCTTTTGATAAAATTGCTGTAGGAGTTTCCTGGTAGAATTTTTTGGTAACACTTATCTATACTATCATATCAGCTGCAAATAGGGAAAGTTTGACTTCTTTCTTTCCAATTTGCATTCCCTTGATTTCCTTTTGTCATCATATTGCTCTAGCATAGCAAATGTGGGAAATGTGGGGAGAGTGAACAGCCTTGTCTTGTTCAGATTTTAATGGGATTACTTTGAGTTTATCTCCATTTAGTTGGATGTTAGTTGTTGGCTTGACATATTGCCTTTATTATGCTTAGGTATGTTCCTTATATTCTTAATCTCTCTGAAGCCTGTATAATGAGGATTTATTGAATTTTGTCAAAGGCTTTTCCAGCATCTAATGAGGTTATCATGTGGTTCTTTACTTTCAGATTGTTTACAAAGTGGATGTCATGAATAAAATTTCATATGTTGATATATTCCTCCATCTCTGGGATAAAGCCTACTTAATAATGGTGGATGATTTTTTGATATGTTATTAGATTTGGTTTGCCAGTATTTTATTGAGTGTTTTTGTATCAATGTTCATGAGAGAGATTTGTCTGTAATTCTATTTCTTTGTTGCATCTTTGTGTAGCTTGGGTATTAGGGTAACTGTAGCCTCATAAAAAGAGTTTGTCAATTTTACTTCTGTTTCTGTTGTGTGGATAAATTTGTGAAATGTTGGTATTAGTTCTCCTTTAAAATTCTTGTAGAATTCTGCACTGATACCATCTGTCTCTGGGATTTTTAAGTTGGGAGACTTTTAATAATGTCTTCTATTTCCTTAAATGCTATAGGTCTGTTTAAATCACTTGTTCATTCTTAATTTAATCTTGATAAGTGGTACCTAACCAGACAGCTGTCCATTCTTTTTTTTTTTCCAATTTGGTAGAAACAGGTTTTTAAAGTATGTTCTTATGATTGCCTGGATTTCCTCAGTGTCTGCTGTTATGTTCCCCTTTTCATTTCTGATTTTGTAAATTTGTGTTGGGCGCGGTATGATTCTTGCTGTATCATCCTGACCTGGCATTCTGCTGGCATGGCACTGCACATGTCAGATTTGCTGTTGGGCATCTGACTTTGCCTTAGCCAGCTCTGGCATGCTTATTAGGGCTTGTGATACTCACCAATCCTATAGTGCCCTGTGAGCTCTTTCCAGGCAGTAGCCTATCACTACGCAGCACATCCCACCAATTTTAATATTTAATAGCCACCTCTTAGGCTTTCGGGGTCCTTCCCTCCATCTTTCCTATCAACCAAGCAGAACTCCAATAAAGTGTGATTAAGAAGAACCTCTGCGTGTAGTCATGCTTCACTCTGCTGGCCAGAGGCTGCGGGCTACATTTGGTGCCGAAACCTGGGAGTCGTGCATTGCAGAAGGGAGGATAGGTTCAGAACTTAACACATGGAGTTGACGACGTCGGGTAAGTACTGACCCCAGTTAGGTATGCCAGTCTTTGTGGGGATAGATCCCTTGTACGTTGCTCTTGGACTTCCTGTACTGTTTGTTATAACTATCCTTGTCTGTATTTGGCTTCGTTGCCACCAACCTGGAAAAGAGTGTCTGTGTTGGCCAATAGATCGGTCTGACATTGGGCCTATCTAAAACAAAAGTAAGTTTTCTCATTGCCTAAGTCGCTCGTAGATAAGTGCGCAGCATGGGAAATTCAGTATCAGCTAGCACTTCTGAGTTTCATGCACCTGTACAAGCCTTATTAAAAGAACGTGGCCTAAAAGTTTTCATCTGATAGTATTGGTCGAATGCTAGCAGATATTGATCAGACAGCACCATGGTTTGCGGTGTCAGGAGACCTTAACATTCAATGTTGGGAAAAACTAGGAGAAGATTTACAGAGGGTAAATAAGGAACACACTCTATCCAAGGGCACTCTCCCGCTGTGGAGGATGATACATTCCTGTTTGCAACAAGGCAAGGACACAAATTTTATAACAGCTGGACAGAAAGCCTTGAGAGCTCACCAAGATAATATGTCTGAAAATGAGACTGGCGGGGCAGTAGAAATGAAACAAAAAAGAAAAAAGATTAAAAAACAAGAAACAGATCAAAAACCTCGAGGTATATATTCTTTGATAGATGAATTTAAAGATTTAGACTTATCTCAGGATGAACTTGATCCTGAAGAAGAAGAAAATTTAGAGGAGGCAGCTGCAACTTATGAAGATTATCGTTATGGCCCTTTTGCAAAACCGCCTCCATTTAATCTTTCCCTGAAAGAGGCTAGTGCTCCCCCGCCTCCTAATCAAGAGTCAAAATGTACATTCATCCCCAGAGAAACTTGGAAGGAATTTACCGGAGCATTCCCAGTTTTTGAAGACCCAGCCACTAGGGCTAGATTTTATGAACCCATAGACTATAAGTTTATGAAGGATCTGGCAGAAGCAGCATGTGCTTATGGAATAACTGCTAGCTATACTTTAATGCTGTTGCAGCACTTGACTTATAGTGTATTAACACCTACAGATTGGATGGATATAGCGAAAGCTTGCTTATCCATGGGCCAGTACTTAGATTTCAAATCCATAGTAGCAGATTTAGCTCAAAGTCAGGCTAGAGAAAATGCTCGAAACAATCAGCCACATTGGGGAGTGGACATGCTATTAGGTCAAGGACAATGGGTTAACAATCAAACAGCCTACCCTGTTGAAGTTTATACTCAGATAAACAATATACACTTGAAGGCATGGCATGCCTTGCCAAATAAAGGGGAAGTCTCTGGAAACTTAACAAAAATTATACAGGGACCTATTGAGCCATTCTCTGATTTGTGGCCCGTATAATGGAGGCTGCAGGGAGAATATTTGGAGATGCAGAACAAGCAATGCCTCTAGTGCAACAATTAGTGTATGAACAATCTACTAAAGATTATAAGAGGGCCATAGCACCCTGGAAAAATAAAGGATTGGAAGCCTGGATGAAAGCCTGTCAAGAAATTGGTGGTCCTTTAACTAATTCTGGTCTAGCAGCGGCTGTTGTGGCAGCTGCTCGAGCAGGAAAAGCTACTTACAATAAAAAAGGGTGTTTTCACTGTGGTAAACCTGGACATTTTAAGAAACAATGTCCCAATATGCAGAGAGACTCTAACACACAATTTATGGTCAGGCAACCTGGTATCTGTCCACGTTGCAAAAAGGGTAAACATTGGGCCAATGAATGTCGGTCTATAAAAGACATTAATGGGCAAACATTGGGTCCTAATCAATAGTCAAAAAATGGGAATATGGGCCCCAAGTCCCAGGGCCCAAAAATATTTGGGGCTCACACAGAACCAACCCTGACTCCACCTCACAAGCCAGATGAGCCACGTCAGGTTCCACAGGGCTGGACCTCCGTGCCACCACCAGACTGGTATTAACAGTAAACATGGGAGTTCAACCAATAGATACTGACATGACTGGTCCCTTACAAAAAGGCACAGTAGGATTAGTCCTGGGTCAATCTTCCTCTACACTCAGAGGTCTCATAGTTTCCCCAGGAATAATTGATCCTGATTATACTGGAACAATTAAAGTTATGTGTCATGTCACTAGAGGTATCATTTCTATTTCTCCTGGAGATACAATTGCTCAACTCTTAATCTTACCCTCACTGCATCAACATTCTCCAGCAAAGCTACAAGAAAGTGGATAACATGTCTCTCCCTAGAATTAGATAAACAGCCTATTTTAGAACTAGAAGTTGAGGGAAAAAGGTTCTCAGGAATTGTTGACACTGGAGCGGATCTAAGTATCATACAGCAGTCCTCCTGGCCATCTCGCTGGCCACTGCAAGAATCTGCTCAAACCCTCCAAGGGCTTGGATATATGCAGACTCCCAAAATTAGTGCCAAAGAATTAACTTGGAGATGTGAAGTACAGTCAGGAAGATTTCAGCCGTTTGTAGTAGAAGGCCTTCCTCTTAATCTTTGGGGAAGAGATATACAGGCTCAGATGCAATTAAAACTTACCAACGAATACTCTCCAGTTAGCCAAAATATTATGATGAAAGCAGGCTACATTCCAGGAAAAGGATTGGGCAAGTGCCAACAAGGCATTGTAGAGCCTCTTCAGCCTGCCCCACTCCCTAATAGACAGGGAGGGGCTGGGTTTTTCGTAGGGGCCACTGAGGAACTGTTGGCCATTCCGTGGATCACATCTAAACCCACATGGATACCTCAGTGGCCATTATCTCTTGAAAAACTTGAGGCCGCCCAAATGCTAGTTAAAGAACAATTAGATCTGGGACATTTGGAACCAACCCAGTCACCTTGGAATACTCCAATTTTTGTTATAAAAAAGAAATCTGGAAAATGGAGGTTGTTACATGATCTTAGAGCTGTTAATCAACAAATGCAACTTATGGGGCCAGTACAAAGAGGATTGCCAGCATTAACTGCCTTACCAGATTCTTGGCCTATTTTTGTCTTAGATATTAAAGATTGTTTTTTCTCAATACCTCTTCATCCTAATGATAGACAGAGATTTGCCTTTACCCTTCCATCAGTTAACCATGAGAAACCTGATCAACAATTTCAGTGGTGTGTCTTGCCTCAGGACATGGCCAATAGTCCCACTATGTGTCAGTTATTTGTTGATCTTGCATTAGAACCTGTTCGTACTAAATTTCCTAAAGTAAAAATGATCCATTATATGGATGATATTTTACTTGCAGCTTCTTCTATAATTCAACTTGAAGCAGCCTTTGCTGCAACAGTGTTTCATTTGGCAAAGAAAGGACTGCACCTGGCACCTGATAAGGTTCAAAAGGGTGAAGTTTCTCAATTTTTGGGAGCAATTATTTATCCTAAATGTATTAAGCCTCAAAAAATTACAATTAGAACAGATCATCTGAAGACACTTAATGATTTTCAAAAGTTGTTAGGAGACATTAATTGGCTAAGAACATATTTAGCCCTTCCAAAATCTGAGCTCTTACCCTTATTCTCCATTTTGAAAGGAAATCCAGATATTAATTCGCCCAGGCAATTGACAAGTGAAGCAAAAATTGCATTACAAAAGGTTGAATAAGCCATCAGTAAGGCTCAATTGTCATGGTATAACCCTGAAATAAAGTTACTACTGTGTGTCTTACCCACTAAGATGTTCCCAACTGGAGTATTATGGCAAAACGGACCTTTATTATGGGTGCATCTGAATTCTACTGGCACAAAAACGCTGGGATATTATCCTGATATGGTTGCGCAAGTAGCCATCCTTGGTTTAAAAGAAAGCTTAGAATATTTTGGTGTATTTCCTGCAACTTTGATTCTTCCATATACCAAACAGCAAATTGAAGTGTTGTCAGCCACTACTAGTACATGGCCTATTTTATTATGTGGATTTTCTGGTCTTATTGATAATCATTATCCTCAGGCTGAATTACTAAAATTCATGATAGATAATTATATACATTTTTCCAAAAATTACCTCGCCCAAGCCTCTTTATCAAGCTTTAACTATTTATACAGATGGATCAAAGACTGGGCGTGGAGCTTATATGGTTCAAGGTGCTTCCCCGACTGTTATTCAATTCGAACCTGATTCCCCACAAGTGATAGAATGCAAAATAGTATTAGAAGTGTTTAAAAATTTTTCTGAACCTTTCAATTTGATCTCTGATTCTCAATATGTGGTAAATGCAGTAAAAATTTTAGAATCTGTATCTTTTATAAACTTGTCCAGTACTGTTGGATCTGTATTTTTGCAGATCAGAGAACAAATTTGGCATAGAACATCCCCTTTCTATATTACACATATTAGAGCTCATACTTTGTTACCAGGTCCTATGGCAGATAATAATGCGCAAGTAGATCTTGCCACTCAGGCCTTGGTTGCCCTGGACTCAGTTACCTTAGCTAAAGAATTTCATTCTTTATATCATGTCTCTGCTAATACCCTGTGTAGACGCTTTGCACTCACCAGAGACAAGGCTAGAGATATTGTAAAAAATTGCACTTCTTGTGCACCTTATATACACCCCCCAAAGGTGGGAGTCAATCCTAGAGGACTTTGCCCTGGCTCTATTTGGCAAGTGGATGTCACTCATGTTCCAGAATTTAGAAAGATGAAATATATTCATGTTTCCGTGGATACCTGCTCAGGCATCATGCATGCCACGGCGTTATCTGGTAAAAAAGTGCACCATGTGATTACTCACTGTCTGGAAGCCTGGGCAGCTTGGGGAAAACCTCAACAGCTTAAAACAGATAACGGCCCTGCATATACTTCTAAGAGTTTTGCGAAGTTTTGCCATACTATGGAAGTTCAACATATCACTGGATTGCCTTATAATCCACAAGGTCAAGGCATAGTTGAACGTGCCAATCACACTCTCAAGGAAACATTAAATAAACAAAAAGGGGGAATTGCTGGGATTTGTTCTATTCCCAAGCAAAGACTTTCCCTAGCCTTATTTACTATTAACTTTTTAAACTTGGATGATGATGGCAAGAACGCTGCCATAAAACATAACATAGGGATACCTGTTTCCTATGAAAAGGTTATGTGGAAAGATGTTTTAACAAATACTTGGTATGGCCCGGATCCTGTAATATCAAGATCCAGGGGAGCTCTTTGTGTTTATCCATAGGAGAGCAAAGAACCACACTGGGTGCCACAACGCTTGACACAGACCATAAAGGATGAAGTGGAAGTGGATGGTGATGTGGCTGCTGTGGCTCCCCCTGAGCATGGCAGTTCCGATGAAGTTTTGGGGGATCGTGAAAACATGGCCAGTGCCTCTGCCTGTTCATGCTAACTCCACAGTTTTGCCAACTCTATTTTCAACATCGTGTGACATGGAAGTTCCCTGTGCACAGCCCATAGATGATAAATGGAGTACATACAATGCCACCTTTGTATATTTACAGAATGCTTTATGCTTTAGTTTTTATGATAACTTACCCTGCATTAAATTAGCAAAAAAGAATCTGACCTATTGGGATAATCCCATGAGTCACTCTAACATGCCACTTCAGGCAATTACTCTAGCCCTTTCACAGATAGTGGGTGGCGCTCACCAGGGTTCTGGTGATTTTTCTAATATTAGTGCTGAAGCAAATATTACTACCCTTATGATGTTAATTGAAAGTATCATTCCTTTAAGATACAGTGGCACTTGGATTAATGGCAGTACTCCAATTGTGGCTCCTTATTGTGACCCACATATTGATTTTCCACCTGCTTTTACATTCTGTCAAGACAGACTCTGGTCAGATGCTCAGCTTAGTCCAGGTTTCGTTATGGCACCTGGGTTATCTCCATATAGATGCAAAAAGACAAAAAGTAATTCTTGTCAAGATGGCCTTGAGCATGGTTGGCCTTATTTTTCCTGGATATTGATTAATGAAGCTAAAGCTAGTATAGATATATCTGCATTAGCACTGCTAGTAGGACTAAGAGGTCACGTGGTTAACGTGTCAGCTATTCTTTATAAATCATTTTCTGGTTATCAGCTTAAGAATGTTACTTTTAATCAGTTTATGGCAAATTATACTAGCAAGCCAGCACCAGTGTGTGTAAGGCCACCTTTTTTGCTTCTTTTAGCCAATACTAGCTCTAATATTATTAACTGTACTGCAGAAACTTGTTGGCTTTCTGAATGTTGGAACGGAACTATTGCAACCACTGCTGTGGTCATGAGATTACCTACTTATGTTCCAATACCTGTGACAGCTGACCCTGATGAATTTCCATTACTGTCTCTCTCTCGGCAAAAAAGAGATTTTGGCATTACTGCGGCCATAGTGGCTGCTATAGCTATTTCAGCAACACCTGCTGTAACAGCAGGAGTAGCTATGGCCACTCAGGTAAAAACAGCTGCTGAAATCAATCAAGTCATTCAACAAACATCTGAGGTCTTTGAGACTCAGAGTCAGCTTAACTCTCACTTATTCAGTGGCATTCTAGCAGCCAATGAGAGAATAGATTTATTACAGCAAGATTTGGATGACCTCTATGGCATTGTTCAAGTAGGATGTGTTCAAAGACAAGGACATGTTTGTGTCACGCCTGTTTCTTTTTCAGAATCTCTCAACTACAGCAGAGTGCTGAGTGAGTTTCTCCGAGGAAACTGGTCCATAGAAGTAGAGAGACTCATCAAGAAGCAGAAGTTCCAAATTGCCAGATTAAATGCTACGAAGATCAGCCCTGTTACCCTAGGAGAATTTTCTGATTGGCTATCCTCTGCTTTTTCCTTCTTTAAAGAGTGGGTGGGGGTAGGGATTTTTGTGGCTTGTTGTTTTGCTGGGTTTGTGTTGTGCCTCTGGTTGGTCTGCCATATATGACTCCGGGCTAGACAGGAAAAGTTGTTGGTCACTCGAGCCTTAGCTGCCTTACAAAAGGGAGAATCACCGCAAATCTGGCTCTCTGCCCTTCATAATTTGTAGATGGCCTTTGCACAAGGAGGCCTTGCTGCCATTGCACCCTGATAAGGCATCTACTTTTACTAGGTGGGACGGCCTTTGCACCAGGAGGCCTTGCTGCCATTGCACCCTGAAGGTGTCCTGCCTCACTTCATACCTGCACCGACCTTCGAGCAGTCAGCACATCATGAGGTGAAGACTTGTACTGGTCAAATTTTGCAGTGTGATATTTAATACAGAAGGGGGAGATGTTGGGCGTGGTATGATTCTTGCTGTATCATCCTGACCTGGCATTCTGCTGGCATGGCACTGCACATGTCAGATTTGCTGTTGGGCATTTGACTTTGCCTTAGCCAGCTCTGGCATGCTTATTAGGGCTTGTGATACTCACCAATCCTATAGTGCCCTGTGAGCTCTTTCCAGGCAGTAGCCTATCACTACACAGCACATCCCACCAATTTTAATATTTAATAGCCACCTCTTAGGCTTTCGGGGTCCTTCCCTCCATCTTTCCTATCAACCAAGCAGAACTCCAATAAAGTGTGATTAAGAAGAACCTCTGCGTGTAGTCATGCTTCACTCTGCTGGCCAGAGGCTGCGGGCTACAAATTTGGATATTTTCTCTCTGCCTCTTGGTTAGTTTGGATAAGTATTTGTCCATTCTGTTGACTTTCTCAGAGAACCAACTCTTTGTTTCATTGATTCTTTGTGTTGTTCTCTTTGTTCCTATTTCACTTATTTGAGGCCTCAATTTGGTAAGATTTTGTAGTCACAGTTTCTATTCTGCTACAAAGGATTTTATATCATTATCATAGAAAACAGTAAAATGTGTTTTATCACTTGTGGGTTTTTTGCTTGCTCATTTTATTTCATTTTCTTTTGTTTTTGAAATGGAGTTTCTGTGTGTAATATCCTTGGCTGTCCTGGAATTCACTGTATATATTATGGAGTCTTAGCTGGGGTTGTTTTTGTGAATTTAGGGAAATTTCTCTAGTACTAGGTTTGGCCCTAGCCCCCAAATGGCTTCCTCTATTAAGATATCTGTTTTGTTGCTCTCCTCCATCCCTCCCCCAACTCCACCATTTCATTCCCTCATGATCTCTTCCCACCTTTCATTTCTCTCTTTCCCACAAGATCCATACTTACTCGGAAGATGTTTCCTATTTTCCCTTCTCAGGGAGAAAGATGGATGTCTTTTTTAGGTTTTTTTTTTGTTATGTACCTTCTTTAGGGTTGTGGATTGTGGCCTGGTTATGCTTGCTTTATGTTTGATATCCACTTATGAGTGTGTACATTTCATGTTTGTCTTTCTGGGTCTGAGTTACTTCACCCAGGATGGAATTTTTACAATTCTATCCATTTGTCTGAAAATTTCAAGATACTATTTTCTTTAAACTGCTGATCAATAGTCTATGTATACATGTATCACATTGTGGTTTTAGCCATACTTCAGTTGAGGATCATCTAGACTGTTTCCACATTCTGGCTATTATGCTGCTATGAACATGTTCTTGTGATATAATTGTGTTTCCTTTGGGTATATTCCCAAGAGTGATATTGCTACATTGTGAAGTAGATGATTCCAAGTTTTCTGAAAACCACCATTCTGATTTCCAAAATGGCATTATAGGTGAGCGTTTCTATCAGCAATTGAGGAGTATTTACCTTACTCCACACTCTCTCCAGCATAGGCTGTGTTTTTGATCTTAGCCATTCTGACAGGTGTAAAAAGGTATCTTTAAGTTGTTTTGATTCTGAATCTTTTTCTTCTGGTGACTATAGCTTTTGTCAAGTTAACACACAAAAGCAGTAGGCTTTCTCTCTCTCTTGATACACACACACATGCATATAATATGCGCAGTACTTTGTATACAAAGTATGTTATATACTTTTCTGTTACTGTGATCATATATCTTGATAAGAAACATGTTAGAAAAGAGATTATTTTGTATTTTTATCCCAGAGTGCTTCCCTCCATCAAGGCTAGAAAATCTTGTGTATAGTCTAGTGTTATGTCAACTTGACACAAGCTAAGATTGAACTGACAGAAAAGGACTTTAATTTAGAAAATGTCTTCATGTGACTATTTGTAGACAAACTTGTAGGGAATTTTCTTAATTAGAAATTATTATGGTCCAGCCTGTTGTGGGTGCTATCACTCCTGGATTACTGCTTCTGAATACTATAGAATAACAGGCTGAGAAACTCATGTGGAGCAATCCAGTATACAGCACTTCTCTATGGTATCTGAATATGCTTTTGCCTACAGGTTCCATCTGAGTTTGAGCTCCCATATTGGTTTTCCTCAATGGATTGTCATTTAGATATGTAACCCAAATAATATCTTTTATCACAATAGTAACTAGAATTCTGGCATATTTCTGTGAAAGTACAAACCATGTATTATTTCTGTGGAGAAGACTGTAGAACAATCTAGAAAATTTTGGTTAGAAAAGCCATTGAGTATTAAAATCTTAGTGAACTGTTTTCTAGGAACTTGGAAAATAAGTATGTTGATGCCAATGCAGATAATAGAAGACTGGCTTGAAAATCTTTCAGAGGTAAGTAAAGGCCATTCATGTGATATTATGAATTAACCAGCACTAAAGTCAAGCATCTGCTATACTGAAATATTTGATACTAGTCAGTAAGGAATAAAAAATTATTTCTGATTAAATAGAAACAAGCATCATTGAAGTGAAATCTTCTCTGAAGAATTTTCTCAGACTTAGCTCACATAAGCTGTAGTTCAGAGATAGCCAATATCAGCAGCCAACCTTGATGGTGTAAGTGTCACCCATGTGGTACTAGTTTTGAAAGGCTTTGGTGAGAAACTGAGGTTTAGTACTATGAGGCAAGGCTGGAGTCCCTGAAGAAAGCCCAGAAAAGACTACTGCTGAAAGTGGACTTCAGGTGACCTGGTAGTTTATAGATGCCAGTATTATGGGATGACTGCAAGAGCAGCTGCAGTAGTAGAATATAGCCTACCTGAAGGTATGAGAGAAGCTGTAGAAAAACACAGCATAAGGAGAAGTAAGATGGTTGACTAAACTTTTATCTATATAGAAGAAAAAAAAGATGTCTGGAGAGAGTACAACACCTTGAACCCAGGCCCACTCACTAGACTCTTATTGTAAAGTTTCCACAACATTCCCAACATAAATACCAACTGTAGACAAAGTGTTCAAGTACCTGTGCCTACAGGGGACATTTCTCATCCAAACAACAAAACTAAAAATTATTAAAAAGAAGCCCATACACAGCCCCCTGGTCCACAGCTGACTAAGAGCTGAATAAGAGTCAACTAAGTGTGAAATGAAGAAGAAATGGATACCTTTCAGTGTAAGAATACATACAACAATATAAAGAACAACAAAGCTCCACCAGAAGAAGCTGGTGGTTCCACAACATTAAGCACTGAGCATGGTGATGAAGAGGAAACAGAAGGGAACAACCTTAAAAATGACTTTATGAAGATAACAAAAGCCTAAAAAGAAAATACAAAAAAATTCCCTTAAAGAAATTGAAGAAAATACAAACAAAAAGTGGGGAGAGATTAACAAATCCCTGAAGGAAAATAAAGAAAACCAAGAAAAAACCAAACAGGTAAAGGAAACATTCAAGGAATTAAAGAAATTAAAGAAAAAGAAGCAATAAAGAAAGCACAAACTGAGGCAATGCAGGAAATAGAAAACCTGAAGAAATAAACTGGAACTACATGTGCAAGCATAAGCAACAGAATGCAAGAGATGGAAGAGAGAGTCTGAGTGGAAGATCCAATAGTGAAAATAGATAGCTCAGTTAAAGAATACACTAAAACAAAAAAAAAAGTCATAACAAAAACTGTCCAGGAAATCTGGGAAAACATGAAAAGACCAAACATGAGACTAACTGGAATTGAAGAAGAAGAATACCAGCTCAATGGCATAGAAAGTATACTCAATAAAATTATAGAAGAAAACTTTCCCAACCTAAAGAAATGCCTATAAAGATACAAGAGCTTATAGAACACCAAATAGACTAGACCCTGCCCCCAAAAGTATGCTTGGTGCATAATAATAAAGCCACCAAACCTATTGAAGAAAGAAAAAAATACTAAGAGCTTCAAAGAAAAAAGGTCAAGTTACCAATAAAGGAAGAGCCATCATGATGCTCTTACTCAGTGAAAACAATGAAAGCAAGAAGGTTCTGGTTAGATGTTATACAGACACTAAAAGAGCATGGCTGCCAATCCAGACTACTATACCCAGAAAAACTGTCAATCATCATAAGTGGAGTAAAGAAGGTATTTCTTGACAAAACCAGATTTAAACAATACCTATCCACAAATATACAGAAAGCTCTAGAGGGAAAACTGCAACCCAAGGAAACCAGATATACCATTGAAACCTCAAATAACTGATAAGCCCACAGGAAAAAAAAACCCCAAAGGAAAAAAACCCACCCAAAATAACTGGAAATAACAATCATCGGACATTAGTATCCCTTAATACCAAATGGACTCAATTTACCTATAAAAACACACACACTAACATGATGAATACAAAAACAGAATCCATTTTTTTGCTGCATACAAGGACACACCTCAACTTCAAAGACAGACAAAGGCTCAGAGTAGAGGGTTGGGAAGACTTTCCAATAAAATGGTACCTAGAAACAAGTTGGTGTAGCTATCCTAATATCTAACAAAATAGAGTTCAAACTAAGATCAATAAACAGAGACAAGGGAGGACATTATTTCTTCATCTCAGGAAAAGTCCACAAAGATGAAATCTCAATCTGGAACATTTATGTTCCCAACACAAGAGCACCTACATATGTAAAAGAAACACTACTAAACCTTAAAACTCACATCAAACTCCACACATGAATAGTGGGAGACTTCAATACCCCACTTTCACCAACAGATAAGTTAACCAGAGAGAAGCTCAACAGAGAAATAAGGGGTCTAAAGATGCTATTGCCCAAATGGACTTATTAAATATGTACAGAACTCTCTGCCCAAACACAAAGGAATATACTTACTTCTTAGCACCCCATGGAACTTTCTCTAAAATTGACCGCGTACTCGGTCATAAAGCCAATCCAAATAGATATAAAAATGGGAGTAACTCCTTGTATCATATAAGACCACCATGGTCTAAATAGAGTTCAACAACAAAAATTATAGAAACCCTAACATTTATTGAAACTGAACATCTCTCAATTTCACCACCTCTGGATCAAGGAAGAAGTTAAGAAAAACAAATTAGAGATGCTCTAGAATTCAATGAAAATGAATCTACAACAAGCCCAAATTTATGGGACACAATGAAAGCAGTGTTAAGAAAAAAATTCATAGCAATGGATGCCTACATGTAAAAGCTAGAGAAAACTCATATAAGAGACTTAACAACACAGCCGAAAGCTTTTGGACAATTAGAAGCAAATTCAACTAGAAAAACTAGAAGGCACAAAATAACCAAACTTAGGGCTGAAATCAATAAATCAACACAATAGAAACAAAGAGAACAATACAATGAATCAATGAATCAAAGAGTTGGTTTTTTGAGATAGTAAAAAAGATAGACAAACCCTTTACAAACTAACCAAAAAGCAGAGGGGGCAGGAGAGAAGGAGAGGGAGAAGGAGAGAATCCAAATTACCAGAATTAGAAATGAAAAGGGAACATAACAACTTTCACCCAGGAAATCCAGAGAATCACCAGATCATACTTTGACATCTATACTCTACTAAAATGGAAAATCTAAAAGAAACAGACAGCTTTCTGGACAGGTACTACTTACCAAATTTAATCAAGACCAGATACATGACCTAAACAAACCTACAAGCCCAAAGGAAATTGAAACTGTTATTAAAAGTCTCTCAAGCAAAAAAATCCCAGGATAAAATGTTTCAGTACACATTTATACTAAACATTCAAAAACTAATCCCCATTACTCCCCAGACTGTTCTATATAATAGAAATTAAAGAAATATTGCTGAACTCTGTTTATGAGTTGTCAATCACCCTGATATCCAAACTACTTAAAGATTCAAGAAATAAACAGAGTTTCAGACCAATCTCCCTCTGGAACAGTGATGCAAAAATGCTCAATAAAACACTGGAAAAACAAATCCAACAACATATCAAAAAATCATCCACCGCAGTCAAGTAGGCTTCATTTCAGAGATGCAGGGATGGCTCAACATATAAAAAACTTTGAATGTCATCCATCATATAAAAAAACCGAAAGAAAAACCACATGACAATCCTTAGACCCTGAAAAACCTTTGAAAAAAATCTAACACTCCTTGTTGATAAAAGTCCTGGAGAGATCAGGAATGCAGGGAAAATATCTAAATATAATAAAGGTGATATACAGTAAACTGGCAGCTAACATCAAACTAAATGGAGAAACACTCAAAACAATCCCACTACAATCAGTAATAAGATCATGCTATCCCCTCTCTCCTTATCTGTTTAATATAGTCCTCAAAGTTTTAGCTAAAGCAGTAAGAGAACAAAAGGAGATTAAGGGAATACAAATTGGAAAGGAAGAAGTCAAACTATCTCTATGAGCAGATGATATGATAGTATACATATGTGACCCCCAAAATTCTACCAGGGAACTCTTACAGCTGATAAACACCTTTAGCAATGCATCAGGGTACAAGATTAACTCAAAACATTCCATAGCCCTCCTATATATTAAGGATAAAAGGATTGAAAAAAATATAAGGGAAACATCATCCTTTATAATAGCTTCAAATGGCATTAAATATCTTGGCATAACTCTAACCAAATAAGTAGCTGACCTGTTTGACAAAAACTTTAAGTCACTGAAGAAATTGAAGAGGATATCAGAAAATGGAAAGATCTCCCATGCTCCTGGATAGGTAGGATCAACATAGTAAAAATGCCAGTTTTCCTAAAAGCATTCTACAGATTCAGTGTAATCCTCATCAAAATTCCAATGTAATAAATTACAGATCTTTAAAGAACAACACTGAACTTCATATGGAATAATAGGAAACCCAGGATTGCCCAAACAGTCCTGTTCAATAAAAGAACTTCAGGAGGAATAACTATCCCTGACTTCAAGCTATATTATAAAGCTACAATAATAAAAAAAAAGCCCGGTACTGTCATAAAAACAGACTTGTGGATCAATGGAATTGAATTGAAGACCTCAACATTAACCCACACACCTATTAACACCTGATTTTTGACAAAGAGCCCAAAAACTATTCAATGGAAAAAAGGTAGTATCTTCAACAAATGGTGTTGGTGTAACTGGATGGTAGTATGCAAGAATGCAAATAGATCCAAACCTATCATCTTGCACTAAACTCAAATCCAAGTGGATCAAAGACCTCAACATAAACTCAGCTACACTGAAACTGATAGAAAAGAAAATAAGAAATACCCTCCAGCACCTTGGCACAGGTGACCTCTTCCTATATGTAACACCAGTAGCACAAAGTGGGACCTCCTGAAACTGAGTATCTTCTGTAAGGCAAAGGACACAGTCAATAAGACAAAGTGACGGCCTACTGAATGGGAAAAGACCTTCACCAACCTTACACCTGACAGAGGACTGATCTTTAAAGTATTTAGAGAACTCAAGAAACTATATCCCCCAAACCTAACTAACCCAATTAAAAAATGAGGTTCAGAGCTAAAAAGCGAATTCTCAACACAAGAATTACAAATGGGTGAGCTGAAAGGCAGTTAAAGAATCACTCAATATCTTTTTAGCCATCAGTGAAATGCAAATCAAAACAACTTTGAGATGCCACCTTACACCTGTCAGAATGGCTAAGATAAAAAAAAACACAGATTGCAGCTTACGCTGGAGAGGATGTGAAACAAGGGGAACACTCCTCCATTGTTGGTGGTAGTGTAAACTTGTACAAACACTCTTGAATGCAGTATGGCAGTGCCTCAGAAAAATGGGAATTAATCTTCCCAAGCAAGGATCCAGCAAAACCACTATTGGTCATAAACCCAAAGAATGCACATTTGTATCCCAAATGAATTATCTCAGCTATTTTCATAGCAGCATTATTCACAATAGCAGGAACCTGGGAAAAACCTAAATGCCCCTCAACTTAAGAATGGATTAACAAACTGTGGTACACAATGGAGTACTACTTAGCAGTTAAAAAAGTGCCATCCTAATATTTTCAGGCAAATTGATGGATTTGGAGAATATCATCCTGAGTGAGGTATCACAAGCCTAGAAAGATAGACATGGTATGCACTCACTCATTAGTGGATTTTAGACAAAGCAAAGAACACCCATGCTGCAAACCACAACTCCTGAACATCTTGGGGGATCAGAAAGAACTTAAGAGAGACATCCAGAGATTCTCCTAAGAAGAGAAAATACAGAAAATCACCTTAGCAAATAGGTATCATAACATGTTGCAACTAAGAAGAGCTTGGAACAAATCTTGAAAGAAGGAGATGGTTGAGTGAGAAGAGCAAAGAGGGAGATGGACAGAGAGGATGATATCTCAATAGAGAAAGCCAATGCGGTTCTCTGCAATCCTCCAAGAACTCACAGGATGTCCCTGTCCAGGTCTCCAGCCAATAGTGGAGGTGGTGCCTATACAGGACTTCCTCTATAATCAAATGAATAACCACCCTAAGTATCATCACAGATCCTACATCCAACAAAGAATGGAGATGGAGGTAGAGATCCATGGCTGGGAAGTGGGCAGACCTTCTGGTCCAGCTGAGAGCAGGGGGTGAGTCTCTGTATGAGCAAGGGGCTTGTGATTACGAGGAAAGTTCCCACAATGATGGCTGGCTCTGGGGGCCTCATTGAATCAAGAATAGCCACTGGAGATCCAGCAAGAAAAGCAGCTAGGCCCTGCAAGTGTAGGCAACTGTAGATTGGCATGGGCAGTATGTGGAGCCTTGAGGGATCAGGCTGTGTTACTGTGCATGGGCTGGCACCTTGGAACCGATTTTCTGCAGAGGAACACCTAATCCAGTCTTGACTTTGGCATGAGTAAATTGGACTTTCCTGGAGTGGTTTTGCTATGCTGAGCTGACCCACCTTGGGACTTCTTGCCCTTTGTGGGATGGGATGAGTGGATGACAGGGGCAGTCTGAAGGATGACTAAGAGGGATTTGGAGGAGAGAAGTGAGAGGGTTCAGGGGTGAAAAAGAACATTTTATAAAAATAGCAAAATTTAAGAAGTTATGAATTCCCAATGCATATCAATACTCCTTCTGATTAAAGCCCTTGAAATTTTTTAAAGATTCTATTTGATTGGAATATTAATTGATGAAATTGAGGTGGTATAAATATTTCCTCAAGAATTTATAATTCTATGTAAATTATGTGATGTATGAGAAATAACATGTGTTAAGGTCTAACAATAGCACAAAAGTTTTTTAATTTACATTTTATGCTGAGGTTTTATGATGACAAATAACTTCAGAGTTCTCAGAAGGTTTTCACGAAACAAATGGAGATCTTTCTGAGAATCGTAAAATATTTATTTTTCTTTCAACAATAAGAAATCTTCAGAGATTGTGACAACATGGGACAATGTGACTAGTTAGGAGCTTTATTAATGGAATCCTCAAAGCAGTCATCTATAAATAATTATGTTTTTCTTTTAGCCTTTTAGATTCCCCATGCCTTTACAGTGGCCTCTATATATGTGCACCCCTGAAGGAGCATCATCAGTTACTAAGTGTCCTTGTGCTTCTTCCTGCCACTTCTTACAATGCAGCCTCAGCCCTTGTCAAGCAACAAGCAACTAAGAGATGGCAGGTGTGGACACACTGTTCCCAACAACAAAAAGGATTACGAGCCTTCAGTGAGTTCAGAAGGAAGACAGTGAGTACAGCATGGATGGTGGGAGACATAATTCCTTACCACATGCTTGGATTAAATAGTAAAAAGGATTCCAAGCACCATTTAAATTTAGATATGACTATTAAGTTGTTATTGGTTCTTTCAAGGTTAAAATGACTGATAGACAGTTTTGTTTCCACCCCACAGTGCTTTTGACTAGTTTATACATTTGGTTTTCCCATTAAAGAAGACATGCAAAAAGGAGAAATTAACATTATCACATTTTATAATTGAGATAATTACTGTAAATGATATTCTTTTCATAAAAATAATTTCTTGAGTAACATACACAATTATATAAAGATTTTTTCTAGGAGTGTTACACTAAGAAATTTAAAAAGTCATAATTTAGGTAGAACTAATTAATTAAAATGGTCAAGAAAATATACATGGTACACAAAGGTTTAAAGCACAACATTGTGCTAAATTTTTATGAAAAATTACATTTACAATATAATAGTGTTTAGATAGCTTCCTAGTAAATAATTTACAGACACATAAAAAAAATACACCAACAGATTGTTAGAAAATTCACATACCAATTTTACCAGAGTTTTCTTTTTGAAAATTGAAGTATATCAAGCTATTTATATATAGCTTTAGTAAATACAGCTTATACACACACATACATATATGTGTGTATGTATACTTTAGTATATGTATACTAAATGGATAGTAGTAAATAGTATATCATTAATAAGCACTAAAAGCATTAATAACTATGTATATTGGGCAATAATGCAATAAAAACAACATTGTTAGAACATTTAGTTGCTGGTAGATAATAGTTTTCATCTCTGCCTATTTGCTAGTACTTTACATGACACACTATGATATAATTGCTTGTAGACTTTTGATACAGCATCAATATAGCTTAAAATATATAAATTGTAATGTTTATCCAGTATTGACACAGTATTTAAGAATGAGTATAATTAATAAACAACCAAATATGTTGAGTTCAGTAATGTACAAATGTAAAAGATTTTAAAAGTCTAGAAATTTTAATATTATTTTATGTATCTCTGAGTTTTTCTCTTATATTCATGAAACAATAAAGTCATTTTAGTTGCTTTTATAAATGCACATTATGAGCTACTCTAGTCATCTCTGAGAAAACATTGACTTGGAAAATATGCTTTCACAAGGAAGACAAATTGAGGTTTCAGATAAAGATACAGATTTTCTCTTTATATACTGTATAAATAATACTGAGTTTTATGAGAAAATTAGACAAAAGTGTTTAAGATTATACACCTACATAAGAAAGTTTGTTAAGCCATAACAAGCTACAGAGAATGCAAAGAATTTCAACATGAGAAATTGTTGGGAGCCGCTGGCCCCAGCTCCTCAAGGTGGCGCCAATATCCGGTGCTGGCCAACCTGCCTGAGTCAGTAAAGAGCACATGCGTTTGATACTCTCGCAAGATTGGTCTCTCTGCCTCTCCCGTGGCGTCATGTGGGATAATGAGCTGCAGCCTATAGAAAGGTGACACGTCCAAGGCAGAGGCCTTTGGTCGGTATAAAGGTTGGGCTTCCTACCTCGTGGCTCTCTCTCTCTGCCCTCCCCTCCATTTTCCGTAAGCTGAATGCTCTCCCTCAAGATGCATTAAAGCTGTACTGCAGAAGGATCCTACATGTGTCGCGTCTTTTCTTGCGGGCGAGAAGCGGACGCGGGACATTTGGTGTCGAAACCCGGGAACTAAACACCATTTGCACCGTCGGAGAGCCCTCGGAGACGAGGTGGATTCAGAACTGCAAGTAAGTTGCTCGGAGAGATATGTTTGAACTGGACTTTAATTTGGGATTTTTGCCGCTCTGGAAAGGGTTTTTTGAGGCCTTAGTGCTTGTCTTGGCAGTGCTGCTGATTTTCTTCGTGGTTGTTTTTTGCTTCCGCCGGTCTGTGAGATCCTCCCAGTCTATTGTAACAGCACTAGACTCCTTGCTTAAGCAGCATGATATTAAGATGGCACAGCATACCCTAAAGAACTTTGTAAAAAATAAGGCCTGTAAAGATCTGATAGCTAAAGGGCGGGGCGTGATGGAAAAAGTTCAGGACAGCATGTCAGAAACCGAGGGCCATGTGAGGTTAGGTGCGCGCCGTAATATAAGGGAAAAGGACCCCCCCCCCCCGGTGAATATGGGGGAATTGAGAAACCAGAAACTACTTCATAAGGAAAAAGGACCCCCCGGTGAAATAAAAAATTTGGGGGAGCTGGGGAACCAGAAACTAAAGCCTGGTCCCCCCACTTTGTACCCTGTACGGGAACTTGAAAATTTAAAGTTTGGCTCCTCATGGTATGAGGAAAGACAGGGCCTGGGGCGGTTGAGACAAAGACAAAACGCGCCCAAGATTCATAGGCAAAGACAGGGCCTGGGTTTTTCTTAGGTGCCACTGAGGCAGCACGACCCATACCTTAAAAGACAGAGGTGCCGGTATGGGTTCCTCAGTGGCCATTGACCTCTGACAAGTTTAAGGCAGTTACTGAGGCAACTAGCTCAAAAAGGCTTGAGGGCCTCGGCTGAGTATTTCGGTATTTATCCCACTTTGATGATCTTACCCTATACCACCCATCAGGTTCAGGTCCTAGCTGCTACCAATGATGATTGGGCCATATTAACTACTATGTTTACTAGAAAAATTGATAATCATTATCCTAAACATCCTTTGTTACAGTTTGTGGCTTATCACACTGTGATATATCCACGTGTTACTTCCTCAATGCCTTTAAAAGATGGCTTAATTATATATACAGATGGCTCAAAAAATGGAAGGGGTGCTTATATTGTAAATTCACAGACATTTTTTAAAGATTTTGGTCAAAAATCACCCCAGATTGTTGAATGTCTAATTGTGTTAGAAGTTTTACAAAAATTTGATTGTCCTCTTAATATTGAGTCTGATTCCCATTATGTGGTAAATGCCCTTCAGTTACTTGAAACGGCCGGTGTTATTAATCCTTCCAGTACAGTGTCTGCCCTGTTTTGTACCATACAAGACTGTTTGCTGCAATGCCGTGAGCCCTTCTATATTACCCATATACGGGCACATTCGGGACTCCCGGGCCCTATGAGCAAAGGAAATAATTTGGCTGACCAAGCTACACGCCTGGTCGCTGCTGCCTTTGCTGATCCGTTGCAAGCTGCAAAAGATTTTCATACAAAATTTCATGTTACAGCAGAGACTTTATGCAAGTGTTTTTCACTTACTAGACAACAAGCTCGCGAAATCGTGACACAGTGTCAAAACTGCTGTCAATTCCTCCCTGCTAAAACTGTTGGGGTTAACCCAAGAGGCATTTCACCATTACAAATATGGCAGATGGATGTGACACATGTTCCATCCTTTGGAAAGCTTCAATTTGTACATGTTTCTATTGATACATGTTCAGGTATTATTCATGCCACACCACTTACAGGAGAAAAGACATACATGTTATTCAACATTGCTTAGAGGCATGGAGCGCCTGGGGCAAACCAGCTTACCTTAAGACTGATAATGGGCCAGCTTACAGCTCCCAAAAATTCGCCCAATTTTGTGCACAAATGCAAGTGACACACCTTACCGGGTTACCATACAACCCTCAAGGACAAGGCATTATTGAACGTGCACATCGGACCTTAAAATCCTATTTGTTAAAACAGAAAGGGGGAATAGAATTGCCCCCAACACCAAGAGTGTCAATTGCCCTGGCACTGCTTACCGTAAATTTTTAAAATATTGACGATAATTATCAAAACGCTGCTGAGCGACATTGCTCAGAACCACAACGGCCAAAAGAGCTAGTAAAATGGAAAGATATTTTAGAGAATAAATGGAAAGGCCCGGATCCTATTTTAATAAGATCCCGGGGAGCTGTCTGTGTTTTTCCACAGGATGAAAAAAATCCAGTTTGGATCCCAGAGCGCCTCACCAGAAAGATATTACAAGAAGAAGAGCCCTCGCCTTCTCCAGTTGACGCGTTGGATGTTACTAACATATCACACCCAGAGAAAACAGCGGTGGAAGATAATGCCCACCTTCCCTCTGCCAATGCCGGTGATGTATAATACCACTGATAAGGATTTAGGCCTAGCTTTAAAGAAAATAGAAGTTTGGGGTTAAAAGGGAAATTTATGTTTTAGTTAAAAATAGTTCATATATATTACTAAAAAATTTCTCGGCAGCCTGACAAAAGGAAACAGAGTTTGATAAAACCAAAATTGGCTCCCTTTTGCTCAGGCAGGCCAGATAAAAATTCAATTTTACCATGTAACAGTTGCCAATCCAGGAATATAGGTTGGGCCACGCCTAAAATATTTTCATTTTCTCCCAATTTAACCACCAGTTATTTAGATTGTTAGCAATGCTTCAAAAATTATAGATAAATTGAGATGCAAATTTGATAATTGCCTTTATGCCTTATGCTGAGATGCTCAGCTTTATTTCTTTGCAGTAGTGGCCCACATGCCATGATTTGTGCCCATACCACCGTGGTTCCCCAGTAGCTCGCAGCTATTTAGACAAAAAAGAGATTTTAGAATCTCTGCTGTTATTGTAGAGATTGTTGTCACAGCTGCCATGGGGGCCTCAGTGACTGCCTCAGCTGGTGCACTTTCAAAAATAGTGCAGACTGCACAGGCGGTTAACGAATTGTCCACCTCAGTAAATGGCACAGTTGAGGTGTGAGCAAAAACTTGCTGGCTTATGCATAACCTCTATTCAATATAAAAACTTTACAAAGACAGCTAATCTTTCGAGAAGCCTTTCTCAATTTTCTTACAGAATTGGTCGTCTGAATTTGAACAGACCCTTCGTGACCTGCAGGTGGCAATCGTCCAGGTCAATTCCACTCGGCTAGACCTGTCACTGACCAGAGAGTTTTCTCCGTGGATTTCCTCAGCCTTCTCCTACTTCAAGGAATGGGTGAGGGTAGGTATGTTTGGCCTAGCCTTTTGCGGAGGACTGGTCATTCTTCTCTAGATGGTTTGCAGGCTCAGAATCCAAAGTCCGAGAGACAATACAATTTTGGCTCAAGCCTTAATGGCTCTAGACTCAAGAGCCTCGGTAGATGTATGGCTACCTATACTAAAACAATAGAGATGTTTTGGCTCGAACAACTCCTGCACACCTAAGACAGTCCTGTCTATTGCACTGGGTAGAGTGTTCGGCCTCTTTCCTGAGAGGAATGTTGAGCCAAGGGCATCGCACAGGACATAGCTATGTCCTGGGAGATATGTTGTCCTGCATAAGGGTGTCTGCCTTAATTCCCTTCCCAACAAAAGGCAGAGGACAGGCTGGGGGCATCTCAATCTGTCG
This sequence comes from Phyllotis vaccarum, assembly GCA_033318265.1. Classification (NCBI taxonomy): domain Eukaryota; kingdom Metazoa; phylum Chordata; class Mammalia; order Rodentia; family Cricetidae; genus Phyllotis; species Phyllotis vaccarum. The sequence continues at coordinate 109,666,421 of JARWLC010000012.1, forward strand.
AGGGATTAGAGATGACGCCCACACAAGTCCACAATGTTTTCTGGGGGATAACCACTGTCTCCACCCTCTTACAGGATTCTCTCATTGCTTAGAAAATAAAAAAGGGTGGGATGTTGGGAGCCACTGGCCCCAGCTCCTCAAGGTGGTGCCAATATCTGGTGCTGGCCAACCCGCCTGAGTCAGTAAAGAGCGCATGCGTTTGATACTCTCGCGAGATTGGTCTCTCCGCCTCTCCCGTGGCATCATGTGGGATAATGAGCTGCAGCCTATAGAAAGGTGACACGTCCAAGGCAGAGGCCTTTGGTCGGTATAAAGGTTGGGCTTCCTACCTCGTGGCTTTCTCTCTCTGCCCTCCCCTCCATTTTCCATAAGCTGAATGCTCTCCCTCAAGATGCATTAAAGTTGTACTGCAGAAGGATCCTACATGTGTTGCGTCTTTTCTTGCGGGCGAGAAGTGGGCGCGGGACAAGAAATTTCCTTCAGATTGAGCATGACTCGTGGGAAAAATCTTTACACTATACTGATAAAAATGTGTAAAGCATTCACAAAATGTAATTTTTGTTATTCATTGCTGCATTGTTTAGCCATACCAAGTACTCCATTTGTGTCAACATGTAATTTTCATGCATTAAAGAAAAAAAACATTTATTAAAAGTACAAAAGTACATTAAGGGTAAAGAGTTGTACTTTTAGTTGTATTACAGAAAACACGGACTAAGTGGAAACAATTGTAGTGAGCAGATACATGCTGATCTGGAATATAAATGCCTACAATCTAAGGGAACAAACTTATGAATAATTAATATATTAAATGGAAATATTTTATACATTCATTACAATTTTCTCTCTATTATACCTTTGTATTATAGAGTGTTTTAAATTGTACTTAGAAAAAACTCTCAAATATTTGACTAATTTTTAGGGTCATTAGTGTCATTAATTATTTGTTTTAAGTATGAATGATATTTATTGTTAAATGGTTCTCCTAAGAAAGGTATGGAGTGATTTGAGGATTTAGGTTAACTGGAGAATGTTTGTCCCTTATGTGAAAGGCACTCATTTTAAGTCCTAGCACTGTAGAAAAAAATGCAGCTGATCATATTTTTATGTATCTTAAATATTCTTTATCCTATAATGTTCTGGTGTCCAAGAAAATAACAATGAAAACAAGTAAGCAGCTGAGAAATGTCACCAACATCACTGGAATGGATTGTCTTCAACAAAAATGTTTAAATACTGATAGCCTCAGATTATGAAAGATTAACATCGTATTATTTTGTTCCTATGATTTTATTTTTACTAGGTGTTCCTCACAATGGAAAGAGAGAATATAACACATGGGAATTCCTGGGAAAGAGAGAATCTAACATGTGGGAACTCCTGGGAATTCCTACTTCTTGGACTTTCAGAGGTTTCTGAAATAAAACAAATTCTGTTTGGACTGTTCCTGTCTGTGTATCTGGCTACAATCCTTGGGAACCTGCTCATCATGTTGGCTGTCAGCTCTGACTCTTACCTCCATACTCCCATGTACTTCTTCCTTTGCAACCTGTCCTTGGCAGACATTGGCTTTAGCAGTACTACAATTCCCAAAATGCTGGTGAACATCCAGACACACAGCAAATCCATCACCTATGCAGACTGCCTAATGCAAGTGTCCTTTTTCTTCTTTTTTGGATGTTTGGACAGTCTACTCCTGACTGTGATGGCCTATGACCGCTTAGTGGCCATTTGTTACCCTCTCCACTATACAGTTATCATGCACCCCCATCTTTGTGTTTTTTTCTCCCTGCTATCACTCTCTGTCAGTCTTCTGGACTCTCAGTTGCACTTGTTGATTGTATCACATCTTAATTTCTGCAGAGTTGTGGAAATCCCTCATTACTTTTGTGATCCTTCTCAGCTACTTAGTCATGCTTGTTCAAACACTTCTAATGATAAGATATTCATTTATATTTTTGCTATCATTTTTGGTGGTGCTCCAGTCTCAGGAATCCTTTATTCCTATGCAAGAATTATATTTTCCATTCTGAGTATTTCATCAAAAGATGGAAAATTCAAAGCCTTCTCTACCATTGGAACTCACTTGTCAGTTGTTTGTTTATTTTATGGAACAGCCCTGGGTGCATACTTTAGTTCAGTTACCCCGCATTCCCCCAGAAAAAGTGCACTGGCCTCAGTGATGTACACCATAGTTACACCCATGCTGAATCCTTTCATCTATAGTTTGCGGAACAAGGACATTAAGTGTGCCCTCTGGAGACTTTTTACTAGAAGAGTATAATTTTAATAATAATTTTTACTATTTTATTTCTTATGGGTAGAAAATTAGATTAAAAAACAAACAGGAAATAAAATTACTAAGACTATAAATAGAAAATAAGAACTTTTTAAACATCTCTGCATTCTCTTTAAATATTTTTCTCTTATTAGTTTTCTAATTTAGTTAAAATTTAATAAGTCATGCCCATTTAGTATAGGTACTCAGGTTGATGTAGAATATATTAACACATTCCCACTTTTCTTACTCATCATACAATTCTCATGATCGTAAGTGATGTTATTTTCTATCATTGCAAAATAAACATAGGCATCTCTCTTCTAATATAAATTAGTAATTTTATAATTTCTTTGTTCAATATAAGGATCAGAGAGATACATAATCTTACACCTGGGCCAAAATACTCTCGAAATTCTTATTTGACTTTTTAATCTTGAACAGGTTTTAGAAGTAGTATTATAGTAAGTGTTGAATTTCCATACTGAACCTAAATACAATGTAAAGTTGTCAAGGAATTACAATGGTAATTTTTCTATGAATAAAACTTGCTTTTTCTATGAAGATTTGAAGAAAAAAATTCTGTCATAAATGTCATCAGCACCCTATCTCAAGTGCCCCAAGTAGCATTGAAAAAGATCAGCCATGGGGATTCAATAAAAGTTTCAGAAGTTTTGGAGGTATCAGAGGGAATCTACCCACAGTCTATGTGGATAGTTAGTAAAAGCTCCAGAAGTTCCAGAGCTCTAATCACAGTCAGTCTAGGAGAATCAGAGAGTGGTGATTCAAACCTTTAATCTCAGCACAGGGAGCATCCTGGGAGTGGTGACCTATGGCCTTAATCCCAACTGAGTCAAGGTCACTTTAGATTATAAAAGAAATTCCAGGCTCCCAAGCAGGCAGTGGCGGGGCCAGGCCTTAATTACTGAAAGGGTACTTAAGACAGGATTGAAACACAGAAAGGAGGCTAAGCCAAGAGAAGCAAGGCTGAGGAAGCTGGAAGACAGCTGGGTAAGATCTGACTGTGGTGTTTATTCCCTCTAATATCTCTAACTTCTTCAGAGATCTATCCCAGAGACTCATTTATTCATGAGACAATCAGCTCTCCAAAAAGGCTAATGAGGGAATACATAAACAGAGATCACCCTAAAAGTGGCTCTCTTATAAACATAATCTTTAAAATTAAATGAACTTAAAAATAGAAGAAGAAAGCAAAGGATAAGTATCCAGAAATAATGTAAGATGAAAAAGAAAATGAGGAAAATTGGCTAAAATGGCCAATTAAGAAATTAAAGTTCTATATGTAGAGAGTTAAGAAACTGTCAGTAAGCAGTCACTATCATTTTATGGAGCCAAAGAGAGAAACTGAATCGGATTAAATGCACACCATTTTAAATAATTGATCCACCATATTCTCTTGCAAAATAATGTTTTTTTATCAATTATTTAATAAAGCATGTTTATTTTTCTTTCTCCTTTTTCTCACCTGGATGGCTTGGAGTTTGCTATAGAGATTGACTAAGCTGTCCTCAAACTCACAAGAGATTCACTTGTCTTTGCCTCAAATAACTGGGATTGATAGTGTATGCCATCACACCCAGCTGCTTGTTTCCTATTGATTATAAAAACACTGTAAATTCAAGAGATCTATTTATTTCAATTATATATATATATATATATATATATCATGGTTATAAGATAAAAAATTGATGTGGTAATGCCTTTCTGTATGCTGTGAATTTCAATCTTTCAATAAAGGAGCTGTTTTGGGGCCATTATGGGCACCATAGAAGAAGTAGGAGGAAGAATCAGAATAGATAGGAAAAGAAGGGCAGAGTCAGAGGCAGACTGAGCCAGAAGCCCAAAGGAGCAACATGTAAGGAGCACAGGTGAGCCACAGGCCACGTGACAGACAGATTAATGGAAATGGGTTGATTTAAGATGTAAGAGCTAGCTAGCAAAGTGCCTGAGCCATAGGCCAAACAGCATAAAGTTAATTTAAGTGTCTGAGTCATTTCTGGGGGTCTGAGCATCAGGTGGCTGGATGGCTAAGAGGTCTCGGGTGGCAGGTCTGTGGGTCTCAGACCTCTGGCCACCTGGGACGGACAACCCTCACTACAACAGATGGTACATCCAACGTGGGTCGATTATCCACTTAAAGCCCGAGAAAGATTAGAAAGAGTTCTAGAGCATAGAAACTGAGTCAAGGCAGCTTCCAAATTGTGTATACAAAGCAGGTCTTTGTACAAAGAAAGCATGGCATCTGGGTCACATTCAAAATGGTGCCAGCGGACTGGCAGCAGGCAGTGTAAGCTGCAGCTGCAATCAGGCGGGTTCCTGAATCTCACAGAAGACTCAGTAGCATGTGATTGATTTTTGATTTCTGCTTATTTTGAACAAAAAATAAACAAAGACAGTTTCTTAGTAGCAGCATTTTCCTTAGTCTGCTCTGTTCACTGGCAGCAAATAGAGACACGGTCCCTTTAAGAGAACTTAGTGATTCAGCCTAATCTGCAAAAACTATGCAGCGCTTTAAGAGAGTGTATTTTAAAAGGTCTTACGGTTAGAAGATGATTAAGGATTCACAATAAAACAGATTCAGATGAAAAGAAAAAAAAACCTGTAAATGGGTTACAATGTGTGTAAAAGGTACATAGTCTTCAGAGAGAAAAGAGAAGGTACATAGTCTTTAGAGAAAAAAGAGAGAAGAAAATATAATAAGCCATGTAAAGATGGAAAATAGACACAAAATCTGGATTTTGGTTGTTATTGTGTTTTCTTTTAATTTTTTAGCTGTTAATGAGCTAACTGCAGAAAGACAATGGATTGCAAATGCTAAGGCTACTAAGTTAAACAAGAATATATATTTTAAAGGTATTTTGATTTTGATATTTATGTCTAAGGATTTATTGCTTTGGAAGGGTTCTGCTTTTGTTTCCACAGAAGATGAGAACCTGTGGATTGCTTCCAAGCAAATATGGTTTCATCAACCAAGACCCCCTGAAAAAACCTGATGGGAAGAGATGGCCATATCAGCTTCAGAGCTGCAGACTGATCCAGTCTCAACAACCGTGAGATTTTCAATGCCCCTTAATCAGCAGGAAGTAGTAATGGAAAACAATGACCAAATTCCCCAAATATTGTTTCTAGATGTTTGTTTTCATTATAAATGGTTAATGGTCATAGTCAATCTCTTTCTAAGAAGAAAAAGGGGATATAGTATATGAATGATTTTTTTAAAAAGGTTAGATTATTGAATTTACTTACATTAGAAAATCAGCTGATAATCTCAAAATGCTTTACATTGGTATAGATTTTGGTTTATTGATACAAATTTAAGGTCAATTTTGTTATGCTGTATGTGTTTTTCTATTCTTGTTTAAGGTATGATGTTCATGTAACTGATTTAAAATTGCAACGTATAATCAAGAAATGAAGGTTAATAGTCACCTTTGATAATCAAACTTATAGTTAGGTTAGTTAGGATTTTTAGGGATACAAAAATATATTTGAATTAGGTAGGTAATCTTCAAACACTTCTAAGACCTACAGAATATGGCATTTAAAATGTTTTAAGAACTTAGACTTTTCTGGACAGTGAGACAGGTCTGCTCTTGGCAGCACCAATCTTCTTCAAGAGAAAAATGGGCATCGAAGAAACTCCAGATGGAGTCTACTCTCTTTGTGGCAATGGTAAGCCACTGGATAAGAACCTGTTCTTATATTGACTGCTTAACAGTGTGCTGTTTAAACTGGACATACAGGTTCCATAGGAAAGTGACCTCTGAACTTTGACAGAACAAGCCGAGATGGTCATTCAGGTTCCTGCTTTGCAGAGAAAACTGTCAGACATTCTTCAGGACTTGAGTAGAAGCAACTGATGAACTGTGCCAGAATGGGCAGAGCAGATTTCCTGCTTCACTGAAATGAAAAGAGACTCCGGGCCTGTAGGCTGAAGGTGGATGCCCCAACTTTATAAAAGAACTTTGGGTGACTGTCCAGGCAGATAGGTGTCATCTCTGTCCTTTCTAGATTTTAGAAGTCGCTTGCACTTCTGGTTTACTTGGGTAAATATATCATTCTGTGGTCTTTGATGTAGTTGAAGATTAGATAATTATAGGTACAGTTTTTCTTAGTCATTTGAAAGGTATATTGGATATGAAACCTTGGATTCATAAAGATAAGGTAGATGATAAGAGTATTTTCTTTAATTTTGCTACATACAAATAGACTAGATATTGTAACTATAATTCTTGCTTGATAGCTATTTTGTTATATGTAATTTTGCTATGTTAAAATTGAAACCTTCCTTTTTGATTAGACAGAAAGGGGGAAGTGATGTGGGAATGCCTTTCTGTATACTGTGAATCTCAATCTTTAAATAAAGGAGCTGTTTTGGGCCATGATGGGCACCATAGAAGCAGTAGGAGGAGGAATCAGAGTAGGTAGGAAAGGAAGGGCGGAGTCAGAGGCAGACAGAGAGAGAAGCCCAAAGGAGCAACATGTAAGGAACACAGGTGAGCCATGGGCCATGTGGCAGACAGTTAATGGAAAAAGTAGGAGGAGAAATCAGAGCATAGGTAGGAGAAGCAGGGCAGAGTCAGAGAGACAGAGCCAGATGCCCAAAGGAGAGCAACATGTAAAGAACACAGGTGAGCCATGGGCCATGTAACAGATTAATGATAATGGGTTGAGTTAAGATGTAAGAGCTAGCTAGCAAAGTGTCTGAGCCATAGGCCAAACAGCATAAAGTTAATATAAGCGTCTGAGTCATTTCTGGGGGTCTGAGCAGTGGGTGGCTGGGCAGCTAAGCGGTCTCGGGTGGCAGGTCTGTGGGTCTTGGACCTCTGGCCGCCTAGGACCGACAAACCTCACTACAACAAGAAATAATTTAGGGTACAGCATTCCATGAGGGTAATGAAGAATGGCATTTCTACCATACAGTTATGCTAAAAGTAACATAAGACTAGAAATACTTTAAAATGTTTAAAGCATTAAGTTACTGCAAATTGTCAGCCAGCATGCTCTGATTATAGATTATAAAACTAATCCAAAATTTGAAATATTACACTGACACTCAAGACAGGGATTCTATAGTTCAATATTATACTATTTTTCTGTTAAAGCTTAAACCTCACATCAAACACCACATACTAATAGTGGGGAAACTTCAATACCTCACTTTCACCCTTCAATAGGTCAACCAAATAGAAACTCAAAAGATAAAAAAAGGGATCTAACATATGTTATGACACAAGTGGACTTAATGGGTATATACAGAACCGTCCACCCAAACACAAAGGAATATACAAGACCATGTACTCAGTCATAAAGCAAATAGTGGGAATAACTTCCTATATCATATCAGATAATTATAACCTAAAGCTAGAGTTCAACAACAACAATAATCACAGAAAGCCTACAAACTCATGGAAACTGCACAGTTCTCAATTACACCTAGGTCAAGGGAGAAATTTAAAAAGAATTCAAAGATGCCCTAGAATTTAATGAAAATGGATCCACAACATACACAACTTATGGGACACAATAAAAACAGTGTTAAGAGGAAAACTCATAGCACTAGATGTTTATATGAAAAACCTAGAGAGATCTCAGACAAGAGACCTAACAGCACAGCTGAAGGATTTATAACAATTAGAAGCAAACTTACCTAGAAGCAGTAGACAGCAGAAAATAATCATTTTTTTATGGCTGAAATCAATACACTAGAAACAAAGGGAACACAGAATTAATGAATCAATTAATTCACATTAATCATTAATGAATGAATTAATTCACAGAATTAATGAATCAAAGAGTTGGTTCTTTGAGAAAGTCAACAAGATAGACAAACCCCTATCCAAACTAACCAAGAAGCAGAGAGAGAATATCCAAATTAATAGAATCAGCAATGAAAAGGGGGACATAACAACAGATACCCAGGAAATCCAGAGAATAGTTGGGTCATACTTTGAAAATCTATACTCTCTAAAACGGAAAATGTTAAAATGTGTTTTCTAGGTCCCGGGCGGCCAGAGGCCCAGACTCACAGACCTGCCATGACAGACCCCTTAGCCGCCCGCCCCAGCTGATCAAGCCCCCAGAAATTACTCAGATGCTTATATTAACTTCATGCTGCTTGGCCTATGGCTTAGGCACCTTGCTAGCCTGCTCTTACATCTTAACTCAACCCATTATCATTAATCTGTCACATGGCCTGTGGCTCACCTGTGTTCTTTACATGTTGCTCTCCTTTGGGCATCTGGCTCTGTCTCTCTGACTCTGCCCTGCTTCTCCTACCTATGCTTTGATTTCTTCTCCTACTTTTTCTATGGTGCCTGTCATGGGCCAAAACATCTCCTTTATTTAAAGATTGATATTCGCAGCATACAGAAAGACATGCCCACATCAGGCCAATCTCCCTCATCAACATTGATGCAAAAATACCCAATAAAATTCTAGCAAACCAAATCCAACAAGATATATATAATCATCCACCATGATCAAGTAGGCTTTATTCCGGAGGTGAGGGAAGGTTCAACATATGAAAAACTGTAAATGTTAACAAGTATATAAACAAATTGAAAGAAAAAAGCCACATGATCATCTCATTATCTGCTAATAAGGCCTTTGACAAAATCCAACACTCCTTCATGATAAAAGTCATGGAGAGATCAGGAATACAGAACAAATAAATAAATATAATAAAAGCAATCCACACATTCCTGCAGCCACCATCATACTAAACAGAGAAAAGCTCAAAGAAATCCCACCAAAATCTGGGACAAGCCAAGGCTATCTTCTCTCTTATTATCTATTCAATATAGTTCTCAAAGTTTTAGTTAAAGCCATAAGAATAAAAGGAGATTAAGAGGATACAAATTGGAAAGAAAGAAGTCAAACTATCTTTTTTTGCAGACAATATGATCACATAATATAAGTGATCACATATGTATAAGTGACCCCAAAATGCTACCAGAGAAGTTCCTACCGTTCATGAACACCTTCAGCAATATAGCAGGGTACAAGATTAACTCAAAAATTCAATAGCCCACATATACACTAAGAATAACAGGGCTGAAGAAGAAATAAAGGAAGCATCACCCTTTATAATAGCTGCAAACTGCATTAAATATCTTAGCATAACTCTAACCAAAGACGTAGCAGACTTGTTTGACCAAAACTTTAAGTCACTGAAGAAAGAAATTGAAGAGGAGAGATATCAGAAAATGGAAAGATCTTTCATGCTCCTGGATAGGTAGTATTGACATAGTAAAAATGACAATTTTACCAAAAGCAATCTAAAGATTCATTGAAATCCCCACAAAAATTCCAACAGATTTTTTAAGAGACCTTGGAAGAAAAATACTCAACTTCATATGGGATAGCAGGAAACTTTGGATTGCCAAAATAATCTTGCTCAATCAAGGAACATCATATGAAATCACCCTCATTGATTTCAAGCTATATAGAGCTACAGTAATAAAAACAGCCTGGTACTAATATAAAAACAGACTATGGATCAATGGAATTTAATCCTGGACCCCCACATTAACCCACACAACTATGAACACCTGATTCTTGACGTAGAGGCCAAAAACATTCAATAGAAAAGGGATAACATCTTCAACAAATGATGTTGACATAACTGGATGATAGTATGTATAAGAATGCAAATAGATCCAAACCTATCACCCCCACTAAACTCAAATACTAGGGGATCAAAGACATCAACATATACTGAGCTACACTGAACCTGATATAAAAGAATGTGGGCATTACCATCTCATGCATTGGCAGAGGTCACCACTTCCTAAATATAACACCAGTAGCACAGACACTAAGAACAACAGTCAGTAAGTGTGACCTCCTGAAGCTGAGGAGCTTTTATAAGCCAAAGGACACAGTCAATAAGACCAAACAACAGCCTACAAAATGGGAAAAGATCTTCACTACCCTACATCTGACAGAGAACTGATCTCTAAAATATATAGCAAACTCAAGAAACTGGAGGCCAAAAATTAAATAAACTAATTAAAAATGGGGTTCAGAGCTAAAGAGGGATTTCAGAACAGAAGAATTACAAATGACTGAAAGGCACTCAAAGATAGCTCAACATCTTTAGCCATCAGAGAAATGCAAATCAAAAGAACTTTGAGATACCATCTTACACCTGTCAAAATAGATAAGATCAGAAATACAGATAACATGCTATGATGGAGAGGATGCAGAGCAAAGGGAACACTCCTCCAAAAGCGGGAGTGTAAACTTTTACAGCCACTCTGCAGTATGGTGGTTCCTCAGAAAACTGGAATCAATCTCCCTAAGGATCCAACAATACCACTACATACCCAAATGATGCACATTCCTACCTTAAATGTATTTGCTCAAATATATCCATAGCAGCATTATTCATCATAACATGGACCTGGAAACAAGCTAGATGCCTCTCAACTAAAGAACGGACTAGCAAATTATGGTACATCTACACAATGTAGTACTACACAGTAGTAAAATAAATGACGTCCTAAAATTTGCAGACAAATGGATGGATTTGGAGAATAACCTCCTGAGTGAGGTATCACAAGCTCAGAAAGTTATTCAAGGAATGTACTCACTCATAAGTTGATTTTCAACATAAAGCAAAGAATATCCAAGCTGCAAACCACAACTCCTGAACTTATTGATTTTAGAAGATTTTAAGAGAGACATCCAGGGATTCTCCTACGGAGATAAAATAAAGAACACTACCTTCTCAAACTGAGATAATAATGGGTTGCAACCAAGAAGAGGTGGGAACAAATCATGAGCAAAGCAGATGGTTTAGTGAGAGGAGCAACAAAGAGAGAGTACATAAGAGATGGATATCTTGATAGAGGAAATGAATGTGGGATTTGAAAGAGACAGGATGCTAGGGAAACCTCCAAGAACTGACAGGATGTCCCTGGTTAGTTCTTTAGTTCTCCAACCAATAGTGGAGTGCCTAAATAGGACTTCCCCTATAATCAAATGAAGAACCAACCTAAGTGTCATCACAGAACCTACATCCAACAATGAATAGAGGTAGAGACAGAGATCCATGGCTGAGCACTGCTCCAAGCTCCTGGTCCAATTGAGAGGTGGGGGAAGAGAGTCTATATGAACAAGGAGACAGAGATTATGAGAAGAATTTCCACAGAGATGGCAGGCTGGAGCTTGGAGACCTCATTTAATCAAGAAGACCCACTGGGGAATCATCTGGAAAAGGAACTAGGCTCTCCAAGGATAGGAAACTGTCAATTGGCATGGACAGTATGTGGTGCCTCAAGAGGTGCAATCAGAATTTTTTTGTGTGTATGGCCTGGCATTTTGGAGCCCATTTCCTGCAGAGGAGTGCCTAATCCGATCTTGATATTGGCATGAGGAAATTGGACTTGTCTGGAGCATGTGTGCCACACTGAGGTGACACAACTTGGGAATTCTTGCCCTTTTGGGGGAGGGGATCAGGGTTGGGTGTGGATGGGGTGTTGGAGGCAGTGTCCCACACTGTGGTTTGGAGAGCACAGTCTCTGATTTGTCACTTTGTCTTTGTGTTGGGGTGTCACTTACCTTTTAGTTAGCTGTGGACCAGGAGGGAGGCTTCTGGTTATCCAGTTGAGAGTCAGTGATGATGTAGGTTGCAGTTTGGGTGTGGTTTGGATAATGGGATATTTGTAGAGCTGTGTTTTGTTTGGAGATCGGGTGGGGGGGCTCTCCCAGATTTCTTTGGTTTAGGGTGGAGTTAGGTGTGCATGGGGTCCTGGGAGGAGTGTCCCCAGGCCAGAGTTCAGAGACCACAGTCTCTGCTGGCCTGAGGGTCAGGGTGGCACTCACCTCTGAGTTGTGGACCAGGAGGGAGGCTTCTGAGTATCCAGTTCAGATTACAAACTATTAATGATTTCCAAAAACTGACATGAGATTTCTTATATATTTCCTATATATGGTCTATTATTGAGATTTTAAAAATATCATGAGCTAGTTAATTTATTTAAAACTTTAGATGGTGACAAGGACTTAAATATTCCATGAAAATTTCCTAAGGATTCTGAGAGAAAATTGGCTTTAGTAGAAAAGAAATTATGAGATGCACACATGAATCATGTGGATACAGATCTTGATTACATTCTGGTTATTTTACCCTCAAAGCATTCTCCTATAGGAGTTTTAATGCAAAGGGAGGATATTATACTAGAATGGATATTTTTGACACTTTGGCTAAGTAAAAAAATAGGAAACATATTGATTGGAAAGGACCCAGAAAAAATTGTCATACATTTAACTAATAAATAAATTGATTGATTATGACCAGACTGTGAACTTTTGCAAAGAGCCTGCGGTAACTTTTTGGAAGATATTAATAACACATATCCCCAAAGCAAGAGAATTTAATTTATACAGGAAACTAACTGGATTTTTCCTCATGTAATACAGAATAATTTTCTGGAGAATCTACATTTTATAAGGATGCAAACAAATTAGGAATAGCAGGTTACAAATCCTAATATATATTTAGGTACCCCTAAACAGAAGTATAATCTTTATTGTTTAATAGAAAATTTCAATTGGGAGCAAAATAAGAAGGTCATTAGTAAAAATGCACATGTAAATATCTTAATTTCTTGGAATACTGAACAGATGAAAACATAACAAAAGAGAAACAATAAGCATTCTAACTTGGATCTCTTTGTTACAGAGATAATAAAGTGGTCACTATGCAAAAATCATTTATGATTTGCAAATTATTAATTCAGTCTGACTCTAAATCATTATCCATGCTTGCTTTAAAATTTCTTAATGAGATTAAATCTTACTCCTTGCTGAAGTTAAATTGGGATAAAAATAATATTTATGCTTCATCCTTCAAATGAAATTTTGAATTGAGTTATTTTTTGATATTAAGATTTTATATATTTTAGATATTAACTCTGAAATAGGTGTGTAATTGCTAAAATATCTTTTCCCATTCTGTGATTGTTATTTTCCCTGGCTTATTGTGTATTTCTCAGTTTCATGACATACAATTTATTAATTGCACTTGGTACTTGTACAGTCTGTGTTCTGTTACCTAAGGATGGAGCTTTTGCTCAAAAGTAGATGGCTAACACAAAACAAACTCCATGGCATTTTAAAAATACTTTTTGTTATGTGTTGCATTGTTCATGATTTTTTTGTCTAATAAATTTTTTTACTTATTGATTTTGACTTTGTGTTTTTGTGGGCTTCTCTGTGTGTTGTGTTTTTTATTTGTTTGCTTGGGGTTTTATTTGCCTTTTGATTTCCAAACACAGAGAAAACTAAATGGCATGGAGTTTAGTGGTTGAGAAGATGGGGGAGGATATATAAAGAGTTTAGAAAGGGGAAAAGCATAATTAGAATATATTGTGAGAAAATATTTTTAATAAAGAATACATAAAACAAATAAATAATAGTCTTTTGTGAATTGAAGAAATGCATAGAAGTTCTTCTATTTGTCTCATTATTTGAATGAAATTTCTCTTTTCAAAGGCTTGTGGTTGATAAAGAAATAGAGAATCTAACAGTTATTTTGGAATTCCATCTCATGGCACTCTCAGAGGATCCAGAACTGCAGCATCTCCTCTTTGGATTCTTCTTAGCTGTGTACCTGATCACAGTGCTTGGAAACCTGCTCATCATCCTGGTCATCATCTTTGATTCACATCTCCATACACCTATGTACTTTTTTCTCTTTAACTTGTCTTTAGTTGATATGTTTTTTATCTCTACCACCATCCCAAAGATGATTATGGGCATCAATATGCACAGCAGAGTCATTTCCTATGCAGGATGCTTGACACAAATGTCTTTTTTCCTCTTTTTTGTATGTATGGATGACATGATTCTAACTGTTATGGCTTATGACCGATTTGTGGCCATCTGTCATCCCCTTCATTACACAGTTATTATGAACCCTCAGGTTTGTGTTATTTTAATTTTGTTGTCTTTTTCAGTCAGTGTTTGTGATTCACAACTGCACAATTTGATTGCCTTACAGGTTACTTGCTTCAAGGATGTAGAAATTGAAAATTTCTTCTGTCACCCTTCTCAACTCCTTAATCTTTCTTGTAGTGATACACTCAGCAGTAACATAGTAATATATTTTATTGGTGTAATACTTGGCATTTTTCCTGTTTTAGGGATCATTTTCTCATACTGTAAAATTGTTTGCTCCATTCTGAAAATTTCCTCCTCAAGCAGTAAATACAAAACTTTCTCCACCTGTGGTTCTCATCTGTTAGGAGTTTGCTTATTTTATGGAACTGGAATTGGGGTGTACCTTGGCTCAGCTCTGTCACATTCTCCACGAAAGAATGCAGTGGCCTCACTGATCTATACTGCAGTAAGCCCTATGCTTAACGCCTTTATCTACAGCCTGAGGAATAGCGATATCAGTAATGCCTTGAAGAATTTCCATAGTAGGGTTTTCTAATCTCAAATCCTATGGCTTTTATTTAGAATGCGGAGTAGAAATATTGAATAAATCTGTCTGGTAAATGTTTTTGAAGTCCATGAATTAACTTCTGCATCTGATTTTATTGCTGGTTTTTTTTTTGGTCTTAAATTTTATTGTTTTTTTATAGTATCAATGTAGTTGGGATGAATGTGGAGTGGCAAGTAGGCATTTCCACAAATATGTACAAAAGTTCAGTTCAAGAGTGTGAATAATTTCTGAATATGAATGGTATTTTGTATTTTGAGTGTTGTCCTCAAGTGTGTGTGTGTGTGTGTGTGTGTGTGTGTGTGTGTGTGTGTGTGTGTGTGTGTGTGTGTGTTTTACTGGGACAGTTAACTTCATTCAGGAACATTAACAATATGCAATGGTTCAAAGATCAGATTAGAAGTTTTAAAATATATCTAATATACATTTCACTTAATTCTAAAGCCAATTACTGCTTGATGTTTATAGTCTTTGGTAAGCATTCCAATAATAATTAAATTTATTTATCATTTGAAAACTTTATAAATGTATATAATGCATTCTGGTCTAAATCACCCCTCCATTATCTCTTATACTCCTCATAAACCAACAAATTCTCCCTCCTCCAACTAAGTTTACATTTTGTTTATATGTTCTTTTTTTGGTAATCCACTGGGTTAACCAGGGCCACATATCATAAAACAGTGTTTCCCTGTTATCTAAGTAGTTTTCAGGCTATTAGTTCATCCTGCCTTTACTTCTGTAATGATTCCTGAGCCTTGGTTGAGTGATATTGGAAAGATGAAAACACTTATTGTTAATTTGATAATCTATGAGTTTCAACATTAGCTGCCAAATACTGTAAAAGGAAGCTTCTTTGAATAATTCAAAGGGTAAAGGTAGTCTAATGGTACAGTTTATAAAAGGCATTGTGATAACATGTACATTTTGTGAAAACAGAAAAAATAGACTAATTCTTAGTGCTTATGATCACAATTCTTGGCCTTTGACTAGGCCCACAGTACTAAGCATAAACTCTCTTGGGTCACAGATGAGGAAATAGTTATGATCCACAACATTGGTGACATGATCGCTTGAGTACATGTCCTTAACTTGGGTACTTGATATTACAACATAAAAGGCTCAAAGCTGAGAAAGGTCATTGTTGATTTATGTAAATAAATATTTTTGTTTTGTTTCCTTATTTTTTAAATTTATCTTATTTTATTTTCTTTAAAAATTTCATCTTCATCAATGTATCCCCCTGTTCCCCCCTCCCCTCCCCCTTCCCACTCCCTCCCAGCCAGCCCTCAGCCTTGCACCTCCCCATCCACCCATTCCCTCCACTCAAAGGGCAAGAAATCCCAAGGTGAGCAAGCCCAGCACATCAAATTCACTCATCCCAAAGTCAATGCTGGACTGAGTGTTCCTCTACACGGAATAGGCTCTAAGGTGCCAGCATATGAACAGGAACACAGTCTGATCCCACGCCTCATGGCTCTACATACTCATGGCAGTATAAAGCCGCCACTCCTAGAGGGCCCAGCTCCTTCTCACTCTCAGTGGCAATTTTCAATTCAGTGAGCTCCCCAGAGCTCTAGCCAGTCATCATCATGGAAACCTCCCTCATAGTCCATATCTCCATGCTCACACAGACTCTTCTCCCCTGCTCTCAGCTGGAGCAAGAGCTCTACCCAGTGCTGAGCCATGGATCTCCACCTCCACCTTCATTCCTTGTTGGGTGTAGGTTCTGCAATGACACCTAGGGTGTTTACTCATTTGATTATAGGGGATGTCCCATTTAGGTATCCACTCCACCATGGAGACTTGACCAGAGATATCTCGTGAGTTTCTGGATGTTTACCTAGCACCCAGTCTCTTTCCAACCCTACTTTCAATTTCTCTATTGAGACATCCATCCCTTTCTGTCTCCATCTTTGTTTCTCTCACTCAACCATCTCCTTCTTTCAAGATTTGTTCCCAGCTCTTCTTGGTTGCAACCTGCTGTAACCCCAATTTGCTAAGGTTATCTTCTCTATTTTCTCTTCTTAGAAAAGCTCTGAATATCTTTTTAAAGTTCCTTCTGATCCCAAACTGTTCAGGGGTTTGGTTTGTAGCTTGGGTATTCTTTGATTTTTGTCTAAACTCCACACATGAGTGAGTACATCCAATGTCTATCTTTCTGGGCTTGTGATACCTCACTCAGGAGGATATTCTCCAAGTTCATCTGTATTTTTTATCAATTTCATCCGTGTAATCTTTATTAATCTTTTAAATTTTTATTAACCTCCCTCCTTCTAGTAAACCTCTTCATCTTTGCTAGCACTTTTCTACTTTCATTTGTTTATTCTTTACTTTTATTTTTATTTACTTTGTGTGTGTGACTCACTGAATTTAATTGGATTTGTTACATGCGCATGTATGTTTAAGCATATATTTTTAAAATTTCTTATAGTACCAGGTTTCATATGATGTTTTTTTGAAAATTAAAATTTATTATTTTCAGTTTTCTACTCTTAACATTCTCTCATGTCCACCCAATTCATCTATTTCCATTCCAAAATTCCCTTTGAATTCTTTATTCATGACTATATATGAAATATTTTCATTGATTCTCTTCATGTTACTTTATTGACAGTTATTTTGAATTAAATATAGACACCTAAAAGTACAAAAATGAGAAATATACAACTATTGCATTTCTGGGTCTGAGTTATTTTATTGAGAATAATTGCTTCTAGCTCTATCCATTTGGCTGTGAAACTCATAATTTCATTTTTATTAATAGATGAACAATATTCTTATATGTAAATATATAATTTCATTATCCATTCATCAGTTGGAGGAAAACTGGATAGTATCTAGTTCATAGTAACAAACTTTTATTTACAGGTATAAAAAGTTTTTGCAGATTATGTCATTTTATAACAGAGTATTCATATTTTCATAGTTTAGTATATTTTTTCTTTATATTTACATGAAGTCTAAAATGCATTTATCATGAAAGGTATAAAAGAATTTATAAAAGTAGTATTTTATATTAAGTACAAGTCTTCAAGTGTGTGCTTTCCACTTTTGACAGTTTAGTATAATTTCAGGTATGTGTTTCTCTTGGCATTAGTTAGTTTGATGCTAAGTTGCTTGCATATAATTTATGAAGATATGTTGAATTTTTCCAAGCCTTTTCTTTTCTTAATATTTATATCTCGCAACTCATTGTAATAATACTTGGAAAGATAAAATCTAATAATAATGGTAATAGAGGAAGGAAAAATAACCTAGGCCAAAGGCACAGAAAACATTTTTTGACAAAATCATAGAAGAAACTTTTTAACCAAAAACAGGACCTTATTAGGTACAAAGAGCATACAGAAACCAAACAGATTGTCACATAAACATTCCCCACAACATATAATAATCAAAATATTAAAAATATATGTCAAAAATACTAAAGATGAAAGGGATAAACACTAAGTGGAATATAATGGCAGACCTAAAAAATGGCTTCTTAATGTACACTATAAAAGACAAAACAATCTAGATATAAGTGTACAAACTCTAAGAGAAAATATAGGTTGGTAGAGACTACCATACTCAGAAAAATTTAAATGACACTAAGTGGAGAAAGACATTGCAGAATAAAGCTAAAATTAAGCAACATTTATCTACAAATTAAGCTTTACAGAAGGTTTAAGATGTAAAATTTCAATTTAAAGAGGTTAGCTACATGCATAGAAAAAAAAACAAATAATATCAAGCCAGAAAATAAAAAGGGATATACCTATAACAGTAAAATAATAAAATCAGCGATTGTTGTTTGCTGATATTTCTCTATATCAATTTCCCAATAAATAATAAGAAAATTGATAGATATACAAAAGCTTTCATCTTTCTGTTATATCCAAGACACACACATTAACATCAAGATAGTATTGTCTCTGAGTAAAAGGATATAAAAAGTTATTCTAAGGAAATCAACCTCAAAAAAATTGAATAAGCAAAATTAT
This sequence comes from Phyllotis vaccarum, assembly GCA_033318265.1. Classification (NCBI taxonomy): domain Eukaryota; kingdom Metazoa; phylum Chordata; class Mammalia; order Rodentia; family Cricetidae; genus Phyllotis; species Phyllotis vaccarum. The sequence continues at coordinate 109,685,160 of JARWLC010000012.1, forward strand.
GTTTTAAAATAGACTCCAAATCAAAACAAATCAGAAAAGATAAGGAGGATATTTCATCACAACCAAATATATCAAGGTGACATTTCAATTTTTTTTTGGAAAGGCAAGAGGTTTAATGGTCCTTAATATTACATACACATAATATATATATATATATATATATATATATATATATATATATATATATATATGCTATTTTTATCTATGTATTCCCCTGCTCCTCCTCACTTCTATCCTCCCAATCTCTCCTAGTCAGCATTCAGCCTCACCCCTCCCCATTCACCTATCCTCCTCCCCAAAAGGGCAGGAAGTCCGGGGGGTTCAGCTCAGAGTGGCACATCCACTCCAGGCAAATTCGATTTACTAATCCCAAAGTCAAGGCTCAGTTAGGTGCTCCTCTGCAGAGAATGGGCTCCAAAGTGCCAGCTCGTGCACAGGAATAGTCTGATCCCACCACTCAAGGCTCCTTATACTGCTCATGCCATCCCGGAATTGCTTATGCTTGGAGGGCCTAGCTCCTTTTCTGATAGATTTCCAATGGCTAATCTTGATGCAATGAGCTCCCCAGAGCTTCAGCTAGCCACGACTGTGGGGATTTTCCTCATAATCCCTATCCTCTTGCTCATACAGACTCATCTCCCCTGCTCTCACCTGGACCAGGAGCTCTTCCCAGAACTCAGCCATGGAACTCTGCCTCGATCTCTATTCTTTGTTGGATGTAGGTTCTGTGATGACACTTGGACTGGTTATTTATTTGATTATAGGGGAAGTCCTGGTTAGGCACCCCATCCACTATTGTTTGGAGACTTGGTCACAGATATCCTGTGAGTTATTATAGTTTGCCTAGCACCCAGTTTCTTTCCAACCCCACTTTGACTTCCTCTATAGAAATATCCATCTCTTTCTATGTCTCTCTTTGTTCCTCTCACTCAACTCTCCTTATTTCAAGATTTGTTTCCAATTCTTCTTGGTTGCAACCTGTTATGACCTCCCAATTTTCTAAGGTTATTTTCTCTATTTTCTCTTCTTAGGGGGATATCTGGATGTCTCTCTTAAGTTCTTTCTGATCCCAAGATGTTCAGGGGTTGTGGTTTGCAGCTTGGGTATTCTTTGCTTTTTGTCTAGAGTCTACTTATGAGTGAGTACATCCCATGCCTATCTTTCTAGGCTTGTGATATCTCGCTCAGGAGGATATTCTCCAAATCCATTTATTTGCCTGAGAATTTTAGGATTCATTTTTATTTTAGTTTTTATTTTGTCTTATATTTTATTATCACCTTCTGGAAGCTTGTTTACTTTCTAACAAAGGACATAAAGGGGTGTGCATCTGAATCAGCAGGCAATAGGGCAGGAACTGGGAGAAATAAAGAGAGGGGAAACTTAACTCATGGATAATTCTAATGGATATATAACATGAAAAAAGTTCTGTTTCCAATAAAAGAAAAATAAAACTCATTTTCTTAAGGTTGATATGACATTGATTTCTTTTATTTGACTTTCACTTGAGACTAGGCTAATAAAATCACACGTGGATATACATAATTGCAGAAATTTATAAAGTAGTAACAGAAAAAGATATTTTCATTAAACTGTCATGCATATGCCTATATGATCATTTCCTGTGATTTCTTTCTTTTCTTTCCATCATTTTGTAATAGGTCTCACTTAGACTTTAGCACCATGATCTCCAAAGAGCACTTAAAAGAAAATAAAGACAATGAAAATTAGTGACTGTATTATTACTACACTGTCAAGGCTGTGATACAGCTACTTGGGTTCAGGAGACAAACTGCCAGATTTTGCTGGTATGGTTAATAACCTGTGTGTTTTGAATCAACACATCACAACAAGGCATCAGTAATGTTAATCTAACAATGTAATATAAATTTGAAAAAATTGCATGCTCTATTTTATTATCTGTAAAATAATGGGATAACTATATTTAGTCACCAGGAAATGAATTTCATGAAAAATGAAAGACAGATGAAATATTTTTTTGTATTTGGAATCTACAGAAACTGTTCATAATATTTTATTCTCATTTTTATAATATTCATGAAGTGTTTGAAAATTGCTCAATAGGGCCAGCTTACTGAAATTATAAATACAGAATCTATGGGACTTACAATATTTCAATTTAAAATAAGAATACAAAATAAACAATCATTATAATCTCTTAAAATATTTATCTAACAATCTGCATGTGAAAACTATTATTTTTGTCCTTGGAATTATAAAACAATACTTGCACAAGTATTTTCCAGTATCTTTTGTCTACTTATATATTTACTGTACTGTGATACTTCATCATTCAGGCATGGACAAGAAGTGTATCTCCAAGTCTTTCTCAGTCCTATAGTCTAATGTGAGTTAAGGATCAGTAAACATAAATAATAAAGACTATCAGTCAGCATCATTCTGTTGCAGAGTCATATTAAGGGAGGACATGTATGGTGATAGATATACTAAAGATTTCAAGAAGTAAGCATATAACAGTCTATTTTACATGCTTGGAGATGCAATTTACAGAATCTAAAATTAGCTATATTGAAGTTTGTTATTGTTTGAAGATTCTAAGGAATCTCTACTAATAACAGAAGAAGGAGGGGATATGGTGCATATTCATAGTTTTCTTTAGGTTCTTCCACTACTATTTTGAAGTTTTTATACATAACTCATTACTTTTATTTATATTTATTCTTTCAGTGGTATTTTTTGTGATTTCCATTTTAGTCAAGGTAAAATGGACCTAGAATAGAGCACTATTGTGAAACAGTACTACAACTATTTAAAGATGTGTTACATTTGTTTATGTTACAAAATATTATTTTAATCATGTAAAGGCATATTTCATTTGTTTATGCTGCACTTATTTAATTATGTAAAGATGTGTTGTTGTTTTACTTTGCTTGCTTCAAATAATGCTGAATTCTGTAATATGAAATTCCTGGCATGGACTAGCCCCAAGATCTGGACCAGCAGTCCTAAAGTCACCAAAAAAATAAAATAAAATAAATAAAACAAAAAACGCAGAAGCTTACATTAATTTTATGTTGATTGGCCTATGGCTCAGGCATAGTGCTAGGCTTGCTTCTCATCTTAACCCATTAATTCCATTAATCTGTTTAGCCATGTGGTTTGGTACCTGTTGTCAGAGCAGCATCCTGGTCTTCTTTTCTCTGTCTCTGCTGATGTCTCTCTGTTCTATTCTTCATCTTCTCTGAGTTTTATTAGTCTGGTAGCCCCTCACACACTTCCTGTCTGCCTTCTGGCCAATCAGCATTTTATTAAACCAGTAGGAGAGACAAATATTTACAATGTACAAGAACATAATCTCACATCAGAGCTTCACACAAAAATGAACATGTTCTATATAAACAGAACGTCATATAGACAGAATTCCTACTGAATGACCATTATTTGACTTATGTGTTCTATTTCACTGTTTCTAACCAGTATAAAGTTCAGTTTTTCTGGTTTGAACCATAACACATATGAGAAATATTTTCTTTTTTCAGTGTTCTTGGCAGGATTTATATAAATTGATTAAACTCTAACTTTTTTCATTTTTTTATAAAATGTCTTTTTATCCATGCATCCCCCAATCCCCCTCCCATCACTCCTCCTAATCCCCCCAGTCAGCCTTCAGGCTCTCCATCCCCTTCCCCTTAAGGGCAAGAAGTTCCAAGGTGGGTCAGTTCAGCATGGCACATTCACTACAGGGAGGTCTGATTTCCTCATTTCAAACTCATCACTGGGTTAGGTGTTTCTCCACAGGGAATGGGCTCCAAGGTTCAAGGCCATGCACAGGAACACAGTCTGATCCTATCCCTTAAGATTCCACATGCTGCATGTGCCAATTGACAGTTGCTTACCCTTGGAGGGCCTAGCTTCTTTTCCTGATGGTTCCCCAGTGGCTGTTCTTGATTCAGTTAGCTCCCCAGAACTCTAGACAGCCATCTCTGCGGAAACTTTTCTCATAATCCTTAGTCCCACACATACTAAACTCTAAAGCTTTTTGAGAACATAAATGTATAGGATGATCTTATGGTTGCATTATAAGGTGGACAATGGCAAAGATGTATGAAAACATATGTAAAAATAAGGTCCATGATTATTATTGCATATTTACTATTTCTTTTGATTATGATCTCATGCATCTCCACTCTGACATATCACTAGATATTCACTATTCTCCTATATTATCTACATGTAGTCATAAAAGGAAGAACCTGGAGATATTAACATATTTTTTCTGAAAAGTCTTGCAAGAGACTCTAATAATACACCAAGATTATTCTTTCTGAAATCATATAGCACAGAGCCTCTTTGTTTCTATTTAAAAAGTTAAATGCTACTTCAAAATGTTGTTCTTGCATTTTCTTAAAAGTAAAACAATTCAATTGTTTCTTGTATCATGCCTTATTAGTTGAAATGACTCCTAATATCTAGAATATAAACTCAGATGTTAGCATTTTGAAATTCTTCCGTGTTGACTCATTTTGTTATGGATTCTACAATCCTCATCATTATTGTTTTATGGTGCTTAAGCAGATTATAGAAACTTTGGTGACACATTTTATATTTAATAAAATCTCTCTGGAATATGAGAGAACAAATCCACCCATAGTAAAGCCAGGCAGAGGTGGCACACACCATTACTCCCAGCACTTGGGAGACAGAGGCAGGAGGATATCTGTGAGTTTTAGGCCAGCCTGATCTACAAAGCAAGTACCAGGACAGCCAGGACTGTTACACTGAAAACCCTGTCTGAAAATTAACAACAAAAACCAAAAAACTCAACCAAACAAAAAACCTGGAGGGATGGCTCTGCCCTCTGATATTCCAGGCTAATTTCATTGAATATACAGTATATCACCACAAGAAATTCTATTATTGTGAGTTGATGTCTAAACAAATAAGAAAAATGGAAATAAAAGAAAAGTATGAGATGTTTGTACTCTCATAATATCATTCTATGTGAAAGCCTTTGAAGCCAGCATTTGAATAATTATATTTTACCACCTAAGGAAAAAAAGAATAACCATGCTATAATTCACAACCATTGAGCAGCTAGGTAACAAGGAGGAACCTTAGAGAGATATCCATTGATCTCCCTGGGAAGGGGAAATAGATAAGATTTTCTGAGTATATTGGGTTAAATGGCATTTCAACACGGGGAACGCCCTACATAGACCTCAGAAAACTTTTTACAAAAGGAGTCTAGAGAACAGAGACAGGGCCAAAAACAGCTTATGCATTGTGTCTGTCAGGTGGGCTTTGCTACAGAGATGCCATGGTATGGTGTAAGGGCTTGGGGTATAAAATTTTAGGTTTGTATTGTACAGTTTGAGCTACAACAAGTCCAGTTTCTGAAGTCTTATGAGAGCCTTGGTATAAGTACAAGATGCATATAATGGATTTAAGGTTTCCATTCATACAGACAAAAAAGAGAACAGAGTCAAATATGGCTTCTGGGTATCAATATTTTCTCAGATGGCTCTGTTAGCTGGCAGGGAGCAGAGGTCCTGACTCAGTGTTAGTGGCAAAGCACAAGTGGCTCTTTAAGATGCCCTGCTGCCAAATACTTAAATTTCATGGGTGGCAGATGACAGTGCTCTATGTGGTGGCAGTGGGGACCCTAAAATTCTGCAGAGTTCAGGTGGTAAATGGGGCTCCTTCTAGTACCTCTGCTTAAAAGCTCAACTCTCTATGAAGCTAGACTAAAGAGCTTGGTGTAGCCAGCCAGTGGTCATAGCCAATCCTTTAATTCTAGCCATGCCTTGATAGATTAGGTATGATCAGAAAAAAAGAGAAGTACAGTAAAGACAGATTTTAGACAAAAGGAAAAACTCTAAATAGTTTACAGTGTGTTTAAAATATACATAGGCTTGGGAAAAAAAATAAAAAGGGGAAAAGGAATGAAAAAGTTCTAAAAAGTAAATAAAGCAATATATTTGACTGAAGAGAAAGGAGTGAGAGCTACTAAAACACATGTGATTCTAAATGCTGCTAGATTAATCCAACCTATATATTTAGAAAATGACTTGACTTCAAAATTGAAGCCGAAACATGTGTTACTTTGGAAAAGAGGTTTTCTTTTTATTTCCCCAGAAAATGAGAGGCTATGGATTTATTCCAAGTTAAAGAAAATATGGTTTGATCAAGAAAGACCCACTGAAAAGTCTCTGAAGAGAAGACATGGCAACATTAGCTCCAAGCCTGCCAATTAAGATAATCAAGCTCAGGACCACCTTAAGTTTGCCAGTACCCTCAATCAGCAGGGAGTAGTAATGAAACTCTATGCCCAAACTTCCAAAATTTTGTTCATAAATGTTTTTTTAAATTATAAATGGTTAATGGTTATGGTCAATCTTGTTTTAGAGAAAAAAGGGGATATGGTATAGAAGTGATTTTAAAAGATGAATTATGAATCTACTTTGATCCAAAAAACAACTGTTAATCTCAAAATACTGTACATTTGTGTGGATTGTGGTTTCCTGACACAAATTGAAGGTCAATTTTGTTATACTGTATGTATATTTCTCACTTAAGATATTATGTTTATGTAACTCATTTACAATTATAATGTATAATTGAGAAATACAGATTAATAATTATTTATGATAATCAAATTTATAACCATGTTAGTTAGGTCTTTTAGATATGCAAAGATATATTTCAATTAGACAGGTACACACTTCAAAAGTGTACTTTAGCCATTAGGGATTTTCTTGTTGTTATTGAGAATTCTCTATTCAGCTCTGTACTCCATGTTTAAATTCGATTCTTCGGATTTTCGATTTCCAGTGTTTTGAGTTTTTGAAATATATTTTAAAGATAAGCCTTGGTCAGACATTGGGTTATTCAACACCTCATTCATTCTATATGCTGTAATTTTGTCTTATTGACTGTGTCCTTTGCCTTCTAGAAACATTACTTGCTTTTGAATAAATAATTTTTTAGATTTTTCTTTTATTGTTCCAATCTTACTTCATTAAAGCAACCAGTCACATATAGACCCCAAATTATGTATTCTGAATATTTTTTTTTAATCATGGAGGAAACGTCTCCCCAATGATGCTATTTATAGCAGCAAGAGCTTGCATTGTGGTAATTTCTTCTTTTTATCCTACTTAATTAAAGAAAGTGTTTTATTTTTTCCTTTTCTTTCTGGTCCCTTTCAAAGACAGTTATATGTTTTCCTCAATGTGAGCATATATCTGCAAACAAGACTAATGTAATTTGCTGGAAGAACCAAGAAGCTACTAACAAAAACTTGAGTGTGCAAGTCTGTTATCCCAGAAACAGAGTAAAGCAAATTTGCAGATATGTGTTCCCCAAGGATTCTCACTTTTACACAAAATAACAAGCTTCTGTTAGTGAGAGATAGGTGTCTTATCTCATTCCCCTGACAAAATAAAGTAAAATAAAAAGACAAATAAAAGGCTGTCTCCATAGGAAATAATGTGACCGTGACTGTCCTTTTTCTATATCTAGGCACTATATTTTCCTTACCTTTCCAAGCTGCAGTGTAAAATAAATGCCTGAAATGGAAAGTTAAACATTATGAGTTTGTAGGGCCTAAAAGCTTCCACTAAAGTCCTTGTTACTCTGGTTATTTAAAAAAAAAAAAGTTCAACAGAGAAGTTACTACAGTGTAGTTATTATAAAGAAAACCACCATGACCTTGATGGAAAAATGTAATACAAATGAATCAATGTGTGTCCTGTGGTTGCTTCATAGAATTAGCAAACAACCAATTGTAGATACCCACATGCAGAGAAAGCTTTGTAACTGCAGCCAGATGAAGGGATTTGCAGAATCAATGAAATGGTTTTATAATAAGAACAAAGAATCCCAGAGGCATGAGAAAAACAAAATACAACACTAGCAAAATACCTTATTAGGTTTCTGGTCAGTGATTAGAACAGAAATGGTTAAGGGGATCATAATGGTGACAGAAGAATTTGGGAAAATCCACATTCTTAAAACAGGAAAATTTTAAGGCAATCAAATCATTTACCAAGGAGTCTAAGAGGCTTAAAAAGAATGATAGTAAAACTAAAAAATAGAAAATTTTGAAGACTAGGAAACAGAGACTTAAAGATAGCCCCAAGCACATCAAAGCCATCACTGTCAGAAGCAGGTTGTCCACACAGATAAAAGTGATAAAAAGAGATATTTATGTCAGGTTGCCCATGTGGAAAATGCCTCTGCTTTGGGATTAGATAACCATAATGATCCTTCAAAAACTTCAGTAGAGATGAAACTCATATATCCAAGCACAACACTGACAAACAAGCTGTCATTAGTACTTTTATCTTAGACATTTTGACAGGTGAAAGATGGTATCTCAGATTTTGATTTCAATGATGGCTAAGAATGTAGAACAAAATTCTGTAAATGTATCTCAGCCATTTGAAATTCTTTTGTTGAGAATTCCCTGTTTAGATTAGTACTGCATTTTTAATTGGATTATTTGGTATTTTAATGTCTAGTTTCTTGAGTTTACCATACATTTTGGAAATCAGCTCTCTGTCAGATGTGGGGTTAGTGAAGAATTCTTTCCACTCAGTGGGCCCACATTTTGTTTCTTTGCCTTAAAGAAGCTTTTCAGTTTCATTAGGTCTTATTTATTAATTTTTGATCTTAATGTCTGTATTACTAACTAGTATTCTAATCAGGAAGTTGACACTGGGTTCAAGGCTACTTCCCACCTTCTTTTCTATAAAGTACAGTGTAATAGAATTATGTTAAGATTTTTGATCCACTTGGATGCCAGTTTTGTGCAGGTGATAGATATTTATCTTTTTCATTCTTTTACATGCCAAGATTCAGTGAAGGGGCACCATTGGTTGAATATTTGTGGGGAAATGTTTCAAATTTAATAAAACCAGTCTGAGATATCAAAGGACAGAGTCATCTCTTTTGTTTTTTTGTTTTGTTTTGTTTTCTGTTTTTTTTTTTTTTTTTGAGTCAGAGTTTTCTGTGTAACAGTCCTGACTATCCTGGAGCTTGCTTTAAAGACCAGGCTGGTTTTGAACTCACAGAGATTCTCTTGCCTCTGCTTCTCAAGTGCTAAGACTAACAGTGTGTGACATGGTGTATACTGCCTTCTCTGTCTTTCTGTATCTGCCTTAAATACATTCTTCACTCAGTTGTTTCATATCCAGTTTAAGATTAAAGGCAAGGCAGTACCACTGCCTGCCTGGGAGCCTGGAACTACTTCTGTAAACTAAGATGTCCTCAAACTCAGATTTGCCAGGGATTAAGGGTGTAGTTCACCACCTGTGGCTGAGATTAAAGGTGTGAGCTACCACTGTCTGATCCTCCTAGACTGACTGTGGGTAGATCTTTCTGATATCTCAGACTGGTTTTTATTAAATTTGAAACATATCCCCACATATCTTTATTGTGTCAAAAAGCAGAAGCCAGAAAGAGTGAGGCTGAGGAAGCTGGAAGACAGCTGGGTGAGATTTGACTGTGGTGTTTACTCTCTGAAATCTCAGACTTTCTCTGAAAAAAGGGAAGAGATGGCTCTGTCCTCTGATATCTCAGATGGATTTTTATTGAATTTGAAACATATCCCCACAAATATTCTTTATTTTTCCATTGTATAATTTTTGCCTTTATTATTAACAATTAGGTGTTCATGAGCGTGTGGATTCACATGTGTTTTTATAGCTATATCTTTATAGTAGAGCTTGAATTCAGGGATGGTGATATTTCAGGAAGTTCGTTTATTGTACAGGTTTGTTTTAGCTATTCTCGTTTTTATTTTGTTTTTCATATAAAATTGAGTATTGTTTTGTTGAGATCTGTCAAGAATTGTGCATTTTTGATAGGGTTTTAACTGAATATGTAGTTTGTATTTGGTGAGATTAATTTTTACTCTGTCAATCCCACCAATACATTAGCATGGAGATTTTTTTTTCCTTTTCTGATATCTTCTCCAAAGTCTTTCTTCAAAGACTGAAAGTTTCTTGTCATACATGTCTTCCACTTCTTGGTTAGAGGTACACCAAGATATGTTATATTATTTGTTACTATTTTAAAGGGATTGTTTCCCTGATTTTTTCTCAGCTATTTATCATTTGCATATAAGGAGGACTACTGAGTTTTTGAACTAATCATAAATTCAGTATATTAATGATGGAGTTCCATGGTAGAATTTTTAGGGTCACTTATCTATACTATCATAACATCTGAAAATATTGAAAGTTTGACTTCTTAATTTCCAATCTGTTTCCCCTTGACATTTTGTTGTCTTACCCCTCTAGCTATAACTTGTAGTACTATATTGAACAGATATGGAAAGAGTGGACAGCCTTATCTTGTTTCTGAATTTAATGGAATTGCTTTTAGTTTTTCTCTGATTAATTTTATGCTGGCTGCTGTTTGCTGTGTATTGTTTTTATTATGTATGTATCTCTGATCTCTCCATGACTGCTATTAGGAAAAAGTGTTGGATTTTGTGAATGGTTTTACATCATTTTAAGAGATAATAATGTGCTTTTTCCTTCACGTTTTCTATATGGTGGACTACATTGTCAGATTTTTATATGTTGAACCATCCCTGGAATAAAGCCTACTTGATTTTGATGGATGACCTTTTTGATGTATTCTTGTATTTGGTGTCTCAGTATTTGTTTAAAATAGTGTATATGACAAAGAGCATGGAAGAATCAAATAATTGCTAACACCTTACATAAGGAGCTGCTGTTAGTCCATAGCAAAGCTAGTTTTTACTGAGGGCCAGGAGGCTATGCAGCAGTTAACAACCAGTATTTCATAGGTTGTGCTACCAGATGAATAATTTTGTGTTGGGGAGCCCCACTAGGCAAATTCCATGGGGGAGTCCCACTAAACAAAATCCATGAAGAAGACCTACTATGCAAAGCCTGTGGAGTGAATGGCTGTAAATACCAGTGATTTTCTGTCTGTAACTTCCTCAGTCAGGTACTACTGCTATGTCTGTGGGGTTTTTTCCCACAGCCCATTGGTAGTGTGTTTTACATCTTTGGTCACACTTATAGCTGTGGATAGTCCAGTCTGATGTATAGAAATAATACAAAATATTCTTCTTTGCTGACACATGAAAGTTATAGTATTTTCTGTTTCAAAGACAATTTTAGACTTCAAAACAAATTCAGACAGATTAAACTGCTCCTGCAAAACTTACACAAAAACTAATTCCCAGATGTTTATTGTTAATCAAGGCCAGACTTTTTTGAGAAACAATCCCCCTGCAATAGTTGACTTTCTGCATGTACTCTGACCACTCAAGGTTCAACCTGCTACTGTCATTGTTATGTCCTGAATTTCAGTGTCCTTCTCTGTAAGGGAATAGGTTATATCAAGGTTATGCATTTATACTGGCCAGTATTTGTGACCTTCACAGCCTAGGAAAAACTATATGACTTCATATTTTATGAGAATCTGTTATGCCCTGAAAATGTAACATAATTGTGCAGGGTTTGGTGAATGATAGAGGGGGAGCAGCAGCAATGTATGGGTGAAGAGAAGGAAGAAATGCATATATACGAATGAGAGTGTGTAAGAGCAGCAACAATGTAGGGATGAGGCCTTGCACAATGTGAGTGTATATGTGCTGGATGAGAAAAGACTTAAAAAGAGGGTAAGGGTTATGTGAGAGAGTTAATGTATGAGAGACTGATTAAGCAATGAGTGAGTGAATAATGGGGAAGAAACATTGTGTGAGTGTATGTGTGAGAGAGGAAAAAGCTATGTGAAAGTGTTGTTGCTTTATGCAGGAACTATGCAAGGAGCTGCATGAGAATGTTTAAGAACAGTATGAGATAAGTACCTATGGCTGTATGGAGATTTGTAACTATGTGGAGGCAAGGAAGCTGAAACTGTAAAAAACAAAAACAAAAACAGAGGAGTTCTAAAATAATGTATGTAAAAGGAAGACGTGTATACATATAAAAACAGATGTAATTGTGGATGGAGATTTATGGCTGCATGCATGTAGCGTAAGATATGTAGTTGTATGTATAAAATGCAGCAATATGGAGATATATAGCTGAATGGAGACAGAAAGAACCAGAGTCCCTTTTAAGAAATGAAGAGAAAGTTACCATCAGAAAGCATGTATTTTACCTTATTTTACCAGTCAGTTAGAGAGTTGTTCACAATTTTACAAGACAGAAAGTTTCTTATTCTATCCCTTTACTACTCTGAGGCATTCCCTTTATTATTTTGAAGCAAGTCATTGAAGGGGGCTCTCAAGGAACACGTTAAGGTTTTAATATATTTGAGTATATTCTTTCCCCTCCCTCACCTCCTTCCAAACACACACACACACACACACACACACACACACACACACACACAAACACACACACACACACACACACACAGAGAGAGAGAGAGAGAGAGAGAGAGAGAGAGAGAGAGAGAGAGAGAGAGAGAGACTTGCATGCTCTTCCTCTACAGTTTTAAAAGTCTATTTAGAGAAGCTTGACATAATTTATTCTACTCTAATATCATTTCAGGAGCAATCACTGCCTTCAAGTTGCAGCCCCACTTTGAAGCAAGTGCGTTTCCTTTTTTTCTATTTCTTGGTCTATTGTAGGAGTAGAAATGAATGTAATCATCCTGTGCTAAATATATTTTTGTTCTGTGACTTATTTGCTACATGCCCTTTGGAAAAAAGAGAATAAAGCCGTGTGCTATGTAACTTGTTCTCTTTTCCTTTGTGATGTGCAATTAGCAACATAAGGGCATAATTTGTAGGCAAAATAACTTTGTTATAATCTCTGTTTAACTCAAAAGATGGTGTAAAATAGAATATATAACTTCTTTCAGAAGCAATTTATTCTGTTTTGATTTTCATCTATACTCTTATGTTTGTGCAGACTCTGGTTCCTGGTTTATATATATATTAAATGTTTGCTTCAGTCATCTGAATGAAAAATGAAATTGGCTATTATTCTTTCTCTCATACTTACCTGTCACATAAAATTGCATACTACCATCTATTCTGTCTCCTCCTCTAAAAGCTCCCACAGCTACTTTCTGAATTTGATGGTTATCCCAGAGAAGTGCTTTTGGTCACGTTTTGTTTTTATATTCTCATCACACTGAAAGGAATGCTCAATGGTCTTAATTTAATGCAACTGAATGCAATTTTTAGTCTACAAATAATACTATGACTTAACAGAAATGAAATATAACTGTAGTTGTTTTCCAAAGTCATGATCTCAAACTCAGTTTTCTGAAGATGCCTTACAAGTACTGTGCTATTATAATATACTGTAGAGTAGAGAGGATTTCTCCTGTGAAGAAATAATATACAGATTCCAGGTTATCTTTATAAACTGTGTTTCTTAGTTGAATGAAACTTAAGACATTTTTTTCTTTTACTTCTAACTTAACTTGCTCCTATGTTTCTACAACATAGTGAGCTTTCTGAGAGGTATCTTTTGTTACACAGGAAAGAACACAAATAAGGAACCAGAAAATGAAACAGGTCTCCATTAGCAAATTAGCCCGTGTGTTCCAAGAATCCAAACCTACTAGCATCAAAATATTGTAAACAAACACCACACATATGCAACCCAACAGTCAATGATAAAATAACTGACAATGTCTTAACTTTCTTTGCCCAGGAGTGTTTTTATTTGTATGATTCTTGCATGCATGACTAGCACCTACATGTCAAAAATTGGACACTTGAAAATTGCATGCACAAGGGTTCATGTTTACCTCCCAGAACTATAAATAGGCCAATCTGAAGTGCTTTATTTCACATTGTATAGTTGCATTCCAAAATAATACAAAAGAAACTCTCCTTATTCATAAAAATGGAGACCCACAGAGACCACTGCCATATGTTTCTAGAAAACATTTGAATTATTTCTCAGCTCACTTCTGTCTTATAGTGTACTCACTAATCTCTTTTTCATGCTATAGTTTATAGTGTGAATATCCTATACAATGTCTTTCTCACTACAATAATAACTGACTTCCAATCTACCATGGATTCCAATCTCACTTTCAATTTTGCTCTAAAAAGTCTTTGATGTTTTTGTTTAACCACTATGTTTTGTATATTAAAACAACGGGCTTCCTTTAAGATGATGACTGGGCCACAAAGTAGATGAGAGAAAGACCTTCAATGTTTTTCCACCATCTCTTATCTCAAAGGATAGCTTCTCTCTAATTGTTTTTATTATACTTTCAGAAAAGTTGGAAATTTAAGAGTTCTTTTAAGAAATAGAAACTTAAAATCTTATATTACTGTACTTTTAGTAATTTTGAAAATAACAAGTTTGACGAGAAATCAGAGAGCTGAACCTTTACACAATAGAAACTAAAAAATAACAGCTATAATAAAAAGTGATTCCTTGAATATATATATATACATATATATAATTGCCGCATGAGTCAATTTCTTATTATTGATCCCACTCAAGATATTATAGGGCTAGATTATGTGAAGTGCACTGTCAGGAAATTCTGTTATTGTGCAAATAAATATAATTATGTATGCATACACACATAGGCTATCACTTTTGCTGGCCAATCCTATGCTCTGATTTAATCTTCATATTCTTATTTTGTTAAGAGTTAATGGTGAAACAAATTAATTTACACTTTACAATAGTTAAGTGGTAGAAACTAGTGAAATGCTCACCAGGCGGTGGGAGAGGAGAATGAATGTGTAAATGAAAATATTCATTCATAGACTTAAACAATTAATTAAAAACAGCCAAGAAAACAGGAAGAACAAAAAGGATAATAAGGAATAGAGAAATGAGGCGGAAACAGAAAATGAGCAAAGATAAAAGAAAAAAAATTCAAGGTTTTAAAATAATGAAGCAACTTCTCAAAGTGTCTCCAGTTACCTATAACTAAAGTTAAGGTAGGATAAAATCCTTTCAAAGATTCCATTTTTCATGTTTAGAATTGTTGTTATAAAATTGGCATATTGAATTATGATGTATGAACATGCACTCAGTGTCAAGTTTCAACTGCCCATTCTCACTTAGTACTTTAATTACAGAAATTACTATAGAGAAAACAACTCAATGAAGTGTTACCATATAAGTAGAATCAAATATGTAAAACAGAAAGCACATTTCGTATAATGACAACTACATGAATTCATTGACTTCCCTTACATTTATTTTCCTAAGAAGATGCTATGATGAAAAATATCAATATTAAAGCAAAATATTTAAAAATTATTTTTTTATTGTATGTGTATATACAATGAATATTTCATGCCATAGCATGCATGTTGAAGTCAGCGGACTACTATGTGGTATTATTTCTTTGCTTCCACCTTTACTCAAATAACAGTTACTGACCTTAGATTGGTTTGAGCTGCTAGCTCTTTACCAGTTGAACTAGCTCACATGCCCCTAAGAAATACTCTTTAAGAAACTCAGATACTTATACAAGTTATGTAGAACAATATTAAAACTTCAGAAGTGTTGATAAAACAATTTGTTCAACTTTTACATTTATGTTTAATATAGGAAGAAAAATCAAATGAGAATTGATTGGTTCTTAGGAAAAAATAAAATATTTACAGAAGTAAAACAATTAAAAATAGTAGTAATTTAAAAGATCAGAAAATAAAACTGTCTCTATGTTGAAATTTACAATAATTACTTTTGCTTTTATATCAGTGATATATTAAACACAAAAATTTACTCTTCCTAGGAGTCTTCCTAAGGCCCCCTTTACATCCTTGTTTCTCAAACTGTAGATAAAGGGGTTCAGCATGGGGGTGACAACAGTGTACATTATTGAAGTGATTGTGTTTCTCTGGGATGAATGGGCTACAGCAGAACTAAGATGAACCACAAATCCTGTCCCATAGAACAAGGAGACTACACAGAGGTGAGATCCACAGGTGGAAAAGGCTTTGTACTTGCTCCCGATAGAGGACATTTTCAATAAGGCAGAGATAATATGAAAATATGAGAAAGCTATCCCAATGACAGGAAAAACACCCAGCAGGGCAGTAATCAAATACAGAAAAATGTTATTTATGTGAGTATCAGAGCGAGCCACCCTAAGAAGTTCAGTGAGTTCACAAAAGAAATGTGGGATTTCAGTGCTAATAGAAAAGTTCAGTTGCTTTATCAGTAGCATATGAATCAGGGAAACCCAGAACATGATTATCCAAGACAAAAGAACCAGAAGACCACAGATCCGAGGGTTCATGATGACTGTGTAGTTAAGTGGATGACAGATGGCCACAAAACGATCATAGGCCATAATAGTCAGGAGAAAATTATCCATTCCAAGAAAATTATTAAAAAAATATACTTGAGTAAGGCACTCTGTGAAGGAGATTTCCATTGTGTGCATGTAAATGTTCACCAGCATTTTTGGGATGGTGGTGGAGGTTAAACAAATGTCAACAAATGACAAGTTGCAGAGGAAAAAGTACATTGGAGTGTGTAGTTGGGAGTCATAGCTGGTGACTATGATAATGAGAAGATTTCCAAGCATGGTAACCAGGAACATGAACATGAATAGTCCAAAGAGAACACATTGCATTTCAGGATCGTCTGAAAGGCCATTAAGGAAGAACTGTTCTATGGTTGTATAGTTCTCTATTTCCGTGTAACTCATTTTTCTTCACAAAATATTCATTAAATGTCCAGCTGATATAAATTCTATCAGCTTTGTCCTCAGGATGGAATCATTATTCTCTGTGTGGATTTATGCAGAATGATATGACTTTCTTAGTCAAGGATCAGACAGTTCTTTTAAAATTCTTATTTTTTCAGTTAGGTAATAGGTTAACAGAAATATCCCCTTTATTATCAACTCATTAGCTTAAATTCCTATTCATTCTTATTTAAATTCTTATCTAAAGACAAGAGACGTTTTTATTTTTTTGCTTACTTTTACATAACACACCAAAAGTATCCAAAGTAATAAAAACTATTCATACATATTCTTATATAATTTTTATGCATTTTTATTTATATTGAAACCATCGAGATGCATACCTTTTAGATTGAAATGTGTGTTGTGAATTTACACATTATAATTATATAATAGTTGTCTCTTTGAGCATTAGTTTTTATTTTCAATTTATACATGTTGACTTCAACTTTTATACATAGAATTGATATATTTAATGAAGTATAATATAAAAAATAAAATGAGGAAGAGTGAAAGAAATGATAGGAAAACAAGACAATCATAAGCACAATAGGATGAGGTTCATGCTTTACAAACGAATGTCACTGTGACATTCTATCTCCTTCAATTTATATGCACTAATAAAATTAGCATGCAATCATTGATAACATTTTAGTACTTTAAAAATGACTATATAAAAAGGATTATTAGTAAGAAATGCTATTATATATTTTCTGAAAGTTAATTAGAAACTTTTAAAATATATATCTTCTTACATACAACTTAGAGCTAGGATTTGATACTGGGACTCTTGAGTATTATTTTCTATGACTCAGCACATAAAAATATAGGCAAATAATTTTATAATCTTCAAAAATTATTTATGTATTCTGAACTGCAAATATCTTTCTTGTACAGTAGAAATATAAAGTATAAACACATCATAAAGTTGATGAGCAAAGTAAAAGATATGAAATAATTTTCTATTATAATTCTTGTGATGTTCAGTGCCTATTTTGCAAGATTATCACTGAAGAATGTTGCTCTTGAATTGAGACAACCATTATGAATGGAGTAATGATAATTACAAGTCTGATCTTTCAATTACCATTTTAATTAAAATATAGTATTTCCAGTTAATGGTTGTGTCTTTTACTTACAGAGAGATCCTTGAAAGAATTCCTCCAAAAATATAAAAACCATGTAGAGTAAGTAAATAAGAGAAATTAAAATAAAAATATATATTTACATTATTGTACAATGTTTATGTTTTAAAGTAAAAGTATATTACAAAAAATTAAACAGAATAAATGTATGAATAAATAATTGAAATTAAAATGAAAATATTTGAATTATCTAAAGCAAAGTCAAAGAATTCTCCATGAAACTAAAGATTATTATTATGAATGTCTATTGAGTTGCCACTAATACACAAAGGAGCAACTACATGGAAAAAACCCAAGGACATAGTTTAGGCTTCAATCTGAAAGAGAAATATTTTAGTTCAGAGAGAAAATGGTACACTTCTAATCATTAAGAAAGAATAAACACTTTGATAGAAAAATAAAGTATATTGTTTCCACATGTAACAGTTGCCTTGTTTAAGATGAGAATTGGGAGGCTAGTATATTGGAAAACAGCAGACAGAGCAGGAAGGCATAGGGTTTATGAATGAATATGGTTTTCTCTAAGCTTAGTTTTCTGTTATATTCAATGGATGCTATAAAGCCACCAACTAACTTCCAACATGTGTTTGCTCAGCATCCATAATAGGCAATGATGTGACAATTTTGTTTCATCACTTGTGATTTCTGGGAATTCTAATGGTGACTGTTACATGTGCTGAGCAAACACTTATTGAGAGACTAAAAATGTCAATCTCAAAGGAATACATAAAGAATGTATTCTAGGTCACCATTCTGAATACAAACACAAAAATAAGTAGTCCTTCTAATTAAATGATACCTAGTTTTAAAGAACAGCATGTGATGAGACACTGATAGCATTTTGGAAATATAAGCTGGTTCATGTTAAATGTGTTAGTTGTCATAATTCCTAAGAAATTAAGTCAGTAGTGTGGAATCATAATTCATAACATAGTATTAAAATAATTGACTAAATTTAAATTTAAAATGAAGACTGTTTATTACCTTAACAGATGATAACTACTTTCTAATCATATGCAACTAAATGAAAACTTGAAAGTATTTGTGTTAAATTTGTAACTGTGTCAATGCAACATACTACAATTTAATTTGATATTTTTCTGACCCTTTAAAATGATTGGCAATATGAAAAAAAATGCTCTGTCTAACATTAAGAATTATGTCAGTAGTGGATATAGAATATTAAACTCATCATTACATTAATTAGAATTATTAGTCACTAAGCATAGCTATGCCAATATAGAATAATAGCCTGCAAGGTATTGAAGTATATATTCTACTTTATTCATAAGAGATACTAAATAGTTAATAAATAAATAAATAATTTTATAACATAATTCTTAAAAATCTTACATTTTATTGAAGAACAGGACAAGAGATGTGGTGATTTTCCAGAAAAAAATTCTTATTGTAGATACATGCTAGATTTTTTAAACTGGGAGAATGAAATAGTAACAGTTGGATAGACAGGGTTTATGAAAACTCCAGTTTTTATGATGTACAAAGACTGCACCTTAATAATGTAAAACTATATAAATTCTGCTATTCTCATTTTGTAAATGTAAAGATCAGTACCACATCACCTCCTCCTCTTACTCAATGAGTATGTGAATTTTTATGCTGTTGTCATTAATATATTCTCTTCCTAATGATATATAGCAGAAAAATTAAACTTATGCATTTCACAAAAAACTGAGATTAGAAAGTAGAAATAATGCCCATTATGTCAGTTTGAATTCTCAATGCTCCTAATTAAAATAAATGTTCTATTTTCTTTCATTATCTAAATAGTTCCAGTACCTTGGGGTATAAAGAAAGTAATAGAATAAAAGTTTAGTCTAGTATATTTTTAATCTAAAAGAGGCAAGGGTAAGTATTTTAATTTCCACCAAGGACATACACTATTAATTGCTTTTAATGTTAGAAGCTATTCCCCAGAGAAAGTACTGCATGTATATTATGCTCCAATTATACCAAACATCATCTCTGATGTATTAACAAACTTTTTGTATCATATAGATTATTTTGGGTTCAGATTTTATGGCTAAATAAAATATTCATAATATTTTTGCTAAATTTTAAAATTTTCCTTAATTGTTTATCAAAAGTTGTACATACATATTGCACATGATAAACATAAAAATACCACATTTATTGTCTCCTTCATGTGTCACTTCACATAACCTCATTTTATGTTATTCAGAATAAAATACCACTAATACTTATCTCCATATTGAAATAACTCTAATGAGCATCTCACATTTATCTACACAAATTTCTGTATACTTTTGCAAGCATATTCTTAGCACAGATTCTCAATTGCAACAGCCTCTGACAATCTCTGTTTCATTGTCTATTTCTAGAGACACTATATAATTTTAACTAAATTACATAAATTATATTTAAATTGGTGGCATTACTGTGATAAGACACCATGACCAAAATTACTTGGGAATGAAGGGTTTATTTTACTTACACTTCTGTATCACAGTTCATTACCAAAAAAAATCAGGCTAGAACCTGAAGAGAGGAGTGGATGGAGAGGTCATAGAGGAGTGTTGCTTACTGGCTCATTCCTCATGGTTTGCTAAGCCTGCTTTGTTATAGCACTTAATACCACCAGCCTAGATGTAGCATGCCCCTCCCAAATAGGATGGATTCTCCCAAATAATCACTAATTAAGAAAGTGCCCCATAGTTTTACCTAGAGCACAATCTTGGGGAGGAATTTTTTCAATAAAAGTGGTCTCCTCTCAGATGACTATAAATTGTGGTAAGTTCACATGAAAACTTCACAGCACAGATTATCTGACATCTCCTGTCCCCAAATAAGAAACTAATCCTTCATCCCTGGAAATGCTTCTGTCAAAATTTGGTAACAGAAACAGGGGGTGTTATAACTTGAAGGGTAAGATAGCTAAATTTGTCTTAGGGAATTTCTTAAAAGTATTTACCTTGAAAATAACAAGAGGCAAATTAAGAGCAGAAATATCAGTAAGTCCTTTAAAATAATGCTTTTGTTAATAAACAACAGACAAATTTGTTGAAATTAAAGTTGTTGAGGCTAATAAGCCTGCTGTTATTTCTGTGCTTAAAATGTCCCATTCAAGTAACTGTAGAATTTTGGAAATTCTAGTATACAAATTGCAAACTTTATATAAAACTGGATATAATTAACCCAGGGTCTTTTACACCTTCTGACCTATTTTCAGCTGTCCTCTTACCAAATTACCAAATACAGAAAAGAAGATTCAAACTAATAAAGTTATGAAATAAAGTTAGACATTACAACAGACATGGGGAAAATCCAAAGAAATCATAAGGAGAGACTTTAAAAATTTTTGTACTCCATAAAATGGTAACATTTAAAATAAATGAATTAATTTCTTGATACCTATAACATACCAACATTAAATCTAGACAAATAGGCAATTTAAATAGATTTATAACTCCTAGTGAAATCGAAAAAGTAATTAAATGTCTTCCAACTGAAAACTCTCAGGGCCAAATGAGTCTGGCAAAGAATTGTACAAGTTATTCAAAAAAGAATTAACAACAAAATTTCTCAAATTACTTCACAAAATAAATATTGAAGGAACATTTTCTAATTTTTATTTTATGAGGCCACTATTACCTTGATGCCAAAACTACATAAATACCCAACAAAAAATCCAAATTACTGACTAATATGTCTTGTGAATATAAATGCAAATATTCTCAATAAAATGCCTGCATTAGGTAAGCATTATCCTAGATATATAGGTACAATTTAAAATACATGAATCAAATTAACCACATAAAGAAACGAAAAGACAAACCCAATGATTCTCTTATTAAAGATAAGACTTTTGCACAATCCAGCATCCCTTCATTATAAAAGTCCTAGAGAATCTAAGAGTACAAGGGTCATTCTTCATCATAACAAAGGCAGTTACAGTAAGCCAATGGTCTTGTCTTCTAATAACTATTATTCAAAGGCTTTGTGTTTTTATGGTATGCAAAAGTTCCTGCTAAATCAATTCTTGTGTTTCGGGAAATTGGTTTTTCTTGTGACTAACTGATCCAAATATGCTACTTTGCCTTCAATCCTAAATATTCACTTCTAGTTGGCCCAATCTGTTGGTGAGCTTTTCCTTCAAAAAATTTTTATTTTATTATATAATGCTAGTTGAAATATATAGTATTCTAGATGGTGTAGAAATCAGTATAAAGAACTCTTAAACATCAAAAATAAACATATCATATATTCTAACTATCTAATTTCTAGGCATTTGTCCAGATGACCCCAAGCTGACATATCACAAAGATATTTGTACAACACTGTTTTATGGTACTATTCATAATATCCAAGCCCTGAAATCAACTTATGTCTATAATGAAATAAAAGTAAAAATATGTATTATATATACACATATATAATGTGTGTGTATATATATATATATATATATATATATATATATATATATATATATATATATATAATATGGAACTGGGTTTTTTGTTTGTTTTGGGGAATTTTTTATTTTTTGAGACAAAGTTTTTCTGTATATCTCTTGTTGCCCTGGAAGTCACTCTGTAGACAAGGCTGTCTTCAAATTCAGAGAAATGCACTGCCTCTGACTGAGTATTGGGATTAAAGGCATGCACCTCCACTGTTCAGCCTGTTTTTTATCTGTAAAATACAATGCTCCTATCAAGGAAAAACATTATCGGGAATCATTTTAAATGAATTAAGTTTGTCTCTAAAAGATGAATATGACATGTATTTTCTTATTTTATATGTACATAAACTTATATGTACACACAGAAGGAGACTGTCTAGGGGGACAAAGAGAACTTAGTACTGGGAAGATGAGAGGAAAATGGAGAATGAGAGTAAAGTGTAGGAAGAGATGTGTAGTAGATGGTCTTGTATAAAAGTGTTACTATGTAATATTATATCAAGCACAATGCAAAATATTGCTAGAGCTTAACAATAAATCAGTATAATATTTTATCATTTATTGAATATTAAAAGTTGCATAATTATTATTTGAATGTAGGATTTTGGACTTTTCCTAAAGAAAAATCATGACTAAATGTATTATGTGTACAACTTTCTAGTTTTTAATACTTTCTCAATTTTGGGGTAATGTCATTACTACAGTGCTGTATGAATTACATAAGTACATAGTATAGAGTACATTCAAGGCAATTTAAAAATTTTTGTAAATTTTGTCTTAAATTTAAATTAAAATTCTTTTAGTGATTTAATTTTTTTCTTTACATTTGAGAGTCTCACACATGTATACAAGCATATTAATTCCCCATTTTTCATTTTCCCCACCAATTCTCCCTATATCATTCATTTCATGGTCTTCACTTAATTTCATATCTCTTTTTTCATGGTCCATTGAGTTTCTTTAGTGTTGCTCATATGTGCCTGAGTTTGGGGCAAAACTTGGAGCATTGAACTGCTTCTAGTGGCCACATAATCAAAAGGAAAGTGTTCTTCCTTCCTGAGTATCTATATACTATCAATAGCTTCTCTATGAAACTCAAGTCAGTAACACAAACAACAATTTTAAAAATTAATCGTGCAAAACACAGTCAAAAATATTAATTTCACATTTACATGTTGATAAATTGTTAGGAAATTTGAAAATACTTACTTCCTCTAATTAAACACTTAAACTTCCATCTGTACATAGTATAGCAATTCTTGTTGTCAAATCCAATTGAATATAAGGTATTTCTGTCTGCATTTTTTGATGGTTTACTATGAAAACATGTGCAACACCAATTTTTAATGTTATATCTTCAGAAATCTGACTATGGTGAAGCTACACTATATAACTTTGATGAGCACAGCAAAATATACTCTGATTCACTACATGTATGCCTAAAGATTTAGCATTTTATGTTAAGAAAATTTTAGCATTGCACATAATTTTTATAACACCAGAGTCAATTATGTGACCCATAGTTTAAGAGCCTATATATTTAGGAACATACAGGTAGTTAACTTAGGTTATTTTGACTATTTTCTGGAGGGCTTTCTTGATGTCTCTATTTCTCAGACTGTAGATAAAGGGGTTAATCATAGGAACCACAATGGTATACATTATTGAAGCCACTACACTTTTTCTGGAAGAACTAGAAACAGATGAACTAAGGTACACACCAAAACCAGTTCCATAAAATAAGCAAACAGCTGACAGGTGTGATCCACAAGTAGAAAAAGCTTTATATTTCCCATACAATGATGAAACTCTTAAAATGGATGAAATAATTTTATAATAGGAGTAAAAGATTCCTGACACAGGAATAAAACCAGTAATGCTGACTAAAAGAAATACGACTATTTTACTGAAAAAAGTATCAGAACATGCAAGTTCTAAAAGCTCTGGAACATCAGAAAAGAAATGAGGGATTTCTTTATTAGTACAGAATGTTAGTTGTGACACAATCAAACACAATACCTGTGAATTAAGAAGACTAATGAAGAATGACCCAAGGACCAAACATTTACACAGGCTAGGGTTTAGGATTACTTGGTAGTGTAGAGGATGACAAATGGCTATCCATCGGTCGTAGGCCATCACAGCCAGTAGTAAGCTGTCCATACATCCAAAAAAAATGAAGGAGGATACCTGACTTAGGCAGGATGCATAAGTTATAGATTTGCTATGGGTCTGCATGTTTATCAGCATTTTGGGAACTGTGGTGCTGCTGAAGCCCGTGTCAACCAAGGAAAGGATATAGAGGAAAAAATACATGGGAGTGTGGAGGTGGGAATCAGAGGTGATAGCCAGAATGATGAGCATATTTCCAAGCACTGTGAGTAGGTATATGATCAGGAATAGTACAAATAAGATGGACTGCAGTTCATGGTCCTCTGATAGTCCAAGAAGGAGGAATTCCAAGGCCTCTGTTAAATTGTATGGCTCCATGGGGCTAGGACATCTTTTGAAAAGAAAAAGAATTGTAGTGAGTTAAGCACTGTAGACATAACTGGCTATATGGCTGTACATTTGTAATCCAACAATCGTAAAAAGAATTCAAACATAAGAACTACTAAATTTATTCATTCAGAATGGGGAGCTTTGTCAGGTGTCTGGCAGTTACTTGCCACATTTAAGAAGAGGAATCAATGATTTGATTGTTGATCATTGCTACAGTCTTCATCTAGGAAATGTAAGATCCTAAATTCACTCTCTACATAAATGAGGTAAAGAAAGAAGTGGAAGAAAGAAGGAAGAAATAAAGAAAATATAAGAAAAGGAAAGTAGAATGGAAAGGAAAGGAAAGGAAAGGAGTCTAGTGTGAGGACCACCAAACAAGATATGTCCTTGGTAGAGATTGATAGACTCCAGCCGCTCTGAATGCCTCTTATATCATGACATCCTCTCCAATAGGTTTTCACTTCTGACATTCACCAAGAGACCATCATCAGAGCCAGTGCTACTTGGTTTGTATTTCTAGACTTAGAGCTTTTGTGTGGTTTTGAGCTACATAAATTCTTTTTCTAATAAAACTTACCTGTCTTCACTATTTTTATAAAATAATGTACTAACCTAGGGCAATGTACCTTTAGTGATATTTCTTAGTTGTGGCAAACTCTTACAACCCTTTCTTCAATGGACTCTTGAAAATCACTCTTTTATACATATATCATCTTCAGAAAGTATAGGCAAAATATATTATAGATTATTTTGGAATCATCATTCCATAAACAAAGTAAAAAGATCTCTACTAATAAAACCACACATGAAGAAGAAAGTGCTTTTTCCATGTACTTAAGTTGATAAAGAATAACCATTTGAATAAACAGCAATATAAAGAACTTTGTATATTTTATCTTTGAAAGGTGCACTATGCTCACTTCCTTAGATTTTTTTATTGTGAGTACATAAGCCAAAAGAATCCAAACCTAGCATGAATTAATGGGTTTACATTTAAATGCACATCTTTTTCTTCCAGTGGACCCAAGTTTTATTCTTAGTACCCACATCAGGTGGCTCACAACAGCCTGTAACTCCAGTACAGGGGGGACCTACACCGTTTTATGAACTACTTGCACACCTGCAAATAATTTCCTTGTACATAAAAATCAAAACATATACTAAAAATTTTCAAAATTAAGAAAATATCCTAGATTCTAGTTCTGTCAAATGTTGTTAGTCAAATATAATTTTTATATTTTACATGTTTCAGATAGTTTTATCATTTTTTATTTTCTCATTTTGTAACTCATGTTCAGTTGAGATTTAGTTTCTGAGCAAATGTGAAAAGTATCAGGCGAAAGTTTTTCAAATGTACCTGAAGGTATAAAAAGTATTTTCTTCCATGTTTGGCAAACGTTTATGATTTTTATTGACTGCATCAAATACTTTATATACTTTATTTTGAAGATATAAATTGATAAAGTGCACATGGTTTGATCGTCAAAAGATAAGTTTTATTATGCAAAATTTCAAAATACATGTTGCTGTACTTTGCACATATCCATTCTCAACTACCTTCCCTAATCCTTCTTACCCACAGCTTCTTCTGCTTCCTTCCTCACAATCTTCTCCTTTCTTCATTTAAATTTAGTGTTACATATAGGAGAATATGTGATATTTTAGTTTTATTATTACTTATTATCACCCATCTTACACTCCTGCCTCAGTATTCTAACTCCAGTCTTGGTAATACATGTAAGGATATATTATCATACTAAGCTACAATAATTCTTTTATTTTCCTCCAATAAATATTTCTAATTGTTACTCTATATATTTCTCATTTTCTCTTTCTTTCTTCCTTCTGTTCTTCCTCTTCTTTCTCCTCCTCCTCCCCTTCCTCCTCGTTTTTTGGGGTATGGATGAATTCTAATAGTGGAACCCAAATCTTTGCACATGCTAGACAGATATATTAATTATATAGCTATCATCCTTCACATTGGATCATCATATTACATAAATGCTACAGGATCTCAAGGGAAGATCTAGAGCTTAATTCACATTTTGTTCTTTTGTTGCAGTTTGTCAAACTCTGATAAATATTGTATTTTATAGACATCTATTTCAGGCTTTTATGATAGTTTGGGTTTTTTAATCAAATGCAACCCACTTATGATGTACATTTGAAAACTATAGTACCACATTGGAGGAAAGCTCTACCTGGAACTTTAGTTGACCTTCTTATAGCATCTTTAGATCTTTCCAAGTTAAGAATTTCTCTAATGACAATTTAATTTTTGAAAAGTAAGCTATGTTAATTATAAAACTTGGAGTGTTTCTTTCTTCTACCATGTAGAAAACATGATTTAACTTCACAGTGAATCTCAGTAATGTGTACAATTAATATGAAATATTAATTGCAACTTTTAAAAGTATTTTAATTTTGATATAAGTTGAAGTGAGAATAAACAGAAGATATCACACACATGTAATTTGATTATATATAAAATAGGTATACTGATTATACCTACTGAAAAATAATAGGTCAAGACATTCCAAAATACATTCAATTCATATGAAATATAGTCTGAAGAAAAGATTATTAAAATAAAATTTGTATAAGAGAAGTTATCTATTCTTTATGTGTTTCTATACCATTTTATGACATACATTTTACATTTCTACCAAGAAGCTAGGGAGGATTCTACTGAGGAAGATAACTCCGGATTTCCCTCATTGATAAGATGTTGCAGAAAGTAACTTTATAAATCTTAACAACTAGTTTTCGTGGACTCTTTTTTTCTATATGCCTTTCCTCATTTTGTAGCCACTAGAATATTAAATATCTTTAAAGTACTTGTAAAGGCCCACTTTAAGACTTTTTGTTCTTCAGGATGTTAAGCTATATACATGCCTAAGTCTTTTATATTCTTTTGTTTATGTGTGTGTTTTGATTGTTATTATTGTTTCCTTCTGAATTTGATTATGAAGGCATATAATTCTACCATACAGGAAAATAATGCAAAGGAATCTCCTGGACAGCTTTGAATGATATAGTGAGACATTATCTCAAACAAAATATACAAAGGCAAAATAATACACACAAGAAAAATATACTCCTGAAATGACAAGAATAAAATCATTCTGGCTAAGGTGCTATTTAACCATTGAAGACTTGCTGAGAATGTATGTATACAGCCTGAGAGTTGATTCTGTCAGACGAATAATAATAATACAAATAACAACAGCCAAATTAAAGGTTTTTGTGAGAAACTCATATTAAATTTAGGCTACAAATGTCTTTTTTGCATGAAATGCTTTCCATTCTTAATACATTTAGTTTATTTAATCTATTTAATTTTGTCTGTCATTCGCTTAGTCACAGGCTCTTTATCATGATTTTCAAATCAAAGCACATCTGGAATAAACTCAGATGACTAAACTGATTTGTCATAATAATGATTTTCCTGATGTCACACTGGTAACACATAACACAAGAGATATAAAACTATACTTCATTAAATCAATTTGATATAATTAAATTGTTATCTAATAAATAATTCAATTATTGGATTAAATTCATTTGATTAATTAAAATTTACAATCTAAACTAAGAACTTACTCAGTTTCATCATTTTTAGGTATATGTTTAAGATATATTCTGAAATTTACAAGCATACTAAGTATACAAGTATACTTTTTAGTTTGATGGTGTTGTGATTGTATGAAAGTATGTGTAGTTTACAAGTAAACTTTGCTTATACTCCATGTTATTTTGTGAGACAGTGTCTCACTGATCCTGGATCGCTTGGGTTACCTTGGTCAGCTAGCCAACCTCCAACATCTGCTTATGTCTATCCAACTATTTCTAAGATTATAGACATTCCCAGAATACCAAGATTTTTGTTATGGATGCTGGTAATTGAACTCAAGTTCTCATGTATGTGTAGCAAACATCTCTTCCACTGAGTCATCTCTTCAGATCCCTCTAGCAGTTTTCTATTTCCACACTAAGGAACATGTTTTATAGCCTTGCTAGAGGTGAAATGTGTGTATGAGGGGTGCAGGGGTCAGGAATCAAGAATAAATGACACAGTAAACAATGGAGGTAAAATTAAGAAATTCAGACAAGTTACAGATTTGCTATGAGTTATTCTGTTTTAACACTCTCTGATTGGCCCTGTGTTAGGGACATCCTTACTGTAGCTCATAGGTTAAGGGTACCTACAGTGCTAAGTTTTTGTCACAGAGGGAAAAAATAGTGGCTACAGATTTTACCTGAGATTTCAGGGAAGAGAAATTATGGGTTGAATTGGTAGAATAAAATGCTCATAGACACAAGGGATAGAGCCTGACCATCTATATTCAACCTGATATTACCCTCGTGGACTTATTCATGATAAAAAAATTACATAAAACAGATCTGAAAACATACATACAAGTAACATTATACAAACTGAACAGGTAATATTTAGGAATATATATATTCAACAATTAGCAAAAGAGAGGCAATTAATCTGAAGGCAAATAAAGAGGGGTATGTGAGGGTTTGGAGGGAAGAAAAGCAAGGGAGAACTGTTGTAGTGAATTAAAATCTCAAAATTTAAAAAAAAGATGCAAAATGAACATAAAAATATGCTCTTTATGTTTTGGTTGTGAGCCTAGCCATTAAAAACTGAGCCATCTGGAGGGAATAGAAATTGGTTGTTATATAAAATAAATTTAAAAATCAATAAAGAATAAAAAATATATGATTTTAATCTCAATTTTACATGATAATATTACATATATGCTTTATAAAAAATATTGGACAGAAATGAAGATCAGTGAATGTATACTGGTTGGTATTTAGAAGCTCTGGGTAAAAGTTTCTCTATTCATTCATTTTCTAACATGTCTGGCTACATATTCCAGTTGATCGTGAAATGGATAAGTATCCTTGGATTCTAGACTGATGTCAAACTCAAAATCTTCCTATCTCTGCTAGCTAAACATTGGAATGCCTAGCTAAACACTGGAATGCCTAGCTAAACACTAATAACTGGTTCTTGATATTTTCACTCCTATGATCATTTTCACTCATCCTTATTTTCATCACCAACATTATGATTTTTTAATCAATAGAAGTGAAGAACAGAGAAGTACCTATCTCATGTTCTGGTTGAAAAAAAATTCTAAAATTTAGAATCTGCAAGGATAGAAATCTAAACAGTATATGAAAATTCTCATATGAGCTAATAAAATTAATAAACTTAACTAATAAACTTCATAGAACTTTGAAATAAAACTACTTATTGGTATATTTCCCTTAGTGATTATTTCACATATCTTCCTGGTACCAATAATGAAAATCTTGCCTCTCTTTTGTGTATTACATAGATTAGCACTTACCAGTCTGTACTGTATTTCCACGTGAGAATGAAGAACAGTGACTTATACACTGTTGCAGTCTTACTGGCTGTATGTTGATCCAGGTTCTGAGTTCTGCACTGGTAGAAAGAATCAGTTACGACACTCTCCATGCAGCTGATAAATTTGGGAGAATGAAGCATATGTATAAAATATTTTGGATCAGAAATGTTAAAACCTAGATCTGGAACACAGAGTGGATATTTATGAGACTTGTGAGGTTCAATTCAAAGAGCAACTAATTAGGTAAAGTGTTCCCTCCATGCTGTCAAATCTCTAAGGATCTATTAATAAGAATGCAAAGGAGAAAGGGCAAAATGAATATACCAGGAAAGATGTACCCATTGGTAGCTCAGTAAGAGACTTAATTTTTATGTTCTGACTCCCAATTGCAGAGATCTTTACAAAACTAAAACACATACTTTCAATTAAATAAAGCAGTGTGACATTTGATATACAACTTTTATTGAATGATTAACATAATTTTAAGAATGTTTAGTTTTCCACATAAAGAATCTGATACAATTTCAATTTCCTCAGATGATATCTCTAACAAGAAATTTGATTTGATATATTCTATAGTCATTATTAGAGTTTTGGACTTCATAGTATGAAGCTGTACATCTTTTTATTATTTTGTATGACATTGGAGTTCTTTTTCTTTCAAATTGCGTATTTCTATATTTTAGACACTAATTTATTTTTCTTTTCTTTTATTTTATTTTTGTAGTCATACTATAACATCATTACTCCCTTACCTTTCTTCTCTCTAAACCCTGTCATATAATTTTTGTTTCTCTTTTCAAAATTTATAGCCCCTTTTTTACAACAATATTTATCATATTCAAAGATATATATGCTATATATTTCTAAATACAACCTACTAATCAAAGTCTAATAAGGCTACTAAATATTTCATGGAGTCTTGGAGATGTGAGAAATTAAGATATGGATCAAGTCTGTAACCATCCCAATCATTGCCTTGACGAATCACAAGCTAATTTTCATGACTATAAGAAAGATTAATTTTTTAACATAGAAATGATTCTCTTGGTTTCTTGAGATGTGGATTTATTTCTCATTAAGCAGCTGATAGTATGGCAGCTGCCTCCATTTGAGAAATCTTGTCTAATGCCAATGAGATTGTTGGTTAGAATGTGTTGAGTATTTCATTCTGTCATTTGTTTGAAAAGAAACTCTACTATATACTGGAAGGCAATTATTAGGATAAATTCATACTCGTTGAGATCGAAACATACCAGTTCATAAAATAGTGGGCATGAACCATTGGAATATCTTTAAGGTTAAACATCAGGCACTTTGCAACATCTCAGATATAAAGGATGAACATTAACTACAAAAAGGTTTTGAGAGTTATCTTCTTTGTGTCTTAGGACACTTCTACCCATTCCTTTCATTATTATTTTGGAATTTTTGTTTATTTTAAATACCAACCACAGATAGCCCTCTCAATCTTCCTCCTGCTCCCCCAAGCCCTCCTCCTTAGCCCACTACCATTCCCTTATATGAAATGGTAGGTTTCCCGTGGGGAGTCAGCAAAGTCTGGTACATTTTGTTGAGACGGGTCCAAGCCTCCTGCCCTGCATCAAGGCTGTGTAAGCAGTCCCACTGGAGGTAATTGGCTCCAAAACACCAGCTCATGCACCAACGATACATTCTGATTCCACTGCCAGAAGCCCCTTAAAAAGACCAAGCCACATAATTGACTACCATATACAGAGAGCCTAGTCCAGTCCTTTGAAGGCTGCACAGCTGTTGGTATAAATTTGTAAGTCTCCACAAGCTTTGTTCAAGTGTATATAAATTTTTCTATCATAATCTTGACCCTCCCCTCATCTAATCTCCTTTTCCTTTCATCAACTGAACCCCTGAAGCTTGGTGCTTGGAAGTGCATCTCTGCAACTGCATTCATCAGTTACTGGCTGAAGGCTCAATGATAACAGGGTATTCACCAATATGAATACCAGGGTAGGCAAGCACAGGCACCCTCTTCACTATTTCTAGTAGTCTAATCTGGGGTTATCTTTGTGGATTCCTGGGCACTTTCCTAGCACCAGGGTTCTCCATGACGCCAGTAAGTCTCCCTCTATCAAGATGTTTTTCATTGGGCTCCCACTCCATTCCTGTTCCAGCTCAACCATCTCAAATCCACATGTTTTCTTCCCGCTTCTCCTCCCCTCTACTCAGAATTTAATGAATTAATTTTCATTAATGTTAGGAAAAGACAACGGGAATGTTACCCGGGCCTTCGTGTTTTCTTAATGTCATTCAACCATAATTTATCTGCCCTTTAAAACATTTTTCCCTATCTTTCTCAATGTCTCTTTGTCTCTCCTTTCTCATTGTATAGAGGAGCTGGCTTCAAACTTGAGATTCTTTTGCTTCAGTCTCCTGGGTTCTGGAATTAGAGATTTGAGCCACCCTGCCTGATTTCTTTAATAATCATTATGTCTTTCGTCTTTATTGAAATATGTTTGGCATATACAGAGTGATAATGGAGATCATCTTTCTCTAGGGCCTGGGCCTCCTCCATTAGGCTCACTGGTCAGAAAACTCCAGGGACCTTCCTTCTTTGCCTGCTGGAATTACAAGTGCAAACCACTATAGACATCTCTTTTGGGTTTTCCTCTGGGTTCTAATGAGTAATTGACTGCTTCTACAAACACTTTATGGGCTAGGCTATTTTCCAGTTTCTCTGAGGTCAAAAAGTTAAGCAGCCAACTTCATTTCTTATTTGCAGGTTGCTCTGAATTAAAATTCAATGTGTAAACAACTGACAGGTTGGGTTTTCATTTTCTGACATAAAGAAAAAAAATCAGATATCAATTGATTTGAACATAGAAAAATACTATGTGGGTGTAGAATGTTGTAGCAAAACAAAAACATTTGAGGGAGACAAAATGGTAAGAATATATGTATATATACAAAAATATATATTCACAAACTAGAAAAGGAAAGGAGAAAATTGAGACATTTTTAGTGATTATGCAACATGAACATGCTTTTAGTGATTGTAGAACAAAATCATATGATACTGAACCATAGTCATTTATGCTGAAAACTGGAACCAGACAATATATGATGGCTAAATTTAATCTGTAGTTCAAAATAAAGAAGAAAAAATAAAATGTGTCAGTGACTTGTCCTGTGTTTTTAACACCTGCCCATAACATTGTATTGCAAAATATGCTCATAAACCATCCTTTAGTCCACATTCCCCTCAAGTAACAAAAAGTTCAGAACCTTCTCTTGTGCTCCTGACAATGTTATATTTGAGCAATTTCTACTTTTACATTCTCCCTACCCTCTTTTGTGTTATTTTGCTTTTTAAACAACAAATAAATTCATTTTGTTAGTTCTGGTGACTTTTAACTTTTCAGATACTATTAAACAGACATGTATGTATCCATCCTATTGAAGATTCGTTTGACAGGAAAAATATAACTATGCAAATTTCCCCAGGAATCTATAAAACACGCCATACAAAGTCTATTGTCCCTGCTTGAAAAACATGCAAACCCCTGTGAAAAATAACTCTATACACTCAGGAAAATAAGTAAAAGGCTATTTACTGATAGTGCACATTAGACTTCAGCTAATGCCATAAATAGAATGTTATATCAATTTACATATGTAAATAAGTGTCCACGACCAGCGTGACTAATTATTTTGTGGGTATCGAGGGGGTACCTCCTGAAAGAAACCAATGGGGGGAAAAAGAAAGGAGACCAGGCTTGCAAAGAAGGACAGAGTCCGTCTAGATCATGTCAAGGTCTCAGTTTATTGAGTTGCAAGCTGTAACATATATACTATTCAGGGGAGGAGAGTGAGGAGGGGCATAGTGGGTGGCAAATAGCAGCTGTGGGGGAAGGGTAAATGCATGTCTGTGGGCTCAGCACCATCCCACCCACTCTGGAAAGGCAGGAAAGCAGACAAAGGAATATTCTGTGGTTTTACTGAGGGCTACTCTGGCAATCAGTTACTAAGAGCTATTCTAGCAATCAGTTACTAAGAGCTATTCTAGCAATCAGAGAAAACACCTTATCATCAGGAAACTTATGGTCTTGGGTTTCACAAAGCTTATGAAAAGGACCAAGTCCTCAGTCTCCAACAAATAAGGACCCAGTGAATTCCCTGAACTGAACAACTCCATGGCTAGAAAGAAATGTTTATTGGAAATAAAAAGTCTGCAGCTATCTCCCAGGGGACAAAGAGAAGCATAATTGTAAAAAGGGAAGTGGATATTATACACTAGGCAAGAATGGAAATCTTTGTGCTGAAAGACACTGTTTGCTTGACTAGAGCTAGATGCCCTTAGCTGAGGTATTTGACCTTTGGGAGAATATTAAGAAAGGCTCTGATAAACAAAACCTACCTTATGAGACTCCTGAGAAATACTGAATTTGAGCTTCTGTTTGACCAATAACAGACATATTGTTTACATGGTCAGAGTCCTGCTGTTTTAGACATTGCCTCCAATATGGCCATTTTGGAGGTCCCATATTTGAGCTAAAAATATGTATTTTATGACTAAGCATCCTACAACATCAGATCTGAGTAAGGTAAATTAGAGTATGGAGTATAATCCAAATAGCCTATGTATCAATAAAAATGTCAATATGTAGATGTTTGTTCATTAGAATTGACCAGCCATTAGACTACACTCCGGTAACAAAGAACATACACCCAGCTATTAGGGCTCAATTCCATAGCAAATGTCACAATCTGACAACTAGCTATTAGGCTAAGTTCTCTATCATAGAACATGACTCTAAAGAACAACTCAAGTATACAACACAAGGTGACAATCATCATTAAATTATAACCTTCCATAAAGCCTGGCCAAAGTTCTCTTCTTAAGCAAAGCATAATTACACCAGGTGAGCCTGGTGACTTTAGGTTAAAAAAATAACTATTGAAAAATGAACAACACTAGTCAATTGAAATAATTCCAGAAATATGCAATATCTTTGCTGTTACTTTACCTAGGCCTAAGTGGCTAGAGTTGGCAGTAATATCCTGCCTCTAATTCCATTGTCCAATGTGTAACCTAGGTTCAGGACATTACAGAGATTTAAGGATGACAGTGTGTGTGAAATGCATAAGCCTAAGGTAGTAGATCCTGTAAAGACAGTAACTTATACTTAAAACATAACTTAAGATATGTAGTGGCTCTAAGCCTCTCAAGGCTGGAGGCAGGGATAGTATGAGCTGAGCTGGGGCTTTTTAATTTTGTCACTGAGGACCTCTTTTCACAGTTCTGAAATTTCAAATGACAAAATAATTCAGGAGTTAACCATCACAGAAAATGAGTACCTTGAAAAATAGTTCATGCATGCTTCTTACATATTTAAAGACCAGATGAAAGAAAGTGAGGACATGACGTAGGTATGGTTGAGGAAAAGCATCTTATTGTGAATATGAGCCATGGGCTTCTGGAGACATCCAGACAAAGCCAGACAATGAGAGAGAGAGAGAGAGAGAGAGAGAGAGAGAGAGAGAGAGAGAGAGAGAGAGAGAGAGAGAGAGAGAAAGGGGGGAAGAAATGAAGGGAAGGAGGAGAGAGGGGAAAAGAAGGAAGGAAGAAAAGAAGGAGAAAGGAAAAAAGGAAGGAGGAAGGAAGGAGGAAGGGAATGAGGGAGGGAAGGGAAAGGAGGGAAGGAAGAGAACATTGTCTGGCTTCAACAGGTAACAGTGTTTCTTAGCACATACAATGAGAGGCAGCCTTTCTTTCATGGAAAATATAGGAACCTCCAAGGGGAAGCTGTCTTAGATATTCTACAGGGAGAACCCTAGTGGGGGGTTCATGAGAGAGGAAAAGCTGATGCAGTTTTGTAGACTATTCTAGGATTTGTGGTCTCTCTTCCCTGGAATTTTTTGCTTCAAGAAGATAGATTATCTTGGGAAACAGGTTGTCCCTGTACATATTCCCCCTGGTGATGACTAACTTAAAAGGTTGGGCAAGGTCAGCTGTAATATCATGGTTATTTTGTTTTACAACCGAGGCACTCTATCAATGTAAGATTGGTCCCTAACCTTTGATGTTCCAAATTATATTTTTCTCAATGACAGTTTTTAGATAACTAGACACATATTAATTTCTTGGTGGATATCTAGGATACACCCCTACCTCACGGTAGCAGATTTTCTGTTTATCTGGTAACACCAGAAAGAAACACTCATTTTCGGATTTAAATATATTATGAAAAGTTAGACGTATCTGAGTTTTGCTGAAGCCCACTAAGGAAAACCTATTTTCTCTGGCCCTGAGTAGAGCCCTAATAGTCTAAACTATAAGAAGGATAACATACTACTCTTTCTTCATTTTAAGAGATAACTCAACAAAACCAGTCAAATATCTCACAAAAAGATTCATAAACCCCCCCCCCCCCCCCAAGAAATGTGATTTACCTGAGTATGTGCAAAGGAGAGGGGAGGACTAGTTAGTTCCATAGTAAGATACGTTTGATCTTATAAGAGGTGCTTCCCCCTATTTAATTAAATTAAATAGACATTTACTGGAGCTTCCATAGATAGCACTATAGAGCCCCTAACTTTATCCTTTGCTTCTCAATATCTGTTTTCAGACTTTCGTCAAAAGTCTAAGTACACTTTCCTGGACATCATGGATTTTTAATTAATTCTCTGAAGCCCCTCTATCTGCTTCTGCCCTATTTCTGCATGTCTACCACCATTGCAAAGGCATGTTTTTCTTTTTCTCTTTTTCTTCTTTTCTCATTCATCCTGGTTGTTGTCATGATCTACAGTTCATATTCCCTGTTGCTTTTTCTCAAGCTTTAAAGAATGGGTTTCCTCTGGATTTGTTTTTAAGTTTAATTAGAAAAGAGTCTAAGAGTATAAATAAAGAAACCCCATATTTCCCAGGAAACAATGCTGTAGAGACAACAGGAATCCAATAGAAAAATTAACTTGGATTTCAATAGGGTCTTGTACATTCCAAACCATCCCAAACTGCCTAAGTAGCCAAGAATGACGTTGAATTTCTGATCTTTTTCCTACCTCTTCAAAGATACTGGAATTGAAGACATGTACCACTAGTATATCCAGTTTATGAACTTTTGTAAATTGAATTCAGGGATTTATACACGCTAAGTAAAGACTCTGACAATTGGGGTATAATTTTTTTCCTGAGATTAAAAAAATGTGTTTCAAAACATTTTTTAAGATAATGCACAGTAGACATGCATATTTACTCCCACTCAAGCACAGAATTACAGGGTAAACTGCTAATACTCAATGGTGCACTGTGTTGCTAAGCCACAGTAACCTATAAAGTATAAAACATTTTAAACAGATAATGAGTTTATCAAAGGGGCGTATGAACAGAGAGCCCGGCCAAGGCTCCTTGATCCTGTCTTCAGCCCTACAAGTGCTGGGATTACATGCCCCTTACACCATTCAAGGCTATCTAATAATAATCTATGAATGAAAGCTTTTATAAGAATTTATAATTAAAATATTATCATTACTATACAACAAACTTCCTTATGTTTTCCCAAAAGTCACCTCAGTTCAATATGATTCAATTGTATGTGAAAAAGAGTATGAAGATCTTTTATGTTTTTATTTTATCCATACACTGTATCTTGACCGTATTTACCTTTCTTCCCCCTTCCAAGTCCTTTCAAGATCTCCCACCATGTCTTATCCCCTTATATATGTATATGGTTGACCTTATCCCCTTATATATGTATATGGTTGACATCGGTGGACTTTCAGAGGTGATAGAACGTCTGTACAGGTGTTTCTGGATTTCAAAGTCTGCATTCAGAACTCAATTGTTATTCTAATGAGTCTTCCCTTATATGTTACTTGTCTTGTTCTTGAATCTATTAACATTTTTTCACTGTTCTATATGTGTAGTATTTTGATTATACGTGATGTAGGTGATTTACTTTTCTGATCTTATTTGGTGTTCTGTATACTTCTTGATAGGCATCTCTTGGTTGGTCTGTAACCCAGACCCAGCAAGAAAAACATGGTACGTAATTAAAGAAAACCTTGGGGTGCCAGCCCCAACAATGTTTTCTCTCAGAGTTCAAGACATACATGACTACTGGTAAAAGGGGGGAACTATAGCACCAAAGATATTCTCACAATATTTTCTTATTTTGTCTTTACTGGTATGACAACTATAAGAGTAAAGGCATAAGCTTATATACTCAGGCAGGCGGTTAGTCTTTGGCAAGGCAATGTGGGGCTTAAATTCATCTGAGTCATAGAGAGGGCTGATAAGATTTACACACAGGCAATAACTGTCAAGTCTGGTTTATGACGAAAGGTGGAAGAGACTAGTCCAGGTTTTTCTCGTGGGGGTCAACTAAATAGTAGAGCAACAAAGCAATCTAAAAGGGGGAATTGTGTACCATAAGTACATTCCTAAATGTGGCTACGCATAAGGTTAAAAGTTTATTGATTAGTAAAAACCATTAACAAATTAAAGTTCTATACCTTTTTATTTATTTATTTATTTATTTATTTATTTATTTATTTATTTATTTATTTATTTATTTATTTGAAATGTCATTTTTATCAATGTATCCACCTGCTCCCCCTTCCTTCACTCCTCCCAACCCCTCCCAGTTAACCTTCATCCTCGCCTCTCCCTATCCACCCATCCCCTCCCCTAAAATGGCAAGAAGTCCCAAGGTGGGTCAGCTAAGCAAGCCACATCCACTCCAGGCAAGTCCAATTTATTCATCCCAAAGTCAATGTTTGGTTAGGTGTTCCTCTGCAGAGAGTGGGCTCCAAGGTGCCAGCCCACACACAGGAACACAGACTGATCTCACCCCTCATGTTTCTACATACTGCTCGTGCCAGTCAAAACTTGCCTACCTTAGAGGACCTAGCTCCTTTTCCTGATAGATCTCCAGTGGCTATTCTTGATTCATCGAGCTGCCCAGAGCTTGAGACAGACATCATGTGTGAATTTTCCTCAAATCCCTATCCCCTTGCTCATACAGACTTTCCTCCCCTGCTTTCAGCTCTGCCCTGTGCTCAGTCATGGATCTTTGCATCCACCTCAATTCTTTGTTGGATATAGGCTCTGTGATGATGCTTAGAGTGTTTACTCATTGATTACAGGGGAATTCCTGCTTAGACACAACCCCTCCACTATGTTTGGAGACTTGGCCAGGGATATTCCGTGAGGTCTTGGAGGTTTCCCTAGCACCCAGTCTCTTTCCAACCCCACACTGGCTTCCTCTATCAAGATGTCCATCTCTTTCTATCTCCCTCTTTGCTTCTCTCACTCAATCATCTCCTTCTTTTAATATTTGTTTCCCACTCTTCTTGGTTGCAACCTGTTATGATGCCAATTTGCTAAGGTGATCTATATTTTCTCTTCTTAGGAATGTCTCACTTAATTTTCTTCTAATCCCAAGATGTTCAGGGGTTGTGATGTGTAGTTTGTGTATTCTTTGCTTTTTGTCTAAAATACACTAATTAGTGAGTGCATCCCATATCTATCTTTCTGGGCTTGTGATACCTTGCTCAGGAAAATATTTTCCAAGTCCATTCATTTGCCTGAAATTTTTAGTATGTCATTTTTTAACTACTGAGTAGTACTCTATTGTGTACCTATATCACAGTTTGTTAATTAGTTCTTCAGTAAGGGGCATCTAGATTGTTTCCAGGTTCTTGCTGTTGCAAATAATGCTTTTATGAACATAGTTGAGATGATGCCTTTAGGGTACGAATTTGCCTCCTTTGGGTATATGCACAATAGTGGTATCGCTGGATCCTTAGGGAGCTTGATCCCCAGTTTTATAAGGAACTGCCATACTTTATTCCACAGTGGCTGTGCAAGTTTATACTCCCACCAACTATGCAGGAGTGTGTCTCTTGTTCCACATCCTCTCCAGCATAGGCTGTCATCTGTGTTTCTGATCTTAGCCATTCTGACAGGTGTAAGGTAGTACCTCAAATTTTTCTTAGATTTCCATTTCTCTGCTGGCTGAAGATGTTGAGTAATTTTTAAGTGCCCTTTAGCCATTTGTAATTCTTTGGTTGAGAATTCCCTTTTTAGCTCTGGACCCCATGTTTAATTGGGTTATTTAGGGTCTTGGGCGTTAGTCTGTCGAGTTCTCTATGTATTTTTGAGATCAATCCTTTGTTCAATGTAGGATTGTTGAATAACTTTTCTGATTCCGCGGGCTATCCTTTTGTCTTATTGACTGTGTCCTATGCCTTACAGAAGCTTCTCAGTTTCAGGAGGTCCAACTTATAGATTGCTGTACTGAGTGATACTGGTGTTATATTGAGGAAGTGGTCACCTGTGCCAATGCATTGAAGGATATTTCCCACTTTCTTTTCTACCACATTCAGTGTATCTTGGTTTATGTTGAGGTCTTTGGTCCACTTGGATTTGAGTTTTGTGGAGGGTCACAGATTTGGATCTGTTTGAATTTTCTACATACTACCATACAGTTATGCTAACACCATTTGTTGAAGTTATTATCATTTTTCATTTAATATTTTTGGCCTCTTTGTCAAAAGTCAAGTGTTCATAGATGTGTGGGTTAATGTTGGGATCGTTGATTTGATTCCATTGATCCATGGTCTGTTTTGTGCCAGTACAAGGCTGTTTTTATTACTGTAGCTCTATAGCATAGCTTGAAGTCAGGGATAGTGATTCTTCCTGAAGTTCTTTTATTGAGCTGAATTGTTTCGTCAATCTTGGGTTTCCTATTATTCCATATGGTGTTGAGTATTGCTCTTCCAAGGTCTGTAAAAAATGTGTTGGGATTTTGATGGGGATTGCATTGAATCTGCAAATCACTTTTGTTAAAATTGCCATTTTTTACAATGTTGATTCTCTTGATTCTGGAGCATGAGAGATCTTTCCTTTTCCTGATATCCTCTTCAATTTCTTTCTTACGTGACTTAAGGTTTTTGTCAAACAGATCTGATACTTCTTTGGTGAGAGTTACACCAAGATATTTAATGCTGTTTGCAGCTATTGTAAAGGGTGATGCTTTCCTTATTTTTTTTTTTTCGGTCCTTTATCCTTAGTGTATGGGAGGACTATTGATTTTTTGGATTAATCTTGTACCCTGGTACCTTGTTCAAGGTGTTTATCGGCTGTAGGAATTCTCTAGTATAATTTTTGGGGTCACTTATGTATATGATCATATCATCTGCATATAGAGATAGTTTTACTTCTTCCCTTCCAATTTGTATCCCTTTAATCTTCTTTTGTCCTCTTATTGATTTAGCTAAAACTTTGAGAAATATATTGCATAGATAAGGAGAGAGGGCAACCTTGTCTTTTTCCCAATTTTGCTGGGATTGCTTTGAGTGTTTTTCATTTTAGTTTGATGTTGGTTTTTGGCTTACTGTATGTCGCCTGTATTATGTTTAGGTATTTTCTCTGTGTTCCTGACACTCCAGGACCTTTATCATGAAGGCTTTTTATCATCTAATGAGATGATCACGTGGTTTTTTTCTCTCAGTTTGTTTATATGATGGATGACATTCACAGTTTTTTGTATGTTGAAGAATCCCTGCATCTCAGGTATGAAGCCTACTGATCACGGTGAATGATTTTTTTTGATATGTTGTGAGATTAAGTTTTCCAGAATTTCATTGAGTATTTTAGCATCAGTGTTCATGAGGACGATTGATCTGTAATTCTCTTCCTTTTTGTATCTTTGAGTACTTGGGGATCAGGTGATTATAGCCTAATAAAAAGTTTGGCAATGTTTCTTCAGTTTTTGATTTATGGAAAGTTTGAAGAGTATTGATATTAGTTCTTCATTGAATGTCTGGTAGAATTCTTAATTAAATCTATCTGGTACGGGGCTTTTATATTTGGGAGACTTTTAATAACAGTTTCAATTTCCTTAGGGCCTATAAGTCTGCTTATGTCTTTAATCTGATCTTGATTTAATTTTGGTAAGTGGTACCTGTCCAAAAAGCTGTCTATTTCTTTTAGGTTTTCCATTTTAGGAGCATATAGATTTTCAAAGTATGACCTGATAATTCTCTAGATTTCCTGGGTATCTGTTGTTGTGTCTCCCTTTTCACTTCTGATTCTGTTAATTTGGTTATTTTCCTTCTGTTTCTTGGTTAGTTTGGATAAGGGTTTATGTATCTTGTTGTCTTTTTCTAAGAACCATCTTTTTGATTCACGAATTTTTGTATTGTTTTCTTTGTTTCTATTGTATTGATTTCTGCCCTAAGTTTTATTATTTCCTGCCTTCTACTCCTTGGAGGTGAGTTTACTTCTAATTGTTCTAAAGCCTTCAGCTGTGCTGTTTGTTAGTTCTCTTGTGTGAGATTTCTCTAGGTTTTTCAAATAGGCATCTAGTACTATGAGTTTTCCTCTTAGCACTGCTTTCATTGTGCCCCATATGCTTGGGTTTGTTGTGGATTCATTAAATTCTAGGAAGTCTTTGATTTTGTTCTTTATTTCTTTCTTGACCCAGAGGTGGTTCAATTGAGAGCTATTCAGTTTCCATGAGTTTTTTTGTTGTTGAACTCTGGCTTTAGACCTTGGTGGTCTGATATGATACAGGGAGTTATTCCCATTTTTTGTGTCTGTTGATATTTTCTTTATGACTGAGTATGTGGTCAATTTAAGAAACAGTTCCATGGGATGCTGAGAAATATCTATATACATTTGTGTTTGGGTCGAAAGTTCTGTATATATCTACTAAGTCCATTTGTGTTATAACATTTGTTAGATCCCTTATTTCTCTGTTGAGTTTCGGGCTGGTTGACCTATCCAAGGGTGAAAGTGGGTTATTGAAGTCTCCCACTATTAGTGTGAGGGGTTTGTAGTGAGTTTTAAGCTTTAGTAGTGTGCTTTTTGGTTTTGGTTTTGTTTTGTTGTTTTCACAGTTCTAGGTTCCCTTGTGTTTGGGGCATAAATATTCAGGTTTGAGACTTCATTTTGGTGGATTTTTCCTGAGATGGATAAGTAATGTCTTGGTCTCTTTTAATTGATTTAATTGGAAGTTTATTTTGTTAGATATTAAGATGACCACACCAGCTTGTTTCTTAGGACCATTTGATTGGAAAGTCTTTTCCTAACCCTTTACTCTGAGCCTGTGTCTGTTCTTGAAGTTGAGGTGTGCTCTTGTATTCAACAGAAGGATGGCTTCTTATTTTGCATTCATTGTGTTATGGTGTGTCTTTTTATAGGTGAATTGAGTCCACTAATATTAAACAATATTAATGACCAGTGATTGTACTTGTTTTTTTTTTTTTTCCCAATATGGCAGTGCGTATGTTTTTCTTCTGTGGGATTATCTATTACCTGTGGTTTCATGGGTGTATCTGATTTTCCTAAATTGAAGTTTTCCCTCTAATGCTTTCTGCAGTGCCAGATTTGTGGATAGGTGTTGTTTAAGTCTGATTTTGTTATAAAAATATCTTGTTTACTCCATCTATGTTGATTGATAGTTTTGGTGGATATATTAGTCTGGGTTGACAGCCATGCTCTTTTAGTGTCTGTATAACATCTGACCAGGATGTCTTGCTTTCATTGTTTCCATTGAATAGTTGGCTGTTATTCTGATGGGTCTGTCTTTACAAATAATTTGGCCTTTTCCTCTGCAACTTTTAATAGTTTTTCATGTTCTATAGGTTTAGTGGCTTGATTATTTTGTTACAATCTGACTTTTGGGGAGAGTGTAGTGTTTTTGGTGTTCTGTAAGCTTTTTGTATCTTTATAGGCATTTCCTTCCTTAGGTTAGAAAAGTTTTCTCATATGATTTTGTTGAATATATATATCTTATATTCATATTTAATAATTTATAATTACATATATAATAAACTTTTCATGTCCATTTCCTTCCTACCTTTTCTCTTTGTCCTTTTACTTCTTTCTTTGAGAAGCCTCCCATTCACTTAAAACTCTACTTTGATAGTACTGATTTTATAGTTTTCTGTTGAGAAAAGATGCTATGCCTGTTCATGTATCTGCCTTATTTTAAGTCTTAGATAGACTCATGATCTCCAATTATATTTACTTTCTAGTATTGTATTCTTATCTATA
This sequence comes from Phyllotis vaccarum, assembly GCA_033318265.1. NCBI lineage: Eukaryota > Metazoa > Chordata > Mammalia > Rodentia > Cricetidae > Phyllotis > Phyllotis vaccarum. The sequence continues at coordinate 109,729,341 of JARWLC010000012.1, forward strand.
TGCAATGAGACTCCAATGTATGACAATTTTTCTTTGCACTAGCTTGTTAATCATAATCTAGAATAATTCTATATCTTGTTTATTTTTAAAACAGAATAAAAACTGTTTTATACTTCTCTTTGTATGCTGACTTTATCTCTTTCAGATTCATAACCAAGAATGCTATAGATGGTTCCTAGAGTAGCTTTATTTTGAGTTGTGTGTGTGTATATGAAAGAGAGAGAGAAAAACATTCTCAGTATATTTTCTAGTGACTAAAATTATTTATATTCTTGTCTTCATGGCATATGATTCATTATCCTAGACATTTTCATTTTATTTATTACAAATTTATGGTACTTATTTAATCCTTCAGCCTGTGACCAGAGTTCAATCTCTCTCTCTCTTCTCTGTGTTTGTATGTGTGTTTGTGTGTGTTTGTGTGTGTTTGTGTGTGAGTTTGTGTGTGTGTATGTTTGAAATGATCAATGTTTAATGTCTTCCAATATTTATATCTCAGTTTTTGAGATGGGATCTTACTGACCAACCAGGCTATCCAAAATAACTATTTCAGGTTCAGTAAATTTATGTATGTTTTATGGTAAAATTCTAAGAAAAATGAAACCTCAACATAGCTTCATAACTGATATTTATTAGTTGTTCAGAATATTTAATGACTACATGTATATGATGTGCTTTGATCATAATAACCTCCAGTCTCCCTTTATCATTATCCTGTTTGTTCCCCTCATTTTAGTTTTCTTTCAACTTCTGTTTGTAAATTTGGCCCATTGTAGCACTTTATTTCAACATGTAAGTTATGCAATCTGAATACTAAGAAGATTACCTAGGGATGACTGTTCTTCCTAATCTTCTGATTTTAGCTTGATAAAAAAAAATCATAAAAATGGTACATGTCAAGTGTGTCAGCTGACAGCAACATAAATTCAGACTGAATGTAAAATGAGCTTCCATTTAAAATTGGTTGTTAAAATTCTGGAAGAGGGAGAATGAGTACATTTGATTGACAATCTGTTCAGAGACCTTAAAGAGCAAGACATAGAATGATTAAGGGCAGACTAGCTTTCTCTTAGTTTATTTATTCATATGTTTATAATATTCAGAGCTTTAATGGGTATGTATAGCAGTATATGAATAAAAATTATACACACACACACACACACACACACACACACACACACACACACACACACACATACTCAGAAAACATCATGCATCCATTAACCACAGAGTCCACAAATTAACTGGAGTCTATAATGATCTTACAAGTTAATGAACTTAACTCCACTCAAAATAATTTGACTAACTGTAGTCATAGGTTTCTGTCAAGGCCAGAAATTCTCTAATATCTGACTGCCATTTCTCAAATAATTGACTTTGAAGCTTAAAATAATAGTAACTATTGGGCCAGTAGCTCTTATGCTTAAATTAACCCATAATTGTATTTATGTTTAGCCATGTGACTTGGTACCTTTTTTTACTGAAGCATTCTCACTTTATTTCTTCTGTGATGCCTGCAAACTGCTGATCTGCCTTTCTTCTCAGATTTCTCCTAGTCTGCTCAAGCTGCCTATACTTCCTGTCTACCGTCTGGCCAGTTAGTGTTTTATTAAACCAATAAGAGTAACAAATCTTTACAGTGTGCAAAAGCATTGTCCCATAATGAACTGAATCAAATCTTCTGTAATACCTGAAAAAATGTCTTACTGGCACAGAAATACACAGGATGAAGGAAGATGGCTAGAAATTAGATATTTGAGTAAAATGTAGCAAAAACAAATAGTCAGAACATCTCTATCAAATGTAATATTACAATAAAAAGTCAAAAGAGGTTTGAGGAACTGCATATTAATAAAATAAACCATCAAATACATTTTATTACTGTAAGCACATGATCATTTAATTTTCCCCAATTTCACAACAGCACCATCTAACAGGTATCAAAAGACTGATTAGCCACAGTACAAATATATTAGATAAAATCAAACCCTGACTTTGACAAATTAATAACTCATTAAGGTCAAAAAGAAGAGATTTACTTTCAGACTTCAGTTACATCATAGAATAGAAGTACTTGACAGTAACATACACAATAATCCATCTAAGATATCTGGATATACATACTTCAGAAAAGTCCATTGACCTCTTTATAATATATAATATTTTATGACATAAGAAAAACACTAACTGATAAATAATTTCTGAAATGTTATCAGATAATAATTGGAAAAATAATAAATATTAAAAAAGATAAAATATACAAAGTACTGAGGTCTAATAATAGAAACGTGTATAAGGAAGTATGCTCTGAAGAAATTAGGAATGATTTTTAAAAAGTACCATAATTAAGAAATAATGAAAGTACAAATATCTAAAAAAACTGGGCAAAAATATAGCAGCAGGTCTAAAACACTGGTTCCTAAATGATTGACTACATTACAAAAAAGAAAGACCTCCAATAAATTAACTAAAACTATACTTCATAGTCATCAAAATTAAGACTAAAACTAAGTTAAAAATAAAATATTTGGGCTGGCCCACCTTGGGACTTCTCATCCTTGGGGGGAGGGGATGGGTGGGTGGGGAGGAGTGAGGCTGAGGGCTGTCTGGGAGGAATTGTGAGGGGGAAGGAGAGGCGGAGCAGGGGATACATTGGTGGAGATGACATTTTTTAATAAAATAAATTAAAATTAAAAAGCAAAACAACCAAAATACATCAAAAACTAAAATATTTAGCTTACGTAATTAAATTGATCAAAGGTTAAAAGTAACTCCTGCTCTTTCAAAGGATTAGATTTCAATTCTCACAACTGGAAAGTGGAAAACTAGAATAATTCCTAGTAAACCCACTTGATAATTTAGGGTCACACATTATATTGTGAAAAAGTGATTTTAGTAAATTTTAAAAATTGGGAAAAGTGCATATTTCTAAACACATATGAACAAAAATGTTTAGAATCACCAAACAGATCTAACCAGCAATCGAATAGTAAGCTTATATCATTAATTAACATCCTTTCCTTCAAAATAAAATATAAAATTTCAAAGAATAATAAAAGGTCACTGCAATGTTTTACAATATATTTAGAGAAAAATGCATCATCCAATCTACATAGGCCGTAGCAAGACTAGAGAGCAGGAATCTAAAGGAGTAAAGTTGTGGGTTGGGATGCTGAGACTTAAACTAGAAGAACATGGAAGAGAAGAAGTCAAAGAAGGCTCCAGGGAAGTGAGGCAGGAAAATGTAAATAATGCAAGGAGAGGAAAAATAAAAAAAAAGATGTCTAAAAATCCATGAAAATAGTATTATTTATCTCAAAAAAAACCTACAGTAATATAATTCATTGGAAAACACACACATATACTTTTGATGAACCTTTATCATCTTGGCTGATAGTGCTTCTTCCAAGAGCTAGAACTTCCTGAAAATACTTAATACCAGAAAGGAGAAAGCCCTTTTTTTAGTTATTGGACATAGATATCCAAGAGATTTTCAAAGCATACATGGCTGTTGCCTCTGTTTACCCCTAATAAATATATAGTGAAACAGTATTGCTGAAGACACAATGAACTTCACAAAGAAAGTCTATTAGACCCTAAGCTGGAAATGACTTAATTGTCCCCTCGATAATGACTGACTTTCACACTGCTATAAGGAACATAAAGTTTTCCAAAGAAGAGGGTCAATAAACAGTTCTACTAAACTAAGCACCTCAGAATCACATCAGTGACAATGATGGCAAGATAACACTAAGGGTACAGTAGTAGTATTATACATGTCTTGGTGGTAACAACAGTAAACACTTTGGATGGAAAACTTACTCAACTAGAAGGACTTGATACCTGGTAATGGACCTTAGCAAATTATTCAGCCATAGTGAATCTGTGGGTTTTAGAAAAGAAACCATAACCACCAGTTTGATAAAACAGCATAGCATCTTACAATCTAAACATATTTCTTAATATCTGCAAATAAGCATAGTACTAACATCAAGGAAATTTCTGTTTACCACAGAAATCATCTTTACAGAAAACTACAACCAATTTTAAGGCAAAGTTTTGGGGCCTAATCTTAATGGAGACATCTACAAAAGCACTTCCATACCTAAGGTTTGAGAAACATTGTGTGTTGCAACCCACAGAAATATATAATAGGAACTCAGCTGTCATAATGAGACTGACCCCTTAAATCCAAGGGTGGAAGTAAAGCAAAATGTAATGTGTTGTGGCACAATTACCATTGAATATATTAGTTATTTCCTGCAGTAAATCTCTTTTGTGTAATTGTGGCCTTTCCATTTGTTACTACTTTGGGAATCATTTCTCAAAGAATGTCTTGCAATATAATTGGTTATTTAATGGCCACATCTATTTTGGAGTAGTCAGGAAGAGTCTTAGATTCCCCTAATTGATGTAAGGTCTACTTCCTTCTCATTTGAACCTGTTCCCTGAGTTCAGTGAGGCTTTAACAGGTCACTTCCTCCTTGAGCCATAAAGTCTGACAGTCTCTGCCTTGTGTAAACTTTTATTTGCTTTTATGATCGTATAATAATTCAAGCATCGTGACCTTGCTGATTGTATATAAAGATTGGTACATAGAGAGACTCTGGGAAAAGTATGTAGAAGAATGGAGAGCAAGAAAGGATGGGATAGAACATTCTAACATAAAGAGAAAACAAAAGAAAGTGGTCATTTGTCATACAAATAAATGAAACTCGGGATAGATCTCTGAGAAAGTCAGAGATATTAGAGAGAGTAAACACCACAGTCAGATCTTACCCTGCTGTCTTCCAGCTTCCTCAGCCCGACTTCTCTTGGCTTCCTCTAACTTCTGTCTTTCTCTGCCTGCCTTAAATATTCTTGTGGTAAGATAAGGCATGGCACCACTGCCTGCCTGGGAGCCTGGAACTCCTAAAATGACCTCGAACTCAGTTTGGATTAAGGGCATAGTTCATCACTCCCAGGATATTCCTTGTGCTAGGATTAAAGGTGTGAATCACCACTCTCTGATCCTCCTAGACTGACTGTACTTAGATCCCTCTTATATTTCAAAAAGTTTCAGAGCTTTTACTAAATCCCCACAGTCATTCATAATAAAGATGATGAATTATAGAGCACAGTATGAGGAGATTCATTGACATTTCAGATAGGTAGACTTACCCACTGTTAGGAGAGCCTTCCTCAGACCCTGAGAGAAAAACATTGAGGCTGGACTTCAAAGGTTTTCCTTAGTTGTGAAACAACTGGTGGACAGATTATGAGAGATAGGATCCTTGCTGTGACATCAAATATCCTAGTACTTTCAGAAAATGCTCTCAAAATGCTTTCAAAAAAGTTGCTAAATGCAAACTAAACATGGATGACCTCAATAGGCATGTCAAAATGGTGGGATAAAAGTTTATAAGACCTAAACCCTACCCAAGAAATTATATACACTTGAAAAAAAGGTGGGAGTTGTGGTAATATGGTTTTTGGACCTGGGTGGCCAGAGATCAAGACCCACAGACCTGCAGTCAGCCCCAGACCCCTTAACCACCAGCTGCTGTCCAGGCCCCAAAAAGACTCAAACACTTATATTAAGTTCATGCAGATTGGCCCATGGCTCAGGCACATTGCTAGCTAGCTCTTACATCTTAACTCAACCCATTTCTATTAATCTGTCTGCCACATGGTTCGTGGCTCACTTGTGTTCCTTACATGTTGCTCCTTGTGCTGCTTGCTCAAACTGTCTGACTCTGCCCCACTTCTCCTACCTATGCTGTGATTTCCCCTCCTCCTTTATCTATGGTGTCTGTCATGTGCCAAAACAGCTCCTTTATTAAAGATCAGCATTCACAGCACACAGAAAGACATTTCCACATCACCTCCCCATTTCTGTCTAATCAAGAAGGAAGGTTACAATTTTAACATAGCAAATTTACATATAACAAAATAACCATTAAGCAAGAATTACAGTTATACTATCTAGTCTATTTGTATTTAGCAAAATTAAAGAAAATACTCTATCATCTAGTTTATCCTCATGAACCTAAAGTTTCATATCCAATATGAAATAACTAAGAAAAACTATACTTATAACTATCTAATCTTCAATTACATCAAAGACCACAAAGGATGTTTTTTACCTACGTAAAATGGAAGTGTAAGCAACTTCCAAAATCTAGAAATAATAGAGATGACATCTATCTGCTTGGACAGTCACCCAAAGTTCCTTTATAAACTTGAGGCATCCATCTTCAGCCTACAGGGCCAGAGTCTCTTTTCATTTCAGTGAAGCAGGAAATCTGCACTGATCATTCATCAGTTGCTTCTCCTAACTTCCTGAAGAATGTCTGACAGTTTTCCTGCAAAGCAGGAACCTGACTGACCATCACAGCTTGTTCTGCCAAAGTTCAGAGGTCACCTTCCTATGGAACCTGCATGTCCACTTTAAACAGTATACTGTCAAGCAGTCAATATAAGAACAGGTTCATGTCCAGTGCCTAACCAATGCCACAAAGGAACTAATCTCCATATGAAGTTTCTTTGATGCCCATTTTTCTCTTGAAGTAGATTGGTGCTGCCAGGAGCAGACATGTCTCACTGTCCAGAAAAGTCTAAGTTTTTAAAATATTTTAAATGCCATATTCTGTAGGTCTTAGAAGTGTTTGAAGATTACTTATCTAATTGAAATATATCTTTGTATACCTAAAAATCCTAACTAACCTAACTATAAGTTTGATTATCAAAGGTGACTATTAACCTGCATTCCTTCATTATACATTAAATTTTAAATCAGTTACATGAACACCATACCTTAAACAAGAGTAGAAAAATACATACAGCATAAAAAAATTGATCTTAAATTTGTATCAGTAAACCAAAGTCCATATCAATTCTAAACATTTTGAGATTAACAGTTGATTTCCTGTTCTAAGAAAATTCAATAATCTAAGTTTTTAGAAAATAATTCCTATACCATATCCCCTTTTTCTTCTTAGAAAGAGATTAACTATGACGATTAACAGTTTATAATGAAAAAAACATTTATAAACAATATTTTGGGAATTTGGGCGTAGTTTTCCATTGTAGATTTGCTATGGAATTGACCCTTAATAGCTGGGTGTATGTTCTTTGTTACCAGAGTATAGTCTAATGTCTGGTCAATTCTAATGAACAAACATCTACATATTGACATTTTTATTGATACATAGGCTATTTGGATTATACTCCATACTCTAGTTTACCTTACTCAGATCTGATGTTGTGTGATGCTTGTCATAAAATACATATTTTTAGCTCAAATATGGGACCTCCAAAATGGCAGTATTGAAGGCAATGTCTTAAACAGCAGGACTCTGACCATGTGAATAGAATGTCTGTTATTGGGCAAACAGAAGCTCAAATTCAGTATTTCTCAGGAATCTCATAAGGTAGGTTTTATTTATCAGAGCCTTTCTTAATATTCTCCCAAAGGTCAAATACCTCAGCTGAGGGCATCTAGCTCTAGTCAAGCAAACAGTGTCTTTCAGCACAAAGATTTCCATTCTTTCCTGGTGTATAATATCCACTTCCCTTTTTACAATTTTGGTTCTCTTTGTCCCCTGGGAGATAGCTGCAGACTTTTGATTTCCAATAAACATTTCTTTCTAGCCATGGAGTTGTTCAGTTCAGGGGATTCACTGGGTCCTTATTTACATATGTAAATTGATAATACCTTCTATTTATGGCTGAAGTCCAATTTGTACTCACAATAAATATCTTTTACTTAATTAACTGAGTGTATAGAGTTATTTTTCACAGGTTTTTGCATGTTTTTCAAGCAGGGACAATAGACATTGTACGGCGTGTTTTATAGATTCCTGGGGAAATTTGCACAGTTGTATTTTTCCTGTCAAACGAATCTTCAATAGGATGGATACATGCATGTCTCTTTAATAGTATCTGAAAAGTTAAAGGTCACCAGAACTAACAAAATGAATTCATTTGTTGTTTTATAAAGCAAAATAACATCAAATAGAGTAGGGAGAATGAAAAAGTAGAAATTGTCCAAACATAACATTGTCGGGGGCACAGGAGAAGGTGCTGAACTTTTTGTTATCTTGAGGGGGATGTGGAGTAAAGGATGGTTTATGAGCATGTTTTGCAATACAATGTTATGGGCAGGTGTTAAAAACACAGGACAAGTCACTGACACATTTTATTTTTTGTCCCTTATTTTGAACACCAGACTCAATTTACCCTGATTCCAGTTTTCAGCATAAATGACTATGGTTCAGTATCATATGATATTGTTCTATAATCTCTAAAAGTATGTTCATGTTGCATAATCACTAAAAATGTCTCAATTTTTAAACTTCCCTTTTCTAGTTTGTATATGTATACATATACATATGTATACATATACATAAATATCTATATCTATCTATCCATATCTATATCTATATCTATATATCTACCGATCTACCTATCTATCTATCTATCTATCTATCTATCTCTATCTATCTATCTATCTATCTATCTATCTATCTATCTATCTATCTATCTATATATATATATATATATATATATATATATATATATATATACTTTCCATTTGGTCTCCCTCAAAAATTTTTGTTTTTGTTTTGCTACAGCATTCTACACCCAGATAATATTTTTCTATTTTCAAATCAATCGATATCTGATTTTTCTTCATGTCAGAAAATGAAAACCCAACCTGTCAGGTGTTTAGACATTGAATTTTAATTCAGAGCAACTTGTAAATAAAAATTGAAGTTGTCTGCTTAACTTTTTTGACCTCAAAGAAACTGGAAGATATCTCAGCCCATAAAATGTTTGCAGAAGCAGTCAATTACTCCCCAGAACCCAGGGGAAAACCCTAAACAAAGGTCTTTAGTGGTGTGCACTTGTAATTCCAGCAGGCAGAGAAGGAAGGTCCCTAGCGTTTGCTTACCAGTGAGTCTAATGGGGGAGGCCCAGGCCCTAGAAAAAGATGATCTCCATTATCACTCTGTATATGCCAATGACATTTCAATAAAGACCAAAGAGTCAACATAAAGATTATTAAAGAATAATAGGCAGGGTTGTACAAATCTGATTCCAAAACCCAGGAGACTGAAGCAAAAGAATCCAAAATTTGAAGCCAGCCCTTCTATATAATGAGAAAGGAGAGACAAACAGACATTGAGAAAGATAGGAAAAATGTTTTAAAGGGCAGATAAATTATGGTTGAATAACATTAAGAATACCCGAAGGCCAAGGTAACAATGTCGTTTTCTTTTCCTGACTTTAATGAAAACTAATTCATTAAATTCAGAGTAGAGGGGAGGAGATGGGGGAAGAAAACATGTGGAAATGAGATGGCTGAACTGGAACAGGAATGGGCTTGGGCCAAATGAAAGGAACATCTTGATAAAGGGAGACATAATGGGGTCATGGAGAACCCTGATGCAAGGAAAGTTCCCAGGAATCCACAAAGATGATCCCAGATGAGACTACTAGAAATAGTGAAGAGGGTTCCTGTGCTTGCCTACCCTGATAATCATATTGGTGAATACCCTACTATCATTGAGCCTTCAGCCAGTAACTGATAAGTGCAGTTGCAGAGATGCACATCCAAGCACCAAGCTTCAGGGGTTCAGTTGAAGAAAGAAAAAAAAAGGAGAGAGTCAAGATTATGATGGAAAAATCTATGGATACACTTGAACCAAGCTTGTGGAAATTTACAAATTTAGACGAACTGCTGTGCAGCCTTCATAGGACTGGACTAGGATCTCTGCATATGGTAGTCAATTATGTGGCTTGGTCTTTTTAAGGGACTTCTGGCCGTGGAATCAGAATGTATCATTGGTGCATGAGCTGGTGTTTTGGAGCCAATTACCTCCAGTGGGACTGCTTACACAGCCTTGATGCAGGGCAGGAGGCTTGGACCTGTCTCAACAAAATGTACCAGACTTTGGTGACTCACCATGGGAGACCCCACCCTTTCAAAGGAGGGAATGGGAATGGGCTAAGGAGGAGGGCTTGTGGGAGCAGGAGGAAGAATGAGAGGGCTATCTGTAGTTGGTATTTACAATAAATAAAAATTCCTAAATAATAATGAAAGGAATGGTTAGAAGTGTCCTAAGACACAAAGAAGATAACTCTCAAAACCTTTTTGTAGTTAATGTTCATCCTTTATATCTGAGATGTTGCAAAGAACCTGATGCTTAACCTTAAAGATATTCCAATGGTTCATGTCAACTTTTTTATGAACTGGTATGTTTCAATCTCAATGAGTATGAATTTATCCTAATGATTGCCTTCCAGTATATAGTAGAGTTTCTTTTCAAACAAATGACAGATTGAAATACTTAGCATATTCTAACCAACAATCTCATTGTCATTAGACAAGATTTCTCAAATGGAGGCAGCTGCCATACTATCAGCTGCTTAATTAGAAATAAATGGACATCTCAAGAAACCAAGAGAATCATGTCTATCTTAAGAAAATTAATCTTTCTTATAGTCATGAAAATTAACTTGTGATTCATCAAAGCTATGATTGGGATGGTTACAGACTTGATCATATCTTAATTTCTCACATCTCCAAGACTCCATGAAATATATAGTAGCCTTATTAGACTTTGATTAGTGGGTTGAATTTAGAAATATATAGCATATATATCTCTGAATATGATAACTATTGCTGTAAAAAGGGTCTATAAATTTGAAAAACAGAAACAAAAAGTATATTTCAGGGTTTAGAGAGAGGAAACGTAACAGAGTAATGATGTTATAGTATGACTACAAAAATAAAAGAGAAATAATTGCTGCCTAAAATGTAGAAACTCACAATTTTAATGAAAAAAGAACTTCAATATCATACAAAATGATAAAAAGACATACAGCTTCATAACATAAAATTCAAAACTCTAATATATGACTATAGAATGAATCAAACCAAATGTCTTGTTAGAGATATCATCTGAGGAAATTGAAACTGTATCAGATTCTTCATGAGGAAAACTAAACATTCTTAAAATTATGTTAATCATTCAATAAAAGTTTTATATCAAATGTCACACTGCTTTATTTAATTGAAAGTATGTGTTTTAGTTTTGTAAAGATCTCTGCAATTGGGAGTCAGAACATAAAAATGAAGTCTCTTCCTGAGCTAGTAAGGGGTACATCTTTCCTGGTACAATCATTTTTGCCCTTTCTCCTTTGCATTACTATTAATAGATCCTTAGAGATTTGGACAGCATGGAGGGAACACTTTACCTAACTAGTGGCTCTTTGAATTGAACCTCACAAGTCTCATAAATATCCATTCCTGTGTTCCAGATCATGATTTTAACTTTTCTGATCCAAAATATTTTATACATATGCTTCATTCTCCAAACTTTATCAGCTGCATGGAGAGTGTCGTAACCAGTGCAGAACTCAGAACTTGGATCAACATACAGTCAGTAAGACTGCAACAGTGTATAAGTCACTGTTCTTCATTCTCACGTGGAAACACAATACAGACTGGTAAGTGCTAATCTATGTAATACACAAAAGAGAGGCAACAACATTTTCATTATTGGTACCAGAAAGATATGTGATATAATCACTAAGGGAAATATACCAATAAGTAGTTTTATTTCAAGGTGCTATGAAGTTTATTAGTTAAGTTTATTGTTAATTTTATTAGCTAATATGAGATTTTTAATATACTGTTTAGATTTCTATCCTTGCAGATTCTAAATTTTAGAAATTTTTTTCAACCAGAACATGAGATAGGTACTTCTCTGTTCTTCACTTATTCTATTGATTAAAAAATCATAATGTTGGTGATGAAAATAAGGATGAATGAAAATGGTCATAGGAGTGAAAATATCAAGAGACAGTTATTAGTGTTTAGCTAGGCAATCCAGTGTTTAGCTAGCAGAGATAGGAAGATTTTGAGTTTGAGATCAGTCTAGAGTCCAAGGATACTTACCCATTTCACGATCAACCTGGAGTATGTAGCCAGACATGTTAGAAAATGAATGAATAGAGAAACTTTTACCCAGGGCTTCTAAATACCAACCAGTATACATTCACTGATCTTCATTTCTGTACAATATTTTTCTATAAAGCATATATGTAATATTATCATGTCAAATTGAGATTAAAATCATATATTCTTTACTCTTTATAGATTTTAAAATTTATTTTATATAACAACCAATTTCTATTCCCTCCAGAGGGCTCAGTTTTTAATGGCTAGGCTCACAACCATAACAAAAAGTGCATATTTTTATGATTATTTTGCATGATTTTAAAATTTTGAGATTTTAATTCACTACAACAGTTCTCCCTTGCTTTTCTTCCCTCCAAACCCTCACATATTCCTCTTTATTTGCCTTCAAATTAGTGGCCTCTCTTTTGCTAATTGTTGAATATGTATATTCCTAAATATTGCCTGCTCAGTTTGTATAATGTTACTTGTATGTATATTTTCAGACCTGTTTTACATAATTTTTTATCATGAATTGCAGTCCAAGAGGGTAATATCAGGTTGCATATAGATGATCAGTCTCTACCCCTTGTATCTATGAGAATTTTATTCTACCTATTCAACCCATAATTCTGCTTCCCTAAAATCTCAGGTAAAATCTGTAGCCACTGTTTTTTCCCTTTGTGACAATAACTTAGCACTGTAGGTATCCTTAACCTATGAGATACAGTAAGGATGTCCCTAAAACGGGGGCAATCAGAGAGTGTTAAAACAGAATAACTCACAGCAAATATGTAACGTCTGAATTTCTTAATTTTACCTCCATTGTTTACTGTGTCATTTATTCTTGACTCCTGCACCCCTCATACACACAATTCACCTCTAGCAAGGCTATAAAACATGTTCCTTACTGTGGAAATAGAAAACTGCTAGAGGGATCTCAGGAGATGACTCAGTGGAAGAGATGTTTGCTACACATACATGAGAACTTGAGTTCAACTACCAGCGTCCATAACAAAAATCTTGGTATTCTGGGAATGTCAGTAATCTTAGAAATAGTTGGATAGACGTAAGCAGATGTTGGAGGTTGGCTAGCTGACCAAGGTAACCCAAGAGATCCAGGATCAGTGAGGCACTGTCTCACAAAATAACATGGAGAGTAGGCAAAGTTTACTTTTAAACTACACATACTTTCAGACAATCACATCACCATCAAACTAAAAAGTATACTTGTGTACTTAGTATGCTTGTAAATTTTAAAATATGTCTTAAACAAATATACAGCCATATAGCCAGTTAAGTCTACAGTGATTAATTCACTACAAGTCTTCTTCTTTTCAAAAGATGTCCTAGCCCCATGGAGCCAAACAATTTAACAAGGCTTTTGGAATTCCTCCTTCTTGGACTCTCAGAAGACTGTGAACTGCAGTCCATCTTATTTGTACTATTCCTGATCATATACCTGCTCACAGTGCTTGGAAATATGCTCACCATTCTGGCTATCAGGTCAGGTTCCCACCTCCACACTCCCATGTATTTTTTCCTCTATAACCTTTCCTTGGTTGACATGGGCTTCAGCAGCTCCACAGTTCCCAAAATGCTGATAAACTTGCAGACCCATAGTAAATCTATAACTTATGCATCCTGCCTAAGTCAGGTATCCTCCTTCATTTTTTTTGGAGGTATGGACAGCCTATGACCGATGGATAGCCATTTGTCATCCTCTACACTACCAAGTAATCCTAAACCCTGGCCTGTGTATAGGTTTGTCCTTGGGTCATTCTTCATTAGTTCCATATATATGTGTGTGTGTGTGTGTGTGTGTATAATACATATTTTTATTTTTATTTCATTATAGACATAAGTTCATTTCAGGGCTTGGATATTATGAGCAGTACCACAAAACAGTGTTGTACAAATATCTTTGTGATATGTCAGCTTGGAGTCATCTTGACAAATGCCTAGAAATTATATAGTTAGAATATATGATATGTTTATTCTTGATGTTTAAGAGTTCTTTATACTGATTTCTATGCTGGCTAAAATACTATATACTTCAACTAGCATGATATAATTAAATAAAAAAATTATTGAAGGAAAAGCTCACCAACAAATTAGGACAACTAGAAGTGAATATTTAGGATTGAAGACAAAGTAGAATATTTGGATCATTTAGTCACAAGAAAAACCCTATTCCCAAAACTCAAGAATTGAATCTGCAGGAACTCTTACGTACCATGAAAACATAAAGCCTTTGAATAATAGTTATTAGAAGAAAAGAATATTGGCTTTCTGTAACTGCCTTTGTTATGATGAAGAATGACCCTTGTACTCTTAGATTCTCTAGGACTTTTATAATGAAGTGATGTTGGATTGTGTAAAAGTCTTACATTTAACAAGAGAATCATGGGGTTTGTCTTTTAGTCTCTTTATATGGCATATTTCTTTCTTGTTTTTTAAATTGTACCTATATCTCTAGGATAATGCTTACCTAATGAAGGTGTCTGATCTTCTTAATATGTTCTTGGATTTGGTTTGCAGGTATTTTATTGAGAATCTTTGCATTTATATTCACAGACATATTGGTCAGTAATTTTGATTTTTGTTGGGTATTTATGTAGTTTTGGCATCAAGGTAATAGTGGCCTCATAAAATATAAATTAGAAAATGTTCCTTCAATTTGTATTTTGTGAAGTAATTTGAGAAACTCTGTCGTTAATTTTATTTTTTGAAGAGCTGGTACAATTCTTTGCCAAACTCATTTGGCCCTGAGAGTTTTTGTTTGGGAGACATTTAATTACTTTTTTTATTTCATTAGGAATTATAAATCTATTTAAATTGCCTATTTTGTCTAGATTTAATGTTGGTATGTTATATGTATCAAGAAATTAATTCATTTATTTTAAATGTTCCCATTTGATGGAATAAAAATTTTTTTAAAGTCTCTCCTTATGATTTCTTTGGATTTCCCTCATGTCTGTTGTAATGTCTAACTTTATTTCATAACTTTATTAGTTTGAATCTCCTTTTCTTTATTTGGTAATTTGATAAGAACATAGCTGAAAATAGGTCAGAAGGTATAAAAGACCATATGTTAATTATATCCAGTTTTATATGAAGTTTTCAATTTCTATGCTGGAATTTCCAAAATTCTACAGTTATTTGAATGGGACATTCTAAGCACATAAATAACAGCAGACTTATTAGCCTCAACACCTTTATTTTCAACAAATTTGTTTATTAACAAAAGCACTATTTTTAAAAGAGTTCCTGACATTTCTTCTCTTAATTTGCCCTTGTTATTTTCATAGTCAATACTTCTAAAAAAATTCCCTAGGACAAATGTAGCTAGCTTACACTTCCAGTTATAACATCCCCTGTTTCTGTTACCAAATCCTGACAGAAGCATTTCCAGGGATGAAGGATTAGTTTCTTAATTGGGGACAGGAGATGTCAGATCATCTGTGCTGGGAAGTTTTCATGTGAACTTACCATAATCTATAGTCATCTAAGAGGAGATCACTTTAATTGAGAAAATGCTTCCCCAAGATTGTGCTCTAGGTAAAACTATGGGGCACTTTCTTAATTAGTGATTATTTGGGAGAATCCATCCCATTTGGGAGGGGCATGCTACATCTAGGCTGGTGGTATTAAGTGCTATAACAAAGCAGGTTTAGCAAACCATGAGGAATGAGCCAGTAAGCAACACTCCTCTATGACCCCTGCATCCACTCCTATCTTCAGGGTTCTAACCTGATTTTTTTGATAATGAACTGTGATACAGAAGTGTAAGTAAAATAAACCCTTCATTCCCAAGTTATTTTTTAGTCATTGTATCTTATCACAGTAATATAAATGATACTTAAGATAAAATCACAGTAAAAACTATATGGCAGGCAGTGGGAGTATTAGAGGTCAGTTGTTTACTTACTGGTGTATTATGAACTAGAGGATGAGGGAAAGATGACTTAGATATTAAAAATGTACAATGGTTTTGTAAAAACATGAGTTCAATTCCCAGAAAGTATGATAGGCAGCTCACATTCACTTGTTACTTCACCTTCTGGAAATCAGATACCTTTTTTGGTCTCTATGGGTACCTCTCCTTATGTGTACATTCTCTCTCTCTCTCTCTCTCTCTCTCTCTCTCTCTCTCTCTCTCTCTCTCTCTCTCCCTCTCTCTCTCTCTCTCTCTGCTTCCTTATCTCTCATAAACACACAGTTCAAAATAAAACTAAATTTGGAGAAAAGAAACAGAGAATGGAAGTGGAATCAGGGCAAAGCAATAAACCTCAAATATGTCTCTTGGATGCAGCAGAAGGATGGGTCCTGTTTCTGTATCTGTTATGTTAGCCTGGGTCTTTTTGCAGATAAATTTCTTTTTGCAGGATAGGAACTACTTTCCCAATTAAATTTAGACCAAATAAATGGCATATAGAAACCTAAAATCATATAGAAATAGAAGCTGTTATTAAAATTCTCCTAAGCAAAAAAAAAAAAAAAATAACCCAGAGCCACATGGTTTCAGCATAAAATTCTACCAAAATTTCAAAGAAGAAATAATACCAATATTCTTCAAATTGTTCCACACAATAAAAGCCAAAAGAACATTGCCAAACTTTTTTAATGCAGCTACAGATACCCTAAAACCCAAATCACAAAAAATATGACAAAGAGAATTACAGATCAACCTCCCTAATGAATATTGATATCAATAGTCAATAAAATACTTGAAAACCAAATTCAAGAACATATCAAAAATATTCTACCATGATCAATTAAGCTTCATCCCAGACATGCATGGATGGTTCATCATATGAAAAACTGAATTTCACCCATCATATAAACAACTTGAAAGGAACAAAACATATGATTATCTTTTTAGATTCTGAAAAATCTTTTGACAAAGTTCACACTCCATTATCATAAAGGTCTTTGAGAGATAAGGAATACAGGAAAACATCCTAAACATGATAAAGGTAATATAACACAAGCCAATAGCCAGCATTAAACTAAATTGAGAGAAACTCAAAGCAATTCCACTAAAATCAGAAACAAGACCATATCTATTCAACATAGTTCTCAAAGTTTTAGCTAGAGCATTAAGATAACAAAAGGAAATCAAAGAGATACAACTTGGAAAAAATCACTATTTGCAGATGATATGATAGTATACATTAGTGACTCCAAAAATTTTACCAAGAAACCCTACAGGTGATCAACAGTTTTTCATATGATAAACCATCCATGCATGTCTGGGATTAAGCCTAATTGACCTTAGTAGAATATTTTTTGGTATGTTCTTGAATTTGGTTTGCAAGTATTTTATTGACTATTGATATCAATATTCATAAGGGAGGTTGATCTGTAATTCTCTTTGTCATTTTTTTGTGATTTGGGTTTTAGGGTATCTGTAGCCTCATTAAAAGAGTTTGGCAATGTTCCTTCTGCTTTTATTGTGTGGAACAATTTGAAGAATATTGGTATTATTTCTTCTTTGAAATTTTGGTAGAATTTTATGCTGAAACCATGTGGCTCTTGATTTTTTTTTTTGCTTAGGAGAATTTTAATAACAGCTTCTTTTTCTATATTGTTGTAGGTTTCTTTAGGTCATTTATTAGGTCTAAATTTAATTGGGAAAGTGGTACCTATCCATAAAATTTACCTGCAAAAAGACCCAGGCTAACATAATAGATACAGAAACAGGACCCATCCTTCTGCTGCATTCAAGAGACACATCTCAACTTCAAAAATAGATACTGCCTCAGAGTAAAGGTTGGGAAAAGACTTTCCAATCAAGTGGACTTGAGACATAAGCTGGTGTTGCTATCCTAATACCTAGGAAAATAGACTTCAAGCTAAATTCAATCTGAAGGGATCAGGAAGGACATTGCACTTTTAATCTCAGGAAAGAGGTGCTTTAAAGGGAAACTTGTGGATCCCTAGGGAAGGGGAAATAGAATATACCTTGTGGATGGAATGGGGCAGGTCAGGGTAAAAGCAGGAAAGGTCATTTGTAAACAGGAGATTGAGGGAGAGAGTACAGGGAGAGATAACTGGGATTGGGGGCATTCAGGAGTTGATGTGATTAAAAAGTGCAATCTAAACTTCCTAGAATATATAAGGGTAGGCCTACTGAGGACTTTTGGTAATGCAAGATATGTAATATGAATTTTAACTCTTTTAGCCAGGTAATGCTTTCTAATGGGTTGCATTAGGTAGAGTTGTTTGCAGAGAGGGACCTGTGGAGATCCTCTCAAATCCAGACTGATGCTTGGACACAAGGTTGCAATGAGAAAATTGACATCCAGGCCCCATTGCAAAGAACAACATCCACACAGGTCACTGAAAATAAAGAGGTCAAGTTGATGCCTGAATGGTTCATTCCTTCCTGCATTCTAGTCTCTGTTTTGTGGGAAAATACTTTATATGCTACTGAAGGAAAAATCTGGATAGCAACCTATCCATAAAACCTTTAGTTCATAAAACCTTTGACCTACAGGCTGTCTTAAATTAAAAATATGTTTGGGCAAATCTAGTTCAGAATTTGTGAGAATGGCCAAGGAAGGAACTTAAGTTCCAGGCCATAAGAGGGAACACATGCCATATTTTTCCTGGATTTGACAGATCACAGACCTAGGGTAGACCAAATTCAACTGATAAGAACAAACAAACAAAATGAAATGAAAAGAAAAGAATCAAAGAAATAATTCCTAATAATGTTCTTCTACACTGACAGAGTGGTGTGTTGGGCAGTCATTAGAGAGGCTTCCCCCATCATCAGATATGAGCAGGTGAAGGTACCGACACCTAGACATT
Organism: Phyllotis vaccarum; assembly: GCA_033318265.1. Taxonomy (NCBI): domain Eukaryota; kingdom Metazoa; phylum Chordata; class Mammalia; order Rodentia; family Cricetidae; genus Phyllotis; species Phyllotis vaccarum. The sequence goes on from JARWLC010000012.1 coordinate 109,748,107, forward strand.
CAGAGTCTAAATTAGAGGTCTTAATTGAGTCCATCCTCTCAGAGCTTGGGGAACTACCCAAGGGAGGAGAAAAGGTGTCAGAGGGGACAAGGCTCATAGAGACTGAAGTGTAAAGCAAAGAGCCTGCATCATATCATCTGCCTTCATTTTATTATGACTGTTAGCTTGGAGGCTTTGTGGTGTTTCTGATGATGGGAGAAAGTGTATCTCTGAATCTTTTGCCTGTTCTTAGGATGCTTTTTATTCCTCTGTGATTCCATTGTCCAACCTCCATATGAAGGCTTTTGTCCTGTCATATTGTACCTTGTTCTGTCATGTTTGGTTGTTGTTTTTTGGAGGCCTGGTTCTTTCTGAAAGGAAATGGAAGGGGAGTGGATCTGTGAAAGAGGTGAGATGGGAAAGTCTAGGAGGAGCAAAAAGTGTTGTCAGGTTATACTGTATAAAAGAATAATCTATTTCCAATAAAAAAGTGAATACATATTTGATGTTGTTACTCTCTCAGGTCCCCATAGGGCTATTTATGACCTATGAAAACCTTTCATAATTATGTACTTTTATTTTGAGTAAAAAGGCTTTACCTCACAAATATATTCCTGCTGCAAAAACCCATCTCACATAAGCCACAGCACATCTGGGTAATGGTGATGTTATAATTTGAATCTGAAATGTTCCCACCAGCTCACATGTTTGAATACATGACACCAAATAATTAGTAGTATATGGGGAGGTTATAGAATCTTTATGCTTTGTGGCCTGGGTGGAAAAACCATTGGGCCTGACCTTTTGAGGGTTATTGCTTTGCCCTGATCCCACTCCCATTCTCTGTTACTTTTCTCTAAGATTCAGTTTTATTTTGAACTGTCTGTATGTGTGTAAGAGAGAGAGAGAGAGAGAGAGAGAGAGAGAGAGAGAGAGAGAGAGAGAGAGAGAGAGAGAGAGAGAGAGAGAGAGAGAGAGAGAGAGAGAGAGAATGTACACGTAAGGCCAGTTACCCATAGAGGCTAAAAGAAGGTATCTGATTTCAGGAAGGTGAAATAACAGGTGAATGTGAGCTGCCTATCATACATTCTAGGAATTGAACTCATGTTTTTACAAAACCACTGTATATTCTTAATATCTAAGTCATCTTACCCTCATCCTCTAGTTCATAATCTACCAGAAAGTAAACAACTGACCTCTAATACTCCCACTGCCTGCCATATAGTTTTTGCAATGAGTTTATCTCAAGTATCATTTCTATTACTGTGATAGGACACAATGACTAAAAACAATTTGGGAATTAAGGGTTTATTTTACTTACACTTCTGTATCACAGTTCATTATCAAAAAAATCAGGTTAGAACCCTGAAGATAGGAGTGGATGCAGGGGTCATAGTGGAGTGTTGCTTACTGGCTCATTCCTCATGGTTTGCTAAATCTGCTTTGTTATAGCACTTAATACCACCAGCCTAGATGTAGCATGCCCCTCCCAAATATGTTGGATTCTCCCAAATAATCATTAATTAAGAAAGCACCCCATAGTTTTACCTAGAGCAAAATCTTGGGGAAGCATTTTCTCAATTAAAGAGGTCTTCTCTCAGATGACTATAGATTATGGTAAGTTCACATGAAAACTTCACAGCACAGATAATCTGACATCTCCTGTCCCCAAATAAGAAACTAATCTTTCATCCATGGAAATGCTTCTGTCAGGATTTGGTAACAGAAACAGGGGATGTTATAACTGGAGGGGTAAGATAGCTACATTTGACTATGAAAATAACAAGAGGCAAATTAAGAGCAGAAATGTCAGTAAGTCCTTTGAAATAGTGCTTCTGTTAATAAACAACAGACAAATTTGTTGAAATTAAAGGTTTTGATGCTAATAAGCCTGCTGTTATTTATGTGCTTAGAATGTCCCATTCAAATAAATGTAGAATTTTGGAAATTCCAGTATACAAATTGAAAACTTTATATAAAACTGGATATAATTAACACATGGTCTTTTACAGCTTCTGACCTATTTTCAGCTGTGTTCTTACCAAATTACCAAATACAGAAGATTCAAACTAATAAAGTTATGAAATATGTTAGACATTACAACAGACACTGGGGAAATCCAAAGAAATCATAAGAAGAGACTTTTTAAAATCTGTATTCCATCAAATAGGATCATTTAAAATAAATTAATTAACTTCTTGATACATATAACATACCAACATTAAATCTAGACAAAATAGGCAATTTAAATAGATTTATAATTCCTAGTGAAATCGTAAAAGTAATTAAATGTCTCCCAACCAAAAACTCTCGGGGCCAAATGAGTTTGGCAAAGAATTGTACCAGCTCTTCAAAAAAAAAAAAAAAATTAACGACAAAGTTTCTCAAATTACTTCACAAAATACAAATTGAAGGAACATTTTCTAATTTATATTTTATGAGGCCACTATTACCTTGGTGCCAAAACTACATAAATACCCAACATAAATCAAAATTACTGACCAATATGTCTGTGAATATAAATGCAAAGATTCTCAATAAAATACCTGCAAACCAAATCTAAGAACATATTAAGAAGATCAGACACCTTCATTAGGTAAGCATTATCCTAGATATATAGGTGCAATTTAAAATACATGAATCAAATACACCATATAAAGAGACTAAAAGAAAAACCCCATGATTCTCTTGTTAAATGTAAGACTTTTACGAAATCCAACATCCCCTTCATTATAAAAGTCCTAGAGAATCTAAGAGTACAAGGGTCATTCTTCATCATAACAAAGACAGTTACAATAAGCCAATAGTCTTGTCTTGTAATAACTATTATTCAAAGGCTTTATGTTTTTATGTTATGCAAGAGTTCCTGTGGATTCAATTTTTGAGTTTTGGGAATTTGGTTTTTCTTGTGACTAAATGATCCAAATATTCTACTTTGTCTTCAATCCTAAATATTCACTTCTTGTCCCAATCTGTTGGTGAGCTTTTCCTTCAATAATTTTTATTTAATTATATAATGCTAGTTGAAATATATAGTATTCTAGATGGTGTAGAAATCAGTATAAAGAACTCTTAAACATCAAGAATAAACATATCATATATTCTAAATATATAATGTCTAGGCATTTGTACAGATGACTCCAAGCTGACATATCACAAAGATATTTGTACAACACTGTTATGTGGTACTGCTCATAATATCCAAGCCCTGAAATCAACGTATGTCTCCAGCAAAATAAAAACAAAGACATGTATTATATCTATACATATATTCATATATAATGTATATATATAATATGGAACTATTTTGATTTGTTTTGGTGGGATTGTTTATTTTTTGAGACAGAGTTTCTGTATATCTCTTGTTGCCCTGGAAGTCACTCTGTAGACAAGGCTGTCCTCAAATTCAGAGAAAACCACTGCCTCTGACTCTGAGTATTGGGATTAAAGGCATGCACCTCCACTGTCCAGCCTGTGCTTTATCTGTAAAATACAATGTTCCTATCAAAGAAAAACATTATGGGGTATCATTTTAAATGAATTAAGTTTGTCTCTAGAGATGAATAGAGCATGCATTTTCTTATTTTATATGTACATAAACTTATATGTACACACAGAAGCAGACTGTCTAGGGGGCCAAAGAGAACTAAGTACTGGGAAGATGAGAGGAAAATGGAGAATGAGAGTAAAGTGTAAGAAGAGATGTGTAGTAATGGTCTTGTATAAAAGTGTTATTATGTAATATTATATCAAGCACAATGTGAAATATTGCTAGTGCATAACAATAAATAATTAAGTATACATAAATTTTATCATTTATTGAAGATTAAAAATTTCATAATTATTATATGATTGTAGGATTTAAGATTTTTCCTAAAGAAAAATCATGAATAAATGTATTACGTATCAAAATGTACAACTTTAAAGTTCTTTCACACTTTCTCAATTTTGGGGTAATGTCATTACTACAGTGCTGTATGAATTACATAAGTACATAATATAGGAGTACATTCAAGGCAATTTAAAAGTTTTTGTAAATTTTGTCTTAATTTTAAGTTAAAATTCTTTTAGTGATTTATTTTTCTTTACATTTGACAGGTTCACACATGTATACAAGCATATTAATTCCCCATTTCTCATTTTCTCCGCCAATTCTCCCTATATCTTTCATTTCATGGTCTTCACTTATTTTCATATTTCCTTTCTCATGGTCCATTGAGTATCTATAGTGTTGCCCATATCTGGTTGAGTTTGGGGCAAAGTGTAGAGCATGGAAATGCTATTAGTGGCCACATAATCAAAAGAAAAGAGTTCTTCCTTCCTGAGTATCTATATATTATAAATAGCTGCTCTATGAAACTCAACTCAGTAACACAAACAACAATTTTTAAAATTAATCGTGCAAAACACAGTGAAAAATATGAATTTCACATTTACATGCTGAGAAATTGTTATAAAATTTGAAAGTATTTACTTCCTCCTATTAAACCATGAAAGTACCATCTGTACATGTGGTAAAAGCATAGCAAATCTTGTTGTCAAATCCAATTGAATAAAAAGTATTTCAGTCTACATTCTTTGATGGTTTACTGCATGAAAACAGGTACAACACCAATTTTTAATGTTATATGTTTAGAAATCTGACTATGGAGAAGCTACACTATATAACTTCAATGAGCACAGCAAAATATACTTTGATTCACTACATGTATGCCTAAAGATTTAGCATTTTATGTTAAGAAAATTTTAGCATTGCACATAATTTTTATAACACCACAGTCAAATATGTGACACACAGTTTAAGAGCCTATAATTTAGGAACATACAGATAGTTAAGTTAGGTTATTTTGACTATTTTTTGGAGGGCTTCCTTGATGTCTCTATTTCTCAGACTGTAGATAAAGGGGTTAATCATAGGAACCACGATGGTATACATTATTGAAGCCACTACACTTTTTCTGGAAGAACTAGAAAAAGATGAACTAAGGTACATACAAAGGCCTGTCCCATAAAATAAGCAAACAACTGACAGGTGCGATCCACAGGTAGAAAAAGCTTTATATTTCCCATACAATGATGAAACTGTTAAAATGGAAGAAATAATTTTAAAATAGGAGTAAAAAATTCCTGACACAGGAATAAAACCAAAGATGATGCCTAAAAAAATATCACTATATTACTGAAAGAAGTATCAGAACATGCAAGTTTTAAAAGATCTGAAACATCACAAAAGAAATTAGGGATTTCTTTATTAGTGCAGAATGTTAGTTGTGACACCATCAAACAGTGTACCTGTGAATTCAGAAAACTAATGAAGAATGACCCAAGGACCAAACATTTACACAGGCCAGGGTTTAGAATTACTTGGTAGTGTAGAGGATGACAAATGGCTATCCATCGGTCGTAGGCCATCACAGCCAGTAGTAAGCTGTCCATACCTCCAAAAAAAAAGAAGAAGGATACCTGACTTAGGCAGGATGCATAAGCTATAGATTTGCTATGGGTCTGCATGTTTATCAGCATTTTGGGAACTGTGGTGCTGCTGAAGCCCGTGTCAACCAAGGAAAGGTTATAGAGGAAGAAATACATGGGAGTGTGGAGGTGGGAATCAGAGGTGATAGCCAGAATGATGAGCATATTTCCAAGCACTGTGAGCAGGTATATGATCAGGAATAGTACAAATAAGATGGGCTGCAGTTCACAGTCTTCTGAGAGTCCAAGAAGGAGGAATTCCAAGGCCTCTGTTAAATTGTATGGCTCCATGGAGCTAGGACATCTTTTGAAAAGAAAAAGAATTGAGTGAACTAAGCATTGTAGACATAACTGGCTATATGGCTGTATATTTGTAATCCAACAATCGTAAAAAAAAAAGAATTCATACATAAGAACTACAAATTTATTCATTCAGAATGAGGGTAAATGGTCTAGGAGCTTTGTCAGGTGTCTGGCAGTTACTTGCCACATTTAAGAAGAGGAATCAATGATTTGAATGTTGATCATTGCTACAGTCTTCATCTAGGAAATGTGAGATCCTCTATTCACTCTCTACATAAAATAAGGTAAAGAAAGAAGTGGAAGAAAGAAGGAAAAAATAAAGAAAAGAGATGGAAAGTAGAAAGGAAAAGAGAAAAGGAAGGAAAGGAGTCTAATGTAAGGACCACTAATAAAGATATGCCCTTGGTAGAGATTGAGGGACTCCAGCCTCTCTGGATGCCTCTTATATCATGACATCCTCTCCAATAGGTTTTCACTTCTGACATTCACCAAGAGACCATCATCAGAGCCAGTGCTACTTGGTTTGCATTTCTAGACTTAGAGCTTGTTTCATTTTGAGGTACATAATTTTTTTTCTAATAAAGCCTTCATGTATTCACTATTTTTATAAAATAATGTACTAACCTAGGGCAATGTACCTTTAGTGATATTTCTTAGTTGTGGCAAACTCTTACAACCCTTTCTTCAATGGCCTCTTGACAATCACTCTTTTGTACATATATCACCTTCAGAAAGTCTAGGCAAAATATATTATAGATTATTTTGAAATCATCATTCCATAAACAAAGTCAAACAATCTCTACTAATAAAACCACACATGAAGAAGAAAGTGCTTTTTTATGTACTTAAGTTGATAAAGAATCATCATTTGAATAAACAGCAATATAAAGAACTTTGTATATTTTATCTTTGAAAGGTGCACTATGCTCACTTCCTTAGATTTTTTTTATTATGAGTACATAAGCCAAAAGAATCAAAACCTAGCATGAATTAATGGGTTTACAGTTAAATGCACTTCTTTTCTTCTAGTGGACCCAAGTTTTGTTCTTAGTACCCACATCAGGTGGCTCACAACAGCCTGTAACTCCAGTACAGGGGGGACCTACACCATTTTATGAACTACTTACACACCTGCAAATAATTTTCTTGTACATAAAAATCAAAACATATACTAAAAATTTTCAAACTTAAGAAAATATCCTAATTTCTAGTTCTGTCAAATGTTGTTAGTCAAATATAATTTTTATATTTTACGTGTTTCAGATAGTTTTATCATTTTTTAAATTTTCTCATTTTGTAACTCATGTTCAGTTGAGATTTCGTTTCTGAGCAAATGTGAAGAGTATCAGGCGAAAGTTTTTCAAATGTACCTGAAGGTATAAAAAGTATTTTCTTCCATGTTTGGTAAACCTTTATTATTTTTATTGACTGCATCTTATATTTCATATACTTTTTTCTGAAGATATTAATTGATAAACTGCAAATGGTTTAATCTTTCCTTTGTCTTTGTAGTTGATGTACAAAAATAAGTTTTATTATGCAACATTTCAAAATGTGTGGTGTTGTACTTTGCTCATATCCATTATGAACTACCTTCCCTAATCCTTCTTACCCACAGCTTCTTCTGCTTCCCTTCCTCACAATCTTCTCCTTTTTCATTTAAATTTAGTGTTACATCTAGGAGAATATGTGGTATTTTGTTTTTATTATTACTTATCACCCATCTTGCAATCCTGCCTCAGTATTATAACTCCAGACTTGGTAACACAGGGAGGGATATGTTAACGTACTAAGCTACAATAATTCTTTTATTTTCCTCCAATAATTGTTTCTAATTGTTACTCTATATATTTCTCATTTTCTTTCTTTCTTCTTTCTGTCCTTCCTCTCCTATCTCCTCCTCCTTCTCTTTCTCCTCTTTTTTTTTTTTGGTATTGATGAATTCTAATGGCAGAACCCAAATCTTTGCACATGCTAGACATATATATTAATTACTGAGCTACACCCATCCTTCACATTGATCATCATATTACATAAATGCTACAGGATTTCAAAGGAAGATCTAGAGCTTAATTCACATTTTGTTCTTTTGTTTGTTGAACTCTGATAAATATTGTATTTTATAGACATATCTCTTTCAGACTTTTATGATAGATTTGGGTTTTTTAAATCAAATACAACCCACTTATGTAGATTTGAAATATTTAGTATGACATTGGAACCAAAGCTCTACCTGGAACTTTAGTTGACCTTCTAATAGCATCTTAAGATCTTTTCAACTTAAGCATTTCTCTAATGACAATTTAATTTTTAAAAAATAAGCTATGTTAATTTTAAATCTTTGAGTGCTTCTTTCATTGACCATGTAAAAAACATGATTCAATTTCTCAATGAATCAAAGTAATGTGTACAATTAATATGGAGTAATAATTCCAACTTTTTAAAGTATTTTTATTTTGATATAAGTTGAAGTGAGAATAAACAGAAAATATCACACACATGTAATTTGATTATACATAAAATAGGTATACTGATTAGTCCTACTAAAAATAATAGGTCAAGACATTCCAAAATACATTCAATTCACATGAAATATAGTCCAAAGAAAAGATTGTTGAAAGGAAATTTGTATAACAGAAGTTATCTATTCTTTATGTCTTTGTATAAAATTTTATGACATACTTTTTACATTTCCACAAAAAAGCTAGGGAAGATCCTACTGATGAAGATAACTCCAGATATCCCTCATTGATAAGATGTTGCAGAAAGTAACTTTATAAATCTTAACACCTAGTTTTCATGGACTCTTTTTCTATATGCCTTTCCTCATTTTGTAGCCACTAGAATATTAAATATCTTTAAAGAACTTGTCTAGGCCCACTTTAAGACTTTTTGTTCTTCTTGGATGTTAAGCTACATACATCCCTAAGTCTTTTATATTCTTTTGTTTATGTGTGTGTGTGTTTGATTATTATTATTGTTTCCTTCTGAATTTGATTATGAAGGCATATAATTCTACCATACAGGCAAATAATGCAAAGGAATCTCCAGGCCAGCTTCAGTGATATAGTGAGACATTATCTCAAACCAAATACACAAAGGCAAAATAATACACACAAGAAAAATATACTCCTGAAATGACAAGAATAAAATCATTCTGGCTAAGTTGGTATTTAACCATTGAAGACTTGCTTAGAATGTATGTACACAGCCTTAGATTTGATCCTGTCTAACAAATAATAATAATAGAAATAACAACAGTCAAATTAAAAGTTTTTGTGAGAAACTCAGATTAAATTGAGGCTACAAATCACTATTTTTTTGTATAAAATACTTTCCATTCTTAACACATTTAATTTATTTAATCTATTTAATTTTGTCTGTCATTTGCTTAGTTACAGACTTATTACCATGATTTTCAAATCAACTCACATCTGGTATCAACTCACATGACTAAACTGATTTGTCATAATAATGATTTTTTGATGTCACACTGGTAACAAGTAACACAAAAGATATAAAATTATACTTCACTAAATCAATTTCATATAATTAAATTTTTACTTAATAAATAATTCAATTATTGGATTAAATTCATTTGATTAATTAAAATTTACAAACTAAACTAAGAACTTACTCAGTTTCATATGTTTTAAGTAGATGTTTAAGATATATTCTGAAATTTACAAACATACTAAATACACAAGTAAACTTTTTAGTTTGATTGTGTTGCAAATGTCTGAAATTATGTGTAGTTTAAAAGTAAACTTTGCTTACTTCCATGTTATTTTGTGAGACAGTGTCTCACTGATCCTGGATCACTTGTGTTACCTTGGTCAGCTAGCCAACCTCAAACATCTGCTTATGTCTATCCAACTATTTCTAAGATTACAGACATTTCCACAATACCAAGATTTTTGTTATGGATGCTGGTAATTGAACTCAAGTTCTCATGTATGTGTAGCAAACATCTCTTCCACTGAGTCATCTCCTGAGATCCCTCTAACAGTTTTGTATTTCCACAGTAAGGAACATGTTTTATAGCCTTGCTAGAGGTGAAATGTGTGTATGAGGGGTGCAGGGGTCAGGAATAAATGACACAATAAATAATGGAGATAAAATTAAGAAATTCAGACAAGTTCCAGATTTGCTATGAGTTATTCTGTTTTAACACTCTCTGACTGCCCCTGTGTTAGGGACATCCTTACTGTAGCTCATAGGTTAAGGGTACCTACAGTGTTAAGTTATTGACACAGAGGAAAAAGTAGTGGCTACAGATTTTACTTGAGATTTCAGAGAAGAGAAATTATGGGTTGAATCGGTAGAATAAAATGCTCAGAGATACAAGAGATGGAGCCTGACCATCTATATTCAACCTGATATTACCATCTTGCACTGAAATTCATGATAAAAAATTACATAAAACATATCTGAAAACATACATACAAGCAACATCATTAAAACTGAACAGGTAATATTTAGGAATATACATATTCAACAATTAGCAAAAGAGAGGCCATTAATCTGAAGGCAAATAAAGAGGGATATGTGAGGGTTTGGAGGGAAGAAAAGCAAGGGAGAACTGTTGTAGTGAATTAAAATCTCAAAATTTAAAAAAAATGCAGAATGAACATAAAAATATGCTCTTTATGTTTTGGATGTGAGCCTAGCCATTAAAAACTGAGCCATCTGGAGGGAATAGAAACTGGTTGTTATATAAAATAAATTTAAAATATCAATAAAGAAGAAATGAAAGAATATATAATTTTAATCTCAGTTTAACATGATAATAATACATATATGCTTTATAGAAAAATATTGGACAGAAATAAAGATCAGTGAAAGTATACTGGTTGGTATTTGGAAGCCCTGGGTAAAAGTTTCTCCATTCATTTTCTAACATGTCTGGCTACATATTGCAGGTTGATCTTGAAATGGGTAAGTATCCTTGGATTCTAGAATTATCTCAATCTCAAAATCTTCCTATCTCTGCTAGCTAAACACTGGGATGGCATTTGTGCCACAATACCCTATTCACTGGCTCTTGATATTTTCATTACTATGTCTATTTTCAATCATCCTTATTTTCATCACCAACATTATGATTTTTTAATCAATAGAAGTGAAGAACAGAGAAGTACCTATCTCATATTCTGGTTGAAAAAAATTCTAAAATTCAGAATCTGCAAGGATAAAAAACATAAACAGTATATGAAAATTCTCATATTAGCTAATAAAATTAACAATAAACTTAACTAATAAACTTCATAGCACTTTGAAATAAAACTACTTATTGGTGTATTTCCCTTAGTGATTATATCACATATCTCCCTGGTACCAATAATGAAAGTGTTGCTGCCTCTCTTTTGTGTATTACATAGATTAGCACTTACCAGTCTGTACTGTATTTCCACGTGAGAATGAAGAACAGTGACTTATACACTGTTGCAGTCTTACTGGCTGTATGTTGATCCAGGTTCTGAGTTCTGCACTGGTAGAAAGAATCAGTTACGACACTCTCCATGCAGCTGATAAATTTGGGAGAATGAAGCATATGTATAAAATATTTTAGATCAGAAAAGTTAAAACCTAGATCTGGAACACAGAGCGGATATTTATGAGACTTGTGAGGTTCAATTCAAAGAGCCACTAATTAGGTAAAGTGTTCCCTCCATGCTGTCCAAATCTCTAAGGATCTATTAATAGCAATTCAAAGGAGAAAGGGCAAAAATGAATATACCAGAAAAGATGTACCCATTAGTAGCTCAGTAAGAGACTTGATTTTTATGTTCTGACTCCCAGTTGCAGAGATCTTTACAAAACTAAAACACATACTTCCAATTAAATAAAGCAGTGTGGCATTTGATATAAAACTTTTATTAAATGATTAACATAATTTTAAGAATGTTTAGTTTTCCACATAAAGAATCTGACACAATTTCAATTTCCTCAGTTGATATCTCTAACAAGAAATTTGGTTTGATATATAATTATAGTCATATATTAGAGTTTTGGATCTTATGTTATGAAGCTGTATGTCTTTTTATTACTTTGTATGACATTGGGGTTCCTTTCCTTTCAAACTGCGTATTTCTATATTATAGAAAATAATTTATTTTTCTTTTATTTTTGTAGTCATACTATAACATCATTACTCCCTTACCTTTCTTCTCTCTAAACCCTGCCATATAATTTTTGTTTCTCTTTTCAAAATTTATAGCCCCTTTTTACAGCAATCATTATCATATTCAAAGATATATATGCTATATATATTTCTAAATATAACCTACTAATCAAAGTATAATAAGGCTACTAAATATTTCATGGAGTCTTGGAGATGTGAGAAATTAAGATATGGTCAAATCTGTAACCATCCCAATCATTGCCTTGACAAATCACAAGCTAATTTTCATGACTATAACAAAGATTAATTTTCTTAAGATAGAAATGATTCTCTTGGTTTCTTGAGATGTGGATTTATTTCTCATTAAGGAGCTGGTAGTATGGCAGCTGCCTCCAATTGAGAAATCTTGTCTAATGCCAATGAGATTGTTGGTTAGAATATGTTGAATATTTCAATCTGTCATTTGTTTGAAAAGAAACTCTACTATATACTGGAAGGCAATCATTAGGATACATTCATACTCATTGAGATCGAAACATACCAGTTCATAAAATAGTGGGCATGAACCATTGGAATATCTTTAAGGTTAAACATCAGGCACTTTGCAACATCTCAGATATAAAGGATGAACATTAACTACAAAAAGGTTTTGAGAGTTATCTTCTTTGTGTCTTAGGACACTTCTACCCATTCCTTTCATTATTATTTTGGAATTTTTATTTATTTTAAATACCAACTACAGATAGCCCTCTCATTTTTCCTCCTGCTCCCACAAGCCCTCCTCCTTAGCCCACTCCCATTCCCTCCTTTGAAAGGGTGGGGTCTCCCATGGTGAGTCACCAAAGTCTGGTACATTTTGTTGAGACAGGTCCAAGCCTCCTGCCCTGCATCAAGGCTGTGTAAGCAGTCCCACTGGAGGTAATTGGCTCCAAAACACCAGCTCATGCACCAATGATACATTCTGATTCCACGGCCAGAAGCCCCTTAAAAAGACCAAGCCACATAATTGACTACCGTATGCAGCGCCTAGTCCAGTCCTATGAAGGCTGCATAGCTGTTCGTCTAAATTTGTAAATTTCCACAAGCTTGGTTCAAATGTATCTATAGATTTTTCCATCATAATCTTGACTCTTTCCTTTTCTTTATCTTTCTTCAACTGAACCCCTGAAGCTTGGTGCTTGGAAGTGCATCTCTGCAATGGCATTTATCAATTACTGGCTGAAGGCTCAATGATAACAACGTATTCACCAATATGATTATCAGGGTAGGCAAGCACAGGAACCCTCTTCACTATTTCTAGTAGTCTGATCTGGGGTCATCTTTGTGGATTCCTGGGCACTTTCCTAGCACCAGGGTTTTCTATGGCCCCATTATATCTCCCTCTATCAAGATGTTCCTTTCATTGGGCTCCCACTCCATTCCTGTTCCAGCTCAACCATCTCATTTCCACATGTTTTCTTCCCCCATCTACTCTACTCTACTCAGAATTTAGTGAATTATTTTTCATTAATGTCAGGAAAAGATAACATCATTGTTACCGTGGCCTTCAGGTATTCTTAATGTTATTCAACCATAATTTATCTGCCCTTTAAAACATTTTTTCTATTTTTCTCAATGTCTCTTTATCACTCCTTTCTCATTATATAGAAGGACTGGTTTCAAGCTTGAGATTCTTTTGCTTCAGTCTCCTGGGTTCTGGCATCAGATTTGAACCATCCTGCCTGATTTCTTTAATAATATTTATGTTGACTCTTTAGTCTTTGTTTAAATATCATTGGCATATATAGAGTGATAATGGAGATCATCTTTTTCTAGGGCCTGGAACTCCTCCATTAGACTCACTGCTAAGCAAACTCGAGGCACCTTCCTTCTCTGCCCACTGGAATTACAAGTGCACACCACTACAGACATCTCTTTGGGGTTCTACAAGCTTGGTTCAAGTGTATATAAATTTTTCCATCATAATCTTGACCCTCCCCTTATCTAATCCCCCCCTTTTTTTCTTCAACTGACCCCCTGAAGCTTGGTGCTTGGATGTGCATCTCTGCAACTGCATTTGTCAGTTACTGGCTGAAGGCTCAATGATAACAGGGTATTCATCAATATGATTATCAGGGTAGACAAGCACAGGAACCTGTCTGATCTGGGATAATCTTTGTGGATTCCTGGGCACTTTCCTTGCACTAGGGTTCTCCATGACTCCATTATGTCTCCCTCTATCACTATGTTCCTTTCATTGGGCTCCCACTCCAATCCTGTTCCAGCTCAACCATCTCAAATCCACATGTTTTCTTCCCCCATCTCCTCCCCTCTACTCAGAATTTAATGAATTAAATTTCATTAATGTTGTGGAAATACAACAGCATTGTTACCTTGGCCTCAGATGTTCTTAATGTCACTCATCCATAATTTATCTACCCATTAAAACATTTTTTCTACTTTTCTCAATGTCTCTTAGTCACTCCTTTCTCATTATATGGAAGGGCTGGCTTCAAACTTGAGTTCTTTTGCTTCAGTCTCCTCTGTTCTGGAAATACAGATTTGAGCCACCCTGCCTGTTATTCTTTAATAATCTTTATGTCTTTATGTCTTTAGTCTTTATTGAAATATCATTGGCATATACAGAGTGATAATGGAAGTCATCTTTCTCTAGGGCCTGGGCCTCCTCCATTAGACTCACTGGTCAGCAAACTCCAGGGACCTTCCTTCTCTGTCTGCTGGAATTACAAGTGCACACCACAGACATCTCTTTGGGGTTTTGCCCTGTGTTCTGGGGACTAATTGAATCCTTCTACAAACAGTTTATGGGCTGAGATATCTTCCAGGTTCTCTGATGTCAAAAAAGTTAAGCAGCCATCTTCAGTTATTATTTACAAGTTCCTCTGAATTAAAATTCAGTGTGTAAACAACTGACAGGTTGGGTTTTAATTTGCTGACATGAAGAAAAATCAGATATCAATTGATTTGAACATAGAAAAATACTATGTGTGTGAAGAATGTTGTAGCAAAACAAAAATATTTGAGGGAGACCAAATGGTAAGTATATATATTCACAAACTAGAAAAGGATAGGACAAAATTGAGACATTTTTAGTGATTATGCAACATGAACATACTTTTAGTGATTATAGAACAATATAATATGATACTGAACCATAGTCATTTATGCTGAAAACTGGAATCAGATAATATATTAAGGGTAAATTGAGTCTGGTGTTAAAAATAAAGGAGAGAAAACGAAATGTGTCAGTGATCTGTCCTGTGTTTTTAACACCTGCCCATAACATTGTATTGCAAAACATGCTCATAAACCATCCTTTACTCCACATTCCCCTCAAGGGAAACAAAAGTTCAGCACCTTCTCCTGTGCCCCTGACAAAGTTATGTTTGGACAATTTCTACTTTTTCATTCTCCCTACCCTATTTGATGTTATTTTGCTTTATAAAACAACAAATGAATTCATTTTGTTAGTTCTGGTGACCTTTAACTTTTCAGATACTATTAAACAGACATGCATGTATCCATCCTATTGAAGATTCGTTTGACAGGAAAAATACAACTATGCAGATTTCCCCAGGAATCTATAAAACACGCCATACAAAGTTTATTGTCCCTGCTTGAAAAACCTGCAAACCCCTATAAAAAATAACTCTATACACTCAGGAAAATAAGTAAAAGATATTTATTGTGAGTACACATTAGACTTCAGCCATAAATAGAAGGTATTATCAATTTACATATGTAAATAAGGACCCAGTGAATCTCCTGAACTAGACAACTCCATGGCTAGAAAGAAATATTTATTGTAAATCAAAAGTCTGCAGCTATCTCCCAGGGGTCAAAGAGAACCAAAATTGTAAAAAGGGAAGTGGATATTATACACCAGGCAAGAATGGAAATCTTTGTGCTGAAAGAGACTGTTTGCTTGACTAGAGCTAGATGTCCTCAGCTGAGGTATTTGACCTTTGGGAGAATATTAAGAAAGGCTCTGATAAACAAAACCTACCTTATGAGATTCCTGAGAAATACTGAATTTGAGCTTCTATTTGCCCAATAACAGACATTCTATTCACATGGTCAGAGTCCTGCTGTTTAAGACATTGCCTCCAATACTGCCATTTTGGAGGTCCCATATTTGAGCTAAAAATATGTATTTTATGACAAGCATCACACAACTTCAGATCTGAGTAAGATAAATTAGAGTATGGATTATAATCCAAATAGCCTATGTATCAATAAAAATGTCAATATGTAGATGTTTGTTCATTAGAATTGACCAGACATTAGACTATACTCTGGTAACAAAGAACATATACCCAGCTATTAAGGGTCAATTCCATAGCAAATCTACAATGGAAAACTACGCCCAAATTCCCAAAATATTGTTTATAAATGTTTTTTTCATTATAAACTGTTAATCATCATAGTTAATCTCTTTCTAAGAAGAAAAAGGGGATATGGTATAGGAATTATTTTCTAAAAACTTAGATTATTGAATTTTCTTAGAACAGGAAATCAACTGTTAATCTCAAAATGTTTAGAATTGATATGGACTTTGGTTTACTGATACAAATTTAAGATCAATTTTTTTATGCTGTATGTATTTTTCTACTCTTGTTTAAGGTATGGTGTTCATGTAACTGATTTAAAATTTAATGTATAATGAAGGAATGCAGGTTAATAGTCACCTTTGATAATCAAACTTATAGTTAGGTTAGTTAGGATTTTTAGGTATACAAAGATATATTTCAATTAGATAAGTAATCTTCAAACACTTCTAAGACCTACAGAATATGGCATTTAAAATATTTTAAAAACTTAGACTTTTCTGGACAGTGAGACATGTCTGCTCCTGGCAGCACCAGTTTACTTCAAGAGAAAAATGGGCATCAAAGAAACATCATATGGAGATTAGTTCCTTTGTGGCATTGGTTAGGCACTGGGCATGAACCTGTTCTTATATTGACTGCTTGACAGTATGCTGTTTAAAGTGGACATAGGAAGGTGACCTCTGAACTTTGGCAGAACAAGCTGTGATGGTCAGTCAGGTTCCTGCTTTGTAGGAAAACTGTCAGACATTCCTCAGGACGTTAGGAGAAGCAACTGATGAATGATCGGTGCAGATTTCCTGCTTCACTGAAATGAAAAGAGACTCTGGGCCTGTAGGCTGAAGATGGATGCCTCAATTTATAAAGGAACTTTGGGTGACTGTCCAGAAAGATAGGTGTCATCTCTGTCATTTTTAGATTTTGGAAGTTGTATGCACTTCCAGTTTACTGAGGTAAATATATCCTACTGTGGTGTTTGATGTAATTGAAGATTAGATAGTTATAAGTATAGTTTTTCTTAGTTATTTGAAAGGAATATTTGATATGAAACTTTAGGTTCATGAGGATAAGTTAGATGATAGAGTATTTTCTTTAATTTTGCTAAATACAAATAGACTAGATAGTATAACTATAATTCTTGCTTAATGGCTATTTTGTTATATGTAAATTTGCTATGTTAAAATTGTAACCTTCCTTCTTGATTATACAGAAAGGGGAAGGTGATGTGGAAATGTCTTTCTGTGTGCTGTGAATGTAAATCTTTAAATAAAGGAGCTGTTTTGGCCCATGACAGACACCATAGATAAAGTAGGAGGGGAAATTACAGCATAGGTAGGAGAAGTGGGGCAGAGTCAGACAGTTTGAGCAAGCAGCACAAGGAGCAACATGTAAGGAACACAAGTGAGCCACGAACCACGTGGCAGACAGATTAATAGAAATGGGTTAAGATGTAAGAGCTAGCTAGCAATGTGCTTGAGCCATGGGCCAATCTGCATGAACTTAATACAAGTGTTTGAGTCATTTTGGGGCCTGAACAGCAGCTGGTAGTTAAGGGGTCTGGTTCTGACTGCAGGTCTGTGGGTGTTGATCTCTGGCTGCCCAGGTCCAGAAACCATATTACCACAACTCCCAGCTTTTTTTCAAGTGTATATAATTTCTTGGGTAGGGTTTAGGTCTTATAAACTTTTATCCCATAATTTTGACATGGCTATTGATGTCATCCATGTTTAGTTTGCATATCAACTTTTTTGAAAGCATTTTGAGATCATTTTCTGTAAGTATTAGGATATTTGATCTCACAGCAAGGATCCTATCTCTCATAATCTATCCACCAGTTGTTTCACAACTAAGGAAAACCTTTGAAGTCCAGCCTCAATGTTTTTCTCTCAGGGTCTGAGGAAGGCTCTCCTAACAGTGGGTAAGTCTACTTATCTGAAATGTCAATGAATCTCCTCATACTGTGCTCTATAGTTCATCATCTTTATTGTGAATGACTGTGGGGATTTTATAAAAGCTCTGAAACTTTTGGAAATATAGGAGGGATCTAAGTACAGTCAGTCTAGGAGGATCAGAGAGTGGTGATTCACACCTTTAATCCTAGCACAAGGAGTATCCTGGGAGTGATGAACTATGCCCTTAATCCAAACTGAGTTCGAGGTCATTTTAGGAGTTCCAGGCTCCCAGGCAGGCAGTGGTGGGTTCATGCCTTATCTTACCACAAGAATATTTAAGGCAGGCAGAGAAAGACAGAAGTTAGAGGAAGCCCAGAGAAGTCAGGCTGAGGAAGCTGGAAGACAGCAGGGTAAGATCTGACTGTGGTGTTTACTCTCTCTAATATCTCTGACTTTCTCAGAGATCTATCCCGAGTTTCATTTATTTGTGTGACAACTGACCACTTTCTTTTGTTTTCTCTTTATGTTAGAATGTTCTCTCCCATCCTTTCTTGCTCTACATTCTTCTACATACTTTTCCCAGAGTCTCTCTAGGTACCAGTCTTTATATACAATCAGCAAGGTCACAATGCTTGAATTATTATACGATCATAAAAGCAAATAAAAGTTTACACAAGGCAGAGACTGTCAGACTTTATGGCTCAAGGAGGAAGTGGCCTGTTAAACCCTCACTGAACTCAGGGAACAGGTTCAAATGAGAAGGAAGTAGACCTTACATCAATTAGGGGAATCTAAGACTCTTCCTGACTACTCCAAAATAGATGTGGCCATTAAATAACCAATTATATTGCAAGACATTCTTTGAGAAATGATTCCCAAAGTAGTAACAAATGGAAAGGCCACAATTACACAAAAGAGATTTACTGCAGGAAATAACTAATATATTCAATGGTAATTGTGCCACAACACATTACATTTTGCTTTACTTCCACCCTTGGATTTAAGGGGTCAGTCTCATTATGACAGCTGAGTTCCTATTATATATTTCTGTGGGTTGCAACACACAATGTTTCTCAAACCTTAGGTATGGAAGTGCTTTTGTAGATGTCTCCATTAAGATTAGGCCCCAAAACTTTGCCTTAAAATTGGTTGTAGTTTTCTGTAAAGATGATTTCTGTGGTAAACAGAAATTTCCTTGATGTTAGTACTATGCTTATTTGCAGATATTAAGAAATATGTTTAGATTGTAAGATGCTATGCTGTTTTATCAAACTGGTGGTTATGGTTTCTCTTCTAAAACCCACAGATTCACTATGGCTGAATAATTTCCTGAGGTCCATTACCAGGTATCAAGTCCTTCTAGTTGAGTCAGCTTTCAGTCCAAAGAGTTTACTGTTGTTACCACCAAGACATGTATAATACTACTACTGTACCCTTAGTGTTATCTTGCCATCATTGTCACTGATGTGATTCTGAGGTGCTTAGTTTAGTAGAACTGTTTATTGACCCTCTTCTTTGGAAGACTTTATGTTCCTTATAGCAGTATGAAAGCCAGTCATTATCGAGGGGACAATTAAGTCATTTCCAGCTTAGGGTCTAATAGACTTTCTTTGTGAAGTTCATTGTGTCTTCAGCAATACTGTTTCACTATATATTTATTAGGGGTAAACAGAGGCAACAGCCATGTATGCTTTGAAAATCCCTTGGATATCTATGTCCAATAACTAAAAAAAGGGCTTTCTCCTTTCTGGTATTAAGTATTTTCAGGAAGTTCTAGCTCTTGGAAGAAGCACTATCAGCCAAGATGATAAAGGTTCATCAAAAGTATATGTGAGTGTTTTTCAGGACATTATATACTGTAGGTTTTGTTTGAAGTAAATAATACTATTTTCATGGATTTTTAGACATCTTTATTTTTATTTCCTCTCCTTGCATTATTTCATTTTCTTGCCTCACTTCCCTGGAGCTTTGACTTCTTCTCTTCCACGTTCTTCTAGTTTAAGTCTCAGCATCCCAACCCACAACTTTACTCCTTTAGATTCCTGCTCTCTAGTCTTGCTACGGCCTATGTAGATTGGATGATGCATTTTTCTCTAAATATATTGTAAAACATTGCAGTGACCCTTTATTATTCTGTGCAATTTTATATTTTATTTGGAAGGAAAGGACATTAATTAATGATATAAGCTTACTGTTGATTGCTGATTAGATCTGTTTGGTGTTTCTAAACATTTTTGTTCATATGTGTTTAGAAATATGCACTTTTCCCAATTTTTTAAATTTACTAAAATCACTTTTTCACAATATAATGTGTGACCCTAAATTATCAAGTGGGTTTATTAGGATTTATTCTAGTTTTCCACTTTCCAGTTCTAAGAATAGAAATCTAATCCTTTGAAAGAGCAGGAGTTACTTTTAACCTTTTGTCAGTTTCATTACTTAAGCTAAATATTTTAGTTTTTGATGTTTTTTGTTTTTTTTTTAATTTTAATTTATTTTGTTAAAAAATGTCATCTCCACCAATGTATCCCCTGCTCTCCCTCTCCTTCCCCCTTCCAATCCCTCCCAGACAGCCTTCAGCCTCACCCCTCCTCATACACCAGTACTCTCCCCCCAAAGTATGAGAAGTCCCAAGGTGGGCCAGCCCAAATATTTTATTTTTAATTTAGTTTTAGTCTTAATTTTGATGACTATGAAGTATAGTTTTAGTTAATTTATTGGAGGTCTTTCTTTTTTGTAATGTAGTCAATCATTTAGGAACCAGTGTTTTAGACCTGTTCCCTGTCCAATTTTTTAGATATTTGTACTTTCATTGCTTCTTAATTCTAGTACTTGTTAAAAATCATTCCTAATTTCTTCAGAGCATACTTCCTTATACACATTTGTATTATTAGACCTCAATACTTTGTATATTTTATCTTTTTAAATATTTATTATTTTTCCAGTTTTATCTGATAACATTTCAGAAATTATTTATCAGTTAATGTTTTTCTTTATGTCATAAAATATTATATATTATAAAGAGGTCAATGGACTTTCCTGAAGTATGTATATCCAGATATCTTGGATGGATTATTGTGTATGTTACTGTCAAGTACTTCTGTTCTATGATGTAACTGAAGTCTGAAAGTAAATCTCTTCTTTTTGACCTTAATGACTTATTAATTTGTCAAAGTCAGGTTTTGTCTTTACCTAATATATTTGTACTGTGGCTGATCAGTCTTTTTCTGCCTGTTAAATGGTGCTGTTGTGAAACTGGGGAAAATTAAATGATCATGTGCTTAAAATAATAAAATGTATTTGATGGTTTATTTTATTAATATGCAGTTCCTTAAACCTCTTTTGACTTTTTATTGTAATATTACATTCGATAGAGATGTTCTGACTATTTGTTTTTGCTAAATTTCATTCAAATATCTAATTTCTAGCTGTCTTCTTTCATCCTGTGTATTTCTGTGCCAGGAAGACATTTCTTTCAGGTATTACAGAAGTAGATATTATTTTATTTGATTCAGTTCATTATGGGACAATGCTTTTGCACACTGTAAAGATTTGCTACTCTTATTGGCTTAATAAAACACTGATTGGCCAGATGGTAGACAGGAAGTATAGGGAGCTTGAGCAGACTAGGAGAAATCTGAGAAGAAAGGCAGATCAGCAGTTTCCAGGCATCACAGAGGAAATAAATTGAGAATGCTTAAGTAAAAAAAGGTACCAAGTCACATGGCAAAACATAAATACAGTTATGGGTGAATTTAAGCATAAGAGCTACTGGCCCAATAGTTACTATTATTTTAAGCTTCAAAGTCAATTATTTGAGAAATGGCAGCCAGATATTAGAGAATTTCTGGCCTTGACAGAAACCTATGACTACAGATAGTCAAATTATTTTGAGTGGAGTTAAGGTCATTAACTTGTAAGATCATTATAGACTCCAGTTAATTTGTGGACTCTGTGGTCAATGGATGCATGATGTTTTCTGAGTATGTATGTGTGTGTGCGTGTATATAATTTTTATCCATATGCTGATATATGTACCCATTAAAGCTCTGAATATTATAAACATATGAGTAAATAAACTAAGAGAAAGCTAGTCTTCCCTTAATCATTCTATATCTTGCTCTTTAAGGTCTCTGATCAGATTGTCAATCAAATGTACTCATTCTCCCTCTTCCAGATTTTTAACAACCAATTTTAAATGGAAGCTCATTTTACTTTCAGTCTGAATTTATGTTGCTGTCGGCTGACACACTTGACATATACCATTTTTTATGTTTTTTTTTTAATCAAGCTAAAATCAGAAGATTAGGAAGAACAGTTGTTCCTAGGTAATCTTCTTACTATTCAGATTGCATAACTTACATGTTGAAATAAAGTGCTACAATGGGCCAAATTTACAAACAGAAGTTGAAAGAAAACTAAAATGAGGGGAACAAACAGGATAATGATAAAGGGAGACTGGAGGTTATTATGATCAAAGTACATCATATATATGTAGTCATTAAATATTCTGAACAACTAATAAATATCAGTTATGAAGCTATGTTGAGGTTACATTTTTCTTAGAATTTTTTTTTACCATAAAACATACATAAATTTACTGAACCTGAAATAGTTATTTTGGATAGCCTGGTTGGTCAGTAAGATCCCATCTCAAAAACTGAGATATAAATATTGGAAGACATTAAACATTGACCATTTCAAGCACACACACACACACACACACACACACAGAGAGAGAGAGAGAGAGAGAGAGAGAGAGAGAGAGAGAGAGAGAGAGAGAGAGAGATTGAACTCTAGGTCACAGGCTGAAGGATTAAAAATGTACCATAAATTTATAATAAATAAAATGAAAATATCCAGGATAATGAATCATATGCAATGAAGACAAGAATATAAATAATTTTAGTCACTAGAAAATATACTGAAAAAGTTTTTTCTCTCTCTTTCATACACACACCCACAACTCAAAATAAAACTACTCTAGGAACCATCTATAGCATTCTTGGTTATGAATCTGAAAGAGATAAAGTCGGCATACAAAGAGAAGTATAAAACTATGTTTATTCTGACACTTTTAAAAATTAACAAGATATAAAATTGTTCTAGATTATAATTAACAAGTTAGTGCGAAGAAAAATTGTACATTGGAGTCTCATTAAATATAGGTAAGAATGCAATACTAGAAAGTAAATATAATTGGAGATCATGATTCTAACTATGACTTAAAAAAAGGCAGACACATGAACAGGCATAGCATCTTTTCTCAACAGAAAATTATAAAATCAGTACTATGAAAGTAGAGTTTTGAGTGAATGGGAGGCTTCTCAAAGAAAGAAGTAAAATGACAAAGAGAAAAGGTAGGAAGAAAATGGACATGAAAAGTTTATTATATATGTAATTATAAATTATTAAATATGAATATCATATATATATATTCAACAAAATCATATGAGAAAACTTCTCAAACCTAAGGAAGGAGATGCTTATAAAGATACAAAAAGCTTACAGAACACCAAAAACACTACACTCTCACCAAAAGTATGATTGTAACAAAATAATCAAACCACTAAGCCTGTAGAACAATGAAAACTATTAAGCATTGCAAAGGAAAAGGACAAAATTATCTATAAAGACAGACCTATCAGAATACCAGCCAACTATTCAATGGAAACAATAAAAGCAAGACATCCTGTTCAGATGTTATACAGACACTCAAAGAGCTGGCTGTCAACCCAGACTAATATACCCAGCAACACTATCAATCAACATAGATGGAGTAAACAAAGTAACAAAATCAGACTTAAGCAACACCTTTCCACAAATCTGGCACTACAGAAAGCACTAGAGGGAAAACTTCAAATTAGGAAAATCAGGTACACCCATGAAACCACAGGTAACAGATAATTCCACAGAAGAAAAACATACACACTGCCACCAAAAAAAAAAATAACAAGTACAATCACTGGTCACTAATATTGTTTAATATCAGTGAACTCAATTCACCTATAAAAAGACACATGCTAACACGATGGATGCAAAACCAGAAGCCATCCTTCTGTTGCATACAAGAGCACACCTCAACTTCAAGAACAGACACAGGCTCAGAGTAAAGGGTTAGGAAAAGACTTTCCAATAAAATGGTCCCAAGAAACAAGCTGGTGTATTAATCCCAATATCTAACAAAACAGACTTCAAACTAAAATCAATTATAAGAGACCAAGACATTACTCATCCATCTCAGGAAAAATCCACCAAAACGAAGTCTCAATCCTGAATATTTATGCCCCAAACACAAGGGAACCTAGAACTGTAAAAACAAAACAAAACGAAACCAAAAACAAAACAAAACAAAACAAAAAACACACTACTAAAGCTTAAACCTCACAACAAACCCCACACATTAATAGTGGGAGACTTCAATACCCCACTTTCACCTTGTATAGGTCAACCAAACCAAAACTCACCAGAGAAATAAGGGATCTAACAGATGTTATGACACAAATGGACTTAGTAGATATATACAGAACTTTCCACCCAAACACAAATGTATATAGATATTTCTCAGCATCCCATGGAACTTTTTCTTAAATTGACCACATACTCAGTCATAAAGAAAATATCAATAGATACAAAAAATGGGAATAACTCCCTGTATCATATTAGACCACCAAGGTCTAAAGCCAGAGTTCAACAACAAAAAAACTCATGGAAACTGAATAGCTCTCAATTGAACCACCTCTGGGTCAAGAAAGAAATTAAGAAAGAAATCAAAGACTTCCTAGAATTTAATGAAAATGAATCCACAACATACCCAAACATATAGAACACAATGAAAGCAGTGCTAAAAGGAAAACTCATAGTACTAGATGCTTAGAAATCTCACACAAGAGACCTAACAAACAGCACAGCTGAAGGCTTTAGAACAATTAGAAGTAAGCTCACCCCCAAGGAGTAGAATGCAGGAAATAATCAAACTTAGGGCAGAAATCAATACAATAGAAACAAAGAAAACAATACAAAATAATTTATGAATCAAAAAGATGGTTCTTAGAAAAAGTAAACAAGATACATAAACCCTTATCCAAACTAACCAAGAAACAGAAGGAAAATATCCAAATTAACAGAATCAGAAATGAAAAGGAAAACATAACAACAGATACCCAGGAAATCTAGAGAATTATCAGGTCATACTTTGAAAATCTATATGCCACTAAAATGGAAAACCTAAAAGAAATGGACAGCTTTCTGGACAGGTACCACTTACCAAAATTAAATCAAGATCAGATTAAAGACCTAAGCAGACTTATAAGCCCTAAGGAAATTGAAATTGTTATTAAAAAACTCCCAAATAAAAAACCCCAGTACCAGATAGATTTAATTAAGAATTCTACCAGATATTCAACAAAGAACTAATATCAATACTCTTCAAACTTTCCATAAATCAAAACTGAAGAAACATTGCCAAACTTTTTATGAGGATACAATCACCTGATCCCCAAGTCACTCAAAGATGCAATAAAGGAAGAGAATTACAGATAAATCGTCCCCATGAACACTGATGCTAAAATACTCAATGAAATTCTGGAAAACTTAATCCAACAACATATCAAAAATCATTCACCATGATCTGTAGGCTTCATCCCAGAGATGCAGGGATTCTTCAACAAACAAAAAACTGTGTATGTCATTCAACATATAAACAAGCTGAAAGAAAAAACCACATGATCATCTCATTAGATGATGAAAAATCCTTCGACAAAATCCAACACTCCTTCATGATAAAAGTCCTGGAGTGATCAGTGATTAGGGAAAATACCTAAATATAATACAGGCGACATACAGTAAGCCAAAAACCAACATCAAACTGAATGAAAAACACTCAAAGCAATCTCAGTAAAATTAGGAACAAGACAAGGTTGCCCTCTCTCCTTACCTATGCAATATATTTCTCAAAGTTTTAGCTAAATCAATAAGAGGACAAAAGAAGATTAAAGGGATACAAATTGGAAGGGAAGAAGTAAAACTATCTCTATATGCAGATGATATGATCATATACATAAGTGACCCCAAAAATTATACTAGAGAACTCCTACAGCTGATAAACACCTTGAACATGGAATCAGGGTACAAGATTAATCCAAAAAATCAATAGTCCTCGCATACACTAAGGATAAAGGACTGAAAAAGAAATAAGGAAACATCACCCTTTACAATAGCTGCAAACAGCATTAACTCTTACCAAAGAAGTAGCAGATCTGTTTGACGAAAACCTTAAGTCACTTAAGAAATTGAAGAGGATATCAGGAAAAGGAAAGATCTCTCATGCTCCTGAATAGAGAGAATCAACATTGTAAAAATGGTAATTTTACCAAAAGTAATTTGCAGATTCAATGCATTTCACATCAAAATCCCAACACATTTTTTACAGACCTTGGAAGAGCAATATTTAACTCCATATGGAATAATAGGAAACCCAAGATTGACGAAACAATTCAGCTCAATAAAAGAAATTCAGGAAGAATCACTATCCCTGACTTCAAGCTATGCTATAGAGATACAGTAATGAAAACAGCCTGGTACTGGCCCAAAAAAATTGTGTATCAATGGAATCAAATCAAAGATCCCAACATTAACCCATACACCTATGAACACTTGAATTTGACAAAGAGGCCAAAAATATTAAATGAAAAATGATAATAAATTCAACAAATGGTGTTAGTATACTGTATGGCAGTATGCAGAAAATGCAAACAGATCCAAATCTGTGACCCTGCACAAAACTCAAATCCAAGTGGTCCAAAGACCTCAACATAAACCCAGATACACTGAACATGGTAGAAAAGAAAGTGGGAAATATCCTTCAGTGCATTGGCACAGGTGACCACTTCCTCAATATAACACCAGTAGCACAGACACTCACAACAACAATCTATAAGTTGGACCTCCTGAAACTGAGAAGCTTCTGTAAGGCATAGGACACAGTCAATAAGACAAAAGGATAGCCTGTGGAATCAGAAAAGTTATTCAACAATCCCACATTGAACTAAGGATTGATCTCAAAAATACATAGAGAACTCCACAAACTAGAGCCCAGGAACCTAAATAACCCAATTAAACATGGGGTCCAGAGCTAAAAATGGAATTCTCAACCAAAGAATTACAAATGGCTAAAGGGCACTTAAAAATTACTCAACATCTTCAACCAGCAGAGAAATGGAAATTTAAGAAAAATTTGAGGTACTACCTTACACCTGTCAGAATGACTAAGATCAAAAACACAGATGACAGCCTATGCTGGAGAGGATGTGGAACAAGAGAAACACTCCTGCATAGTTGGTGGGAGTATAAACTTGTACAGCCACTGTGGAATAAAGTATGGCAGTTCCTTATAAAACTGGGGATCAAGCTCCCTAAAGATCCAGAAATACCACTAATATGCATATACTCAAAGGATGCACATTCATACCCTAAAGGCATCATCTCAACTATGTTCATAACAGCATTATTTGCAACAGCAAGAACCTGGAAACAATCTAGATGCCCCTTAACTGAAGAACTGATTAACAAACTGTGGTATATGTACACAATAGAGTACTACTCAGTAGTTAAAAAGTGACATACTAAAAATTTCAGGCAAATGGATGGACTTGGAGAATATTTTCCTGAGCAAGGTATCACAAGCCCAGAAAGATAGACATGGGATGCACTCACTAATTAGTGTATTTTAGACAAAAAGCAAAGAATACCCAAGCTACAAATCACAACCCCTGAACTCTTGGGATTAGAAGAAAATTAAGTGAGACATCCCTAAGAAGAGAAAATATAGATCACCTTAGCAAATTGGCATCATAACAGGTTGCAACCAAGAAGAGTGGGGAACAAATATTAAAAGAAGGAGATGATTGAGTGAGAGAAGCAAAGAGGGAGATAGAAGGAGATGGACATCTTGATAGGGGAAGCCAGTGTGGGGTTTGAAAGAGACTTGGTGCTAGGGAAACCTCCAAAAACTCACAGTATATCCCTGGCCAAGTCTCTAAACATAGTGGAGGGTTTGTGTCTAAGCATTAATTCTCCTGTAATCAATGAGTAAACACTTTAAACATCATCACAGAGCCTATATCCAACAAAGAATCGAGGTGGATGCAGAGATCCATGACTGGGCACAGGGCAGAGCTGAAAGCAGGGGAGGAAAGTCTTTATAAGCAATGGGATAGGGATTTTGAGGAAAATTCACACATGATGTCTGTCTCAAGCTCTGGGGAGCTCCATGAATCAAGAATAGCCACTGGAGATCTATCAGGAAAAGGAGCTAGGTCCTCTAAGGTAGGCAAGTTTTGACTGGCACGAGCAGTATGTAGAAACATCGTCATCAGCCAAAACAAAGAAGACCCCAGATCCAGATTTCTTGCAAGATTAAAAAAAAATTTATTACATTTGTGAATGGGCTTAAGGCAAGAAGATAGCCAAGAGCCCTGAACGTTTTCACGGTAGAATTTTTATACATCACTTTAGGTAGGGGAGGGGGATATAGCACTCTGGTAAGGGGAAGGGGATTTCTCATGGTTACTCAGGGTGGTCTCGCCTGAGTTACTACGTGCAGATCAGGCTGACCAGGCAATGTGTCTCAAGAGTGCAAGAAGCAAGCTTTGTTTAGACTGGACATCCTACATGTAGCTGAGAAATCCTGTAAACAAAGATCTGAGTCCTTGTTCAGACAGTCACTGAAACTCTGCCAACCTCAGTCAGCTTCAGGGGCCTCAGGGAGGGGCGAGGGAGGATTTTGGCTTTGTGGGCAAAAAGCTATCATGACACTAGAGAGTTAAGGGGGAAAGAATCAAACAGGATTTTTCTATCATTTCATTCTTTCAACATGAGGGGTGAGATCAGTCTGTGTTCCTGTGTGTGGGCTGGCACCTTGGAGCCCATTCTCTGCAGAGGAACACCTAATTAAACATTGAAGTTGGGATGAATAAATTGGAATTGCCTGGAGTGGATGTGGCTTGCTTAGCTAACCCACCTTGGGACTTCTTGCCATTTTAGGGGAGGGGATGGGTGGATAGTGAGAGGCGAGGCTAAAGGCTAACTGGGAGGGATTTGGAGGAGTGACAGAAGGGGGAGCAGGTGGATACATTGATAAAAATGATATTTTTAAATAGATAGATAGATAGATAGATAGATAGATAGATAGATAGATAGATAGATAGATAGATAAAAAGGAGCAGAACTTTAATTTGTTAATGGTTTTTGCTAATCAATAAACTTTGAACCTTATGCCTAGCCACATTTAGGAATGTACTTATGGCACACAATTCCCTCCTTTAGATTGCTTTGTTGCTCTACTACTTAGTTGACCCTCATGAGAAAAACCTGGACTAGTCTCTTCCACCTTTTGCCATAAACCAAACTTGACAGTTATTGCCTGTGTGTAAATCTTATCAGCCCTCTCTATGACTCAGATGAATTTAAGCCCCACATTGCCTTGCCAAAGACTAACTGCCTGCCTGAGTATATAAGCTTATGCCTTTACTCTTATGGTAGTCATGCCAGTAAAGACAAATTAAGAAAATATTGTGAGAATATCTTCGATGCTATAGTTCCCCCCTTTTACCAGTAGTCATTTATGTCTTGAACTCTGAGAGAAAACATTGTTGGGGCTGGTACCCCAAGATGTTCTTTAATTACATACCATGTTTGTCTTGCTGGGTCTGGGTTACAGACCAACCAAGAGATGCCTATCAAGAAGTATACAGAACACCAAATAAGATCAGAAAAGTAAATCGCCTACATCACATATAATCAAAATACTATGCATATAGAACAGTGAAACAATATTGATAGATTCAAGAACAAAAGAAGTCACATATAAGGGAAGACTCATTAGAATAACAATTGAGTTCTGAATGCAGACTTTGAAATCCAGAAACACCTGTACAGACATTCTATCAACTCTGAAAGTCCACTGATGTCAACCATATACATATATAAGGGGATAAGACATGGTGGAAGATCTTGAAAGGACTTGGAAGGGGGAAGATAGGTAGATATGGTCAAGATACAGTATATGGATGTATGACATTTTCAAACATTAAATAAAATAAAAATATAAAAGATCTTCAGACACTTTTTCACATACAATTGCATCATATTGAACTGAGGTGACTTTTAGGAAAACATAAGGAAGTTTGTTGTATAGTGTTGATAAAAATTTAGTTATTGGTTCTTATAAAAGCTTTCGTTCATAGATGATTAATAGATAGCCATGAATGGTGTAAGGGGCATGTAATCCCAGCACTGTTGAGGCTGAAGACAGGATCAAGGAGCCTTGGCCTGTCTGGGCTCTCTGTTCATACGCCCCTTTGATAAACAGTAGGTATATACATATACACATATATGATAAACTCATTATCTGTTTAAAATGTTTTATACTTTATAGGTTACTGTGGCTTAGCAACACAGTGCACCATTGAGTATTAGCAGTTTACCCTGTAATTGTGTGTTTGAGTGGGAGTAAATATGCATGTCTCCTGTGCATTATCTCAAAAAATGTTTTGAAACACATTTGTTTGATCTCAGGAAAAAATTATACCCCAAATGTCAGAGTATTTACTTAGTGTGTATAAATCCCTGAGTTCAATTTACAACAGTTCATAAACAGGATATACTAGTGGTACATGTCTTCAATCCCAGTATCTTTTGAGAGGTAGGAAAAAGATCAGAAATTCAAGGTCATTCTTGGCTACTTAGGCAGTTTGGGATGGTTTGGAATGTACAAGACCCTATTGAAATCCAAATTAATTTTTCTACTGGATTCCTGTTGTCTCTGATGCATTGTATCCTGGGAAATATGGGGTTCCTTTATTTAGAGTCTTAGTCTCCTTTCTAATTAAACTTAAAAACAAATCCAGAGGAAACCCATTCCTTAGAGCTTGAGAAAAAGCAACAGGGAATATAAACTGTAGATCATGACCACAACCAGGATGAATGAGAAAAGAAGAAAAAGAGAAAAAGAAAAACATGCCTTTGCAATGGTGGTAGACATGCAGAAATAGGGCAGAAGCAGATAGAGGGGCTTCAGAGAATGAATTAAAGAGACCATGATGTCCAGGAAAGTGTACTTAAGCTTTTGACAAATATCTGAAAACAGATATTGAGAAGCAAAGGATAAAGTTAGGGGCTCTATAGTGCTATCTATGAAGCTCCAGTAAATGTCTATTTAATTTAATTAAATAGGGGGAAGCACCTCTTATAAGATCAAATGTATCTTACTATGGAACTAACTAGTTCTCCCCTCTCCTTTGCACATACTCAGGTAAATCACATTTCTTGGGGGGTTTTATGAATCTTTTTGTGAGCTATTTGGTTTTGTTGAATTATCTCTTAAAATGAAGAAAGAGTAGTATGTTATCCTTCTGATAGTTTAGAATATCAGGGCTCTACTCAGGGCCAGAGAAAATAGGTTTACCTTAATGGGCTTCAGCAAAACTCAGATACGTCTAACTTTTCATAATATATTTAAATCCAAAAATGAGTGTCTCTTTCTGGTGTTACCAGATAAACAGAAAATCTGCTACCATGAGGTAGGGGTTTATCCTAAATATCCACCAAGACAATTAATATGTGTCTAGTTATCTAAAACTGTCATTGAGAAAAAAATAATTTGGAACATCAAATGTTAGGGACCAATCTGACATTGATAGAGTGCCTCGGTCGTAAAACAAAATAACCATGATATTACAGCTGACCTTGCCCAACCTTTTAAGTTAGTCATAACCAGGGGGAATATGTACAGGGACAACCTGTTTCCCAAGATAATCTATCTTCTTGAAGCAAAAAATTTCAGGGAAGAGAGACCACAAATCCTAGAATAGTCTAAAAATCTGTATCTGCTTTTCCTCTCTCATGAAACCCCCAATAGGGTTCTCCCTGTAGAATATCTAAGACAGCTTCCCCTTGGAGGTTCCTATATTTTCCATGGAAGAAAGGCTGCCTCTCATTGTGTGTGCTAAGAAACACTGTTACCTGTTGAAGACAGACTGTGTTCTCTTCCTTCCTTCCTTTCCCTTCCCTCCTTCCCTTCATTTCTTCCCCCATATCTCTCTCTGTCTCTCTCTGTCTCTCTCTGTCTCTCTCTGTCTCTCTCTCTCTCTCTCTCTCTCTCTCTCTCTCTCTCTCTCTCTCTCTCTGGCTTTGTCTGGACCTCTCCAGAATCCTGTGGCTCATATTCACAATAAGACACTTTTCCTCAACCACACCTATGCCATGTCCTCACTTTCTTTCATCTGGTCTTTAAATATGGAAAAAGCATACATGAACTATTTTTCAAGGTACTCATTTTTTGTGATGACTCCTGAATTATTTTGTCATTTGAAATTTCAGAACTGTGAAAAGAGGTCCTCAGTCACAAAATTAAAAAGCTCCACCTCAGCTCATACTATCCCTGCCTCCAGCCTTGAGAGGTTTGGAACCACTAGATATCTTAAGTTATGTTTTAAGTATAAGTTACTGTCCTTAAAGGATCTACTACCTTAGGCTTATGCATTTCACACACACTGTCATCCTTAAATCTCTTTAATGTCCTGAACCTAGGTTACACTTTGGACAATGGAATTAGAGGGAGGATATTACTACCAACTCTAGCCACTTAGGCCTAGGTAAAGTAACAGCAAAGATATTGTATATTTCTGGAATTATTTTAATTAACTAGTGTTAATCATTTTTCACTAGGTTTTTTTTCTTACCTAAGGTCACCAGGCTCACTTGGCATAATTATGCTTTCCTTAAGAAGAGAACTTTATGCCAGGCTTTATGGAAGGTTATAACTTAACGATGATTGTCACCTTGTGTTGTATACTTGAGTAGTTCTTTAGAGGCATGTTCCATGATAGAGAAATTAGCCTAATGGCAAGTTTGTGACATTTGCTACGGAATTGAGCCCTAATATCTGGGTGTATGTTCTTTGTTATGGGAATGTAGTCTAATGGCTGGTCAATTCTAATGAACAAACACCTACATATTGACATTTTTATTGATACATAGTTTATTTGGATTATACTCCATACACTAATTTACCTTACTTAGATCTGATATTGTGGGATGCTTAGTCATAAAATACATATTTTTAGCTCAAATATGGGACCTCCAAAATGGCAGTATTGGAGGCAATGTTTTAAACAGCAGGTCTCTGACCACATAAACAGAATGTCTGTTATTGGGCAAACAGAAGCTCAAATTCAGTATTTCTCAGGAATCTCATAAGGTTGGTTTCTATTTATCAGAGCCATTCTTAATATTCTTCCAAAGGTCAACTGCCTCAGCTAAGGGCATCTAGCTCTAGTCAAGAAAACAGTCTCTTTCAGCACAAAGATTTTCATTTTTTCCTGGTGTATAAAATCCACTTCCCTTTTTACAATTTTGCTTGTCTTTGTCCCCTGGGAGATAGCTGCAGACTTTTGATTTCCTATAAACATTTCTGTCTAGCCATGGACTTGTCCACGTCAGGGGATTCATTGGGTCCTTATTTACATATGTAAATTGATAAAACCTTATATTTATGGCATTAGCTGAAATGTAAAGTGTACTATCAGTAAATAGCCTTTTACTTATTTTCCTGAGTGTATAAAGTTATTTTTCACAGGGATTTGCATGTTTCTCAAGCAGAGACAATAGACTTTGTATGGCGTGTTTCATAGATTCCTGGGGAAATTTGCATAGCTGTATTTTTCCTGTCAAATGAATCTTCAATAGGATGGATACATGCATGTCTGTTTAATAGTATCTGAAAAGTTAAAGGTCACCAGAACTAACAAAATGAATTTATTTGTTGTTTTATAAAGCAAAATAACATCAAATAGGTTAGGGAGAATGAAAAAGTAGAAATTGTGCAAACATAACTTTGTCAGGGGCACAAGAGAAGGTTCTGAACTTTTTGAATCCCTTTAGGGGAATGTGCAGTAAAGGATGGTTTATGAGCATGTTTTGCAATACAATGTTATGGGCAGATGTTAAAAACACAGAACAGGTCACTGAAACATTTCATTTTCTCTCCTTTATTTTGAACACCAGACTCAATTTAGTCGTCATATGTTATTTGATCCCATTTCTCATTATAAATGAATATGATTCATTTGATTGTGTTCTATAATCACTAAAAGTATGTTCATGTTGCATAATCACTAAAAATGTCTCAATTTTCATCTTTCCTTTTCTAGTTTGTGTATATATATATTCTTACCATTTGGTCTCCCTCAAAAATTTTTGTTTTTGTTTAGCCACATCATTCTACACCCAGATAATGTTTTTACTATTTTCAAATCAATCGATGTCTGAGTTTTCTTCATGTCAGCAAATGAAAACCCAACCTGTCAGTTGTTTAGACATTGAATTTTAATTCAGAGCAACTTGTAAATAAGAACTGAAGTTGGCTGCTTAACTTTTTTGGCCTCAAAGAAACTGGAAGATAGCTCAACCCATAAAGTGTTTGCAGAAGCAGTCAATTACTCCCCACAACCCAGGGGAAAACCCCAAAGAAATGTCTGTAGTGGCGTGCACTTGTAATTCCAGCAGGCAGAGAAGGAAGGTCCCTGGCATTTGCTTACCAGTGAGTCTAATGGAGGAGGCCCAGGCCCTAGAAAAAAGATGATCTCTGTTATCACTCTGTGTATGCCAATGATATTCCAATAAAGAGTAAAGAGTCAACATAAAAATTATTAAAGAATAATAGGCAGGGTGGTACAAATCTGATTCCAGAACCCAGGAGACTGAAGCAAAAGAATCCCAAGTTTGAAGCCAGCCCTTCTATATAATGAGAAAGGAGAGACAAACAGACATTGAGAAAGATAGGAAAAATGTTTTAAAGGGTAGATAAATTATGGTTGAATAGCATTAAGAATACCTGAAGGCCAAGGTAACAATGTCGTTTTCTTTTCCTGACTTTAATGAAAACTAATTCATTAAATTCAGAGTAGAGGGGAGGAGATGGGGGAAGAAAACATGTGGAAATGAGATGGCTGAACTGGAACAGGAATGGGCTTGGGCCAAATGAAAGGAACATCTTGATAGAGGGAGACATAATGGGGTCATGGAGAACCCTGATGCAAGGAAAGTTCCCAGGAATCCACAAAGATGATCCCAGATGAGACTACTAGAAATAGTGAAGAGGGTTCCTGTGCTTGCCTACCCTGATAATCATATTGGTGAATACCCTACTATCATTGAGCCTTCAGCCAGTAACTGATAAGTGCAGTTGCAGAGATGCACATCCAAGCACCAAGCTTCAGGGGTTCAGTTGAAGAAAGAAAAAAAAAGGAGAGAGTCAAGATTATGATGGAAAAATCTATGGATACATTTGAACCAAGCTTGTGGAAATTTACAAATTTAGACGAACAGCTATGCAGCCTTCATAGGACTGGACTAGGCTCTCTGTATATGGTAGTCAATTATGTGGCTTGGTCTTTTTAAGGGACTTCTGGCCGTGGAATCAGAACGTATCATTGGTGCATGAGCTGGTGTTTTGGAGCCAATTACCTCCAGTGGGACTGCTTACACAGCCTTGATGCAGGGCAGGAGGCTTGGACCTGTCTCAACAAAATGTACCAGACTTTGGTGACTCACCATGGGAGACCCCACCCTTTCAAATGAGGGAATGGGAGTGGGCTAAGGAAGAGGGCTTGTGGGAGCAGGAGGAAGAATGAGAGGGCTATCTGTAGTTGGTATTTGAAATAAATAAAAATTCTTAAATAATAATGAAAGGAATGGGTAGAAGTGTCCTAAGACACAAAGAAGATAACTCTCGAAACCTTTTTGTAGTTAATGTTCATCCTTTATATCTGAGATGTTGCAAAGTGCCTGATGTTTAACCTTAAAGATATTCCAATGGTTCATGCCCACTATTTTATGAACTGGTATGTTTCGATCTCAACGAGTATGAATTTATCCTAATAATTGCCTTCCAGTATATAGTAGAGTTTCTTTTCAAACAAATGACAGAATGAAATACTCAACATATTCTAACCAACAATCTCATTGGCATTAGACAAGATTTCTCAAATGGAGGCAGCTGCCATACTATCAGCTGCTTAATGAGAAATAAATCCACATCTCAAGAAACCAAGAGAATCATTTCTATGTTAAAAAATTAATCTTTCTTATAGTCATGAAAATTAGCTTGTGATTCGTCAAGGCAATGATTGGGATGGTTACAGACTTGATCCATATCTTAATTTCTCACATCTCCAAGACTCCATGAAATATTTAGTAGCCTTATTAGACTTTGATTAGTAGGTTGTATTTAGAAATATATAGCATATATATCTTTGAATATGATAAATATTGTTGTAAAAAAGGGGCTATAAATTTGAAAAACAGAAATGAAAAGTATATGACAGGGTTTAGAGAGAGGAAAGGTAATGGAGTAATGATGTTATAGTATGACTACAAAAATAAAAGAAAAATAAATTGCTGCCTAAAATGTAGAAATTCACAATTTTAAAAAAAAGAACTTCAATATCATACAAAATAATAAAAAGACATACAGCTTCATAACATAAATTTCAAAACTCTAATATATGACTATAGAATGAATCAAACCAAATGTCTTGTTAGAGATATCATATGAGGAAATTGAAACTGTATCAGATTCTTTATGAGGAAAACTAAACATTCTTAAAATTGTGTTAATCATTCAATAAAAGTTATATATCAAATGTCACACTGCTTTATTTATTTTTTTAATATTGAAAGTATGTGTTTTAGTTTTGTAAAGATCTCTGCAATTGGGAGTCAGAACATAAAAATTAAGTCCCTTCCTGTGATGATCCTTAGAGATTTGGACATCATGGAGAGAACACTTTACCTAATTAGTGGCTCTTTGAATTGAACCTCACAAGTCTCATAAATATCACTCTGTGTTCCATATCAGGTGTTAACATTTCTGATCTGAAATATTTTATACATATGCTTCATTTTCCCAAATTTATCAGCTGCATGGAGAGTGTCGTAACTGATTCTTTCTACCAGTGCAGAACTCAGAACCTGGATCAACATACAGCCAGTAATACTGCAGCAGTGTATAAGTCACTGTTCTTCATTCTCACGTGGAAATACAGTACAGACTGGTAAGTGCTAATCTATGTAATACACAAAAGAGAGGCAAGATTTTCATTATTGGTACCAGGAAGATATGTGAAATAATCACTAAGGGAAATATACCAATAAGTAGTTTTATTTCAATGTGCTATGAAGTTTACTAGTTAATTTTATTGTTAATTTTATTAGTTAATATGAGAATTTTCATATACTGTTTAGATTTTTATGCTTGAAGATTCTAAATATTAGAAAATTTTTTTCAACCAGAATATGAGATAGGTACTTCTCTGTTCTTCACTTCTATTGATTAAAAAATCATAATTTTGGTGATAAAAAATAAGGATGAGTGAAAATGATCATAGGAGTGAAAATATCAAGAAACAGTTATTAGTGTTTAGCTAGGCATTCCAGTGTTTAGCTAGCAGAGATAGGAAGATTTTGAGTTTGACATCAGTCTAGAATCCAAGGATACTTACCCATTTCACGATCAACCTGGAGTATGTAGCCAGACATGTTAGAAAATTAATGAATAGAGAGATTTTTATACAGGGCTTCTAAATACCAATCAGTATACATTCACTGATCTTTATTTCTGTCCAATATTTTTCTATAAAGCATATATGTAATATTATCATGTCAAATTGAGATTAAAATCATATATTCTTTATTCTTTATTGATTTTTAAATTTATTTTATATAACAACCAATTTCTATTCCCTCCAGATGGCTCAGTTTTTAATGGCTAGGCTCACAACCAAAAAATAAAGCGCATATTTTTATGATTATTTTGCATTTTTTTTTAAATTTTGAGATTTTAATTCACTACAACAGTTCTCCCTTGCTTTTCTTCCCTCCAAACCCTCACATACCCCTCTTTATTTGCCTTCAGATTAGTGGCCTCTCTTTTGCTAATTGTTGAATATATATATTCCTAAATATTACCTGTTCAGTTTGTATAATGTTACTTGTATGTATGTTTTCAGATCTGTTTTATTTATTTTTATCATGAATAAGTCCACGAGGGTAATATCAGGTTGAATATAGATGGTCAGACTCTATCCCTTGTATTTATGAGCATTTTATTCTCCCTATTCAACCCATAATTCTGCTTCCCTAAAATCTCAGGTAAAATCTATAGCCACTGTTTTTTCCCTCTGTGACAATAACTTAACACTGTAGGTACCCTTCACCTATGAGCTACAGTAAGGATGTCCCTAACACAGGGGCAATCAGAGAGTGTTAAAACAGAATAGCTCATAGCCAATCTGTAACTTGTCTGAATTTCTTAATTTTACCTCCATTGTTTACTGTGTCATTTATTCTTGATTCTTGCACTCCTCATACACACATTTCACCTCTAGCATGGCTATAAAACATGTTCGTTACTGTGGAAATAGAAAACTGCTAGAGGGATCTGAAGAGATGACTCAGTGGAAGAGATGTTTACTACACATACATGAGAACTTGAGTTCAATTACCAGCATCCATAACAAAAAATCTTGGTATTCTGGGAATGTCTGTAATCTTAGAAATAGTTGGATAGACATAAGCAGATGTTGCAGGTTGGCTAGCTGACCAAAGTGATCCAAGAGCTCCAGGATCAGTGAGATACTGTCTCACAAAATAAGATGGAGAGTAAGCAAAGTTTACTTTTAAACTACACATACTTTCAGACAATCACAACACCATCAAACTAAAAAGTATACTTGTGTACTTAGTATGCATGTAAATTTCAGAATATACCTTAAACATCTACTAAAAACTGATGAAACTGAGTAAGTTCTTAGTTTAGATTGTAAATTTTAATTAATCAAATGAATTTAATTCGATAATTGAATTATTTATTAGGTGACAATTTAATTATATGAAATTGATTTAGTGAAGTATAATTTTATATTTCTTGTGTTATATGTTACCAGTGTGACATCAGGAAAATCATCATTATGACAAATCAGTTTAGTCATCTGAGTTGATTCCAGATGTGCTTTGATTTGAAAATCATGGTAAAGAGCCTGTGACTAAGCGAATGATAGACAAAATTTAATAGATTAAAACAATCAAATGTATTAAGAATGGAAAGTATTTAATGCAAAATAGTCATTTGTAGCCTCTATTTAATCTGAGTTTCTGACAAAAACTTTTAATTTGATTGTTGTTATTTGTATTATTATTATTTGTCAGACGGGATCAAATCTCAGGCTGTGTACATACATTCTAAGCAAGTCTTCAATGGTTAAATACCACCTTAGCCAGAATGATTTTATTCTTGTCATTTCAGGAGTATTGTGTGTATTATTTTGCCTTTGTGTATTTTGTTTGAGATAATGCCTCACTATATCACCGAAGCTGGCCTGGAGATTCCTTTGCATCACTTTCCTGTATGCTAGAATTCTATGCCTTCATAATCACATTCAGAAGGAAACAATAATAATAATCAAAACACACACACATAAACAAAGGAATATGAAAGCCTTAGGGATGTATGTGGCTTAACATCCAAGAAGAACAAAAAGTCTTAAAGTGGGCCTAGATAAGTTCTTTAAAGATATTTAATATTCTAGTGGCTACAAAATGAGGAAAGGCATATAGAAAAAAGAGTCCAGGAATGCTAGTTGTTAATATTTATAAAGTTACTTTCTGCAACATCTTATCAATGAGGGAAATCCGGAATTATCTTCATCAGTAGAATCCTCCATAGCTTCTTGGTAGAAATGTAAAGAGTATGCCATAAAATGTTATACAAACACATAAAAAATAGATAACTTCTGTTATACAAATTTTATTTCAACAATCTTTTCTTCAGACTATATTTCATATGAATTGAATGTATTTTGGAATGTATTTTTCAGTAGGTCTAATCAGTATACCTATTTTATATACAATCAAATTACATGTGTGTGATATCTTCTGCTTATTCTCAGTTCAACTTATATCAAAATTAAAATACTTTAAAAGGTTGCAATTATTATTTCATATTAATTGTACACATTACTGAGATTCACTGTGAAATTAAGTCATGTCTTCCACATGGTAGAAGAAAGAAACACTCAAAGTTTTAAAATTAACATAGCTTATTTTTTAAAAATTAAATTATCATTAGAGAAATGCTTAAGTTGAAAAGATCTTAAGATGCTATTAGAAGGTCAACTAAAGTTCCAGGTAGAGCTTTGGTTCCAATGTCGTACTAAATATTTCAAATCTACATAAGTGGGTTGCATTTGATTAAAAACCCAAATCTATCATAAAAGTCTGAAATAGATATGTCTATAAAATACAATTTTTATCAGAGTTCAACAAACTACAACAAAAGAACAAAATGTGAATTAAGCTCTAGATCTTCCCTTGAGATCCTGTAGCATTTATGTCATATGATGATCAATGTGAAGGATGGGTGTAGCTCAATAATTAATATATATGTCTAACATTAGAATTAATCCATACCCAAAAAAACGAGAAGGAAGAAAAGGAGTAGGAGGAGAAAGTAGAGGAAGGACAGAAGGAAGAAAGAAAGAAAATGAGAAATATATAGAGTAACAAGTAGAAATAATTATTGGAGGAAAATAAAAGAATTATGGTAGCTTAGTATAAAAACATATCCCTACCTGTATTATCAAGACTGGAGATAGAAAACTGAGGCAGGATTGTACGATGGGTGATAACTAATAATAAAAGTAAAACACCACATATTCTCCCATATGTAACACTAAATGCAAATGAAGAAAGGAGAAGATTGTGAGGAAGGGAAGCAGAAGAAGCTGTGGGTAAGAGGATTAGGGAAGAAAGTTGAGAATGAATATGTGCAAAGTACAGAAACACATATTTTGAAATTTTGTATAAAAAACTTATCTTTTGTCCATCAACTACAAAGGTAAAGAAAGGTTAAACCATCTGCCCTTTATCAATTTATATCTTCAGAATAAAGTATGTGAAATATTTGATGCAGTCAATAAAAATCATAAAGGTTTACCAAGCATGGAAGAAAATACACTTTATACCTTCAGGTACATTTCAAAAACTTTTGCCTGATACTTTTCACATTTGCTCAGAAACTAAATCTCAACTGAACATGAGTTACAAAATGAGAAAATAAAAAATGATAAAACTATCTGAAACATGTAAAATATAAAAATTATATTTGACTAACAACATTTGATAGAACTAGAATCTAGCGTAGTTCCTTAATTTTGAAAAGTTTTAGTATATGTTTTGATTTTTATGTATTAGAAAGTTATTTGCAGGTATGCAGGAAGTCATAATATGGCGTAGGTTCCCCCTGTACTGGAGTTACAGGCTGTTGTGAGCCACCTGATGTGGGTATTAAGAACAAAACTTGGGTCCACTGGAAGAAAAATAAGTGCATTTAACTGTAAACCCATTTATTCATGCTAGGTTTTGATTCTTTTGGCTTATATCCTAACAACAACAAAAAAAATCTAAGGAAGTGAGTACATTGCACCTTTCAAAGATAAAATATACAAACTTCTTTATATTGCTATTTATTCAAATGATTTTTTTATCAACTTAAGTACATGACAAAAGCACTTTCGTCTTCATGTGTGGTTTTATTAGTAGAGATCATTTTACTTTGTTTATGGAATTACGATTTCAAAATAATCTTCTATAATATATTTTGCCTAGACTTTCTGAAGACAATATATGTACAAAAGAGTGACTGTCAAGAGTCCATTGAAGAAAGGGTTGTAAGAGTTTGCCACAACTAAGAAATATCACTAAAGATACATTGCCCTAGGTTAGTACACTATTTTATAAAAATAGTGAATACAAGTAAGCTTTATTAGAAAAAGAATTTAAGTAGCTCAAAAGCACACAAAAGCACTAAGTCTAGAAATACAAACCAAGTAGCACTGGCTCTGATGATGGTCTCTTGGTGAATGTCAGAAGTGAAAGCCTATTGAAGAGGATGTCATGATATAAGAGGCATCCAGAGTGGCTGGAGTCCCTCAATCTCTACCAAGGACATACCTTGATTGATGGTCCTCACACTAGACTCCTTTCCTTTCCTTTTCTCTTTTCCTTTCTACTTTCCTTTTCCTATATTTTGTTTATTTCTTCCTTCTTTCTTCTACTACTTTCTTTACCTTATTTTATGTAGAGAGTGAATGTAGGATCTTACATTTTCTAGATGAAGACTGTAGCAATGATCAACATTCAAATCATTGATTCCTCTTCTTAAATGTGGCAAGTAACTGCCAGACACCTGACAAAGCTTCTATACCATTTACCCTCATTCTGAATGAATAAATTTAGTAGTTCTTATGAATGAATTCTTTTTACGATTGTTGGATTACAAATATACAGCCATATGGCCAGTTATGTCTACAATGCTTAGTTCACTCAATTCTTTTTCTTTTCAAAAGATGTCCTAGCCCCATGGAGCCATACAATTTAACAGAGGCCTTGGAATTCCTCCTTCTTGGACTCTCAGAGGACCGTGAACTGCAGTCCATCTTATTTGTACTATTCCTGATCATATACCTGCTCACAGTGCTTGGAAATATTCTCATCATTCTGGCTATCAGCTCTGATTCCCACCTCCACACTCCCATGTATTTTTTCCTCTATATCCTTTCCTT
Organism: Phyllotis vaccarum; assembly: GCA_033318265.1. Classification (NCBI taxonomy): domain Eukaryota; kingdom Metazoa; phylum Chordata; class Mammalia; order Rodentia; family Cricetidae; genus Phyllotis; species Phyllotis vaccarum. The sequence goes on from JARWLC010000012.1 coordinate 109,790,885, forward strand.
GGTTGACACCGGCTTTAGCAGCACCACAGTTCCCAAAATGCTGATAAACTTGCAGACCCATAGCAAATCTATAGCTTATGCATCCTGCCTAAGTCAGGTATCCTTCTTCATTCTTTTTGGATGTATGGACAGCTTACTACTGGCTGTGATGGCCTACGACCGATGGATAGCCATTTGTCATCCTCTACACTACCAAGTAATCCTAAACCCTGGCCTGTGTATAGGTTTGGTCCTTGGGTCATTCTTCATTAGTCTTCTTAATTCACAGGTACACTGTTTGATTGTGTCACAACTAACATTCTGCACTAATAAAGAAATCCCTCATTTCTTTTGTGATGTTCCAGATCTTTTAAAACTTGCATGTTCTGATACTTCTTTCCGTAAAATAGTCATATTTGTTATAGTCAGCATCACTGGTTTTATTCCTGTGTCAGGAATCTTTTATTCCTATTATAAAATTATTTCTTCCATTTTAAGAATTTCATCACTGTATGGGAAATATAAAGCTTTTTCTACCTGTGGATCACACCTGTCAGTTGTTTGCTTATTTTATGGGACAGGCCTTGGTGTGTACCTTAGTTCATCTGTTTCTAGTTCTTCCAGAAAAAGTGTAGTGGCTTCAATAATGTATACCATTGTGGTTCCTATGATTAACCCCTTTATCTACAGTCTGAGAAATAGAGACATCAAGGAAGCCCTCCAGAAAATAGTCAAAATAACCTAACTTAACTACCTGTATGTTCCTAAATATATAGGCTATTAAACTATGGGTCACATTATTGACTGTGGTGTTATAAAAATTATGTGCAGTGCTAAAATTTTCTTAACATAAAATGATAAATCTTTAGGCATACATGTAGTCAATCAAAGTATATTTTGCTGTGCTCATCGAAGTTATTTAGTGTAGCTTCGCCATAGTCAGATTTCTGGACATGTAACATTAAAATTGGTGTTTCACATGTTTTCATGTAGTAAACCATCAAAGAATGCAGACAGAAATACTTTATATTCAATTGGATTAGACAACAAGAATTGCTATGCTATGTACAGATGGATCTTTAATTGTTTAATTAGAGGAAATAAATATTTTCAAATTTTCTAATGATTTATTAACATGTAAATGTGAAATCAATATTTTTGACTGTGTTTTGCACGATTAATTTTAAAAATTGTTGTTTGTGTTACTGACTTGAGTTTCATAGAGCAGCTATTTATAATATATAGATACTCAGGAAGGAAGAACACTTTCCTTTTGATTATGTGGCCACTAGTAGCAGTTCCATGCTCCAAGTTTTGCCCCAAACTCAGGCACATATGAGCAACATTAAAGGAACTCAGTGGACCATGAGAAAAGAGATATGAAATTAAGTGAAGACCATGAAATGAACGATATAGGCATAATTGGTGGGGAAAATGAGAAATGGGGAATTAATATGCTTGTATACATGTGTGAACCTCTCAAATGTAAAGAAAAAGTTTAAATCACTAAAAGAATTTTAATTTAAATTTAAGACAAAATTTACAAAAATTTTTAAATTGGCTTGAATGTACTCTATCTATGTATTTATGTAATGCATACAGCACTGTAGTAATGATATTACCCCAAAATTGAGAAAGTATGAAAAGCTAGAAAGTTGTACATTTTGATAAATAATACATTTAGTCATGATTTTTCTTTAGGAAAACTCTAAAATCCTACATTCAAATGATAATTATGCAATTTTTAATCTTCAATAAATGATAGAATTTATTTATACTTAATTATTTATTGTTATGCTCAGCAATATTTTGCATTGTGTTTGATATATTACATAATAACACTTTTATACAAGACCATCTACTACACATCTCTTCCTACACTTTACTCTCATTTTCCGTTTTCCTCTCATCTTCCCAGTACTTAGTTCTCTTTGGCCCCCTAGACAGTCTCCTGTGTGTACATATAAGTTTATGTACATATAAAATAAGAAAATACATGTCATATTCATCTTTTAGAGACAAACTTAATTCATTTAAAATGATACCCCATAATGTTTTTCCTTGATAGGAACATTGTATTTTACAGATAAAAAACAGACTGGACAATGGAGGTTTATGCCTTTAATCCCAATACTCAGAGTCAGAGGCAGTGGATTTCTCTGAATTTGAGGACAGCCTTGTCTACAAAGTTACTTCCAGGGCAACAAGAGATATACAGAAAAACTTGGTCTCAAAAAATAAACAATCCCCCCAAAACAAAAAAAAACATTTCCATATTATATATACATTATATATGTATATATATATATATATATATATATATATAGTACATCTTTTTATTTTTATTTCATTGGAGACTTAAGTTCATTTCAGGGATTAGATATTATGAACAGTACCATAAAACAGTGTTGTGCAAATATCTTTGTGATATGTCAGCTTGGAATCATCTGGACAAATGCCTAGAAATTGTATAGTTAGAATATATGATAGGTTTATTTTTAATGTTTAAGAGTTCTTTATACTGATTTCTACACTGGCTAGAATACTATATATTTCAACTAGCATTATATAATTAAATAAAAATTATTGAAGGAAAAGCTCACCAACAAATTGGGGAAACTAGAAGTAAATATTTAGGATTGAAGGCAAAGTAGAATATTTGTGTCAGTTAGTCACAAGAAAAACCAAACCCCCAAAACTCAAGAATTGAATCTGCAGGAACTCTTGCATACCATAAAAACATAAAACCTTTGAATAATAGTTATTACAAGACAAGACTATTGGCTTTCTGTAACTGCCTTTGTTATGATGAAGAATGACCCTTGTACTCTTAGATTCTCTAGGACTTTTATAATGAAGGGATGTTAGATTTTGTAAAAGTCTTACATTTAACAGGAGGATTATGGGGTTTGTCTTTTAGTCTCATTATGTGGTGTATTTGATTAATGTATTTTAAATTGTACCTATATCTCTAGGATAATGCTTACCTAATGAAGGTGTCTGATCTTCTTAATACGTTCTTGGATTTGGTTTGCAGGTATTTTATTGAGAATCTTTGCATTTATATTCACAGACATATTGGTCAGTAATTTTGATATATTTGGGTGTTTATGTAGTTTTGGCATCAAGGTAATAGTGGCCTCATAAAATATAAATTAGAAAATGTTCCTTCAATTTACATTTTGTGAAGTAATTTGAGAAATTTTGTTGTTAATTCTTTTTTGAAGAGCTGGTACAATTCTTTGCCAAACTCATTTGGCCCTGAGAGTTTTTGGTTGGGAGACATTTAATTACTTTTACGATTTCACTAGGAATTATAAATTTATTTAAATTGCCTATTTTGTCTAGATTTAATGTTGGTATGTTATATGTATCAAGAAGTTAATTCATTTATTTTAAATGATCCTATTTGATGGAATACAGATTTTAAAAAGTCTCTTCTTATGATTTCTTTGGATTTCCTCAGTGTCTGTTGTAATGTCTAACATATTTCCTAACTTTATTAGTTTGAATCTTCTTTTCTGTGTTTGATAATTTGGTAAGAGGATAGCTTAAAATAGGTCAGAAGCTGTAAAAGACCATGAGTTAATTATATCCAGTTTTATATAAAGTTTTCAATTTGTATTCTGGAATTTCCAAAATTCTACAGTTATTTGAATGGGACATTCTAAGCACATAAATAACAGCAGGCTTATTAGCATCAAAACCTTTAATGTCAACAAATCTGTCTGTTGTTTATTATCAAAAGCACTATTTTAAAAGAGTTACTGACATTTCTGCTCTTAATTTGCCTCTTGTTATTTTCATAGTCAAATGTAGCTATCTTGCCCTTCCAGTTATAACATCCCCTGTTTCTGTTACCAAATCCTGACAGCAGCATTTCCAGGGATAAAGGATTAGTTTCTTATTTGGGGACAGGAGATGTCAGATCATCTGTGCTGGGAAGTTTTCATGTGAACTTACCATAATCTATATTCATCTGAGAGGAGACCTCTTTAATTGAGAAAATGCTTCCCCAAGATTGTGCTCTAGGTAAAACTATGGGGCACTTTCTTAATTAGTGAGTATTTGGGAGAATCCATCCCATTTGGGAGGGGCATGCTACATCTAGGCTGGTGGTATTAAGTGCTATAACAAAGCAGGTTTAGCAAACCATGAGGAATGAGCCAGTAAGCAACACTCCTCTATGACCTCTCCATCCACTCCTATCTTCAGGGCTCTAACCTGATTTTTTTGATAATGAACTGTGATACAGAAGTGTAAGTAAAATAAACCCTTCATTCCCAAGTTATTTTTTAATCATTCTGTCTTATCACAGTAATATAAATGATACTTAAGATAAAATCACAGTAAACACTATATGGCAGGCAGTGGGAGTATTAGAAGTCAGTTGTTTACTTACTGGTAGATTATGAACTAGAGGATGAGGGAAAGATGACTTAGATATTAAGAATGTACAATGGTTTTGTAAAAACATTAGTTCAATTCCTAGAAAGCATGATAGGCAGCTCACATTCACTTGTTACTTCACCTTATGGAAATCATATACCTTTTGTCATCTCTATGGGTACCTCTCCTTATGTGTACATTCTCTCTCTCTCTCTCTCTCTCTCTCTCTCTCTCTCTCTCTCTCTCTCTCTCTCTCTCTCACACACACACACACACACACACACACACACACACACACACACAGTTCAAAATAAAACTAAATTTGGAGAAAAGAAACAGAGAATGGAAGTGGAATCAGGGCAAAACAATAACCCTCAGATGTGTCTCTTGAATGCAGCAGAAGGATGGGTCCTGTTTCTGTATCCATTATGTTAACCTGGGTCTTTGCAGGTAAATTTTATGGATAGGTACCACTTTCCCAATTAAATTTAGACCAAATAAATGACCTAAAGAAACCTTCAATCATATAGAAATAGAAGCTGTTATTAAAATTCTCCTAAGCAAAAAAACCCCAGAGCCACATGGTTTTAGCATAAAATTCTACCAAAATTTCAAAGAAGAAATAATACCAATATTCTTCAAATTTTTCTACACAATAAAAGCAAAATGAACATTGCCAAACTCTCTTAATGAGGCTACAAATACCCTAAAACTCAAATCACAAAAAATATGTCAAAGAGAATACAGATCAACCTCCCTTATGAATATTGATAAAAATATTCAATAAGATACTTGCAAACCAAATTCATGAATATATCAAAAAATATTCTACCATGATCAATTAAGCTCCATCCCAGACATGCATGGATGGTTCATCATATGAAAAACTGTGAATTTCACCCATCATATAAACAACTTGAAAGGAACAAAACATATGATTATCTTTTCAGATTCTGAAAAAGCTTTTAACAAAGTTCAACACTCCATTATCATAAAGGTCTTTGAGAGATAAGGAATACAGGAAAACAACCTAAACATGATAGAGGTAATATAACACAAGCCAATAGCCGAAATTAAACTAAATTGAGAGAAACTCAAAGCAATTCCACTAAAATCAGAAACAATGCCATATCTATTCAACATAGTTCTCAAAGTTTTAGCTAGAGAATTAAGATAACAAAAGGAGATAAAATTTGGAAAAAAAAAACATTATTTGCAGATGAGATGGTGGTATATATTAGTGACCTAAAAATTTGCCAAGAAACTCCTACAGCTGATCAACACCTTAAATAATGTAGCAGGTTACAAGATTAACTCAAAAAATAATAGCCCTTCTATGCACAAAAGATAAGAGAGATGAAAAGAAATCAAATAAACATTACCCTTTTTAGTAGCTGCTAATAACACCAAATATCTTCAGGCAACTCTAACCAATATGTGAAATAGCAGTATGACAAGAACTTTAAGGAAGAAAAAAATTGAAGAAGATATCAGAAACTGAAAATATCTTCATTCTCTTGAATAGGTAGAATCAACATAGTAAAAATGGCAATCTTACCAAATGCAATCTACAAATTCAATGCAATCCTAATCAAAATTCCAACACAATTCTTCACAGACCTTAAAAAAACAATATTCAATTTCATATGGAAAAGCAAAAACCCCAGGATTGCCAGAAAAAAATCCTGTTGAATAATAGAATTTTTGGAAGAACCACCATTTCTGACTTCAGGCTATACTATAAAGCTACAGTAATGAAAACAGCTTGCTACTGTCATAAAACCAGACTTGTGGATCAATGAAATTCAATTGAAGTCACTGGCATTAATCCACACACCTATAATTGCCTGATTCTCCATAGGCCAAAAATATACAATAGAAAAAGATCATCTTCAACAAAGGGTGCTACCATAACTGGATGGTGGAATGTAAAATGCAAATAGATCCACATCTATCACACTGATCAAAGACTTCAACATAATCCCAGTTATACTAAACTTGATAGAAAAATAAAATGTGGGAAATGGCCTTGAATGCATTGGCATAGGGGACTACTACTTCTTAAATATAACACCAGCAGCACAGGCACTGAGACCAACAATTAATAAGTGAGACCTCCTGAAACTGAGAAGCTTCTGTAAAGCAAGAGACATGGTTAATAAGACAAAACAACAGCGTACAGAATAAGAAAGGATCTTCACCAACCCTACATCTGACAGAGCACTGATCTCTAAAATATAAAGAGGACTCAAGAAACTAGGGGTCAAAAACAAAATAATCTATTTTTAAAATGGGATACAGAGCTATAAGGGAAATTCTAAAATTTGAAGCATTTCAAATGGCTGAAGGCTTTTGAGTCTAAGAATATAAAGAATTATCAACATCCGTGGCCATGAGAAAATCAAAATAACTCTCACATACAATCTTACACCTGTTTGAATGTCTAAGATCAAAAACACAGAGGACAACCTATGCTGAAGGAATGTGGATTAAGGGGAACACCCCTCTATTGTTAGTGAGAATGTAAACATACCCGACCACTTTCAAAATCAGTGTGGCACTTCCTCAGAAAATTAGGAATCAGATTACCCAATGATCTAACAATACCACCACTGTGGTATGTTTTTACAATGAAATACTACTCAGCAGTATGAAAAAAATGATGTCTTAAAATTGATGGATTTGGAGAGTATCATCCCAAGTGAGGTAACACTGATTCAGAAAGATAGACATGGTATGTACTTGTAAGAGGATATTAGACTTCAAGCAAAGGATAACCAAGCTACAATATACAAACCCTGAGCAAAAAAGACAATCCATGGATCCCCCTGGGAAGGAGAAATATGGAAGATGTCAAGAGTAAATTGGGATCATACGGGGTGAGGTAGCAAGGGGAGGAGTGAAGAGAATATGAGCGAATGGGATGATTGAGTAGGGGAACAACAAAAAGAAAGAACAAAGAAATAGGTATCTCAATAGAAGGAACCATTGAAGGGTTAGAGAGAAACCAAATAACTCACAAGGTGTCGCTGACTATGACTCCAAGCAATAGTGGAGAGGGTACATAAACGGGATTTCTCCTATAATCAAATAAATGACCACTCTAATTGCCATTACAGACATTTTATTCAGTAAATGATGGAGGCACATGTAGAGATCCAATGCTAAGCACTGGGTCAAGCTCCCAGTCCAGCTGAAAGAGAGAGGGAAATTATATGAGCAAAGGGATCAGGATCATAAGTAGGAGACCACAGAAACAGTTCATCCAAGCTATTAGGAGCTCACTGACTCTAAAATGACAGCTGAGGAACCTTCATGGAAAGGAACTAAACCCTCCAAAGTAGATGATAGTCAAATGGCAAGGTCAGTTTATGGAGCCTCTTGAAGTCAAACCAGAATTATTGGTACATGAACTGGCTTCTTGGAGCCCATTCCCCACAGAGGAACACCTTGTTCAGCCTTGGTACTGGGACAGGGCCTTAGTCCGACCTCAACTGGATACTCCAAACTGAATGACTTACCTTGAGAGTCCTTGTCCTCCCTGGGGCATGGATGGTAGGATGGGGCGGAGGAGAGGCTGAGGGAAGATGGGGAGAAGGGTAGGAGGGTGAGTAGTGGAGGGGGAGCAAGATGGTTATGGGAAAAACTTTTAAAATTAAAATTAATTAATCAATTAATTAAAAAAAACAGATTATGTCTCATATAGTTGTGAGAAGAAAAACTGCCAAATAAGGAAAGAAATAATAAATGTTCAGAGCCAAAATAGGTGAAATTAAATCTAAGAGAAGAATACTAAGCTTCAAGGGGAAGCACCAATTTTTACTTTTAAAAAAGCATGGCTGAGGATTAGATACACAGAATACTTATGTAACATATGTGAGATACTGGCTTTAAATATCAACACTGCAAACAAGCAATAAAAAACAAAAACCAATCACAAGACATAGTAAAAATTCTTAGTAAAAATAATCAAAATGAAAAGAGAAAATAAGAATATTATTAAAATTTAAGATGAAAGGGATATTATAATAGACTAATAAATTCTACAGTAATATTACATATTATTTTCAAAATTATAATCTGTTATATTGGTAAATATTGAAAAATTGATGTGTTTATAGAAGCATATGACCTATTAAAGTTGAAAAAAGTATAAAAATTTAGTACCTAATGATATTGGTGCATTTAGAAGGATCTTAATGTGGATCAATGGAATATTATTTTACCATGAAAATTATAACATATATCATTTGAATACAAAAAAGTAAAATGAATCCAATGCAGAATACGAGGTATTATTGTTACTTTATGAGAAGATAAAAAGGGTGATGTAAATACAGATCAAAAAGTCGGGTTGATGTGTCATATTGGGAGGGGTAGAGAGAATAGGATGCAATGTGTACATGAGCAAAGCAAGATGTATATATTAACAAAGAAAACACAGATCTCTCACCTCAACCACTATAAGAAATAGTTTATTCTGGGGTCAACTATGAATAACCATGGACTTGAAACACAGGCTTACATTACTGCAAATGCTATTTACTGTTCTGGAAATTTCACAAAGATTTTATTATATGAGACAAAATCCTGTCATAAATCATGAATCAAAATGCTTATAAATACATTGACAAAAAATATAATGTAGGTGGTTACAGCCAAGGACTTATTTGTACATTAAAATAAAATTTATTTAATACAAGAATGTTAGATTACACACAGAGGTGGACTATAAATGCTATTTAGAAAGCTAAGACAGCCCATGACAATTTGACTATGGACTTACAAAAGCTCTAAACTCCACAAACATTTATGTGATAATCAGCCTTGGAGAATATTTAATGTTGATATAGATTTTTCTTCAAACTTGAGTTATTGGCAGCATAAAAATGTAAAAGTGAAGATTATCAATATGTGACATTAAATGTATCAATATTCATAATATTAAAAATACATTAAAAAAGGGATTCCTAGACATGTTTTGTTTGTTTGTTTTTGTTTTTTTGTTTTGTTTTTAAAGACAGGATTTCTCTGTGTAATTCTGACTCTCCTGGACCTCACTCTGTAGACTTCAATGGCCTTGAACTCAGAGATTCACTTGCTTCTGCCACCTGAGTGCTGGGATTAAAGGCATCTACTATCACTCCCAGACTGATCACTATTTTAAAAATTTTTAAATAAGACATTAAAAACAAAAAATTAGCACCAAATTATTCTATTATCTAGTGATCTATTGTGTAAAACTACAAGAAAAATTAGTATGTCAGAAAAGTATATTTTGTATGTTATTGAAATAAACCAAGAACAGTAAGGAAAATCCCACATGAGTCTATTGATATTTGGATTTTTAATCAGTTTATCATAGAGAAATAGATGAGGGGGTTGTCACTGGGCAGGGCAATTAAAAGTATTAGACAAACACTTGTCAGAGATTATAAACTTCCATTTAGACTAGAGAATATAGAATAGTATTTCCAGCAGAATAAATATAATTAGTGATGATATATTCCTAAAATATGTCTCATATGGAGTATTCTAATATAAAATAATAATTTAAGCACATGTTAATTCTTAGTTGAAATTTATAACTAATGTAAAATACTTCTAGACATCATATTTTATGGACTATATAGGTAAGATTTTATCTGTCAAATTAAATAATTAAAAAGACTGAAAAATAAACCACAAAATATTACAATACAAACAGTACTATTTTCCTTTTTAATAATCTGGAAACATTGTTAAGGGAGACTTATCACAGGTTTATCTCAGATTGTTTGTTATATAATTGACATTTTCTTTGGGGATATAACATGTTTTTTAATTAAACTTAAATAAAGAGTTCTTTCTTGCAGAAAAAAAATCTCTTTTTGCTATTAACTACACAAACACAAAATTAACTAGCAGTTTTTGACTTTCCTTTTTGCCCTAAGGGAGCTAAATAGTTCCAAAAGTTTAAAGACAGTAGAACAATTTAACTAATGATGAGCTTTGAGAATTCAAACCCTAGGACATATGAAAGTTTAACAGCTCCTTATCTCTTTCTCTGATCTCTGTACTGTGAAAACTCACCTGATCCTTTCTTGAGCAGATGGTTGAGAGGAAACAGCTGCAGTAATAACCATTGGAAGAGCTGCTATGTCCCAATCAGGACTTGTGGGGTAAGGATGGAAAGCAGAGGCTGAGTATGGTGGGATGGACCCTTAGAATAGTGAGAACTAGAAAGTGCCTATTTAGTCCATTATTATAAAGACCCTATACTTCAAAAGCACTTCAGTTTTCACCGATTCTCTTTAATGTATTTTATTCTGTTTCTGTCTCTCCATCTTTGCAATATTTATTATTTTCCAGTGTCTATTTTTTCACCACTTCTCTGTGGGATTTGTAAAATCATGACAGATTTCCTTTGCTCAGTTTCATATTTCATAGCTGTTTATTCAAGATACATTTATAGAATTATTATTTCCTATTTATTATGTGTTACTCTCTGTAAAAATATTAAGGTACTATTACTTAAACTTACTATAATTGCATTTAGTTATAGAAAATACTAGAAGAATCCCTTTTTTGAATTCCAAATTTTATATTTATTTAAGTCCTAAAATTTAATAAGCAAAATGTAATTCCCCCAAAATAAAATAGTGGAACAAAACAATAAGGATTTCAGGCTAATAACGACTTTGAATCAATAGATATGAGCATGACATAAAAAAAGCAAAGAAAACAGTATGCTAGCCTTACACCTGGTCTGATACATTCACCCTCTGCTTGTTTCACTGGGGGAGCACCAGATCACAGATAAACTGCACACTGTTCTTTAGGCTCTGGTTGCTTCTCTCCTTCATTTGCCTTTAGTCTATGCTCAAACATTCCTATTCAGGAAGATGCTACTATTCATTCTCTCATACTCACTGGATAAATTACTTCATTACTTTGCAGGTATTTTTGCCCCAAATTAAACAACATTCTCATGCATTCATAATGACAACATTTTCTATCATAAAAATTTACTAATTTATGTGCCATAAATCTTTTATTTTTATATGATAATTTGGCCTATATTATCTTTCAATATCTGTAATCAGATTCATTGATTCTATATTTTGACTATTAATATTTCTGATTTTGCAGTATATTTGTATGACTGCCTATGGATATATAAGGGCACGGAAGTACACTTCATCTGCTTTATTAATGATAGTGTGCTTCCTTGTTTCTGACACTCCTCTATACAGTTTACATGCTCCTTTCTTTTCCTGGAGGCATTCTCTTGGAAGCAATTGTTCAAAAGAAAGAGCTGCAGGAAAGCTCATTAGTTATAAGTGGTGCATGGTTTTCAAAGAGGAATTACACCTCTTGTATTTATATAATAAATACATCATCAATTTCTGCTGTTCCAGTTAAAAGAGTATTCTCAATGATAGTTATGCATGAGAAATTTAAATGTTTATATAATTTTCTCAAGATTTCAGAAATGAATCAAAATTGTGTTAAAGAAACCTGACAAAGATTTTAACTTCTAAATCATTGTTCAAAAATATTTACTTTTGTAATTTTGTGTACCCCAAATGATTTCATATGGGAAATGGTTAATATTAACAATAATATTATAAAACAGCAAATTACACCCCACCCCTTGAAATATACTGTTCACAAAGTACTTTTAAACATCAAACATAAGAATAGCAACCTTAATGAAGTTAGAAAATAAGGACTCAGACTGACAAACCCATGAAGATTATAGAGAGAAAATCTCATTTGGTGAATATTATTGAGCTTTTAGGAAAAATAAATACTATAGTTATAAAGAGAAAGTAAAATAGTTTCAAGTGTTTTGGAGGGTTTATTAAAGATAAATTATCTATATAGGTTTACATAGAAAAATTCCATTAACAGCAGTTATAGATGATAAAGGAGAGTGATATCTGAACAATTAAAAATAAGAATGATTACACATATTAACAAATGATCAAGAAAAATCACTTGGTTATGTAAAAAAGCATTATTGTCATGATGAAAGATATGCTTCCCAGGGTTGTTTTGTGACTTGACAATGGCCACTATTTGAAAACTATCCTTATCTCATCTCCAGCAGACACAAAAGTTATATGGAAACAGAGAACCACACACTGACCTCAGAATTTCTCATCCTGGGTCTCTCAGATGATCCTAAATTGCAACCGATTCTCTTTGGACTGTTCCTGTTCATGTACCTGGTCACAGTGCTTCGAAACCTGCTCATCATTTTGTCTGTCAGCTTTAATTCCCACCTCCACAACCCCATGTACTTCTTCCTCTCCAATCTCTCCTTTATTGACATTTGTTTCATCTCAACTACAATACCAAAGATGTTGGTGAACATATGGTCACAGAGAAAGGATATCCCTTATACAGAATGCCTTACACAAATATATTTTTTTAATACTTTTGCTGGGATGGATAATTTTTTACTAACTTTAATGGCCTATGATCGCTTTGTAGCCATCTGTCATCCGCTCAATTACATTGTTATCATGAAACCTCAGGTGTGTGCACTTCTGGTCCTGATGCTTTGGTTCGTTATGTTCTGGGTCTCCCTGATTCATATTCTATTAATGAATGAACTGAGCTTCTCTAGAGGCACTGAAATCCCACATTTTTTCTGTGAACTGGCTCAAGTTCTTAAGGTAGCCAACTCTGACACTCATGTCAATAATGTCTTTATGTATGTGATGACTTCCTTACTAGGTGTGATTCCTATGACAGGAATCCTTGTGTCTTACTCACAGATTGTCTCATCTCTATTAAGGATGTCTTCTACTGTGAGTAAGTACAAAGCCTTTTCTACCTGTGGGTCTCACCTCTCTGTGGTGTCCTTGTTCTATGGGTCAGGACTTGGAGTTTATTTCAGCTCTTCTGTTGTCAAATCTTCCCAGAGAAGAATGATTGCCTCGTTGATGTATATTGTGGTTAGCCCCATGCTGAACCCCTTCATCTACAGCCTGAGAAACAAGGATGTGAAGGGTGCCCTGGGAGAACTTTTCATCAGTGTTGCCTCTTGTCCATCATGGATCATTGACATCAGAACTAAGTTTATACTGAGAACAATAAGGCAAATTTTATGAATATGGTCTTTTTCTATCATACACCACATCTAACACATTATTTTGAAGGTATGTGTAACTTTGCATTTTTGCATTTTCAAAAGAATCATTTTATTTATTTATTTATGTATTTATGTATTTATTTATTTATTTATTTATTTATTTATTTATTTATTTATTTATTTTTATTATTATTATTTTATTGTCCTGTGCATGTGGTTTAAAGTTTACAATTGTTCTTATAGGATTTTTGGTATTTTGAATTTGATGTGAATCATGGCACATGAATTCATATGAGTTCATCCTGAATCATTATTGGAAAGTTAATGTTCTTCACCCTGTCTTGGTGTTATTCTTGTTTTCCCTAAAGGGAAATACTAACATCAACATTTTTATCATATCAGTTCTGTTATTACAATTTAAAATATGTGATTTCATCATGAAAACATTGATGTTTTTGTTTTTTCTTTTTATTTTTGAGATTATAGTTTAATTATATTTTTCTCTTACTTTTGTCCTTCCAAAATCTCACATAAACCCCATTTCTCCTCTAAATTCATGATCTATTTTTTAAAAATTATTATTTCAGGTATATGGATATATGTATATACATATGTATTCCTAAATATAGTCATTTCATCCTAAATAATGTTTGGGGATAACGGTTTTGACACTAGTGTGCTCTTTCCTAGGGAAGACCATCTCTTTTCTACCCATATTTTTTCAATTGTCTATAGTTACAGAAAATTCTTTGTAGTTTGGCACATTTGTTGGTGTCATCCTTATTCAGTTCATATTTGGGCAGTCATGTTTTTGAGACTTTACATGTGTATCCTTTTCTATTACTAGGCGACACAATCTCACAGTTTATAATACTTTGGCTCTTTGGATATATATAATATCCATTGGAACTGGATTCCACAACTGCAGCTTGATTGACTGTGGTTTTCTGTTGTAGCCTCTATTAGTTGCAAAGAAAAATTTCCTTGATAAAGGGTGACAATTACAGTTATCTGTCAGTCTGAGGTCAAAGGTTCATAGATTGTTGTGAAAGACTATGCTGGTTGAGTAAGTTTCAATATCATGTTTCCCAAAGGTGCTAGGCAAGTATCAAATATATGTGGGCAGGCAACAGTTCTACCTAGCTATTATTCTTATGATGAGTAGAATGTTATAATAACCTTAAGAAAACAAAAGTAGTGCACCTATCTTTATAATAAGCACAGTTCTTTGGACTTAAAAGCCTATGTGGTCATTATTTCTTAGTTTTATAACTGATCAGGGAAGAATCTGAGATTGGAACAAAGTGTAAAATAAGCTAGATATTGAGTCTTATATTTACTGTGCTCCTTTATGGAATGAATATTAATGTCTGAAAAGGAAATCTCTTTACATATAAATTTTTTGATAAAGTTTCATTCCTGTAATTTTTATGTAGATTTAGATTCTTTATATTGAAAATAATTAATGGAGTATGTACTTTTGCAGTGATTTTTTACATTTGAATGCAGTATTTTCTTATTTTACCTTTCAGTCATAACTGAAATGCTATAAACAATACCTTGCAAAATTATACTGTGGATATGGAGAATATCTAGATATTATCAGCAGTTTCTTCATCAATAAAGCATACACACCATATTTTTTATGCTTAAACAAAAAATTGCTAAACACTAAAATAAATGTGTCAGGTCACCAGTCCCTATTGGACCAAGGGCTCTGGTTAGACCAAGAGAAGCACCTGTAATTCTTTAAAAAAAAATTTTTTGTATAGACTGTTTTGTATAGATTTTTGTATAGGATATTGTGTCACTGCAGAATCTCCAATCCTTTGGCTGTAATCTAATTCCTAGCTCACTTTTTGCCAGAAGTTTCATCAATCATACAGATTGTACTTTTCTTTGTCATGAAACTATACATTATATAATGATGATTGATGGTGCTTATCAGATACGTCTTTACAAGTTTTTTTCAAAAGTCTGCAAGTTTTCTGCATTTAAAGATTTGCTTATTGCTAAGTATACATGTACTGTATATAGAAGACATCTTTTGGAGTTATTAATTTAAGACTGAAATCTGTTTTTTTCCCTAGCAACTATTTAATCCTTCCGTAATACTATCACAGAATAGTCACTTTATTCTGCATGAAGTCTCCTACTTAAGATCCACATATAAGATAATGCATGAGATACTTGTCACTTTATCTATTTCTCATTTCACATGACCTAATGACACAGTTGTTTATCCACATTGTAGCAAATTTATTATTTGATTTATGTACCTGTGTACTTTTGCCTCAGATATATCACATTTCTCTTTGCATCTTATAATAATAATAATAACATAAATTCACACACAATTAAGATAATTGTTAAAATAATAAGATTATACAAAAATCTTGAAAAACCAATTTAATATCCACTGAATAGACATGTATAAATAAGACTACCAAATATTATGTTTTTTCTCATTTTAGAGAAAACTGTATATGTTTTTTCTATAACTATATTAATTTATGTTGTCAACAACATTCAAATATTTGCTATATTTGATAAACATTTGTTTACCATATTTTTATAATTTTAAAGCATATCATAATATTCTATTACAGTTTTATACTTTGTATTAACATTATGATTAATAAATTTGTGATTCTGAACAATATAATCTATATCTTTTTTATTTGATTATCTTCTTTTGAGAATTTTCTAATCAGAACATTTGTTGATTCAGAAGATATTTATTTTCTCACAGTTGGGGTGTGTTATTTTTAAATATTTTCATAATAATTGTTAATTAATAGTTTTATATATACTCCTCTCATTTTTTCTCTTCTTTTTTGCTAAAGGTACTTAAAGTATTTCAAAATGTATTTAATAGTTTTATCAAAATTTGTTAATAATAAATATAATGGGTTTTCATATAAAATTTTATGTATGTCCAAAATATATTTTGATTATATTCCTCCCTCATAACCCTCTTTATCTATTACTATTAATCCCTTTCTTCTTCCCAACGATCTTTCTTCTTTTATGTCACGTTTTTGTAACCTGGAAAGTTTCATTATAATGTTTACAAGGGCATATGTACCTTACAAATGAATATTCTACTTCAGAGAGGGGTGGGCTCTTCTGAGCCTCTCTAGCATCTATAACAATGTCTGACAGGCCCAATTTTGTGGAGGCGTTGTGTAGTTAATCACATCTGCTGTGAGTTCAAGAGTACAATAGTGCAGTTAGATGTCCTGTTTGGAAGTCAGCGGTCCATATTAACCTCCTCACTTTTCTCAGACTTTACGTTCATGTTACACCCTCTTCCAGAGTGTTTTCTGAGGTTATGGAGAAGATAGATATTATAAATATTCCAGTTATGGCTGGATGTTTATACCTGATATGGAAACCTTAGAGAGAGAGAGAGAGAGAGAGAGAGAGAGAGAGAGAGAGAGAGAGAGAGAGAGAGAAGGAGGGAGGGAAGTAAAGTCATAGTACATAGTGGAAAAGATACTGCTGTCAATTTTTTCCCTAAATGAACATTCTATGTCAGACAAATCTCCTTCTAATTGGCTGATTTGATGCTCATAGAATTATGGCATATGCATATGTCATCTATGGTGAGAGAAGTTTATGTTTGGAAATGGTCAGGTATAAATGTAAATTCTGAGACTCATATCTTTTAGAAGTATGGTGTAGGTTGTGCCCTCCGTCTGAAAATCACGTGTCTATAAGCAGAAGATGAGGAAGATGTTACTTTTATCCAATCACAGTGAGTGAGTGCTTTTATGGTCTGCATGTTGGTACATATTCACATACAGACATAAGCTGATCACTTCTATCACTTACCTTCATTCTCAACTCCCTCACCAATGACTATTCAGTAGTGGCCTGAGCTAACATCATAGACTATCCTAACATTTGTGCTTTTATTAGTGCTTTTATTAGCTTTATACTTAAGTCTTTAATATATTGTTTCTATATTGTTTTTCATGGTATAGGGAAATCTAATCTAATACTGTTGCATAAAGACTTCCTAGCTTCCTATAACCTTTACTAATTACAATGTACTTTACCTAATATGTCCTTGATATCTTTATCAAAAGTTATCAAATAGTCAAATTAATTTATGAATTATAACCAATAACTTTTATCAATGTATCTTTTATTTTGAAACTTTGAAAACCAATATTGTTGTAAATGTTAACAAAATATTATTCTAAAGAATCAACATTTTTTGCTCTTTTTTATTTAAAACAGTTTTTTCCATGTGTACCCCTGCTCACCCCACCTTCCCTCCTCCCAGTAAATTACAGTCCTCCCTCAGCCTCCCCCCACCCTATATCCCCATTCATTCCCCAAGGAGGGTAAGGAGTCCTAAGGTGGTAGTCTGATGTATTCGTTTGAGGCAGGTCTGATCCCCTCATCCCAATATTAGGGCTGAATTAGGTGTTCCTTTGTAGGGACTGGGCTCCAAGATGCCAGTTCTTACACAGGAACATAGTCTGGACCTACTTCAAGAGGCTCCACATACTACCCATGCCATTTGACAGTCATCTACCTTTGGAAGGTTAAGTTCCTTTACCTAAATATTCTCCAGTGGCTGTATCTGATTCATCGAGCTCCCAATAGCTCAAGCCAGCTATCTCTGTGGGTCTCCTCCTTGTGATCCCTATCCCTTTGCTCATATACAGTCTCCTCTTTTTCTCTTTAGCTGGACCGGAAGTTTGACCTGCTGCTTAGCTATGAACCTCTGCTTCTGCCTCTATTCATTTTCTGAATGAAGGTTCTACAATGAAACATAGGGTGGGCATTCATTTGATTATAGGGGAAGTCCTATTTAAGCACCCCCTCCACTATTTGTTGAAGTCCTAGACAGGGACATCGTTTGGGTTCTTGGAGATTTCTCTAGCACCTGGCTTCTTTCCAACCCTCTCACTCAATCATCTCCTCTCAGGATTTGTTCCCACCTCTCCTTGGTCTCTACCCATTATGATCCCAATTTACTCAAAAGATTTTCTCCAATTTCTCTTCCCAGGGGGAATCCTTGAATGTGTCTCTTAAGTTCCTTCTGATCCCAAGCTGCTCAAGGGTTGTGGTTTGTACCCTTGATATTGTTTGCCTTTTGTCTAAAATCCGTTTATAAAGAAGTACGTACCATGTCTATCTTTATGAGCCTGTGTTACCCTACTCAGGATGATATTATCCAAATCCATACATTTGACTGCAAATTTTAGTATGTCATCTTTTTTTTTTTCTGTGAGTAGTACTCCATTGTGTAGATGTACCACAATTTCTTAATCCATTCTTTAGTTGAGGGACATCTAGTTTGCTTTTTCAGGTTCTGGTTATTATGAATAATATTGCTATGAACATAGTTGTGCTAATGCACTTGGGGTAAGAATGTGTGTCCTTCAGGTATATACCAATAATATTATTGCTGGATCACTGGGGAGATTGATTCCAAGTTTTCTGAGGAACTTCCATACTGCTTTCCAAGGTGGCTGTACAAGTTTATACTCCCACCAGCAATGGAGGAGTGGTCCCCTTCCTTCACATCCTCTCCAGTATAAGCTGTCATCTGTAATTTTGATCTTCGCCATTCTGACAGCTGTAAGATGGCATCTCAAAGTTGTTTTGATCTGCATTTCTCTGATGGCTAAAGATGTTGAGCAATTCTTTACTTTATTATGTTTTAGTTAAAAATGTCTTTTTTTTAATCCATGTATCCCCCTACTCCCCCTCCCTTCCCTCCTCCAAATCCCTTGTCAGCCTTCAGCCTCCTGCCTCCCCATCCCCCATACACTCCCCTAAAAAGGCAAGAAATCCCAAGGTGGGTTAGCTCAGCATGGTACTACAGGCAAGTTAGGCACTCCTCTCCAGGGAATGAGCTTCAAGTTGCCAGCCCACAGACAGGAACACAGTCTGATCCAACTCCTCAAGGTTCCACATACTGCCCATGCCACTTGACAGTTGCCTACTCTTAGAGAGCCTAGCTCCTTTTCTTAATGGATCTCCAATGGCTATTCTTGATTCAGTGAGCTCTGTAGAGCTCCAGCTAGCCATCACTGTGGGAATTGCCTCACAATTTCTATCCATTTCCTCATACAGACTCATCTTTCAGCTATTTGTAAGTCTTCTGTTAAGAATTCCCTTTTTATCTCTGAATCCCATTTTTTAATCTATTATTTGGATTTTTGGCTGCTACTTGCTTGAGTTCTTTATATATTTTAGAAATCAGTCCTCTGTCAATTCATGATTTTTATAGGATGTAATTTTGTTTTATTGACCATATCTTTTGCCTTACAGAAGCTTATCAGTTTCAGGAGGTCCCATTTATTAATTGTTCTTAGTATTTGTGCTACCAGTGTCATATTTCAGAAATAGTAAACTGTGCTAATGTGTTGAAGGGTATTTCCAACTTTTTACTACCAACTTCAGCGTAGCTGGGTTCATGTTGAGGTCTTTGATCCACTTGGATTCCAATTTTGTGCAGGGTGATAGATATAAATCTATTTGCATTCTTCTACATATTACCATACAGTTATTCCAGTAACATTTGTTGAAGATACTATCTTTTTCTCATTATATATTTTTGGCCTCTTTGCCAAAAATCAGGTTTTATATGTGTGTGGATTAAGGTCGGGGTCTTTGATTCAATTCCATTGATCCACAGGTATGTTTTTATGCCAGTACCAGGTAGTTTTTTTTTTTTTTTTATTGCTGTAGCTCTATGGTATATTTTGAATTCAGGGATGATGATGCCCCTTGAAGTTCTACTTTTGAGCAGGAATGTTTTGGCAATTCTGGGTTTCCTATTATTCTATATGAAGTTGAGTATTCTTTTAATGTCACTAAAAAATTGTGTTGGGATTTCATAGGGATTTTATTGAATCTATTGGTTATTTTTGGTAAGACTGCCATTTTACTGCGTTGACTCTACCTATCTAGGAGCATGGGAGATATTTCCATTTTCTAAAACCTTCTTCAATGTTTTTAAGAACAATTTTTTATTAAAAAAATGTCATTTTAATCTATGTATCCATCTGCTCCTCCTCCCTTCCCTCCTCCTAATCCCTCCCAGTCAGACTTCAGCCTTGCCTCTCTCTTTCCATCCATCCTCTCCCACAAAAGGGCAAGAAGTCCCAAGGAGGGCCAGTTCAGCGTTGCACATCCACTCCAGGCAAATCCAATTCACCAGTCCCAAAGTCAAGGTTGGGCTAGTTGTTCCTCTTCAGGGGATGGTTCTAAGGTGCCAGCCCACACACAAGAATACAGTCTGATCTCACACCTTGAGGCTCCAAACACTGGTCGTGCCAGTCAAAAGTTGCCTATGCTTGGAGGTCCCAGCTCCCTTTCCCAATGGATCTCCAGTGGTCACTCCTGATTCAGTAAGCCCCCCCTCCCCCCAGAGCTTCAGCCAGCCATCACTGCAGGAACTCTCCTGACAATCCTCATTCCCTTTCTCACACAGGCACCCCTACCCTGCTCCCAGCTTGGCCAGGAGCTTTTGCCTCCACCCCCAGCCTTGGATCTCTGCCTCCACCTCTATTTCCCATTGGATGTAGGTTCTGCAATGACACCCAGGGTGGTCCCCACCTGATCACAGGGGAAGTCCTGCTCAGGCACCTCCTCCACTATTGTCTGGAGACTTGGCCAGGGACATCCTGTGAGTTCTTGCAGGTCTCTCTAGCACCCAGTCCTTTTCCAACCCCACAATTGGCTTCTTCTATTGAGATATTCATCTCTTTGCTCCTCTCACTCAACCACCTCCTTTTTTTCAAGATTTGTTCCTAGTTCTTTTAGGTTGCAACCTGTTGTGACCCCAAATTGCTAAGGTGACCTTCTCTATTTTCTCTTTTTAGGGGAATCTCTGGATATCTTTCTTAAATTCTTTCTAATCCCAAGATGTTCAATGGTTGTGGTTTGCAGCTTGGGATTCTTTGCTTTTTGCCTAAAATCCACTTCTGAGTGAATACATCCCATGCCAATCTTTCTGGGCTTGTGATAGCTTACTCACGAGGATATTCTCCAATCCATCCATTTGCCTGAAAATTTTAGGATGTCATTTTTTTTTTACTTCTGAATAGTATTCCATTGTATAGATGTACCACAGTTTGTTAATCCATTTTTCAGTTGAGGGGCATCTGTGTTGTTTTCAGATTCTTGCTATTATAAGTAATGCTGCTATGAACATAGTTGAGATAATGCCTTTAAGGTATGAATATGCATCCTTTGGGTATATGCCCAATAGTGGTATTGCTGGATCCTTAGGAAGATTGATTCTCAGTTTTCTGAGGAATAGTCATACTGTATTCCAGAGTGGCTGTACAAGTCTACGCTCTCACCAGCAATGAAGGAGTGTTATCCTTGTTTCATATGCTCTCCAGCATAGGCTGTCATCTGTGTTTTTGATTTTATTCTGTCAGGTATAAGGTGATATCTCAAATTTGTTTTGATTTGCATTTCTTTGATGGCTAAAGAGCAATTTTTAAAGTGCCTTTCAGCCATTTGCAGTTTTCTGCTGAGAATTCCTTCTTTAGTTCTTAACCCCATTTTTAATTGGATTATTTAAGTTTTGGGGCTCTAGTTTCTTGAGTTCTCTCTATGTATTTGACATCAGTCCTCTCTCAGATGTAGGGTGGGTGAAGATCTTTTCCCATTCTGTAGGCTGTGGTTTTGTCTTATTGACTGTGTCCTTTGCCTTACAGAAGTTGAACATTGTTCTTTCAACTTCTATAAAAAATGAAGTTGAACATTGTTCTCTCAACTTCTGTAAAAAATTGTCCTGGGATTTTGATGGGGATTGAATTGAATCTGTAGATTGCTTATGGTAAAATTGCTATTTTTACTATGTTGATCATACCTATTCAGAAGCTTGGGAAACCTTTCCATTCTCTAATATCCTCTTCAATTTCTTTCTTCAGTGACTTAAAGTTTTTGTCAAACAGGTCTGCTACTTTTTTGGTTAGAGTTATGCCAAGATATCTAATTCCATTAGCAGATATTATAAAGGTGATGTTTCCCTTATTTCTTTTTCAACCCTTTTATCATTAGTGTATAGGAGGGCTTTGATTTTTCTAATTAGTCTTGTACCCTGCTATGTTGCTGAAGGTATTTATCAGCTGTGGGAGTTCACTGGTATAATTTAGAGGCTCACTTATATATACCATCATATTATCTCAAAATATAGTTTGACTTCTTCCTTTTCAATTTGTATCCCCTTAATTGGCTTTTGTTCTCTTATTGCTTTAGCTAAAACTTTGAGAACTATATTGAATAGATAAGGAGAGAAAGGAAAGCCTTGTCTTAATCTTGATTTTAGTGGGATTGAAATTGAGTTTTTCTCCATTTAGTTTGACATTGGCTGTCAGTTTGCTGCATATCACCTTTGTTACATTTATGTATTTTCCCTTTATTCCTGATCTCTCCAGATATTTTATCATTAAGGAATGTTAGATTTTTTCAAGGGCCTTTTCAGCATCTAATGAGATAATCGTGTTTTTTTTTTTCTTTCAGTTTGTTTATATGATGGATATTATACATTGAGGTATCCCTGCATCTCTGGGATGAAGCATACTTAATTGTGGTGGATGATTTCTTTGATATGTTACTGGATTTGGTTTGTCGGAGTTTTATTGTGTATTTTTGCATCAATGTTCATGAGAGAGATTGGTCTGTAATTCTCTTTCTTTAGTTCATCTTTGAGTGACTTGGGGATCAAGGTGATTGTGGCCTCATAAAAAGAGTTTGGCAATGTTCCTTCAGCTTCTACTTTATGGAGCTGTTTGAGGAGTATTGGTATTAGTTCTTCTTTGAGTATCTGATAGAATTCTGTACTGAATCAGTCTGGTCCTGGGCTTTTCTTTTTACTTGGGGGACTTTTAATAATAGCTTCAATTTCCTTTGGGTGTATAGGTCTGTTTAGGTCTTTAATCTGATCTTGATTTAATTTTGTTAAGTGGTACCTGTCCGGAAAGATGTTTATTTCCTTTAGGTATTCCATTTTAGTGGAGTATAGATTTTCAAAGTATGACCTGTTAATTCTCTAGATTTCCTGAGTATTTGTCATTATGTCCCCTTTTTCATTTTTGATTCTGTTAATTTGGATATTCTCTCTCTGCTTCTAGGTTAGCTTGGATAAGGGTTTATCTATCTTATTGACTTTCTTGAAGAACCAACTCTTTGATTCATTGATTCTTTTTATTGTTCAATAATAATCTAATCAATAATAAGTTTAATTATTTCCTTTCTTCTACTCTTTCTAAGTGAGTTTGCTTCTAATTGCTCTAAAGCCTTCAGCTGCCCTGTTCGGTCTCTTGTGTGAGATTCTCTAGGTTTTTCATATCGACATCTAGTACTATGAGTTTTCCTCTTAGCACTGCTTTCATTGTGCCCCATATGTTTGTGTATGTTGTGGATTAATTTTCATTAAATTCTAGGAATTCTTTGATTTCTTTCTTAATTTCTTCCTTGACCAATTGAGAGATCTTCAGTTTTCATGAGTTTGTAGGCTTTCTGTGATTGCTGTTGTTGTCAAACTGTAGCTTTAGACCACAGTGGCCTGATGATATGATATAGGGAGTTATTCCCATTTTTATAACTATTGATATTTTCTTTATGAATGAGTATGTAGTCAATTTCAGAGAAAGTTCCATGCAGTTCTGAGAAATATGTATATTCTTTTGTGTTTGGGTGGAAGGTTCTGTATATATCTATTAAATACATTTGTGTTATAACATCTGTTAGATTCTTTATTTCTCCTTTGAGTTTCTGTCTGGTTGATCTATCCAAGGGTAAAAGTGGGGTATTGAACTCTCCCACTATTAGTGTGTGGAGTTTGATGTGAGGTTTAAGCTTTAGTAGTGTTTCTTTTACAAATGTAGGTGCCCTTGTGTTTGGGGCATAAATATTCAGGATTGACTTCACCTTGGTGTATTTTTCTTGATATAAATAAGTAATGTCTCTCCTGGTCTCTTTTGATTAAGCTTAGTTTGAAGTCTATTTTGTTAGCTATTTGGATGACTATACTAGCTTGTTTCTTATGACCATTTGATTGGAATGTTGTTTCCCAAATCTTTACTCTGCATCTGTGTCTGTCTTTTAAGTTGAGGTATGTTTCTTGTATTCAGTAGAAGGATGGCTTCTGATTTTGTATCCATAGTAATAGGCTTTTTAAATGTGAATTGAGTCCATCATTTTAAGGGATATTCATGACCAATGATTGTTATTTCCTGTTATTCTTGGCAGTAGCTCATGTGTTTTTTCCTTCTTTGGATTTTTCTTCTGTGGGATTATCAATTGTTTGTGGTTTCAATGGTGTATCTGGTTTCTTTATGTTGGAGTTTTCCCTCTAGTGCTTTCTGTAGGGCCACATTTGTGGATAGATATTATTAGTTCTGGTTTTGTCATGAAACATTTTGATTACTCCAATTATAGTGAGTCAGTTTTTCTGGGTTGGCAGCCATGTTCTTTTAGTGTCTGTATAACATCTGACCAGGACCTTCTTGCTTTTATTGTTTCCATTGAATAGTCTGGTGTTATTCTGATTGGTCTGCTCTTATAGGTAATTTGGCCTTTTTATTTTGCAGCTCTTAGTAATTTTCTTTATTCTGTAGGTTTAGTGGCTTGATTAGTAAGTGGTGAGCACATTTTTTGGTGTGGGGGGTCTTGTCTATTTAGTGTTCTGTAAGCTTCTTGTATCTTTATAGGGATTTCCTTCTTTAGGTTGGGAAAGTTTTCTTTTATAATTTTGTTGAATATATTTTCTGTGCCTTTGAGCTGGTATTCTTCTCCTTTGATTCCAATTATTCTCAGGTTTGGTCTTTTCATGGTATCCCAGATTTTCTGGACATTTTGTGTTATGACTTTTTGGTTTTAGTGTTTTCTTTAACTGATGTATCCATTTTCACTCTTGAATCATCCACTCCAGAGATTCTGTCTTCTATCTCTTGCATTATGTTGGTTTAGCTTACTTCTGTGAATCTGGTTCATTTCTTCAGGTTCTCTACTTCAAGCTTTGCATCGGTTTGTGCCTTCTTTATTGCTTCTATTTCAAATTTTAATTCCTGGAATGTTTCTTTCACCAGTTTGTTTTCTTTTTATTGGTTTCCTTTATTTTCTTTCAGGGACTTTTTCATCTCTTCCAAGTTTTTTGTTGTTTTTTTTTTTTTCTTCTATTTCTTTAGGGGATTTTTAAAAATATATTGTTTTAAGGCTTTTATTATCTTTATAAAGTTTTTAATGTCATTTCCTTCTGTTTCCTCTTTATTGTTATGCTTAGATCTTGATGTTGTAGAGCCAACAGCTTCTTCTGGGGTGTCTTTTTCTTTATATTCTTATATGTATTCTTGCACTGGCCTCTGCCACTGTTTCCTCAGTTCATTATTTGTTGGATCTTAGTTATGAACCAGGGGGCTATTAGTCAGCTCTTAGTTAATTAAAGACCAGGAGGGAGGCTTCTGTGTATCCAGTTATTGGTGAGTGATGATTTAGGTTGCATTTGAGTGTGGTTCGGCCCACGGGATGTCCCTAGAGCTGTGTTTTTCTGGGTATTGGGCTGGGGAGGGGGGTCTTCCAGATTGCTTTGGTTTAAGGCAGAGTTGTGTGTGGATGAGGTGCCACTCACCTCTTAGTTCTCTGTGGAGCAGGAGGGAGGCTCCTGCATATCAGGCGATGATGTAGGTTGTCATTTCATTGTGCTTTGGCTCATGGGATGTCCCTAGAGCTGTGATGTTTCTATAAGGTCTTCTTGTAGCCACTTTTTTGATGGGAGTGATGTGTTCTTGGTTGCTAGTTGACTAAACAATGGAGAAAATACCTCAACTTTTGCTCTGCTCTAGCACTTTCCTTATGAGGGGGTCTTTTACTGTTAAGGCTCAATTTGCACAAGAAAGAAGATCTGTAAACTGTTTGCTGCTCTGGCCTTATGGTGCACCACTTCAGAATAAATGTTTGTTTTAACACCTGTAACTACGAGTTGATTAACTATCTTTTTTCTTATATCACAAACAAACCTTTAAGTTGGAATCTTGTGTTAATGAATCCAGGTGCCTAACATTAGTGGTGTTAGCTCCAGATATTTCTCCTTTCTGTAGGAGTGGGGAGTTTAGGGCATATCAGTTTGTCATTTATCTGCAGTTGTCCTTGGATATTTGAGAAATGTTTCCACTAAAATACTTTGTCTTAGGGATGACTCTATCCAAATGTTCGCTAGTAAAGATAATTGTAAGGAGGTCAGACATTGAATCTGCTCTGGGCAAAGGAACAAAGACATGATTTGTGAGAAAAGAGATATTGTCTGTGTGACTGTTTGCACACAGCTAGAAGTTATCCATATGTCCCCTAATGTACGGGGAAATTATGCCCAACAAATGATCAATCATACTGCAAAATTTCCTAAGAAACAAATTCCAAAGAAATAACAAATGAGAAGCCTACAATCACATACAAGGCATCTTCTTCAGGAAACAGTTAACACATTCAAAGGCAATTAACACTAAAAGTCATTGAGTTTTTGGCTTTGCCTCTATCATGACCCTTGGCTCTGATGGGTCAGCCCTGTCAGTGACAACTGAGTTCCTACTTTGTATTTCTGTGACTCCCAGCATGTAGGATATTAGACATAAGTGGATATTAGACATAAAGCAATGGATAGCAAGTCTATAATCCACAACCCCAGAGAAGCTATGTAACAAGGAGAGCCCTGAGCTACATCAATGGATCCTCTCTGGGAAAGGGAAATAGTTACTGTCTCTTGAGTAAATTGAAAACTTGTAGAGATGTAAGGAGAAGTGGGAAGAGAACATGAGCAAGCAAATGGGTTGGTAGAGTTGAGGTAGGGTGAGAGAGAGAGAGAGAGAGAGAGAGAGAGAGAGAGAGAGAGAGAGAGAGAGAGAGAGAGAATAACAAAATAGATATCTTAATAGAAAGAACTATTTGGGTGTTAGGGAGAACCTGGTACCAGGTAAACTCCCAGGAATCCACAGGGATGACCCAGCTAGAACTTTGAGCATTGGTGGAGAGACTGTCTAAATTGGCCTACCCCTGTAATCAAATTTATGACCACCCTAATTGTTATTATAGAATCTTCATCAGCAATTGATGGAAGTAGATGCAGAGATCCACAGCTAAGCACTGGAATAAGCTTCCAA
The DNA here is from genome assembly GCA_033318265.1 of Phyllotis vaccarum. Taxonomy (NCBI): domain Eukaryota; kingdom Metazoa; phylum Chordata; class Mammalia; order Rodentia; family Cricetidae; genus Phyllotis; species Phyllotis vaccarum. The sequence continues at coordinate 109,818,479 of JARWLC010000012.1, forward strand.
TCCAGGTGAAGAGAAGGAAGAAGGATTATATGAGCAAAGGGTCAAGATCACGATGAGGAAACCCACAGAGAGAGCTGACATGAGCTACTGGTATCTTGCTGACTCTGAATTGCCAGCTGGAGAATGCATGAGACCAAACTAGACCCTCTGAATGTGAATGGCAGTTATGTAGCTTGAGCAGTTGTTGGAGTCTCTGGCAGTGAGATCAGAATTTATTGCTGATTCATGAACTGGCTTTGTTGATACCATTCCCTGTAGAAGGATGCCTTCCTCAGCCTTTGTGGGGGCGGGAGGTTGGTCCTACCTCAAGTTGATGGCAACTGCTCAGAAAATTGGGAATGAATTTACCTCAAGTTCCAGTGACGCTATTCTTGGGCATACACCCAAGGGATAATCAATCATACCACAAGGACACTTATTCAACTAATCAAGTTGATGTCTCAGACTTTGTTGACTACCTACGGGAGTTCTTATACACTGTTAACAGTGGGAAATGAACTATGCTTGTTATGTAAAAACAACTTTAAATAAAATATGTTTGTTTAAAAAGATACACAATTGCAGCTGAAATCACATATTGACTCTTATACACCAAGATTGTGTGACATCAATACCCCATTCTCACCAATAGATGGGCCACTTAGATAAGCACTTAAAATATAAATGCTGGAGTAACTGAGATCAAAAAACCAAATAGACCTAACAAAAATTTACAGAACATTTTATCCAAACAGCTCTTCTCAGTAGCTCATGAAACTTTCCCCAAAATTTGCCACATACCTGGATGTAAAGCAAGTCTCAAAAGATAAAAGAAAGTTGAAATAGCATCCTATATCTTTTTCTTACCACAGACAAAGGGACAGAATATAGAAAGGATTTACTAACTACACTTTTGATAGAGAGCTCATATCTAAGTTCTATAAGAATCATAAAAACGAAAAGAAGTAAAAGGACATCATAAAAATAACCAATTTGAACAATAGAGTAAAAATACAAACAGCTAATTCCCAAAAGAGGAAACTCAAGTGGATAAGAAGCACTAATTAAGAAAACTTACAACAAGCTTGGTATGGAGGTGCATGGTTTTAATACCAGCAATTGGGAGGTAGGGACAGGCAGATCTGTGAGTTTAAGGTCAGTCTGGTCTACAAAGAGAGTTTCAGAACTGTCAGGATATTGCACAGAGAAACCCTATCTTGAACCTTTACTCTGTCATAAAAGAAGAAAAGAAAAAGAAACATTTTAACATCGTTATTGACAAGGGTAATATAAATCAATATTACTTTAAGATTTTATCATAAACCAGTTAAATGGTCAAAATAAATAAACAAATGATCTCTTATATGATTAGGATGTGGGATAAGTAGAGCACTCATCCATTGATGATGGGACTATAAGTTCTACAGTCCTTATGGAAATCAGTTTAATAGTTCCTCAGGAACATGGGAATCAATTTGCAATAAATCCAGATATACCACTCTTGGATATATACCCATCTTACTACAAAGACAATGCTTAATCATTTTCATTGCCATTCTATTCATATTGGCCAGAAATTGGAAACATCCTAGTTGTCCATCAGTAAATAGTTAGATAAAGAAAATATGGTACATTTACATAACTACTCAGCCAACAAAAATGAAATCATCAAATTTGCAGTAAATGATGAAACTAGCAAAACTATACTGAGTGAGGTAACTCAGATCAAGAACAACAAATATGGCATGTATTCATTTACATGTGGATGTCCAGTTAAGTCAATAATAAGAAAGCTATAAAACCTGGAACCAAAAAGATTATGCACATGGAAAAGACTAGTTATAATGGATATATTTTCCTAGAAAGAGTAAATAGGATAGATATGGATGAATGAGGCTTGGAGATGGAATAGGAGGATCAAATCAGGAGGGAGAAGAAAGTAATGAGGAAGGGAATGTGACCAGGAAAATTTAAAATTAAGGGCCATTTGAGAAGTAGTTTGGTACTCTACCTAATGCAATAGGAGCCTTTTAAAATGTATGTATGTATATATATATGTATATATGTATATGTATATATATATACATACATACATACATACATACATACATACATACATACATACATACATACATATGGGCAATATAAATAAAATCACCAAATAATGTAGAAGAAAGAGCCTCAAAACTCTATCGCTTATGTCCAAATGAAGTTTCCAGTATTGGAATGGCTTATATGTAGCTGCGATTTTGCTCAAATGGATTCTCCAAGATATCTAGTCTTTTGTCAAGGATAGAGATTGTTCTTAACAAACTGAATGCAAGACCCTATTGCTGAAGACAACATCTATCTCAATTAACAGGGATAAATTGAGCTGTTACCTACTTAGAGCCTTTACCTCTATGGACTAATACTGGAAACTATTCTGCAGGTCACTAAAGGAGAAAGGCAAACACTAACCCAACTACAAATTCTTTGTCTACAATGTTGTCCTGTTTGCAAGGTATGCTAGTGAAAAGCTTCTCAGAGAAAGCAATCAATAACTGATTTGATATAAGGCCTACTCCATGAGATGAAATCCATATCTGACTATCTGATGCCGCTTGGGTGACCAAGAATTTGAGACTAAACAGTTTGGGGCCCTAGGGAAAAACTAAATATTATTGTTATATTAAACTGCTATATTCCTTTAGAAATTAAATGACTTTTAGTGACTTTCTGCTATACTCATAAGATCAGTGCCTGGCTAAGCCATCATTAGAAAAATCTTCCTCCAGCAGAATGTGAAAAATGCAGACTCAGATTCAATATGGAGAGTGAGAGACCTAAGAACATTTATTATAAATAGGATGAATCCACCAAATTCTACATTAAGAAGTGAAATTAAGAAATTTTTATAATTTGTCTTGTTGGGCTCTTAGTTATTCTGCAAAGTTCAAGTGGTTAAGGGTTGAGCCCTAATTCAACAGAGGTAGGGCACTGTGAGGTTATTAGATTATATAGATTTTGACCTCATCAATTGGTTGTTCCACCGAAAATGTGAATAATTATAGAGGATACTACCAGTGTGGAGGAACTGTAGAATGTGTAACATGATTGGGGAAAGAAGGCTACTTGAGTATACCTTTAAAGCTATCTAATCATCTTCAGTTTTTCTCTCTTATTTTTCTTTTGTTCCTTAAGTAAACAGTCCTGTTCCTATAAATCTCCACCACGACGTGGGCTTCACTGAGCCTAAAAGCAATTGTGTCTTCTGGCCAAGAAGCTGAAAACTTTGAGAGAATTTTTACATAAGCTCTTTTCCTTTGTGATTTTGTCCCAACAAAGAAGCCTACCACTTTTATTTTTGTTTATATAGCATTCAGTGCCGGTCATTTATTCGGATTTTACCTTGTAAAACTTTAACTGTACTTAAGACATACCTGTTGGGTGCTCATAATATAAACAAATTGTATATTTCTTCTCTTGATTTCTTAGAGATCTTGTTGCAATGTGGTTTCTTGGTCCTGGCGGCCAGAGGCCAGACCCACAGACCTGCCAGGCCAACACCTTAGCCACCCTTCTCTTAGCTGTCTGCTACTGCTCAGGCCCCCAGAAATGACTCAGACACTTATATTAACTTTATGTTGTTTGGCCTATGCTCAGGCACATTGTTAGATAGCTCTACATCTTAATCAACCCATTTCTATTAAACTGTCTGCCATGTGGCCCATGGCTCACTTGTGTTCCTTACATGTTGCTCCTTGGGGCGGCTTGCTCGAACTGTCTGACTCCACCCCACTTCTTCTACTTATGCTCTGATTTCTCCTCCTACGTTTTCTATGGTGCCTGTCATGGCCCAAAACAGCTCCTTTATTTAAAGATTGATATTCACAGCATACAGAAAGACATTCCCACATCAAGATCTCTTTAGGATCTGGACACAGACCAAAGACTGATCAAAAAAAAAAGTTTAATGGTTAGCATGGTAGAGAATATAGATGGGTATGGGTAATATGTTTCAAGGGAAACTAGGTACTTCAGGTGCCAACACAGGGACAAATTTACTTTATAAAGAGAAAGCTTATTTGAACTGGATTGTGCTATGGGAGAAAATGAATCTTTTAGTGGCTCATCATCTACTCCCATAGGGAAACATGGAAGAATAAATCACTTCTCTCACTCCAAAAAAAGAAACTTAGAAAGACACAAACAAAACAGTAATTTATTTAATGAAGGCTAAGTAACTCTCCAAATAATAACTATGTGACTTTTACCCCAGATAATAGCTCTTACCCAGGATCAATTTCACCCAGAGCCCTTTTTGAATCTGCTCTTCTGAGCATATAATTACTATCTATTGAGGAAGAAAAAGTCAAGTTTTCAGAATTTCCATGGTGGTGTCAGAACGTTGAAAGGAAGGTGTTGAAGCAGAGGTAAGATAAGCTTCTAAGTATTGTTTCCTAGGGATAGTCAAAAATACTCAGGTAGATAATGTGCACTAAAGTCAAATAAACAGGGCAAGACTGTCCCAGCTCCTCTCTGCCTGCCACCTGGCTTCCACCTTTAGGTCTCATCTCCTTTCACTTCCTCAAGATTCAGTTTCCTTTCTGAAGTCCTTTACAGACTCACTTGAATGTGGCCCCCATTGTCTCACTCATAGCCCTGTCCTCTGCAGGAACAATGGAAGCCAAACGGTCCCTCATTTTCATTTAGAGTATCAGTGAAGAATCTAGCATAAAGTATAAAAGGAGGACAGGGATACAGCTCGGTGACAGCTCTGGTCCTGGGTTCTATCTCCAGCACTGTATAGAAATAAGAATGGTGAAAGGACAGAGTAGTTCCAAATAATTGAGGATTCCAGGAGATTACAGTGTTAAGTGCTGAACTATAAAATTGCTAGGATATTCCTAAGATTGTAATTTTCTGATTGAACTGTTCCTTAATCAGTTTATAAAGTACTTTTCTCTGTGTGTTTTTTGTTCACTTAGTTATTTCTATTCCCCATTCCTTCATTTCACTATCCCTACTCTCACTTAAGCCATTCCACTTCCTGTATCTCCCCTTTACGTTTTCATACTACCTGCATTTTACTAACCTCTTCACTCCTCTCCCTTGAGAACTCTATTTCCCTCTTATGGGTTCCTTTCTAGTTTCCTTCCTTCCACACACAAGTACCCATACATACATAAATACAGATATAGACATACACAATATATATACATGCAGAGGGGAGAGAGGAGAGAGAGAGAGAGAGAGAGAGAGAGAGAGAGAGAGAGAGAGAGAGAGAGAGAGAGAGAGAGAGAGAGAGGGAGAGAGAGAGAGGGAGAGAGAGAGAGGGAGAGAGAGAGAGAGAGAGAGAGAGAGAGAGAGAGAGAGAGAGAGAGAGAGAGAGAGAGAGAACGAGCGAGAGAGAGAGCACTACAGTGACAGTGAACATGCAATGCAATATCTTCATATCTACCTTGGGGGATTTGGTTACCTAGTTTTTAAATTATATTCATTTTAATATATTATGGTGAATAAAATTCCATTATGAAAATGTACCTCATGTTCATTATTCTTTCATCAGCTGATGAATGTTGAGACTGTCTATATTTACTCTATATTAAGAATACAGGATCAATGATCACTGATATAAATATCTCTGTGGTAGACTATAGAGACCATTGGCAATATGCATGAGTTGTGAAGCTGGGCCATACTGTAGTTCTATATTTAGTTGTCTGAGAACTTTCTGAACTTATTTACATAGTGACTGCTTGAGATTACATTACCAGTGAAGAAGGGTTTCACTTTTCTTACATCCTTGCCTCATGGAATCTCAAAAGTCTTATTTTGCATTTTTATAAAGGTGATACAGTATCCCTTCATCTTGAACAGTTATTATTTCTAACATAATTAATAATCTTATTGCTAAACTAGATAACCTGAATAGTGCCCAGGAGCTACTGAAGACAAGTCAAAGACTATATTTGTGTCATTCAAATCTCTAAAAAGGCAGGAAGGATCTATGTATCTTCTTCCTTTTGAGACAGTTTCTATGTAGCTCAGGCTGGCCTCAAACTTACAATTCTCCCATCACTTCCTAAGTGCTGCATTACAAGTATGTGGCATGTGAAGTTGTCTCTTTCCCATAGATAGTACTACCGTATGGCTTGACATGTACTGATGAGACCAATAATTGAGAGTCAAGAAAAATATGAGGAGATGGAGGTGGCAATATCCCTATCACCAAATATCCGAAGACTTTCTGGGTCAAGAGAAATTATCTAATGGAAGTAGAAACTAAGACCATAAACTTTACAAAGGGAATTTCAACTCAAAGAAAGAAAATAAATAAAATTGAGGACATCCATATTGAGTCTGAGAAATTCCATCATGAGCCAGAAATTAGTATCCCAATACAAATTAAGGCCTTTAAATGCAGTAAATTGAAATAGTCATTCCCTTTATGGTCAACTGACAAATATTAATGATACATGGTGCCACTCTTTTTGCCTAAAAGGTTTTTGGCATTGCTTTTTGTTTGTTTCTATGAATGTAGGAATTGAACCCAAAGTCATACATATTCTGAGTACCTACTACCACTGAGCTACTTCTCCAGGTCTACTAAAGGGTTTGTGAATAAGGAATTACTGATATTCTACCTTGTAGTGTTTTTCAGAAATATCATCCAATGAACAAACATTTATAAAATAAGTACCTTTTTAATAGTCGTTCCTTTGTATCTACAGGCAATGAAATACCCTCAGGATGACTTTAATCTATGACTGCCAAATCCCTTCTATAAAGTTCTTCACATTTGTGAAGAACTTCCATACTCTCTTCTGTACATATTAAATAAATTTAGGTAAAATAGTATGTTATTATAATATAAACATTATGGAAGTTTTGCTATGATTTTGAGAAACTATAAGAAATATATATTTTATATGGAGACATATTATTATAATGCATATTATAAATGAAACACACACACATATATTTGGGCTTTTTATGTTATAGACATAATTTTGCCACACACACACATTTTTCTTTTTCATTTTGTACATATAGTTTTGTTACATAGAGTAGGCTGCCTCAAATTCATGGTCTTTCTGACTCATTCGCCTTAATTCTAAAATTAGAGAAAGTTATTACTATGCCTGGCCTATCTTGCTCTTTTTATTTTAGTTTTTATATTTGTTTTATTTTGTTTCTCTCTTAAAACTGCTGATATCAAAATGAGGCCATCTGCATGATAGGCAACTGAAATCCTTTTGATGTGTGGCTTATTGAATCCACAAAATGTGAGACTCATTGTCGAATACTGTCTGCAGTGCAGGAAATGTGGAATGAAAATAAAGTAGAAAAAGAAGTTTGCTTCAATGTAAGAAAATCAGAGAAGAAAGTAAACATGGAGGGAAATTGTAAATGTAGGATGGAGGTCTTGACCTGACCTTTGAGTTCAAGGCCTATTGTGATGGAGCTAGAAGAACAGAGAGGACTGACAATATTAATGAAACAATAGTGGGATTTCCGATAAAATATTTACAATTTTTATTTGTATCAAATGAAACAGGATAGTGTGTGGGATGTATAAGGATAATAAATTATCTTCAAGTTCCACAACCCTTAATTCAACCCTATTTCAACATATTCCTGGGACTGTGTGTAAGAGACAATTACTACAAAGCAGAGGGGACATGTTTACAAACATGGGTTTCTTCTCAGAAATGTTATAGAAGATACCAATTTCTATCAGCCAGAAAAGATGCAATGGCCAAGGCACTGCAGGTGATGGTGGTGGAAACAGTAGTCTTGTGCAGTAAAGCAAAAACAACTTTTTTGTGGGGGTGTAAAATACAATCTTCATGAATAATTTTGAAATGCAGGGTGCATTCTGATTGTAATTATGCTTGCCTCTTTCCAGGCAGTCTACTGTAAATTATATGGAGCCGGAGAACTTAACAGCCACTTCAAAATTCATCCTTTTGGGACTTTCTAAAGAAAATAATATCCAGTCACTTCTATTTGGACTGTTTCTGTTCATTTACTTGGTCTGCATCACAGGGAATCTGCTTATCATCTTGGCCATTGGTTCTGACTCTCACCTCTGGACCCCAATGTATTTCTTCCTCTCTAACCTTGCTTTCATAGACATTTGTTTCATCTCCACTACAGTTCCCAAGATGTTAGTAAACATCCAGGCACAGAGTAAATCCATTACCTATGAAGGCTGCATCATCCAGATGTATTTTTTCATGTGTTTTTCTGGATTGGACAGTTTGTTACTGACAATAATGGCCTATGACAGGTTTGTGGCCATATGTCATCCCTTGCGCTACATGATTATCATGAACCCTCACCTTTGTGGTCTTCTACTTCTACTGTCTTGGCTAATCTGCCTGACCTATTCATTGTTACAAACATTAATGTTCTTGAGGGTGTCTTTCTGCAAGAAAACAGAAATCCCCCACTATTTTTGTGAACTTGCTCAGATTCTCAAGCTTGCCTGCTCAGACACACATGCCAATGATATCCTGCTCTACTGTGTAACTAGTTTGCTAGGTATTATTCCTCTGTCTGGGATTCTTTTCTCTTATTCTAAAATCATTAACTCCATAGTGGGCATTTCATCTGCTAGGGGGAAGCATAAGGCCTTTTCTACTTGTGGGTCTCATCTTTCAGTGGTCTCACTGTTCTATGGTGCAGGCCTTGGTGTCTACCTCACTTCTCAAACATCCTATTCCTCCAAAGAGGGTTCAACCACCTCAGTGATGTATACTGTGGTTGCTCCAATGCTTAACCCCTTCATTTATAGCCTGAGGAACAGAGACTTGAAACAGGCTCTTACAAGAATTTTTCATAGCACAGGAGATAGGTCTCAATGTGATAATAGAAGAACGGAGACATAAATCTAGAGTTTTGATAATTAGTGTGTTTCTGCCCAAGTTATATTCTCCTGTTTTCTTAAGACATAGAAAATAAATACTAGTAAAATACGAGACTAAAATATTCCAAGATGAAAGATAAACTTGAAACCAAAAAAATGAATCATGGGTAACCAGTAACTGTATTTATGTAAACAATTTCAAAAGTATATACTTATAAGCATGGGGGTGTCAAGTAAAAAACACAGTAAGTAAAATGAGGTAAGACATGCACCTACACATCATTGGCTAAACTATAAGTCATTGTTGTTTCTAGTGCAGTGTTTACTGGGCAATGGTTTTCTTTGGTTTCTTGTCTGGAGGTGAAAGAAATTATACTAAAAATGTCTCAAAATAAATTTTCATATTCTCCACAAAATGTATTTACTAAACCTTGCTTTGGTTATTATCATTAGTCATGTTGGTGTAGCTCTGTGACAGACCCTTTGTTTACTGTATAAGGAAACCTGGGCTTGACCTCAAGTACCTCAAAAAAATGGTTATTAATAACTTATGCTGAGACTCATCGTAATTTTGTATTAAGACAAAATTCTAGTGTTGGGGTATAGTTCAGTGGTAGAGCCAGTACAAGTCTCTCTCTCTCTTTGTGTGTGTGTGTCTGTCTCACACATGTTTGCATATGCTTAGATATACACATAAATATCAGCATATTCTAATAGATATGGGTTTAAAGCACAGAGTTCCTGCTAATCAGAAGGTAGTGATAGAAAAATAGGGAATTCAAAATCATCTTGAACTTCACAGCTGCAAATAAAAATAAAAGATGGAAAAAACAATTTGCTCAACTTTGTCCTTGTCTGAACACATTTTTTCAAAACTTCACATTTGGCTCCTGTTCACAAACATGAAATAAAAGTTAAGTTGCACTTATAAACTTAGAATCATCACTATGGTTACATACACAAGATCAAGCCAGTCAACATTTCAGCAAGGAAGGGGGCGGGGCTTGTGAGGCCACACTCCAAAGTGAAGGGCTATTGGCAGTTTATGATAAGTGATAGTGGGAGCAGTATTCATCTTTCTTTATTGGCTTGGAAATTGGTAGGCTGCACATGCCGAGGTGGCCCCAGCCTCATGAGCATATGTGTAGCTCTAAGTGAAGTCTAGGGGTTAAAAAAAAAAAAAAACAAAAAAAACACCTGAGAGACATGTATGGGAGGATTTGATATTGGGAACTAGAGAAGTTGAGGGTAGTCTAATCAAGATGTTACTTACAAATGTATAGAATTGTCAAAATATTTTAAAGAATAAATTAAAAATAGATCCAGAGATTCTCCTATAGTAAAGAGCTGAAAGGACAAAGTATCTTTTTATCTATGTCTTTAACTTCACAGAGAAATACTCTGGAACTAAATGCTCTGGAACTTAGACCCTGTGGTAGTTTGAATGTAATTGGACCCAAGATATAGCCAGTAGGTCTGCTTCCATGCCATCATGCTCTCTGCCATAAAAATGGACTGAACCTCTGAAATGTAAGCTGCCACTGCAATTAAATGTTTTCCTTATAAGCATCGGCATGATCATACAGTCGCTCTGCAGCAACAGAAATTGTAACACAGACCCAAAACTGGGAGCTACCCTGAGTTGGTTTGAAGAATGCTGGACCACCCACTTGGTGAGAAGTGGCTATAGATTTGGGCACATTCAAAGATTTTACTTGTTACTTTTCCATTTATTAAAGAAATTCCTGTCTCTCTGCCATAATTATTAACTAAAGAATCAGCATTATGTGTCTAATACATAGATGCTTGGTAAATGGCAGGTATTTTGTGAATAAGGTGTTTATTTATTCTATCGCATGTCAATGAGGCAGGTATAATGGCAGACCCTCCATTCCTGAAAGCTGTGCCCAGCTGATACCCAAGAAGCACCCGAGAGTAAGGCATAAACTGACTAGCCCTCAGAAAAAGTTTATTCTTTGTAATAAAATCTTACCCTTCGTACACAGATCTCTTGGCACTGATAACCTGGTCTAAAACTAGGGGTGGGGTGGGGGTAAAAATGATGTTCACCTTCATGAGCACGGGTTGTTCACCTTGATCTTTTACTTTCTGTTCTAGAAATTATTGCTTTATCATGTTTATAAACCAGATCACTTTTCCTCCTTGTGGTACAGACTTTCCTATGTATTCTATATTTAGCTATTTAAAAGTTGATGGCTTCATTTTATGACATTAACAGGTGTTCTCTCATTAAGTCGTGGCTATTCCCCCAAAATGTCTCTAAAATACCCTCAGAGAAAAATCTCCTTTGGTAAGAACTACTGGTCTATCATGAATCAGAAGTCAGAATAAAGGACAAGTAGTAAAGAGATGTCCAAACAACAGAGACCTAAAACAAGGTAGACTAAGATACTGGCCTCTAGCCAGAAAATCTTGCCTGGAGGAGGGCTGAGATTTAGAAGCAATGTCCAAATGTTATAGAATTAATATGCCTTTCCAATGGGAAATCACTCCAGGAACTTAACAGACTAAAAAAGGAAAAACTCTTTAATAGTAGCACATGACTGGTTCTAGCTAATACATAAAAGGAAACCAACCTTGAACAGAAAAATGTACCAGCATATATATATATATGTATATATATGTATATATATGTATATATATGTATATATATATATGTAAATATATATATATATATATATATGACTTGGGGTTACACATTCCATATATGAAATCAACCATATATCACTGTATATCTTAGGTCTCAGACCCATGTTATACTTTGAACAGAGCAGTTTAAACAGAAATAGTGTCTGTAAGTATAACATCTTTGCCAGAAGGGACATTTACACAGCAAAGATATAGCCAGAATTATGTCTAAAGTACACCAGTCCTGTTCTTTTCAAGTAGTTGGTACATACAGTCATCCTGCCTACCTGACAGCACTATACTTTTCTTTAACCAGGCTACAATGCTAGAGAAAGACTTAATTATGTCATCCTACACTGTCCTCTTAAGCTGTTCCTTAGTGGCATGTTCTATTATTTGGGAATGGCTAAAAGCCAGGCTTGCCTCCTTCTCTTCTGATAATGGAGATTAACTGGAGATAAATGTTCATAAACAAACATTAGCTGAGACATTTTCTTAGCAATTCCAAACTTTATTTACGGTACAAACTTTTCCTACTCTTTCTAAAAAGCCTGGTGAGTACAATACTTATATTCCAGTCATATGAAGGTATCTTTTAACTAAAGTCTTTTTGTAATAGTATTTCCTAACCAAGATTTTTCAAATTATTGACATATTCAGATTATCACTTTCCTTCGCTAGGTTCCTCCCAGTTTCTCCTCACCTTCCCTCCTACCCAGATCCACCCACTTTCTGTCTCATATTAGAAAACAAATAGGCTTGCTTCTAAGGGATAATGACATGATAATAAAAAAATGAACAGAAAGAAAAGAGCCCAAGAAAAGCCACTAGAAATAGATACAGATATAGAGACCCACTCATTTACAGAATCAGGAATCCCATAAAAACACAAAACTGGAAATTTTGTGTGTGTGTGTGTGTGTGTGTGTGTGGTGGCATGGGCTTGTAATCCCTTGGGAGGTAGAGGCAGAAGTATCAGAAGTTCCAGAACATTCTCTCCTCCTCAGCTGCAGTTTGATGCCAGCTGGGGTTACAAGAGATCTTGTTAAAAGAAATAAAAGTTCCCTGCATCTACTCCTCTTCTAATAAACTGAGCAGGTTGCATCCTGGGGTCATGTGAGTGGAAGACTCTAATGGGTGTAAACAAACTGACAGAGGCAGACATCTGAAGAGCAGTGTAGCATGAGATCTGTAGGCCTCCACCAAAATACTAAGCCACCTGAAGCTGCACAGTAGTGATGTGGTGTGCAAGCTGCCCACTTTTCTCCAGCTTTCCCATATAGTCTATCACCTCCTGTCTACTTCAGTGTGATTTTTTTAAAGCCTTTTTATATTCTGCATTCAGAGTTGGCACACTTAATTAATTCTGTTTATGGTTAGCTTTTTTTCTCCCCAGTATTGGTGGCTGAACCCAGGGCCTCATGCATGCTAGGCAAGTGCTTTTTATAAATGTATTCACCAGCTGTTTCTATTGTACTACTTCTCCATGTGTCTGACAGCCCCCCAAGTTCAGTATTTCCTCTTTTGTCTCCTAAATTGTTCCTAGAGTTAACATATGTATATCTTTGGTCCTAACCTTTCTTTCATCTAAAGATAAGACAACACTTTATTGACCTTCCTTTCTTGAAAGCAAAGTGTAAAGAATTAAGTGATATTCAATATATGTTCACACTGAAGTCCCAAGAGAGAGACAAAGTTCAACTTGATCATAAGTTGAACTAATGTTACAGAAGACATTGGGTAATGCTGGATAAGTCTCAGCAATAGGAAAAAAAAAACAAAAAAAACACAGCAAGCCTAGATTAACCTTCAATTAGAAGTCCTCTCAGAGGGAACATGCAAAATACTTTGTTTTGAGAATTGGCATGGAAGGGCAATAAGATGCAAGTCTCAGCCACTTAGGTGCCTCTGAGAATTCATTAGCTCTGTCTGCCCTAGCTGATGTGACGGAGGGAGGAATTGGTCACTAGGGAAAGTAGTACTTACTCCCAAGCCTCCTAATTAAACAAATGGCTTAGTTTTTTTTTTTTTTTTTCTTCAAAGCTGATTAAGTGTTTTCCCTTAGGGCAAACCTCTGGGATATTCATTCTTTTCTTCTAACATTAGGCAAGAACTCATAAGTGACTTATTCTTTCACTAATGAGCTTAAGTAAACTTCTCACTGAGGCCCACTAATATTCAGCACTTTCACTCAGGGGGCTACAACAGCCTATCTAGCTACATGTTCTCAATAACTGTGGGACACTGTAGAGTGGAAAAGAGGGCATAAGGGACTCCTGACAAAGATGACTCAGAATTGTGTTAAAACACCTATCCACCACACACTAGCCCAAATATTTCATTAGCCAGAGGAAGGGAAGGGCTCCTGTGAGCACTGGATGCTCTCAAATTTCCAGCTAGTTAACTTTTTCTCCATCTCTTCCTCTGTGGAGGGTGAATGACTATTTTGCAGGGATCTGGGATAGAGACCAGATAACTCACAAAAAGAGCTCAAGTTTTCCATTTTCTTCTCATCATCTAGTAAAAAAAAAAAAAAAAGTTAGTGAAGATTGTTACAAAAGATGAAAGTTGGAATACGTCTATGAAAGGTTTACACATTTATTTTAGATGCTCACTAATTGAATTCATTTCAAAATTGACCTTCAATCTGAAATCAAGACAGTAATGTGCAACTAACGACCTCATATTGCTTAAAGTGAAGGGTGTGTGTGTGTGTGTGTGTGTGTGTGTGTGTGTGTGTGTGTGTAATGGGGAACAAAAATTAAGATCTGAAAGAGCAAACAGCAGTGAAAACATGTTAAGTGACTCAGGGCTGGGTGTCACGTGAGTCCAGTACTTACCCAGTATGCCTGTAGCCCTGCAACAGTAGAATGAAGCAAATGCAGTGCTACCGACAACTGGAACTGCTCTGCCACAGCAAAATAAATACATATGCAATTATTCAGCAGGCATGACAAACTCTTCCTAATTCTAAAGGACTAGAAAGCTGACATGCAGTTATCTCCTGAGGATATCTGGGTAAGATTGTTTCCTGAAAAGGCCAGGCAGCCAAAAATATATACTAGCCACAGCAGAGGTTTAATATACTAGACCTATCTATGTAAGCCCTTACACTGCCTTTCCCTAGAGCATTTATATATTGCTATATACATTTGCTTGTATTATGAATCGGAAAGCTTAGTGTAGACTCATGTGCACATGACTTTTATACCACTCCCTAGGAAGGGACTAAGAATGCCCGAAAAGGGGAAATATTATGACCAACACGCAGTTATTTGTAGAGGATTGGCTCCCTCAAGTCCCATAAATATAGAACTCTATATTTATGGTCACTGTGCAAAATGGGACAGTATCTGCACAGAACATGCAATTCTTCCCATATACTTAAGTCACAGGCAGATGATCTTTGTTGAGGAAAATTAGCTAAATTCCCATGAATCCCATGTGAGAAGTAAGTGTTCTCCCAGTGACTTCAAGTAATACAGGCATTTTTTATTATCATTTCTGAATAAAAAACAAACAAAATCTTGATATCAAATAAGACCTCTTAGGTGTTTTTCCAAAAATAAATATAAATAACAGGTGTAATGGTGTATAGTTATTAATTCTATCACCAAATAAAAGCAGAGAATGAGTTCAGGGTCATCTTCACTTACATACTGATTTTGAGGCCAGCCTGCTATACATGAGATGCTGTCTCAAGACTTCAATGCCTGCCCTGTCCCCCTCTCCCCGCAAAATATCCCCCATAAACTCAGTAGAAAAATGATTGGGAGTTTATGGTTCAATATATTCACATCCAAGTTCACAATACATACCTGATATTCCTCAAAGTTTTCTACAAAAGAGAAAGGCAGTATAACATATAGAACTTTTCATACAGATGACCCAAGTATATCCTAAGAAGTAAGAACCCATGTGTCTTCTTGACAACTCTATTTCAAATCTCATTCCCTGTCAGTATAAAGGGTGCATCTCCTCTGTGGTCATTCTGGTGAAGAACAATACTGACAGCTACTATAGGGTGTGAAACCCAAGAACCCTCAAAAAGGTAAATATGAATGAAACACAAGACAAGAAACTTGAGTGTTGATAGGATTAGCTGTCCAGTTCAGTGATAAATCACGTGCACAAGATTGTCTAGTAATTATTTCTTGACTGGGTGATTATATGGGTTGTTAATATAATGATTAACTCAGCTTCACATGATGGAACTGAGTGCTTTCCTGTGTGCATTTACAAAACTTGTTTTAAAATAAGCATAGTGTACTTTTACACCATTACTATAGAAATGACTTGACAGAACCAGAGAGATGGCTCAATTATTAAAACTTGTACTTGAAAATTATTTAGGTTTGGTGCCTAGAACTCACATAAGTGCTCAGAATCCCGTGTAATTTCAGTTCCAAGGAAACAGACGGACACTTTCTTCTGGCCTTGCAAGTACCAGCCACACAGCTGATACACATATATCTGTATAGACAAACATTCATACATATAAAATAAATCTCATATTTTAAAAAAATGACCTTGGTATTTTATTGGCAGGACCAACAATTTCATACTCTGTGAAATAGTGGAGACTCACTGTCTCAAGGGGAAGCTGAAAGCATAGGTCATTGATCAGTGTGACTTACTCCTATCAAACCTATCACTACTGGTCTTCCCTATATGTAGCAGGAATTGTGTATGTCTTTAAAACAAGTTTCTGGTGGTGTCTTGCTCCTTTCTACTTTATCAGCTGAGAAGGCAGTGTGATCCTTTGAAAAAAGGAATGGAAAGTTACCAAGCCTTCTATTAACCCCACTTCTTCTGGGGACTGTGGGCTTAGCCATTAGGGAGCGTCAAAGGAGAATGCCCCTTGCTCAGTATTTCAAAACCAGTCTTGGCAAGACAGTAAGACACTGTCTCAAAGCAATTAAGTAAAACTAAAGCCTTCAATGACTTCCTATTTCACTGAGACTAACAGGCAGTCTTCTGGACCCAGTTCCTGGTATACTGCAATACTATCTTCAACCTCAAGCTTACTCTGTTCATATCAGGCCCTTGGCTATTGAATAAGTGTGCCAACCATAGTACTCAATTGCTCTGAACTGCCAAGGATTCTGTTCTTCAGATTATAAGGCACATAGTTACCACATCTCTGCTCAAGTATTTCCTTAAAATATGATTTTCTAATCTCGTGCTACTTAAGCACCATATTTATTCTCAGCACTATAATTAATAGTTTCTTTTTGGCTGCTATTATCTGATACACAATTACAAATGCATCAGATGCCCTGACACCAACTAGGAGAGCCTCACCACAGTATAAATTTTGAGTGGCTGCTTTCAATCTTAGGTATTAAAAAATAATGCTGTCATAAAAAAGGCACCTGCATTTAAACCCTAGGAAATACTTGCTGACAAGTGGGTTTTAAGCAAGGAAACTTTCTTCTCCCAGATATAACTTTGTAAAATGAAGAGGCTAGTAGTATTTTCTTGCTTGGAGTTCTATGAAAATTGATGCCTGCTAGGTACAGGTAGAGTTTTTCCTGTGTACAAATTTACAGTACAAATACTAGGACTTGGCCCCCACAGTTGAGAAAATTTAGATCTAATGATGGAATGACTTGTATGTGACCTGAGTGCTATCAAAAGCACAGCACATGAACAACTTGGAAAGTCACATGATACTTGACTTAAAACAAAACTCTGTATCTAATAATTCTAGCAATATTCACTAAACCTTTACATAAAAACAGCAGTGATTAACTTTTCAGAGAATATGGTATGGTTTCTGAAGAGTATCCACCAGGATAGGAAACTCCCTTTCAACCAATAAAGCAAACAGAAACAAATATCCATCCCACTGTAAACTTGTAGTCAATTTTACTGTTTTCTCAGGTAATAGAAAGTAATGGAGGGAATAAATTGAGCACCAAGTAAATTCTTTCAGAAGTCACAATGTAGACTAGGGGATTTCTCTAGAGTGTCCTCTTTAGACTATGTTTTCATCTTTAGGGTCATACAATAAATTAAATTAAAAAAAAAATCAGACTTTCTTTTTTTTTTTTTTCAAGAGCTTTTTCTCAGAAAGCCCACAAAGACCTCTGTTTATCAGTCAATGGCCAGGGCCAGGAAATGTAGAGAATACCAGTTACACAAAAAAATGCAAAAGATTTCTTAATGTAGCACCATTTGCTAATCAGATTAAACCATAATTCTTCTGCTGCAGCAGCTTAAAACTGCATACTGGGGAAGCAACTAGAGATCTCTGTTATTCTTGTGGAAAGCCACAAGCCATCAAAGGATTTGCATTAGGAAGTTTCACTACAATGCATTCTACACATACTAAAAATACTGAGATTACCCAGTGCATGGCATTACACAATTCTAAATATGCCATTAGCTAGGTTAAGTTTCCCAAAGGGAAATTAAGATAGGAACAAATTATATACATATCATTTGTGATGAGGCCTAAGCATTATTCAGAGGACCATAGCCCTAAAAATAAAAAGATCAAGAAAGACTTATTAAAGACTTATAAATACAACCCTACATTCATACACAAGGGGGCTGTGGCTAAAGCATTTTCACAGAGAGTTAGAGTCAGTCTAAGTTCTCAAAGATTTCCAGAAGAAACTGAAGTGCATTCTTTTGTTGTAAAAATTTTGTCCTAATGTGTTCATAGGGATCTTAATAATCGGGGAATGAATGATATTAATTCAGCGTGCATTGTAGGCTATTTGGCAGCATCTCTGATGTTATCTTTATATATGCCTGTAGCACCTCTCTCTCTATTCTCAAAACCAAAAATCTTTCCAGACATTAAGAAATGCCCTGAAGAGCAAAACTTCCCCATGTTGAGAACCAATGCTGCCTGAAAAGATTTTTACAAACTGCATGAATGTCAGAATTTGAGTACTATGAAGGGTCTCTGCCACATCCTTTTTCTCTTTAAACAGAACAAGCATCTTGCTTATGAGCCAACAATAAACAACTGGCCAGTTTGTTCACTTTTTATAGACTTTTCCATATTTCTTCTGAGATTTTTCTCTTTGCTCTGATTTCTTCCCTGAGGAATGGGAGATGAGGAAAGACTTCCCTGGTCACTGCATTGGCAGATTCCCTTTAGTGTGCCCACAAACTATTGCTGACTTTTAACACTAAACGCCCAAGCTGAAGACTTCTCCCTAAGTTCTTGTGTATCTCAGAGCATGAGTAGGCTGAAAAGTTTTATATACCCAATACATATTTTCTTCATTCCCTGTCTCTCACTCAGATGCCAAGTGCTGAGTACCAACTCAAGTCTCAATCTTTACACAAACTGGTATTTTCCTAAGTTCCATGGGATCTTTTGTGTTCTGTATATAAAGAGGCCATGAAAGATTTGTAACTTCTTAAACTTGCCAGATCTCCTTTGCACCTGAATCCTCACTGAAGCCTTTTCCACATGGTTGGGGCAAAGAGCTTTTCTCCCTGGTGGGTTTTCACATGACTCCTAAGGGATGAATGGTCACTGAAGGCTTTTCCACAAACAAGGCATTCATAGGGCTTTTCTCCAGTATGGATCCTCCTGTGTACATTAAGGTTGGAACCTATGCTGAAGGCTTTTCCACAATGGTCACACTCAAATGGTTTCTCCCCTGTGTGGCTTCTTATATGTGTCTTGAGGGTGGATTGGTTCCTAAAGGTTTTTCCGCACTGCCGACATTCCACACGCTTCTTGACAAGATGGATGCTCATGTGCCTCCTTCTTGACAGGTAATCACCAAAAACCTTTCCACAGGAAGTACATTCATAGTGTCTCTCTTGAGTGTGGATCTTTCTATGTGCAGTGAGGTTGGAACTTGCACTGAAGGCTTTCCCACAAAGATCACAGCCATAAGGTTTCTCTCCAGTATGAGAGTTCATGTGTGTCTTTAAGATAGATTGGTTTCGGAAGGTTTTCCCACACTGGCAACACTCAACTGGTTTCTTTACAATATGAATACGCATGTGTTTCCTCCTGGATAGGAGGTCAGTGAAGGACTTCCCACATTCTTTGCACTCATAGGTTTTCTCCACCATGTGGTTCTTCCTATGCAAATTGAAGTTGGACTTCCATCGGAAGGCTTTGCCACACTGTGTACACTCATAAGGCTTTTCCCCAGTATGGTTCCGGACATGCTCCTTCAGGTGGGAGGGGTGCTGGAAGGCCTTTCCACAGTCCTGACACTCATAGGGCCTCTCTCCAGTGTGTGTCCGCTTATGGGCTATAAGGTGACAGCTCCTGCCATAGGCTTTGCCACACTCATCACATTTGTAAGGTCTTTCACCGGTGTGAACTCGCATGTGTATCTTCAGAGCAGAGAGGGTCCGGAAGGCGTTCCCACACTGACTACAGTCAAAAGGCTTCTCTTTCAGGTGAGTTCTTGCATGGCTCCTTAGAGCTGAGGGGTCATTGAAGGCTTTGCCACAGTTGCTGCACTCATAAGGCTTCTCCCCAGTGTGAATCCTGCGATGCCTTGTAAGAGAAGCACTGGTGGTAAAGGCTTTCTGGCACTGGTGACATTCATGCATTTTTCTCCCATCATACGTGCTCAGGTGCTGAGTCAGGTGAGTCCTGTTCTTAAAGGCATCTCCACAGCTGTGGTGGTGATAGGGCTTCTTGCTTGTGGGTCTTCCTACTGGCTGAGTAAGGTGAGGGCTGATACTGATGACTTCAAACAAATGAGTGAATTCAGATTTCTCCAAAAGATGAGATTTTTCCTGTTGGTTAAGAGATAAGAGCTGACTTTCGCATGTATAATACCCTTTATTTCATTTTAGGTTTTGATGCTAATGGTTGAACAGAAACCTAGCAAATACATACCATGGGCTTTAACATTAGTCTATACGCCCAGCATCTTTAAATAAATTAGCACCAATAGAAATACATTAATAAGACTGTGTTGAATAGTTTTATGTCAACTTGACACAGGCTAAAGTCATCTGAGAGGAGGGAACCTCAATGAAGAAAATGTCTCCATAAGATGGGGCTGTAGGCAAGCCTGTAGGGCATTTTCTCAATTAGTGATCAATGGAGAAGAGCCTAGACCATTGTCCGGCATCCTGGGTTGGTGGTCCTTGGTTCCCACTCTGATTGAGTTCTTTTCTTCAGTGTGGGACTATGGATGTGGCAGTATAAGCCAAATAAACCCTTTCTTCTACAAATTGCTTTTGTTCAAGGTGTTTTATCATAGTGCCCAAATAAAGAGAATGCCCTAAGATGTCATCGTTCCTATTTCCTTTGAGCTTTATCAAAGATAAAAAAGTACTGGTGGCAGTTCAATTCCAATTCAGGGGGCTAAAGCAGAAGAACATTGAATACCAGGCTTGCCTAGGTTATACAAACAAATCTTGTCTTAGTTAAACAACAATAATAATGTGGCTGCTGTGACATTAGGCCCCATGTGTGTACTATACTATAATGCTTTTTTGCATGCAAACTTTGCTCATTGTTTAAATTAAGCTCCATCACGAATTATAATATTTACTTATCTAAATTCTAAATGAGAAAGTCTGGGGCTAGATTTGAGATCCTGCCTAAAATGACAATACAGTGGGTCTCATTTCAATATCAATGCTTTACATATCAAGATTTTAGGAATCCCTGATCCAAACTATTTACAGACCAAAATAACTGTATTAATACTGAACACACACAAACTTTTGTCATCATTATCTAGACAATACAATAATAAAGTTATTTACACATTTAACATTCTACAGTGTATTAGGTATTACAGGCCATGTAACAATATTATAGAGCATATAGTAAGATAAATACAGGGTCTAGGCGGTCAATGCAAACTGGTTTTAAACAAATAAACTAAGCACTCTTAGAGCTTGGTATCCACAGTGAGCTCACTGGAACCAGCTTATTGGAACTCAGGTACTAAGTTGCAACTGTAATTTAGCACTGTGGAACTCCTGTTACCTTTAGCATAGGTCCCTCCCTTGACTTCTTAAGTGAGCTAGCTGACTAGTGGGTGCCATGGGCTTCTCTAGAAAGATAAAGATGTATCCTAAGGAAATCTTACCATTGTTACATAGGTCCCTCCCTTGACTTCTTGAGTGAGCTAGCTGACTAGTGGGTGCCATGGGCTTCTCTAGAAAGATAAAGATGTATCCTAAGGAAATCTTACCATTGTTACTTCACCAGATGCTTCCTCCCCCAAAATATTTTCCATAACAATGGACCACTTTATTTTAGATGGAGTTCCCCAATCTAAAAAAGAAAAAAAATTGAAAGTCTGACTCATTCAAAAAGAAAGTGAGATGACAGGAATGAAAAGTAGACTTTGCAAATTCTAATGGTATACGATGAAAGGCAAACGGGATGAACATAAAAATGATGAAAATGATAGTAAATGACAAATTCAAAGCTAATGGCAGAGATGAAGTCTGTAGTTTTATAACGAAAGGGTTATAAAAGAACACTTGGATCAAGGACAAAGAACATTTATTTCCTAGTTAACGTTACCAAATGTTCTTCCATATTAATGTTTTGAATGTATTCATTCAAGGATCCATGTGATAAGAGAGTTGACTTTGGCATAGTGACACTGAAGTGGCAGACCCTTTAAAGGGGTGGGGCCTATTGTGAGGTAATTATGTCACTGATTACAATGTTCTGGGAATCAATCAATGTTGGTCTTAGGAAGTTTTACGTTCTGTAAGAGAAGGTTGTCTCATAAAGGCAGATACTATTATCCATGCATATGACTGAGCATCATCTTTCAGGAGGTTGGGCAGGAGAACCATGAGTTCAAGGCCAGCTTGGGCCTTGAAACCCTGTGGGGGGGGTGAGGGAGGGGGAGACAGAAATAGTGGACAGTTATAAACACCAATAAGAGTCTCTCCTGGCTCTCTCGCTTCCTATTTCACAATGTGATACTCGTTTTGAATATGGTTATGTTACTGTGCTGTCATATAAAACCTTCATTATTAACTTGCCTGGATTTAGTCTGACCATAGAAACATACCCTGGGTGCATCTGTGAGAGTGATTCTAAGAAAATTTTAATCAAAGAGGGGAAAAAAAATATACACTAAACGTGGGCTGCAGCATCCCACCATCTAAGTGAAGATGGAGGCACAGACTGAATAAAAAGGTCAAAATGAGCTGAGAACAGCATTCCTCTCTCTACTTCTCAGTATTAACATTCTACAAATACTAAGTGATCAGTCATTTTACCTTCCTGTTGCCATGAAGGACTAAACCTTGAAACTGTGATCAAATAAATTCTTCCTTCAGTTTTGTGCCTGCTATGAAATAAAATCTGTCACGTTATAACATAGTTGACACTGATAGAAATGTGAGCTAAACAGTCCTCCAAATTATTTTATAACAAAAACAGGAAAGCAATAATGTATTCCCCCCCTCCAATCACTGAAAAGAGCCAACAGCCAAAATCACACCTGTGTGCCTGGTGTTCATAGCTGGAGAAGTACCCTGGTGAATGCTTCTCTCCTCCATTCTCAGCTCCTCTTCTTCCTCCAGGTGTAAGATGAGGCTGGGTTTGCCAACCTGATACCCTACTCACAGGAAAAGACACATGTTGAAGGAGGACTGTGCAGAGGACAACCCTTCCATTAGACTGGGGTCAACAATTTGGTCTTCAAGGTTTTCTGAAGGTGAGCCAGGCTGACTTAGGAGCAGGAGAATGATGGTATCCCATTTCTATGGAACACAGCAAAAATCTCCCATAAAAACCAAAGCAACACATACTAAAGTAATTCGCCATCCAAAAGAATGTGGATTTTTTTTTGGTTTTGTTTTGTTTGCTTTAAGTGGTAGGAATGGAAACCAAGGCCTTTCATTATCTAGAAAACCACTAATTTTGTTAATTTTAATAAATTAATTTTTTCCATGTGTATGCTTGCCCATGTTTAGAGGTCACATGAAGTCACTGGGCATCCTGATATATCACTCTACATTATTCCCTGGAGAAAAGGTCTCTCACTTTACTTGAGGCTAATCTGACGTTCAAAAATCCCAAAAATATTGTGTTTACTTCCTATACCTATGGAATTTACAAACGTTATCTTCAATGACATTGAGTTTTGCAAGTGGCTAAGAGTTTGAATACTAGACAGTAGATCTCCTTACTCCCTGGTCCTTCTCCATCAAGAATGGGGTCTTCTTACCTTAGAAACCTATGGTTAAGCTCAGTCACATACTTGAAAACCTTCAAGTTCAATGTACTGGACAAGTCCTATGACCAGAGAATCTATGAGCATGGGTATCAGTTCTGCTTGTTTTTAGCTTTGTTACAAACCCCACCCATGTGTCTTGGGTCAAAGCAAGTACTAGATAAAACAACTTATCCCTAAATAGATGAGGGAAGGATGATCGTTTTACCCAGTGAAGTCAGGTTGTTATAATTCTCCAGCATAACATCTTTGTATAGTTTTCTCTGGGAAGAATCGAGCAGGGGCCACTCTTTCTCAGTAAAATCCACAGCAATATCTTGGAACGTCACAGACTCCTGGAATATCATACACATTTGAGGTTAGTGAGAAACCAGTTCACAGGAAGACAACAGAAGCAGAACACTGGCATGAAAGATCTGATGTGGGACTTCAAGATAAGATCTGCTGAAGGTTTCTGTATGTATGTTGGAAGAATATTCCCAGATAGTGTCCCTCTGAGGATATCTTAACCCTGTCTCACTGCTTTATACAACACTGACAAAAAGAAAACTGCCGTCCGGAGAGCTTTAGCTTTACTTCCTTTCTGCCTTACAGTTGATTCGGAGTACTATGCAAATATGAGAGAAACATTTGCTACATAATTCCCTTCTTCTAACTTCTCTAATGATGATTACAGCCACCCACCTTTCTTTGCTGTCCTGGTCCTTGACCAGGCATTCACTGGCCTGGATGAGTATCTAAAAGAATTACAACATGCAATGGTGATGGTGAGGGTGTCTTAAAATATACTTGTTCCACATTTGGGTCTTGAGATCTTATGTACCTGAGAAGAAACATGAGTTGGTGTAACAAACTCTGGAGCACAGCAAGTAAACAAACCCAAATTCCGCTGACAGGAATGGTACTTTGAAGAAAGAGTTACCTCTGATTCCTGGCTCCATGCAGAGCCCCGAGAGGAGATAGCTAAGATGAGAAAATAAAATCCTTGAGACTCATCTGCTCTCTCAGTAAGCATACTCAAATAACCACAAACACAGCCTACCCCACCCCACACAACTCACTTACTAACAAAGAGGACAGAAGAGGATGTGTAGTGGTCCAGAACCACAAGCAGCAATCTGTCCTGCACATGACTTGCTTAGGGCCATGTGTGACTTCAGGTATTTTGTTTATTAGGTTTTGGTATCTTTGCATAACTATAATGACGTATCTTTAGGCTGAGACTCATACATAAACATCTTATGCTCCACAGTTACATGCATAGCTGAAGGAGATCACTTTAGGCACTTTTCCAACACAGCTATTTTGACTGTAACCTGTCACTTGAGGAAAGGCATAGAATTTTGTATAAGTGGTATCAGAGCTAGCCCCACAAAGTTTCAGATTTGGGATTTTCAGATTGCATAGTCCCAACTTCTGAGTGAGGGATTTCAAGTCCCAAAAGGTAAAGCAATTGCCTTTCACAATAGATCACATGAAGCCAATTTTCATCTTTACCTTCTTCACTACATAAACCAACAGTACACATGCCTATAGTCAGTCACACGAACAACCACCATTCAGCTCACCCATCATTCACTGAGAGTTAAGAACAAAAGAACTTACCAAATGTGGGAGACAGACCCAGGGTAGCCATCCTTTGGAGCACTTAGCACTTAGCTTAGCTGAATGTAGAGTATGTGAAGAGGTAACTGCTTTTCAAAGCTGACAGCTGGCACAAAACGGACTTCACAGGCTCTGTCTCTTACTTAGTGAAGAAAACTCTGAATTTTGTTTCTTGGCATTTCCATATCACTCATACTGGGCCAACATCAACCTAAATAAAGAGAAACTCAAAGCATTTGCACTAACACCAGGAACAAGACTGCCTACTCTTGTCATACCTATTCAATACAGTAAGACAACTAAAGGAGATGAAGTGAATATTAACAGAAAAAAAGTTAATGAATTTTTTAACCACAGACGATACAATTATATATATAAGTGATCCTAGAAATTCCACCAGAGAATTCCTACAGCTGATAAATACTTTAAGTAAAGTAGTAGGACACAAAATTACTACACAAAAATTAGTAGCCTTCCTATGTATAAATACAATGGACTGTGAAAGAAACCAGAGACAGAGTACCTTTTGTAATAGCATATTTTATATATATATATATATATATATATATATATATATATATATATATATATATATATATATAATATGTGTATGTATTAGATTCTGAATGTAAAATACCCTGAATAATAAAGAATTGCTGGAGATAGTACCATCTTCAATTTTCAAATGATACTATAGAACTATAGTAATGAAAATAAAATGGTTTATCATAAAAACAGACACAATGATAGATAATATCACATTTAACACCCAGACAAGTCCACATACCAATGAACACCTGATATTTGATTTAAAAAAAAATGAAATACACTTTGAGAAAAAGACAGCATGTTCAATAAATGGTGCTGGTCAAACTGGATGGCTGCATGTAAAGGAATCCAAATAGAGCAATACTTTGCGCCTCGTACAACACTTAACACCAAATGGAACGAAGACCTCAATATAAGATCAGATATCCTGAGTCTGATAGAAGAGAATGTGGGGAACCACTGTTCTGACCAGCAGAAGCATTAAGGACAATTAAATGAGACCTAATGAAACGGAAAAGCTTCTGGATGGCAAAGGACATCATTATTTGGAGAAAGTAGCAGCCTACAGAATGGGAAAATTTTTTTTTTTATCAAACACACTTCTGATGGAGAGCTACTATCTAAAATACATAAAGAACTTCAAAAAATCAAACTGGACATGAAGGAAACATATAACCCAAATTAAAAATGGGGTACCAATCTACACAGAGGACACACAAACGGCTGAGAAGTCCTTAAAGAATGCTCAACATTATTAGTAATCAGGGAAACGTAAATCAATGCAACTTTGAGATTTCATCATACACCGGCCAGAATGGCCAAGATCGCTAAAACAAACGACTGCTCATGCTGGTGAGGATATGACGTAAGGGAAAGACTCATTCACTGCTGGTGGGAATGCCAACTTACACAGCTATAATGGAAACCAATGCAGTTCTTCAGGAAGCGGAGAATGCATCAACTTCAAGACCCATTTATACCACTCTTGAGCATAAATGCTTCATGCTATTATAGAGACACATTGTGTAACCATGCTCATTTCCGCTCTATTCAAAATAGCCAGAAACTGAAACAGCCTAGCTGACCCTTAATAGAAGAAACAGTCAAAGAAAGCATGGAACATTTATATTATGGAATACTATTCAGCTGGTAAAACAGAATGGAATTTACAGGTAAATGGATGAAGCTACAAGTCATCCCAAGTGAGGTTACCTATCTCCAAATGAAACCTCTGGTTCTGGGAATGAGTTACATACAATTGAGTTTGTGGCCGAAAAAGCCAAAAACAATGCAGGCTGTTTCAAGGCTTCTGATTGATTGCTCTCTACAAACTGATGGTAAGGCTCTACAGCTGAGGCAACACCTAAGTAACTCATTAAACAGGGAGAAGGTGAATGGGTGCCCAACTAGAGCTTTAACCCTACTGACTAGTGTTTATGGTACTGGACATACTCTACATGCTACCAATCAAAACAGGTAAACACCAACTAAGTTACAAATCCTTTCATCTACAATCATGTCCTCTGTGCAAGTTGTGACAGCACAACAGTGATACCAAACTTGTGTGAGTAATCAACCAATAAATGACTGGAACTCAGATGCATTCCATTAGATAGAATACATCCCCGACACTGCTTGAGTGACCAAGAACGTGAAATTAGACACAGTAGGCACCCAGTGGACCAAATACTATTCTTCTGAAGGACTGCAACAGTAAAATGACTTCTAAAGACCTTCTGTAATACTTGTAGATCACTGCCCAGCCATTATCAGAGAAGCTTCTTTTGTAGACAGGAATAAATAGACACCCACAGCCAAACAATGTACAGAGAGTGAGAGACTTTGGGGCATTCAGTCCTAAATGTGGAGACCCACAAGTGTTGGAAAGACGTCACTTTCCTTCTTCTCAGCCTGTTGAATTGCTCTCTGAACCAGGAGGTTCTCTCCCAGGCATAAATGATATATTTTGTAGCTCCTTGTGGTCCTGGTTACCATGCCATGATGCACACTTTTTTCTTTCTGTACAATGACTAACCCCCTGCTTTTTGTTACTGTTACTATCATTACTGTTACTATTTCCTTGTAGTGCAGCCAGCAGGCAGAGGGCTGCCTCCCTGAAACATATAAACATATACTGCACAAAATTACAATAAACTTCAAGGCTTGACTTGCCTTCATTCCTTGCATCTCCACCCATTCTTGTCCCAACTCTCTTCCAGATTCTCCACCGACCAATCCGGCAGGCCGGGTCACCTAAATGGGAAGCTCTATCAAGTCCCTTTCATCAGGACTGTCTGTGGTGCATTTATAGGGCTTATACGGGTCTGGCCTTGACGAAATCTTAGCACTAAGGGAAAGTGGACACAAATCCATAATCCAGAAGCTACTTCTCATTAACAGCTGCTTTTATGAGGAAAATTCGTTTTCTCCAATGGAGCTTCACTAGAGCATCTTAAGGATAGGCCTCAGGGTCAGCAGCAGATCAACAGAAAATGGACCACAAAAACAGGCAGGAAAGAGTACGTATAATTTTTTAAAAAGACTAAAAAATTCACAACAATGTTAAAACATAGGGAAACTTAGAAGACTGACAATAATGGTCTTCCTCAATATGAAAAATGACTAAATTAAACTCAGGAAAGTCAGAGGAACAGAAGAGAGCTAGAAAGAAATTTGGTATGTACAGACAAACAATTTTTTCTTTTCCTTTTTCTTTTTTGAGACAAGGTCTCTTTCATGTAACAGCTCTGGCTATCCTGGAACTCATTTTGTAGACAGGCTGGCCTCAAAGTCACAATAGACCCACCGGCCTCGGCTTCCTGAGTACTAAGATTAAAAATGTATGCCATCACTGCCTAGCAACAAGCAAGTTTTTCAATAGGGCGCAAAGCAATTCAATATCAAAGAACCTTTATGTTCACTGTTCAGAAGACTCTTATTTGAAAAAGCTGACTTTTATTTACATTACAGACACAAAAATGATTCTGAGTAACGAAAAAAAAGAAACTTTTTAAGGGTTAATTAAGCAGCAAGAATACAACACTAAGAATACAATCATAAAATTATCTTAAGCAGCCTTGGAGGACTTAGGTTACTGTGTCTGAGGAGGTGGAGGCAGGAGGAGAGAAAGAAAGCAACATAGGAAAGGAGAGTGTGGCAGGGATAGCGTGGAAAAGAGAGAGAGGAAAACAGCTTCCAAGACTATGTGACAGGGGCGGATAAGGAACCGTGTTAAATGTCAACCAGCCTGAAAATAAAATGAAGTTCTGATATGTGCTATGACATACATAATAAACAACTGCGCTGAGAGACGTTAGCAAGCAAAAGAAGGGCAGATTGTGATTTCATTTACATGAGGTTCATGAAGTCACAGTCACTTATGAAGGCAAAAAGCTGAATATTTTTCCTGGGGCTGTGGGGAAAGAAAGTGAGGAGTTACTCTTTAAGGCATTCCTAATTTCAGTTTAAAATTACAGAAAAGTGTGAATGTAGTCCATTGTGAATATATGGACCACCACTGAATTGAACAGTAAAGGCTAAGTTTTATTTTATCTCAATTCAAAAAAAAAAAAAGAAAAAAAAGACCGATTTTTTTTAAGTGTATGAGTGTTTTGCCTGCATGTATGTGTGCGTTGTGTGTTCCTGGTGCCTGTAGAGAGCAAAAAACAGTGTTGTGGTGATATATTGTATATTTTAAAAAATCAGTCTACAATATCAGAGGACAGAATCACCCACAGTCAAGCCATGAAGGTCAGAGAGTGGTGACCCACGCCTTTGATCCCATCACTCAGGAGACATAGACATCTTTGTATTTCTGTGAGTTCAAGGCCTAAGAGCCAAGCAGTGGTGGCTCATACCTTTAATCCTAACTCTAGGATTATGATACAGAGCTGAACCAGGAAGAGAAAGCTGGGGGGCGGGGGGAGGGTATATAAGGCAGAAATTGAGCCTTCTATAGAAGTGACAAGTCAGGCTGAGAACCGGTGAAGATAGATAGTACTCACTCTGCTCGGCCTGAGAAGTTGGCTGGGTAAGAACTGACTGTGGTCTGTTTCCTTTCTCTGATATTCCAGGTTGATTTTATTAAATATACAATGTATCACCACACAGTGACCTATCTCTTTGAACTGGAGGAACTGTTCTGAGCTGCCACAAAGGTGTTGGGAACCAAATCAAAGTGCTCTGATATAATATAACCAAACAAGTGCTCTTTAGCTTCTGAGATAGACCTCCAATCATTTATTTTATCTTCTCAAAACTGAAGATGCTCAAAGCTACTGCCCAGGAAGATAACTAGTTAGCAATAAAAAATTGCACAAACTGTAGAAAAAATATTTTAGGTATTTTCACAATTATTACAAATGCTTGGAGAAATATTTAGTTCAACTTAAGCATTAAATCCCTCTCTGATATATATCTTGTTCCACTGATGTGAACAATTTTAAGTAAATGTTATAATTTAAAATTAATTTTTTTAAATTATGATGTAATTACATTATGCCTCCCTCTCCAATCCCTTTTATTTAAACCTGCATTCTTCTTTTACGTTTATGTGATGGTTTATAAATAAAAAGTGTAATAAACTACAGAAATGAACTTAAAGACAAAAAACATATAATCATCTCAGTAGATAGAAAACAAGCATTTGAAAAAAAAATTCTCCATGATAAAAGTCCCAAAGGATGTAGTCCTGAAAATTACATCATACAATAAAATCAATTTATAAGAAACCAATGCCCAGTATCATCTGAAGTGGAGAAAAGCTTGAAGCAATACTACTGAAGCCAGGAACCAGACAGGGATATCCACTATCCACAGTCCTTTTCAATATGTGCTCAAAATACTTGAGTAATAGAAAAGAAAGAAATTAAAGGGATACAAATAGAGAAGGAAGAAATCACACTCTCTATTTGTGGATGATTATGATACTACAGATTAGAGATCCCCAAAATTCTACAAGAAAACTTCTAGATAAGATAAACATATTCAGCAATATTGCAGGATACGGAATCAAGTGGAAGAAATTAATACCTTTCTATATACCAACAGCAAATACAGAGAAGGAGACAGTGGACACATTCCCATTCACAACAGCCTCAAAAAATAAATAAATAAATAAATAAATAAATAAATAAAGTATCTAGGAATAAACAAAACTTTAAACCTTTACAGAAAGAGATAGACATTAGAAAATGGATTAGTAGAGTTAACATTATGAAACTGGCCATTATATCAAAAGCTATTTACAGAGTCAATATAATCCCAATCAAAAGCCTCCTAATATTCTTCAATGAAATAAAAATATCATAAATTCATATGGAACTATAAGGATAGCCAAACCAATATGACTAAAAGGAAAAATGTTAGAGGGATTGTAATTCCAGACCTTATATATTACAGTGCCATAATAATGGCACCAAAACAGGTCTGTAAAATAATGCAATAATTTCAAAGACACTCATGAGCATACATAACTTCAGCTACTTAATATTTAAGTACTCCAAAACCATATGCTGAAAATTTTTTTTCAAAAAATTGTGCCGTGAAACTAGATGTCCATATGCAAATGCCTCCCACCTTCCACAAAAAGTAACTCCAAACAGATCAAAGGCCTAGGTGTGAAATAATGGTCCTGTGCATGGGCTGGCACCATGGAACCCTTTCCCAATAGAGGAACACCTAACCCAGCCTTGACTTTGGGATGAGTAAATCAGACTTGCCTGGAATGGATGTGCCGCACTGAGCTGACCCACCTTGGGACTTCTTGCCCTTTTGGAAGAGGGGATGGGGAGGGGAAAAGCTTTCCCCTCTAGTCGGGGAAAAGGCCGACTAGAGGAATTGGGAAAAGGGAAGGGAGGGGGAGCAGGGAGATACATACATATAAATGACATTTTTTTAAAATTAAAAATGTAATTAAAAGAAAGAAAAAATAAATAAAAATTAACAGAAACAAACAAACAAAAAAAGAAACTCTTAAACTGTGAGAAGCAAACATAGGCAGTTCCCCATGTGGTAGGTTAGAAAAAGACTTTCTGAATAGGATCCCATTTGCCCTAGAATTAAGGCCAACAATTTACAAGTGCAACTTTATGAAACTGAAAAGCTTCTGTGCAGCTAAAGAGACAATCAACCAGGTGAGGAGGAAGCCCACAGAATGAGAGAATCTTTGCCAGCTACATACTGACAGAGGAGTACCATCCAAAATATACAAAGAGCTAAAAATTTTTAAAAATCTATTTAAAAAGTGGGAACTGAATGAAGTTCTCAACAGAAGAAAAGACAATAGCTAAGAAACAGCTCAAAGTGCTCATTGTCCCTAGTAACTAGAGAGGAAAATGAAAATCAAAAGCTTTGAGGTTTCACCTGACTACTCTCAGAATGATAACGATAACAAAACACCCCACAACAAAGGATGCAGTAGAGGAAGAAAGGATAGTCATCCACTGCTGGTGGGACTGGAAATTGGTGCAGTCACTATGGAAATTAATGAGAAATTTCAAAAAGCTAAAAATAAATTCATCATATGAGCAGAGCAGCCTTTCCACTCCTTGGTGTATATCCTATAGTAACTACAGAAACCTGAAAAGTAGACCAGGGTATTGCCAAGGAAGGGAGGTTGGGGAGCAATAGAGGGGTGTATGAATGATCTAACTGGGAAAACAGCGAAGGGAGGGCTCTTTAGGGAGGGCTCTTTAGGGAGGGAAAGGTGGTAAGCATAGAAGGAGGTAGGCGAAGGGCAAAGCAGAATAGCAGAATACAAGTGGTCTGATAGTCAGAATGAGAAAAAGGGAGCTTTTAGGGATCTGGGTCCCCAATCATACAGAGAATTGCTGCTGCTCCACAAAGGTGTAAGGAAGGAGTCCACTGATGAAGGTACCTAGCACTTGAGACACATCCTAAGGATAGCTTTCATTATACAGGAGTGCTGTGGTGAGCTTCCTTTACTATAAGAGAAGCAACCTACTTCTACTCAGCTATGACGCAAGATCCATAGGACCAGCATGAATGACCCTAAAGCATAGTGTACACATAACTTAGCAGTAACCAATAGCTTTCTAATTGAAGTTAAGACTTGCTCCACTAGAGGGAAACCATGCCTGGTACAGGAAACCTAACTGACTTCTCAGTGCTAGTGAAGTAATGGACCTTCGAAGAGAACTTATAACTACCATTTCACTAAAACACCATACCTACATACATTCTAAACATTTATTCTTATACCTACAGATAACTGTAGTCCTCAC
The DNA here is from genome assembly GCA_033318265.1 of Phyllotis vaccarum. Taxonomy (NCBI): domain Eukaryota; kingdom Metazoa; phylum Chordata; class Mammalia; order Rodentia; family Cricetidae; genus Phyllotis; species Phyllotis vaccarum. The sequence continues at coordinate 109,851,523 of JARWLC010000012.1, forward strand.
CTGTCACCAAGGAAACTCTGCAACAAAGACTATTAAAAAAAAAAAAAAAAAAAAAAAAAAAAAAAAAAAAAAAAAAAAAAAAAAAAAAAAAAAAAAAAAAAACCAAAAACATAACCAGTAAAAACACAGAGTTGTGGAGTCTAGACCCAACAATACATCTACAAAAGACTCCTGCATGGAAGGCTCAGGGAGCACTTAGGAAAACTGGACAGAAATTGTAATATCCAGAAGATTATGCTGTCTACGAATATAGGACCCTATGCTCATAAAGTCTCACAATTGTGAGTGCTCAAACGTGAGCTGAATAACAATGGTATCAATGCACATGCCAGAGTGGATGCAGAAAGTTCATAAAGCCTCAACTCTACAAGAGGAACGATAGGAACTGAGGAAGCTGGGAACAGGAGGGGGGCCCTACACAGGGAAGGACAAACCAACTGGTTGTGCAGTACTAAATTGTCAGCCTTGAAAACATACATGCAAGTAACAGTAGATGGACTGACTGAGAAGACTATACCTAGAAATTATATATATGCAATAATAATTAATAAAAGTAGGCCAAGAATTTGAAGGAGAGTGGGAAGGGGTGTATGAGAGTTTAGAAAGAAAAATGTAAATGTAAAAGACTGTTTCCATATGCTGGTAAGTTTCTAAGATTTACACTGTTGGAAAGCCAAGGAGAAACCAGGCAGCAAGTGTTTCTGGTCTCTATGGAGAAATACAGTATAGTACCACAGGATACAGACAAAAAGACAATAATTCTGTGAGGATGCTCCTGACCACCAGTCTCCCTAGGACTGTAGCATCCCATTTGCTCTCAGAACCTGCTGTGGGCCTCACTACCTGTGGCTTTTTATGGAGCATCTTCCATATCTGACTGGTATCCTTGAGCAGAAACCTTTCATGGACAATTGCACACCTGCTTCCTTTCCTTGTCAGAGGAACCCATGTTTCCAGTAGCCATGGGCGACCTCAGAGAACACTGATCTTGGACTGGATCTCAATCTTGTCTGAAAGATAATAGAAGAACACAAATTCATAATTATGACCCAAACTTCCATTCACAATGAGAATAAAATATGAAAATAAAGACATTATACTGTGGTAGTCTGAATGTAATTGCTCCCCATAATCTTAGAGGGAGTGGCACTATTAAGAGATATGGCTTTGTTGGAGGAAGTGTGTCACTGTGGGGTGACCTTTAAGGTTTCCTGTACTCACAGGTAACCCAGTCTGTGAGTTGACTTCCTGTTGCCTGCAAGATGAAAGAATCTTAGCTATTTCTCCAGTACCATATCTGCCACATGCCACCATGCTCCTTATCACGATGATAATAAACTGAATCTCTGAAACTGTAAGCGAGCCACAAATTAAATGTTTCCTTTATAAGCATTGCTATGAACAGGGGGTCTCTCACAGCAATGAAAACTCTAAGACAAACACATTATACATATTTTGTATACAAAATATATTTATGTATATTTATTGAAAATGAAATCAACTAAAGGATTTGTAAAATAAAATATCTTGATGACTCTCAGTTTTAATAACATTTAATTAATTCTTTGAGAATTTCATACAGTGTATTTGGTCACACTCACTCCCCACACTACCCCACAGCTCCTCTTCTTTATCCACCTCTAATTACATGTCATAGTTTTTTGAAAGAATACACTATTTTTTTTCTTATATGTTTATTGTGAGTTCATTCAATTAAAGCTGAACCAAGCTAGGGATTAACACATCATTTGCTTTCTAAAGGTTCTAAAGATTTCAAATGTAATACAGTTCACAAAAGACCTCTTTTGCATTTTAAATATTTCTCTCCCATCCCCAAGTTCCATTTAAACAAAGTATGTTTCTTGCACTGTACCATTAAGTTATGCCTGAGTATGAATTTTCTCCTGACCAATGTTTGGATACTTTTCTTGCACTTTTCCTGAAATATAATTATGATATTTTGAAAGAAGGAACAAGTCATTAGGGATTTTTTTTTTAATTATTGGAAAAATGTCTGATTAATTCTAGAGGAAATCAATGCTTTGGGCCCAAGAGACAAAAATGGAAGAGAAAACTATACTTCAGATTTGACCGTCTAGAGAAGGCCCTGTTGCCTCCTGAGTAAGCACACACGGGGCTCTCCACGGTTAAACGTCACTAAGTAAACTTCTTTACAGAAGAGGTCAGTAGCAGGGAAAGAACAGACTGTCTCAGGTCCTTATAACCTCCCTGGCCCTTCCTCTCCAACCAGTCCTGAGCCCGAAGTGCAGGGGTCAACATGCTACTATACTAAATGCCCTGTGTTCTGTATTTAGAATGTTTCCATTTTTTTTTCACAAATAGAAAAACTACACTTACAACAAATCTTTAAAGCTAAAATTGTATACCCCCCTTCTTCCCTTTAGACTACATTTCTACATGGCAAAAATGCTTGCCCATATTTATGAACATGTTTAAGTCTTTTGTTAAATGTTGGGAAATTATCTTCTGAAACTTTGCCTATGTATATATTACTTATACAGGAGGGAAAACACCTGAATTACCAAGCTTGTGAATTAGTTTTGGAATCATTAAAACTAGGTAAAGAATACAAAATGGATGATTAAAAACAGAACAGAATTTTATAGCTAGCCTGTTAATATAAAAATAAGAAGGAAGGGTATCACTGGATAGTGTAATTCAAAGGCTGAGAACTTGCCTGGCCTGGGTAGGGGCTCTGGGTTTTATCTTCAGCATTGCAAAAGAAATGTCAGGGGAGCTGGCACAATATTAAAGTGCTTCCCATGCACGCATAAGAACATGATTTCAGATCCCAACACCCACATTAAAATGTAGCCATGGTAGTGCAAGTCCATTGCCATATCAATGGAAAAGAGGAGACAGTATAAACTTGGGTTTGAGAATCTTACTGGTCAGCCAGTCTGGCCAAAACATCAAGCTTTGGGTTCAAGGAGAGACCTCTCACAAGAAAGACGGAGATTAATAAAGGCAGACATTCAACATCAATATCAACCTCTTGCCTACACATATATGGGTGATATGTGTATATATATGTATATATGTATATGTATATACCCATACACAGACATGTAAACATACACACAGACACAGGGAAACAAGAAAACACACACACACACACACACACACAAGAAAGAGAAAAGGAGGTATTTAAATTATGTAGCCAATCTCCTAAATACTGCTGCTGTCATCAACTTAGTAAAATATAGGAAAGATCACATCTTTGCTGAAAACCTGATGGTGTCTCATTTCCCTCAGAACAGGGTCCCATATCCTAGCCACCTCACCATGACTGTCTTTTTAGTCACTCATTTTTACTAGCTCACACTGACTTCTCAGAGCCTCATACCCTCCAGGCATGCATACCCTTGAGGTCCCTTGCACTTGCTATCTCTTGCTTCCAATCTTCTTCCCTATAGTGTCTGGTGGTTCTTCAGAATATTTTTTTAACTTTAAGGTTTTTGAAATAGTACTTTTTATCTACTCTACTTACTATGCAAACTCGTCTTTTTTCATCGACATTTATTTCCCCCTTAATATACTTTACTAAGTTATAACAGATTATATTTTACTACAAATAGATAAATCTGGGCATGAATTGCCAATGAAGTAGAATTTAGAGCTGGGAATACAGCTTAGTGGCAGAATGTTTACCTAGCAAGCATGAGCCCCAGATTCACACAATCAAGAAGGGGAAGGAAGGATGAAAAGAAGGGATGGATGAAACAAGGTCTAGCAAACCTTGCTGTGATCATCTCCACAGAAATGAAGACATTCTAAAGGGTTCCTGATACTCTTCCCTTTGCTATTGACTACTAAGACAATTCAACCCATAAAATAAAATTTGCCCAGGAATCCATGATGGCAGAAGGAACAGCAGAAGCCTGGTGCCCTCAGAAAGGGAGCTGGTTTTCCAAAAAGAGGCTTCCGATGGTGCTAGAGTAATGGCTAAGAGGCTGCTTTCCCAAAGGACCTAGATTCAACTCTCATCACCTAAATTGTAGCTCGAGACTGTGTTCCATTTCCAGGGCTTCTGACAGACAGACACATGGGAAAAACACCAATACACATAAAATAGAAATATACAGACTATCTAATATATATATATATTATAACATCTATATCGAGAAAGAGAAAGAGAGAGGAGGCTTCTAACAGTTTATCTGATCATCTTGAATAAACACCACACATTCACTGGAACTGTTAATTATGCATACTTTGCCCCCTCTACTTAAGCTGAAACCTCATATCAGCATCAGTAGATGGACTTTGAGAGTCAATGAAATACTTTCTCTTTCCACTGTGGACTCACCCAATGAATATGCTTTTCTAATTTTCACTATTATCTTCTCAAATGTCTTATTGAAAATGGTGACCAAATCTGTCAAAACTAGAAGAATCTGGGCTCTGACCCTAACTCCGGTCAGTACTGTAGGTTCAATCGACCAAAGTAGTGAACATTCTGAGTTCCACAGAAATATCTTTGGTTCCTGAATCACTGGAACCATCAGTCATTTGGAGCATGTATGACAGACAGAAGGTAGCACATGAGCAACTATGCATGCTTTCTTTTAGGCTTTTGCCTACAAATGCTCACAGAAAACTGATCACTACTATTTCCAAAGAACCACACAAAATGGCTATTAGGCACTGCTACCTACAATAGCTGGTTTAAAACATTACCTTTCCACAACTAATAATCACCTGGGAGAATTCTCTGGAGCAGGCTGGCCTGTGGTCATGCACATGGGAAACTAACTTGGTTATTAGCTGACACAGCCCACTGTCGCAGCATCATTTCATGGGCTGGGCAATGGGCTATGTAAAGGTATAAAAAGCTAGCTACTAGGAAGCAGGTAGGCATGCAGCATGGAAGTATTCATTTTGCTCTGCTCTTGGCTGTGGATATAAAGTGGCCAACTGCCTCACACTGCTACCTCTGTGGCTTCCCTTCAAAGACTGTGACTTAGAAGTGTAAGCCAAACAAAGCCTTTCCTGCTCTATGCTGCTTTTTTGTTAGAGTATTTGACACAAGGAAAAAAAAATGAAACTAGGGTGCCATGTCTCCAACATACTACCCATTTTACATGGTTAGTGCTCTGTCTGCATTTCCAAGTGGGCAATATTCTCCAAGGAAGTTTTTTACTTCTCTTCCTTGTTCACTGTCCTGAAGCCAGAATGAAAACTAACAGAAATCTGTCTGCAGTATTGCAATTACATATGAATGTTCTGACTCTTGCTTTGTAGAGTCATATATGGAAAGATGAGCATTGGAAGAATTTCAGTCACTAAAAAAAAGGAGTTTACAATGGATGGGTTAGAATCAACAAAATCAATTTGGATCATAAACTTGACAAATGAGGTACAGCTTCTGTCCTTTTGAGAAGAAAGGCAGGGACTAGATTAAGTTCTGCCAAGTTCCAGGTGCCAGGTCACGGAAGTCCTTCCTAAGGGCCAACACATAAAATTCATCCACTTTTCCTTTCCTTTCATAGAAAGATAGCTTTTATGAGGCAAATGTCTCATAAAAGATTACAAGAGAAAGGCCTATAAAGAATTTGAAAGGTTGAGAATATTTTCAAAGATCCTGTGATATGAACAGTAACCATGGTGCTAAGATAGCCTTATACATTTTAACATAGACCTTGAGCCTCAGCATCTACTTCATGGAGCAAACTGACCAGGTAACTCAAGCTGGGAGAATGTCCTGACACCCATATTAGACCTGTGGAATCTGTCAAGTGTTCTACAGTAATAAATGCATAGTCAAGAGGCCAATGCAGAGACTACTGTTGTGGAATGAAAGTCACAAACAAGAGATCTTTACTGCAGCAGAAGATAGGCTGGATAAAGGGCATTTCTAGGAGGTATCGGGACTATTAACCCAGAAGTTCTCGGCAAGATACATAGGTAAACAAACAAAACAAAAACCAGTGTTAAGCAGAAGGACAGCACCAAGATGAAGAATGCAGAGTTTTCAGAGTTACCAAATGTTAGATTCTATGGTACCTGTCTTTGTAATCATCAGCATTACCACAATGGCTATTGTTTATTTAACTCTACTATTCAAATACATTCTTCTCTTCATTATAATCTAGGGAGAAACAACTGGCTAACAGGAGCTGTTGCTACTATCCCAGCTGGAATGAACAGGATAAGCAAGATGCTGAATTCAACTACCTTTGGCTTATTTCACGAGAGTACTTAACCCAAACAGGCACTTTGGGTATCATGTGTTTGCTCCTGGGAAGGACTTCCCTGAGCTGGCACCTGGAACTTGACAGAACTTACCCAAGTCCCTGCCCATCTTCTCAAAAGGACAGAAGCTGTACCTCATTTGTCAAGTTTATGATCCAAATTGATTTTGTTGATTCTAACTCATCCATTGTAAACTCCTTTTTTTTTAGTGACTGAAATTCTTCCAATGCTCATCTTTACATATATGACTCTACAAAACAGTGTCAGGACATTCATATATCATTGCAACCACTATAGGTAGAACAGCACGTTTACCCAAGTTTGTCCTTGTTAGGCCTATTTCAATCAGTGCTATACATGCATGTAAAAATACACAAAGCAATGAAGAACATCACATTATTGTTTATTCAATTACACTACTATTCAAATACATTTTTCTCTGTATTACTTGGACTAGGGCACAACAATAGAAGTTGCATTCTCAGCAAATTAATATATCAATATACCTGTTGCAATCTAGGCCATGTTCCAGGGGCTAAGCGAGAAGGGTGAAATATATTTACAACAAAATGTTGAGGAATGAAACTGATACATTAATCCACATATGGCTCAAGGGAGCCATAATAAATGAAATATATATACTTACACACACACACACACACACACACACACACACACACACACACACACACAAACAAGTTACTCTTTACTGAGCATGGTGATGCACACCTTTAATTGCAGTACTGGGGAGGGAAAAACAGGTGGCCATCTTTGAGTTCGAGGCCATCTTCAGTTATCTGAGGTTCGAGGCCAGCTTTGGCTTCAAAGATAAAATAAAAATAAAAGGCAGAAACCTATGAAACAAAGTACATATTATAAAATGGGCCGTATAAATCAAGAAAAGTTCTAGCATTTTGTTTAAAATACATAAATAAATATTGAAACCAACAATGGTACATACCTCTATAACCTCAGCACAGAGGAAAGTTGAAATATGAAGATTTTAAGTTTGAAAAGCCAGTCTGCACTACATTGTGAGATCTTGTCTAAATAAAAATAAATAAATAAAAATTTAAAAAGTAGATATGAAATATATATGTAGAACACAATAAAATATGAGTGATTGTGAGCAAACTCAATATTATGTGACAATAATAATTTAGTCTGCAGAAACTTAAACACAGCTTTTAAAAAAAGTTCTTTTGAGCTGGGCATGGTGGCAAAACCCCTTAACTCCAGCACAGCAGAAGCAGAAATATTGGGAGGCTATAAAGTATGCTGTACCTTTAAGACAAAAGTGTGTACATGTATCTGGGCACACAAGTAGGCAGAGGACAAGCACCTCTCCACCTTGGTGAGTCTGGGTCTTTCTGTTATTTCTGCAGTACTGTATTTTCTAGGAGAGTTGCAACCCACCGCAACCCCTGAACAACCACAATAACAACAAACTCAGTTATTTGTCTATTCATTCAAGATATCAGCATTGTATTGGCCAAGGCAAGTGATCAACACCTAAAAGACAGTGGGAAAAGACTGCCAAGTAACACACCAGAAAAAAGAGGAAAACAGACAAAAGGCCAAAATAAATACAAAATAAGCAGACAAAGAACGTAAACAACTCCAGAAAAAGACAAGTTTCTTGACCTAAACACAGAAAGAGTAAAATTGCAGCACATGGGAAATGAATTTCACTTAGAGTCAGAAGGGAAACAGGACAACATATGATTTTGCTAGACAAATTCATTAACAATATTTCAAGTCTGTCACCAAACCAGAATATTGCAAATGTATATAATTCAAAGAAAGCACACATATTTACTTATGTTATTCATGTAGTAAAACTACTTATAAATAACATCCAAAATATTATACTGAATAAGTAGAAATAGGCATTTTATCAAAAATGTTGATTTCAAATTCAGCAAGTACAACAGTTTTCAGAAAATATAATTGAACCCCAAAGTCAAAGTTCTCAGTCATAAACAGTAACAGATTAATTATAAAACCCAATGGCATAAAAATGCCACTATTCTAAAGATTTATATACAGATTCAACAAATTCTGAAAACAAAAATCTGGATCTGGATTTTATAATCTCATTTTAAAATATAGGGTATGACACTGCAGAAAAATGATGACATCTGCTGAGTACAAGACACTTCCAATTCTCTAATTATAAGAGTTGCATGCTTGCATCAGTAGGAACAACAGGATTTTTATGAAAATACAAAATAGTGCGAAATATATTTGGAGAACAGTAAAACTCATATAGTTAATTATAGGGGAGAGAAAACTATGCACTATAACAAGAGCATACAAGCTTTTAAGGTTTAGTGATCTCCATCATGGTCCGGCTTGTAAATTCGCTCAATAGTCATCTTTAAACTTTTTTAATAATATAAAAATATCGTTTTAGATAAATTTAAGTGGCAGCTAGTACATTCATCATTGTGTAACCAGTAACAATGACCTCTATAATCAGACTTATTATTTATGGATATTGCTGCCACCTCCTAAATTGCAAACAAAAATTTGGCCTCTACAGAGAACAAGCCTGTTGCTTTTGCTGTTTTTTTTTTTTAAACTAAAAGTTAGAGTATGAAAGTTATGACCTTTTTGCACGTCTATTGTAAAAGGACAAAGGGCAGAGATAACATGGGAATGTTCAAGACAAAATATTAGCGAATAACTTTCGAGTTAAACTGGAAATCTGTCAAACTGAATGACAACTATTCTTACAAGTAATTATTTGCATGAGGATTGTCAGATAACGATCATATAACACAACTGAAAATTTAACTTGAAATAGAAAAGGTATCGCGCAAGTTTAACAGGAACAGACACTGTGCTCACATCAGCGAGTTTTAGGAAGACTTGGGCTAACAGCAATTCCTGCTGTTCCGTCACCTATTTAATTTCCTATTCTACGGAATTTAAAACCAAGTGGGCAGACTCTCCTCTGGTTAGTTATGCAGTGTTCTCAGCCCGGTTCTCCTCGGTCGGCAGCTATGGGGACAAAAGGCGCACGCATCTCCTAGGGTTTCTGGTGTCCTCTGCTTCCCGGAGCTAAAGGGTTAAGTGATGAAAGCCGTGCTTACCCGATTGAGGGTGGGATCCAGGAAACGGAAGTCTCCGCAGCTAAGGCGGACGGACTAGAAGTTAGCATGGGAGATCCCTAACGCTTCGGGGCACCAAAGGGCCCGGGCAGACATAGAGGAGAAACCCTAAACATTCTTTCACACTTGGATCTTACTGCAATCGCTTCCTTAGGGTAATGGCTTCTGCTTTACTTCCGCCTCCGAAATCTCGCGGAGCTTTATTGGCCATTTAGACCGTGAAGCATCCACGGTGTGCATTTTGGGAAATGAAGTTTGATAGTTTTCATGACCCCAGCCTACTTCAGGAACTGAGAAATCTCGCGGAAACCAATTGATTGCTTCTAAGTGAAAATTATAGTCGAAATGGGTTATGGGAAATGTAGTTTTTAAGTCTGACAGTTGTGAAAAATGAAAAGTAGAGTGTGTATATCAGAGATATTTATTTTCTCAAGTTCTAATTACCCCACAGTATCATATGTACCGGTCCTCATGTTTGTTCTTCTTTCTATAATCATCAACCTGTTAGCGGTGACTCTTGCTACTTTAAATATTCTATAAACAATCACCGAGCTCAAATTTTCACTCATAACATGTACATCTACTCCCAAAACCAGACCACCTTATTCAAAAGATATTTTATAAACACGATAAAATACTGAATATAGATCTCCTAAGGTCAAATAACAGCAATTCTATTACTTGTCCATTTCAAAATTAGTGTATCAATATAAGTCAGCTTTTGACTCAGAAAAAAATGTTCTAAACCAGATACTGATGATTATGATCTAGAAACACCAAATGAGAGTGTCACAAAATACAAATTTCACCACAGAACTCCACACATGAGATTTCATTGGTTGGAGAATTAAAAAAAAAAATCATTTAGCAAATACGCTATTGTGCTAGTGGGAATGCATAGACTAATATTTTGCAGAAAGGCAGAGAAAACTACTATATACCTGGCTTGCTATTTCATAGTGTTCTTAGTTTTTGGATTGGTTGAAATTACTTATTTGTCAATAATACATGTTAAAGAATTTAATAAAAGGATGTTCAATCAAACACTGGGGTGGACAACAAAATAAGATGAAGAGACTGAAATTGCTCAAGATAATTTGGTTTTTGATCAATATTCTAACTCACATGAAATTATGAAGCTTTCATGACTCCAGTATCTTGTTATTTTCAACATATTCTCCTGGCATGGTCTGTGACGCCAAGCTAAATACCATGAAGTTATTTAAGATTGAAAAGTCTTCAAAGTAGGTATACAATTGTATTATTTCTCTCTTTTGGCAGTAGTGATAAATTTCTCTCTTCTGTCTATGATAGTAATATTTTTTTCATCCTTTTACTTGTCTACCTGCATTCAATAAAATATCACTATTTTACCTTGGATGTGTGTATTCACCAGTAGTAACTAAACCCTGATAGCTAAGAATGTCAGCAAATAGCTCCTGAGACCTGCCTGTTGATTTCCTGGCACTTGCTGTAACCTTATTTGAATGTGAAATGTCAGCCATCAACTCTTGTGGTTGAAAAATACAGGAAGGCTGTGTAACCTTTGTGAAGTAGAGCTTTGCCAGTCACTAGAGTGGGTGGGGCTGGGTATTTGCTAATCTTATTCCACTTCTGTTTGTTCATTGCTTTGTTTTAGAACTTGCTCTGTAGAAGAGGCTGGCCTTGAACTCATAGGGATCTTCCTGCCTCTGCCTCCTGAGCTCTGGGATTGAAAGCCAACCACCACCTCCTACTACTTCTTAACTGCAGATGCAATGTGGGAAGCTGCCTTATCACACAGCTTCCAGAATTTACTAAATAAAATGTACCGTATCCTCTGAAAATTTAAGCCGAATAACTCTTAAGTTCTTAAAGTTACTTCTTGTTTGTTATGTTGTCCCAACAAGGAAAGTTACTAATAGGACTGCGTAGAAATGATCAGCTTATCAAAAGAAAAGATTCAATACAATTGTCATAAAATCGCAACATACAATTCTTTACTAAACTTGAAAGGACAATTTTCAGATTTGTATGAAAACACACAAAAAAATCCAGTATAGCTAAAAACAATCCTGAATAATGAAAGAACTGCAGGTGGTATCATTAGTGCCAATCTCATATTGCACTATGAAGTTATAATAATAAAAATAGAGTGAAATTGATATGAAAACAGACCAATTGATATTGTGGAGAATAGTCTTTAGTTCACTGGCACAGAAAATACTTTCTGAATAGAACAGTAATATCACAAGCAATAAGAACAACTAATAAATGAACCTTATGAATCAGAAACACTTGTTAATCACAAAGGAACCATCATTAGGACATTTACAGAAAGTAGCAGGCTACAAAATAGGATTTTCTTTTTTTTTTTTAACCAACTACACATCAGATAGAAGCCTAATATATAAATGTACAAATAATTAAAAATCTCTAATAAAAAAACAACTTATATACCTAACTAAAAATGGGGTAGCCTTTGGAAGGGTTTCTATTGCTGTGAGGAAACACCATGACCACAAAACTCTTATAAAGAAAAACATCTTGGGATGGCTTGCTTAAAGTTCAGAGTTCAGTCCATTATTATCACGGTGGGACATGGTGGCACGAAGGCAGACATGGTTCTGAAGAAGTAGCTGAGTGTCCTATATTTTTCAGGCAACAGGCAATAATGGTCTGTCTTACTGGAGTAGCTTGAGCATACGAGACCTCAAAGTTCACTCTCACTGTGACACATCTTGTCCAACAAGACCCCACCTACTCCAGCAAAGCCACACCTCCTAATAGTGCCACTCCCTTTGGAGGCCATTTTCTTTCAAACCACCACAAGTGCATATATCAGAAAAAGAATTCAGAAAAGAAGTAAGAGAACATGGCTGAGAAAACTTTAAAAAAATTTTCAGCATCCTCAGTCATCAAGAAAACACAAATCAAATCTAGTTTGAGATTTCATTTTAAATCTTTCGGAATGGATAAAAACAATTGACAGCTCATGCTGGAGAGAATGTGGAGTAAGGAAAGCATTCCTCCAGTGCAGGTGGGAGTGCAGATGTGTACATCCACTGCTACATGAATCCTAATTGGCCATATAATAAAAACTTAAAGCCGGATATTCGAGAAAAGCTGAAAGACCAGAGAGACAGAGGAACAAGCCACAGCCATTTCTCATCTAGCCAATTCTTCAGACTGAAAAGGGTAAATGACTCTAAATCTTCAGACTGAATATGGGAAGCAAACCTCAAGAGTAAATGTAAAGGCAAAACTCTGTCTCCTCCCACCCCATATACCTTTCTCTGTGCAGCCTTATAACTTTCTGATTCAAACTTCCTAGTGCTAGATTCAAGTGGTGGCCATACCTAGAGAAGAACACACCAACTGATTTCCCAGTGCCAAGTGTTCAACTATGAAAACATGCACACAGGTAATATTATATAAACTCAGTGAGTTATATTTGAGGATATATATGTATATACAAATAGATATATACATGTAATAAACACTGCTGTAAAAGAGGACGTGGATACGAAGGAGAACATGAAAGGATATTCGAGAGGGTCTGTAGGAACGAAAGGGAGGGTGAAAGATAATTAAATTACAATCTCAAAAATAATTTAAAAACCCTAAACCATGCAATGGTGATACACAACTTCAATCCCAGCACTTATGAGGTAGAGGCAGGCATATTTCTGTGAGGTCAAGAACAGCCTGGAGTACAAATCTAGTTCCAAAACAGGTAGGACTACACAGAAGCACCCTGTCTTGAAAACTAACCAACTAACCAACCAACCAAACAAGTAACCAAAACCATCTAAACAGAATTACATATAGTTTTTAGGTAAGTAGTTGAAAGCATGACTCCTTATTTTTATTATACCTTCCTCACCTTTTGATTTTAGGGTCTTCACTCACTAAGGAGCCCCTTTTCTACATTTAGCCTATCAGATCCTATGCATCTGCTGTTCCAATTTATCTACAACTTACCTTTTGTATTTACCTCTATTCTCCTCCCTATAACTCTCAACCAACTCTATCTCAGAAATACTCCCCTTTTACTATCCTGGTTTCTTCAGTTCCTCAAGGCTAAATCTTTTTATATCTGAAGATATAGAGTTAGGAGCCTCTCATGACAAGCACATGCAAATTTTATCTTTCTGTATTTGGATTACCTCACTCACTATGATTTTTTCCTAGTTTAATTTATATACCTATAGTGTTCATAATTTGATTTTACTTTACTATATAGTATACTATAGTGGTTTGTACCACATTTTCATTATTTGTTAATTGGTTGAATTACAATTAATTGCTTTACATTTAATTAGCTACTGTGAACAGAAGAGCAAGAATGTGTAGAGTAGGAGGATGTCACTAACTTTGTGTTAGCCTCTATAGCCATGCCCTCCTTTGTGCTCTGATATCAAGTGCCATTTAAAGCAGGATTCCTGCTTCTCATCCCCCTCTTGTCTTCTCTTGTGAGTGCTCCTATTCCCTCTTCTTCTCTCTCTCCCTTCCTCCTTCTCTGCTTAATATAACCATGTCTGTTATCATAACTCCTATTATCACAACCTCCTCTGTTCATCATAACCATACCCATCTGACAGTGAAGCTCTTTTCTGCATAGAAACAGTGTTAAGCACCTCTTGCTATCCACCACAGTCTTCTGCACATTTCCACATGCATCTGTAACCTGCCAGATAAACAGGTAAATGTTAACTGTACAAAAACAAATGCACAAAATTCTAACACTTTGAGTATATGTCAAAGAGTTCATACTGTAGACTAATTTTTAGTGTTTTGAGATTCTTCTTCACTGACTTTTATAGTAGTTGCACAAGTTTAAAATCTCACCAGCAGTGAACTTCACTTTCCTCCAATACCCTCCAATATTCGGTTTTGGTTGTTTTGTTGCCTTTTGCCATCCTGATGGGAAAAAATTCTCAATGTTGTTTTGATTTGCATTCCCTTAATTGCTAGTGTCAATTAATTTTTTGTGATTATTCTTATTCTTCTTTTCAGAACTTACTCTTTGGGCCCATTTTTTCAAATAGCCCATTTGTTTTTTAAATTCTTTTTTGAATAGGCCATTTTTAAAGTTATTTATGTATTCTATGACCCCAGCTAAGAGTTCAAGAAATAGTGGAGACGGAGCATGAACTGGCCTTCCCTTGTAATAAAATTGATGACTACCTTAATTGTCGTCATAGAACCTTCATCCAGCCAATGATGGAAGCAGATGCATAGATCCACAAATAATTGAGCTCCCAGTCCAGCTAAAGAGAGGGAGGAGAGATTATATGAGCAAAGATGTCAAGATTATGATGAAAAAACCCACAGAGACAGCTGACCAAGATATTGAGAGCTCACTGACTCTGGACTGACAGCTGAGGAACTTGCAGGGGATCAAACTAGGCTCTCTGAATGAGGATGACGGTTGTGTGGCATGGGAAGTTTGTGGGGCCTCTGGCAGTGGGATCACATTTTATCCCTAGTGAATGAACTGGCTTTTTGAAGTTTATTCCCTACAGAGGGGTACTTTGCTCAGCCTTGATACTTGGAGGCAGGGCTTCGTCTTGTCTCAACCTGATATACCAGACTATATTGACTCCTCATGGGACTCCTTATACTTACTAAGGAGTGAATGCGGGTAGGGGGGGAGGAAGCTTGGGGTGACTGTAAAGAGGGGAGAAGTGCAGAACAGTAGTTGGTATGTAAAAAACCCTTTTAAATAAAATAAAAATAAAAAGAAACAAATGAAGCTAAGCCCGAGCATTTATTGTTAAGAATAAAATAAAGCTTTTTATGTATTTTAGGTATGAATACTCTATCAGATGCCAGGAAAATGGGTCTTCTATTATATTTTCTTTTTTTCACCTAAATGACATTTTTTTTTATCTTGCAGAATATTTTTTAGTTTAATGGAGTTCCACTTGTCAACTGTCAGCTTTAATTCTTGTACAAATGGAATCCTAGTTAAAAAGACCTTTCCTACACCTATGCCATATAATATGTTTTCAGATTTTAGGTTTTGAATTTAGTTTTTGGATTCAACTGGTTAGTTTTTTTAAGTAAAATTTAATAGACATAAATCTAATTTTATTCTTCTGCATGTTGACATTCACTTTATTCTTTACTATATGCTAAAAATTGTTTCTTTTCTCCAGATTATGTTTTTGGCATCTTTTAAAAAATTAAGTGAAGTTAGGATAGTTTTTTTCAATTACTAAAAAAAATGAGATAAGAAATTTGACCTGATAAGCACTGCATCATATCTATAAATAGATTTTGGTAAAATGGTTATTTTTGCAAGGTTAATTTACCAATCCATAAATATAAAATGTGTTTTTATTTTCTTATGCTTTGCTCTATCTCTGTATTAAAATATTAACATTTTTTATTGTAGAATTTCTTTACTTACTTGGTTAGGCTTATTCCTAGATATTTTACTTTCTTTGAGGCAATACATTACATAATCACATTCTCTGTGTGTTTGTTGGTTGTATATATGTTGATTTGTTTATGTTGTTTCTGTGTCTTGCCTTATCTTGCCAAATTTGTTTATTATTAGTAGATTTTTCCTGATAGGATTTTTGGAATATCCAATGCACAATAAGTGCATTAGTGCCATTAGTGATATTTTGAAATCTTCCCTTGCCATTTACAACAATTCATTTTCCTTCTTTATGTCTTGGTAGAGTTAGTATTTTGAGCACAAAATATAAAAGGAGTGAGAATAGTAGACATTACCATGCCACTGCTGACCTCAGTAGGATTGCTGCAAGATTTTCTTTATTATACTGCTATGTTATGTTTCTTATGAACAACTTTTATTAATCATGTAGCTATGTTCTGTCTAGTCTTACTTTCTCTATGACTTTTATCATGGAGGACTGTTGGTGTAATGATTATGTGATTTCTGTTTTAAAGTCCATTTATGTGGTTTATTGCATATATTTTTAACTTGTATTATTTCTGTGGATTTCACCTTATGTGTCCTAATCCCACTTATCTCCCTGTCCCCTTGCATCTACCCTCAGGCCTTGCAATCCCTCAAATGAAACAAGATAGAAAAATGAGAAACTAAGCCAACCAACTAACCAACCAACCAACCAACTAACCAACCAACCAACCAACCAACCAACCAACCAAACAAACAAACAAACAAACAAACAAAAAAACAAAGGAGAATCTCATTGTGCGAACCATAGTGTGGCTTTGTGAGTCACTCGGTTTACCCTTTAGTCCACACATCTTTGCCTGTAAGTGTTCATTGCTATGAGGCATTGGTCTGGTTCAAGGCCTCTAGCTTTTGCTACACTATTGATAATTGGCTCTCACTGTGGACTCTTCTTGAATATCCTGTTTTGCTTGGTTGTGGAGATCCTGCAGTTTTGAATTTGTAGCTTCTTTCCTTTCCATGTTCCAGCAGTTTATAGATGATGTGGACGTTGGGGTGGGCAAATTTATAGCCCAGGTTGGTCAGCCTGCCAGTTTTCCTTCATTATAATTTCCCAGGCAAGCTCTTCAGCATTGTCTCTTCTAATTTACCTAATGCAGCCTGTGGGTCCAGTTCTCCTGCTCTTGGGCCCTTGACCAGCACCCACACCATCAGGAACATTCATACCATTTTGCCCAGGTGAGGTGTAAGGCCTTCTCTCCCGGTTGCTATAGAGAGGCATAGAGGCTGGGAGGCAGGATCAGCTCTCTTGCTCTCACACTTTTAGGGCTCACTCATCTTCACCCCCACCAAGAGGGTCAACTTTAGTGTGCTCCCCAGGGAGGTTCAGGGCCTACTCTCCCAAGTGCTTCAGCCAGTGAAGGGCAATGTCAGCTCTCCTACTCACCAGTGGCAGTGAGGAGTGAGGAATGGGGAATGTATTACCTCTTCCATCCACTCTACCATATGGCAGATGCAAAGAGGGGACCAGACAGATCTCCCATGCACATTCTCTGGGCCAGATCACCTGTGCCACACCCACTTTATATTGCCTAGGTGAGGTATAGGGCCCACTCTCCCAAGTGCTATAACCAGTGAGGAACAGAGTCATCTCTTCTACCCTCTTTACCCTGGGACCAGCTTTTCCATTCTGAAGAAGATGAAAAGGGAATAGGGGTGAGGGTGCTATTGCTTCCTCACTCTTGCTATCACATGACAGATAGTAGGGCTAGTTCTCCGAGTCTTATGCCTTAGGGGCTGGCTCACCTGTGCTCCCACCAATGGGGACAACTTTACTGTGCTGTGCAGGCAAGGAGCAAGGGCAGTTCTTGGTAGTACCACAGCCAGGGGTGGGTGAGGCCAACTGTATTCAGCCTTATTCTCCCTGTCTTCAGTGATAACAGGAGCCATAAACATCAACATGGACCATGTGTGCCAAAGAGCCATAGTCTCGGTCACGTTGGTGGCAGTCCAGGTCTGGACAATGCCATGACTCTGGTGGCAATACATGCCAGTATGGGGTTGGGCAGTACCACAGCCCTTGGACACCAATAAGGCTACAGGTGGAGACCCAGTTCCTGGCCATATATGTGGCTTTTTGTGGCAACACTGACCACAGACATGAGCATAGACTCAATCTGTGGTAAAATCCCAGACCTACACATGTTCCTTGGTAGCAGCCCAGGTGGGGGCCTGGATATCATGATGGTCTTAGTTGTTATTACCTGTCACCCAAACAGGCATGGCCTCAGTAGCAGTGTGGTCCCTTAATGCCAACATGTACCCATGTAGCAGCACAGTCCCTAGACATCCAGTTGACCTTCTATTGTAACAGGAGTCACACATATCAGCAAACTCTGACTATGGTAGGGCAATGGTACTAGAAATGAGCCATGGCTGCACCTTGGGTCCAGATAACACTATGGCTCTGGGTGTCAGTTCTATATGGACTTAGAGGCATCCTGACCATCAACTATCAACATGATCTCAAGTATCAGTCCATTCTTCAGGCCTCTGCATGACCCTCAGTGTTGAAAAGAGGCACAGATATTACCATAGGCCCCCTTGACTGTGTCAGGGCCTCAGACCAAGACTTGGTCCTTGGTAACAACCCAGGCCAGAACATTGCCTTGAACTCACATGGTAAACAAATCATTCTTGTTACTCTTGTTACTTGTTACTTGTTACATTCTTGTTACTTCTCACCTCATCTCTTTGCATCTACTTCTCTCCTAAACCCTTGAACCATTTTGAATTTCTCTTTTCCATTTCTCCACTTTACTTGCTCACCATAATAGTTCCCAATGGACTTGTGGTTGTGACCTGTTTGCCCAAGCCAAAAGACTTGCAGTGGGGCTGTTGCTGTTCTCCTCTTGTGTGCATTTTGGGGCCACAAATGTATTATATTATATTTCTATATATTACTTATGTATGTCGAACTATTTCTGTATTTCAGGAATAAAGCTAACTTTGTCATGTTGGATCATCTTTTTTATATATGTGTTCATTCTGTTTACAAATATTTTAGTGAGTATATTTGAATGTGAAGCTATGTTGTAGTATAATATCAATGATATTATGTTTTAGTTTCCTATATTTGTTTTTTATTTATATGATTTTGGCACTAGAGTGATTGTGCCTTTGTTGAAGGCATTTGGGAGTATTACTTTTGTTTCTGTTTTCAAAAATAGTTGAAGAAAGATTGGCTATAAATATTTGAAATCCTGGTTGAATTCTAGATGTGAATCTATCTGGCCCTGAACTTCAAAAATTATAGCTGGAAATCTTCTAGTTGCTATTTCAGTCTCCTCATTTGTTGTACATCTGTTTAGATTAAAAATTTCTTGGCAATCTGGTTGTTTTGTTGAATTTGGAAATTGTTAGTTTCTCTTGCTTTTTATCTTACAAAGGTACAGGTTTAGTATTCTCTTAAAATATTTTAAAATTCTTTGCTATTTATTGTCATGTTACCCTGCTCATTTTCATTGATTTCTACTCTATTGGTTTTTTTTTTTTTTTGGTGTTGACTTGTTTATATTTGATTGTGTCATTGGTTTATCTGTATACATTTTGAGTATTTTTGTTAGATTTTAAAAATTACATTTATTATTTACATATGTGTGGGGACATGATGCTGCACATGTGAAGGCCAGAAGACAGTCTGCAGTAATTGGTCCCCTCCTTTCACCATGTAGGCTCTAGGGATTGAACTCATATCTCAAGGCTTGGTTGAAAATCCCTTTATCTACTGAGCCATCTCATTAGCCCAAATCAGATTTTTTTTGGTTTTTTTGAACAGTTAAACAGTTCAATTAAACAATTAAACAATTAAAAGGCAGATTGTAACAAATGGTAAACTGTCGAGTCGGAAGTCTTTGTGTCTGTGTTTTTCTTATATTTATTGCTAGTTGAGGCAGAGCTCCTATCATTTCTGCATCCATCCCTTTCTACATCAGCTATTATTACACCTCTGATGTGTTAGCTGATGTTTCTCTCCTTACACCACCTTTCTTATTAACCAGCTTATGCTGTTTCTTAAATATATGAACCAAATTATCTGTTTTAATAAGTATCCCAGTTGATTCATCCAATGCTGTTGTATTTTTATTTTCTTAGTGCTCTTTGTGTAGTTCACAATGTGGTCGTAGAATTTTAATTTTCTTTGCTGTGACTACATGAGTGCCCTGCACTTTGCCTACTGTAATGTTATGGGAAACTGGGTAATTTCCATAAGCTATCAGACCATTCTTTAACATTTTCTGTTGATATTGCATGTGTGTGTATGAGAGAGACAGAGAGAGAGGGAGAGAGAGAGAGAGAGAGAGAGAGAGAGAGAGAGAGAGAGAGAGAGAGAGAGATTATATTGGAAATGTACCTGTGAGTGAAACCATGGGTAATGCATATTTTGGTTTTAGCTGACATTGCAAAATAGTTTTCCAAAATGCTTCTATCATTCTATACTTCCATAAACACTGTATGAATAGTGGTTGGTCTATATCTTTGTCATTATTTATTATTGTTATTTACTACTTTAAGGGCTAATAATAAAATAACATAGAACAAAAGAAAAGCCAATACATAAGAATAGGACAATATAAACACACAGGAGGAAAAGAGCCTAAGAAAAGACACAGAAAACAGGTGTAGATACAATATGCACTCATTTGCTCACTCAGAAATCCCTTAAAAATACAAAGCCAAAAGTCATAATATATATGCAAAGAAGTTTTAGTTTAAAAAAGAGAAATATATATAAATAAAATAAAAATAAGATTTAAAAGAAAAAAATCTGACATGATATCATGAGACAAGGAATATCTAAGATATCATTGAATTAATTTTCTCCTGGGCATGAGGGTTACCCTTAAGAATAGTTTGCTTCTCCTTTAAAACTCTATGGAGGAAACTAAATTCTCATTTACATGTGGCTCTCAATTGGAAATTTCTTCTGGGTTAGGGGTGGGGATATGTGTTACTTCTCCTTTCAGCTCTAGGAAATTAGAAGGTAAAAAACCATATATCTTGTGTATCATGCCTTCTCTTTGAGTTAATATTGCATTGATTATGTTGATTTAAAGATTACTTTTGTGTCCCAAGATGTAGTCTGCTTTAGAAAAAACTTTCATATGTTGGTTTGTATAATAAATATTCTTCGGTATTGGAAGGTATATTCTCTAGATATCTGTTAATTCCATTTGATATATGGTGTTTATTAATTTTGATGTCTCCTTATTTATTCCAGATGACATGTCTATTGAATAAAGTCTACTATTTATATATTGATATTAATCTGTCCTAAATTCAGCAATTTGTTTTAAATAAAATTGTTTGAACTTGGCACATATATGCTTAGGATAGTAGTAACATTTCCTAGGTTAACTATTTTCTTGGCTAGAATTACATGTCTTTATCTTGTCTGATTCATTTTAATTTGAAGTCTTTTATTCATATTTCTATGATAGTAATGCCTGCTTCCTCCTGGTCCCATTTGATTACAATATTTTGTTGACTCTTATACTCTAACATGGCACCTATGATTAAAATGAAGATGCATTTCTTGTAGACATCAAATATATAGATGATACCTCTGGATCTACTCCGTCATTTGTATTTCTTGATTGGAGAATTGAGGGATTTTTAATAATTAAAGCAACTATTTAGTATATGTGTTAACTGTGGTCATTAAGTTATTTCCATGTTGTCTTAATTATGAGATACTATTTTTTCAGTATATTGTAGTGTTCTATATAACTTTTGTAATCTTTTTATTTCATCTTCAATACATTCTGACCACAGTTTCTCATCTAGCTCCCACTCACCTTCAACCTCTCACAGATCCACTCCTCCCTTTCCTTCAGAAAAGAGAAAGTCTCCCAGAGATATCAACCTAAAAACTACATAACGAACCCTCATATTGAAGCTGGGTGAAATAATGTAGTAAGAGGAAAAGGGCCCAAGTGCAGGAAAAAGAGTCATAGATACTGTCCCCACTTCTACTGTAATGATATAGGAGTTCTACAAAAACACTAAGCTAACCAACATAACATATATACAAATGACTAGTGCAGACTCATTACAAGCTCAGCATTTGACACATTAATCTCTGATGACAGACATTTGGACTAGGCACTAACTATGAGTATAGAAGAATATCATTAGGAATTATTTTATTGATATTTTTAAATCATATGTCTCTTGGATATTCAGTCATTCAGGCAATTTTAGGCATGGGATCTCTTTCATGGCACGAGCATTAGCCCAGTCATTGGTTGGTCACTCTTATAGGCTCTGAGTAACTGTTATCTTAGCACATCTTGCAGATAGGACAGATTGTAGGCTGAAGGCCTTTTGAGTAGGCTAGTGTCGGAATAGCACAACTGGAAGCTTTGCCTGGTTATAGAGGTTGGCTAGTTCAGTCTCCAAATTCTTTGTCATCAGGTGTCTTACTAGGGTCATCCTTGTAGAATCCTAGGAGTTTATAAAAATCATCCAGAGGGAGGTAACCCAAACACAAAAAGGCAAACATGGCTTGTATTCATTTATAAGTTTATATAAACTGTTAAGTAAATGATAATCATGCTATAATCCACAGACCCCGAAAGACTAAGTAGCAAGACAGGCTTCCAGAGGAACACATGGATAATCTTGCGAAGGGAAAATTGAATAGATTTTAAAAGTAGACTGGTGGTGAGTGG
The DNA here is from genome assembly GCA_033318265.1 of Phyllotis vaccarum. NCBI lineage: Eukaryota > Metazoa > Chordata > Mammalia > Rodentia > Cricetidae > Phyllotis > Phyllotis vaccarum. The sequence continues at coordinate 109,873,965 of JARWLC010000012.1, forward strand.
GAATGGGATTAGGAGGTATCAGGTAGGTGATGGGAGGAATGGATGAAGAGAGTATGGGAAGAGACAACTGGAATAGGAAGGCATTTGGGGAGACAATGTAAAAACCTACTGCAGTAGATCTTTCTTTGAGTTTTTAAAAGGGATTTTCTCTTTGTAACAGTTCTGAATATCATAGAGATCCACTTGCCTCTGCATCTTGAGTGCTGGGGTTAAAGCTATGCATTGTTTTGGGAATATTTTGTTTTGTTTTTTTTTCACAGTACCTCTGCTATGGTCATTCCTTTTATTTATTTGAAATATTGCTTCCTATATTTTCGTCATTTAATTAGTTGGATATCATTTATTTTGGCATGCTCATTTATGCTCGGCCTTTCAGGGTCTTACTTTCAATTTTAAATTGCTTTATGTTTTATATTTGTTATATACTTATATAATTTAAATATTATAAATGTATACTTTTATACATTTCAAATATTATAAATATATTTTTATACTTTAAATAAAATATATTTACAAACTATTAAATATATCTTATATTCAATACAATATTTTTTGCTTTATTTTACTATTTAAAATATTAATGCGTACATACAATGTGATCCTACCAATGCTCACACTCCCTCTTCCTAGTTCTCTCCAACACATTTTCTCCACTCTTTTTTGTTTATATAAAAGGCTTTTTTCCATGTATCCTCTTGATCCTGTTACCTTCCCTTCTCCCATTCCCTCTTAGTTAGCCTTCAGCCTTTGAACAGCTTGGGATCAGAAGGAACTTAAAAGAGTCACCCAGAGATTCCCCTAAGAAGAGAAAATCACCATAGTAAATTAGGGTCATAATGGGTTGCAACCAAGAAGAGCTGGGAACAAATCTTGAAAGGAAATGGTTGAGTGAAAGGAACAAAGAAAGAGATAGAAAAAGATGTATATCTTGATAGAGGAAGCCAATGTGGGGTTGGAAAGAAATTGGGTGCTATGGAAACTTCCAAGAACTCACAGGATGTCCATGGACAAGGCTCCAAACCATAGTGGACGGGGTGACTAGATAGAACTTACCCTATAATCAAATGAGTAAACACCCTAGGTATCATCGCAGAGCCTACATCCAACTGGGAATGGAGGTGGAGGTGATGATCCATGGCTGAGCTCTGTGAAGAGCTCCTGGTACAGCTGAGAGCAGATGAGCAAGGGGATAGGGATTATGAGGAAAATTCCCACAGTGATGGATAGCTGGAGCTCTGGTGAGCTCACTGAACCAACAACAGCTGCTGGAGATCCATCAGGAAAAGGAGTTAGGCCCTCTAAGGGTAGGCAACTGTCATTTGGCATGGGAAATATGTGGAGCCTCGAGAGGTGGGATCAGACTGTGTTACTGTGCTTGGGCTGGAAACTTGGAGCCCATTCTCTGCAGAGGAACACCTAACCCAGACTTTACATTGGAATGAGGAAATCAGACTTGCCTGGAATGGATATGCCACATTGAGCTGCCCCGCCTTGAGACTTCTTGCCCTGTTGGGGGAGGGAAATAAGTAAGGGGGAGGCTGAAGGGTGACTGGAAGGGATTGGAAGGAGGGAAGGTAGGGGAAGGAGGGGGATACATAGATAAAAATGACATTTTTATTCTAAAATAATAAATTTGAAAAAAAGAAAATTAATCACTCCATTTTCAGTAATATGTATGTAATACTGTAGTCTTTTTGGATGGGTGACACGGGAGATTTAGCAATTATTTAGGCTGAAGACATTGGGAGCAGCTTTCTAACCTCAGATGCTTTAGTTCTAAAGAAAGAGAAGTAACAATCAACAACCAAATCAAGACTACAAGGTCAAAGAGTAGATGCCACCTGAGATGAAAAACGGGGGGGGGGGGAAGAAGGAGGAGGCGGAGCAGAAGAGGAGGAGGAGGCAAGGGAGGAGGAGGAGAAAGAAGAAGGAGGAGGAGGAGGAGGAGGAGAAGAAGAGGAAGAAGCACTCTTTCAATTGCTCAGATGCCTATCAGAAAATAAAGTCATTTCTTTAAGGACATGGCCAAGGCTAGTTCCCACTGTCACGGAGGAAGAAACATTCTGGTAGAGATATGTGGCCTAGCCTCCTTTTACGCAAACTCATCCAGTATACATCCCTTCATAGTTCTTGAAGAGAAATCTTCAAACAGGGGCTCTCTGAAGGAAAGACAAACAAGTACCTTCTCCAAAAATGACGATTCTGAGATGTGGATCCTGCTGACTGGGACCATGTGGCAAGTTTTCTGAGAGATTCTGGAACTCCAGAGTCATGGTTTTACTTTATTTTGTTTTTAAGCAAACAACATTTTTTTTCTCCACCCAGTTCCCTCCCCTGAAATAAAAATGTCTCAGAGGGAAAAAAGAATACTATGAGGGGGTGGGGTTTGGTCCTTCCTCAACTGGATATGGCAGACGGCATTGACTCACCCTGGCAGTCCTTACCCTCTCTGAGGAATGGATGGGTGGATGGTGTGGAGGAAAGCTGGAGGAGGACTGTGAAGAGGGGGAGGGGAAACAGTGATATGTTTGTTAAAAAAATAATTGGAAAAAAGAGCATTGGTGCAATCCAGTAAGCCCTGATTTTCTCTGGTCTCCGCTTCAGTTCCTGTTTCTAGGTTCTTGCCTTGAGTTCCTGACCTGGATGGTAAATGCAGATCTGTTTGAAGAGAAGTCAATGACGGACTATAACTTGGAACGTGACTTAAATCTTCAGCTGTTTTAGTCACGGTGTTTATCAAAGCAACAGGTGGAAAATCGGAATACCTGGCATGTATGATTTTCTAATGTGTAGGGTAGCAGAAAAATACAATAAGTTTACAAAGAACAAAATAGACTAGATCCCCCCTAAAGCCATCAAGCCACTAAACATGCAGAATTAAAAAAAAAGAATATCAAGAGCTATAAAGAAAGACCCATAACACCTGACTTCTCAATGGAAACAATAAAAGCCAGAAAGTCCTGGGCAGATCTTATACAGACACTAAGAGATCACATGTGCCAGTCCAGACTACTACTATACCTAGCAAAACTTTCAATAACCATATATGGCATAAATAAGATATTACATGACAAAATCAGATTTAAACAATAAATATTCACAAATGCATCCCTACAGAAAGGAATAGAAAGAAACCTCCAACCTAAGTAAATTGGATACACCCATGAAATCACAAGCAATAAATAAGCCCACAGAAGGAAATTCCAAAGGGAGACACACATGCATACACACACACACACACACACACACACACACACACACACACACACACACACACACACACACAATATCCACACATACTACCACCAGAAGTAATAGAAAATAACCATCACTGGTCATTAATATCTCTTAATTTCAATGGACTCAATTCACCTATAAAAAGACATAGGCTAACGCAATGGATATAAAACAAACTCCATCCTTCTGATGCATATAAGAAACACACCTCAGCTTCAAAGAAAAACACTATCTCAGAGTAGATGGTTGGGAAAAGATTTTCCAATTAAATGAGCTTAAGAAACAAGTTGGTGTAGCTACCTTAATAGCTAACAAAACAGACTTTAAACTAAAATCAGTCAAAAGAAACTATGAAGGATTTCACATATTTATCTCAGGAAAAATCCATCAGTATGAAATCTAAATCCTAATATTTATGTCTCCAATACAAGGGCACCCATATATGTAAAAATAAAACATTACTAAAGCTTAAATACCACATACCAATAGTGGGAGACTTCAACACCCTACTATCACCAATGGATAGGTTTACAAGACAGAAACTTCTCAGAGATATAAGGGATCTAACAGGTATTATGACTCAAATGGACTTAATACACACACACACACACACACACACACACACACACACACACACACACACACACACACACACACACACACATAACATTCTGCTCAAACACCAAAGGATATACCTTCTTCTCAGCACCCCATTGAAATTTCTCTAAAACTGATCACACAATCAGTCATAAAGCAAATATGAATAGATTAAAAATGAGAATAATCCTTTGCATTCTATCAGAGAACTATGGACAGAAGTTAGAGTTCAACAAAACACAAACCACAGTAAGCCTACAGACTCATGGAGACTAAACATCACTCAGTTGAACCACCTCTGTGTCAAGGAAGAAATAAAGAAAGAAATTAAGTCCTTCCCAGAAATCAATAACAAAGAATTCACAACTTACTCAAACTTATGAGATGCAATAAAATCAATGCTAAGAGGAAAGTTCATGGTATTAAAGGCCTACATAAAAAAAAATGGAGAAATCTCACACAGGAAACTTAACTGCATAGTTTAAGCTCTAGAACATATTGAATCAATCTCAACCAGAAGGAGTAGATGATGGTAAATAATCAAACTTAGGGCTAAAATCAATGAATAAAAACAAAGAGAACAATGCAAAGAATCAATGAAACAAAGAAGTGGCTCTTTGAGAAAGTCGTGGTAGAATTTAAATATGTATACTCCTAAATCACGAGGAAATAATATTTTGGCTGTTTTTCTTCTAATTTATAATTCCCTGATCTCCTTCAGTTGTCTTATTCCTCAAACTAAGATGTAAGATAGTTCATAGAGACATATGAATGTTGGGCAACATTGTCTTGTTCCCGATTTTAGTAAAATTGCTTTGGGTTTTACTCCATTTAAATGGTAGCACACAAAAAAAGATTCCTTACATATACATAAAAGAACCAGTGATAATTCTACTCAAATTATTTCACAAATAAACTGAAGGGACAGTTTTATATCTTTTTAGAGAATCACCATGATTCTGATATCTAATTACATAAGACACTACAAAAATAAAAATATTATAGACAAATACTTTTTCTCTGAACAAAGATTTGAAATTCTCAGTACAAGACATGAAACCAAATTCAAAAACACATTGAAAAGATTATTCACCATGTCTATGTTGCCTTGATGTCAGCAATACAGGAATGGTTGAACCTAGGCAAATCAATAAATATAATATACCACACAGATAAACTAAAACACAAAGCCTTTATTATTTTCTACATGTATGTATTTGGTACATATACAATTACAACCTGCATATGGATCTTAGGTAGCATCTTCCAGGAGTCAGTATTGAAATGTGGTCCAAGGCTTGTGCAGTGTCTTTGCACTATAAGCTATTTACTGGTCCAGATGCTGTTCTATACATGGGAGGAAACTGTTTTTAAAATAATTTTTATATTAATATCTCTAAACTTTTACATTTTAGAAGAACATACAAGAAAAAATGAGCCAATTTGGGGGATTTTTCATTGCATTATGGTATTCAAAACCTGAAGAATAAAAATGTTCTTGAAGAAGTAAAGCCTTGTTTTAAATTTCACAAATGTTGACACCCAGGAAATCCAAAACTCAAGACAAATTAAAACAAATACGTTAAATTTGTTAAAGTGTGATTTTAGAAAAGTATAATAACAAGTCTCAGATGTTGTACTTTCCTAGAAATCTAGTCGTTTTAACTAATTCTAGGTATGCAAACTCTAAACAACGGGCAGATTATTCAAGTGACATGATCCTACTTAGAAGATTTCTTATGGCAACTTTCATGTCCTTGTTTCTTAAACTATAAATAAAAGGGTTCATCATTTGAGGAAGTACAGAGTATATCACTGAAGCTACTGCAGATTTCCTTGGTGAGACGTTCATTGCAGAGATGATATGTACCATAGAACCAGCCCCATAAAATAAACAAACCACTGACAAGTGAGTCCCACAGGTAGAAAAGGCTTTGTACTTTCCCTCCAGTGATGCTATTCTCAAGACTGCAGATACAATGTGATAGTAAGAATAAATTATTCCACAAAGAGGAACACCACCAAATACACAAGTTGCAACAAAAAGCACAATGTTATCAATGAGGGTGTCAGAACAGGAGAGCTTGATGACCTGATCAAGTTCACAGAAAAAGTGGGGAATTTCTAGATTTGTGCAGAAGGACAGTCGCTGTACCATCAAAGTGTGCATCAGGGAATCCATAATACTAATGAACAGAGAAATTAGTGAAAGTAGAACACAAAATTTAGAATTCATAATGATAGTATATCTCAATGGGTAACAAACAGCTATGTAGCGGTCATAGGCCATCACTGTAAGGAGAAAATTTTCAAAATATGCAAAAGCAAGTGCAAAGAAGAGCTGTGTGAGGCAGCCTGTATAGGTGATGCTCTGGTTATTTGCTGGGACATTCACCAGAATCTTGATGACAGTGGCTGTGCTGAAGCTAATATCATTAAAGGACAAGTTGGAGAGAAAGAAGTACATTGGGGTATGGAGGTGGGACTCAAAGCTTATACCCAAAATTATGAGAAGGTTTCCCAGGATGGTGACCAAGTATATGAACAAGAAGAGGCTGAAGATAAAAGATTGAAGCTCTGGGTCATCTGTAAATCCAAGAAGAAGGAATTGCAACACAAGTGTTAGGTTTTTGGATTCCATGTTGCTTGCCAATCTTTGAGAAAAAATGGAACAAAATTAAAAATAATTAATTAACTCTAAATAAGAAAGCAGCATCACAGTTCACCAGGATAAAAATAAAAATAATGTCTTTCACTGTTATTTAATGTCAGTTGTTTTGATAAGAATACGTAGTTACAATTTTAACAAATATAATAGTATTTCATATTTTTTTTGTTTATTAAATTGTTCTTTGACAACTTTATTCATTTATATAATGCATTATGATTACTCTCACCCCACATTGTCTCCCTTACACTCTGTCACCCATCCTTTCTCTTTCCTCAAACTCCTGTTCCATATTCATGTCCTCATATTTTGTTGTGATCCACAGAAACCAGGGCCATCTGTTTGATCTTGGTTTGTAACTACATAGGAACTCAGTGTGTTCACTAGTTGGGATACAGATGAAAGTAGGTCTTGGCCATATAATTTCAATGTCCACCCCATTAACTTACTTCCTTCACCACCTAAATGTTTGACTATCTCCCTAAACACTTTTACCAGCTAGAAAGCAAGCAAGTTTTTAAAGTTAATATACATGGGATGGTGTATTTGTTGAAAACAGAGGAAAGCCTCAGGTATATGTTTGTGCTTCTAATTGCTTGAAATAAGTTTATGCAGTTTTTTGGTTCAGCACAGCAGGATAGTGTGATCAGAACTTCATGGGTGCTTTTTCTGTATCTACTCTTTCTCTTCTAATATATTTATACCAGGATTATACATGATTGCACTACTTTTTACAGATTTCCTGTGGGTGTTGATATTGTCCAAATGCTTTTACACATTGAGCCATGTTTTCTATATAATATATTTTTGTGTTTCTTATTTAAAATGTATTCACAGATGGAATCAAAATTGGAACTATGAGAACGGCAGTCAAGGCTTTCTGCCATTTTAGTTCTCTGCCCAGACTCCTTACATGTTTTCACAAAGATAAGGCCAAGTCAACACAGGGTAAAAAGGCTGTTATTGTTTGGGACAAATTTATGTTTACCCCAACTATACTCAAATGAAAAAGTATTCTGGGAATAGACATTAAACATACTCAGCATTTCAGAACTGTTAGAAAATTATTATGATTATTATACTGAATATAAGCTTTTGAGCAGCTAACATTCTAACTAGTCCAAACATTTGCTCATATCACCAAAGCTAGTTAAATTGAAATATTATTTAAGACAGTCATATTTGAGAAAGGACATATTTCTCTTTTAGAAGAAAATGGCCCTGTATCCTCTGAAACAAGTAATAGGTATCTAGCATAATGATAGAAAGCTGAATATTTGTCACATTGAAAATTATAATGAATCAATAAAATGACAGGGTCCTCACAGGAGACTTGCCTCTCAACACTGTTCATATACAAATTCCTCCACTGATTCTTTGAGATAGATCTGTTATAAAAGGCCTGAACTTAAGCAAAATCATTAAATACAGTACTCCAGATTACTCACATAGCTTCATGCACTCTACAACATGTGATAGAAAACAGTACTGACTCCTTACACACATATGATATAATCAGGGGCTTCTGAAAAAAAGGACAATCTCTGTATGAGTATCATATTCATTTTTTCTCGACTTTGCAGATCTCTTTAAGTAAAATTTTCTGTCCGACACATATAGTCTCTAGATCTCTGACAGTTTAATAACCAAAGCTTTTTATTAGAGAGTAAATTTTAATTTCATCAAGATCCCAGGAGTGTAGTTCCTTAAAGACCAACTATGAAAATGTGAGAAATTAAGAGTGCCTGGTGTTCTGACCCATGAGGCTATACTTGCTTTATTTATTTGCCTTTCATTATGTTTTCTGATCACCTCCATACGTAGTCTTATATACATAGTCTTGCCAACATGACCAACTGAAATGATAGCGAATTCAAATATCCCACAATGCCTATATTAATATATTTAATTAGAAAATCTATTTGAATTTCATGGTAGTATATATTTTAATTTGTTGCTTCTGTCATGTCCATCTTCCCTAGACCACAGAAAAACCATTCTCCTTGGATCAGTCTGTATATTACTTGTATTATGTTTTCAAGACTGAGCATTTGATCACCAGTCAGTGTGCTTGTTTCCTGGGGAAGGCTGTTACTTCTTGTCACAGAATTCTTTTTTATTTGACTATATATTTTTGTCTAAGTTAGAAGCTGGGTATTTTTTTGTGAGAGCCAGGGGATACAATGGAGTAATAAGAGGGAAGAAAAAGAAAGGGGAGAAATTATATAATTATACTGTAATCTCTCATCTTTGGAGAAGCCACAGAATGCTGATTTAGTTGGTAAATGAAGAGCTAACATTAGATGGTCTGAACCATTGATGGGCAAGGGAATGCATCTTAGCCTAATTGCTCAATTATACTTATTTCTTAGCTTATACTTAGACCTCAACCTCATTTTAGGAGCCAGAAGAGAACTTCAGAGTCTACTGGGTCTCATTGTCACTCTTCCCATTGTGGATCTATTGAATAAATATTCCTTTTTGACTTTTCATTATTAACTCGTCTCTTATAATTGGATTATTTATTGACGCATGGCAGAATGTATCTTTTTGGTACACAAGCTATTACCCTAAATCTGGTAACATAAACTAAATATTAAACAAAATATCTATTACAGACATGGAGCCTACCCAGCCACCCATAGGTAGAGAATGGTTATGTAGAAATCACATTTGCTGTATATGCCAAATAACTAAACAATTAAGTTCTTCCTAAGTTAGCCTTTCTAGTCTAGCATTACCTCTAACATCTTGCATATCAGTTCATAAAAACCTTATATTATTAAAGTCTTATTTTTTTTTTTCTGGAGATTGGTATATTTCATGTTTACCCTGGCCCTGTTGGTGATCAAGGCTGGAGTTGCTGGATGCCTTCATATTCACTTAAATTTCTAATCACTTTTACAGACAGGATATTAAAATATACACATTAAATCATACCCAATGCTAAATTATAAGAAGCACAAAAGAAAGAGACATTACACAAAAGATTTTGTTTATGAATGTTGAATTTTTCTCATGGAAGATAGTTAACTACCAAGGGATTATTGCCTTTAGCTGCTTTTAGCCCAAATAACAAATCACTAACTACATATATTTTAAACATGTTAAAGGAAGATTTTTATTATATAGTTTATGTAGATTGTTGTGATGATTAACATACTTGACTTTCATTTAGTAATTGAGGCCATATAGTCTGGATGAGTTTTCAGATCATTCTAATTTGTAGTATTCATTTATATGGCTTGTGTTATTATTCTAATATTTAAAGTTCTACTCTATTCAGGGGTAAATGACAACACATCATTACATCAGAGGTTCAGGAAACAAGACAAATGAGAGGTTGAATGTAACCAATTGAAAAAGAAGAGCAGTATATTGGAATGAAGCCTCTAAACCTGTGGGCTACAACCTATTTGTGGGTCTGATGACCCTTTCACCAAGTTTGCATTCCAAAAATTCTGCATATCAGACATTGTGATTTATATTACATTTATTATATTTGTATTATGTTGCACAATTTCTACATGGTCTAATCCCAATCTAGAAAGCAGTCCAAAATAATTACTGGTCAAGTCCACAGTGTAGTAGTCAGTGAAGCTGGATTATCTCAACCAGCAGCCTTGAAGCTGTTTTTTGTTCCCTTTTAGAATCTTTTATTAAGGTTTCTTAGGTCTGTGTAGATTCTACCCTATGCTGAAACACCATAAGTTAGAAATTTCTGGGTCTGTCTAAACCCTAGATCCAGGCCAGCAGTATATTATATAATATATATATATACACATTTATATTACATTATTATTATATTTATAATATAATATATATGATATATTTTTATTCATAATGTGGCAAAATTAGTTTCATAAGGTAGCAATTAAAATAATTCTATGGTTGGGGATTCACCACAACATGGGGAACTGCATTACAGGTCACAAATTATTCTTATCTCACAGCAAGCTGACCTTCTATACCAGTCTATATTAAAAGAGTTCATCATTTTTATGACTACAATGTTTTCCAAGATCAGTGAAACCCACAGATGAAGCTCACAAAACATACAAATACCTTCTGATTTAATTTTATAAAAACATTAACATGCTTTAGCTTTTAGGTTTGTAACAATACTGCCAAGGACAATATAAATTAGGAACTTGATAATCAGGGCTGTTGTATTTTTGTCTTGTAAGTAACTATAATAAGATAACATAAAGTTATTGCATTTGTTAGACAATTGGATTCTTCCTATTTTTGACTATATAGTCTGTTTAGTGTGAATAGAAATTACTTTTAAATTCTCTCAGAAAAATCATGCAATATCATATTATTGATGTGTGCATGTTATTAAACATTATTTGTCATACACATGGTATTATAATTAATTAATTAATGTAAATGACATAAATCACATATTTGTATGCTTTAAAACTTACTTATTCTTAATCTTCTACCTCAAACTATGTTTCTGTAAATTGAGAAAAATATTATCTACATTTTTAAAAGAACTTGTCAAATATCAGAAATGAGAATTTAAAACCCCCAAAGTAACAGATTGAGGTAGAAATTAAGTAATATTTTGTTTTGTTTGCTCATTTAGAAAGAAAGGTTTGAGGGTGTGTATTGAAGAAATGCTAGACATTCTGATACAGAAGTAACAACTTGCTTTGTCTTACTGCACAAATAAAATTACAAAGTATAATGGCATATCACTGAAAAGAAACTTTTAAGGAGTTTTCCCATATTTCTAAAACAACTTGTCAAATATGAAATAATGTAGTCCTTCTTGTTGAAACAGTAAGAGCAGAGCTAATGTAAATACCTAATGGTGTCCCATTGAACAGAAACAAAACTGAAAAATGAAACCTACAAGTGGAAAAGACTGAATACCTGCCTCTAACTGTAGGTATTCTTAAAACTGAAAAGAAATTTGCAATAGGAAAAATGATTTGAGCAAAACCAAATATAATGCTGCAATGTATATATAAGAAGGTTGTTGATGAGGGTGTCCAGACAGATGAGTTTGATGAGACAAGCAAGTTCACAGAACATGAGTTCTCCACATCTGTATAGGTAACTGCAGCAATGTCAGATCCTGATCAAGACAAAGACTATTTTCAAGGTGACTTACTTAGTGTTTCTACTGTTAGTTTGAAGTACCATGACCAAAAAAAGTTGGGAAGGAAAGGGTTTATATGCTTTATACTACAACATTATATTTTACCTTTGAAGGAAGTCAGGACAGAAACTCAAACAGATCAGAAACATGGCTGAGGCAGAGGTGCTGCTTGCTAGCTTGCTCTTTATGGTTTGCTTTCAGTCAGTTTTCTTTAAAAAAATTATTCGCTTATATCCTGACCACAGTTTCTCCTCCTTACTCTTTTCCCACTTCTTTCTCCCACCTCCCCTCTAACACCCACCTACCCTAATTCATTTCTCCTCTGTTTCTGTTCAGAGGGTAGCCACCCTTCTATGGGTATCAACAAATCATGCCATACTTAGGTTTAAGCTCTTTCCCTGCATTAAGGCTGGTAAAGGCAACCCACTACAAGGAATAAGTTTCAAAAAGTCAGAAAAACATTAGGGGCAGCACCTGCTCCTACTAATAAGAGTGCCATAGGTAGACCATGCTAAACAACTGTTATTTATGTAGAGGGTCTAGGTTTGACCTAGTAGGCTCCCTGGTTGCCATTTCAGTCTCTGTAAGCTCCTACAAGCACACATTAGCCATTTTTGTACAATTCTTTCCTTCCTCTCTTCAACAGGATCCCCCAATCTAGGCCCATTGTTTGACTTTGGGTCTCTGCATATTACTTCCTGGAATAAGGCTCTCTGATGATATTTAGAGTATTCATAAACCTATGTGCATATCAGACTATAACTAGTCATCAATAGTTTTGGTTCTATCCTGGGTGTCTGACCATCCAGACTTTACATTCTAGTGCCCCAGGTAGTCTTTGAGATAGGCTCACTCTCATGGTATATATTTCAGGCTAGACCAGTACTTTTGGAGTTATAACAATCTCTGATTTCAAGTTCGACTAGAGAGCTATAATGATTTAAAAAGCATAGTATTGGCATAAAAACAAATAGATTAATTCATAGAATAGAATTACATACTTACTTACATACACCTTATTTTTGACAAAGAAGCCAAAAGTGGAAGAAGAAAGCATTTTCAACAAATAGTGCTGACAAAACTGGATATCAGCATGTAAAAGAATGGAAGTAGATCCATATCTATCATCCTGCACAAAACTCAAGTCAAAGTGATCAAAGATCTCAGTGCAGGTCCATTTATACTGAATCTGATAGAAGAAAAAGTGGGAAATAGCCTTGAATGCATTGACACAGGAGACAAAGCCCAGCCCCATAGCTGAATACTTCCTGCTTTCTGTTATCTCAAGAGCCACTTTGATTTCTGACCATTATGTTGCTTGCAAATCAACCCAAAAGTTATAGTGACAGAAAGAATTGTATTCCTGGCAGTTGCCCAGACTGGGCAGTCTCTAAATGACAGGCACAGGTCCAACATTTTTCACAGTTGCTGTGAAAGTTAGGTGCCCACCCTACAACACCCTGCATTCTTTTGCACTGCATGAGCTTATTTTACAGATGAAAAATAAAAATAAATAACTAGCATGGGCTCAGCCCTGCTCTAGGCACAGTATGCCAAAATAAGTTCGCCTTAAGCCTTGCTCATTATTGGGGATTACAGAAGTCTGAATATTTTTGTTTCTTTTTATTTTTTCTTCAGGTTTATGGCATTGGGCCTTATATAATCCCAAGCTGACCTGAAATTTCCCGGTTCTCCTGTTTCTTCCTCTCAAATGCTGGGGTTATAGGTTTGAGCCACAATACCTACCTTTAAACATCTGTGCTTTCTGGTATAGAAAGGAATACATTCTCCAGGGCAGTAACTCAACAGTGCAATTTTATCCATGCCCCTTCTCACTTTGAGAAGAAACTGTTAGAGAAATGCTAAGGCTCAGTTCTGTAAAATTCCTGATGACAAACCATCCTAACTATTTCAGTGACACTTGAATGGTAACTATCCACACCCATTCCCCAAAACTTCCAGTCTCATTCATTTAAGCCATTAGTGTTTTCAAGTCTCACCTTCTCTGGGTGTTCTCAAGGTTTACTACATTACATAAACACAGGTCCTTTTAGCATTTCTGTGAGAAAATTCTGCCTGGTTTTCCTGGGTTCCTGTAGGTCATTTGATTTTACTGAGCTGTGGCAAGTCTATCTTACCTTTGTGAAAAGAAGCCAGTTGATTTCTCTTAGTAGATCTCAGAGCCTGAAAAACTTCAGGAGTATCTTTATGGTGGCAACAAATCCATTATGTCACCGGGAAAGGGCTGGCAAACTGCAGCTGAGAATAACTTAGATGGAAACTTCAGTGTCTATGTGTAAGAGAAATTGTGAACAGTGTTATACACAGGTTTGTAAGAGTCCCAATCTTTGCCCTTTGTTGCCCTTGGTGTGCCAACTGATCCTAGGCCAATGCATTTTCTCTTTATCATTTAGACTCCCATCCAAGCCTTCCATGTGTTAAGGCACCTCCTGTGGTGGGATTCAGGTGTCAGCTGATAAGGTCTGAAGATGTTTATCCAGGGTCCTAGGCTCCTGAAGGGGGAGTGGCCAACCCCATTCAACCCTCTTCTTCATGACTCATTTGTTGAGTTGGTTCCTGTGTATTTCATGTCCTTGATCCTCACAAAGATTATCAGTGGACTCCTCTTTCTCTCTCTCTCTCTCTCTGGTACCCCTAGTGCACTAGATAAGAACATCTCTTTCTCTTGGTTTGCTTGGTGCTTCCATATAATGTCTGACCACCCAGGTGATAGAAACTCTAGGTGGTTCCTGACTGGCAATCTCTTATCCAATGATACTGTGTAGACACATGACCATGGCCCCACAAACCATGGAAGTACCCCACTAAGCTTAAGACACTTGTGTCCAGCACACTTTCTGTTTCTGTTCTCATGTGTCTTTGTCTGCTTTAGACTCTGTTTTAGCTTGCCCTGAGTCTCCTGCCATTAAGATAATGGAGGAATTCACACTCACATTGTAAGGAGGCTTAGCATGTGGCTGGCCACTGAGGACCCAGGAGACAGTAAGAAAGACCCCCATTCCTGGCACCTTTGTTGGGCAATATTTACACCATTGATCTTGATTTCTGGGGGCAGGCACCTATGGGATCTAATTCCCCTGCCACCATTTTATCTTAATATGAGTAGGATTTTGGCCATGTCATTTGAAGCTGGTTTTCTCTACAAGGTTTAAACATTTTTGAAAGACTCCTTGATCCCTCATGAATTGTAACCCCTTCTGTAATTAGGGTTACTGTCTTACTGCTAATCATTCTTTTAAAGTGTCTTCTATAGAACTTGGTATGTCAGTGCTCCAACAACAAGTCCACTCTCCAGGTCCTTAAGGCTCTTGGATATCCTACATATGGCACTCCTTATGAGGTTTTTTCAGGCTTGGCTCTTAGAAATCTCAGAAGACACTATGTAAAAAGATCTCTCCTGCCCTTTGATGGTCCCCAAGGATGTCATCCTTTGACTGTCAGTAGTAAACAACTGGTGAGAACCCAAGAGATAGGTAGACCTAATCCAAGCACAGTCCATCATGCTGATGGCTTTCTGAGTTGGGTTCGATATGGCTAAAGCTTAGAGCTTCAACTCCTGTTGAGATTCCAATACAAACAAATAAATAGGATAGATATATAGGAGGAAGGGAAGCCAGTCACCCTTACTGGGCCATGGACACCAAGGCCCATATGCACATGCACTATAATAACTTCCCCTTGGTTAAACTTGGAATCTGCCACTACGCTGAGAGACTGCTGATGTGGAGGTTCACAGAACCAATGGAGAAAGGAAAACTCATCTAGATATCTACAAAGGCCAATGGGACACTGGGAGGGGTATGTAGGCTGGTTCAATTTCTTTAATAAACAAGTCTGCTTTTGTTACCCCATGACTTTTGGAGTCTGTGTTGTTGACTCCACACCTCCTAAATCCCTCCTTCAAGTGGTACCCATATAGAGCCACCCAAACACCACAACAAACTGTCAAAAGACAAAATGGCAATCTACTGAAAGAAAATATCCCCATCATCTCTACATCCTACAGAGGTCTGAACTCCAAAATATATAAAGAACTCAGAAAACTAGACATCAATAAACCAAATAATCCAGTTAAAGATGAGGGATAGATGTAAACATAATTCTCAAATGAAGAATATTAAATGGCAAAGGTACACTTAAAGGAAATGTCCAACATCCTTAATCATAAGGTAAACGCAAATCAAAATGACTCTGAGATTTCATTTTCTACCTGTTATAATGGCTGAGATCAAAAACACAAATGACAGCTTATGCTGGAAGAAGATGTGGATCAAGGGGATAATTCTTCTACTGCTGATGGGAGTATAAGCATGTATAGCCACTTTGGAAAAAATATATGGCACATTCTTAGAAAATGGGGAAAGATCTACCTCAAGACACAACTATACCACTTTTTATCTGAGTCTAATCTTGCCTCTAACAATGCTTTATAAAGGAATATATATCACCATCTATATGAAATCAATGAATATCTGTTTTGTATAATTAGGGACTTGAAGTGATGTGAGAATGCCTTTCTATATGCTGTGAATAGCAATCTTTAAATAAAGGAGCTGTTTTGGCCCATGACAGGCATCATAGAAATAGTAGGAGGAGGAATCAGAATAGGTAGGAGGAAAGAGGGTAAAGTCCTTAAAAGAGAAATAGAGCAATAAAAATAGAATAAACCACGTAAAGATGGAAAATAGACACAAAAATCTGGATTTTGTTTGTTATTGTGTTTTTTTTAATTTCTTAACTGTTAATGAGCTAACTGCAGAAAGACAATGGATTGCAAATGCAAAGGCTACTAAGTTTAACAAGAATATATATTTTAAAGGTATTTTGATTTCAAAATTTGTATCTAAGGATTTATTGCTTCAGAAGAGATCTGCTTTTGTTTCCACAGAAGATGAGAACCTGTGGATTGCTTCCAAGCAAATATGGGTTTATCAACCAAGACCCTCTGAAAAAAATCTCTGATGGGAAGAGATGGCCATATCAGCTTCAGGGCTACAGACTATGATCCATACTTAAGAACCCATGAGGTTTACAATGCCCCATAATCAGCAGGAATTAGTAATAGAAAAGTACGCCCAATTTCCCCAAATATTGTTTCTAAATGTTTGTTTTCATTATAAATGGTTAATGATCATAGTCAATTTCTTTCTAAAAATAAAAAGGGAATATGGTATATGTGTGATTTTTAAAAATTAGATTATTGAATTTTCTTTAATCCAAAATCAGCTGTTAATCTCAAAATGTTTTATATTGTATAGATTTTGGTTTAGTGACACAAATTTAAGGTCAATTCTCTCTCTTATGTTGTATGTATTTTTCTACTCATGTTTAAGATATGATGTTTATGTAACTGTTTTAAAATTGTAATGTATAATTAAGCAAAGCATGTTAGTTAGATGTTTAGGTATGCAAAGATATATTTCAATTAGAAAGGTAATCTTCAAACACTTCTAAGACCTACAAAATATGGTATTTGAAGTATCTTAAGAACTTAGACTTTTCTGGACGGTGAGACAGGTCTGCTCCTGGCAGCACCAATTTACTTCAAGAGAAAAATGGGCATTGAGAAAACTTCATATAGAGATTAGTTTATTTGTGGCATTGGTTAGCCACTGGACATGAACCTATTCTTATATTGACTGCTTGACAGTGTGCTGTTAAAAGTAGACATGCAGGTTCCATAGGAAGGAGACCTCTGAACTTTGGCAGAACAAGCCGAGATGGTCCTTCAGGTTCCTGCTTTGCAGAGAAAACTGTCAGACATTCTTCAAGACTCAAGGAGAAGCAGCTGATGAATGGACATAGCAGATTTCCTGCTTCACTGAAATGAAGAGACTCTGAGCCTGTAGGATGAAGATGAATGCCTCAACTTTATAAAGGAACTTTGCGTGACTGTCCAGGCAAATAGGTGTCATCTCTGTCATTTCTAGATTTTGGAAGTTGCTTGCACTTCCAGTTTACTTGGGTAAATATATCCTTCTGTGGTCTTTGATGTAGTTGAAGATTAGATAGTTATAGGTACAGTTTTTCTTAGTCATTTGAAAAGTATATTGGATATGATACTTTAGATTTATAAAGATAAGGTAGATGATAAGAGTATTATCTTTAAGTTTGCTAAATACAAATGGAATATATGTTGTAAGTGTAATTCTTGCTTGATGGCTATTTTGTTATCTGTAATTTTGCTTCATTAAAATTGAAGCCTTCCTTTTTTATTAGACAAAAAGGGAAAAGTGATGTGAGAATGCCTTTCTGTATGCTGTGAATAGCAATCTTTAAATAAAGGAGCTGTTTTGGCTCATGACAGGCACCATAGAAAAAGTAGGAGGAGGAATCAGAATAGGTAGGAGGAGCAGGGCAGAGTCAGAGAGACCAAGCCAGAATCCCAAAAGGATCAACATGTAAGGAGAGACAGATAAAGCCCAAAGCCCAAAGGAGCAACATGTAAGGAACACAAGTGAGCCATGGGCCACGTGGCAGACAGATTAATGGAAATGGGTTCCCACATCACTTACCCCTTTCTGTCTAATCAAAAAGGAAGGTTTCAATTTTAACATAGCAAAATTACATATAACAAACAAAATAGCTATCAAGCAAGAATTACAGTTACAAT
The DNA here is from genome assembly GCA_033318265.1 of Phyllotis vaccarum. Lineage (NCBI taxonomy): Eukaryota > Metazoa > Chordata > Mammalia > Rodentia > Cricetidae > Phyllotis > Phyllotis vaccarum. The sequence goes on from JARWLC010000012.1 coordinate 109,892,214, forward strand.
ATCTAGTCTATTTGTATTTAGCAAAATTAAAGAAAATACTCTATCATCTAACTTATCTTTATGAATCTAAAGTTTCATATCCAATATACTTTTCAAATGACTAAGAAAAACTGTACCTATAGCTATCTAATCTTCAACTACATCAAAGACCATAGAAGGATATATCTACCAAGTAAACCAGAAATGCAAGCAACTTTCAAAATCTAGAAATGACAGAGATGACACCTATCTGCCTGGGCAGTCACGCAAAGTTCCTTTACAAAGTTGGGACATCCATCTTCAGCCTACAGGCCCAGGGTCTCTTTTCATTTCAGTGAAGCAGGAAATCTGTTCTGCCCATTTTGGCACAGTTCATCAGTTGCTTCTCCTCGAGTCCTGAAGAATGTCTGACAGTTTTCTCTGCAAAGCAGGAACCTGAAGGATCATCTCGGCTTGTTCTGCCAAAGTTCAGAGGTCATATTCCTATGAAACCTGCATGTCAACTTCTAACAGCATACTGTCAAGCAGTTAATATAAGATCAGGTTTATGTCTATTGGCTAACCACAAATAGACTCCATATGGAGTTTCTTCGATGCCCATTTTTCTCTTGAAGTAAATTGGTGCTGCCAGGAGCAGATCTGTCTCAATATCCAGAAAAGTCTAAGTTCTTAAAACATTTTAAAAGCCATATTCTGTAGGACTTAGAAGTATTTGAAGATTACTTACCTAATTGAAATATATCTTTGTATACCTAAAAATCCTAAATAACCTAACTATAAGTTTGATTATCAAAGGTGACTATTAAACTTCATTTCTTAATTATACATTACAATTTTAAATCAGTTACATGAACATCATACCTTAAACAGGAATAGAAAAACACATACAGCATAACAAAATTGACCTTAAATTTGTTTCAATAAACCAAAATTTATACCAATGTAAAGCATTTTGAGATTAACAGTTGATTTCCTGATCTAAGTAAATTCAATAATTTAATTTTTTAAAAAATCATTTATATACCATATCCCCCTTTTCTTCTTAGAAAGAGATTAACTATGACCATTAACCATTTATAATGAAAACAAACGTCTAGAAACAGTATTTGGGGAATTTGGGCACTGTTTTCCATTACTACTTCCTGCTGATTAAGGGGTGTTGAAAATCTCATGGTTGTTGAGGCTGGATTAGTCTTCAGCTCTGAAGCTGATATGTCCATATCTTCCCATCAGATTTTTTCAGGGGGTCTTGGTTGATGAAACCATATTTGCCTGGAAGCAATCCACAATCTGTGGAAACAAAAGCAGAACTCTTCTGAAGCAATAAATCCTTAGACACAAATTTTGAAATCAAAATACCTTTAAAATATATATTCTTGTTAAACTTAGTAGCCTTTGCATTTGCAATCCATTGTCTTTGTGCAGTTACCTCATTAACAGTTAAAAAATTAAAAGAAAACACAATAACAACCAAAATCTAGATTTTGTGTCTATTTTCCATCTTTACGTGGCTTATTCTATTTTTATTACTCTATTTCTCTTTTTAAAGACTTTCTCTACTTCTCTCTTTTCTCTCTGAAGACTATGTATCTTTTACACACATTGTAACCTGTTTACAGGTTTTTCTTTTCATCTGAATCTGTTTTATTGTGAATCCTTAATCATCTTCCAACTTCCAACCAGAAGAGCTTTTAAAATACACTCTCTAAAAGAGCAGCATATTTTTTGTATATTAGGCTGAATCACTAAGTTCTCTTAAAGGGACTGTGTCTCTATTTGTGGCCAGCGAACAGAGCAGACTAAAGAAAATGCTGCTACTAAGAAACTGTCTTTGTGTCCTTTTTGTTCAAAATAAACAGAAACTTTAAATCAATTACATGCTACTGAGTCTTCTGTAAGACTTCAGGAACCCGTCTTATTGTAGCACACACTGCCTGCCACCAGTCTGCTGGCGCCATTTTGAATGTGACCAGGACACCACACTTTCTTTGTACAATGACCTGCTTTAGATGCACAATTCGGAACCTCCTTTGGCTCAGCTTCTGTGATCTAGAACCCTTTCTAATCTCTCTCAGGCTTTAAGTGGATATTAGACCCACATTGGAGCGCCACCTGTAGTAGTGGGGTTTCTGGATCCTGGGCGGCAAGAGACCTAGACCCTGCCATGCCAGACCTCTTAGCCACCGAGCTGCCCGCTCAGGCCCCCAGAAATGACTCAGACACTTATATTAACTTTATGCTGTTTGGCCTATGGCTCAGGCCCATTGCTAGCTAGCTCTTACATCTTAAATCAACCTATTTCTATTAATCTGTCTGCCATGTGGCCCGTGGCTCACCTGTGTTCCTTACATGTTGCTCCTTTGGGCTTCAGCTCAGTCTGCCTCTGACTCTGCCCTTCCTTTCCTCCCTATTCTGATTCCTCCTCCTACTTCTTCTATGGTACCTGTCATGGCCCAAAACAGCTCCTTTATTTAAAGATTGAGATTCACAGCATACAGAATGGCATTCCCATATCAGGATTGAGTTAAGATGTAAGAGCAAGCTAGTAATGTACCTAAGCCATAGGCCAAACAGCATGAACTTAATATAAGAGTCTGAGTCATTTTGGGGGCTGAGCAGCAGCAGGAAGCTAAGGGGTCTGGCATGGCAGAAAGTCTGTGGGTCTGGACCTCTGGCTGCCTGGGACCAAGAAACCACACTGTAACAATGAAGGATATGCTAATTACTGGATTTGACAATGATATTTCAAAATTTATAAATATCTAGCTATAATGCTGTATTTTGAATACTCCTATAATTTTATATATATAACTACAATTCAATGCCAAGAAAAACTGAGGGAATATAAAAATTAGTGAAAATATTATTTTATGAAAGAATCTTGAACAATGCTTGGCTCATGAAATTGAAGTAATTCCTATTTAATTGTCTTCCATTGTCCTTAACTCTCAAACATGGCATTATTCATTACCAAGAGTGAAGTAATATGTTGAGGAAATGTAGAAAAATGTAGAATGCATCTTTTTGGATAAATGCAAATACCAAAAAATTTCAATTCTAATGTTATTTTTCTTTTCTTATTTTGGTATGAGTTATTATTTTGTATCTAAAGTATGTTGTCTTTTTATACAATATATTCTGATCAAATTTTTCCCTCTCCCAACTCTTCTAGTCCACCTCAATTCTTCACCCACCCAAATCCACACTCTTTCTTTCTCTCTATGCTCAGAATGTAAACAAGCATCAAAGTTTCATCCTAAGTGAGGTAACCCATGTCAGATAAACACACACAACTTCATCCGACAAATGATGAAAGGAGATGAAGAGATGCTCAGTTAAGCACTGAGTTGAGCTACCTGTCCTGTCAAAGAGGAGGAAGAGGGATTGTAAGAGCAAAGGGTACAAGATTATGATGGGGAAACCACAGAGACAACCAACCTGAGATATTTGTAATGTACCAAGTCTGGACTGACAGCTGAGGAACCTGCATGGGATTAAATTAGGTTTTATAAATGTGTATGACAGCTGCGTGTATTGTGGGACCCCTGGTATTGAGACAAGGATTTATCTTTGGTACATGAACTGGCAGTTTAAGGTTTATTTTCTATAGGTAGATACCTTTCTCAGCCTTCATACAGGGGTATAGACTTGGTCCTACCTCATCTTGATATGCCAGACTTTATTGACTCACCAGAGGAGTCCTTAGCTTCTCTGAAGAGTGGAAGGGGGGTTGATGCAAGGAATCTGGGGTTTGAGTGGGAGGGGAACTGTGGTTGGTATGTAAAAAACTTTTAAATAGTAGTAGTTGTAGCAGTAAAAGAAACCTTGTGGGGTACTGGTATGATGTGGGATGTCTTTCTGTATGCTGTAAATTATCATTGGATAATAAAGAAACTGTTTTAGCCTATGGCAAGTCAGCTTATAGACAGGCAGGAAATCTGAGCATAGATAAAGGAAAGAAGGGCAGAATCAGAGAGATGCCAGTGGATGCGGAGGAAATAAGACAACAATACACCTCTGAGAAAATGTTCCAAGACATGTGGCTAAACAAGATAAGGATCATGGGTTAGTTTAAGAGTAAGAGATAGCTAGCAATATGCTTGAGCAATAGACCAAACAGCTTGTAATTAATATTTGTCTGAGTCATTTTTTGGTGGCCAAGCAGCTGCAGGTGAGTCAGACCTTGGGGCTAGACAGTCCAGAAACCTATTACAAATGGTGCTTCAATATGTGTCACATAAAACCACATAGAGCTTTAGAAAGATTTGTAAAGATTCTAGAACACAGAAACAGAGCCAATAACAGCTTCCAAGTTGTGTCTCTCAAGTGACCTGTGGTACAGAAACAGGTTGGCATGGTGTGTGGTCTTGAGCTACAAAATGTTGGCTTTTAGAGTGCATCTTAATCTGCAATAAGGCCAGTTTCCAATGTTTCACAAGAGCCTTGGTGCAAGCATAAGCTGCATATGACAAACTTAAGGTTTCTGATATTACAGGCAAAAAGAAAATTGTCCAAGATGATTTTTGATAGCAACATTTTCTGGAAGAGCTCTGTTTGCTGGTCAAAAGCAGCAAAACACTTGTGAGTCTTTTATGGGGTCCTGCTGCAAATACTTAAATGGAGATCATGAGCAGTGGGAAGTGATGCTCTACTTGGTGACAATGTGAATCCTAAAGTTCCCCAGACTAATATTTGTGGCTCATGTCAGTACCTCTGCTAAAATGCTAAACTCTCTATGAAGTCAGACTAGAAGCTGGGTGAAGCCAGCCAGCAGTCCTAGACAAACCTTTAATTCTAGCCACACTTTGGAAAATTAAAGGTGTGATCAGAAACAGAAAGAAATAGAGGGAGCTGAGTGGAATCATCTGGGGTAGCCATGTCTTTAATCCTGGCTACACATTGGCAGATTAAAGGTGTGGTCAGAAGCAGAAAAAGATAAGAGATATAAGGTAAAGACAAAAAAGAAAAACCTCTAAATGGTTCACAGTGTTCTTTTTTAATACATAGGCTTGAGAGAGCAAAGAAAAAGAAAAGAGAATAGAGAAAGTCCTTAAAAATGAAATAGAGCAAAATAAATAAGCCATGGAAATTTCAAAGAGTGTCTGGATACTATATGTTATTGCCATGTCTTTAAGTTTTTTGACTAAAGGAAGTAGTAAGAGCTGCTCAAAACATTTGATTATAAATGCTGTTGGATGAACTCAACATTATATTTTGTAAATAAGTTGACTTTGAAATTGAAATAAAAAGACATACTACTTTGGAGAAGAGGTTTTATTTTTATTTCCACAGAAAATGAAAGGCTGTGGATTTATTCCTGGTTAAAGAAAATAAGGTTTGGTCAAGGAAGAGCCCCTGAAAAATCTCTCATGTGAAGAGATGGCTACATCAGCTTCAAGTCTAACAACTAAGATGATTCAAGCTCAGGATTTTTATAAGATCACCAGCAAAAAGTAGTTTATAGAAAGCTATACCAAAATTCCCAAAATACTATTTGTAAGTTTTTGTTTTCATAATAAATGGTTAATGGTCATATTCAATCTCTAAGAAAAAAGGAGGGGAATATGATATAGAAATAATAAAAAGATAAATTATTGAATCAGCTTCAATCCAAAATTAACTTCCAATCTCAAAATATTTTATATTGGTATGGGTTTTGGCTTATTGATACAAATTTAAGGTCAATTTTGTTGTATTGTCTGTATATTTCTATTCTTGTTTAAGGTATTATGTTTATTTAACTCATTTAAAATTGCAATGTATAACTAAGAAATACAGATTAATAGTTATGATAATCAACTTATAATCATGTTAATTATTTTAGATGTAAAATATAGATTTCAATTAGTTAGGTAATTATCAAACACGTCAAAGACCTACCGAACATAACATTTAAAATATATTGAGCTCTTAGACTTTCCTCAACAGTGAGACTTGTCTGCTCTTCCCAGCATAAATCTACTTTAAGAGGATGATGGGCATTGAAGAAAACTCCACATGAAGTTTACTTTTCAGTTGCAAAAGTTATCCATTAGACAAGAAACTGTTCTTGCATCAACTGCTTGTGAGTGTTCTGTATAAACTGAACATGCAGGTTTTATAGGAAAATGACCACTGAACTTTGGCAGAATAAGCCTAGATGGTCCTTCATGTTCCTGCCTTGCAGAGAAAACTGCCAGAACTCCTTCAGGCCACAGGGAGAAGTGACTGAAGACCTGTGCCAAAGTGGATAGACTAGTTAGATTTTCAAATTTACTGATTCCAAAAAAATGTCTGTCAGAGACTCTAGGCCTGTAGGCTGGAAATAGATGCTCCAATGTTACAAAGGAACTTTGGATAACTTCCCAGGCAGCCAGATGTCATGTCTGCCATTTTTAGATTTTCAAAGTTGGTTGCATTTATGGTTTACTCATTAATATTATATCCTTCTATGATCTTATGAAGTCGAACATTAGATAATTATAGTTAAAGTTTTCCTTAGTTATAATTAAAGGTAAATTAGATGTGAAACTTTGAACTCAAAAAAATAAAAAGACAAGATATTGTAACTGTAATTCATGCTTGATTATCTATTTATCTATAATTTTGCTATATTGAAATTGAAACTTTTTTGATTAGAAAGAAAAAGGTATGTGATGTGGGATGCCTTTCTGAACATTGTAAAATACCATTGGATAATAAAGGAACCTTTTTTTTCCTATGGCAAGCAATCTTATAGACAGGCAGGAAATTCAAGCATAGATAAAGGGGGAAGAAGGGCAGAGTCAGAAAGAGACATTGTGAGGTGTTGTTGTGAGAAGAAGATGTAAAGGTACAGGTAAGCTAGGAACAATGTGGCAAGACAAAGATTAATAGAAATGGGTTAAGATGCAAGAGGTAGCTGATGAGTCTAATCATAAGGCAAATAGTTTGTAATTAATATAAAACTTTTGGAGATCATCTGGGACCAAGCATCTGTGGGTAGTTTATTTGGGACTGCTGGTCTGGATCTTGGGGCTAGGCAGGGCCAGAAATTTCATGCTATACTGGTAATTTGAGGATATATAGCAATAAGTCTTAAATAAAATAAAAATAGATATAACTTTTAAAAAGAATTTTAAAAAGCCAGAACAAGATAAAATAAACATACAAACAGAAGAAGAAGGAGAGCAAAGAGCCACAGAGTAAAGATGGCTTTGCGATGGAAGACTAAGCTCATAATCAGAAAAATATTTATGTTCTGAAAAATCCTTTGGTAATTATAGTCAAGAGGCACTAACGTTAACAGTTTTTTTTTGTCAAGGAAAAAATTTATAAGAACTAATTTATTAAAAGTGAAATATATGATAATTCTTAATCACACTTTCCAAACATAACTGGATAAACTTTAGGTAACCCAGTCAGTATCAATATAAAAGCATTTAACTCAATTTAGATATTAAGCTTGAAGAAATTCCTTTTCTTTAAAACAATTTAAAACTTAAATATATTTTGATAAGATATTTCCCTCACCCATGTTTTTCTCCTCTACCATACCCATCCAACTTAAATTTCTTAAAAGAACAAGCAAACAAACAAAACCCTCCAAACTCAGTACACCAACAAAATGCTTCAAATATGTCATTTTCAGTAGAGACATTTTGGATTCTTGGCTAATAGCCAGCAAAGGTCATTTGTAGGAGTAGGAACAAGGGTCTTTTCTTGACTGAGGAAGGGCTGTTGAAGCCAGGTTGTTCCCTATAGCCTCTGCATCCTTGGGGGCGCAATAACTAATGTAGACTAGCTATCCTATCACACAAATACTGGAAATACAAGTCTTTAAAAACAAAGAATATAGAAGTGACATTAATATAGCTGACTTCCTAATCCCTGAGGCATATTAAAACTCATCTTCCTGTTTTTCTGTGTGTCTACATCCATTTCATGCACTTGTGCACATGGGACATATTGCTTCTACCATAAATTAAAGTTATACTTTGTAGCTGAACTATCTAAATAATGAATCCAGAAAAACTGTTTCTCAACTGTGCTCTGATATATGGATCTTGCATATGTAAGTATGAAGAATGATTGTAAATATTTGGTATTTTATTGTAAATATTTAAACCCTTATAGTCTTTCATCCAAATAGCTACATTTTTTTTTGCAAGTTTTAGTCTTGTGGAGATGATCACATATTTTATTTCTTTTTTAGTGGAAAGAGGACAGTGTTCATTTGACTTGCAGGTTGCAATCCATCACTGAGGGCAGAGTAGAAATTCAAGGCAGGAACCTGGAGAGAGAATCAGAACCAACAGCTATTGAAGAATGTTGCTTACTAAATTTCTCCCAATGGTTTTCTCAGTATGTTTTCTTATATATCTCAGGACCACCTATGCCCAGGTGGCACTGTCCATGCTCCAATATCTGTGTCAGAGGAGCAGTAGGTATCAATTGAAGTTAAAGTGTCAGCTCACAGTGAGGAAACTCTCTGATGGATCAACTTTGTTTATGAAAGGCTATGAAACTACAGATCCTAGAATGTCTTTTGACTCTGCTATGCCACTAGATGTTTGCTGCTACATTTTTTTTCTGGTATTTGGCATGGTGTGAATAGATGTAGGGATACTCCCGCTGCCCATAATATAGCGTGTGTATCTCATGATACCTACTGGACAGTTCTATCCATGGATTATCAAAAAATATTCTTCTGAAGCTGTACTGTTTAAATAATGATAGCATATAAAGACTTTGAATGAATAAAAATAAATACAAGGATATTTTTCATAACTAAGAACTAAGAGGTTCACCTAGGAACTGCTTTAAGATCACAGATCCGGTTGATGATGAGAAAAAAAATTAATTCCCCAAGGGGCAAACAGTCTCTAATTCTTTTAATACTGAAAGGATGCAGTACAGTCACAGGTTTTGTGTGCACTATTGACTAAAACAAAGCTTCAATATAACTTTAGCTAAAACAGATGACGTTAATGGTTTTTAACTAAACATCTCCAGAAAAACAATTTAACATTCAAAATGATATAGGGCTGAGCTGTCTAACTCATTAGGATATGGTTTTAAATATAAAATATCTCAATTATTGATATCTGATAGATAATTAGTTACTTGCACCCATTCCTCACCTTAATTTGCTGAAATGGGTGTACACCCTGAAGATTCAGTGTTCAGCTGACTATTTTGTATGTATAAAAGTTTTGGTTCTTGGAGTTGTGTAAATAACAAGTGGTAGTATACAGAAATCTAGGAACATAAGCAACTTTTATTTAAAAACATCAGGGCAAAAAGAAAACTTCTGACTCTGTAGTGAGATTACTTTCTGCAGCCACCCAAATGAGGGCTACATGCTTGTTTGCATAGATGTTACATAAAAGGCAGAAAGTGCATTTTGAGATTTAAAGCATCATGATGCCACAATGTCATGGGAGTGCCTACTGGAGCTGAAGCTAAGAAATTCATGGTATTTCAGGAATGTTGATTTGAGCCTGAACTAGAAGCTTTAAGACATTCTGGGCATCTCTCTGTCCAGAGACTTGGTCCTCTCTGGGCACTGCTCTTTGCTTGCTCATGATCTGTGACTAGTTACTTAGATAAATTGCATGTAGGTTGTCAGGATGACTCCTTTTTTATTCATGTTAGGGAGATAAAAAGATGTTTTTACCTACAATCATTCACTTGATTAACAGACTGTAACCCCTTTGTGATTCCTGTACTGCCCAAAAGATTTCGTTGGGGTATATCAGTGGTGGAGGGAGAGAGAACAACTGAAAACAAAGGAGTCTTTCCCCCAATCCTTTCAGATAGAAAGGTTTTAGCTTACATAAATGCCATGAATTTATTTCAAGATCTGTGCTGCTTAGAGACTTCTCCCCCCGAAGGTGGAGATTCTCATGACAGGCTTGTCCTGTCACATGATTCATCAAGCAAATGTTTCACAGACTTGCCTACAATCAGACTGGTGGAGGAAATTCATTAGTTGAGGGTTGTAGTAATTAGGGTTTTTGGTCCCGAGTGGCCAGAGGTCCAGACCCACAGACCTGCAGTCAGCCCCAGACCCCTCAGGTGCCCACAGCTACTCAGGCCCTAGAAATGATCCAGATGCTTATATTAGCTTCATGGTGTTTGGCCTATGGCTCAGGCACCTTGCCAGCTAGCTCTTTCATCCTAACTCAACCCATTTCTATTAATCTGTATGCCACGTGGCCCGTGGCTCACCTGTGTTCCTTCCATGTTGCTCCTTTGGGCTTCTGGCTCAGTCTGTCTGACACTGCCCTTGCTTCTCCTACCTATGCTCTGATTTCTCCTCCTAATTTTTCTATGGTGCCCATCATGGGCCAAAACAGATCTTTTATTTAAAGATTGATATTCACAGCATACAGAAATATATTCTCACATCACCTTCCCCTTTCTTTCTAATCAAAAAGGAAGGTTTCAATTTTAACATAGCAAAATTACATATAACAAAGTAGCTATCAAGCAAGAATTACAGTTACAATATCTATTTGTATTTAGCAAAATTAAAAAAATCCTCTAGCATCTACCTTATTCTTATGAATCTAAAGTTTCATATCCAATACACCTTTCAAATAACTAAGAAAAACTATACCTATAACTATCTAATCTTCAACTACATCAAAGACCACAGAAGGATTATATTTACCTAAATAAACCAGAAGTGCAAGCAACTTCCAAAATCTAGAAATGACAGAGATGACACCTCTTTGCCTGGACAGTCACCGAAAGTTCCTTTATAAAATTGGGGCATCCATCTTCAGCCTACAGGCCCAGAGTCTCTTTTCATTTCTGTCCATTCATCAGTTGCTTCTCCTAGAGTCCTGAAGAATGTCTGACAGTTTTCTCTGCAAAGCAGGAACCTGAATGACCATCTCTGCTTGTTCTGCCAAAGTTCAGAGATCACCTTCCTATGGAACCTACATGTCCAGTTTAAATACCATACTGTCAAGCAGTCAATATAAGAAAAGGTTCATGTCCAATGGCTAACCATTGCCACAAAGAAAGTGGACACCATACAGAGTTTCTTTGATGCCCATTTTTCTCTTGAAGTAAATTGGTGCTGCCAGGACCAGACCTGTCTTACTGTCCAGAAAAGTCAAAATTCTTAAAACATTTCAAATGCCATATTCTATAGGTCTTAGAAGTATTTGAAGATTACCCACCTAATTGAAATATATCTTTGTATACCTAAAAATCTAACTAATATGCATTTCTTAACTATATATTACAATTCTAAATCAGTTACATAAACAGCATATCTTAAACAAGAGTAGATAAATACATACAGCAAAAGAGAATTGACCTTAAATTTGTATCAATAAACCAAAGTCCATACCAATATAAAACATTTTGAGAATAACAGCTGATATCCTGATCTAAGTATATTCAATAATCTAATTTTTAAAAAATCATTCACATGCCATATCCCCTTTTTCTTCTTAACATTTATAATGAATACAAATATTTATAAACAATACTTTGGGAATTTGGGCATAATTTTCCATTACAACTTCCTGCTAATTATAGGGCATTGAAAATATCATGGCTTCTTGAGACTAAATCATATTCTGCAGTCCTAAAGCTGTTATAAACAATATTTTGGGAATTTGGGCAAAGTTTTCCATTATTACTTCCTTCTGATTATGGGGCATTGAAAATCTCATGGGTTCTTAAGACTGGGTCATAGTCTGTAGCCCTGAAGCTGATATGGCCATCTCTTCCCATCAGAGGTTTTTTTTTTTTTTTTTTTTTTTTTTTTTTTTTTTTTTTTTTAGGGGGTCTTGGTTGATGAAACCATAATTGCCTGGAAGCAATTCACAGGTTCTTATCTTCTGTGGAAACAAAAGCAGAACTCTTCCAAAGCAATAAATCCTTAGACACAAATTTCATAATCAAAATACCTTTAAAATATATATTCCTGTTTAACTTAGCCTTTGCAATCCATTGTCTGTCTACAGTTAGCTCATAAACAGTTAAAAATAAAAGAAAACACAATAATAACCAAAATCCAGATTTTGTGTCTATTTTCCATTTTTACATGGCTTATTATATTTTTATTACTCTATTTCTCTTTTAGGGACTTTCTCTACCCTCTTTCTATTCTCTCTGAAGGCTATGTACCTTTTACACACATTGTAACCCATTTACAGGTTTTTTTTTTTTAAATCTGAATCTGTTCTATTGTGAATCCTTAATCATCTTCCAACCAGAAAAGCTTTTAGAATACTTTTAGTCTCTTAAAGATCCACATAGTTTTTGCAAATAAAGCAGAATCAGTAAGTTCTCTTAAAGGGACCATGTCTCTGTTCGCCACCAGCAAACAGAGCAGACTCAAGAAAATGCTGCTACTAAGAAACCGTCTTCGTTTCCTTTTTGTTCAAAGTAAAAAGAAACCTTAAATCAATCACATGCTACCAAGTCTTCTGTGAGACTTCAGGAACCGGCTTAGTTGCAATTGACATGGCCTTCCACCAGTCCACTGGTGCCATTTTGAATGCCTCACTTTCTCTATACAATGACTCGCTTCAGATATACAATTTGGAAGCTTCTTTGGCTCAGTTTCTTGTGAAAACCTTTTTAAATTTTCTCAGGCTTTAAGTGGATATTTGGCCCACCCAGGGATGCCATCTATTACAATAAGGTTTCTTGATCCCAAGCGGCCAGAGGTCCAGACCCACAGACCTGCAGCCCCAGACCCCTTAGCTGCCTGCCGCTGCTCATGCCCCCAGAAATGATTCAGACACTTATATTAAGTTAATGATGTTTGGTCTATGACTCAGGCACATTGTTAGCTTGCTCTTTCATCTTAACTCAACCCATTCTCATTAATCTCTCTGCCACATGGCCTGTGGCCCACCTGTGTTCCTTACATGTTGCTCCTTTGGGCTTCAGGTTCGGTCTGTCTGACTCTGCCCTGCTTCTCCTACCTATGCTCTGATTTCTCCTCCTACTTTTTCTATGGTGCCTGTCATGGGCCAACACAGCTCCTTTATTTAAAGACTGATATTCACAGCATACAGAAATATATTCCCACATCAGAGGATTTTTCCTTTCAGGTGACTATAGTTTGTGTTGATAAAATTTAAACAGCATGGTTTATTGTTACATTACTGGGGGGCTCACTATAGGGTATATTTCAGTCTAAGAAAGCACATGTACAAAACATTTGGTGAAACTAAGTGGCAAGAGATTTTCTTAATCATTCCAGTCATCTGAGGGTTCTTGTTTTGATTAGTTCAAAGTGACCTGCAATATTCCAAAAAATAACTCCTTAGCCCTCTACTGTCACTTGTCACTTATATATTTTATGTTCAGGCATATTTCAAATGAAGACAAAACATCAAAATAATGAAAATAGGGTAAATATAAAACTCAGCAGCAAAGCATATGTGTAGCAATGCAGGGGGTCATGGGTGCTGTGTTCTTCCATCAGAAGAAAAAAGATAAACAACATCAAAAAGAAACCCTTGGATAATTTAGTAACAATGATAAAGTATCTGCTATATCTATCAATATTGTCATAGAATGTCACTGGGTATCACAAAAAAACACAAAAGAGATCTTTCTGTCATTGTTTACCTGATTGTACTTTTTTTGTTCCTAATATAATTAGAAAAAAAATGTAATTGGAATAAATTATTGAAAGAATTATAGAGAAAAAACAATCCAATAGAGCATTAATTCCTACCTCAGTAAATTTCTTGGAGATTAGAAGCCAGTATTAGAAGCTAGAGAGGTAGCTCAGTGGATATGAGCATTTACGGTTTTGCAGCAGGACCAGGTCCACTTCCTAGCACCCAAATATAACTGGGCATATAACTACATGGTGTCAGCCACTCTCTAGCTATTGTGGGCATCCACAATTGCCTGAACACACACGGTACCTATTTACTCATGTCACCTCATATACATAAATAATAAGTAACCATCATTAAATAATACCTTGCATGTGTAGCATGACCAGACTCTCTCACTTTTATGCTTTGCATGCTCAGAACTATGTTCAATACTCTAAACAAGAACTTGCCATATTGAAAATAGATTTTATTTAATATGATACTTTCCAATTACAATTCTCCTTTTCCTCCCATTTTTCTAGATCCACTGGCCTGTATCTTCTCCCCAAATAGAGCAAGGTTCCTAGAAATGATCATCAGATATAACTATATAAGATTTACTAAAAAAAAAAAAAAGGCAAGATCCCTTGTAATCAAGGCTGAACAAGGCAATACAACAGGAGGATTTCCAATAGGAGGCAAAATAGTCAGAGATATACCTGCTCACACTGTTAGGGTTCTCACAAGAACACCAGACTAACATACCATAGCTCATACTCAGAGAACATGTTTCAGACTTATGCAGGGCCCATGCTTTATGTTTCAATGTGAGCCTATCTGAACCCTGATTAGTTGATTAAGTGAGCTAATTTTTCATTTTTCCCTTCATCCCTTCTGACCCCTACAATTTTTCCTTCTCATGTTATACCAGATTTTCTAGTTCTGAATGCAGTGAACTAATAAAGACCTCCAATTTAGACTCTCTCTCTCTCTCTCTCTCTCTCTCTCTCTCTCTCTCTCTCTCTCTCTCTCTCATTTTCTCTGTGTATGCATAATGTCTAGCTGTTTGTCTCTTTACCTGTTCCTATTACTGCTCAAGAAAGCTTCTCTAATGGATGAGAAAAAGAAAGTTGAATCTGTGAGTATAGTGGAATATCATTGGGAGAAATATCATTTATTTTTGCCAGTTGTACTTGGTTCTACTGTAGGCCTTTGGGCTGTCCTATCTTAATCCAGTTCTTGGTCATCTAGGCAACATACAGCATGGAATCCATCTTGAGCCACAGGTCTCAAGTTAAACCAAACATTGGCCAGTCACTCCTACATGCTCTGTGCCACCATTTCACCAGCTCATTTTGCAGGCAGGACAAAGTGTAAGTGGGGGGTTTTGTGGCTGGATTGATGTCCATGTTCTTTTTTCTATAGTGAAAAAATGAAGTTTTGTGTTTATTTATGTATTTTTACACCCTGACCACAGTTTGCCCTAACTGCTTCCCCCACATATGTCTTCCACACCATTTCTCCTCTCCCCTTGATTTATTCTTCTGCCTATTCTGATGCTCCTCAAACAGGACAGGTCTCTCAGGAATACCAATCAGCCATGCTATACCAAGTTACAGTGATACTAATCAACTCTTCTGTTAAGGCTTCATAAGGCAACCCAGTAGGAGGGATAATAGCCCCCAAATCAGGTAAGAGTGTCAGAAAAAGCTCCTTATACCATTTGTAGAAGTCCTACAAGAAGACCAAGCTATACAATTGTAACATTTATGCAGAGGGCCCAAGTTAGTCCCATGTAGGCTCTATGAATCCTAGTTTAGTCTCTGTCAGTGCCTATGAACTCAGGTTAGTTGTTGATTCTGTGGAGGGTTTTTTTTTGTAGTGTCCTTGACTCCTCTGACTCTGAAAATCATTTCTCCTCCTCCTTATGTAGGATTCCTTGAGCTCTGGCTAATGTTTGGCTGTGGATCTCTGTATCTGTTTTTATTAGTTGCTGAGTGTAGCCTCTCTGATGACAATCCTATGAGTATAGCAGAATATCACAAAAAGTCATTCTCATTGACATTTTTGCCAATCATGTTTTGTTCTCAGAGCTATTTTACCTCTGGGTACTGGCCCTTTAAGTAGTATCATCAATGAACTCCCTCTCAAGTTATGAGTCTCAAGGTTGAAAAGTCATCATTAGTTGGCCATTCATAAACTTCTGCACATTTTACCTCCTAAAACAAATTTGCAAGTAGAGTAAAATGTAAACAAAAGGTTTTGTGGCTGTATTTGTGTCCCTATTTTGTCACTGAAAGACTTGACTGGTTACAGGAGATGGCTAGTTCAACCTCTGTATCTCCCATAGCTAGGCATCTTACTTAGGTTCCTAAGAGGGTTTTTTTTTGTTCTACATTTCTATCTCATCCAAGATGTACCTCCAGTTCCAGTTGTCTCTCCCAGTACTCTCTCCCACCATTCTCCTCCCTCCTGCTTCCATACACACTCCCATTCAGTTACCTCACCCATCGAACAGCATTGTCTATTATTCTATTTCCTCTTCATAGTGACATTCATTTATCCTTGCTTGAACACTCTTTGTTACTTAGCTTCTCTGGGCCTGTATATTATAACTTGGTTATCTCTTATTTTATAGCTAATATTCACTTATGAATGAGTACATACCATGTTTGTCTTTCTGTGTTTTATTGCATCACTCAGAATGATCTTTTTCAGTTCCACCCATTTGCCAAAAAAACCTCATAATGTTATGTATTTAACATAACATTGTGAAAGTGTACTTCATTTTCTTTATTCATTTTTCAGTTGAGGAATATCTAGGCTGTTTCCATTGTCTGACTATTATAAATAAAGCTTCTGTGAACATATTTGAGACAGTGTCCTTGTGTATAGTGGAACATCTGTGAGGTATATGCCTAAGAGTAATATACCTGCATCTTGATATAGAAAAATTCTCAACTTTGTGAGAAAGTGCCATGTTGATTTTCAAAGGGGCTGTACAAGCTTGCACTTCAACCAACAATAGAGGAGCATTTCTCTTTTCCCACCTTTTGCCAGCATGAGGTGCTGCATGTGAATTAGATCTTAGCCATTTAGAGAGTTGAAACATGAAATCTCAGATTCATTTTAATTTGCATGACCTTGATGGCTAAGGATGTTGAATATTCTTTAAGTGCTTCTCAGTCATATGTGATTCCTCTGTTGAGAATTCTGTTTTGACTTGTATCCCATTTTAATTGGTTAATTTGATCTGTTTCTATCTAGTTTCTTGAGATCTCTATATATTTTGAAAATCAGCTCTCTGTCAGATATAGGGTTGGTGAAGATATTTTTCCCCCTTTGGTAGGCTGCCATTTTGTCCTTTTGACAGTGTCCTTTGCCTTACAGAAGCTTTTCAGTTTCATAAGGTCCCACTTATTTTTAGATGGTAGTGCATGTGTATCTGGCTTCCTGTTCAGAAAATTGTCTTCTCTGCCAATACATATAAGGCTGTTACCCACTTTCTCTTCTATCAGCTTTTTGTTGATGTCTTTAATGCATTTAAATTTTAATTTTGTTCAGAGTAATAAATATGGGTCTATTTCTATCCTTCTACATGCCTACATCCAGTTTAACCAGAACTACTTGTTGAAGAGACTTATTCCATTATATACTTGTGGCTTCTTTGTCAAAAATCAGGCATCCATGGGTATGTGGATTTACTGCTGGGCCTTTGACTTTATTTCATTGATCATCCTGTCTATTTTATGTCAACACCATTTGACATTTACAATTGCTATGTAGATAGCTGTATCTTTGGGACTTCTTTTATTGTACAGGATTATTTTAGTTATCCTTGACTTTTTGTTTTCGCATATAATGTTGAGTATTGTTCTTCTAATGTTAGTAAAAAATTGTGTTAGAATTTTGGTGGAGATTACAATGAATCTATAGATTGTGGTAAGATGTTCATTTTTACTAGTTAATCCTATCGATTCATGAACATGGGAAACCTTATATCTTCTTGATATTTTCTCCAATTTCTTTCTTTTAAAAACTTGAAGTTCTTGTCATACAGGTCTATCATCAGCTTGGTTAGCATTACCCTGAGATATTTTAAATTATTTCTAGTTATTGATTTGTCTCTGATCGTTTTCTCAGTCTATCACTTGTATGTAAAAGTGCTATTGAATTTTTTAGTCTTGTATCCAGCCACTTTGCTGAAGATGCTTATCAGCTGTAGCAATTCTGTGGTAGAATTCTGAGGGTCACTTATGTACATAACTTATCATATGCAAATAATGATACTTGGACTTCTTTTTAATTTGTATTTCCTTGGTCTCTCTCAGGTGCTAACTATAAATTGAAGTATTTGGAGAGAGTGGACAGCCTTTTCTTCTTTCTGGTTTTAATAGCTTTGCATTTTTTCCATTTAATTTAATGTTTTCTATAGGCTTCTTTTAAATTTAACTTATGTTAAATGTATCTCTCTTATCTCCAATCTCCCCAATTTTATTTTTTTTTGTATGAAAGGGTATTGGATTTTTTTGAAGCATTTCTTAGCATCTAATGAAATTAGAATGTAGTTCTTTCCTTTCATTGTATTTATATGGTGAATGTTATTAGCAGATTTTTGTATATTGAACGATCCCTGCATCCTGCAATGAAGTCCACTTGATAATTGTGGCTAACCCTTTTGAAACATTCTTGGGTTCAGTTTGTGAGTATTTTATTAGGTTTTTTTTTTTTCATTTATGTCCATGAGAAAAATTGGCAAATAATTTGTTGAGTTTTGTAAAATTTGGGTATCAGGGTGACTGTGGCCTAATGAGAAATTTGTCAGTGTTCAATCTGTTTTTATCTTATAAAATAATTTTAGGAGTATTGGCATTAGCTCTTCTTTTAAAATCAGGTAGAATTTTGATTTAAAATCATACTGATCTGGGGTTATTTTATTTTTATTGTTTTGGTGGCTTTCAATTATTTATATTGTTTATATCATCTTGAGTTACCTTTGGTAAAAGATATATATCAAGAAAATTGTCCATTTTTAGGGCTTCCAATTTTATGGAATACAGGTTTTTGAAGTATGACTCAATGATTGTTTTTTTTTGTTTTTTTTTGTTTTGTTTTTTTTTTTTAGATTTCCTTAGTCTCTTATATTTTCCTTTTTGGTTCTGATTTTGTTAATTTGCATAGTATCTCTGGATATGAGATACTATTGACTAAGAATTTGTATATCTTGTTGATTTTATCAAAGAACCAAATTTGTGTTTCATTAATTCTTTGTGTCTTTCTCTTTGTTTCTATTTAGTTGATCTTAGCCCCCAGTTTGATTGTTTCCTGCCTTCTGTTCTTGGGTTTATTTATTTCTTATTATTTCAGAGCTTTCAGATGTGCTGTTTCGTTACTGGTATGAGATCTCCTTAATTTCCTTTTGATGGTACTTAGTGCTTTAAACTTTCCTCTTAGCATACCATTTTCACTGTGTCCTATTAGTTTGGTTGTGTTTTACACTCATCTTCATTAAATTCTAAGAAGTCTTTAATTTCTTCGTGTATTTATTTATTGACCCAGTGATAATTCATCAGTGAATTGCTCAGTTTCCATGAGTTTGTAGGTTTCTGTTGTTGGTGAAATCAAGCTTTAATCCCTGTTGTTTTGATAAGATGCAGGGTGTTATTTTGCTTTTCTTTTATATGTTGAGATTTTCTTTGTGACTGAGTTTATAGTCAAATTTGAGGAAGATTTCATGAGGTCCTGAGAGAAACATATATTCTTTTGTGTATGCATGCAATGATCTGTAGAAATATTTTAGGTTTATTTGAGTCATTACATTTGTAAGATCCATTATTTTTCTGATTAGTTTCTGTCTGGACAACCTGTTCATTGATGAAAATGAGGTGTCAAAATTTCCCATATTAATGTATGGGTTTAAGATGTGGTTAAGTCTTGGTAATGTTTTTTCTACATGTCAATGCCCTTGCATTTGACCCTTTGATGTATCACTTTTAATTAATTTTGGTTTGAAGTCTATTTTGTTAGGTATTAGAATAATGTTAACAGCTTGCTTCTTAGGTCCATTTGAATAAAAAAGTTTCCCTCATTCTTTACTCTAAAGTAATGGCTATCTTGGCTGTTTGAGTGTTGTTTTTTTTTTTTTTTTTTTTTTTTTTTTTTTGTATGCACCAAAAGAATAGATACTGTTTCTGTATCCCTGTTATCCTATATCTTTGTTGGCAAATTGAGTCCATTGATGGTGAGAGACATTAATGACAAGTGATTGTTAATTCCTTTTATTTTGTTGTTTACTTTGGTGTTAGTAATGTGTGTGTGTGTTTTCATGCTTTCTATTTTTCTGTTTTGATATTATCTATTGTTTGTGTTGTCATGAGTATAGTTAACTTCCTTAGATTGGACTTTTCTTTCTAATATCTTTTGTAGGGCTAGATTTGTGGGTAGATGCTATTTAAATTTGATTTGTCATGAAATATCTTGTTTTCTACATGTATAATGATTGAAAGTTTTGCTGGATATATTAGTCTGGCTGGCATTTGTGATCTGTTAGAGTCTTCAAAACATCTGTCCAGGCTTTTCTTACTGCTAGAATATCCATTGAGGAGTTTTATACAGTTCTTATAGGTGTGCCTTTAAATGCTATTTGGCCTTTTTGTTGCAGCTTTTATTATTTGTTCTTTGTTCTGTATGCCTAGTATTTTTGTTATTTTGTGTTGCATGAAAGAAGGAAACTCAGGGCCAAATCTCTGGGAAAGGCAGAGATATCAGAGAAGAAACACCACAGTCAGATCTCACCCAGCTGTCTTCCAGCTTCCTCAGCCTCGCTCCTCTTGGCTTCTTCTGCCAGCTCTGTCTTTCTATGCCTGCCTTAAATATATTCTTTGCTCAGTTAAGACATGGTACCATCAATGCCTGCCTAGGAACTTGGAACACTTTCTGTAAACTAAGATGACCTCAAACTCAGATTGGATTAAGGGCACAGGTTACCATTCCCAGGATATTCCCTGTGCTGGGGTTAAAGGTGTGAGTTACCTCTGTCTGATCCTTCTAGACTGACTATGGGTAGATCCCTCTGATATCTCTGACTGTTTTTATTATATTTAAAAATATCCCCACAATTTTATTATAAAAAGATTTTATTATCTTATGAATCTACATGATGTTTTGTAAGCTTCTTGTGCTTTTATAGACATGTTCTTTTTTGAATTAAAAAAATTCTATTATTTTGTTAAATACATTTTCTGGGTTTTGTTCATGGGATTCTTTTCTTTCTATTTATATTATTCTAACACTTGGTATTTTCAATGTGCCCCAGATTTCCTGAATATTTTCTGTTAAGAGTTTTATAGATTTAATGTTGCAATGGGGTTTCTTGGTCCCGGGAAGCCAGAGTCCCAGACCCACAGACCTGCGCACCAGACCCATTAGCCACCCACTGCTGCTGCTCAGGCCCCCAGGAATGACTTAGATGCTTATATTAACTTTATGCTGCTTGGCCTATGGCTCAGGTACATTGCTAGATAGCTCTTACATCTTAAATCAACCCATTTCTATTAATCTGTCTGCCACATGGCCGGTGGCTCACCTGTGTTCCTTACATGTTGCTCCTTGGGTGGCTTGCTAGATCTGCCTGACTCTGCCCTGCTTCTCCTACCTATGCTCTGATTTCTCCTCCTAGTTCTTCTATGGTGCCTGTCATGGGCCAAAACAGCTCCTTTATTTATAGATTGATATTCACAGCATACAGAAAGGCATTCCCACGTCACTTCCCCCTTTCTGTCTAATCAAAAAGGAAGGTTTCAATTTTAACATAGCAAAATTACATATAACAAAATAGCCATCAAGGAAGAATTACAGTTATAATATCTAGTCTATTTGTATTTAGCAAAATTAAAGAAAATACTCTTATCACCTACCTTATCTTTATGAATCCAAAGTTTAATATCCAATATACCTTTCAAATAGCTAAGAAAGACTATACCTATAATTATCTAATCTTTAGCTACATCAAAGACCACAGAAGGATTATATTTACCCAAATAAACCAGAAGTGCAAGCAACTTCCAAAATCTAGAAATGACAGAGATGACACCTCTTTGCCTGGACAATTACCCAAAGTTCCTTTATAAAGTTGGGGCATCCATCTTCAGCCTTCAGGCCCAGAGTCTCTTTTCATTTCAGTGAAGCAGGAAATCTTCTCTGTCCATTCTGGTTCAGTTCATCAGTCACTTCGTCTCGAGTCCTGAAGAATGTCTTTCAGTTTTTTTCTGCAATATAATAACACAATCCCACTGCATTTACCATTTTTCTTTTTAAAAGAAGAAGAGCACAAAATATACCATCCTTTTCCCCCGTTAACTATAATAACTTATAACCACCACTGTAAACAAACACAAACATCCATAATGCATTTTTCTCTAGGTACTTCCTTCTGAATGGGGCACTAGCAATCCCATGGGGACCCAAAGAAAAATTTAGGATTACGGACAAGTCCATAGTAGGGTAGTCTCTAAGGCTAGATCATCTCAGCCAGTCTCTCCATTGTAGTTCTGGATGCAGAACTCTAGAGTAAACTGCAACAGAGGTACTCTGAAATACTGGATCATCTGAGCTGTCCATTTCCATTGGAGACTTTTCAGGGGTCTTCCTCTATCAAACTTTATTTTATTTAACTGAGAATTAGTTCATAGTGTCTTATTTTCTGTGGAAATAAAAACAAAACCTTTTCTTCAAAGTAGCATGTCTTTTGATTTCAGTTTTAAAGTCAATTAATTTACAAAATATATAGGTTGGGTTAATCCAGCAGCATTTATAGTTTAATGTATTTTAGCAGCTTTTACTACTTCAATTTCAGTCAAAAAACTTAAAGACAAGATAATAACATACAGTATCCAGATACTCTTTGTAGTTTCCATCTTTACATGGCTTATTATTTTTTATTCTATTCTTTTAAGGACTTTCTCTATACTTTTTCTTTTCTCTCTCAAGCCTACCCACTCTAAACCATTTACACATTTTTTAAAAAATCTGTCTTTATTGTATATCTCTTATTTCTTATCTTTTTCTGTTTCTGAGCACACCTTTGCTTGGGTAGTGTGGCTAACTCCTCTAGTTTTTCTGTTTTCTACCACACCTTTATTCTATTAAGGTGTGGTTAAGGATTAAAGACTTTACTAGGATGGTTGGCCTGCTCTACCCACCTCCTAGTCTGGCTTCATATTATTTAGCTTTTAGCCAAGGTACTGGAAGCACCCACAATTACCACTCTGGGGAATTTTAGGGTACATATAATCACCAAGTAAAGCACTGCTGTCTGCTGCTCATTAACTCCATTTAAGTATTTTGGAACAGGGATTCTTAAAAGAATGGCAAGTGATTTTCCAATAATACTGAGTCAGGAAGCTTCTCCTTAAAAAAAAAGCTGTGCATCCAGGGCTTCCTAAAAATCTCACAAGTGATTTGCCATTAACACTGAGTCAGGAAGCTCCTTTTTAAAAAGGCTGTACCTTTGCCTGCCTCTAGCAAACAGAGCTGACCCAAGAAAATGCTGCTGTTACTAAGAAGAAAGTCTTTTACTCTTTTTCTTTTTTGTCTATATACACAGAAAGGCTCCTGTGAAACTTCAGGAACTGGCCATTTCACTGCTTAAGCTGCACTCCAAAAGCCTGCCATTTTTTATTCAAACCCATACACCATTCCAGGGCATTTTTGAACCATGGCTCATGTGAGAGACACAAATTAGAAGCTGCTTTTGGCTCTAATTCTATGCTCTAGAACCCCTTTTAATGTTTCTCTAGCTAAATGTAGACGTATGTCACTCACATTGAGCTGCCATTTGTAGTAATAGGTTTCTGGCCGGTCCAACCTGTGGTCCAGACCTGTTGACCCACAATCCCACAATCCTGTAGTCCTGTACTCCTGCCAAATTACACAGATGCTTATATTAATTACACTCTGCTTGCTGACTGACCTGGGGCCCAAGCATATAACTTGCTAACTCTTTTATCTTAAACTTACCCATGATTCTTGTTCAGCTATGTAGCTTGTTATCTTTTCTCAGAGCAGCAAAATTGTCTTCTGTATCTGCTGGCTTCTTTACTGGTCTCTCTGGCATCTCTGCCCTGCTCTTCTTGTTCCCAGAGTTTTCCCAGTCTGGGAGATCTACACAGACTTCCTGTCTGCCTTCAGTCAATCAGTGTTTTTATTAAACGAGTAGGAGAAACAATTTTTTACAATATAATAACATAATCTCACTAAATATAAACTGTTGAAGAGCCTAAGAAAAATAAGAAAATTGTGTACTTACAACCTATTAGTCACTTCAAGTTTTTGCTTTGCATTCTCCCAGGTAGGGGAAACACAATTTAATTGACTCATGACTATGTAAATATTTTGAATGAGTACTTTGTAATCAGAAGTCATAAAGTCTAAATTGTTTTTTGTATCCTAAAGGTAACTTGAGAGTTTCAAGGCATGGAGATGCCAGAGATGGTGTAAATCCTCTAATTTAGGCTCTAAATTCCTGAGATACCTTATATGTCAGTTATAGCTCAGTCAGCATTCCTAAGATACTATGGCAACATGATGTTTTAAAATGTACTTTTTGTCCTGTGTGTAACTCCTAACTATTAAAAAAAAAAAAAAAAAAAAAAAAAAAAACCTTGGAGTGGGATCAGACTGTGTTCCTGTGTTTGGGCTGGCACCTTGGAGCCCATTCCCTGCTGAGGAACACCTAACTCAGTCTAGATTTTGGGATAAGGAAATCAGACTTACCTGGTGTACATGTGCTATGCTGAGCTGACCTACCTTTGGACTTCTTGCCCTTTTGGGAGAGGAGATATGGCATGAGAAGGGGAGAGACTGAGGGCTGACTAGGAAGGACTGGGGGGAGGGAAGGGAGGAGGATCAGAGGGATACATGGATATAAAAGACATTCATATAAAAAGTAATAAAATGAACATACAAAAAATAACCAAACATGTAGCCCTTTTTGGAGAGTGGGGCTATAGAGTTATTTTTTTTTGGAGTCCTGACTAGTCAGAAACAATCCATCAGCTTAACTTTGAATCTTCAGAAAAACATAC
Organism: Phyllotis vaccarum; assembly: GCA_033318265.1. Taxonomy (NCBI): domain Eukaryota; kingdom Metazoa; phylum Chordata; class Mammalia; order Rodentia; family Cricetidae; genus Phyllotis; species Phyllotis vaccarum. The sequence continues at coordinate 109,916,824 of JARWLC010000012.1, forward strand.
CCATATTAGCAAATTGAGGTCAAGAATGGGTACAAGGAATTAATCATTCATTAGTTAGCAATAATTGGGCTATATTGTATTTACAACCCCAGCTTAATAGATCAGATAGCTCAGCTGTGTGTCCTTGTGAACTTTAGAGTGATTTTCTGGAATTATTTTATCTTAATTCATTAACAAGGCACTTGGCCTAATCTGAAATTATTTTGAAACTTTGTTTTAGTTAACAGTATACACTGAAGCCTGTAATCACATTTTTCAGCATTAAAATTAAAGAATTTGAGCCAACCTGCTCTCAGAAACTTGAGCTTGATCTGAAGCAGCTCCTTAGGAGGAACTTATAGACCCTAACTGTGTAGCATTTCCTTGTAATTATTATTATTCATCAAATTCTGCATAGACTATTATTATTTTATTATTATTATAAAATTATTATTATAAAATTGACAGTAAAGTTTGGGAGAAATAATCATTTTGATAATATACAGATACACATGTTCAGTAGATAAGGATGTATGCATGAGATAAACACACAGTCAGTGGGTGTCTCTCCATATCTACTCACACCATGCCAAATACTAGATAAAAATTTTAGGAGCAAACAATTTAAGGTATAACAGAATCAAAATACATTTCTGAGTCTATAGCCTTGCTTAATGTTATCCACCCATCATAGAATATTGCTTTTGGTGGGCTGACACCTTGAACAACAATTGCTACCTGCTGCTCCTCTGACATGGGCACTGGCATCTCTTCTGTTTTTATTTAATAAATAAAATGTATGAATTTCTCCCTGGGAAGCATATACTGCAGATCCCAAACTTCTAAATATGAATGGAAGAAGTGACAGAAGTAAAATTATCAATTTTCCAATGATTTCCAAATTAATATCAAAACTTCATAAAGATTTATTTTGAATAATAGGTTTCGACTAGGTTTCTAATTAGGAACCTCTTCAGTTTCATAGAGTATAACTGTAACCTGGGATGACTAATAGCACTTAGAGCTATACTTTCTTCTTAGAGATTATCTATATGAATAGCAAGCTGAGAACTATCCCAGATACCTCTCAAGTCTTGAACTTGTTCCCAGGATATCTCTGGGGCATTGAAAGTCAGAAGAGTAACATATGACAACCAGCAAGAAACTGTGATCAGAATATATTGTATCAAATATATTTTAACTCTAATGTAGGCCATGGTGGTCTGATAAGACACAAGGGGTTATCTCCCAGTTTAGCTGAAGACAGAGAGAAGGGACTTGAACAAAGGGGTCAAGATCATGATGGATAAACCCCCAAATACAGCTGACCAGAGCTACTGTGAACTTGCTGACTCTAAATGGATAGCTGGGGAACTTGTACGAGTGTCAACTAGGCCCTCCAAATGTGGATGACAAATGTGTGGCTTGGGTACTTTTTGTAGCCTCTGTTAGTGGGTCCAGAGTGTATCTGTTGTGAATGAACTGGCTTTGTGTAGCCCATTCCTTATGGAGGAAGACCTTGCTTACCTTGAAATGGGGCAGGGGGAACTTGGTCCTCTCTCAACTTGATAGGCCAGACTTTGGTGACTCCTCGTGGGAGGCCTCATCATTTCTGAGGAGTGGATGGGCATGGTATTGAGGAAGCTAAGGGGAATGTGGGAGGAAATGCTGGAGAAAGAACTGTGCTTGGTATATAAGATAAAAATTTTTAATTAAACTTTCAATTTAACAAGAAGGAAAAAAGAAAGTATAGCTCTAAGTGTCTACTTCAAAAAGATCATAAGGAATACTAATAAACAAATTAAGACACATAAGCTCAAGCTTATAACTGCATGTACATGACCTCTTTAAACCAAGCTACCCCAAATCACAGCCTGGATCAAGGAGGGACTTACAAAGTGTAACTTTAGGTGAAGAGCTCTTGGTTAATGGAGGGGGATGTTCAATTATTTTTAACCATGACTCTCTAATAGGTAACTCAGGTTTCAGTGAATTATAGAAGAGTAGACTCAATGGGTTTATAAAAAGAGCAATTAAATTGAAAGGGAAATGTAATGGTGGCATTAAAAGGAATGAGAGTGGAAGCTACAGTTCATCAAAATTTATTACATTGCATGCATAGAATTCTCAACAATAAATCAATAACATTTTACCAGAGACCTTGTTTTCCAAATGTCACCAGACTCTAAACCTTGTCTCCAGCAACAGCATAAACCACTAAAATTAAAGTAAAGATAGAAGTTGTTCATGAAAACATAGTAAAAAGGAATTTTCATATGCTATTGATAGCAGAAATTCTCTTAAAGTACACCAATCCAAGATTAATATTTATTAAAATATAAGCCAACACTCACGATACAGGTAACAGCTTATACAGTTGCCTAATAATACTAGATTATCCAAGCGGTGGACGATGAATCTGAACTGGTCTCTTCAGCAGTCTGGAACCAGGAAACAGGGCTTTCCAAGATCCCAGCAGCCCCTTATGAATAAAGTGACCCCCTTCCAGAGCCTGGGACCCTGGATAGGCATCTTCGGACCTTATCAGCTGATACTTGAATCCCACCATATGCTATTGGTAGAAATATTGATCAGACTAGCAATTACAGAGAACAAAGTATATGTTTCCTGAAAAATTGAAAATGGTTATCAATATTATCCAGTTATCTGGCATCTGGGGTTGTAGTCAGTCAAAATAAAGTCAGCAACCAAAGAGAAACATGAACACTTAGATCAGTGTGATGTGGTGAACACTAGGGAGATGAGAAATCAATTTTGGGTACAAATATAGGCAAGGGGATAATGTATATGGTGCATACACAATGGAATATCATTCAACCATAAAAAAAATGGAAACTTGTTATTTCCAATAAGATAGTTCAAATTTCAATATCTTCTATAAATAAAACAAGATATAAGCAGACCCATAAATTGATGTTTACATCAGAAAATAATTGTAGTATGTTTTTCCCCTAAGGTCTAATGTCTACCAATATAAGTTCTTGGCCCATTTATCACAGCAGGTCTGGGTTTTATCTCCTAGAGAATTCATTAAATCTAATCAGAATGTTGTTAGTCACTTCTGTTCCACTATCACATCAGTGGGCATGCCATTCAGGGTCTATTGTATTGTAACTCATAGAGTTCCCACTTGTGGAAGACTGAGAATTACTTTTCACCTCTGATAGTGCACAAAGCATCATCCAGTACTAAGAAAACAAACCACTATGGATGAAGCTTTTATAGCAGTGAAAGTTTAATGTCCATATATTCATAAACTCAACTACATGGTATCTTCAGCAGTAGGAACTTTTTCATCAAGCTATGGAGGGTAACCAAAATAATGGATGATAGTGTTATTTGTTTGTTTGTTTTTTGAAACTGGTCAACAATTTCTAAAAAAGTAACCTATTCTTGGTCCTGAGATTTTATTTACTATGCTCTGCTGTCTAGTGTGGGCTTTGTTGTACATTTTGGAGTGACTACCTTTTGACTCTTTTATATATTTTAGAAAAATATTTAGTTTATTTACTTCTCTAAGTTTGCTTGTTCTACTCTGTTTTTTTCTTCACCAATAAAATTTTATCACTGGATAACAAAAATGTGACACATTTTAATATTGTATAATATAAGGTTTTAAAAATAAGATTATGAAATTCACAAGAAATTCAATAGATCTATAAACAATCATGAGTTCCATAATCCAGACCAAAAAGACATCTGGTGATTTTAGATTTAATCCTTAAGATACGTGTATTTCATTTGGACCACCCGTAGAGGTTAAGAATTTAAAAAGTGCCTATGTGGAGATTCTTTTTAAAGGAGTTGAGAGAGAATGTATTTGTATAAAGAGCTAAAATGAATTCATGGAATTTAAAAATTCTTAAATGTATTTGTAAAATGAGTGCTACCATGAAGAATTGAATAAATATATTAAATTAAGGTTGAATTCTAAACAAATCTACTTCTTTTGATTAATTTTGTAATTCAATCAGAATTTCAAACGATTCCACTATTGTGATGGATAATGATATTAAATGCATTATGATGATATTGGAGGTGATATCAATAAATCTCTGAGTAAGTTATAATGTTTATGTTTTTAGTAATCAGTATCCCAGTATTTAAGATCTTAATATGCTATGGAAAATGTAAAATCTACAGTAAAAATTCTGAAAACATTAATAAAACTTAAATAGGAACATTTATGAGTTTTTAGATTTTTATTATATAAGTTTATACATATATATGGTATATAATCATACAATTAATAGTGCACAATTATGTCAGGCTGATACTATGAATCAAACATACAGAAAAATATAAAGTTAGAAATCAGCATAAAAAAATTATACAGTGTATGCTCAAGCATGTAAACTGGAAAAAAAAAGTGGAAATGAGACATTTGAATGTTAGGAGGCAGGTTTTGGAATCATAAAGAAGGTAACATGAACTCTGCTCTCATACAGTCTCAGAGGATGTGTACTCATGGGCTCAAAATGATAAAATGAGTGCCAGTCTAATGAAGAAATTTGAATTTTAAATCTCCCAGGGACACACATACTGGAAGGAGTCTGATAATCTCTCTTGGAAAGCCTAATGAGATGGTAATCCTTCATGACCTGGGCCTTACTCATAAAATTGATTTTCATTTCCTCAAGACACACAGAGACTTCTAAAGCTGAATTACAGGAAGACTGCTCCAGACGCCTGAAATTTATGATGTTTCTGGGGGTCTGAACTTTGGATATCATGCTTGTGGAGCAAGTGTTTTAGTCATTTAGGCATAACTTCAAACTTAAGGGGTAGTATTCTAGCAACTGATTCAGTGTGGCTGTTGTTTCTGCTCCAGATGTTTCAACCTATTACCATCTGTATCAGATTCTTTAACAACATGGGAAAGAGGAACCTAACAGGTTTTCCAGGATTTCTTCTTCTGGGACTGACAGATGACCCAGAACTGCAGCCTGTCCTGGTCAGCTTGTTCTTTCCTATATATTTGATCACAATTCTAGGAAATTTGGTCATAATCTTGATTTCCAGATCAGATTCTCATCTTCACACTCCTATGTACTTATTCCTCTCTAATCTGTCCTTAAATGACATCTGTTTAAGTACAAGCACAATCCCAAAGATGTTGGTGAACATAAAAGAGAATAGTCAGAACATCACATACAGAGGCTGCCTCACTCAAATGACCTTTGTCTTAATTTTTGGTGGCATGGAAAACTGTCTCCTTGCAGTAATGGCTTATGACCGCTATATTGCTATTTGTTACCCCCTGAGGTACACTGTCATCATGAAACCCTGGTTCTGTGTCCTGCTGATTCTGTTATCTCTGCTTATTAGTGTTGTTGATTCTTTGATGCACAGCCTGATGGTACTAAGACTGTCATTCTGCACACACCTTGAAATACCAAACTTCTTCTGTGAACTTCCCCATATCCTCAAGTTGTCTTGTTCTGATACTTTCATTGATAACATCTTGATCTATCTTTCATCCTGCATATTTGTTGGTGTTCCTCTCTCTGGAATAATTTTTTCTTATGTTCATATCATGTCCTCTGTTTTGAAAATATCATCATCAGAGGGAAAGTATAAAGCCTTTTCCACCTGTGGGTCTCACCTATTGGTTGTGTCCTTGTTCTACGGGACAGGTTTTGGGGTATTTATCACATCTGTTATTACGGACTCATCCAGGAATACTGCAATGGCTTCTGTAATGTATTCTGTTGTCCCTCAAATGCTGAACCCCTTTATCTACAGTCTGAGAAACAGGGACATGAAGGAAGCCTTGAGGAAATTCTGCAATAGAATGGCTTCTTCTCAGTGATATTTAAATTATTTGGATATTATTTTCTAGAGTAAGTAAACTGATACAATTTGTAGTGAGTCAAAATGCCTACTCTTTTCATACTGAATGCTTCTATTACAAGAACATAAACACTATATTTTAATTGAGTCAAAATTTATAATTATGTAATTTTCTGTGGCTAAATGACATAATTACAAGATTTTATACATAGTTGATATTACTGAGATTCACAGAAGCAGAATATGAATCAGAGATTGTTGTGTTATGAAATTTTGTTGTAAGGCAGTCTCAACACTGAGGGTATAGGAGATGAACTAGTTAAGAAAATATTAAGCAGTATTAAGGTATTATTTTAAGGTTAGACAGTAATTTCTACCCAAGTGTATAATTGGGTTCATCAAGATGACATCTGAGTGTTAGTCCAATGTGAAGCAAGAAGATGGACATTTATTTCTTGTTAAACTGTTACTTTGATCTGTTAGGCACATTTCATGTGCCTGTGAAGTAAACATTAGTTAGCAGATACATTACAATTATAGAGAATTCACATATTTGTATGATATTAGTTGTTTGAGATGATATTGAGAGAGTTATCACTCACCAGCAATGTTAACTTCAGACCTGGCAGCACAAAGGACCTAATATATAACACCATCGAACAATGCATAGAGTTATTTTATTAGTAATATCTTCATGGAGGAAAATATGTTTGAAGAAATTTGAGCTTCCATCAGTCCTTCATAAAACTCTTTTTATTCCAGATATGCAGAATAATATCCAAGTTCAATGGCAATTTCTGATCAAGGCAGAAAAAAACAAACAAACAAAAACTAAGTGTGCTTCAATGGGCCCATTAAATAACTTCACTATATATTAACTAGTCTCAATGACTTTAATAGATTGAATGCTAGTCCTGAAAACATGACCAGATTTAAGGTGAGTGAAATTTCAAGTTGCTCAGTTGATAAATATGTTAACTGATACACCTGACGGGTTTATTTTACCTTCGAAGTTTTACATTGTAGAAGGAGAGAGCTGACTCCCATAATTTGTTCTCTGAGTCCCATACACAAGTCATGTCATGTGGCTGTCTACACACACACACACACACACACACACACACACACACACACACACACACACACAAACACTAACTAAATGACTAATTAAATAAATATTCAAATAAATGAATGAATGAATAAATGAATGAATGAATGAATAAAGTGTGATGGAGCCAAATCTCATTCTACTGCTAGAACCAAACAGCTACGCCAGGATTACCTTCTGAAGGACCGATAGATCATTGAAAACTATACACTCCTTTTGTGGGTCTGTTCCTACCGAGACACTTGATATGTATACAAATAGTATACTAATCACCATTCTGGCTGTGGTATTTGATTATTACCTCTGATAAATTCCCATAACCTTCTGCTTACATTAGGATATTTTAAGCTATTCCAAAGAAACAAATGCATACTTATAACTATGAGTAAAATTTCCAAGATAAAGTGAGTTACAAACCACAGGATCAGATCATGATTTTTACAGGATGCATCACCTAGGTTTTAAAACAATTTTTAATTGTTTGAGAATTTGATACATGCCTATATACATTTGAGCAGACCTACATCCATATCTTTCCCACAAAAATCTTCCTTTATCTTCAAACATATCTTATTTTTATTTCCATGAGTTATTTATTTGTTTTGTTTTAAACACACAGACTCCATTTGTGGTGTCAATGTAGATGTAAGACCATCTATTGAAACATTGAAACTCTCTTAGGAACTTTATCTCCAAAGATAGAGAACTTTCTTCCCCGGCCACTTCCATCTCTTAAAGATATCATAGCTACAAATGACATTTAATGAATGCTTTTCTCATCCATGCTAGAACTTTTTCTGGCTTAAACTTCTGCATATTTTTGCATGTAGATCAAAAACCACTGTGAGTTCATGTGTGTAGCAGTATTGGCATGTCTGGCAAATATCATTTGGCTGTTCACAATTATTTGTTTGATCTGGCTGGCTCTTGCAATATCTCATTGCCTCTTTCTTAATGTTTTCTTTAGCCTCAAAGTGAAGGAATGTGATACAGATGTTTTATTAGGACTGAGTATGCCTCTTTTTCTTATTTTCTGAATGCTGACCAGATGTGATTTCATGTATTAACTGAAATCTACCACAAAAAACTTTTCTGATAAGGGATGGCAGATACATTAATCTTGGGTATAAAGGTATTTTAGATAAATATTAGGTGAAAATATATTATGTCCACTAAGGAGAGTAACCAAAATATTTATTATTTTTTTTTGTTTTTGAGAACATAAGTATATAATTTCTCTTATATTTTCCCTTGAAAACTCTATTTTATGTTTCCTTATTTATTTCAAACTCTTTGCCTCTTTTACAATAATTGTTATTTCATTTATGTTACATTTATGTATATTTATATGCATCTATGTTGTTAAGTATAGTCTGTTCAGACTGTATGATGTTATTTTTAATTATATTTTAGATCTGGTCATTTGGTATTGGATAATCAATTGGAGTTATCCTTAAAGAAGATTATTTATAGTACTCTCAGAATTCTTTAATTTCCTCTAGTTCTTGGTTTAGGGCTGAGTCTTTGCAGTTTTTTCTTCATCCACTTTGAGATGTCTATTGGTATCCTTCCTGTTCAGCTCATGTTTAGTCTGTCATGCTGATGAGACTTTATGTATGTAGTTTCTGACATTACTAGCAGGAACACTCTCTGAGAAAACTTTCTGGTTCTCTGACTCTTACAAATTTTGCTCCCTCTTCTGCAATGTTGACTGAACCCAGGGTATGCGCATGTTTTGTAGATGTATTTTTGATTGTCTAGGATATTTTTATACTAATTGATTTTCTTAAAATATTTCATTAAAGAACTGGTTTATGACTACTGTTTAATCATTTGCCATATACTAGTGTATACAATAGCCACAAGACTTGACTCTATTTCCTGATCATTATGGTCAATCTTTACATTAGCCTTTGGTATGTGACAATTTATAACCTCAGCCTTGCTGTGTTCAGCTTCTCTGATTATTAATGTTACAGAGTTCATTTTATTTTATATTTTACTGATAATATTAGTTTTATTATGCCTTTATATTAAATTATGTTACTTTCAGGAAGTTCATGTAACTGAATAACATCATATAAAGCGAACTAATCAAAACACATAATAACAAATATTCCATGATTTCTGACATATGTAGAATCTAGTTTAAAACAAAAAATTTGAAAGTAAAAGTGAGTTTATGTACTTCTGTATAACTTTCTATCCAAAAGTGCATAGACAAAACAACCTGGAAGAGGAAAGGATTGTCTTGACTACATTTTAGAAGCTCTCCATATGTTTTGGTAATAAAGGCAGTATTATCTCCCAAGTCTATTGTAGAACTTGCAGCAGTGCTCCCTATAGCTGTGAAACAAAAACAGAAGAAATAATCAGGATCTGGATAATGGCCCACAATACCAATAATGTAGGAAAAATAGGCTGTATTTTTGTGTATACAGAATGGAGGTTACACATGTGAGTTCACAGCTGTTGTGACAATATGAAAAATACCTGTGCAGAGATAATACACAAAGATATCAGAATAAAGAGAGGGCACAGAACCAAAGTTCAAACCTATAAAACCATCTCCTGCAACTACTGGAAGAGGGAGACTTGCTTATCTATAAGTATAGCCCCTGGTGGGTTGACCATCTACAGTGAAGGCCATAAATCTCAGAGTACATGAGCAGTAAAGCTGTTCTTGTGTTTTTAAAAGATTGGATATAGAGTTGAATATGTAGGGAGCAGGGATGAATCTTGTTGGACTTGTATTGAGGTCATAAATATGAACAAAATATATTATATAAAATTATTAAATAACTAATTCAAAACAAAACTATATTATGGAGAGAATATTCCACATAAAATGTCTAATCTCAAGTATCAACTTGGAAAACATGTATATAATCAATCATAAATAGAATTAGTAAATTGAATATATGTGTGTATACTCTGTGATTACATGTGTATATACAAATACGTTAATATTAATGAAGAAATAATGAATTTGTGAAGGATAAAAAAAGGAGGAGTTTCAGGTAGGGATGGGCAAAAGAAATTTAGATGAAGTGCTCAAACTTAAAATTCTCAAGAAATAAAATAACTAAAATTCATAAAAAATAATGAAGTATTCATATAACAGAATAAAAGAATCTCAAAATAAGTATTATAAACTCAAAAGAAAAAGGAAAATATTTTACTAAGAGACAGCAGGAGATTATAATGGGTGCACTACTGCTTGTTATGTCAATATTTCTCTGGTATGTAACCACATCTTTGCCTATATATGTATACTTGTATGTGCACATATAAATAATGTGAAATCTATAAAATAGACTTAGATATATAATGCTTACTTCATATAAAATGTGCTTTATTTAAACTACTAAGAACAACAGATATGTAATTTTACATTTTATTTTACTTGCTATAACAGTAACTATTCAAGATAACATACTTAAACAGACTCTATACTCCATGTGTCACTTATAGTATTAAATCTGAAACTTTTCATTTTTACCATGTATTGGTTATTTTGCAATTTATGTTTATACATGTAGTGAATATAATAACAGATAAAACTAAAATGTAAGTAAATGTAAGTTTGTGGTAGGTGTTTCTGATAAAGCTGTTAAGATAAGGTCACCTTTAAATATATAAAAATTAACAATAAAATCAAATAAAAGAGAAGATCGATGTTGATGTGTACAAGATACTTGATATGGCAGTGATTAACAAAGAAAAAATAGGGAGAGGAAATGAGATCTCAGAACTTTTCTTTTTTTGGCAGAAGTAACTATTTTATTTTTTATTTCTTCTTTTTTATTAAAAAGTCTTTTTTTCCATATATCCCCCTGATAACTCTCCCTTCCCTCGTCCCAATCTCTCCCAGTCAGTCTTCAGACTCCACCCTCCTCCTCCCTTGATCCCCTCCCCACAAAGGTCAAGAATTCCCAAGGTGGGTCAGATCAGCATGGTACATCTACTCCAGACAAGTCCAGAAATTTGGCTAAAAAATAAAACACTATGTATTGTCACCTAGAAGTATGTGCTTCCCTGTAATCATTTGAGACCAAAGAACTTCACTAATGGGGAGCTTTGGATATTTAAGCCCCAAAGGTCTCAATATTGCTCAATTATTGCTGTACTTCATTCATTGGATTTCTAAAAGTCAGCATGCAGCATTCTCAACTCCAGAATAATAATTAGCAATTAGAGCCAGGACTATTTGATTTCATTGTTTATAAACAACTTCCCTTTAATACAAATCTGTTTGGATCAAAATTTTTAACTTAGTTTTATTATCTCTACACTTGAGACACAGGGTCCAGAGACACTTGAACTTAAAGTGCCCTGAAAACCCCTCTGTGGTGACTAGCTTTCATGATATTCATAGGCGTTATTTGGTTTTCCAAAGGAGGGAGGCAATCAACAGTCCTATGCAACTATCATAACTATGAAACAACATTAGCTTTAAACAATTAAAATTGAGACACAGTAGCACATTCCTTTAACTGCAGAACCCAAAATGTACAGATGTTTGGATCTAGCTTGCTCTACAGTCAGTTATGGGCCAGACAAAGCTACTTTACTCAAAAATAAAATAATTTTGAAATAAAAAACTACATGTAAAGTACATAAAGATAAAAATTCAAAATAATAGCATTAGTAGTACAAAATTCAGTTAATATTTGAACTGTGTAGATAATGGACAGGAACTTCAGTGTTCTGCTTCCCCTAAAAAGGGAAAAATACAGTCATCATAATTAAGGCAATAGAAATTTATTTGTGCATTTATTTTTATTGATAATAGATGCTTTTCACATAATGTACCCTGATTACAGTTTCTCTCCCTATGTTCCTCCTAGTTCTTCTCACCTCTTCTGTCACCCAAATTCATCTCATTTCTCTTGATCATTAGAAAAAAATACATTAGAGAGGAATAATTATAAAATAAAATAAGATGAAGCAAATTAAAAAATTAGAATTAGACAAAACAAACAAAATAAAGGAGTTCAAGAAAAGGCACAAGAAACAGATATAGAAGTAAAAGCATACTTTTTGCACATCCAGGAACCTCACTAAAACACAAAACCAGAATCCATAATATATATGCAAAGAACCAGTCTAATTAAAACTAAAGAATAGAGAGTAAAAAGAGATAAAATCTAAAGTAAAAAAGAAAAAAATTCTATATGAGGAAATAATGAGCTTGCAAAAGGCGGCTGAATTTGCTTTCTCTGGGCTCTATACTATTGAGTATCAAGCCTCCATTTAAAATACTTTATTTCTACAGTAAAACTCTCTTTCTTGGAAAAAACTAAATTTTTACTTTTAAAAGGTTATCAATTACACACACACACACACATATCTATGTATCTATGTGTCTATGTATCTATGTATCTATGTATGCATGCATGCATCTATCTATCTATCTATCTATCTATCTATCTATCTATCTATCTATCTATCTATCTATCTATCTATCTATCTATCTAGGTTAGAGATAAAGGCATGTATCCACTTCCCTTTTCAGCTCTAATATCCCATCTGGTACAGACCCATGAGGGCTTTATGCATGCTGTCTCAGTCTCTATGAATCCATATGTGCATTGTTTATGTTGATTTAGAGATTCTTGTTTTCTTTGTGTCCTCCAATCCTTCTGGCTCTTACACACTTATCATTTCATCTTTACTGGGGTTTTGTGAGCCCTGGAGATAGATATTTATTTAAAACATCCCATTCAGAAGAATGATTTGAAGTCTCTCACTCTTTTCATACAGTCTGCTTTGGCTCTTGCAAGAGTGGGAATCTTCTCTGAGGATGCCTAGAAAGATATTGATTTGTGTATAGCAGAAAGTCATTAGAAGTCATTTTGTTGCTATATTCCTGTGATATCTATTCTTGTTTGTCAACTTGAATACATCAGAAATTAGCAAAGCCCACATGGCTAGACATACTTAGAAGGGCATTGTTTATTAATTAAATAATTTGAAGTGGGAACACCCACTAGTAATCCAAGTCTTTGAGGTGGAAAGATCCACCTATAATCTGGGAAACAACATCTTCTGGCAGCTTATAAAAAATATGGAAGAAGAATGTTTGTTCTCATTTGTTCATTTGCTCTGGCTCTCAATAACAAGGGCACTGGAGCATACTAACTCAGGATTCCAGTGTATACTGAAGAATTTTTTAAACATTCAGTATTGTTGACTGAAAAATTACTGGATTCTTGGAACTTGTATTGATATACAGTCAATAGTAAATTAGCTGATTCATGTCCTTTAAGCCATTCTAATATATTTCCTTTTATATAAAGCATTTAAATTTGTAGGGATTGTGGGATATTTAAAGCTATTTATGTATTATGTAATGGTATTAATGCTAATGATCTAACTTGAGGATAAATGAGAAAAGAGTTCTAACTGAAAAGTGATATGTTTGTGTATCATGTTGACAAAGAGTCAATTATACTGGCTAGTTTATGTCAACTTGGCATTAGTTGTCTCATCAGAGAGGAAGGAGCCTTAATTTAGAAAATTCCTCCATAGCATCCAGCTCTAATGCATCTTCTTACTTAGTGATTGCTTGGGGGAAGATCCATCCAATTGTGGGTGGTGCCTTCCTTGGGCTAGAGTAGTCCTGAGTTCTATAAGCAGGCTGAGCAATCCACAAAGAGTAAGCCAATAATCAGCATCACCAATGTCTTTTTCCTCAGCTTTTTTCTCCAGGTTCTAGACTTGATTGAGTTCCTGTCCTGACTTCCTTTGATTTATGAACAAGACTGGGGTGTGCATGATAAATAAACCCTTTCCTACCCAAGTTTCTCTGGTCACGGTGTTTCACCACAAGTATAGAAATGCAAAAACACCTTTCTAATACTTCAGGATGCAGTTACTTAATTGGAATAGTAACTCTGGCTCCAAAGGGCTGTTTCATCTTTCTATCAATGCAGCTATTTTAGAATTGGGGGAACATGGTACACTAGTGGATTCCATAATTGTTAGTACTTTGTTGCCCCTTTATGTCTGTGAAGTGAGTTCTTTTGTCAGAAGCAATAATATGTGACATATTGTGACTGTATGTAAGGCATTCTGTATGTCCAGAAATGGTAGTCTTGATAAAAACATTACATGCAGGAAAGGGAAATATATAACCAGAATAAGTATTTCCTTTAGTAAGAACAAAATTTTGGCTTTTCCACAAAGAAAGTGGTCCAATATAGTCAACCTGCCACCAGGCCAACGGCTGGTCACTCCAGAAAATGATGGCATGTCTGGGGCTCAGTATTGTTCTCTACTGTTGAATATTTTGGACCTTGGCAGAAGGTGTAGCCAACTTAGTCTTTGTGAGTAGAAGTCCATGTTGTTGAGCCTATGAATAGCCTTAATCCTGTCACTAAAGCAACTTTTCTCAAGGGCCTTTTGGTGATGATGAGGTGGTTGGGAGAAGAGGCTCAGCATCCTGAGAATGGGCATCCCATATACTATATAAATTAATTCCTCTTCCTTTGGAGTTACCTATTGATAATGTGTATATTTTTACATGAGATTTAAATATCTTCAGGTTTTTTGTCCATTTGGAGAGATCTGTCCATATAGTTCTTCCCAGATTCTTTTTTAAACCTATTTTAAATAACATTTTTCCAAGTCCCTGGTCATCCAGCCAATCCATAGTCTAGAGCTCTTTAGGCATTGATGACCAATCTGGCCATTTCTCCATCAAAATAAAATGTGAGACTATGTGTACTACTTGAATTTTTATCCACTCTGAAGAATTTTGCCTTTGCTGTTGAACTTCAAGATTGTCTCAGGAAGATATTGTAATGCTGCAGCTGTGTACTTTTTGGTAGTATCTTTATAACATGCAGAACCATCGGTAAGCCAGGCCCAGTCTTGTCTTTGTCAGTCAACAGATCATAGAGAACACCCCTTGAGGTCTTAGAAAAAAAATTATATTAGCAAATGACATTGTAAATGGAGTAAACAATAGGACTTTGGACAACTTCTTTATATGACTAGCTTGTACTTTCAGGACTTTTTTGGATTCAATCACATATCTAGTAATTCCATCTGATAATGAACTGCTGCTGTGTACATCTACTTTATATGGTTGATCAGGCAGCACTAAATTCATCATGTTCAGGTTTCATGGTTACTTGGTGACTGACCAAATGTTGAGTTTCCACTATAGCTCAATATCAGGCGAAAGCTTATCTCTCAAAGTGAGAATATTTGTCTGCAGATGGCAATTAAAGACTTACTCAAGAAACCAAAGGGAGTGAGTCACATATATAGGCTTGAGAAAGTCTCCAAATAGCGTCCCTACTTTCCACTGATACTTCAAGTATCATTGGGTCTGCTGGATCATATGGCCCAAGTAGTAGAGCAGCCTACACAGCAGCCGGGATCTGTTGAAGAGCTTCTGCTATTCAAGACCCCATTCAAAACTAGCAGCTTTCGGAGGCACTTAGTAAATGGCCAGGAGTAACATATTCAAGTGAGGAATGTGCTGTCTCCAAAATTCAAATAGGCTGAATAAAATTGTACATGTTTCCAAGGACCTTCTGGCTTTCAGGGATCATCTTACGCCAGTCAAAATGGCTGAGATTTTTTTTTTAAATCACAGATAACAGCTTATGTTGGAGAGGATTGGAGCAGGTAGAATACTCTTCCACTGCTGGTTGGAGCAAAAACTTGTACAGCCACTGGGAAATCAGTGTCATAGTTTCTCAGAAAATTGGGAATTAATCTGCCTCAAGATCCAGTCTTGGGCATATACTCAAAGGACATTCCACTATACCACAAGGCCACTTGCTCAGCTATGTTCACAGGAATATTATTCATAATAGCCAGTAATAAAGAACAACCTAAATGCTCCTCAATTGAAGAATAGATAAATAAAAAATGTGTTACATTTACACAGTGGAGTATTACTCAGTGGAAAAAGTGACATGAAATTTGAAGAAAAATGGTTGGAACTAGGGAAAAAAACATTCTCAGTGAGGTGTCTTAGGCCCATAAAGACAAACATGGTATGTACTCAGTCATAAATGAATATTATTCATAAAGCAAAGGATAACTAGGCTACAAACCACAATCACAGAGAAGATAGATAACAAGGAGGACCCTAAAAGGGACATTCTTAGATCAATGGATCTCCTTAGGAAGAGGAAATAGATAAGATCTCCTGAGTAAAGCTGGAGCATGAGTGGACAGGAAAGGAGAAGATAAGGGAACATGGTTGAGCTGGAGAAGGGATAGAGAGGGAAAGCAAGGGAAGAGATATCTTGAAAGACGGAGCTGTTTTGGAGTAAGGGAGAAACCTGGAGTGAGGAAAATTTTTAGGAATCCTCAAGGATGACCTCAGCTAAGACTATAAACAATAGGGGAGAGGATGCTTGAACTGACCTTCCCCTGCAATCAGATTGGTGACTATCCTAATTATTATTATAGACCCTTCATCCAATACCTGATGGATGCAGATACAAAGTTCCACAGCTAAGCACTGAGCTGATCTCCTGGAGTACAGCTGAAGAAGTGGAGGAGACATTATATGAAGAATCAGGTTCAAGATCATGATGGGAAAACTCAGAGAGACAACTGATCCAAGCTAGAAAAAAGATCATTGACTGATAGCTAGGGAACCCTGTATGAGACAGTTGTGTAGTTTAGTCACTTTATGGGACCCCTATAATAGGGACCAGGATTTACCCCTAGTGTATGAACTAGATTTTTGAAGCCCATTTCCCTATGATCAGCTTTGTTGCAGAGGGGATGAGGCTTGGTCCTGCCTCAATTTGATATGCCAGACCCTGTTGTTGACTTCCATGGAAGGCTTTACCCTTTATGAAGAGGTAGGCCAATTTAGGCACCATCTCCACTATTGCACTGTGGTCATTTTTGTAGATTTTTGAAATTTTTCTAGCACCAGGTTTCTCCCTAAGCCCATAATGTCTCCCTCTATCTGAATATCTCTTTCATTGTTCTTCCTCTTCATCCCTCCCTTAGATCACCTTCATGTACCCTCATGTTTTCATCCCCCATCTCCTCCTCTCAATTCTATTCCTCACTTCAAGTTTACTTAGAAGAGTTCTTGTTTATTTCCTCTTACCCATACCCGAAGACCTCAGCAGCTCCCTAAGACACAGACTCTGTGGGGCTACAATTACAAGATGTAAGTAACCCTCCTCCCAGCTTGTCAGCCCAGTCTGTAGTTCCTGGCCACAACTTGCAAACCAACACCCACCCATTGCAGCTTCAGTTTCAGGCCAGCAGGCAGAACTTTTTCAGGCAGGCCTGCAAACCGCCACTGTCATCAGACTCTGTAACCTATAAACTTCCCTCCAACCCCCAATCCTACCCATCTCCTAGAGACCTTAATTGCTTCCTGAGACACACACTTCCCTGGCTCTGATTACACCATGAGTTCTGATTGCACTTAGAGCTCTAATTGCACCAGAAGCATTTATTGAACCAAGAACAGCTCCCTGAGACAAAGACACCACTTGTACCATTTGGCAGAAGAGATGGGTAGATGCCATTAAACAAAATAAAAAATGGTATAACACCATCCCACCAGATCTTAGTACCTATACAACAGCAAGACCTGAACATTCCAAAGTACAAAATGCAGAAAAAAATAACTTTATAGAGATGATAGAAGCCTTTAAAGAGGAAATAGAGTAACTTGCTTAAAATAGAGAAAAAGACAAATGAAAAATTGGGAGAAACAATTAATGTCCTTACTTTAACTACTATTACAATAAGGTTTTCTGGTCCCAGGCAGCCAGAGGCCCAGACCCACAGACATGCCCCATGAGACCCCTTAACCACCGCAGCTGATCAGTCCCCAGAAATGATTCAGACACTTATATCAAGTTCATGCTGTTTGGCCTGCAGTTTAGGCACATTTCTAGCTAGCTCCTTCATCTTAACTCATTTCCATTAATCTGTCCTGCCATGTAGTCCCTGGCTTACCTGTGTTCCTTACATCTTTCTTCTTTGGGCTTGCTGGGCTTGATCTGCCTCTGACTCCGCCCTTCCTTTCCAACCTATTCTGATTCCCCACCTACTTTTTCTATGGTGCCTGTCATAGGCCAAAACAGTCCTTTATTTAAAGATTGATATTCACAGTATACAGAAAGACATTCCCACATCAAACTACCAGCAATATCTGAGTCTGTGTCTTAAATTTTCATTGTAATTAAACCAATTTGACAATAGATTTTAGTTTGATATTCTTTAATTTAAGCTCTGTGTCTGGTGGAGTAAACATTTTCTTCCAGGACCTACTTAAACATCTTTAGTTTTTTTATGCATATCTGGACCCAGTTAGCTTAATCACTGAGTTTATTGTTTGTCTTTGTTACCTTATTCTGAGATGCAACACGTTGATTAATTTTATTATTATGGAGCGTATTTTGCCAATTTGAGAGGAAAATATAGCAGCAATATACCATCATTATTTTCTTTATCTTTTTCTCAAACTATTAAAAATTTTATATACAATATCAATGAATTCCTTTTATTGTAGGTGAATCAGGAGAATCAAATACATTTGTATACTTTAACTTTGTTAAATAGTTCACACCATGAGTTTTCAGGACTCTTCTAGTATCTAGGAAAGGCCTCAATAACTGGATAAATGTCAGTAACAGTAAGTGTGTATATATTTGAGATACTTAAAACATTTGTTCTTATAATTTTGTAGTGTAGAAGCACTTTGAGTAGCAAAATTTGTATTAGTCAAGGTTTTCTAGAGAAATATAATTGACAAAACAAACATGCATGCACACACACAGACACAGACACAGACACAGACACACACACACACACACACACACACACACACACACACACACACACACACACACACACACACACACTATGGAAATTGTGTCCATTACTTTTCTCCTGCTGAAGAACCAATTGGGCCGATAAGCCCTGTGCATGCTGCCACAATCTCTGAGTTCACATGTGCATTAGTTTTATTGTACTTAGGTACCTTGATTCCTTGGTGTTTTCCATCTCCTCTGGTTCAAATAATCTTCATGCTTCCACTTGTGCAAGGTTCCCTGAGATTCTATGGAGACATCCTGTTTAGGATTGTGTTTCAAGGTCTTTCACTCTCTGCATACTATCCAAGGCTCTGGATTCTTTGCCATTTGCTACAAGAGGGATGCACTGGGCTACGAGTATAGCAGAATGTATTTAAGAGTCATTTAATTGCTAGGTTCTCTTAGGTGACTAGTTGTACTTGATTTTCATCTAGTTTAAACTTAAATAGGCTAAGTACACAACAAAATAATAGATTAATTATACAGTTTTAAGTGATCCCAAAACATATTAACATGACTGCAAGATCAGACAAAAATTTATTCCCATTAAAGGCAAGAGATATTGTGAAGAAAAATAAATCACTACAATTATAAAGGAAAAAATTCAATTTTTACATCAATTGAGATGGCCCTCTGATTTTTTGATCTTGAGTCTATTTATGTGGCTCATTGACTGAATTGATTTGCAAGTCTTGAAATATGCATCTGTAAGATGAAGCCAAATTGATCATAATGTGTAGTCATTTTGATATTTTCTTTAGTTCACTTTGCAAGCATTTTATGAAAATTATTTTGCATATGCTTTTTCAAAAAGTGGTTTATTGTGTATTTGTTGATATTTTTATTATTCTGTTTCTACTCTATTGGATTGCAAGTGTAGTGATGGTTTCTTAGAAAATGTTTAGAACTTTTGCTTTCTTTCTGAATCACTGAGTGGTTTTAATGGGCTTTATATTGCTCATTTTTGGGTAATATTAGAAAAACAGATTTAAAATGACCCTAAATAACTACCAGTGCTCCAAAAAGATACTCTAGGGTATTTAAAATACCTGGTAATTTCCTACGTTAGAGTCAGACTGATAAAATTGAAGATATTTATGTAACTTTTGTTCTGGTTAGTTTTGTCAAGTTGCCACAATCTGTAGTGACTCAGCAGAAGAAAATTCTTGAGCAAATTCCTTCATCAGATTGGTTTTGTATGTTTCTTTGGTGGTGTTTCTTGATTAGTGATGGAAGTGGGAGGGTGTGGTGCCAGAATAAGTAGCTTTGCTTCTGGGGTCTCTGCTTCAGCTTCTGCCTCCAGGTTCCTACACTGTGTTCCTGCCAAGACTTCTTTCCATAGTAGACTATATCCTGTATACCAGTAAACTATCTCCTTCCCAAGTTGCTTTTGGTTATGTTGCTTATCACGACCACACAATCTTAGAGGAGAATTTTAGATAATTGTAACCTTAAATTACTGAGTTTTCTTTTTCTTCTTTTATTTATATTGTTGTTATGGATTTAACTTCCTCTGTCTTGATATTTGAAACCTTCTCTTTGGCTTTCCTTAGTCTATTAATTTGCAGAGTGAATATATGTAATAAAATCCACAAAATATGTACAAAGATTATGAAAATCTTATTTACTAAGTGGTTACTCCTAACTTAACTCTCTCTGTCTATTTTAACATATTGTGTCACCCATTAATTTTATTTTAATTTCACCTGGAAAATTATTTGTTACACAGGTATTTTTACACTAAAATTCTGTCTTTATGATAATTTTCATGTTACAAAAAAGTCCATGGCTGATAATTATGAACTTTTTAAAAATTCTAAATTACATGAAGATATTATATATATGAATAAATAATTTAAATTCTTAGAAATTTAAATAAGGTGTATATGTATATATATACAGAATATTATATTGAAGATTCATAAGAAAGGATGCCTAGTTTCATTAGTTACTTGGAAAATTTAAATTAAATTTGAATAATAACAAAACATGAACTTTAGAAAAAGCAATCACTCATAAGAAGGAATAATAAATTTGAACAGAAGAAGAATAAGTATGAACATAGTGCATTATTTATATATATAAAGTTGTCATTTTAATAAAATGTACCATTTTGTTTCAATGATTATATGCCAATAAAAATAGAAAAAAAACTAACAGTATCATGTACAACACAGTTATGGGAACATGGGACTTTTCATATAATTCTGGTTAGAGTATTTAATGGTGCAATCATTTAAAAAGGTATATTGGCCAAATTTGAAATAAATAGTTCCATATCTAACTAGTGATTTTTATTTTTATTGTCATAACATAGATAAAAAGCATAGTTCCATGTAAAGATCAATATCTAAATATTAAAATTAGTTTTAATTGCAATAACTGCTGAAGACAATTCAATTTTCAAGCAAGAGCTAAATTGGTGAGCATATCAGGGAACATTCAAATAATAAAATTGCCCTGAGTAATATAATTAAGGAGCTATTATTGTAACAAAATAATAAAAAATTGTAAAATACATACTGTGAATAAATTAACACAACAGCATTTAGCAGCATGTAACTTTAAAAATAATCTGAAAATCCATAGAAAAAAGCTTTAGGATAGTCAAAGTAATTTTAAGTATTATAAGATGTGTCCCTAAGTATAGTGCAGAGTCACAGTGACAAAAGTAATATGAAACTGTGACAACACCAGATATGCAAAACCATGGGGCCTTTGTGAAAGAAATCTGTGTATGCACAATCTTTTAATTTTTGACAAAGCTGTCAAAATACATAATAAAATGAGAACTTTTCCAACAAATGATGCAGGGGGACTCCATAGTCACATGTAGGGGATTAAATTAGGTCTACATATCTCTGTTTGGAGAAAACACATAATCAACCCAACATTATAATGTAAAACATGCATTATTGAAACTGTGAGAAGCTGTGGTTCCTAGGTCCAAATATTTGGACATGAATATTCAATATGGAGTAACTCTGGAAACCAGCAGAAGTACTATGGAGAGTGGTTTGAAAGTGGAATAACAGGAAACAGAGGGTAAATGTTACAAATGGGGAGGGAGCTGTAACTGGAGATAGAGGAAGAAGAGCAATACAAATGAAGGAGAACCCAGCTTGTTCGGTAAATTATATAGGAATAATATTATTTTACATTTACCTAAAATTATACATAATACTTATTGAGTGTGTATGTACACACATACCTAAGATATATAAAGTAAATAAAATTATGCTACTTGAGCTGAAAATGTACTGCACAAGCATCATTGACTGACAAAAATTTTAGTACCAGCCATGAAAACTCAATTTTCAGTGGTTTGTCAATATAGTCTGAAAAGTTCCCACAAACAGCATAGGCTGTTGTTGTTGTCTATTGATGCCTCTCAGAGATTGAAGGTAAAGCTGATATTGCTGATAGAAGTCACTGCATATATAGGACAAGGACAAAGATTTTTTTTCCAAACTGGATCTAACTTAAAGGTCTTCATTATACAGTCTAGCTTCCATTGTATCAGAAAGTGTTATGCCAGCTCTCAATGGATGAAAGCAATTAATACTCCTAATTAGCTGTGAACCCTATGTGTAGTAGGAGGTTTTTGGCTTGGACTTTTGGATCTAGCCTTAAGGTTTAGACTTATAGACCCATAGCCCTGTAGAGACACACAGATGCTTATAATAGTTTTAGGCAGATCAGCCTAGGGGCTAGGTGTTGTAGTGGGGGTTTCTCGGGTCCCGGGCAGCTAGAGGCCCAGAGATCCGTGACCCACAGATCTGCCGCCCAAGACTGCTTAGGAACCCACCGCTGCTCAGACCCCTAGAAACGACTCAAACGCTTATATTAACTTTATGCTGTTTGGCCTATGCCTTAGGCACATTGCTATCTAGCTCTTATATCTTAAACCAACCCATTTCTATTAATCTGTCGGCCATGTGGCCTGTGGCTCACCCATGTTCCTTACATGTTTCTTCTTGGGTGGCCTGCGTTTATGTATGCTGTGAATCTCAATCTTTAAATAAAGGAGCTGTTTTGGGCCATGGCAGGCACCATAGAAGAAGTAGGAGGAGAAATCAGAGCCTAGGTAGGAGAAGCAGGGAGGAGCCAGAGAGAGATCGAGCCAGCCGCCCAAGAAGAAACATGTAAGGAGCATGGGTGAGCCACGGGCCACGTGGCCGACAGATTAATAGAAATGGGTTGATTTAAGATATAAGAGCTAGCTAGCAATGTGCCTGAGCCATAGGCCAAACAGCATGAAGTTAATATAAGCATCTGAGTCATTTTGGGGGACCTGGGCAGCTGGGCAGCTGAGGGGTCTGGCATGGCAGGTCTGTGGGTCTTGGATCTCTGGCCGCCTGGGACCTAGAAACCTTACTACAACAGCTAGGTATATAACTTGTTAACTCTTTACTCTTAATCTAACTTGTGTTTTATCTTGTTTAGCCATGCAGCTTGGTAGATGTGATGGGATTCAGGTGTCAGCTGATAAGAAGGTCCAAAGACGCTTATCCAGGGTCCTGGACTCCTGAAGGGGGAGTAAGCAAGCAACCTCATTAAAAAGGGGCTGCTGAGATCTTGGGCCCCAGTTTTTGGTTCCTGTCTGCTAAATAAACCAATTCAACATTCATCGTCCATCACGTAAATAATGTAAATAATTCAGTTTATCAGACACCTATATAAACTATTACTTATATCATAAATACTAACTTGTATTTCAATAAATTTTTTTAAAAACTTCCACCTTCACCTATGAACCATAACAATGACCAGCATGGCAAGATATTTATAAAAGTGAAATTGTGGTGGGCCTTAATAGGAGAGGAGTTACATCATTTTATTGCAACTTGCTATACTATGGCTGGTGAATATGCATGGGAGGCCTGCTCTTTTCTGAAGAGAAGGGGGGAGAAGTAGATGGGAGAGAAGGGAAAGTTGTGAGGAAAAGAATGGGAGGTAAGCAGGAAGGAAAATGAATTTGTGATTGGGCTAGAAAAAAATAAATGAATTGATTAATAAACATAAAAAATTTAAAAAGTGCAGTGGGGGACTTGTAGTGAGATTCAAATGTTAGCTAATAAGGTCAAAAGACAGTTATCCAGGGTTCTGGCTCCTAAAAGGGTGTGGCCAGCCCCGTTGAAGAGGAGCTGCTGAGATCTTAAGTGCCCCATTTGTTCCTGCCTTCTTGAGAGACTAGATCAATTTCCACCACTTAAACCATCCAATCACTCAAGTGTATTCCTAAACTATAGCCTGTTATCATAAATGTTAATTTGTTTTCCAATAAATATTAATCTTATATTAACATATCTTAAATAAAATTTACTACCTTATCTGGTGCCCAATGTGGGGACTAACGAGTTTATCCAAGCCCTAAACATTACTAAAAACCAAAAAACTCCTATATATGGGCTAAAAGCTCCACTCTCCTTCTCATAACTCCAAATTATTACTCCCATAGTCATTCAGCCACACTCTGTCTCACAAGACAGCTAGATGATAGTAAATGCACCCCGCTTCTCCAACCCCCACTGTGACCATAGCAGCCTGGCAGCTGAGCCCAACAGCCAAGACCACATAGCCCAATGATGCTGAGTTAGAAGTCCCCGAAACTGCTTTAAAACAAAGTCTATGCCCAGCTTTCACAATACTAAGTAGAGGCTTCCCGTCACTGCCTCTAAGCCGGCCCCATGCCCGACTTCTATACACAAAGCCATGACCCCAGCAGGTGGCTGCCATCTATAAATAAACTTCTATAAACAAACTTCTATGCACTACACATATGCCACAGCCAACGGCCAGCGATGCTGAAGTGAGTGCAAAGCTTGTCTTAATCATCCTCTCTTAATCTTGTAAGATTCTACCTTTCCTACAGTTCTTATTTAGCCTATACACACCTACTAAGACTTTTTAAGAGAACAATAGACTATAAATAGCCTCATACTACTAAAAGTCCCTACTACATCTGCCATATTACTAATAAACAAAACATTAAATACTACTATGACACCTACTGACCAAACATCTTAACAAAATTATTCTATTAATGACTTCAAGTCATAGTGTGGGAATGTCTTTCTGTATGCTGTGTCTATCAGTCTTTAAATAAAAGACTGTTTTGGCCATGGCAGACACCATAAAAAAGTAAATAAAAAAATCAAAATAGTTAAAAAAAACAGTCAAATCAAATCAAACCAACTGCCCCCCAAAAAACATATAAAAAACACAAACAAGCCACAAGCCATGTGACAAAACAAATTAATAAAAATGAATTTAGTTAAAATAAAAAACTAATTAATAATATGTCTAAGCCATAGGCCAAACAAAATAAATATAAATGTCTAAATCATCTTAAAAAGGCTAAACAACAATAAGGGCTAAACAGTCTAACACTACAAGTCTATAAGTATAGACCTCTAGCCACTCAAGACCAAAAACCTTATTATAACAGGTAGGTGATAACCAACAGATAAATAACTGGGCTGAAAGCCCTCTTAACCATGGGAAAACCATGCTTGCTACAAGAATCTAAGCCAACTACTTGGAGTTGGGATATCATTGACCCTAGAAGAGAACTGACTACTAGTTTTCTGTCTGCATAATTCCTTAATTATATTCTAAATGTTACCCATATATGCACAGATAAATGTAACTCTCACTTCTATTCAAAGAAGATTCTTTCTCCATCAAATGGAAACCACTACAGAAAACCACAACCAGAGACAGTACTAAGATAAACAGATTGGATGGCTTCAATATGTCTCTAACTATATGTTGTAGGGAGATTATGTTGTTCCATGGTAAATAATTGTCCCTGCCTATGAGTTTAATAAAAAGTGCTGATTGGCCAAAGACAGACAGGAAGTGTGGGCAGGGCTACCAGACTAGGAAGATTCTAGGAACAGGCAGAACAGAACAGAATGTCAGAGAGAAGCCAGAAGAAGCAGAGGACAACTATGCTGCTCTGAGAAAAGGTACTGAGCCTTATGGCTGAACAGGATAAGAGTCATGGGTTAGTTTAAGGGTAAAGAGTTGGCAAGTAATATGCCTGGGCCTTAGGCCAATCAGCCTAAAACTATTGTAAGCATCTGTGTGTCTCTGCAGGTCTGTGGGTCTGTGCCTCTAAACCTTAAGGCTAGGCCCAAAAGTCTAAGAAAAAATGTCATACTACAAAAGATAAGTGAATACTGTGGAGGAGAAACCAGATATATTTTCATGGATTTCCTGTAAACTCTGTTGTGAGAAATGGCTGGATAAAGAAGACTTAAGCAATGACAAAATAAACCAACACACAACACAGAAGGGAAACAATACTATGGGGTGCATGCCTGAACAAAGATGTGCAGACAACTGATGACTGCTGAGAGAAAGAGAATCAGCCTCTCTCCAGGCCAAGCACTATTACTGCTTATTCTATAAAGTTGTTAAACCATGTACAACAAATGACAAAAAATAGGCTCAGTGAGCTTTAATAATATATTTTTGTGTAATAATAGTCAAAGAAAAAGAAGAAATTAATTTGAGAGTAGAGTAATATTGGAATGGTTGGAGGAAGGAAAGAAGGAAGATAATATATTTTAATTAAGAATAAAAAAATAAAGAAAACATTATCCACACATTCTCCTTCTTACCACTCATATTTTACATTATGTATATATATAAAATATTTCAAAGAGTAACTATATTTTCTGCAATTCTTATATTGTTGTTAAGATAAGGTGATGTCTAAAATTCAATAACAAAGTAAAGATATTCTGTTGTTTGCGAAGGGTAGTTGAATTTAATGTGATGAAAGTATGTAGTAGGAAGAAGGTGTACACTTGGCTTGTGTGTTGGAAAGATCCAAAGAAAGCAATGTATAACTTTGTTTATGTTTAATTCATAAATATTTGCACTGCCCTGAAATCACATGGGAATGGAAGTGTATTACTAATGAGGAACTCTAGAAATTAAACCCCAAGGGCCTTCATGTAGTCTGTTTTGACCATCTACTTATTAGCTTTGAACAAGAAGTAGGTAGCTTTCCTGACCCAGCTCTTAGTGACCACCACTTTCCTGCATGGTCACAGTATTTTCCCATCTTTTTATGTTTTTCAGAGCAAAGCTTCCATATTTTTTTTTCTGAAATCCAAGGAAGAACTGAATGCCGTTCTTTAATCTTGAAACAAAGGTAATACGAAATTGTTTTCATCATTCTCAGTACTATTGACAGGCCAAGTCTATAGGTCTATTTAGGAATATGGGATAATGAACTTGCAGATATCTGCATAATTTTCAGTCATTTTCTCATGCTTACCTCTACTTGCATGAAAATATTTGAGCAACTGTCATTTAGCTAATTTCTTACACTAAATCTAATCTCAATATTAACCTACTTTTTCTATTTTGTGAAGGATCTTCCAGGATTAACTGAATTTTAAATTATTTAACAAACTATATAGTCAGTGATATCTAAGTTTCCATTTATTGGCTGTGAAAAAATTTAGAAAATATCTTGAATAACATTGTCCTTTCTGTTGTAAACAAAAACTGACTGCAAGGTTACACATTAGAGTAACTATTTTTGTTATTAGTCAGATACCTAACTTCAAAAGTAAGGAAAACTGATTAAAGACAAGACAATATCAATATATGTTTACAATAAGCCAATTACCATATTTTTGCCATCAGGTCCAAATTTTTTCATGCAAAATCAAATATAATAATTTAATGTATCATTTACATTCCAATCCATTGTCTCCATTCACAGAGAAAAGTAAATAGTATAATTTAATTATTCTTAATATATTATTTTAAATAGTCTGGAGATTTCACTTCTATTTGAGTATAAAAAATGAATACCATCATATAAATGTCCTTCTCTTGGTCAAAAAAGATAAGCTAATTATTGTATTATAAAGCACTGCAAAAAGTCAAATTAATATTAATAATGTAGAGAAAAATATTATTAAAATCAATGAGAATAGGCAAAAAGAGCAGATGGAATTAAGACAAAAAGACATTGTTGATAAATTTGAAAAATTCAGTGCACTAAAAATTTTAGAATAGTGATTATTAACTTCTGCCTTTCCTTGAAGAAATAAATATGCATAATTAACACATGAATTAGAGAAATAAATATTTGACATTTTGTTTATAACCCTTAGCAAAAATATTCAACATACATTAATTTAATGGTTAATGATTATTTTTATTGTTTTCAGTATTCTTTGGAAATAGTTTAAATATTTTATAAGATATTATAATTATATTTTTAAAATGTTTTAAATGTTTATTGTATTTTAGGTTTTTATATATGTCTTAGAAGAATTATTTATGTTATTATGGCAACTATGATTTTTATAAGTAGCCATCACTATATGTATATGAGGAAATATATGTATCAGTGTTATTTATTGCATTGGGTACTTTTCTTGCTTCTCTCTATACAGCATTCTCAATGGCAATTTTAATACATAACTCTTCATTGGAGTCTGATATTATTTTAAAGATGAACTATTTTTAATTCTTTTTCATTTTTATTTCTGAGATTGTAATATAGTTAAAACATGTATCCCTTTCCATTTCTTCTTCCAAATGCTACAATACACTTCATTTTTCCTTCAAATTAATGGCCTCTTTTTAAAGATTGTTATTGCATAAATGTATATATATATATATATAACAAGTTCAGTCCCTATAATGTTACTCGTATGTGTTTTTTCAGGAACATTTCTTTTTAGCACTGGACAACCAATTGGTGTGCTCTTCCGGGGAGAAGTCCATGTCTCTCATGGCCAGCTTTCCTCAGTGAACAATTCTTTGTGTAGGTTTCATTTATATCTTGTTTTGTTAAAACCATCGCTGTTTTTGTTAAAAGGTGGTCTAATCATGTTTATGGCATAAATAAATTACAGTAGACATGCTGAATGACTATGATGTATCAAATACTGTTACTAAAGATTTTCATTGTGTTTTCTTACCCTGTCCTTTCCAAATTATACTGGGATTTTATAATGACTTCTGTAATATAAATGAGATGATAGAAGCACCTGACACAATTGAAACTATTTTCATGTTTATAATCTGGACAATGAATTCAGACTTAAATATATGTGATGTAAAATACCAATTAAGGTAATATTTTGCTTAGATTTAGTTGACCTTTATGTTCCTGAGGCTTTGGGAAAGTTTTAGTTTTAAAACTATGTATGTATAATTTTCTTTTATCCTTATTTGGTTGTATAATACAAGAAAAGTTATTTACTACAATAAAATAATGTAGGAAAGAGTAGGATACAAAGAAAACAAGTTGACAGCAAAGTGTGGGGTGAGAGCAAAAGTCAGAGTGAGCTTGTGCATTTGCTTTTGTTGCCAATTGCCTGTATTCCCCCTTCAGACTCTAACAAATTATGGAATTAGAAAACCAGACAGGTGTGATGGAATTCTTTCTCTTGGGACTCTCAGAGGATCCAGAACTTCAGCCCATTCTCTTTGGACTGTTCCTATTTGTGTACCTCGTGACAGTTTCTGGGAATCTACTCATCATCTTTGCCATTGTCTCTGACTCCCACCTTCATACTCCAATGTACTTCTTCCTCTCTAACCTGTCCTTTACTGATATATGCTTCAGTACCACCACTGTCCCTAAGATGCTTGTAAACCTCCAGACACAGAGCAAAGCCATCAGTTACACAGGCTGCATTACGCAGCTCAGCTTTGTCTTACTTTTTGCTGGAATGGAAAACTTTCTCCTTGCAGCAATGGCTTATGACTGTTATGTGGCTATCTGTAATCCACTTCATTACTTAGCCATCATGAAATTCCACTTGTGTTTACTGATGATTTTATTGTCATTGGGCATTAGCATTGTAGATGCCCTTCTGCATGGCTTAATGACTCTGAGGCTATCTTTCTGTACATATCTTGAAATTCCTCACTTCTTCTGTGAACTTGATCAGGTCATCAGGCTTGCATGTTCTGACACTCTCATAAATAACATTTTGGTATATGCAGTGACTACTACATTAGGTGGTGTGCCCCTAATAGGGATTATTTTTTTCTTATTTTAAAATTATCTCTTCCATCCTGAGAATGCCATCACCAGGAAGTAGGAGTAAAGCTTTCTCAACATGTGGATCTCATCTCTCAGTTGTTTTCTTGTTCTATGGGACAGCTTTTGGGGGTATATATTAGTTCTGCATTCACAGAGTCATACAGGAAGACCACTGTGGCATCACTGATGTATACAGTGCTCCCACCAATGCTGAATCCTTTTATCTACAGTCTGAGGAATGAGTATATGAAAAAAGCATTAAAGAAACTTGTCTAAACATCTATCTTCTTAATATTGCATCATAACTTTGAATCTGGCCTTCTGAACTGACTCAGGAAACACTGGAGAGCTACATGGCAACCCCCTCAACCAGTTGTTTGTTTTAGAAAGTGATGAAATTCCATAATACCAGAGTGTTGTTATTCTTGAATTTGAACATTTATGTCGGTCTTTTGTGGTTTGTAGAAATTTTGAAATCCTATGTGAAAATTTTAAGCTTAATTTCTGAACACTGTCAACAGAGGTAAACTCTGAGCAAAGGACAAGTCACTGATTATATTATTTGCAATATTATGTAAAAAATCTAATGAGCTCAGGGACTAGTTTATTCGACTAAATCTACTACATACTCATGGATATTGCCATATCATATGACTTCCTGAAATTATTTTAATAAGTTTATTAAACACCCATGTTAATCTAATTTTTCTTCACTGGAACTACATTGCCTAATTAGCTGTACAAGCTTCTGTTGAACTGAAGAAAATGATGAAAGAACTAAGTGTTGTTTGTCATGAGACAATGCTAAAAGCTGAGATTTCTTTATCGGTTGCTAACTCTATTACAGCAATTCTCCCCATCTGTGAAACTACTCTATATTATGAATTTTATTTATTGATAAAGATCTAAGGTTTTGAGTTTCTCTGCAAAGATAACAGCAACTTACGAGTTGTATGAATGTAGAAATAGCACAAATGGGAAGCAGGATGACATACCTGAGGATCCTAGAGGAGAACCTCTTCTTTCACCTTCCCTAATTCAGTATAATAACTAAAAATATTCTAAATATTTATTTTTATACTTACATATAAGTGTAGCACTCACCTCTCATCCAAGGAATTTCTTTTTCAGCAGATTAAGATCATTGTATAAAGCCACAACTGAAGCACACACACACACACACACACACACACACACACACACACACACACACACACACACACTAATTCTGGGCCCCAATTTTGAGATTCTCTGCTTGGATCCCAGGCATGTTGTTTTAATGCAAATTTATTTATATTAACTTTATGCTGTTTGGTCTATGGTTTAGGCACATTGCTAGCTTGCTCTTACATCTTAAATCAACCCATTTCTATTAATCTGTCTGCCACATGGCCCGTGGCTCACCTGTGTTTCTTACATGTTGCTCCTTTGGGCTTCAGCTCAGTCTGTCTGACTCTGTCCTACTTCTCCTACCTATGTTCTGATTTCTCCTTCTACTTTTTCTATGGTGCCTGTCATGGACCAAAACAGTTCCTTTATTTAAAGATTGATATTCTCAGCATACAGAAAGGCATTTCCACATCACAACCCATCCACAAAATCCATTATAGTTCCCCTTTACAGTAGATCTATGCATCCCTGGTAGAGCCCTTTTTGTGTTTTAGACATTTGGGTCTTTGGGATTAATATTTACTAATAGCTAATATCTACTTATAAATGAGCAAATACCATGTTTCTTTCTTGGTCTGGGTTACCTCAGTATGAGTTTTTTGTTAGTTCCATCCATTTGCCTGCAAACTTAATGATGCCATTTTGTAACAGTTGACACATTCCAATTCCATAGTGAACTACATCTTCTTTATTTATTCCTTGGTTGAGAAATACCCACCTTGTTTTCAATTTATGGATATTATAGAGTGTCTATGGTTATAGTTTGACTAAATGCTTTTGTGGTAAGATATAGAGTTCTTAAGGTGTAGACCTCAGAAAGGTATAGTTGGACTCTGAGGTACATCAGTTCCTTGTTTGCTTAGGAACTGCCATATTAATTTCCATACTGGGTGTATAAGCTTGAACTTTGACCTGCAATTCTGATGTGTTCTCCTTGCTCCACATACTCATCAGCATGAGCTGCCAGCCATGCTATAATGTGAAGCTCTTTTTAATATAGGCTTGTAGTACAACATGAAGTTAGGATTGGTAATATCTCCAACAGTTCCTTTATTCAGGCCTGTTTTAGATATTCTGAGATATTCACTTTTCCATATAAAGTTAACTATTGTCTCTTCAAGGTTTGTGAAGAATTGTGGTGGGATATAGATGAGAATTTCTTAGAATATGTAGCTTGCTTTTTGTAGGAAAGCTTTTTTTCTGTTTATCTTACTGATTCATGAGCATGAGTGATCTTCCATCTTCTAGTGTCTTCTTCATTTCTTCAAGGACTTGAAGGTTTTGTTATTGTTATTTTGAGTTGGTTTTGTTTGTTTGTTTAATTGTTTTATTTATTTTTTCAAGACAGTGTTTCTCTGTATAGTCATGTTCATGGGTGTAGTGGAATTTGCTCTGTAGGCCAAGCTGGCCTAAAACTAGAGATTCACTTGCCTTAGCCTCTCAAGTTGCTGGGATCAAAGACATGTAGCACTAACACTGGGCTTAAGACTTGAAATTTTTATCATGCAAGTCTATCACTTGTCTGGTTAGAATTACTCCAAGATATCAAGATATTTTACAGTATTTTTGGCTATTGTGAAGTAGAGGGTATGGTGTTTCCCTGAATTATTTTTCAGTTTCTTTGTTATTTAAATATAGGAAGATTAATGATTATTTTTTAGTTGATCTTGTATCCATCTAGTTTTCTGAAGGCTGACATTATGTATCATCATTTTTAGAAATGCTTATGTATATTATCATATTATTTGCAAATAATGATACCTTGATTTCTTCCTTTCCAATTTGTATCGCTAGACATTATAAGACAATTCTGTGGGTTATTTCTTTCACTTTGTTTTTATGATGAATTACATTGATTTTCATATATTGACCTAACCTTTCATTTTAGAATGCACTTTATTTGGTTTTGGTGGATAGTGACATTTATGTCTTCTTGGATTCAGTTTGTGAGTATTTTATTAACTACTTAGCAAAACTGTTCATGAAAGAAATTGGTCTATAATTATCTTTGTTGAATCTTTGTGTAGTTTGGATATCAGGTGGCTATAAACTCAGAAAGTGAATTTGTAAGTCTTCCTTCTGCTTTTATTGCATAAAATAATTTGAGAGGTATAAAATTTAGATCTTAGTTTAAGGTCTGGGAGAATTCTGTATTAAAGTGTCTGTCCCAGGGTTTTCTTTAGATGTGAAGTTTTAATGTCTGCTTCTATTTACTTAGAGGTTAGAGGCTTATTATAATTGTTTATCCAATCTTGAATTAACTTTAGTATGAGGAATCTATCCAGAAAATTAATCTACTTCTTTTAGATTTTCCAATTTTATAGAGTACAAGTGTTGAAAGTATGACCTAATAATTATTTATTTCCTTGGTATTTGTTGCTATGTTCCCCTTTTACTTTTGGACATTCTTTCTCTGTCTTTCACTTAGTTTGGATAGGGGTTTATCTGTCTTGTTGACACTATCAAAGAACCAACTCCTTGTTTCATTGATTATTTTGGATTGTCCCCATTGTTTGCAAGTAGTGATTTCAGCCATATTTATTTCCCTGTCATATATCTCTCCTATGGTATGTTTACTTGTTTTTTGTTCTAAAGCTTTCAGATGCACTGGTATGTTGCTAGTATAAAATCTCTTTCTTTTTAATGCATGAATTTGATGCTGTAAACTTTCTTTTTAGCCCTATTTTTATTGTGTCCAATTTTATTGAAATCTAGAAGGTTATTATTATTTTTTATTTCTTTTATTTGTATTATATTTTTTATTTAAAAGTATTTTTAACATATCTACTACTGCTCTTCTCCCTTCCTTCTTCCCAGTCATCTCCCAGGTTTTCCTCACCCCATCCCCCATTCATTCCTAAGAGAGGGAAAGGATTTACAGGGTGAGTCAGTGCAGTCTGGCATATCCAGTTGATGTGGGACCAAATCCTTCCCTTCAGTAGCAAGGGTGAGCCAGGTGATCCTCTGTAGAAAATAAGATCCAAGAAGCCAGTTCATGCACTAGTAATAAATTATGGCCCCACTACCCATTCCATTCAATTGTCATCCATATTCAGATGGCCTAGTTTAGTCCCATGCAGGTTACCAACTGTC
Organism: Phyllotis vaccarum; assembly: GCA_033318265.1. Taxonomy (NCBI): domain Eukaryota; kingdom Metazoa; phylum Chordata; class Mammalia; order Rodentia; family Cricetidae; genus Phyllotis; species Phyllotis vaccarum. The sequence goes on from JARWLC010000012.1 coordinate 109,950,845, forward strand.
AGTCCAGAGTCAGTAAACTACCAGTAGCTCATGTCAGCTGTCTTGGTGGGTTTGCCCATCATAAACTTGAACTTTTACTCATATAATCCCTTCTCCCTCTCTTTAACTGGACTGTGACCTCACCCTAGTGCTTAGCTGTGGATCTCTGCATATGCTTTCATCAGTTGCTGGAAGAAGGTTCTGTGATAACAATGAAGGTTGTCATTAATTTAATTACATGGGAAGCAAGTTTATGCACTCTCTTCACTATGGCTTATGCTCCTTGCTGAGGTCAGCATAGTTGGATGGTGGCCAGTACAAGAATGCAAATCAATTAATATTTATCTCCCTCCATAAAACTCAAGTCCAAGTGGATCAAATATCTCAACATAAATTCTGTTACACTGCATCTGATAGAAGAGAAAGTGAGAAAGAACCTTGAAACTTCAGGCATCTTAAATAACCATTGACTTCAAATTTTAACTGTACACTGACTACTTACTGTTTTTCTGCTGTGTTTCCTCAAAGGTATAGCAATTGTAATTTTTTTCATTAATTTCTTTGGAATCAGTTTTATTAGATTTTTCAAAGATAAAGTCTTTGTTTAATCTTCAAGATAAAGTCTTGATTCTGAACATCTATGCTACAAATATAAGACCATTATATCATTGCCATTCTATTTTGAGATAACTTAATATTTTCAAGGTCTATTCATGTCACCAATGAGATCTTATCAATGTCAAGAATACATGGTTTTCATGGCAGAATAATGTAATGAGTCTTTCTCTGTCCTACCACCTAGCTCCCAAAGAATGACATAGAGACTTATTATTAATTATAAAATCTTGGGCCTAACATCCTAAAAACACCAGAGTTCACTGGATCCATATAGCTAAACTTAAGCAATAAGGATGGACAGGTCAGTCTCTAAGCTTAAGTCTCTGAGCTCCTAGCTGCTCCACATAGTATTCTAGCTTCAGGCACCAGGGCATATACCTCGATGCTCCTGCATACCCATCACAGTCTCAGAGACCCAAAGACACCTCCTCCTCCAACCCTACCTCTGTGCCTAGCATCCATAAGACACCACAGTCTCCAATACCCACACATTCCAACTGCAACATTTGGGAAGAATAGGATAAATCCCTAGGCACCAGGGGCACACACTGGGCCCCTCTTCCAGAAGTACTTCAGCCCCAGAGACAAGGCCGCAGCATCCTCTCCTATTGTCATGCCTATCATTTCCAGTTACTGGAGTGTACAAGTACCATATAGTCCAAATGCAGCAATCAGGAATGAGAGAGTTCCAGAAGAACACATTGGATGATGTATGACCACTAAAGACACAGGCTATATTGTATGTATTTGAGGAAGAAATGGGTAGAAAGGAGTGCAAGAATACATTCAACAAACATAAAGAACAACAACATACCACCCCTAATAGCTAAAAATGTTATAACAGCAAGACCTGACCATCCCAATATAAATGAATAAGAAAAAAACAGTCTTAAATATATCTTTATGAAGGCAGAAGCCCTTAAGGAGGAAATGAAAAATTCCCTTAAGGAAAATGCAAGCAAAAAAAAACAAAAAACAAAAAAAAACAAAAACAGAAGAAATCAATAAATCCCTTAAAGAAAGCCAAGAAAAGCAACAGCAAACAATTAAACAGTTAAAGGGAACAGTCCAAGACTTGAAAATTAAAATAGAGACAATAAAGAAAACAGAGACTGTGGGAAACCTGGAAAAGGAAAATCTGAGTAAATGAGTAGGAACTACAGAGAAAACATCAACAACAGAATTCAAGAGATGGAGGAGAGTATCTCAGGCATTTAGGACATGATAGGAGAATTAGATCCATCAGTCAAAAATGTTAAGTGCAGTAAATTTTTAACAGAAAATCTGGGGAACCAAGGAAAGCCCAAACATAAGAACAGAGATAGAAGATAGAGAAGTCTAGCTCAAAGGCACAGAAAATATATTCAACAAAATCATTGAAAAATCTTTCTAAAGAAAGACATGCTTATTAAGCTTACAGAACATCAAATAGATTGGACCAAAAAAAGCATCCTTCCACAACATAATAATAAAAACATTAAACATACAGAATAAAGAAAAGAGTATTAAGAGAGAGAAAAAAGTCAAGTAACATGTACAGGAAGATCTATCAGAATTATACCTAACTTCTTAATCTGAAAGCCAAGGGGTCCTGAACAGATGTTTCAGGCTAGACCATGGGTGCTAGCCCAGACTATACATAGAAAACCTTTCAATTACCATAAATGAAGAAAACAAGATATTCCATGACAAAACCAGATATAAACAATAAATATCCACAAATTCAGCCCTTCAGAAAGTACTAGAAGGAAAATTCTAATACAAAGAAGTTATTTACACCAATGAAAGCACAGGAAATACATAACCTCATACCAGCAAACTCCAAGGAGGATAAACATGTCCACATTACCACCAACATAAACAAAATGAAATTGGCAATTCAAAATCACTGGTCTTTAATATCTCTTAATGCCAATGGTCACAATCCACTTATAAAAAGACTAACAGAATGACTATAAAAACAGGATCCAGCCTTCTACTGCATGCAAGAAACACATCTCAATCTCAAAGAAAGGCATCACCTCAGAGTAAAGGGTTGGGAAAAGATTTGCCTATCAAATAGACCTAAGAAACAAGCTAGTATAACTATCCTAATATCTAACAAAATAGAATTCAAACTAAAACTAATCAAAGAAGATTGAGAACATTTTATATCTATCAAGATAATGTCTCAATTCTGAACATCTGTGCCACAAATACAAGGGCATTTACATTTGTAAAATAAACATTACTAAATCTTAAATCACACATCAAACACCACACTACAATTGTGAGTGACTTAAATACCCAACTCTCACTACTGGATAGGTCTGCCAGCAGAAGCAACATAGAAATAAGGTAACTTACAGATGTTATGACTCAAATGAATCTAATAGATATCTGTAGGACATTTTTACTAAACACAAGAAAATATATCTTCTCTGTACCTTATGGAACCTTCACCAAGATTAATCACATGTTTGGTAGCAATGCAAATATCAACAGATACAAAAAACTGGAGTAATTCCCTCTACTTTATCAGACCAACATTTCTCAAAGTTAGAATTTAATAAGACACAAATTTCAGAAAGCTTACAAACTCATGAAGATTGAACAATACTTATTTGAATCATCACTGAGTCAAGGAAGAAATAAAGAAATTAAACACTTTCTAGTATTTAATAAAACACCAGGACTTATTGAACACTCTGAAAGCAGTGTAAAGAGCAAAGTTCATAGCCCTAAGTGCTTACATAAAGAAAGTGGAGAAATCTCACACAAGGCACTTATCAACATACCTGTAAGTTCTAGAACAAAAGAAGCAAAATCATTCAGAAGGAGTAGACAGTAGAAGGTAGGGAAAAAAAGAAACTCGGGGCTTAAATGAATAAAATTGAAACCACAAAGAACAATATAAAAAATCAATGGAAGTTAGTTCTTTTAGAAAATTTAACAAGATCTTTCTTCAAATCCTTATCAAACTAATAAAAAGACAAAGAACGAATATTTAAATTAACAAAATCAGAAATAAAAAGGGGAACATAGCAACAGATGATGTGGGAATGTATGTCTGTATGCTGTGAAAATTATTCTTTAAATAAAGGAACTGTTTTGACCCTTGAGAGGCACCATAGCAGTAGGCAGGAGCATAGGTAGGAGAAGGAGGGTAGAGTCACAGAGAGGGAGATCAAGCCAGACACCCAAGGAAGCAACATGTAAAGGAACATAGGTGAGCCATGGGCCATATGGCAGGACAGATCAATTGAAATGGGTTGAGTTAAGATGAGAGAGCTAACTAGCAATGTGCCTGAGACATACACCAAACAGCATGAAGCAAATATAAGCATCTGAGTCATTTTGGGGGGGGAGTGGCTGCAGGTGGGTCTGGACTTTGGGGCTAGTCCAGGCCAGAAGCCTTAATGTTACAAACAGATATGGAGGGAATATAGAATTATCAGGTCATACTTAAAATACCTACACTCCACAAAACTAGAAAATATAAAAGAAATTGACAGTTTTCTGGATAGCTACCCTTTACCAAAATTATATCAGGATCAGATAAGCCACTTAAATAGACCTGTAACATCTAAAGAAATAGAAAACTTTATCAAAAATTACCAACCAAAAAATGCTCAGATCCAGATGAGTTCAGTGCAGAATTCTACAAAAAATTCAGAAAATTATAATGGCAATACTCAAGATTTTCCACACAATAGAAATAGAAGGAACATTGCCACACTTCTTTTATGAGGCACCCTGACTTCCAAACAACACAAAGATGCAACAAAGAAAGTATTATAAATCAACTTACCTCATGAATATTGATACAAAAATACTCAAACAAATTGAATCAAAGGATATATTTAAAATATCATCCACCGTGATCCAGTAGAATTTATCCCAGAGATACAGGCATGGTTTAACATATAAAAATCTGTCCATGTCATCCACCATATAAACAATGTAAAGAAAAAAGAAACTATGTGACCATCTCAGATGCTGAAAAAGACTGATAAAATTCAAAATCCCTTCATAATAAAAGTCTTGGAGATATCATTCACACAAGGACTATACCTAAATATAATAAAGGCAATTTAAAGCAAGCCAACATGCAATATCAAACTAAATGGAGAGAAACTCCAAGTTGGCCTCTAAAATAATGAACAAGAAAAGGCTGTCCATTCTCTTCATATCTATTTAATATAGTACTTGAAGTACTAGCTGGAACAATAAGACAACAAAAGGAGATGAAGGGGATAAAACTGGAAATCAAGAAGTCTGACTTTTGCTATTTGCACATAATATGGTAACAAAAGTAAGTAACCCCCCAAATTCTGCCATGGAACTTTCACAGTTTAGAAACACCTCAGTAATGTGTCATGCTAAAAGGTTAAAGTAAAAAAAAAAAAGTAGCCCTTCTATACACAAATGATAGAGGCAAAGAAAAAAAAATCAGAGAAACATTACCATCTGCAATAGCCACAAATAAAAAATATCTTTGGGGGGAACTCTAACTAAAGAAATGAAAGACATATAACAAGAATTTTTATGTTTTTAAAGAAAAATTAATCAAGGGATACATCAGAAAATGGAAAGATCCCCCATGCTCTTGGATAGGTAGGATCAACATAATAAAATTGTTAGTTTTATCAAACTCAGTCTATAGATTTAGAGCAATCCTCATCAAAATTCCAACACAAATTTTTACAATCCTCAAAAGATTAACATTTAATTTCACAAGAAAAAACAAAAATCTCAAGATAACTAAAACCAAACCTGTACTATAAAAGTAGTTCCAGATGCACCACCATCCCTGAATTCAAGCATTGCTATAAAGCTATAATATTAAAAACAACTTTGGTACTGGCATAAAACCTTATCTAATGAATTTGATCTTTAATGAATTTGAGTGAGGCACACAGAACACAGCAAAGAAGACAGGCAGCATATTATGACATACTATCAGATATTCTCAAGGGGATAGTGGAAAGTACCTATAGAAATCATGTTAACAATTTTATATATTCTATTTACTATATCTTAGTATTTATGGAACAGATCTGTGAAAAATATTGCTGTATACAGAATATTGACAAATTCTTCTGAATTCTCAAAGGAGGCAGCAATAATCCTTTTTAGTGAACAGAAAGCCTCCTCATAAAAGATATCATGTTGTTTTTATTTAATATGCCATGTCCTTTACCAGGGTAATAAGTTTGGCCCAGACCTCATTTTTTAAAAACCAGTAACCAAAATTTATTTTCTGGTGTTTAAGTATTCTCATTAAAATGTAGAGGTTCAATCTTCATGACCATGAAGTCTGTTAGCATCAGAAGACATAACTAACATGCTGTTGTCAATCACTCTCTTTAGGCTATTTCTGTTTACAATACTCCATATTGACTAGGAAGATTTAAGATGCTGCTTGTATATATCTGTCAAACCCCTTAGATCTCAAAGACTGCTAATTGATAGTATTTCCTCTCTGTCTTATGATGCATCTGTGAATAAGCAAAGAAAATTAAAGATGGACTGTATGTCAAGAGTTGAAAATATCTTAAATTTGTATTTATTGCCTTATTTATAAAATTATTAAACTTAAATATGACTTCTTGAAAAAAATAAATCAGAATGTGCCAAATTATAGTATTCTGGTCCAATATGACTTGTGTCCTTTTAAGAGGACACACACACACACACATGTATGTATATACAGACAAACATATACACAAAAAACATAATAAGAGTTAAACCACATGGAAAGATAGCCATTTTCAAGCTTCAGGAACAAAACAATCTGAAGATATTTGAATTTTGGGGTAACTCCAGAACAACAATAAAGCAATTTGATTATTGTTAAGACACATAATTTTTGCTACTTTTTAACAGAAACATAACAAACTAGCGTTCACCAAAACCTTGCTCCCTACTACCACAACAACCTAAGAAAATATTTTTAATGATTTGAAATGGTCATTATAGTTGAGAAATGGCCAATAACTGGTTATAGGAAAATAAATGTTGTTCTTATAGATAACATTATGCAAGTATAACGAGAGACGTGTGCATATCACAATGAATATATATGAGAATGTAAAAGAAGAGGACCAATGAGTGATACATGAAGTAAAATCCTTTATTTCTCATATTTTTCCATACCTTCATCTCTTCTCAGGATGGAATTGTAAACACTTGTCCTCATTTACAATGTACTTAGAAAGGTACAGAAAAGTACTTGCTCTCTTACTGAAAAGAATACTCAGAATCTCACCTGGATGTAGCACTAAATTAGTGTCTTAGGACTCAACGGGGTCCTGGAAAAGCATGATCATCTTTGGTTGAAAGTTTTCGGATTTCATTCTAACATACAAATAACATCAAGGAGGTGGTCACAGACTGACTCTGACAGTGTAGGGATGCTTCTAAGGTACTCAATATCCAAAGCTAACTGTAAGAACATCTATTTTACTGTAATTTGAATCTCAGTAGAGCAGGCCTTAATGAAGCATGCATAGAAGTGTGGAATTAAGCATGCATGATTTGATGACTTCTTGAGAAAACAATTCTGCACCTAGCTTTCTGTGTGTTTCTGCTCACTTTTACTATTAATATTCCCAAATATTTGTATCATTATTGTTTCAAGAACTATCATTTTTTCTTTTTTTTCACTTTATGTAGAAAGTTCCAACCTATGTTTGGATTGATACTGTCTTTTTTTGTTTATTAAGCTAATGCCTTGGCAATTTTATATGCATATTCAATGCTTTCTGGCTGCTATTCTTCTATATTTTTAATCTCCCTTACACTAATATCAATTCCCTGCCCCTCCTTTGTTCCTTGATGGACTCATGATTTTGGGTTTTGTTTATGACATGTTGAATCACAGGCATCTGAATGACAATCAATTGGCATTTATCCACTGAAGACTGTCGAGGTAAGGACTAAGTATACAACTGAAAGCATTAATTCCATCTTTCCTTGAATCTAGCCATAGAAAGACTGTTCTGCAGTTAGGGGTAAGGATTCCTAAGTTTGTCCTCTCTTCATCCCTAGCTGTTTATAGATGTTCTTTTTCAGACATGCTATAATAACTGTAATTAACAAGAGTTTATTATTTCAGTGCCATTTATTGTCCAAAGGTGATATTTTGCAGCCTTTGGGTTTCATAACTTCTGTTTCCTTCAGGCTTTTTAACACCTTCCTCAGTATTTACTAAGCTTTAGAGGGTAATGTCTCATATAGGACAGAAAACTTAGCTATCATTATTTTGTGTGCAGACACAAGTATCTAAATTCAATGGCAATAGGAAATTCTCTGGTGATGGCTGAACATTATATCTATGATAATATACACATTTAGGCATTTTAATAATTTGCCACTTTAAGTAGTATAGAATTAATTTCTCCAAGAGCCCACAACCTCACATTCTGTGAACTTTTGAACAGTTTTATAGTAACAGGTATGAATTCATCCCCATGGAGTTTTCCTTAATTTTAATCACTGAGCAATTCTTTACCCCTATGACATTTCTTCCACTATCATCTGAGTGAGTATATACTTCCTGTTATGTCTTGGCAAAAAAATCTACCTATTGAACAATCTCTGGCCCTATAATACCTAAATTTTTATCACACTCTGCAAAAGATCTGGAGAAGAGGAGCATAAAAGCTTCCAACACAGACATGGTCAATAGTTTTAGAAATTAAACTGCTGATGTATATATGTATGATATATATATATATGTTAGTCATTCTATACTTTTTATATATGCTAACATAGACACTCAGAAACACTCATAATTTTTTACATTATCATAACAAGACATAATACTTGGTAAATATGAACAACTAATGCATAAAACATTTAATTTTTTCTTCTTTCTTTTGATTTATTCTATTCATCTTTTACATCCTGGAAAATTTTAATTTTTAAAATATTTTATTTCACTTCCCTGATTCTACCTATTGTCCAGAAAACAAATAGTAAAATGAGAAATTCTTACTTTACAAAGAGTGAGAGATAAATACAGAGACACAGACAAAAAAAGATGTAGAGAGAGACATAGAGAAAGGAGAGCATATGCCAAAAACAGAATCCACATAAACACAATATCAGAAACTATAATATGCAAGTAAAAGAAACCTAAGACAGAAAACTTCACAAACACTGCAATATGAAGCAATAAGTTTACCAAACTGTCAGTGAGTTCCTATTGTGTTGATTATCTCTTGATGGGCAAAGGGCATATCCCACATTTAGTTAATAAAACTCATAAGAGAAAATTAAATTTTCTCTTGTAAGCAGATGTCAACTGCAGATAGCTTCTTTTATATTTCTTTTTAAGTTTTTAATTTCTTGTTATGGCTCAACTAATTCTAAACAAAATAAAAAAGTTTTAACAGATCAAAAATATTAATTATTTTCTTTATCTAAAAGTGGTTGTATGTGGGAGGTTATGTTGTTTCATTTTAAATAATTGTCCCAACCATTGGTTTAATAAAAAAGCTGATTGGCCAAAGGCAGGCAGGAAGTGTAGATGGGACTACCAGACTAAGAAAATCTCTGAGAGCAGAATGCCAGACAGAGCTCCAGAGGGAAGCCAGAGGAAGCTGAGGACAACTATGCTGCTCTAAAGAAAGGTACCGAGCCGCATGGCTGAACAAGAGACATGGGTTAGATGAAGGGTAGAGAGCTAGCAAGTAATATGCCTGGGCCTGAGGCCGATCAGCCAAAAACTAATGAAAGTGTCTGTGTGTCTCTGTAGGACTGTGGGACTGCGAGTCTGCGGTTCTGCGGGTCTGCAGACCTAAACTTTGAGGTTAGGCCTGAAATCTGGGCCAGAAACCTCACACTACAGTTGTAGATGATATTAAGATGTCTCAATAGACTGAAAAAAATAGTTTTAATTTCAGTGTATACCACGTGAGAGTCTTTCTCACAGCAAAATATTTTGTTTTACAACATTTTAAAAACCAGACATTTAATAATTAGTGAAAAAATTATTTGTCTTGAAATGTATATAAAATGTAACTGATATTGCTCTTTTGTTTAAGAACCTATAAAATACTTGAAACGTCCTATTTCTAAAAACTGGTTTTCAAAATCACAATATCCTTTAGGGTAGAATATAATGATCATATTTGCATTCTAAATATTATAAGATATTTCAAATGCTTTTCTCCCAAGAAAATTGGCTTTTGAAAAGTAATAGTTTCAACTGTGTGTTGATGGCTCCAACAATAAATTTCTTACTTTACTGGCACATTGGTCTGTTGCAGGAGCATTTTGAGTGACATAGTAAATGCTGTAGTCAATGAATGTTACCCAGCCTATATTTCTTAATGATGTCTGGTGTCTTTATTAGTGATAGTTACTTAGATTGCTAATTTTTGGGTGATTGAAGCATGCTGCTTGGATAGTACGAGTATTCTCTAATAAATGGTGATAGAGTTATATCAAAGTGAAAAAATCCTTAATGTTTGTGATAGAACAGAAATGATTTAAAGATTGTAATCTATCAAAATAATAGAATGTCAAGAATCTACTTTACTAATAGACTGTATATTTCATGGTTTCATATCACAGCAATATTGAATATCATCTTTTAAACTTTCTTTCTCTTGTGTCAAATAGAACCATGAGGTCTTAGATGAAGACTGATATGTGAGGAAGTATCATGGGCATGGTTTAGAACAGTAGTTCTCAACCTTTGGGGCACGGCCCCCCATCACAGGGGTTGCATGTCATATATTTATGTTAAGATTAATAGCAGCACCAGAACTACAGTTATGAAGTAGCAACATAAGTAATTTTATGGCTGGGAATCGCTGCAACATAAGGAATTGTATGAAAGGCTTACAGCATTAAAGGAAGTTGAACTGGTTTAGAATGTAATGAATGTACTGTAAGATTCTGCATCGATATAAACTGACTGGTACTTGTGTTGAGATCTTAGAAGCCCTTATTTTACACTTAACTTCTCTGGTAGGGTTTTTGATCAGGAGGAATAAGGAAATTAGATCACTTTAAGTGAGTCAAAAGCAAGTCTATTCTAAAACAAGCTTGCTTTGGTTAACAGGGGAAATAATAAGAGTGTAACTATTTCATTGTCATGTAGATTAATCGCTGTTGCAGGAATAAAGGAAACTCAGAGCCAAATCTCAGGGAAAGGCTGAGATATCAAAGAGAGGAAACACCACAGTCAGATCTCACCCAGCTGTCTTCCAGCTTCCTCAGCCTCACTCCTCCTGGCTTCTACTGCCTTAATCTGTCTTTCTATGCCTGCCTTAAATACTCTCTTCACCCAGTTGTTTCATATTCAGGCTAAGATTAAAGGTGTGGGCTACTAACATTTGGTAGTTAGTTTTGAACTCACAGAAACACAGAAAGATCTCCTCTGTTTCTTGAGTTGTGGGATTAATGGCCTGGCTCCACCACTGCCTGACTGGGAGCCTGGCATTCCCTCTTAAACTAAACTGGCCTAAAACTTAGATCTGCTGGGATTAAGGGCATAGGTCACCACTCCTGGATATTCCCTGTACTGGGATTAAAGGTGTAAATTATCACTCCCTGATCCTCCTGAATTGACTGTGGCTGGATCCCTCTGATATTTCAGATTGGTTTTTTATTAAATATGAAACATATCTCCACTAATGGCCTTAGTTCTAGATGCAGATGACAGAAGCAAATAATTAACTTGAACCACATGCAGTATTTGAATATAAAATCTTGGACACTAGTGAGATAATAATTTAATAAGCAATTAATTGGATAACTATATCTGCATCTCAAATTACCAAGCATATCTCTTATTTTGTCAGTTAACCAGCCATTAAAATATTAAATGACCTCACAGTCATTCACTACCTATAAGACACAATTCAAATACTTTTTTTCAAATAATACTTTATTCATTACTTCTCTTTACTTTCTCAGACTTTAATTTACTGAATTAATATTTTGCCGTTACCGAGGATGTTGGATAATTCCATGTGTGATACTTTGGGAAGTTAATTACATAGCATCCATATCTCATCTGGGGGAATCATCTGTCAAGGACATATGATTTTTGTGTGCCAAAATTCAGCTAGTGTTTTCTCAACTTTATTGTCAAATATTAAGAGCTATGATAGATATAGAGGACAATAATAAATCAGTGCTTCAGTAAGGAACTTTGGTTTCCTTCTCATGAACAATTCAAACTTTGACTCTCCTGACTGACTTCAGAATTCTTTGTAGGATGCTTATAATCCCTCTGAACTGTAAATTAACACTTTCACATATGTACCGATAAAATTGCTTTTAATTATCTCTATATGGTCATGATGACACCTACTATAAGATGTCAGTTTACATGGTTATGAGCACTAAGAATTATAAAAATTTGCTGTTTTCATGGGGAAACACAGTGACATCATGAGTGGAATCTGAAGAACTGAGGGTGAGAGAGCTCATAGAATATATCTTTTCTGAGTCAGAATTGAGAACTAGAAACACCAATTGCAGAATAACATGGATGTCACAACCACACAGTCAGGGACACGGCAGGAAAGTCCAACTCTGTTTTGCCTTTCAAAAGAAATTCTCCTTCTTAAAATATGTTATTAAAAGCATGTGTGTGTGCACATGCATGCAAGCAAGCAACATTACATATATGAAGATCAAAGGACACCCTTATGGAGTCAATTCTCTTTTTTCACCTTCCATTTCAGGCCTTGAAAAGTTTGGCTGACACGATTATTCTGGAAAGAATTATTCACTTCATCCACGATTTTACAAAAACCTCCTCTGGAAGCATCCTTATCAGAACACCCACAAATGATTTAAAATCAGATGGCTGGACATCACCTAAGTCAGTCTCAGTGGCAAATAGAATTAGTCATGGTGTACAAATAAATGAATTATGTTTATTTACTAGGTACTTCTTGTGTTGATCATATGAAATTGTGTTTCTTTCAAACTTTCAACCTCCCTGTTTGTCTGTCTTCTCTTTGGTGTACATATATCGGGCAGCATTACCATGAGGCTTTCCTAATTCTCTTCTAAAACATTTTGAATCTAGGCTCCTTCCTTATAGGGACCCAATTAATCTCATATGGAGAGAGATACCTAATACCCAAGCCTTCCAGAGAACAGTAAGATATTAACTTTACATTGTATTTTACTTAAAATTTGTTTTATTTTCAACTATTTTTACGTGTCTATTTCTGTGTATGATTAGGAGATGTAGTCGGAGTTTTACTTTCAAGGCACCAGTCCAAAATTAATATTTATTAGAATATAAATTAACACTCACAATATTAGTAACAGCTTATGGTGGCACCTGAACAAGGACTGGCGGATCCAAGCGATGGACGAGCGATGAAAGTGCAATGGAAGCACGATGAATTCCGATTCTGTCTGTCCAGCAGCCAGCAGCCAGGAACCAGGAAGAGAGCTCCTCATGTCTCAGCAGCCACTTATCAATGGGCTTGGCCACACCCCCTCCAGGGTCCCGGAAGTGTCTTCTGACCTTATCAGCTGACACCTTAATCCCACCACATCTCCCCCTTTTGTCTAAATAAAAAGGTTCTAAACTAAGACTATGTACAATAGGAATTATTATGAGTTAGTAACCGTAAAAACCTATTCTTCAACCCCTTCAAGACCTGAGAAGGAAGATATATCACTTGAAAGTCAGAAGTATATGGAAAGTACTGGCTTCCAAAATTTGGGAGAGGACAGCAACAGCTACCTGGACAATCATCTCTGGTTTTGTGCGCCGTTGGAGCATCTAGCATATTGGCAACAGGCCTATGGTATCTGACAGGTCTTCTCACAAGCAGGGCAATTTTGGAGGGACTGTCTTATCCTGTCCAGGCAGGTTTCGTCAGTCTCCATCCATCATCTTGTTCCTCCAGCTTGGACACCATGTGTGCACTGTCAATAATCAAGGTAAGGACAGTTCCTTACTCAAACGGCCATTCTCTGCCAAAAGGACAAACTCCAATGGAGTTTCCTCGATGCTCATACCATCTTGGGAAAGGAGCAGTGACACCAGGAGTCATCGTGCCTCTCATGGCCGAATTTCAAATGTTAAATGCCATATTCTCTGGGTCTATGAAATGGTTGAAGATTTTTGTCTATCTATGATATTCTAACCTGTATCTGAGATGACTGGGATATGGTACCTTAAGTAATGTTGACAGTAGTTTTTATTGTCCTAAGGATTAAACCCTGTACTAAAATTAGAATACCTATATAAGAGGTGTACAATCCCTGAACAATGACTTTTAGTATGACTATCAAACATTAGCCAGGGGTATATTACCATGTAAAGTGGCCACAGCATTTTAGACATGTATATACATATATATCATCTAAACAGAGGTATATAAAACATCTTGTGCATATATCATAACTAGTGCAATCATATATTATATCAAGTATAGTTAAATGAAGGTAGTAATTGCATAGTGTACATGACAATGATGTGCAAATATTTTAAACAGAGATAGAAGTATATATAAAACAGCAATTACAGATTCAATTTTACATAATAGTTACAGATTCAGATTTATATCAAAATACAAGTTGCTTTGGTTATATAAAGCAATTCCTGATTGAACTTTGTTCAAATGTACAAATTATCACAATTAAACATATAAAATGATTTTACATTTGTATCAATATACAAATACCTATGCCAATGCAAATTGTCTTTAGCTTAGCCCATGCATTTAGCTAAAATGGTGTATAGGTAGGCAGAACAATCTACCTTTATCTATCGTATCTATCCCTCTTCTCTTCTTCAGAAGAGATCTTTAATGCTATATTATAGTTCTGTCCTCCACCCAATTTTCACTTAAAACTATTCTAACAGAATAAGAATTACCCACAACCCTCAGAACATAAAACTTATTGGGAAAGGGGGCGTAGTCTTTCATAAGGTTGCTTCCTGCTGACTTAAGGGCGATGGCATCTCTTTGGGATCCTGTAAAGGCTAAAACAATGGTTAGATCTTAATGGACTGACTATATACATTTATAACCATTCTCAGAATAGTGGTTAACTCCATCTGGAATTCTAATTAGAAGTGTGATCTGGAGATTATCATAGAGAGCTATCTTGCAGCCATTTTTGAATAGTCTATTTTCTGAAAACAATCATTGATTGGTGTGCACCAGGTTCTTGATTTTTCTAATTTTGCCTTTGTATGTCTGTCTACCTGTCTCTTACTCTCTCTTTTATTCTTGTTTCACTAGTAGGAGTTGCTGCGTTGGGGACCCATCTCAGTTCCAGATTCTTTGTAGATAGCTGATAGGAGGAAATGTTATTTACAATGGAAAACTTAAGCATTGTTGATACTCAAAAAAGATATTAATATCTTCTATAACTTCAGGAGATTGTATGCAGACAGGATGTTTGAAAGTTATAGAAACAGAGAGAAACGAGGTTTAAGATGAAGTCTCAATAATATTGGTCCCTAAATATTCTGTCTTCTGTCTCACACCAAGTGGCTTTTCTGATATGAGACAGAATACTTCACATTTTCTTTATCAATATGCTTGGGTTTAGAGAGGGAGAAAGCCACTTGTTCCCAATCCAAATCCAGCCCTATTAATAGTCAAATCAGGACCACGCCTTCTTTTTTTTTAAGGTGAAGATGCAAGATGCAAAGCAGTAAATATTGAAATATTACCCAGTAGTGCATATGTGTATTAGTTGGTCTCATAGTCCGTCATGTACACTCCTTAATCATCAGTCCGTCTTATATTGCAGGTAAGTAATTAGTCTTAAAAACAGTTGTATCCATTTTCCTGTAAAGACAAAACTGAGACCCTGCCCCAGGTTTGTTAAATGTGTTTTCCTTACCTTGTATCCATTTGTCATATCAGGGGTGAGCAATTACTTCTCCTCCTCAGGAAGGGACTCCTTTACAAAGCGGACTTTTATTAGTTTTGTCGGTACCCATATCTTTTCTTTGCCTGTTGAAACAAAAGCAAAACCCCTACCCCATCGAAGCACATATCCTGGCTTCCACTCAGAAGTCAACACATCTTTGAAGTAGATGGGTTGATTTAACTCAGAGGATTTCTCTATCACCCAATGTCTCTCAGCAGCTGATGTTCCCTTTTCATCAGCATTAAGAAAATTTAAAGTCAATAAGGCACTGTGCAATCTCTCCCTGGGTTTTCTCATTTCTTTCTTCTGTTTATAAAGCATCTCTTTCAACGTGCTGTGAGATCTCTCCACAACTGCCTGTCCTGTGGGATTGTGTGGTATCCCCGTAATATGCTTTATATTATAGTATCCAAAAATTATCTTCATTTTTCGGGAAACATAAGCTGGAGCATTGTCAGTCTTAATCTGAGTGGGAATTCCCATTATGGCCACGGCTTCCAAAAGGTGAGTTAGTACAGCATCAGCATTTTCAGAACTCAGAGCAGTTGCCCATTGCATTCCAGAGTAAGTATCGATAGTATGATGTACATATTTCATCTTTCCGAATTCTGGGAAGTGAAACACATCCATTTGCCAGATCTCATTTCTCTGTGTACCTTTAGGATTACTTCCAGCAGGTAAAGACGGTTGGTTATAGAAAGAGCAAGTGTTGCAATTCCTTACTATTTCATTTGCTTCATTCCAAGTGATGGAAAAACTCTTTTTTAATCCTTTGCTGTTGACATGATGTTTCTCATGAAATTCTGTGGCCTCTAGCACGTTTCCTATCAGCAACTGATCTATTTCATCATTACCCTGCGCTAGAGGCCCTGGGAGACCCGTGTGTGCCCTGATATGTGTTATGTACATAGGATGTATCCTACCTCTGATGATATCCTGTAGTTGTATGAATAGTAAGGTCAATTCTGAATCATCAGGAATGAAGTCAGCAGTTTAAATATGTAAAACAACTCTTTCTGCATCTTGAGAATCAGTAATTACATTGAGAGGCTCTGTGAAATCCAACAACACCATAATAATTGCATATAGTTCTGACTTCTGAACAGAGTTATAAGGGCTCTGAGCCACCTTAATTAAGTCTTCAGACTTGTATCCAGCCTTTCCTAAATTGTTCGCATCAGTATAAAAGGTGAGGGCTCCAGAAATGGGTTTATCCTGTACCACATGAGGAAAGATCCAATTAGTTTCCTTTATAAATTGAATTCTCTTGTTTTGAGGATATTTATTATTACTCTCTCCTAAAAAGTCACTACAAGCTTTTTGCCAAGGTTCACTGTCTGCCCATAATCATTCAATTTCTTCATTAGTCAAAGGCACAACAATTTCTGCAGGGTCCTTTCCAGTCAATTGTTGAAGTCTTAATTTAACTTTAAAAATCAGATCAGCAATTTTTTCGATATATGTCTTCATCTTCTTGCTTGGCCTATGTGGCAGAAATATCCATTCTAATATAATGCTTTCTCTTTGCATTAATATTCCTGTTGGAGATTGTCTAGAGGGTAAAATAACAAGTATGCAATCCAGGTCTGGATCCACACGATCCACATGTGCTTCTTGAAGTTTCTTTTCCACCAACTCTAATTCTTTCTCAGCCTCATCAGTTAATTCTCTTGGACTATTTAAATCCTTGTCACCGTCCAAAGTCTTGAACAAATTAACTAGCTCATAGTTTTTTATACCAATCATGGGCCATATATGAGTGATATCTCCTAGTAACTTTTGAAAATCGTTAAGAGTCTTCAATTTATCTCTATTTAATTTTACCTTTTGTGGACTAATTTTTTGTAAACCTATTTTATATCCTAAATAATTGATAGAATCTCCCCTCTGTACTTTTTCCGGAGCAATTTGTAGTCCCCAATCAGGCAATATTTTCTTTAGTTCTTCAAACAATGTTTCTAATGTCTTTGGGTTTGGGTCTGCCAGCAAAATATCATCCATATAATGGTAAATGATAGATTGAGGGAAGCGCTTGCGCAGTATTTCTAGTGGTTGTTGTACAAAATATTGGCATAAGGTGGGACTATTCAACATTCCTTGGGGAAGGACTCTCCATTGGTACCTCTTAGCTGGCCCTGAATTATTAAGAGTAGGCACTGTAAAAGCAAATTTCTCTTTGTCCTGTTCCTGTAAAGGTATGATAAAAAAAACAATCCTTCAAATCAATAACTGCAATAGGCCATCCTTTAGGTAGCAGAGAAGGCAGGCAGGGGAATACCAGATTGTAAGGAGCCCATAGGTTGAATCACCTTATTAATTGCTCTTAAATCCGTTACCATCCTCCATTTTCCAGATTTTTTCTTGACAACAAAAACAGGAGAATTCCATGGACTGGTTGATTCTTCGATATGCTGAGCCTGTAACTGCTCCTGTACCAACTGTTCCAAAGCCTGAAGTTTTTCTCTTGTCAAAGGCCATTGTTGAACCCAAATAGGCTTTTCTGTTAACCATTTCAAAGGCAATGCTGTGAGTGTCCTTTGAGGTTCTGTGGTTATTGGACAATTCTTTTGTACAACCTGAATGGCTGGCGAATTTTTTCCATAGTACCTTTAGCGTCACTTCTGGAAACATAATTAAGTCTCCGGTTGATATCAGAACCAGGAGGGATATTAATCCGGGTATTCCATTGCATTAGAAGGTCGCAACCCCACAGATTCACTGCTATATCAGCCATATATGGCTTCAACCATCCTTTCTGACCTTCTGGTCCTATGCATTCAAGCCATCTCACACTCTGTTTTACTTGCGATATTGTTCCAATACCCAGAAACTGGATATCTACAGCCTGTAAAGGCCATCTGGGGTTCCATGATTGGGGGGTTATGATCGAAACATCAGCCCCCGTGTCGACTAAACCCTGGATATAAATATTATCTATCCATATCCCCAATTTTGGTCTTTGTTCATTTATTGAAGTCTGCCAAAATATTCGTTTTGTGATTCTTTTTGGAATTTCTGAGTTTTCTTTTGAATTTATATTATTATCTAATAGCATATGGTTTTCTAGATCAGGTTTTGGATGCTCTATTCGTCCTGAGATTGCTGGTCTTCTCCTATGACCGGATATGATCTCACCATCCTTGAATTTGGAGTCTGATTTTTGGGGGCTTCCCGGGAGAAGCCCCGAAAGGCGTTTCCCGATGGTAGAGGGTTGCCTTCTTTATCCCTGGTAGATCTACATTCATTGGTCCAATGCCATCCCTTGCCACACCTTCTGCATAATCCAGAAGGCACTGACCTTCTGTTCGAATTAAACCTAGATCGGGTATTTTTTCCAAGAGTACCTTGTGCACAGTTCTGTCTTATATGGTCTTGTTTACCACAGTTGAAACAAGTGATGTCTTGGTTCCTCACCCTAACATTAGCAACAGCTTGGCCTACCCAATTCTCCTCATTGCCATGGAGACATTCAGCATTTATTACATATTGAATCCATTCTTCTATCGGTGCAGCTCTGATCTTTAAAGGCATAAGTATTCTTCTACATTCTGTATTAGCATGATCAAAGGCCAGAGAAAGTATTAATTGCTTCCTAACTTCTGGATCTGATATTGCTCTATGAACAGCTGTGGTGAGCCTCTGTATAAAGTCGGTATAAGGCTCTTTTAAGCCTTGTTTGACCTTAGTATAATGCTCGATTTTTTGACCTGGGTCCAAAATCTTTTCCCAAGCATTCAGTGCAGCAGTACGGCATAGCAATAAAGTATGCTCATCATAAGTAGATTGAGTCCTCAGATCAGCAAACATGCCTTCACCAAGGATTTTGTCCTGAGAAGCAAAGAAACCCCTAATTTTTCCTTGTTGTTCCAAGGTCTTGGCCTCCTCTCTAAACCAGCCTCTCCACTGTAAATTCTGACTTTGGTCCATGATAGCAGCTGTTAGCTGCATCCAATCAGTTGGTAGAATCCGGTTTTTTGCTGACCATGAATTTAGAAGCTGCTTCACATAAGTAGAGTGTATACCATGCATTGATATTGCCTCTTTAAAATCCTTGATATCTCTCATATGTACTGCCTATAGCTATACTCTACATATTCTGAGGATCCATCAGGTGTTATCTTTGTCTGAATAGCAGCTGGGAACAATAGTGGTGTGGAAGTGGGTAGCCCTGTTATGTTTACCACTTTGGGTAGAGTATCTCCAGTACCATAATATCCCATTGGGGGTTGACCTGACCTGTTCTGAGCATAAGATGCATCACTACCCTTTTCCAGTATTGCAATGCGATCCTCCCATTCTTGAATTTTGGATATTACGGGTTCCCATTCCTGGATTTTGGATACTACAGGTTCCCATTCCTGGATTTTGGATACTACTGGTTTCCATTCTTGAAGTTTAGATACTATTCATTTTTCTAGAGCTTGAGTGTCCTGATGAAGCAGTCCTTCCAAAGACCTCACTGAGTCAGCAATTTTTCAATCCCCATCATTAACATAATTAATGTTTTTCTTGTTCTCATCATTAATGTAGTCAACAAGTTTCTTGTTTTCATAATTTACATAGAGCCTATATTTCTCTTGTACAGTGTTATCCTTATCTACAGAGGAAGCCTTATCTGAAAGCTTGTTGTAACCAATTTCCAGAGTTTCCATCCTTTTTGCCATTTTAGTGCTTGACAGTTCCACATCACATACCTTGGACAGTAACTGTCGATTTACATTTTGCACCTGTTTAACCTCATCTGCCACTGTAGAGTTCGATAGTTCCATAATACATAATCTGGACAATAATTGTTGGTTTCCATTTGACAACTCTGTCATCATCCTCTTATTTTGAAAAATAAAATAGAGAAATAAGCCAAAAAATAATAGGACTGGGGTATTGAATCCTTCAAGATATTCATTTAAAAATTTATCAACCACCATGGCAAAATATGACCTAAACTCTTCAAAAGAATAATAGTCAGCCATTGCGTCAATTCAAATGTAATTACGCTGTTTAGTACACAGGTGTCACAGTATCGTTCAATTTCCTACCCACTGTATGGTAGATGCAAAGACTCTCAGCAGCAGAAAGCTGCGGGCTGAAAACCGAGTGCTGCAGCGGGCTGAAAGCAGAGCCAAGTGCTGTAGTAGGCCGGCGAGTTGAAAACCGGTCCTGCGCACTGATCTGAAGTCTAGTGTCTGCGCACTGAACTGAAGTCTCATGTCTGCGCACTGAACTGAAGTCTCGTATCTGTGCATTGAGCTGATCTCGCGCCTTGTGCTGGAATCTCACGCCCAGGCAATGAGCCGAAAACCCCTGCCTACACACTGGATCAGCTGGCTGGAATCCTCGCCTGGCTAGCAAGAGGGAGCTTTAAGCCCAAGTGAACAGTCTGTACGTCCCCTGGCTTCTTACAGTTTAGGGCACAGGGCCGAGGACGTTGGGCACCAGATGTAGTCGGAGTTTTACTTTCAAGGCGCCAGTCCAAAATTAATATTTATTAGAATATAAATTAACACTCACAATATTAGTAACAGCTTATGGTGGCACCTGAACAAGGACTGGCAGATCCAAGTGATAGACGAGCAATGAAAGCGCAATGGAAGCACGATGAATTCCGATTCTGTCTGTCCAGCAGCCAGGAACCAGGAAGAGAGCTCCTCCTGTCCCAGTAGCCACTTATCAATGGGCTTGGCCACACCCCCTCCAGGGTCCCGGAAGTGTCTTCTGACCTTATCAGCTGACACCTTAATCCTGCCACAATTAGGTGCAAGTGGGAGTGCAGATGAATATAGATGTAGAGGAGGGGCCTTCGATTCTCTGCAGCCAGAGTTACAGGCGATTGTGAACTGATTCACATGGGTATCAAGAACAGAACTCTTTAAAAGCAGTCTGTGCTTTCATGACTGAATCATCTCTAGACCTTTAGTTTTAATTTCTGCATAATGGTTGTAACAAAAGTAAATATAATGAACAACATTAAAAATCAATATTCATACCTATAGAAAAATTTCCAGAAACATCCGAAGGAAAGAAATGTGCAGAGGCTGAACATCAAATATGCATTCTTGCCTGGAACAATAACATGTCAATTCTAGAGATTAAATTGAATGGCAATCATTGAGAGTGTTTAATAGAATAATCTTGACCTAGAGTCTGGAAACTAAAGGAGATAAAAATCAACTTAACTGTCAAGTCTCCCATCTATCCTGTCACTGCCTTCTTTCTCTGTGGCTTTTCTTATGGAAATACTCAGCTTTAAAATTGCAAGGAGGGTACTGAGAGAGCCTCATAAATAGACTGTTCTGGAGCTTCTTAGTTAGGGGAGCAAGCTCATGGCTACTTCGTCATTTCAGTACTGTGTACAACCAATGTTTCAACAATATTTTATAAATTTAAGTGTTGTTCTTAACTATTCTCTATTTATTTCTGTATAAAATTGATTAAAAAAAAAGACTATGAAGGCCAAATCTAGGCTTCAGGGTAGCTGCATATGATGATCAAATCACCATCTCCATAACCATGTATTCACACTTTCAGAGAAGAGGACCGAGTCCACATTTACTCATGCTCTTGTCACCTAGCTTGTATAAGTATTTCTGGGAAAGGACTGTATTATGTGGTTAAAAAAATCAGATTGTCTGATGACAGTAGCAGCTGTAATTTATTTTTTTATGCATAACAATCATGCAAACTAAAGCTGTTTTTAAGGTGAAACTGTTTTCTTAAAAATCCATTCATATCTAAGATTCAGTAAAAAAACAAATTCTTACTGAATATTTAAAAGAGAAAAGGGTAGCAATCTCCTGCAATAAACTCGTCATTTCCTAGATATTAAGAAATTTTATTTAAAAATTATTATCTTTGGAGTTAATCTATGTAACCAAGTGATATAGCATTTATGTTGTTCTAGACAGATTATTTTTATTATCTCAGTTTCAGCTTTTCATCTATAATATACATATTTCTAGGACTAAAACAATTAAAAATCCACATCCACAATAAGTATTGTAATAAAATCTGACTTTTAAAAAGTTATATTTTGATTTTACTATCTTATCATATTTCAAAAGGTAATATTTAGATATAATAATAATTTTCTCTGTCTATTATTCATAGGATAAAGTCAGGAAAGTCTGGGTTATGAAGTATCTGTAATTGTTGCAAGTAAAAAAGGTGCATATTTATGGTCAACCATATTCATTTACTTTGAAAGAAAATAAAGATATCATGATATGGAAGATATCAAATATTAAATTAATTAAAATGTTCTACCTTAACATAATAGTTGTCGTTAATGCAAGAGGTAACTAGTATATTAGTAAATTAGTATGTAAATAATCAGTGTAGCCTATCTTAATACTTGTCAGCTCTAAATTTTACTTATTGAGCCATTGGTATATATAATCTCAGAAATGCACAAGCTGCTTTAGGCACTAGCCTGAGATAGTCCTAACTGAGATATCACAGCAGACTCTCTAGAAGGTAAAGATGATATCAATTTTTTTAAAGTATTTATTTGTTATGTAGATACTGTATATATTATAATCATTAATTTTAAATTGTAAATAAAATTATAAGACCATATTATTAAATCATAATTTTGTTTTCATTATTTTTACATCCTCCCCCTCCAACACGTACATTAAGCCTGCTGGAAGCTGGTTGGGTTGTACTTATGTAAATTTTTGAAGGCTGACCATTTGGCATTGTATCATCACTTGGAGGGTGGCTCATTATCAACCAATTTATTCTTACTCCTGTAGCTCTTCATGTAGTCAGGGTCCTTTGAGATGCCTTCCATTCATGTTAATATATCAAATGGTGTATTTTTGAAAACAATATTTGCAAGGACCACAGCAAAAAATTATCTTTTGTTTCTTTTCCTAAAGTGTTACTATACCAGGCATCTAAAATTTGTAAAGAATTCAACAACTAGAGACCTGAAATAGAATTTCATGGTTCCATGCTTAGACAAGTTTTATCCTGGTCTGCCAGAAAAGTAAAGAATTTTGTGATTGCTTTACTCCATAGTAGATATTAGTTCTTCTGGAAACACCAATTACTCATAGAGTTAACTATCCCAATTTTTTAGCAATGTAACATTTTTCTTTAGTGACAGAGACAATATTGTATGAACTTTTTCTTGAGGAGTTATGAACTCAATTTATCTGGAGTAAATCTTATACAGAAGGAATTTTCCATGCCAAGTTTATCTTGGTTGAATATTTTAATTGGTTACTTATAGATGTTTTATGTGACGTTACTTACTCATTGAATGTTTCTTATGCAATATATTTTAATCAGGGTTTTTCTTCCTCCAAGCAGATCCTACATACTTCTCATATCCCCACCCATTAGGTCTATATCCCTTATTTATTTTTTAATTGTATATCAAACAAAGAGGCACATCAAACAAACAAAAAACTCAAACCAAAGTAAAAAGGGAAATTTAAAAACACAAAATAAATAAATATTAAATAATGAATTAAAACAAATCATATATACTTAGTGACAATATAATACCAAAACCTTCACTGTTTACTATTATTAAGATCACTCTAAGAAATACATGAGATGATTAATTTGTAAACAAAAATTTTTGGATCATAGTGTTAAATATTTTAGCCTTTAATGATCTCATTGTCTTTGGTATATATGTTTCTGTGCCATCATACGAGTTCATGGTAGAATAACACTTCTCACCTTTTTACTTGAAAGCAAGAACAAGAATGGAGTTTTCAATGTCTACAGCATTCCCACTTTTAGAGTACAACTTTCTATACCCAGGGAACATTCCACCAGACCTCATGTTTTGAATATTATTCCACCTCCAAATAGTACCAAGATGTAGGTTGACTTGTTTTCAGATGGGACTTGTGCATCTTTCCTTAAATGAGATAAATTTATCTCTCCCTTTTAACAGCCAGGTAATCTTAAAACAATATTATTTAAAATACAAAATGAGGAAATGGAGGGATTGTTTAACATTTAATATTATCTGGCTCTATTCCAACCACACACATCAAATTGCTCTTAGCTATCAGTAATGCTAGTTCTAGGGGATTTTACATTATTTTCTGGTATTTGTGTGCAATGTGTGGATGTAGAGAACATACAGACAAGCAGGTACACATGCATACATACATAAAACAAAGTAAAATTTAAATCCTGTAAAATACAAGTTCATAAAATTATGGTTTGGGAACAAATTCCATCTATGGCTACTTTTTCCTCTTAAATAATTTATTAGAGTTAACACATTTTGGCATATTTTAAGGTTGTTTTAATCTGTAAAATTAAAACTGAACATTTTTTTTAAAAAGGCACTATCTATAGGAGTCAACTATCTAGAACTTAATATAACATTTGAAGCACTTGTCTAGAAACTTTATTAGATTTACATTCAATTTTGACCTACATACTCAAATAATTTCTTACAGATATGTATATTATTTGTTCCTTAGATTGCCTGAAAAACATTCAGTTAATGACCAAAACTCTTACTACAAAGAACTCTTCAGAGTCAAATACATGTTCTCCTTAAAGAATATTTCTTGTGTATAATGGAAGAATTATTTATAATATCTATATCACATTTTTAAACTAATAAATTTTAGAGCTTTTTGAACAGTGTAATTATGTATCTAGAAAACCCAGTATACATACCAGCTTGGTTCAACACCAAGCATTGATAATAGGATGATAAAATTAAAAATTATTTTCTCAATTTAACATTTATAATTCAGTGAAAAATCAATTTGTTTCAGTATTTTTAAATGTGGCTACTCATCACCATGAATTAAATTTATTTGGTGTATTTAAGCTCATTAAAGTTCTATATACTATCAAATTATGATTTTTGTGTTAGAAATTCTGCACTCTGCATCTAGGTTTTTTTTTTAATTTCTGAGATGAATGTGTAAGTCTCACACTTCCATATGCTTAAAATAAAATATGAATGACCAACTTTTAAACTTCTTATGGCTGAAGAGAAGGCCCAGTAATTAAGAGTATTTCTTGCTGTTTGAGAGGATTTCCAAGAGCTATGTTGGGTGGTTGGCAACTCATTATATACTATTTCCTTTATTGGCCTCTCCAGGCATACCTACATATTTACACACACATACACACACACACACACACACACACACACACACACACACACAAACACACACACACAAACACACACACACACAAACACACACACACAAACACACACACACACACAAACACACACACACAAACACACACACACACAAACACACACATACAAACACACACACACACACACTCTAAAACAAATCTTTATAAAACTTTCTTTCCAAGAATTATTAAATGTTTCTCCATAAACCTTGGTTCATTTCAGTGATGTGTTTTCTAGAGACCAAAGTGTACCTCTAAGAGACATGCATTGCTCCTGAATTAATCAGAGTTTCTAACAAATATTTTTAGCATAAAGTAGTTATTTCAGAACAAATAATATTACTTTTTAAAGTCAGAAATATATGCACCCAAGTAGCTGCTTTTATTCTAACAAAAGAGAATATACATATAATAAAGTTTCATATGTTTACATTATTTACGATTATAAAACTTTAATATTTTCAGAATTTGTGTTTAAGTTTAATTAGGTAATTTTATGAACAATATAGTAACTAGTTATTTACCAATAATTTGGGTGTCTTAAAAAGTTGTTCTGCATCTTCCTATGAGGCCCGGAAAACACATGCACTTTCTTCAACTGACATGTAAGAGTACAATGTATGGTTTAGTCATATGAACAAACAAATAACTATCAAGTTACACAGCCAAAATATTTCAAAGAAAGCCTTACTTCCAAACAGATGCACTGGAATATTAGTAGGCACTACAACCATCTATTCCAGTACTCAACTTGTTATTAAATAGTTGTGGTTACATCCTTTCTTCTTGAGCATCTTACCAAACTCCTGGGCAATACTGTTTCAAACTTGTTCCTTGGCTTTAATCAACCATGTTTTGACCCATAATTAATGCAGATGTCAGAGATTAGAGGATATTACTATTTGATAATGGAGTTAAACAGGAGTCAGTTCTTGGGCACACAATAAATATTTAAAAATATAATTCCCAATCAAATTAAACACTTAAAAAAGTTAAATTTTATTTGTTGATGTTTTCTTCTTTTGTAAGAATTAGTTTTATTCTATTTAATAAGCACAGTTCCCCCTTCCTCACTTTCTTCCCCTCAGCTTTCCCTCTCCCCACCCCATCTATTCCTCATAGAGAGTAAGGTCTCTCATGGGAGTTAACAGTCTGGCTTATCAAATTGAGGCTGAACCTAGCCTCTGCACCATGTTGTTGCAATGTGGTTTCTTGATCCCAAGCGGCCAGAGGTCCAGACCCACAGACCTGCAGCCCCAGACCCCTTAGCAGCCCACAGCTGCTTAGGCCCCAGAAATGACTCAGATGCTTATATTAAATTCATGTTGTTTGGCCTATGGCTCAGGCACATTGCTAGCTATCTCTTACACTTTAACCCATTTTCAATAATCTGTCTGCCACATGGCCCATGGCTCACCTGTGTTTCTGACATATTGCTCCTTTGGGCTTCTGGCTCAGTCTCTCTGACTCTGCCCTGCTTTTCCTACCTATGCACTGATTTCTCCTTCTACTTTTTCTATGGTGCCTGTTATGGGCAAAACAGCTCCTTTATTTATAGATTGATAGTCACAGCATACAGAAAGACATTCCCACATCACCTCCTTTCTGTCTAATCAAAAAAGTTTCAATTTTAACACAGCAAATTTACATATAACAAAACAGCCATCAAGCAAGAATTACAGTTACAATATCTAGTCTATTTGTATTTAGCAAAATTAAAGAAAATACTATCATCTACTTTATCCTTATGAATCTAAAGTTTCATACCCAATATACCTTAAAATAACCAAGAAAAACTGTATCTATAATTATCCAATCTTCAACTACATCAAAGACCACAGAAGGATATATTTACCCAAGTAAACCAGATGTACAAGCAACTTCCAAAATCTAGAAATGACAAAGATGACACCTATCTGCCTGGACAGTCACCCAAAGTTCCTTTTAAAGTTGGGGCATCTATCTTCATCCTACAGGCCCAGAGTCTCTTTTCATTTCAGTGAAGCAGCAAATCTGCTCTACCCATTTATCAGTTGCTTCTTCTGTAGTCCTGAAGAATGTCTGACAGTTTTCTCTGTAAAGCAGGAACCTGAATGACCCTCTCTGCTTGTTCTGCCAAAGTTCAGAGGTCACTTTCCTATGGAACCTGCATGTCCAGTTTAAATAACATGCTGTCAAGCAGTCAATA
The DNA here is from genome assembly GCA_033318265.1 of Phyllotis vaccarum. Lineage (NCBI taxonomy): Eukaryota > Metazoa > Chordata > Mammalia > Rodentia > Cricetidae > Phyllotis > Phyllotis vaccarum. The sequence continues at coordinate 109,978,623 of JARWLC010000012.1, forward strand.
TAAGAACAGGTTCATGTCCAGTGGCTAACAGATGCCACAAAGAAACTAATCTCCATATGGAGATTTCGATGCCCATTTTTCTCTTGAAGTAAACTGGTGCTTGGCTCCATGCGGCCAGAGGCACAGGCCCAGAGACCTGCTGCGCCAGACCCATTAACCTCACACCACTGCTGCTCAGGCCCCCAGAAATGACTCAGATGCTTATAATAACTTCATGCAGTTTGGCTTATGGCTCAGGCACATTGCGACCTTCCTCTTACATCTTAACTCAACCCATTCCCATTATTCTGTCTGCCACATGGCCCATGGCTCACCTGTGTTTCTTACATGCTTCTTCTTTGGCTTCAGGCTTGGTCTGTCTGACTCTGCCCTACTTCTCCTACCTATGCTCTGATTTCTCCTCCTACTTTTTCTATGGTGCCTGTCATGGGCTAAAACAGCTCCTTTATTTAAAGATTGATATTCACAGCATACAGAATGGCATTCTCACATAACCTCCTCCTTTCTGTCTAATCAAAAAGGAGGGTTTTATTTTTAACATAGCAAAATTACATATAACAAAATAGCTATCAGGCAAGAATTACGCTTGCAATATCTAGTTTATTTGTATTTAGCAAAATTAAAGAAAATACTCTATCATCTATCTTTTCCTTGTGCATCTAAAATTTTATATCCAATATACCTTTCAAATGACTAAGAAAAACTATCTAATCTTCAACTCCATCAAAGACCACAGATGGATATCTATCCAAGTAAACAGGAAGAGCAAGCAACTTTTAAAATCTAGAAAAGACAGAGATGACACCTATCTGCCTGGACACTCACCCAAAGTTCCTTTATAAAGTTGGGGCATCTATCTTCATCCTACAGGCCCAGAGTCTCTTTTCATTTCAGTGAAGCAGCAAATCTGCTCTGCCTATTCATTAGTTGCTTCTCCTCGAGTCCTGAAGAATGTCTGACAGTTTTCTCTGTAAAGCAGGAACCTGAATGACCATCTCTACTTGTTCTGCCAAAGTTCAGAGGTCACTTTCTTATGGAACCTGCATGTCCAGTTTTAACAGCATACTGTCAAGCAGTCAATATAAGAATAGGTTCATGTCTAGTGGCTAACTGATGCCACAAAGATCCTAATCTCCATATGGAGTTTTTTTGATGCCCAATTTTCTCTTGAAGTAAATTAGTGCTGCCAGGAGCAGATCTGTCTCACTGTACAGAAAAGTCTAAGTTTATAAAACACTTAAATGCCATATTCTGTAGGTATTAGAAGTGTTTGAAAATTACCTATCTAATTGAATTATATCTTTGTATACCTAAAAATCTAACATGCATCTCTTAATTATACATTACAAATTTAAATCAGTTACTTAAACATCATATCTTAAGCGAGAGTAGAATACTTATACAGCATAAGAGAATTGACTTTAAACTTGTATCAATAAACCAAAATCTAGACCAATGTAAAACATTTTGAGATTAATGGCTGATTTCCTGATCTAAGTAAACTTAATAATGTATTTTTTAAAATCATTCATATACCATATCCCCTTTTTCTTCTTAGAGATTAACTACGACCATTAACCATTTATAATGAAAACAAACTTTTATAAGCAATATTGTGGGAATTTGGGTGTAGTTTTCCATTACTACTTCCTGCTGATTAAGGGGCATTGAAAATCTCACAGGTTCTTGAGACTGAGTCATAGTTTGTAACCCTGTATCTGATATGGCCACTTCTTCTCATCAGAGGTTTTTTCAGGGGGTCTTGGTTGATGTAAACATATTTGCCTGGAAGGAATCCACAGGTTCTCATCTTCTGTAGAAACAAAAGCAGAGCTCTTCCAAAGCAATAAATCCTTATACACAAATTTCAAAATCAAATACCTTTAAAATATATACTGGTTTGACTTAGTATCCTTTGCCTTAGCAATCCATTGTCTTTTTGCAGTTAGCTCATTAACAGTTAAAAAATTAAAAAAAAATACAGTAACAACAAAAATCCAGATTTGTGTCTATTTTCCGTCTTTATGTGGCTTATTATATTTTTATTACTCTATTTCTCTTTTTAAAGACTTTATCTTCTTTCTTTTCTCTCTGAAGCCTATGTACCTTTTACTCACATTGTAACCCATTTACAGGTTTTTTTTTATCTGAATCTGTTTTATTGTGAATCTTTAATCATCTTTCAACCAGAAGAGCCTTTTAAAATACACTCTCTTAAAGAGCTGCATACTTTTTGCAGGTAAAGCTGAATCAGTAAGTTCTCTTAAAGGGACCGCATCTGTTTGTGGCTAGCAAATAGAGCAGACCCAAGAAAATACTACTACTAAGAAACTGTCTTTGTTTCCTTTTTGTTCAAAATAAACAGAAACCTTAAATCAATCACATGCTACCGAGTCTTCTGTGAGACTTCATGAACCGGCCTGGTTGCAGCTTACACTCCTGCTGCCAGTTTGCAGGTGCTATTTTGAATATGACTTGATGCCGAGTTTTATCTGTACAATGACTCGCTTCAGATACACAGTTTGGAAGCTACTTTGGCTTAGTTCCTGTGAACTAGAACCCTTTTTAAACCCACCCAGGGACACGATCTGTTACAAGTGAGGTTTCTTCATCCTGGGCAGCCAGAGATCCAGACCCACAGATCTGCAGCCCCAGACCCCTTAACTGCCCTCTGCTACTCTGGCCCCTAGAAATGACTCAGATGATTATATTAACTTCATGTTCTTTGGTCTATGGCTCAGGCACCTTGCTAGCTATCTCTTACATCTTAACTCAACCCATTTCCAATAATCTGTCTGCCACGTGGCCTATGGCTCACCTGTGTTCCTTACATATTGCACCTTTGGGCTTCTGGCTCTGTCTCTCTGACTCCACCCTGCTTCTCCTACCTATGCTTTGATTTCTCCTCCTACTTTTTCTACAGTGCCTGTCATGGACCAAAAAACTCCTTTATTTAAAGAGTGATATTCACAACATACAGAAAGGCATTCCCACATCACCCTGTATCAAAGCTGAGAATGGTATATTATAGTAAATGGGCTTCAAAAGAAGCCAGTTCATGCACTAGGAATAAATTCTGATCCCACTGCCAGAGGCTTCACAATCAGCCCAAGTCACACAACGATTATCCACATACAGGGGACCTAGTTCAGTCCCATACAGGTTCACCAGCTGTCAGTCAATAATCAGTGAGCCCTTAGTAGCTTAGATCAGCTGTCTATGTGGGTTTTATGATCTTGAGCCCTTGCTCATATAATCCCTCCTCCCTCTCTTTGACACAACTGGGACCTCAATCCAGTGATTAGCTGTGGATCTCTGCATACATTTCCATCAATTGCTTGGTGAAGGTTCTTTGATAACAATTAAGGTGGCCATAAATCATGCTAAAAGGGAAGGCCATTTCAGGTACCATTTACACTATTTCTTGCAGTCTGAACTGGAGTCATCCTTATAGATTCCCTAGCCCCAGGTTTCTCCCTTACCACCAAATGGCTCTGTTTATCAGGATAGCTCTTTCTTTGCTCTCACTCTCTGTTCCTCCTCCCATTCAACCATCCAGTTTCCTCCTGTTCCCACCTCCCTTTCTCTTCTTTCCCAAAGCTACCAATTTACTAAGGAGATTTTACCTATTTCTCCTTCCTAGGGGATCCATATATATGTCTCTTGGGGTTCTTGATGCTACCTAGAATCTTTGTAGCCTCTTGCAGTTGACTTAAATGACTATTTCTTTACAAAAGTCTACAAGAATAAGACAAAGGAAAATTTGCCTTTGGAATACCAAGTTATAATAATTCGCAGTTGTAAGGAAATATCAATGGATGTTTCTAACACAGGGAATGTTAAGTAGCCCCACTTTGTGCCCATATTTTGCAAAAACAGCTATTAGAAGTGATATATATGCAAATCCCAAAATCTATTATTTACCACTGCAAAGACAATGTATTATTGGCTGACTCAAATACTGATACATTAGAAAGAATGTTTGAAGAAGTGGAAAAAAAAATGCCCGTTTGGGAATTACAAATTTCTCCTGAAAAAAAAAATACAAAGATGAGATTCTATAAATTAGGAAAACAAAAAGTTAAACCCCAAAAATGAAAATAAGGAAAGATAGATTGTGAACTCTTGATGATTTCCAAAATTTGCTAGAAAATATTTTCAATTTATGGACCACTATTGAGATGAACAAAATCATGAACTGGATAGTTTGTTCAAAACCTTAGATGGTGACAAGAACTTAAATAGTTCAACAGACTTCTCAGATGAAGGTGATTGAGAATTGGCTTGGTAGAAAAGAAAGTTTAGAGTTCACATGTGGATTGTGTGAATCCAGACTTTAATTGCATTCTGGCTATTTTATTCTCTATGAATATTCCTACAGGAATTTTAATGCAAAAGAAAATATATTATAATAGATATTTCTACCATAAAAAGTGAGTAAGAAGTTAAAGACATACTATTACCTATTTAATTTTAAAAGAAAATTAAGATTCTTCTCCATTGATAGAAATGGACTCAACAGAAGTTTTAATTTCAATAAATGAAAAAATTGACCAATTATGGGCAGAAAATGAACCTTGGCAAAGAGCTTGCAGTTATTTGGGGGTAGATATTCAAAACAGATATCCACAAAATAAAAAAAATTATTTTATAAGGTGAACTAACTGGATTCTTTCTCATGTTGTACAGTATACATCAATTTCCAGGGTCTCTACATTTTATACCAATGCAAAAAAATCAGGAAAGGCAGGTTACAAAATAGAAAATTTAAGTAAAGTATATTAAATCCATTATTATTCTATTTGAATTTAGAATTATATACTATCATAATGGTATTAATTATATACTATCATATGTTAAGAACCTCTTAACATAGTCACTGACTCTCAGTATGCAGAAAGAGTTGTTTTATACATTGAAACTGCTGACTGTATTTTTGATAATTTAGAAGAAACTTCATTATTTATTCTGTTATAAGAAATAATTAGGAATAGGAATCATTATTTCTATAAAACACTCATTTGATCCCATAGAGGTCTGCCAGGCCCTCTAGCAAAAAGTAATGTTGAAATTGATAAATTATTAATAGAAACTGTGCTAGTAGCCTCAGAGATTTGTCAAGAACATTACTTCAACACCAAAGGTTTAAAACAAAATTTCTCGATCACTTGGTAAGAAGCCAAAGTAATTGTAAAACAAATGACCCATTTGTTTCTTTTATAATGAAACTCCATTACCAGCAGAAAGTAATACTAAAGTTATACATAGAAATAAAATTTGCCAGGTGATGTGTTTTATTTTTAAAAATTTGAAAAAATAATTTATGTACATCATACAATACATATATTTTCAGGTTTTAATGGGAAACTGCTTTAAGTTCAGAAGTTTAATTCTTTAATCATACATTTGCCAGAAGATATGGCCATCATGAAAATACCTGTACAAATTAAGACTGACAATGCTCCAATGCATGTCTTATTAAAATGAAACATATTTTTGCTTTTATAATATAAAGCATATACAGGTATACCACACAAATCCTACAGGGCAAGAAGTCATAGAGAGATCAAATCAAACTCTAAAAGATATGCTAAGTCAACATAAAGGAGTAACAAATACCCCTAGAAATAGGGTACGTAATGCTTTATTAACTTTGATATTTCAATGCTAATGAGAAAGGAAAAAAACAGCTGATGAGAGGCATTGGACTATAGAAAAAAATGACTGAGAAGATAAATCAACCTGTCTACTTGAAAGATGTGTTGACCTCAGATTGGAAGCCAGGGAATGTGCTATGTTGTGGAAGGGGTTTTGCTCTTATTTCTGCAGGTGAAGAAAAGATATGAAAACTCAAGACTCAATTTGAACTGGGAAAACTTCTTGATGAAGATAAATTATGGCTCATGCATTGATATGACAGTTCTTTAAGTTGTAAGAAAAACTCACCAAACAATGGTGGAGACAGATTTTTGTTCTTGTTTTTAGAGAAAACTAAAAATACCAATCTTCAAAAAGTCAAAATACTCTAGACCTTTAAAGCAGATGGGGAGGATTTCCAGAAAAAATTTATAAGCAAAGGAATATTAGACATATTAGTACCAATACACTCTACAGGGTAAAATCTCAATGCTTAACATCTTTCTTTACTTTTAAGAAAAGTTGAATTTCTAGTTTAATTAGAAATCAAAGAAGGCTTTGGAGCTGGTATATATCCCTCTCCTTCTCTATATCCATGAATGCTTGTTAAAGGAAATGGAAAATTACTGTATCATGGCAGAAGAGCCACTTTTACTGGAAAAAATCAAGCCCCAATAGTAGTCCAGCTGACAAACTCAATCAGAGTAAACCAGTATTCTGTGGGAATGGAAGCAAACAGAGAAATGTAAATTCAAATCTAGAGACTCAGAGACTATTTTAGGTTCTTGCTAGTTACCCTTGATTTTCTCTCCTCTTCCAGTCCAAAAGTCTGGCAATAATGATTACAAGTGTATTCAAATTATAGGGGAGGAAATAATGAGTAGAAATCTTCATCCCAAAGTTCAAACTTTATATGTCCTCCTCAGTCATTAATCTCTTGAAAATCAATTCTACACTACTCTGAGCCTGAAGAATTCTTACTTTAGCCTGCCACAAACAAGGACAAGCCAATATTTTTTAAGTTTTACATAGATGTATCTTGAAGCAGGATTTAGCAGATAACTTACTTTGACTTTATTGGCACAGGGATAGAGAAATTTATTCACATTGGCAGAGTGGTCAGTACAGACCTTTAAGCATGATTACCCATATGTTACCCTTCTATAATATGCAGATGACCAAGGCCAATTGTCGACATGCTACCGAAGGCCAGTTGAGAAAATTCTAAAACTATTGCTGCTGTGTCTTTCCCAAGAATGTCCACCTGTGTAACACTTACCTTAGATATAATTTAGGAGGGTACAATAACAAGTGTTAGAGTCATACTGAGAAAACACTACAGATTCCTCACCCAAATATTAAGAGGCATTTCTGAGAATTCCTTGGGACCGTGGGTTATTATCAATTATCAGTAGCAAGTTTTGTGGAAATTGCAAAACCACCATACTTAGTTATTAGGAATGGAGAACATGTTACTGGTTCTCTCCACATGTGATAAAAAATAAAGGACTTTTAAATCTTAAAACAGGCCTTTGTTTCTACCCTACCATTGTTCCTTCTGACATCTCTTAGTCATTTTATCTGTTTGTAAGCAAAGCTCAGTGAGTGGTAAATCCTGTTGCAGCTTGGTAAACCAATATAATCTCATTTGAGCCTCAGCATCAAGTAATGGAAAATCTTCTTAAGGGGTTTAGGTACTGATCCTCTACCACAAGCAAGGAAATTCCACAAACATTTATACAGATATGTAATATTTCTTTGCAATGGCCCATGTTAATGGAAGTATCTATAATGAGAGGGACTTCTCTTATCAGGGGAAAAGAAATAAATAACATAACAGAAATCCTAGGACTACTAAATGGTTCTGTCTAGAAAGAAGTTGGCAATAATATATTGTAAAGGATAATAAAAGGAGAGTGCCCTTGAAAATATAGGAAATATATATGCTGATAAGAGAATCAAAAAGTTTGCATTAGAGCAAAGGAACCTTCTGTAAATTCTAGAGACCAATGATAATAACATGGAACCATTAGAATCAGATGGTTCTACAGACCTTATCTTGGTAATGCAGAAGAAACAGAAGGAAACAACCTTAAAATAAACTTTCTGAAGATAGTAGAGCTTTAAAGAGAAAAGAAAACATGCTTAAAAAATGGACGAAAAACACAAACAAAAATTCGGAAGAGATCAAATAATCCATGAAAGAAAACACAGAAATGCAAGAAAGACAATAAAACAAGTGAAGGAAACATTATAAGATTTAAAAATTGAAATAGAAGCAATAAAGAAGACAAAAACCAAGAAATTATGGAAATAGAAAAATTGAAGAAATGAACTGGAATGACATATAAGCATAATCTTAAGAATGTAATAAATGGAAGAGAGAATCTCTGATGTGGAATATTTAATAATGGAAATAGATATGTCATTCAAAAAAATTCTAAAGTTAAAAAACCTATAACACAAAATATATAAGAAATATGGGAAACTATGAAAAGACCAAAATAAGAATAATTTGAATTGATGAATAAGAAGAATAGCGGCTCAAAGGCATAGAAAATATATTCAACAAAATCATAGAAGAAAACTTTCCCAATCTAAAGAATAAAATGCCTATAAAGATACAAGAAGTTAACAGAACAATAAATAAACTAGACCCCCACAGAAAAGTTTCCTCCCCACATAGTCAAGCCATTTATCTTACAGAATAAAGAAGGAATACTAAGAACTGCAAATGAAAAATGCCAAGTTATGAAAAAGGCAGACGCATCAAAATAACACAAGACCACTCAATGGAAACAATGAAAGCCAGAAGGTCCTGGTTATATATTATACAGACAATAAAAAAAAGTTGCCAGCAGAGACTACTATATCTTGCAAAACTATCAATCAATATAGACCAAGTAAACAAGATATTTCAAGAAAAAATAAACAGATTTAAACAATACCTATCCACAAATCCAGCCCTACAGAAAGCACTGTAAGGAAAACTTCAACCAAAGGAAACCAGAAAGATTGATGAAACCATAAGCAATGGATAATTGCACAGAAGAAAAACTCAAAGAATGAACACACACACACACACACACACACACACACACACACACACACACACACAGTACCACCAAAAGTAACAGGAATAAAAATCACTGGTCACTAATATCAATGGTCTATACCTATACAAAGACACCCTAACATGATGGATACAAAAACAGAAGCCATTCTTCTGATGCATACATACAAGAAACACACCTTAACTTCGAAGACAAACAGGCTCAGAGTAAAGGGTTGGGAATAGTCTTTCCAGTCAAATGGACTTAGGAAACAAGCTAGTGTAGCCATCTGGATATCTAACAAAATACATTTCAAGCTAAAAATCAGTCAAAAGGGATCATGATAGCAATTACTTATTCATCTCACAAAAACCCAACAAGATGAACATTTATGATCCCAACACAAGGGAATCTACATATGTAAAAGAAGCATTACTGAAGCTTATATCTTACATCAAACCCTAAACATTAATAGTGGAAAACTTCAATACCCCATTCATAGCAAAGGATAGGCTTATCAGTCAGAAACTTAACATAGAAATAAGGGTTCTAACAGATATTATGATTCAAATGGACTGAATAGATATATACAGAACTTTTCATAGGCACAAAAATAAATATACTTTTTCTGATCACCCAATGGAACTTTACTCTAAAATTGACCACATAATCAGTCATAAAGGAAACATCAACAAAACAAAAAATGAGAATAATTATTTGTATCCTATTAGACAACAATATACCATAGAGTTCAACAGTAGCAAAAGCCACAGAAAGCCTACAAATTTGTAGAAACAAACCATCTCTCCATTAAACCACCTCTGGATCAAGAAAGAAATAAAAAAAAGAAGTAAAATACTTCCTATAATTCAATGAAAATGAATCTGCAACATACTCAAACTTATAGAACATAATCAAAGCAGTGCAAAGCATAAAATTTATAGGACCAGTTGGCTACATGAAAAAATTTAAAGAAATCTCACACAAGAGACTTATCACCACACCTGAAAGCTCTAGAACAATGAGAAGCAAACTCATATAGGAGTAGAAGGTAGAAAATAATCAAACTCTACTGAACAGAATAATACAAAGAATCAAAAGTAATCAAGAAGTTGATACTTTGAGAAAGTTAACACGATAGACAGACACTTATCCAAACTAAACAAAAGCAGAGAAAGATTATACAGATTAACAGAATCAGAAATGAAAAGGGGGACATAACCACAGACACACAGCAAATCCAAAGAATTAACAAGTCATATTTCAAAAACCTATACTCCACTAAAATGGAAAATGTAAAATAAATAGATAGCTTTCTAGACAGGTACCACTTACCAAAATTAAATCAAGACCAGATAAATTATCTACATAGACTAATTATTGCCAAGAAAATTAAAGATGTTATTAAAAGTCTCCCTAGGGGGGGAAAAAAGCTGAGCCAGATGGTTTCAGTGCAGAATTTCACCAGATTTTCAAAGAAGAGCTAAAAGCAATATCCCTCACATATTGTTCCATGTAATAGAAACTGAAGGAACATTGCCAAACACTTTTGACGAAGCTAACTTCACCCTTTTATGTAAGACACACAAAGATGCAACAAAAAGACAAAATAACTGACCAATATTCCTTATGAACACTAATGCAAAAATATTCAAAATATACTGGCAAGTCAAATTCATGACCTTATCAAAAATTCATTCACCATGATCAAGTAGGCTTTATCCCAGCAGGAATGGTTTGACATATGAAATACTGTCAATGTCATCTATCATGTAAACAATCTGAAAGAAAAAACACACATGATCATCTCAATAGATGCTGAAAAAGCCTTTGAAAAAAATTCTATACCCCTTCATGATAAAAGTACTAGAGAGATTTGGAATACAGGGAAAATACTTAAACAAAATAAAGGCAATATAGAGAAACCCAACCACAAACATCAAATCATGAGAGAATATGATTGAGTGGGAGGAGCAACTGAGAAGGAAAACAAAGACTTAGATATCTTGATAGAGAGAGTCATTTTTGGGTTAGCAAGAAACCTAATGCTAAAGAAATATTCCAGAGTTACAATATGTCCCTGGCCAGGATTCCAAGCAATTGTGGAGAAGTTGTCTAAACAGGACTTCCCCTCTAATGAAATGAAGTGAACCCTAATTGTCATTAGCGTACTTTCATCTGTCAATGAATGGAGGCAGAAACAGAGATCCATAGCTAAGTTCAAGATCAAGCACCTGGTCCAGCTAAAGAGATAGAGCAAAGTCTATGAGCCAAGGGATCAGGATTATGAGGAGGAGACCCACAGAAATGGCTGACATGAGTTATTGGGAGTACATAAACTCTCAAATGACAGCCAGGGAGCCTTCATGGAAAGGAACTAAACCCTGCAATTGTAGATGACAATCAAAATGCATGGGCAGTTTGTGAAGCCTTTTGCAGTAGGATCAGAGTATATTCCTGGTGTATGAACTGATATTTTGGAGCCCATTCCCTTACATAGGAACACCTAACTCAGCCTTGGTCCTTGGTCCTTCCTCAACTGTACATGGCAGACTGAACTGACTCAAATTGGCATTCCTTGTTCTCCTTGGAGAATGGATAGGGGTTCAGGGGAGGCTGAGAGAAGACTGGGAAGTGGGAAGGGAGGAGGAACAGTGGTAGATATGGAAAATTTCTTTTAAAATTTAAAACAAAACAAAAGTAAACAACAACAACAACGCAAGCTCCAAGCAAGACAGGATGAAAATGCTAATCTTATGGATTTTTTTTTCAAATGTTTTGAGAAATAACTTGATTCACCACCTCTATTAAGGATACCTCTTGGGGAGTAAAAACCTAGCAGACCTAGTTAGTAATGTAAATCAACCTGGAAGGAAATCCCTAACCAAATTAAGAATAGAAACGTTTGAAGGTTGGATGAGCCTTCTTTTTTTGACCTTTTACCTGCCTGATGTATTCCTTATTATTGGGGATTTTCTCCTTGTGCTTTTTTTCCACAGACTTTTCTCTTACCTAGTCTATAAGATGTTTGTGTGTACATCTGACCATCTCCTTCTCCAGTTCCTCCAGGCTATGCAACACATTCTATAGTATGTCTTCAAAATTGTGTGAGAAGGAAAGCCAAAAGGCTCAGACCTGACTCCCCACCCTTAACAAGGCCAGGAATACCATACAAAAACACTTGAGCCTTGCTGGAAGAGATCATATCTTAGGATTCTCACCACACCCACTGCTATTAAGGTTGCTAGGATCACTCCCTAGATACTCAATGAGAGGAGATACTCACAGCCTTGATGCAGCAGGAAAGGACTTGAAGCAGTCTCTGTTTACTATGTCAGAGTTTGTTGACTTTCCATGAAAGAACTTACCATCTCCAAAGATGACTGTTTTTTTTATAATATCTTAAAATATTATTCTCAGGAACAAAATTGGGTATATGGTTCATATCTTAGCTTGGAAGAATATTAATCTGGGTATTTTATTGTTGTATAAAATCATAACCACAATAGATTTACTGCTATATTAGCCATATATATGAATTTTATAGCCATTTTGAGTAACCTATTTCTCTACTGCAACTGGATAGGATTGAAACATTTTTAAATTTGAGACCTGTGTTTTAAATCCTCATGAGAGGCCCCAAGAGATAGATATAAAATAGAATGTGGCTAGAGAATAGGATGTGGAAGCCAGGGAAGAAGGGGGAGAGGAAAGGAAGGGGGAATATATTTGGTTATGTAAAATTAAAAATTAAATAAAAGCAGATCCTTCATGCATTTTACAAAAATATTTAATGATACAAATACATTTTAAATTGTTATGGTTCACTTAATTAGCTGATTATCCAGCTACCAGAAAACCCAATTACAATATACAGTATTCTGTCAAAAAATGAAAGCATGCATGTAAATATGTCAGTTTGCAAAAGTCAATGGCAATGTTATTCATTATATAATATGAAATTAATAAAACTATTTTAATAGGTATAGTAAGAACAAAATCACAGAGTGTCCAACGCAATACAATTTAAATAAAAAATAATGAATTACAAAAGAGAATAGGCAAATTTGAAAATTGTTTCCCTGGAGAAAATAATTTGACATGATAATTTTGAAATTTTAAGAGGTAAACCATTACCTGAATAATTTCATGCATGATCCATGAAACTTTGTAATACACTTCAAGACATAGACAGACAGGTAGATAGAGGTATCTATATATACATAAAAAAATGTACAATATTGCAAAATTTGATATAAAAGTTACACACCCAAATAAAACTTAATAATTGAACATAGCTTTAAAAATATAATCCCAAATTAACTATTACTAGGAGCTGAGTATACAATGCACAAACTTATCACCATTATTATTAAAATTTTCACATAAATCTTATGCTTATATCATATATTTGCAGAGTTATAAATATTTGTAATACAATTAAACTTTTATCTGTATTGGTGGATCTATATTTTTTAGATATATCATTCATTACTTTTTAGTTTATTCTCAAGAATGTATATATATATGTCTTCAAAATTGTGTGAGAAGGAAAGCCAAAAGGCTCAGACCTGACTCCCCACCCTTAACAAGGCCAGGAATACCATACAAAAACACTTGAGCCTTGCTGGAAGAGATCATATCTTAGGATTCTCACCACACCCACTGCTATTATATATATATATATATATATATATATATATATATATATATATATATATATATATATATATATATATATATATATATATATGAGAAGATGGAAAAGAATGTTAGGACACTGTAGCATGAGACCTATTTGGTTTTAATAAAAGCTCAGAGACAAATGAAAATTCAGAGAAGACAGCTGTAGACACGTAGAGAGAGGTCTTACCTCTACAGAATCTTTAGGCTAAAAAGACTGAACTCCTGTCTCCTACCACCCTACATGCCTCTCCACCTAGCCCTATCATGTTCCATCTTGTAGTTGGAAGTTTCTCTGTCCTGCTCATGCCTGAGTCTGGACAAATATCTCCCACCCAAGCTCCCACAGCCTCTTATAAAATAACTTACTTAGAGGCTTAATAGTATAGTAAATTCTGGGCTAGTAGTTTGGGCATATTACTGACTAGCCTTATGCTTAAAATAACCCATGGATTATACTTATTTTTAGCCAAGTGGCTTGGCACTTTTGCTTTAGTGCATCATTCTCATCTTCCTCTGTCTGTCTGGCATCTGACACTCTGCCTTTTCTCTTCCAGGATTCTCCTATTCTGGATGTCCTGCATCTACTTCTGGCCTCTACTTGCCAGTCAGTGTTTTATTAAACCAGTACAAGTATGAAATATTTTCAGAAATATTCCACATCACTTTCTCAACCTTATTATTGCTTGGAGTAAATGTGTGAGATGTTAAGTGTTGAGATTAAAGCTGTGTTCCCACACTACCTGGCCTCTGTGACTAACTAGTATTCTTTCTCTGCTTTCTGATCTTCAGAAAAGCTATATTTGCTAGAGCAAACACAAAATAGCACCACATTTTTCTTTTTTATCTAAAATTTAAAATGATTTTAACATAGGAAAAACTATTTACAATAAATTCAATAACTATAAATATATAGTCAATAATTACACCAATAATATTTAGTCCATTAACATTTGACATATTCAGAGAAAATACTTCTTTATCTATCCTATCTTGGTGAGTTTCAAGATTGTACCTAATTTACCTTCTATCCTAATTTGCATTATCAAAATGATATTGTAATCTCTCTCAACCCTATATAATGTACACTGTATAATGTATAGTTTTTGAATACGTAAGAAGGAAATCTATAACAATAACTATCTATTTCTCAACTCTCTTAGACACTTGAGGGAAATATTAATTGAGAAAGCAGGAAGTGTAAGCAAGTGATTTCCAAAATTATGAAAATAACAGAAACAGCTGGCTGCCTGAAGAGTCTCCAAAGATTTCTCTATAATGAGACATCCTTCTTGGCCTCCAGGCTTAGAATATCTGACAAAATTTTATGTAAAGTAGGATTTTCTGAAAGGCCATTTTGCTTTGTCTTAATAAGGTTCAGCAGTCCTTTTTTTGTATCCAGCTTGTCTATTTTGGACAGCATATTGTCAACAGTAAAAGCAAGGGCCTGTTTTTGTCTAGTGGCTACCTTTTGACACAAAGAAAGTAAACTTGATAAAGAATTTTTTTTCCATGTCTATTATCTTCTCTGAAGTAGATTGGTGCTGCCAAGAGTAGACATGTCTCATTGTCATTAAAAAAGAACTATGTCATTAAAACATCTTAAATGCCTCATTTATATCTGAGATTTATTTGAAGACAAAATGCCTATTTAAAATATATCTCTTTGACCATGAAAACATATCTAAATTGACTACAAGTTTGATTGTAATAATTGACGAATTTCTGATCTGCATTTGTTATCCTAATTTGGTATAAAAAAATTTTAAGGAGTAAATATTTGCGGTATATTTTTAATGAGATGTATAGTATATTACCTTGAACAAGATTGGAATTATATGCACAGTATGTCCTATTCTGATGAAATTAATCTCATCTTTGTATCAAAATGCAAAAATCCATATCAATGCAAAATTTTTAAAGTAAGTTATTTTTCAAAGTACATACAATAATCTCTTTTACCTATATTCTTTTTTCTTTTCTGAGTAGATTGAATAATCTCTTTTATATTATTTTTTTCAATGGCATTTTATGAGAATCAGTAATCTTCCCTTTTATCCTAAATATGTATCCTACTTTTTTCTTTTCAAAATTATAGCCCTGAACCTAATCTTATTTGTTTAGTTTTTTTATACCAACCATTACCAATAAAACTGGCAACTAATTTAAGTAATGACAAATATTCATAATCTATTGAATGATAAAAACACCCACTCTTGGGAAAGTGAGTATTGTTTTCTTACAATTACTTCCAGCTCTCTAGGGGTGAAGACATCTTCAAGGGATTCTGAAAATAACATTTTGGATTAATTGTCAAGACCTGAAAGAAATAGCTGTATTATTTGTTGTCCAATCTCTGGATAACAAGAAAGTGCAAGGCTTGTCTTAAGTCCTGGCTAGAGTATTCTGTGACTCTTAATTGTTTCAGCTAGTTACCTTAAAATTGTCCTGAGAAGTTTGTAGTCAATAGCTAATCTTTAGGTGGTGTTTGTAAACTTAGTGATGTTATCATAGTTCAGGTAAAGTTTTCATTGTGGAATCTTATCATCGTTGTGGAGACTTCAGATTCTTTTGATGTGTCTTTGTCCGAAGGTTTTTTAATTTCTTAATATGGTTGTTTATATTTTTCTGTAAAAATTAAATCAAACCCTTTCCCAAACCCTAAGTTTGGAGGTGATCCCTTTTGGAAAGTGTTAAAAAACATGTATTACTTTTAAAGTTAACAATTAAATGGTCATGCTGGTTGATGAACTATCATCTTATCTAATTAATAGGTCTCTAGTGTTCAAGTCAAATCTTTAATAAATTTGATGATATCTTTGAAGAAGAAAAAGCAAAACCTCCTCACAAATGTAACATATATCCTGTTTTCCATTATAAGGGAAGCATATTTTTCAAGTATACCAGGAGATTTATTTCTGTAGATTTACTATTATCCAGTCCTTACTCAGGTGTCATTCTTTTTTTATTAGTACTTAGAAAATTCAAGGATAATAAAGCATTATGCAATTTACTTATGGGAGTTTTTATTACTCCTCTCTGTTTATTTAGCATATACTTTAGAATTTGATTTAAACTTTCTATATCTGTTATATGCTTTATATTATAATACTCAAACATGATTCATTTTACTAAAGACATATGCTGGAGAATTTTCAGTCTTAATTTGTAAAAGTAGTTCCATGATGGCTATAGTTTCTAGCAAATGTGTGATTATATAATCACCCTTTTCAGAACATAAGGTAGTTTCTTATTGCAGTCCTGAACAGATATTATTGGCATATTGTAATAACTTTAGTTTTCTAAATTCTATAAAATATAACACATCTACCTGCCACATGAAATTCCTTTGTGTACCCTTTCAGTTACTTCTTGCAGATAATGGACATCATTTGTATAAAGTACAAGTAGGATATTTCCTTATAATTTCCTTGGCTTGCTACCAAGTAATGAAAAAGTCTTTTTTAAATCCTTGCTATTGACATGGTATTTTTTTGTTAATGAAACTCTGAGGGCTCCAGCACATTTGTTATTAATAGTTGATCAATTTTATTATTACCTTTTGCTAGATGGTCTTGTAGACCCACACAGGATCAAATGTACGCCATATATAAAGGATGATTTCTATTCCTAATTATGATTTGTAACTGAATAAAATAAAAAGTTAGTTCTGATTCATCAGGAGTAAAGTTAGCAGTTTGCTGTGTAAGACAACTCTTTTGACATACAGGGAGTCAGTGACTATGTTAAGAGGTTCTGTATAAACCATTAATATTATAATAATAGCATACAATTCTGACATTTTGGATAGAATTATAAGGACTTTGAGTCAATTTACTTACATTTTGTGATTTGGAACCTACCTCTCAAGATTTGTTGGCATCAGCATAATGTGCAGGGACTCCAGAAATTGGTGTTCCCCATTCAGTATGAGGAAGAATCCAGTTAGTACTTTTTACAAATTAAATGTGTTTGTTTTTAGATATTTGATGTTAATATCTCTTAAAGAATATTGCAAACTCTTTGCCAAGGTTCACTTTCTGCTTATTATATGTCAATTCTATCATTAGTCATAGGTATTATAATTTCTACTGGGTCTATTCCTGCTAATTGAAATGAAGTCTCAATTTTTTTGGAATTAACTGAGAGAGCTTTTCCACACATGTTTTTAATGTTATACCCACTTATGTAGCCAAAGTATCCAATATGATATTATATATTCCTTCTGCATTAAAATTACCATAAGATTACTCATAGAGAGTAGACCCCAAAATGCAAATAAGCTCTGGATCCACACAATTCACATATGTATTCTGTAAATCCTTTTACATCAAATCAATTCACTTTTGACTTCAACTGATAATTTTTTGAATGATTTTAAGTCCTTGCCACCATTTAAGTTCAATTCAAATTATTTACTTAATGATTATCTATCCCAATAGTGGGCTATAAATTGGAAATGTCTCCTAACAATCTTTGAAAGTTGTTGAGAATCTGCAATTAATCTCTCCTAATTTGTTTATAATCTAAATAATTAATAGTATCTACATTTTCAATTTTATCAGGAGTAATTTGTAATCCCCAACAAAGCATTATTTTACTTCTCCAAATATTTTCATGAATTATCTATATTTGAAATAGCCAGTAAAATTTTGTCCATGTAATGGTAAAGGATAGATTGAGGAAACTGTCTGTATATTATTTCCAATGGCAGCCATACAAAATGTTTGCATAGGGTGGGGCTATTTCTCACTCCCTGTTAGATAAACATCACTGAGAATTACTATAAGTAGATGCCATAAAGAAAAATATTTCTCTGTTTTTTCTTATAATTGTATATTGTGGCAGGATTAAGGTGTCAGCTAATAAGGTCAGAAGCTGCTTACCCAGGAGCCCAGGACCCTGGAGTGGGTGTGGCCAACCTGGAGGGGGTGTGGCCAACC
The DNA here is from genome assembly GCA_033318265.1 of Phyllotis vaccarum. Lineage (NCBI taxonomy): Eukaryota > Metazoa > Chordata > Mammalia > Rodentia > Cricetidae > Phyllotis > Phyllotis vaccarum. The sequence goes on from JARWLC010000012.1 coordinate 109,996,939, forward strand.
CCATTGATAAGTGGCTGCTGGGACAGGAGGACTCTCTCTTCCTAGTTCCTGGCTGCTGGCTGTTTGGAGAGACACCATTGGAATCCATTGTCCTTCTATCTCTCGTCCATCGCTTGTCCATCGCTTGTCCATCGCTCGGATACGCCAGTCCCTGTTCAGGTGCCACTATAAGCTGTTACTAATATGGTGAGTGTTGATTTATATTGTAATAAATATTAATTTTGGACTGGTGCCTTGAAAGTAAAACTCCGCCTACAGTATATTGAAGAAACATTCTTTGAAAATAATTGTTATAAGGAGCCATATTTAGGTAACAAATAAGGCAAAGTATTTCTAGACTGTATAGAGCTAATTGGCTGAAAAACATTGTAGACAGATATGTTACCATTCTCCATTTTCTAAATTTTTAAATGACAAATATAAGAGCAATCCAAAAGGAGAGGTTGATTCTTCAATGTGCTGGGCATTTGATTGTTCCTATATTAGTTTTTCCAAGGATTGAAATTTTTCTAATGATAAAAGTCATTGCTTAACTTATATAGGTTTGTCTATTAACCATTTGAAAAATATAGCTGATGATTCCTTTGAAATGACCGATGTTGTGCCTAGTACTTATACAACCTGAGTAGTCATGACTGTTATTTATAATACCTTCTTTTTCCAAGAAATATATGTTAGTTTTATGGTTTGTTTCAGAGATGGGAGGATTGTTAATCTGGGTGTATTGCATTACTGTAGCAAATCATGTCTGCATAAATTCAGGTTTGTATTAGCCACATATAGCTTTAATTTCCTCTCATTCTGGTCATATACATGTAACACATCTCCCACTCTGTTGTACTTGAGATAGCATTCGATCTCTAAAAGCTGAACATTTACCACCTGAAGAGGTCAATTTGAATAACAAAATTCTGGTGCCAATATTGTTACATCTGCACCCATGTTTGCAAGATATTCAAAGACAATGTCATTTATTCATATTTTAAATTTTGCTCTTTGTTATTTTATAGAAGTTTGCCAAAATGTATGCTTTATTTTTTCCCTAATTTTTCTCTCTTCTATAGTTAGTTTATCATTCAGAACAGTATGGTTACTTACAATAAGCATTAGGTCTTTAATTGCTCTTGGAAAGAGTTTCCTCTACAATGACAGGAAACACCTGAACAAAGTTTGCCCTGGGATCCTGTGAAAGACACCCTCAAGCCTTTCCCAATACAAAGGATTTTCTGTTTGTCTCTTGTTGATTTACATTTATTAGTTAATTCCTGCTTTTGCCACACCTTTTGCATAATACAGAAGGGAAGGGTGCTCTGTTGATATTATTTTTACCAAAAATGTTATTTCTAGAAATACCCTGTTTACTGAACTTTTTTCTGTGACCTTGTTTGCCACAATTGAAACATTTGACATTTCAAAGTTATTTTTTTTTCAAATCTCTGCATCTTACCTCTTTTATCTAAAGGTCAACATGGTTATGAGATTTATTTTTTTTTAATCTCAGATTAATTCTCCCAAGGGTCAAGGGTTCTGATATTTACTTTAAGGGCCTAATTACCCTTTTGCATTGTGAAAGGGGTAACATTGTGTCATAGCATTTTCAAAAGACAGAAGTTCAACTATTGTTTTTCTAGTTTTTGAATTTGGTATCACTCTATTTACTGCTGAGGACATTGTAACAAATTAGTGGAGTTTTCTTTGGGTCATGTATAACTTCTGTAAATTGACTTCACTTTTTTTTTTTACTAGTTTTTAAATTCTGTCCTAATAATTTAAGGATGACTGGTAGTATAAAGCCAGAGTTTGATCATTATATAGAGATTGCTTTTATAAGTTAGCATTATCTCCTTCTTGAATAATTTGGTTTTGGAAGATTTTCATAACTCTAGCACTACTGTTTTGCCTTGTTCAATACCTTATCTTCATCTTTTCACTAAGTCCTCCACTGTAATTAAAGAAGAGCCTTCAAAACTTTTGTAACAAAATCTCTCCAGTCTTTATGTATAATTATCCATGAGTTTAACATCTATTTCACAAAAACTAAATGCATTTCATATGAGACTTTCATTTTCTTGAATCTCCTCAAATCAAGTGCTTTCTGAGAAAACTATTCAGCTCTTACACATTGTGGGGAATATATATCATTTAAAGGTCCCTGTAAGGTTACTGAAAAATTAAGATGATTGTTTGAAAACCTTATGTTTCTTTATGTCTTTTACAATGCAGTGCTGAGATTGGATCTTCTCTGTCTATGTCTGAATATCTCTATAATTTGTTTAACATGTTTTTCTAATACTTTTATTTTGGCACTCAAATTAAACAACATTTTTAATGATAAAACATAAATGATTAAAGAAATAATATTTATAATTGACATTACATAAAAATTATATCTGAATTAATTATCCTCTCCTGTAATTGCTCTATTTTCAAACTGTCTCATGTATCATTATTCAGAGACCTAAATCTCTCCATTGTAATATTGTTTCCCATTTTTGAATTTGGGAATAAACATTCTGTCCTTTATTATTCCTTTAAGAAATCCCAGTTGACTCTTCAAATCTGCTGAAGATGTCCAGGTAAGGCCTCCAACCCACAGGAGAAGAAAACCTGCTATCTTAAGTATGTACACAGACAATTTTGATGAAGAAACATATGTGGTGGGAGCTGCCTAAAAAACAGTGGTCTGGTAGTGAGGCCAACTCTGAAAGGAAAATATAGCCTGTAGGGTAGTGACTTTGGCTGCATATAGCTACAGCCTGCGTTGCTATCTGCAAAGCCACAAGAAGGTGGGGTGTTTTTTTTTTATGAATTTGTGTCCCACAAGTTGGATATCAGAGGTAGTACAAAACTTAGTTTGTTAAGACCAAAGCCAGATATTAATATAAATGCTGAGAGATCAGAGGAGCCAGACAAAGCCAATAGATAAACTTCTTACTCTTACTATGTATTCAGGCTGAAAGGACTGTGCTCCTGTCTCCTCTCCCCTTATATGTCTTTCTTCATAAAGACATATTATTTCCTTTATCAACCTCCATATTGCTGGAATTAGAGGTATGAGATCCCATGTGCTGGGATTAGAGATACATGCCTGAAAACTATGGCACTAGTATTCTGGCATGTCTTTCTGTAGTCTGTGGTCTAGTTTGTCTCCCTCTATTTTCCACAAACATATTTTCGTTAACCAGCCATTTTAAGTCTGAACTCTGTCTTTAGTGCTCTAGATACCTTATCGTATGCCTCAGTCAAAATCTAGGCTTCTGGAAGGAACTCTACCAATGACTATATACATTATTAAAATTAATCCAGGAGGGTACCTTGGCAGTTCTATGACAAGGTGTCTTATAAAGAGATCACAATACAGAACAGAATCATATAAGAGGTTTATTGAGGTAGCGGTCCATACTATTTTTGGAGGGGTCTGTACTTCATTTGTCAGGCATACTATTTTAATTAAAGTTAATTTTAAGAAAAGACAAAAATATGTAAAAATGGAAATCTGGAACCTACTTTTGTCAGTTTTACAGTGAAACATGTTTCTGATATTAAGATATCACCTACAACCAGAAACTGGCCAAAAACAACTGACCAGTGGCTAGGGCAGAAATTTCCAACTTCAGTGATCAAATAGGTAAATACAAAAGCAGGAAGTTGAAAAGGGCCTCAGAATTCAAAATTCCAAAATTAGACAAGCAAAACTGGAAGACTATTGTCTATCTATGCTTCCCTTAGACTGAACACAGATAGTACCTTGACATGTAGATATTGTATTCACTGTGAATGGTAAAATTTATCTGTTCTGGAGGACTGGTGATAGTGAGACTACTAGAAGACAGAGGGACAGAGACACACAGAAGGAAAAATACAGAAACAAAGACACAAACACAGAGAGTTAGGTAGATTAGGAAAAATATACAAAATGAGTGTACCTGGCCACGAGTCCTGACTATAGGTTCTGAGGTTTCATGTCATGATTACTACCTCCTTAGCTCTAGAAAGCTCAGTGAACACAATATTCTTCATCATCCTCTGAGTCTCAGAGAAACACGGGAAATGAGTAAGGAGAGACATGTGAAGTTGACCAGGACAGAGACTGGGGTGTGGGACATCAAAATACTTTCATGGTTTATGATATCAGATGCTTAATCTGACTAATAAAGTAACATTTAAATGAAAGAAAACAGATGTACATCTCCAGAAGCAAAAGTGTTCTTTATTGGAAGAGAGGAGCTGTCACTGTCTTTCAGCAGTGTGGGGACTATACGCACAAGGCATGGGGGACTTAGGCTTTCATGGAAGTGAAAAGGGCAAACTCTAGAGACAGAAGCATTCATCTGTAGGCTAGTTGCTATGTGGTGTGAAAGTCGCTGATCAAGTGAACTTGGCATGTGAATCTCTTTATTAAAAGTGTATAAAGATGTTATTAATCAAGCCATAAATTTTGTTCTATCTAGCCACAGAGGAGATAAAAATCAAATATATCTTAAAATATATTTATACTCTTGTTTACACAGTTAATAATTATTATCAATAAAAGATAATTATGTATTCTGAAAGAAAATTGGTGTATGATACAGAATCAGTCATTTCAGTTATGTTTCAGTTACGAATATCAACAGATTATTTGGCAAATTTCAAGGTAGAGTAGATTTGAGTTTCTAATAGAGAATTATTGGACTAGAAAAAAGATATCAAGGTTTAGGAATACTTATTATATATATATTAATATTAACAAAATGCCTTTGAGAATTGTCACTTTTAGATTACGTTAATCATTTAAGAAAAATTTTCCAGTCTTAAATTTGTAATTATTTTTTCTTCACATTTCTGTTTTATTAATTTTATCTACTTCACAAATTTGGGGATTGGTTCATTGCTTTTCTAAGATCTTGATATATATCTTTAGTTTATTTTTGAGATCTCACTTACTTTAAAATATAGATATTAATGGTACAAAATTCATCTTTGAAATAATTGTGTTTAGACAGACTCTGCTATAGGGTATCTTTTCACTTCACTTGATGATCTGATTATTCTTATTTTTTTTATTATTTTAATGACTCACTGATCCACCAAATAGTATTTTGTTGAATGTTAATGTTTATTGATTTCCTATACATTATTTTCTGTTTTGTAGTTTTTAAATAGTCTCTAAATTATTCTTAAGAATTATTTGAATGGCATTATCTTGTCTTGATAAATTTTTCATGGTGAAGTAGAAGCTCTTATTATTTTGGAGTAAGGGTCAAAAATCGTTGAGTTTATAAAATTTTTAAACATATACATACCAAATGCTTTATTCAGATTGATCAGCTTGAATTTATGTATTTACTTATGAATAAGTATACACTTACAAACAGGATAAAATAATTGTAAATTGATTAAGAAATAATTCACCATTGTGTTATTTTTGAAGTAAAGAAAATTTTTAATGAGTAAAGTGGATAACCAGAAATTTTAATTTAAATTATAGTTCTTATATTTTTGCTTAGGAAAATAATTTGAAAATATTAAAGTGTAGTAAGTTATAGTCTAATCACAAACCATTTGAAATACTGTCTTATGAACCATAAAATTCTTGATACTAACATACCATCAGCTTAGAGATTTTAAATATTTTAATTTAACTATGTAAGCAATTTCACAAGGAACCTTAATAATAAATAAGTAAATGATAAACAAGCATATTTGAACCTTACTTACAGTTGTAAATATAATATGAATATGTGAAATTAAATGATGATTGATAAATTTGCATAGGTTAAGAAAGAGTACATACATTTATTTATTTATTTTGTTGGCTAAGTATGTTTCTGTATATAAAAATGCATTATTTTCTTTATTAGGTTGTTATACTAAGATCAAAATCACATTCAAGTAAGCAAATGTGTCAAATATCTTTGTGTTAATCGAAAATTCAACTTAATGATTAAAATGCATTTTGGTATTGTCTGTATTTTTATTTTTATAATGAAGTAAATGAAAATATTTGTGATAAAAACAAATAACTTAAGAGAAGTTATTTATTTCAATTTATGATGTTCAAACAATAAAAGTGTCATGTAATATAATCACCATTTTTTGGAGCATGAAGTTATTAATTATATGTAGGTCACATGTAAATCTATTAGAGAAGTTGTAATATATAGTCAGTATAACTTGCCCATGCATAATATGTTTAAATATGACTCTGGTGCAACTCGGTTCTAGTCTTCTGCCATAATCCAGCATTCTTGCAAGGATCAGAGATATTTGCAAGAATCCCCAGGTTCTGTCTGTACAGTTTTCAATTTTACTCTAGTCTTAGGCTTAAGCTACTCATTCTTCTCCAAGATTAAGCTTGAACTGATTTACATGGTCTAGAGCAGCCTACATTACAAAAGACACCACATAAATTTATAAATATTATAAGTGAATTTTTAAAAATCTGTACAGTTCTACTATCTTTCAGAAGATGTTTTGGCCAGTTTTGCTCAAAGCACTAAAAAAAAATGTATTAGCACACTCAAATTCTTTCTATGAAACCAGTATCATTTCAAATCTCAAATTAAATTATTATACAATGGTCAAAAAAGCCACAGGCTAGTTTCCCTAAGAAATATTGACTAACAAAAATTCTATAAAGTAACTGAAAATGAAATATATACATACATAAAAGTATTAATCACTATTAAAATATTGGCTTCTTCTTGTAATGGACACAAGCCACTTAAATGGACTTACATAGAAAACCACACATGATCACTTTAATATATGTAGAAAAAACTTTGACAAAATCTAATACATCTCATATATTAGGAAATGCAGTGATAGAGGAAATATTCACCAAAACAATAAAAGCTATATAACATAGTCCTATAGCAAACATCATCCTAAGTGTAGAACAGTTTGAATAAATATAACTGCAGTCAGGAATGAGACACAAATGTCCTTTCTGCTTTTAACACAATACTTGAAATAGTATCTGAAGCAATAAGACAAGAAAAAAAATAAAAGATACGAACAAGGAAAGAAGTTACACTGTCCCTCTGTAGATAAATAATACTATACATTAGAGAAAGCAAAACATTTACAAGAAAACATCTAAAACTGATGAACAAATTTCACAACAGAGCAAAATACAGAATTAATTTACACAAATAAATAGGTTTTCTTAGCACCATCAAAATACATCTAGAGAAGGTAATATACACACTTTCATTCACAGTAGATGAAAATAAGTTAGATACTTAGGAAAACAGGTAAACAAGGAAGTATAGGACCTCTATAATAAAAATAGAATTTTTGACAGAAAGGTTAAATTCTTGAAATGTAAAGGTATATAAAGCTTATGAATTATTAGAATTAGAATTAATGTTGTGAAAATGAACATTCTACCAAAAACCAATTACAGATTGAAGCCAGTCCTAATCCAAATTTTCATCTCATAATTTGCTAAAATAAAAAAGCAAAAACAAATATCCTATACTAAGTTTGTATGCAAGTAAAATATAGGCTAAAAAATCCCTCAAAGAGGAACAATGCTTAGAGTGATTATATTTCCAGACCGAAAGAGATATTACAGAGCAATATTAATTAAAAGCATATGGTACTGGCAAAAATAGAAACATGTAGTACAATAGGACAAAAAAAAAGCCAAAAGAAAACAATCCATACACTCCCTTAAAAATAAGTAAACTTAATTTTGGTTACTTAACATTTGCCCAAGATGCAAAAAACCTTTATGAAAGAAATATCTTCAAAAAATGTTTCAGGGAAAATTGGATGTCCACATGCAGAAGAATGAAATTAAACATGTATCTATCACTATAAACAAAACTAACTCCAAAGATTATAACATAAAACCTGAAATTTCTAAGAGGAAATTAGACAGTACAATACATTTTATATGTGTAGGAAAGGGCTGCATAAGTGAAGTTCCATTTGTCCAAGAATCAATTAATATAATTTCATAATTCCACTCCACAAAATAAAATAATAAACTTTGCAGGTAAATATAATAGAAAACTTTTTTTGAGTCAGGTAACATGGACTCAGATTCAAAATTCATGATTTGCTTTATGTGAGGTCACTGTACCTAAATCTTCATATTTGAGTACATAGCCTTTAGTCACTGTAGAAACTATAAGTAAAGCACCTTATTTTCAATATAGGGGGTTTGGGTGGCCAAAAGAAAGTAGGATAACAGGTACATGTGATCTCATAAGAAAATTGAAGACAGAACTTTTAACACAGTGATAGGAAAGCAAATACAGAAGGAAGTTGGAGCAGGGTAAAGGGGATACCAGTGTCATCTGATATAAATGAGAAAATAGGAGCTCTTTAATTTGCTGGGAGAGTAGGATATAAAGTTAAAGGAGAGATGTAGGTAAATTAACAAGGTCTCTGAGATAAAACTTATATTCGAATGCCTCTTTTCTATGTACTACCTTTCATTATTTCTGTCAGTACCATGTAATCTTCCAGAGGAGGTAGGTAAGAAATAGTCATATCCTGCTATGATGCCTTTAAACCACATCAATGATAAGCATGGTATATAATAACCGTAATGCACCAGTGCTATGTAACCAACAGCTCTCTAGTTGCATCAGGATCTATTTAGCAAGAGAAAAACAATGTCTGGTATTGGAAATTTTGCAAAATATTTAGTGAAGTGATGTTATGAATATTTATGTAAGATCTACAAGCACTACTTTACTAAACAAGGATAATAGCTAATGTGAATATTTCTTACTATCCTGTGATAAATGTAATCTGCATTTATTATTAAGAAAACTAATCTTTGTAACTGAGACCACTACAGATCCCAGTTCCAATGGGTTCACCTATTAAAAAAACGTTTCTGTACCTAAGACCTTAGGAACATTGTGAAAGAGGTGACAGAAAGATTTGAGTTGAAGGATCACAGAGTTTGCTCTAATCTCAACTACTTTATTAAAAAAAATCTCACAAACATGACTGCCCTTAAGTGAAGATGGCTCCTGCATCATCATATTGTGGAGTAGGGCACTCACAATAAAATAAAAAACAAAAAAACAATATGTTACCATGATAAACACATGGGAAAATTTGTGTGTGCTGCTTATGTGTACTACAGTAGGTAAAAAATAAACCCTCAAATAATCAGAAGTTGTGCGTACTTGGAAGTCATCTTATCTGGTAAAGTGCTTGTGATAGAAGCACGTGGCCCTAAATTTTATGACGGCATCAGAAGCCAAATACATAATGATTTTTGTTTTTGGTGAACATTTTTTCACACACACACACATATACACACACAAACATACAGACACATATATTTACATATAGGCATTCCATATCCATACAGACATATTTAACTCATGAATTAAAGAGGTCTCTTGCTTCTTTAAATTGAGGCTTTTAAAATACATGATGTCTTGAAAACAGATATAAATATTCACCCAGAAACTATGTCCTGAATATCTTTGTATTAAAATTACTAGAATATATATCACTGATTTTTGAAAATTTTATTTTTATGTTTCTTAATATGTCCAAAGTATTTTGTAAATGTTGCTTGGCATGCTAGTCCATGCGGAAGAGTATGACTGTGCACTATTAACACATGTTCTAGTAACAGTCCAATAGTTTCAATACCTTTATTAACAAAAGCTAACACTTTGAAATTGTACTTTATTATTTAGAGTTATGGTGATAATCTAAATTTTTATAAGACATGCTTATACATGACAGAAAACACTATTTTATGCACTGACTTCAAACAATTTACAAAGAAAGTGAAACATAAACCAACAATGTTGCAATAGGTAGAGGTTACCTAACACTCCATGTGATTGATCAAATTTCAATAATCATTTCTTGAGTAGAAAAGTGCTACTGTTTCCTTTCATTTAAAACATCTTTTATTTGAGAACTTCAACATTCCCGTATATTTATTTATACAACTTTTACTGTGTTTATTTATTCTGCATGAATTAATCACTTTAAGTACAGGCTGTTTTAAATTTCAAAATATAACTTTTGTCTTTTATCAATGACATCAATTACATTAAATTTTAAGTGAAAGTAATATAGATGAAATATGAAAAATAACAGAAATATATTCACACATTAAGTATTCTACAAATCACCTAAGGCTCAAATATTAAATATTAATATAAATTTTTCTCATTTCCACAGTCTGATGGTTGGACTGAACCCATGATTTTCTGCAATTATCATTAAAAATGAAAGAATGTATTTTGAGTGATACAAAAATATTCAACTATCCTAGCAATCTTATTTTTAATGAGAGATTGACAGTTGCTTCTTATTCCTTTATTGTGCTACAATATACATGCATAGTATTGTTTGTACTTTTTCTCAGTTATACTATCATATACACACTGATCACAATCACTGTTTCCCTTTGTCAACTTCAATGTTCTCCTCACGTAATTATTATAATCCTAATTAATATTATTGAGAATGTTCCTATGGTAAAATGTTATCTGAATTAAATAATATATCTGTACTTTTGTATAAATATAGTCTATGTGCACTATTTTCTGTAAAAAAGTAGATAAAATGCATTTAATGAATACATATCTAATATGAGTTACCTATGATGTATCTTAGATCTTAGATGTATCTTTCTATTCCCACGTGTAATGTATCATTTTATTATTAAAAAAGTTTATTTGCAGTGAAGTACATTCTAATATAAGCTATTAATTTTATAATCACTATCAACTTGGTCTCTTTTTAATGAAAAGTCTTTTGTAATGAATAAACTAGAAAAATGAAAGACATACCTCAGCTGTCATATGTCATCTTTATAAGAAATATCTAGAGCTTCTAAACTAAATGTGTCCTATGAAGAGATAATTTCACATGGGTAGAAAAAAAGCCCTATTTTCTAAAACTAGTCATTAAAAATTCTCAAATACTAATAATGAGTAATAACTTTCTATCTTCAATAGCTAGATAATATTTTTCATTGAGAAAAAATAGAAGCTTTAATAACAAAGAAATTTTTGAAACAAAATTTGAAACCACTCAGAACATGAATTAGGAAAAAATAATAAGTCAATCAGTGTTGTTTGTATCACAACTTCATAAAGACTGTTTTATGGGGAAATTTTAGTCATTATTTATGAAGTATAAAAATTTATTAGTAAGGGTCATAGAAACTACTCTGACACTTATGCATCATATAGAAATATTCTTAAACAATTTATGCTTTCTTTTTAAGGATTTAATGATGAAGGTGTTAGTTACTTTATCTCACACGTATTCTTTCATTCTGTGGCTCTGAACTCAACTTATGGATGTTATAAGACAATGGAAAATATGAGGACTCTCATGGCTCGTTTCATTTCTCTGTTCCTTAAACTGTATATAAAAGGGTTCAATGTTTGAGGGACCACTATATACATCATGGAAAAAACTACATTCTTGATAGAAGAGTCAGAAATAGCAGAACTCATATACACTCCAAAAGCTGTCCCATAAAATAAGCACACTACTGAGAGATGAGAGCCACAGGTGGAAAAGGCTTTATTCCGACCCTGGACTGATGAGATCTTAAGAACTGAGGACACAATTTGAATATAAGAGAAAATAATCCCAACAAGAGGAACACCAGCAAAGACACTAGTGACTGTATATATGAGAAGGGTATTGATAAAAGTATCAGAGCAGGCAAGTTTGATGATTTGAACAAGTTCACAAAAGAAATGGAAGATATTCTGGTTTGTGCAAAAAGACAGATTTAGCAACATCAGACTATGCAATAGTGCATTCATGGTACTGATTAACAATGAGAGAAGGACCAGCAACACACAGAGTAAAGGTTTCATGAGAACTGTATACCTCAGGGGATGGCCTATGGCCAAGTAGCGGTCATAGGCCATCACAGCAAGGAGACAACTTTCTAAGCCACCAAAAATCAAGACAAAACACACCTGGGACATGCAGCCTGTGTAACTGATGCTTTGATCCTGTGATTGAATGTTGACTAGCATCTTTGGGATTATTGTTGTGCTTATACAGATGTCAGTAAAGGATAGATTGGCAATAAAAAAGTACATGGGAGTATGGAGATGGGAGTCAGAGATTACAGCCAGGATAATGAGAATATTTCCAGTGATAGTAACAAAATATATAGACAGGAATAAGGTGAAAATAAATGACTCAACATCTGGAGTATAGGTCAGTCCAATGAGAAAAAAATCAGAAATACCCGATTGGTTTGAAAGTTCCATATTGATGCTGAATATTACACAAAAGAAGCAGTAAAAATGGTCTGAATTTTGTTGAGTAATGATACTGTTTAATTATTGTAAGATTGTTATGATAAATGTTGAAACATTTTGCATGTAGTTTTCATAATTTCTTTGGTATGACCTATTAAATGCATTTTTCGATAAGTAATGTCACTGAATTTGATGCAATTGAATCTTAGGAACTAGTGCTTTCATGTTTTTAAGCTGCCTTATTTAAAGTATAAAGTTCTTTAGTAGTTCAATTTTCAATAAATTTTATTAAAGTATATTACTTCTAAACTTTAATTCTCTTCAGTGAATATTGAAACATTTGTAAATATAGTGGCAATTAATACAATTACAAAGAATATGTCAAACCATTTCCTTGAGAAGTCATTTATACCTAAAAGAAAAATTTCAGAAAGAATTTAGTAAATTTTTATGTCTAAAGCAATGAGTAACAATAAAGTCATGCATCCAAATTTTCTGAAATATATGATTATATGTATAAAATAAGTCATTTAAATACTTCAGCAAACAGAATTTAAACATAGATTACAAATATTTAAACTATAAGCTACATTCTATGAAAAATGTATATCATGAAAAATTAAAAAAATTTGAACATGTAAATGTCAATGTATTTTTATTATGTATTACTACTTCATAATAAAGATTGCAAGATTTATTACATAATAATCAGCAGCAAAATATTTATATACTTCAATATACGTATTTTAGTTATATTTATTGACTAGAAATAATGACATACTTGAAGTCCTGTTCTCATCTATTTTAACCAACCTGACTTTTCCCCTTGCCTAAGGAAGTTCATATTACCATTTTGTAAATTATTTCATATATGTATAAAATAATTCTGTACTTTGTTACCTTTACATATTTTATGTAAGCAGAAACCTACCCAGTGAATCATAATTGAAATCTTATTTTTTTGTTTTATTGATAGTGATATAGTCACCTTTCACCAATTTTCAATAATATATTCTCCAACAATACCATCAATACAATTCTATGTTTTGTTCCCTAGATTGTAATGACTACGAAGAATAAAATGCATGTATAATAGCAACTATCAAATCAAATACAATATTTTTAGGATAATGATAAGAAAATGTGAGGGTTTAGTGAAATTGTTCATTGTTTGGGTTATAGTTGCTTCATTTGGTAATACATGCCATATAGAACAGTGTCAGAATTGGCTATTTGTGGAAATAAATTGTCATTTTTCTCTGTTAGCAGAGGTTTTTACTTGCCTCTGCTCAGTGCCATTGTCTTTCTAATTTCTATTTAAAAATTATATAAACTTGTGTACAGAGACTTTATGACAGAATTTTATGAGGAATTTTCAGAGATGAGGATGAAAATTAGAAACTTTGATGACAATCTAGTTTTTAGTAGGCTTCATACTATTTTATTTCAATTGTTTCTGGCACTGACAACTTTTTGGTGCCTTGTTTTGCCCAATGTTTGACTATATTTGTGTAAAGAAGTTAAGTTAGAATATGGCCTTATGCATATTGTTACAGTGGTTACACAGTGTCTTTGTAATCAGAAAATTAATAGAATACAATGCCAAGCCCTCCCACACACAGAATGTTGCACTGAAACATACCTCTAAATATCAGAAGAAATAAACTAAGATGTTATTTGATCTTGTAACTTCTGTATACAATAAAGAGATAAGATATTCAGTTCTTCATCAATGTAGATTGTAGAAATATTCTGAAAGACCTAGCAAACTAACCCAAACATCAAAACCATATTTACTTCTGCCACAAATTTCTAAGGAAATATCAGAATAATTTAAAAAGAACTGTAAAGATTTTAAGAAGTTTCTGACAAGTAGAACTATTTCCTGCCCTAGTGTACATTATTAGGCATATCATAATAAAAGCTAGGTGCATGTCAGCACACACATATTTGAGAATGTTTCAAGAGTCTGACAATTGATCAGAGAATAAAGAGGTCCTATTTTACAATTTACTATATGTTCTTTCTTCTGTGTTTTCCAAAATGTAATTGTAGGAAAACACACACTTTCATTTCCAAATATTTGACTGAGGAATAGTGAGGTCCCTGACTATTTTAACTATCACTATAGTGCAGAATCAAAAATCACAGGTGCATGATGTTCAGGGTTTGTTCTCAGGACAAATAATAGGAATATCAGTGGACTACACAGCTTCCTTAGAAACAGAGACACCTTTGATATTAAGCCTCCAGTGCTGGTATTTAACAACCAAAGTCTATTAATTATGTGGTGACATGCTGACTCTGATAATATATGTACTCATGGGATAAATACCCAAAGAATCTCATTTGATGTAGTTTTTTTCTATCACTCTAATCTCAAGAGAGCAGGTATATTTTGAATGTACACAAAAAGTAAGAATATAACATCACTGATTACCAAGTACTAAAGGTAAGAATAGTACATACAATTGTATTTATTATATATTCATATTTTCATTTATAGTTTTGATATGTTATTATAGTTTACTGAAAAATAATTGTGAAGTTTTAAATATTAGAAAAAAGGTCTACATGTTTGTTGAGTTTCAAAATATGCACATGATAGTAACTGTTTTAAAAATTCATTACCTAATATTTAGTACTGTCTAAAATTTTAGTTATTTATCCTTAAAGGCAATAATATGTTGATATTACATATTATCATATTTAATTGAATAATCAAAGACTTCAATGAAAGTTGAAAGCAGTGAAATAGAGATGTGTTTATAAATTATGAAATTTTATACAAATTCTCTATACTTTTATAGGAAAAAATAACATTACATACTGGAATTAATTTACAATTTTTAATATTAATGTCTGTCAATTTTTATATGTTTAAAAACATAGTGTTTTTTGATGAATATATTAAAATTTCTGTTTTTATTTAAAATATAAAATGGTTTATTAGGGATTATAAGAAGAAGTCATAAAGTTAATTCTGAGATGTCATGATAAGGCATGGGAAACAAAGATTTAGAGTCATATAGTGTCAAGATAAATTATCTATATGCATAAAACTTTGAAATCATCAGCCAAATAAAGGAATTATGCATCATGATCAAGTCAAATTTACCTGAGAGATGTAAGATTTACTTAACATGTACAAGTAAAAAATATAATACACAATAAAAATAAGGAAAAAAGTCATATGATCATCCCAACTGTTAAATAAAATACAATTTTTAAAGTTAAATATTAATTATGATAGCATTTCTAAAGAAATTAGAAATATAACCTTCCTCAAAATTACAAAGATGTGAACAACAGAACTGTAGCCCAGAGTATAGTGACTGAATTTTCTCTAAAATATGGAATGTAACTAAAATATCTACTTGCATCCCTTATTCAATATCATGATCAAAGTCTCACTTTTCTTCATTTTCTATTTAATTTTACGCTGTAATGGTGGTTGCCGTGGTGGTGATGATGGTCTTGGTGGAACCTAACCCTATATGGCACAAACAGCTGTGCATCAAATGCTACTTCATTTGAAAAGTATATCTTTCATCTTTTGTTCTTCATTTATTAATATTCATATGACTTTAATCTTTAATAATCAAGTGTCTATAATGACTCCTGTGAGATATTTCAATATAATGCCTCTACTTGCTTCAGGTTTGTATATAACTTCTCTTATGGAGGGATAAACTAGTTTTATTACATATTTTTTCACTTTCTGGGGATCTAACACTGATGCTATACTTCTACATTATAACAGCCACAAACACCAGAATGTTAGTAATACCTTTATACAGTGAAAAATAAGTTTTTCCCAAATTTACTCAGTCTAAGTACAAAACATCCCAGAATTAGCATAGTGTATGTTGAAACATTAAGATTACACATAAATTATTCAATTTCTTTGTATTGATTTTTTTAACAGAAACAAGACATATACATGCTGGCAAACACCAATAAACATAAAATAAAAATAAATACTTTTTCCCATAAGTATTCACTTTAACTACTTCTATGTATTTATATTTTCCATCAGCAAAACTAGTAATTCAATATTTATTACTTTTTTATCAACAACAGAAAAGAGGTACAATGAATCTAGACATGTATAAGTTTGATAATACATAATAAATGCATAAAATATATAATAAACATGTGGTAAACATACACAACCACAAAAATAATTTAATTTTAGTAAGATCTTATGAAAATTAAATTATGAAATTAGGAGGAGATAAAACCTGAAATATATTAAGTGACAACCCAATTACAGAAATATAAGCATCATATTAACTCTTTTATATGGATATTCAAACTCATAATGTTTGTGTTATATAAATAAGAGTTTGTGAGGGTGAATATAATGTATAAAACCAAATAGAAGATTATGAAATAAAAATAGAATAAGGCTTAAACAAGATATGATGAATAGCAATGGATCACATATAATATATATATGGAAAAATCTTTCTCATGATAAGAGGGCAGAAATTTTTGAAAGGAGAATGAAAACAAATGTTTGAAAATATTCATAATGAAACTTAATTTGTTGTGCAATAATAAGTACAATGAAAATCTCAAAACAAAAAATAAATTAAAAGGAATAATGTGGATAAAGACTTAATGAGAGACAAAGTTGCACTTTCCTACCTGGGACTCTTCAACATGGGATGAGAAGAGAAAACACAGACCTGACAGGCACCTTGCAGCACTCTTCAGTCAGGCTATATTTTAGTGATTAAATATATTATGTGGTATGGAAGACAGAGATATTAAGAATGGCTCATGTCCTATGTATAGAGGAAGATTCATACCACTGAAGCCAGTGGAGTCTGCTGAGCTGATGTCTTTGCCCAGGACCATCATGTGTGTATCCAAGGTCCTGTGGAAGCCAAGGTCTGTTTTGATGTTGGTGGCTCTTGTTACCACGGATGGCTTAGGGGATAAGGCTCCACAGAGTGGGCTTTGCCTCTCAATTATTGTAATACTAGGGAGAATTGTCCTTGCACTTTACTGTTCACTTCACTGGAAAGAGTGGGTTATCCACCTAGCCTGGGAAGTACAACAAAGTTGATCTTATTGGTGAGGGCACCAGTGAGTGGCTAGTGGGTGTGAAGGTGGCAGAACTGGTCTTATTCTCTTCATCTGCCATGGGGCCATGGATAAAAGAAAGGAGTCCTCCCATCATGCATCTCATCACCTGTGGAAGCTGGAAGAGCTGACCCAAAACATGACCTAATATAAGCCTAAAGCGAGCAGGACTTCCCTTTAACCTGGACATTACAGTGAAGCTTATTTTTGATAGTGGCATGAAGGAGTCAGCCCCCAAAATGTAAGCATAAGAGATCTGACCCTCACCCTCATCTACCACATAGCAAAATGAGAGAGTGGGAGATTCCTGTAGTATATATTTTTGTCCCAGCCTAACTCTGAGGTCTGTACCCACAGTACTAAATAATCACACAAAGTCTGATATTAATTGCATACTGTTTGGCCTATGACTCAGACATATTACTTGCTCGCTCATATAACTTAACCCCTTTTATATTTACCTATGTCTTGTGCCGCAGACTGGCCCTCCTGGGGCACCAAGACCGAGGGAGAACACGGGTTGAAGGAGAGGAGAATGGGATTCGGTGAGTAAATGACAGACAGACACACTCAGAGGGTTGAGTTAATGCTGCTGCAACTTTACTGACTTTTCAGGTGCTTATATACAGAAAGCAAAAGGGAACTTGGCAAGGCATTTAACCATGACATTTATGAGAACAGAACAATATGGGACATGTGCCATACATTGAATCTATTTTGAGTACTCCTTGTGGGCAGCTGTAAACAAGCATTTGCTGGCTTGTGGTTAGGGGTAGGTGAGGCATGGCTAATGATTTTTAAGAGAATGATTACAATTACTTATTAATCTTCCATGGGCATGGGCTGTGTCTTTTTGAGAAGTTTTTTTGTATGTCCATTTTTCTTCTCATAGCCGAATGAACAGCGAGGGCATGACCCCAAAAGGCTTTTGAAAAAAGGGGTCCAACTAGTTTGTCCATTTTTGAGTTAAGCAGACACCAGGGTTTTTGCATACACTTTGATCTTTTAGAAAAAAGGGGACTGAGTAATAATTTCTTTTTTGTCTTTTGTACACTATTATCCTGTTGCCATGTCCATCATAAACTGTTACATTGAGTTGCTCTTAAGAATAGTCTCATTAATTTTTGTCCAGGTGCTGTCTACTGTTTGCCATTAATCTTATATTGTACATATCCCCCTGGGAGAGCGCTGGAGAGAATTCTTGTTAATGCTTGTTTCTCTGAGTTACTGTGTTGTTTATGAGAATTTCTTACCAGTTGTTCTATTTCCACTAAGTCATTGGTTTCTTAGGAACCTTTTCAATTGTCTGAAATTAAGGAGGAGGTTCTTCCTCCTGTTTCTCATCATTGACTGTGTTAGTTTTATTCCTGGCATTATAAATGGGTACATTTAGTCTCTGGTATAATACAATTAGCAGGAGCAAAGCAAACAAGAAAAAGATTAAGGAAAAATAGACTAGGTGCATTGTGGCCGAGAACGGGGTGACGAGGTCATTACACAGGTGCTGTATCAAGGAACCGGGGAACCGTTCGCTCCAAGAAGCTCTGGCTCACCAATATCCCACCATGAGGGCCACCTGATAGGCATTGCAGCTTACACCAGAGGCACGGTGGATGCAGCAGTCTTGCCACATGGGTCCCTGTGAAGCAGGCACCTTACAGATCATCTTAGCTTGTTCTGGCTAAGTTCCAGAAGTCACTTTTCTATGATTACTCCATTTGAAGCTTATATAGCATACTGTTTAGCAGTCAAGGCAAGAATAATCTCTTACCCAGTGGCTAACTTTTGCCCAAAAGATTATTACAAATGGAGATGTTTTTGATGCCCACAGTTCTTATGATGTGTATTTGAACTTCCAGTATCAAACATGTCTCAGTGTCAAGAAGAGTCTAAGTTTCTAAAATATTTTAAATGCCTTATTCTCTAGGTTTTTGAAGTGTTTGAAGATTATCTATCTAATTAAAATATGTCATCAAGTATCTAAAAAATCTAACATGACTTAGTTTGATTATTAACGAGTTATTAATCTGAATTTTAAATATACATTTCAATTTTAAATCAGTTACATAAACATAATACTTTAAAGAAGAGTAAAAATATATATACAATATAACAAAATTAACATTAAGTTTGTGTCAATAAACCAAAATCTATAATAAGGTACAATATTTTTAGATTAACAACTGTTTTTGAATCAGAGTAGATTTAGTAATCCTTTTTATCACTTATATATAGTATCCCTTTCTTTCCCTAGAAAGAGATTGACTATAACCATTTAATATTTCACAATCAAAACAAACAAACATTTATAAACAATATTTTCAAAATTTGGACAGAGCTTTTCACTACTACTCTCTCCTTTTAGGGGTGCTGGCAATCTTATGGGGGTCCTGAACCTGCATCATCTTAGCCAGCAGCCTTGAGGTTGATATGGTCACTTCCCATAAAAGATTTTTTCAGGGGTCATCCTTGATCAAACCTTAGTTTTAGAATAAATTTAAAACCTCTCATTTTCTGTGGAAATGAAAAAAAAAACTCTTCTTCAAAGTTGCATATCTTTTTACTTTAATTTTGAATTCAAGGCATTTACAAAATATATAGGTTGAATTAATCCATCAGCAATTATAATCAAATGTCTCTTAGCAGATCTTATTACTTCCTCAGCAGTCAAGGAATTCAAAGACAACCTAATATACAATATTTAGACTATATGTGTATTTTCATTTTTGTGGCTTATTATTATATTGATTCTATTTCTTTTTCAATGACTTTCTCTATCCCTTTTCTTTTTCTCTTATTTGCCAAGCCTATATATATATATATATATATATATAATATTTAAATATATATTTATATGATATTATATATTATACTATCATATGTTTAAATATTATATTTAAATATATATATTTAAAGACACTGTAACTGTTTAGAATCTGCTTTTTACTGGATATCTCTTAACATTTTCTGCTCCTGACCACACCTTTAATCTGTGTGGTTAGTTTGGAAAAGCTAGTGCCAAGAACCATATTTACTACCAACTCTGAGAAATTTTAGAGTCCACATTGTCACCAAGTAAAGCACTAATGCCTGCTTTACACAAACCTCATTTAAATGTTTGACAGCAGGGTCTCTTAAATGTGGGCTTTTTCAGATAATACTGAGTCAGGAAACCTCTCTTTTTAAAAAGCTACACCTATGCTCACTGCTAGTAAACAGAGTAGACCAAAGAAAATGGTACTACTAAGAAGCCATCTTTGACTCTGCTATCTTTTGTTTATAATAGTCGTAATCTTAAATACATCATTTGCAACTCATGCTTGTACTAAGATTCTGTGAGACTTTGGGAACCAGCCATGTTATAGTTTATGCTGCATTCACAAGCCTGAAATTTTGTAGCTCAAGCCAACATGTTCCTCCAAACCAGGCCCACTTGAGCAATATAAATAGGAAGCTGTTTTTTACTGTGTTTCTGTGATCTAGAACCCATTTTAAGCTTTCTCAGGCTTTATGTGAGTGTATATGTCCCATGTTGGAATACCATTTGTAGCTAGAAGTTTCTGACCTATCTAGGCCTGTGGTCTGAATTAATCTCTCCACCCACAGTCTTACAGCTGCTTATAAAATGATTACACAAGTGCTTATATTAATTATAAATGTTTTGGCCTATGGTTCAGGCTCATTAATAACTAGCTCTTGCATCTTGCCTCAACCCATGCCTACTAATTTGTTTTGCCACATGGCTTATGACTCACTTGTACTTTTACAACTTGCTCTCTTGGCATCAGTTGCAGCATCGCTGTCTTATTCTACCCTCCTTCCCCTTTATTCATTCTTGGGTCAACCACCTGCTTCTAAGATACCTTGCCATATACCAAAACAGTTTCTTTATTAACCAGTAATAAAGCATATTCATAGCATACAGAAAGACATCCTATATCAGGTTCTCTTTTCCCCACCACTCACCATCTCTGGAAAGTAGAAGAAATGGTCCTCAGGTTATAAGTTCTAGTAGTCTGGACCAGCACTTTACCAGCTGTAACACTCTTGGAGAGCAGGCAGTGGACCTAACTTGGGAAGCAGAGTAGAGCTGTCCTTGGTAACAGTTTCACAGGTGAAAAAGTCTGAGAACGTGAGGGTGAGAAATCAGGCCCTGCCTCACATGTGCCACATGATGTTATAAGCAAGGAAAATAAGACACTGTTACTACTCCTCACCACCTGTGGCAAGTGAGAAAGCTATCCCTGAAGACATGGACTTCCAGTTATCTATATCCTGCCTTTAAGACATTGCATAGACCAAATGTTTACTTAAATAGTTCCTCACACCACTTTACAAACTCTTGATCCTAGAAATAATATACATTTGTAAACTTTCTAAAAATTACCCAAATTAAGAATATATCACAACAAATTTTTCTTTTCATCATGACATGTGATAGAATTTTTGTTTATGAAACAAAATTTTAAACATTTAAGAATTATTTTGAAGACAAATAGTTCTTTATAAATGAGGAAAATAATTTACTGTACTAGAATAGTCACTGAAGAGAATACAATTTCAGAGACAAGCATTACTAATATTGTTATGGGAGGGATACAGGGAATTTTATCTAATCCAGCCTAGCCTGCAATGCTTGCGCCACAGCCATTTAAGTGATAAAAGTAAAATTATAGGATATGGAATTGATAGTAATTTATGTTGCATTAGGCTTCCTGGCCCCATATGACCAGAGTTCCAGACCCTCAGGCCTGCAGTCAGTCCCAGAGTGCTTAGCCACCTGCACTGCTTAGACCCCCAAAATGATTCAGACACTTATATTAACTTCATGCTGTTTTGCCTATGGCTTAGGCATATTGCTAGCTTGCTCCTTCATCTTAGCCCATTTCCATTAATCTGTCTGCCATGTGGCCTGTGGATCACTTGTGTTCTTCACATATTTCTTCTTTCAGCATCTGGCTCCATATGATCTGACTCTGCCCTCCTTCTCCTAACTATTCTGTTCCATACTTACTTCTTCTATGGTGACTGCCATGGCCAAAACAGTCCTTTATTTAAAGATTGATATTCACAGCATACAGAAAGACATTCCAACATCATCTCCCCATTTCTGTCTAATCAAAAATGTTTCAATTTTAACATAACAAAATTACATATAACAAAATAGCTATCAAGCAAGATAATACCTTAAACAAGAGTAGAAAAATACATACAGTATAACAAAAGTGATTTTGAATTTGTCTCAGTAAATCAAGTTCTACCAATGGAAAATATTTTGAGTTTTACAGCAAATTTTAGATTAAAATAAATCACTCATATACCATATCCCCCTTTTTTCTTAAAAAGATATTAACTATGACCATTAACCATTTATAATGAAAACTAAAAGCAAAACTTGCTACTGATTTATGTTATGGCATATTTAATCATAGTACATTTCTATTAAATCTTTTGTAGACATAATTTACTCAATACTGTATACCCAGGTTGAATGAGAAAAGGGATTAGGACATTTCATTACTAATTAAGAAACTATTTGCATTCAATGCTCACTTTAGAGGAGGCAATCAATTTTCTTTGGAAATGTGGTCTCTAAGAGAACACCTATTTTTTAGTACACGAACTCATAACATACAGGTAACTCTAAGTGAATTGAGCTCATTTTAAAAACCCAGATCACATGAGGTTGGAGGTTTAATGGGAAATGGCAGAAGAATGGGAGTAAAGGGAAGGAGTAGAATTGATCAAAAATTAGTTATATATGAAATTCTAAAATCAATAGATCTAAATTTTGGTGGTATTATACATAGAAGAAAATAGGAGAATAGAAAGGCAAAATGGATTTAGAAATGATTATATTTTGTAGAAAATATGGGGGTCTTTGTGCTCATAAATAAGCAATATAATAACCAGGAATATTAAACACACAAGAATTTTCCTTCAAGTAAAGGAATGTATTGATATGTTATTTTCCAAGAAGTCTGATAGTAGAGCTGTTTAATAGCCTGGTGACCTTGCCTCTCTCTACTTGGCTTGAGATAACACTGGATCCTTCTGCAGATGCTTACTATAAACTTTAATTTTTCTAGTCAATATATAGAACTCACCTGTCTAGAAAGATCATATACATTTATGAAAGTTTCAACATGATTGTATCTGATCTCTATTTATCTTTTGTTTATCAAGGAATTTTATGTATTCTTTATTGTATACAGTACTGAGTAAATTATGTCTACAAAAGATTTAATAGAAATGTACTATGATTAAATAAACCTAAAATGAACTACTCAGTATCAGACTAGCAAAGTTAAAAGCAAAACTTGCTACTGATTTATGCTACACTAAGCTGTCTTCTTGTCTCCCATTGATTGCCACTCTCCTGACTATTGGGATCTCTGGTACCTTCACAGTGTTGCATTGTATACAAGTATGAAATTCTCAAAAGTAAAAAAAAATGAATTAATTATTTTCCAACTTGCATCCACAAAAAGCTGAATTTTTACATTGCTGTTAACCATAATAACACTGAGAAGCTGGGGTTAAGATAAGAATACAGTATTCTTGATTCGTTCTATTTCCTGTTTATACAATTTAGTATTTTATCTTTGGATACAGATTAAAAACAATTACTAGAACTAGATTCCCAAGCAAGGGTAGACTGCAATGTGACAAGTACTAAGAAGTTTAAGTATTAAAGTTCTATATATATATATATATATATATATATATATATATATATATGTGCAATTTTCATTAAAAAATGTCATCTCCATCAATATACCCCCTGTTCCTACTCTCCCACCTCCCAATTCCTCCCAACCACTGCTCAGCCTCACCCCTCCTCATTCAGCAATTCCCCTGCCCCAAAATAGCAAGAAGTCCCAAGGTGGGCCAGCCCAGTGCAGCACATCCACTCCGGGAACATCCAATTCACTCATCCCAAAGTCAATGCTGGGCTTAGTGTTCCTCTATAGGAAATGGGCTTCAAGGTGCCAGCCCATGAACAGGAACACAGTCTGATCCCACCCATCATGACTCAACAGACTCATGGAAGTCAACAGCCCACAACCCCCAGAGGGCCGAGCTCCTCCTCCTGATTGGTTTCCAATGGCAATTCCCAATTCAGTGAGTTCCCCAGAGCTCCAGCCAGCCATCTCTGTGGGAACCTTCCTCATAATCCCTAGCCTCCTGCTCAGACATAGTCTCTCCCCTTGCTGTCAGTTGGACCAGGAGCTCTGCCTATTGCTTAGCCTTGGATCTTTGCTTCCACCTTTATTCCCTGTTGAATGTAGGATCTGTGATGACACCTAGGGTGTTTACTGTAGACGGAGCTTTACTTTCAGGGCGCCAGTCCAAAATTAATATTAATTAAAATATAAATTAACACTCAATATTAGTAACAGCTTATGGTGGCACCTGAACAAGGACTGGCGTATCCAAGCGATGGACGAGCGATGGACGCACGATGGACGTGCGATGGAAGGACGATGGATTCCGATTCTGTCTGTCCAGCAGCCAGCAGCCAGGAACCAGGAAGCGAGCCCTTGTGTCCCAGCAGCCACTTATCAATGAGGTTGGCCACACCTCCTCCAGGTTGGCCACACCCCCCTCCAGGGTCCCGGAAGTGTCTTCTGACCTTATCGGCTGACACCTTAATCCCGCCACAGTTTACTCATTTGATTATAGGGAAAGTCCTATTTACACACTCCCTTTTCCATTGTTGGGAGACTTTACCAGGGATATCGTGCAAATTCCTGGACATTTCCATAGCACCCAGTATCTTTCCAACCCCACATTGGCTTCCTCTATGGAGATATCCATCTCCCTCCATCTTCCTCTTTGCTTCTCTCACTCAACCATCTCCTTCTTTCAAGATTTTCCAAACTCTTCTTGGTTTCAACCCATTATGACCCCAATTTGCTGAAGTTATCTTCTCTATTTTCTCTTCTTAGGGGATTATCTGAATGTCACCCATGAGTTCCTTCTAATCCTGAGCTGTTCAGTAGCTTGGGTATTCTTTACTTTTTGTCTAAAATCCACAAGTTTACACTCCCACCAACAATGGAGGAGTGTTCTCCTTGTTTTGCATCTTCTCCAGGCTGTCATCTATATTTTTGATCTTAGCCATTCTGACAAGTGTAAGGTGGTATCTCAAAGTTGTTTTGATTTGCATTTCTCTGATGGCTAAAGATATTAAGCATTTTTAAGTGTCTTTCAGCCATTTGTAATTCTTCTGTTGAGAATTCCATTTTTAGCTCTGAATGCCATTTTTTTTTTAAAAAATTGGGTTATTTAGATTATGTAACTCTAGTTTCTTGAGAACTCTATAATTCTAGTTTCATGAGAACTCTATGTTTGATGTATAGTTGGTGAAGATCATTTTCCATTCTATAGAAAATAGGCTGTCGTTTTTGCCTCATTGATTGTGTCCTTTGCCTTATAGCAGCTTCTCTGCTTCAGGAGATCCCACTTATTAATTGTTGTTCTTAGTGTCCATACTACCGGTGTTATATTTAGAAAGTAGTCTCCTGTGTCAATTCATTGGAGGGTATTTTCAACTTCTTTTCTATCAAGTTCATTGTAACTGGGTTTATATTGAGGTCTTTGATCCACTTGGGTTTGAGTTCTGTGCAGGGTGATAGGTTTATATCTATTTTTATTCTTCTGAATACTACCATCCAATTATGCCAACACCATTTGTTGAAGATATTATTTCCTTTTCCATGGAATATTTTTGGCCTTTTTGTCAAAAATCAGGTGTTCTGCCATGGACTGGCACTCCTGGGGCACCGAGACCGAGGGAGAACACGGGTCGAAGGAGAGGAGAATGGGATTCAGCGAGTAAATGACAGACAGACACACTCAGAGGGTTGAGTTAATGCTCCTCAACTTTACTGACTTTTTGAGGTGATTATATACAGAAAGCAAAAGGGAACTTGGCAAGGCATCTAACCACAACATTTATGAGAACAAAACAATATAGGACATGTGTCATACATTGAATCTATTTTGAGTACCCCTTGTGGGCAGCTGTAAACAAGCATTTGCTGGCTTGTGGTTAGGGGTAGGCGAGACATCGTTAATGATTTTTAAGAAAATGATTACAACTACTTATTAATCTTACATGGGCATGGACTGTGTCCTTTTGAGAAGTTTTTTTTGTATGCCCATTTTTCTTCATAGCCGAATGGACAGTGAGGACACGACCCCAAAAGGCTTTTGAGAAAAGGGGTCCAACTAGTTTGTCCATTTTTGAGTTAAGCAGACACCAGGGTTTTTGCATACACTTTAATCTTTTAGAAAAGGAAAGTGAGTAATAGTTTCTTTTTTGTCCTTTGTACAATATTTACCTGTTGCCATGTTCATCATAAACTCTATTATATTGAGTTGCTCTTAAGAATAGTCTCATTAGTTCTGCCCTAGGTGCTGTCTACTATTTGCCATTAATCTTATACTGTACATATCCCCCTGGGAGAGCCCTGAAGGGGATTTTTGCTAATGCTTGTTTTTCTGAGTTACTGTGTTGTTTATGAGAATTTCTTATAAGTTGTTCTATTTCCCTTTAAGTCACTGGTTTCTTAAGAACCTTTTTAATTGTCTGAAATAAAGGAGGAGGTACCTCCTCCTGTTTCTCATCATTGACTGTGCTAGTTTTATTCCTGGAATTATAAATGGGTACATTTAGCCTCTGGAATGATACAATTAGCAGGAGCAAAGAAAACAAGAAAAAGATTAAGGAAAAATAGACCAGGTGCATTGTGGCCGAGAACGTGGTGACGAGGTCATCACACAGGTGCTGTATCAAGGAACCTGGGAACCGTTCGCTCCAAGAAGCTCTGGCTCACCAACATCCCACCATGAGGGCCACATTATAGGCATTGCAGCTTACACTGGAGGCACGGTGGATGCAGCAGTGTTCATAGATGTGTAGGTGAATGTTGGGTTCTTCGATTTGATTCCATTGATCCACGAGTCTGTTTCTGTGCCAGTACCAGACTGTTTTTATTACTATGGCTCTATAGTTTAGCTTGAAGTCAGGGATAGTGATTCCCCTTGAAGTTATTTTACTGAGCAGGATTCTTTTGGCAATTCTGGGTTTCTTGTTATTCCATATAAAGTTGAGTATTATACTTTCAAGATTGTAAAAAATTGTCTCAGGATTTTGATGGGATTGCACTGAATCCATAGATTGCTTTTGGTAAAATTGCCATTTTTACTATGTCGATCCTACCTATCTAGGAATATAGGAGATCCTTCCATGTTGTGATCTCCTCTTCAGTTTCTTCAGTGACTTAAAGTTTTTGTCAAACAGGTCTTCTACTTCTCTGATTAGAGTTACACCAAGATATTTAATGCTATTTGCAGTTATTGTAAAGGTTGATGTTACCCTTGTTTTTTTTTCTTTATGAAAATTCACAGATTAGAGCAAAAAAATTCAGATTTAAAGTATAGGTATAGATATGCTTATGTGTTGTATTATTTAGAAATTCTGAAATAATTTGTTAATAAGTATGACTAATTCATATTATAAAAACCAACTTTAAACACACATTAAAATCACAGAAAAAGACTACAAGTAATAAAATCACTTTGGGATCTTTTCATATCCTCACTTTATAGGTGTGGATTATTGGATTCAGTGTATGTTCACAATATCTATTTCTCCAAAAGGCACATTTTAAAAAAAGTAGAGTCAATAACTATGCAGCTGAAATAGAGAACAAAATCAGCTCTACTGAATAAGATTACCACTGAAAGGTAGGGACAATGAGGAGAAAAAGCCTAATGTTGTCTCTGTAATAATTGTATCTTCAAAACAGATAAAATAAGTTTAGTATATGAGGAAAGAACACCTAAGAGAGGTATTCCAACATACATGGTAGTGACTAGAGGTTCCAAAATTTTATTGATTCATCTATAGAGACAGGTGTAGTGGGATTCAGGTGTTAGCTGGTAAGGTTGGGAGATGTGTCTCTAGAGTTCTGGGATCCTGAAGGAGTGTGGCCTGCTCCTTTCAAAAGGGACTGGAAGGATCCTCAGTGCCTTTTTGTTCTTGCTTTCTTGGAGATTGGATCATATCCATCATCTGGATCAATCATTCACTAAGCAATCATCCTAAGGTTTAACTTGTAAATGTGACTGTTAAAATACCCTCCAGTAAATATTAATCCTGTATTTGGTATATTTCAAGTGAGATTTATGGAAATATTTGGCATCTCAATGTGGGGCATCTAGTCTGTGGGCATATTGGGCTAATGAGCCCATTCCCTGCCTTAAGCCCTTAAGCCCTGCCAGAAAGGAGAGGACAGGCAGAGTGTTCATCCCCCAGAGTCTGCGTTCCAGTGTGTAGGCTGGATGCTCCACCTCAGTGCCAGAGCCTGCAACTGCCACTCTGCACTCCTATCACTCTCATAGCCATGGTCATAATGCTTTGTCATTCAGCTCCATGGCTAGTGAGACAGACCCATGACCCTCATGGCCAAGAGCACTGAATCCTAATCAGTAAACCTTCACTTCCCTGATATGCCTGCCTAGCCCACGGTGCTGACCAGACAGTCACACAGCAGCCACAGCCAAACCCCAGTGGGCAAGAAGCAGGACCACGGTGGTCAAGATGGGCCTGCAATCCCCATGGCCAACCCAGTGGCTGCCTCTGAATCAGGTCTGTACCCGGCTTCTGTGCACTGTGCATGTGCAGCACTGCCACTGCTGCCTCAAACAACATTAGCTATGTTGTGGATGCAGATTTTGTCATATTGTCCTGTCTTAATCATGTGAGACTTTGCCTTTCCTAAGGTTCCTATTCAGTCTCTGCCTGCTGGGGCTTCTTAAGACCAAATAGGGCCTGTAGGTGGCCTCATGTTGGTGAGAGTCCCTACATCCGCTGTATTTTCAGTGAATGGAACATTGAATGCTACTGCGACACCTGCTGACCAAACATCATCATTGTAACTTAATTGAATTAATGACTGAAAATTTTTCTATTCATGACTTAAGGTAACACTTTTCCATGGTGATTGAGAAACTGTAGAATGTATATCTTGAGAGTTTCAATGCCTCAGTCCTACTATTTTATGGTTTATTTCTATATTTTATGTTTCAAATTAAATGACTTGATAAGTTCATGGTGAGCATAATGGAAGAGATGAAATATAGAAATCAACATTGATGGCTACAATATGTGATATGGAAATTTCAAACACTAAAATGGTGGATAAGGTTAATTTTCTGGAAATTGGTTGCAACAAGCTTTTGGATAGAGCTTCCTCTTCAGACATGGATAAAATTGTACAAGAAAAGTGCAGGCTTTATGTAAATGATAAGAACAAGAAACTCATCAATTACATTAATGATGACAAAATTGTTAATTATGTTAAAGAGGATAACAAGGAACTTGTTAATTATGAGACACTTGTTACTTATGTTAATGATGTAGATCAAAAAGTTACTGATTCTATGAGGCAAATGGAAGAAATATTTCATCAGGAAAATCAAGCTCTAGAAAAATCAGTAGTATCCAAGCTTCAGAAATGGAAGGACCATATTGCAGTACTGAAAAAGAGTGGTAATGCATTTTCTGCTCAGAACAATTCAGGTCAACCGCTGATGAGATATGGCAATGAAGACACTCTACCTAAGGTGGTAAACATGGCAGGGCTACCCCTTTCTCTACCAGTATTATTTCTGGTTACTGTTCAGTCATAGAAAGTGTATGGGGAGTCCCAGGAATTTGTAGAGTATAATTATGAATTATGAGCCCAGAAACATGAAAGATATCAAAGATTTCAAGGAAGTCTTATTGCACCATGGGGTACACTCCACTTATGTGAAACAAATACTAAATACATGGTCAACAAAAAATCTGATATTCCCTAGTGATTGGATGCAGCTCACTGCCACTGTATTGGACTATAGTCAACATTTGTAGGAGAAATTGATTTAGGGAGGACTCTAGGCTTTTAGAGCAACAAGGAAAGATTAGGAGATTTTTCATTTCTCAGGACCAAATCCTTAGGGAAGGCATGATTGCTGATGTGATGGCTCAGGCTATTTATAATCAAGATACATTGTCGCTGTGCCATACTGCTGCATTGAACACTTGGGAAAAGATTTTGGACCTTGGTCAGAAAATTGAGTCTTATACCAAGGTCAAACAAAGCTTAAAAGAAACTTATTCTGACTTTCTGCAGAGACTTAGCAAGGCTGTACATAGAGCAGCATCAGATCCAGAAGTTAGAAAGCAGTTAACACATTCTTTGGCCTTTGAACATGATAATCTGGAATGTAAAAGAATGCTTATGTCTTTAAAAATCAGATCTTCACCAATAGAGGAATGGATATAGTATGCAATCAGTACTGAATCTCTCCATTGTTACAAAGCAAATTGGGTAGGCCAAGCCATTGGTAATGTTAGAGTGAGGAAACAGGGCATCACTTGCTTTAACTATGATAAACCAGGCAATATAAGACTGAATTGTACACAAGGTATTTCTGTAAATAATATCCATCTTAGGTACAATTCAAACAGAAGGACATTGCCCTCTGGGTTATGCAGAAGGGGTGGTAAAGGACATTAGACAAACAAATGTAGCTCTATCAGGGACAAAGAAAGCAACCCTCTTACCATCAGGAAACGCCTCTCAGGGATTCCCCTGAGAAGTCCCAAAAAATCAAATTTCAAAGTCAAGGAAGGTCCAATTATATCCAGTCACAGTGGAGAAGCAGCATTTTTAGGACAAGTAGGAAATCCAGTGCCTAATCTAGAAGACCATATGGCATTGGATGGTTGAATAAATTCAAGAGAGAAATTGAAAGTTCCAAGAACAACCATAAAACAAATATTTTGGCAGACTTCCATAAAAGAATAAAGACCAAAATTGATAATATGGGTAGATAACATTTATATACAGGGTTTAGTAAACATGGGAGCTGATGTTTCGATCAGAACCCATAATCATCACATCCAAGATGGCCTTCACAGGCAGTGGATATCCAATTTCTGGGTACTGGAACAATATCTTAAGTGAACCAGAGCATAAGATGGCTTGAATGCATAGGACCAGAAGGTCATAAAGGATGGTTTAAGCCATATATAGCTGACATAGCAATGCATCTATGGGTTGTGACCTTCTATAACAATGGAATGCCCTGATTAAAATCCCTTAATGTTCAGATATAAACTAGAGACTCAATTATGTTTCTAAAAGTGATTTTTAAGGTGCTATGAAGAAAATTCACCAGCAGTCCAGGTTGTAGAAAGGAATTTCCCAATAGCTGCTGAACCTAAAAAGACACAGAGTTGACTTTGAGATGGTTGACAGAGAGGCCTATTTGGGTTCAGCAGTGTCTCTTGACAAAGAAGAAACTTCAGGCTTTGGAACAGCTAGTACAGGGGCAGTTACAGGCTCAGCATATTAAAGCATAAGTGAAATTCTCCTGTATTCAATGTCAAGAAGAAATCTGGAAAGTAGAGGATGGTGATGGATCTAAGAGCAATTAATAAAGTGATTCAACCTATGGGCTCTTTACAGTCTGGTATTCCTCTGCCTTCCCTGTTACCTAAGGGATGGCCTTTTACAGTTTTTTATTTGAATGATTGTTTTCTTACCATACCTTTACAGGAGCAGGACAAAGATAAATTTGCTTTTACAGTGCTGACTCTTAATTATTCATGTCCAGTTAAGAGGTTCCAATGGAGGGTCCTTCCCCAAGGAATGTTGAATAGTTCCACCTTATGCCAATATTTTGTACAACAGCCAGTAGAAGTGCTGCACAAGTGCATCCCACAATTATCATTTACCATTATATGGATGTTATCTTGTTGGCAGACCCAAACATAGATACATTAGAAACATTGTTTGAAGAACTGAAGAAAATATTGCCTGATTGGGGATTACAAATTGCCCCAGAGAAAGTACAGAGAGTAGATTCTACCAATTATTTAGGTTATAAAATAGATTTACAGAAAATTAGTCCCCAAAAGGTGAAATTGAGGACTCTTAACGATATTCAAAAATTATTAGGGGATTTGCTCATCTATAACCCATTATTGGTATAAAAAAAACTACAAACTATTTAATCTGTTCAATACTTCAGATGGTGAAAAGGACTTAAATAGTCCAAGAGAATTCTCTGATGAATCCAAGAAAGAATTAGCAATGGTAGAAAAGAAACTTCAAGAAGCACATGAGGATTGTGTTGATACAGACCTGAATTGTATACTGGTTATTTTACCCTCTAGACAATCTCTTACAGGAGTCTTAATGCAAAGAAAAGCATATTAGAATAAACATCTATGCTGTATAGACAAGAAAGAAGCTGAAAACATATATTGAAAAACTTTCTGATCAGATTTTTAAAGCTAAATTCAGATTTTGCCAATTGACTGGAAAGAACCCTACAGAAATTGTTGTGCCTTTGACTAATAAAGAAATTGATGGATTATGGGCAGACAGTGAACCTTGGCAAAAGACCCTCAGTGATTTTTTTAGGAGAGATTAATAACAAATCTCTTCAAAGTAAGAGAATTCATTTTATAAAGGAAACTAATTGGATATTTCCTCATGTTGTACAGGATAAACCCATTTATGGAGTGCCTACATTTTATCCGGATGCAAACAAATTAGGAAAGGCTGGTTACAAATTGGAGGTGGCTCAAAGCCCTTATAACTCTGTTCAGAAGTCAGAACTATATGCAGTTGTTATGGTATTGTTGGATTTTGCAGAGCCTCTTAACATAACACTCAGTATGCAGAAGGAGTTGTTTTACATATTAAAACTGTTGACTTTATTCCTAATGATACAGACTTAATCTTACGGTTCATTCAACTAAAGGATATCATCAGAGATAGAATGCATCCCGTGTACATAACAACTATCAGGGCACACACAGTTTCCCAGGCCCTCCATCACAAAGTAATGATGAAATTGATTGGTTGTTGATAAAAAACATGCTGGAGGCCACAGAATTTCATGAGAAATATCATGTTAATAATAAAGGACTAAAGAAGAGTTTTCCCATCACTTGGTATTAGGTAAAAGAAATTCTATGGAATTGTAACACTTGCTCTTTCTATAACCAACCATCTTTACCTGCTAGAATTAATCTTAAGGGTATGCAGAGAAATGGGATCTGGCAAATGGATGTGTTTCATTTTCTAGTATTTGGAAAGATGAAATATGTACATCATACCATCGATATTTTCTCTGGAATGCAATGGCCAACTGCCCTGAATTCTGAAAAAGCTGATGCTGTACTTACTTACCTTTTTGAATCCATGGCCACGATGGGAATTCCTGCTCAGATTAAGATTGACAATTCTCCAGTTTATGTCTCCCAAAAAATGAAGCTGATTTTTGGATATTATAAAATAAATCGTATTACAGGGATACCACACAATCCTACAGGACAAGCAGTTGTAGAGAGATCTCAACACATCTTGAAAGATGCTTTATAAACAGAAAAGAGAAATAAGAACACCCAGGGAGAGGTTGAATAGTGCCTTATTGACCTTGAATTTTCTTAACGCTGATGAAATGGGAACATCAGCTGCTGTGAGACATTGGGTAATAAAGAAATCTTTGGAGACAAACCAACCCATCTACTTCGAGGATATGTTGACTTCAGAATGGAAGCTGGGATATGTGCTTTGATGGGGTAGGGGTTTTGCTTTTGTTTCCATAGGAGAAGAAGAGATATGGATGGAGATTGATGAAACCTGCCTAGACAGGATAAGACAGTCCCTCCAAAAATGCCCTCCCTCTGAAAATATCTATTAGATATCATAGGTCTGTAGCCAAAATAATGGATGCTCCAATGGTGCAGAAAACCATAGGTGATTTTCCAGGTAGTTGAATGTTGCTGTCCTCTCCCAAATTTTGGAAGCTACTACTCTCATGTGCTTCTGACTATCAGGTAATATGTTTTCCTCCTCAGGTCTTGAGGGGGTTGAAGAATAGGTAGTTAAGGTTACTATGCTATCATCCCTTAGCAAGGAACATTCAGGTGCTGGGTTTTCATTTTCTCAGATGAACAGCTTTGAAGTAACTTATATACCCCACCATTTACCAATATTCTAGAAATGTATGATGTACCTTATATGTGTTGGGTTTTAGTTGTAGTTTGTACCTTTTCCTCCCCCAGATATTACCTTATAATAATTCGTATTGTATATAGTCTTGGTTTAAAACCTTCTTAGTTAGGCAAAGGTGGGAGATGTGGTGGGATTCACATGTTAGCTGATAAGGTTTGGAGGCATGTCTTTAAAGTCCTTGGAGCCTGAAGTGGTTTGGCCAGCCATGTTCAAAAGGAACTGATCTTGAGCTCCTGTTTTGTTCCTGCTATTTTGGAGATTGGATTACATCCATCGCTTGGATCATCCTTTCACCAAGGAATTGTTCTAAAACTTAACTTGCAATCATGAGTGTTAAAATACTCTCCAATAAATATTAATCCTGTATTTGGTACATTGCAAGTGAGATTTATTGCAATAAATGTCTACAAGAATAAGACAAAGGAAAAATGCCTTTAGCTATGAAGTGTCTATAAGGCAAAGGACTCAGTAAATAAGACAAAACAAAAGCTTACAGAATGAAAAAAAAAATCACCACCAACCCTACATCTGAGAGACGACTTGTCTCTAAAATATATAGGGAACTAAAGAAAGGCCAAAAACTCAAATAATCCAATTAAAAAATAGGGTTCATAATTAAAAAAGAAATTCTCAACAGAAAAATTATAAGTGGTTGGAAGACACTTAAAGAATTTCTCAAAATCTTTATCCATCAGAGAAATACAAATCAAAACAACTTTGAGATAACACATTACACCTATCAGAATGGCTAAGATCAAAAACACAGATGACAGTCTATACTGGAGAGGATGGGAGCAAGAAGAACACTCCATTGCCGGTGGGCATGTAAACTTGTAAAGACAGTTAGGAAAACAGTATGGTTGTTCCTCACAAAACTGGGAATCAATCTCCCCAGTGATCCATCAATACCATTATTGGGCATATACTCAAAGGATGCACATTTTACCCCAAGGGCATTATCTCAACTATGGTCGTAGGAGCATTTTTTCTTTTTTGTAATAGCTAGAACCTAGTAACAACCTAAATTTACCTCAACTGAAGAATGGATTAGAAAATTGTGGTACATTTACATAATAGAGTACTACTCAGCAGTAAAAAAATGCCATGACATCCTAAAATTTGGAGAATATCATCCTGAGTGAGGTAACACTGGGCCTAGAATGATAGGCTTGATATGCCCTGACTCATAGTAGTTTTTAGACAAAAAGAAAAGAATATCCAATCTTTACACCATAACCCCTGAACAGCATGGAATCAGAAGGAACTTGTGAGAGACATTCAGGGATTACCCTGGGAAGAGAAAATAAGCTCTGCTGAGTAAATAGAGATCATACTGGGTAGCAACCAAGGAGAGGTGGGAACAAATCATGAGAGAATGAGATAATTTATTGAGCAGAGCAACAAAGACCGAGAAAAAGAAATGGATATCTTGATAGAGTGAGCCGCTGTGGGTTTAAAAAGAAGCTGGATGCTAGGGAAACCTCCAAGAACCCATAGGATGTCCCTGGCTAGGACTCTAACCGGTAGTAGAGGGGGAGCCTAGATATGACTTCCCTATAATCGAATGACTACTCTAATTGTCATTATATAACCTTCATCCAGCAATGGATAGAGGGAGAAGCAGAAATCCCTAGCTAAGTACCATATTGAGCTCCTGGTGTAGCTGAAGAGAGGAAGAAGAGTGTATACAAGCAAAGGGATCAGGATCATGAGGAGGAGACCCACAGAGATGGCTGGTTGGAACTTTTGGGAGCTCACTGAATCAGATACAGCCAGTGTGTAATGTTAAGGGAAAGAAATAAGTCCTCCCCCGAGATAGATCACTATCAAATGGCATGGGCAGTATGTGTTGCCTAGTGGAGTAGTATAAGTCTGTTTCTGTGCATGAACTGGAATTTTGGAGCCCATTTTCTATAGAGGAACACATAACCCAGCATTAATATTGAGATGAGGGAAGTTGATCTTCCTCAAATTGATACAATAGAATAACCTGACACACCTTGGGATGCCCTGCTCTCCTTGAGGGAATTGATGGGGAATTGGGTGGTGGGAGGTTGAGGGAGGACTGGGAGGAACTGGGAGGAGGGAAGTAAGGGTAAGCTGGGGTATACAGTAAAAAAATTCTTTTTAAATAAAATAAAATACATAAAATATAATCATAGACTTTAAATAATAATAGACTCAGAATGATAAACTGCTGATTGTAAAAATTATATTTCAGTATCCATCCTAAAATTAGGTGATCCTTTATCCCTTATCTATCTCTGTATCTTCTATTGTAAAACATCAATACAATATAAACCACTGAGATTATCTAAAATATGTCATTCCTGAGAAAATATGCTTGCTTTAAATAGCATACAGTAGTTTTAAATTAATTCAGTTCATGTAGATAAGATATAGACATGTTGAGGTAGACAGGTATATCAATTTTTATAATCTAATAAACTCAGGAATTTTTAATTATTTATATACTCATGTTTTCCCCCACTGGGACTAATTTATCAATAAATTTTTAAAATATTGTGCAACCATTCATTTACTTTGTGGATGACAAACCGTAAATGCCAGAGAGGACTGATAAAACCATACCCCTATTTAAATACATTACAAATACAAAGTCCTGGTAATAAAATACAGGTACATAAGGTTATTGCATGTGTATATTATGTGCACCATGCATGTCATTTGTGTGTACTAGTGTGTGTAAATAGCTGAGTGTGTGATAAAATATATGACAAAAATTTTATAGGAAAATAATATACTGTATACATATGTATACATGTGTGTTCTGCTATGTTGGAACAGAAATTGTCACCAGAGGTTAAAAAAAGAGGAAAATGTGGAATAATGCTCTTGTACACTGTAAAGATTTTTCACTTGTATTGGTTTAATAAAACAAACAAACAAACAAACAAACAAACAAAAAACCCTGATTGGCCTGCAGCTAAACAGGGAGTATAGGTTGGGCGACCAGATTAGAAACATTTTGGGAAGAGAAACGGCGGAGAACAGACACCTGCCAGATGCAGAGAAAGTAAGTTGAAAACGCTAGAAGTGAGAAAATGTACCAAGCCATAGATAAGAGTTGGGAGTTAATATAAGCATAAAAGCTAGTTAACGATAATCCTGAAATACTGGCCCAGGAATTACTGCAAAATAAAGTCTCTGAGTCAACTATTTTGAAAGTGCCTGCTGGGAATTTGAGTTTCTGGCTGGGAAAGAAAATTCTGACTACAATTTATACATATCACATACCCAATAGCACACACAGAGAAACAAACACAAAATCGATAATATTGGAGTTTATATTACCTGTTTATTTAGGGGGTTAGTGAACGAAAAGTTAGTCACTCTGAATACTTTGAATTCTAGCCAATGTAGCTTTAAGTTAGCAAATAAATCTACATCCAAAGAGGACAATACATTATGTAAGAAAAGTCATCCTATTTATATATATACAACAACAAATTTCTTTGTCATACATATAGATACTGGAGGGAAAATAAAACATTTCAGTTTACAATTTTTATACAGGACAATAGAAAATATTAATTTCACAATGCTAAAATTATATAAATACATGGTTTTATACTGTGACATTTTATATTGTATATTTTAAGTAGTCATATAATAACACCAAAAAGTCTAAATAAAAGAATTATTTCAGTATGAAAGATGATCTCATACTTGTCAAAATAGATGCAGTAACAAAGCAAAAAATATCTGTTCTGCAAATTGTTACTGTAACACAGCAATCTAAATGTTACAATAATCTACATTTAGGATACTTCAATTTTCTTTTTTTCAATGAATTATGGAACATAATGGAGAATTCAAGCATACTCTTTATAACTAAGAAAGAGTAGGCTGCTGTTAACAGTGGTTTCAGAAACAGTGTAACATAAAAGCAAAAGCCATAACAAATAAATGGATACAGGAGAGTATAAAGAGGAAGTCTTTTGAGATACCCGGGAAGTCAAACTAAAGAACCACCTGCAGTTCTCTCTGGACCACCAAACAGAATGAGAGAAGCTGTGCTTTCTGTGAACACAGAGCTCCAAGAGAGTATTTGCTTCCTGTGACTAATAATGATTTCCTAGGCTAGTGTCCGTTTCATCCTGGAAAAAAATAGTACAATATTGATTTCAGGTGGATTATGTAAAATTTTTGTATCCCTGGGACTTTGATTTGTGGAAATTTTTATTAAATGAAGTCCATTAAAAGAGGTGGTTACAGGACAGCACAGAATCTTAAGGAGATACCATCCACAAGAAGAATGTTTTGTTTGCTGTGTAGGACACAAAAAGAGGAAAAGGGGATTTTGTACCACAGTTTTGTAAAGCATCTTGTACACCTGATTATATCTTGGTCTTAACATTGTCCAGTAGCTCTTTAACTCTATCCAAAACAGCATCACGAAAAAGTATGTTACTGTATTTAATTGGGTGTTTAGAAGAAATAAGGGGAAATAATGTAATTATATTCTCAAGATGGGAATGAAGTGATTAAAATATATTTAAATGTGTGTCTTAATGATATAAATAAATAAGAAAATACACCTAATATACAAATAAGAAGAGATAATATGGTCAAATAATATACATGTATTATGTAAAATTGATTTAGGCCATTTATGTTTAACAACTTCTAAAGTATGAGGAGTAATCAAATGAAAATGGTCACTTTCTTTTTTAGTATGTTATTTGTCAATACTTACTGAGCATTGAAAAGCAACATATAATTGTATTGTAACACTCAAAATTTCTAAATTATAAAATGCATAAGTTAGCATTTATTGGAGAGTCATAAAGCTACAAATATATATACATATATATATGTTCATAATGCACAACATACATAATTACAAATTCAAAATCACCACTTTAACCTAGATTACTGAATATCTTCACCACTTTCTCAATTTATTCAAGTCTAATTCCCTAGTTTCATGAACAACTCTGCAGCAGAAAACTGGTGAAATTCTTTGCCCATGTTATCTCTGGAGTACCCCAGAGATTTTCAAAACTTCTTCCCTAACTAGTTGCTTTGTTCTGCTCCCAATTTGATCATGCACACCACCAGAATACACAAGCCACACAGGCAAGGGAAGTAGGTAGAGATATTGCACATCTTGACCTCTCCCTCTGCTCATCAAGAATCCCACATTCTCATGGCAAGTTATGCAGCAGTACACCAGCTGCACCCTCCTTTTCTCTCCTCCACCTAGAGAATGACACAGATATTTGCCTCCATTCCCAACCATTGCTTTGTTCCAAACCCGAACTCCAACAAGCACTTCAAGGTAACTCACAGGCCACTCTGTCTGGGAGAGCAAGTAGGTCAACTGTAGATCTCCATCTTTCCCTCCATTTCTTTATATCTTATCTCCCATGTCATCACAGTTCAGTAGGGGATGTTTATTGTGGACTCTCCTTACTCTCTGTCCCATCTCTGAGGACACTAACTAAGCAAAACCTTGAGGAACTCCACTGTTTTCTTATGCGTGTGAAGCCATTCCAGTGCCTCCAGCCCATACCAAATTCCAACTCTCAGTTTGCAATACCAATATCCAGAAACATATTTTACCAAGACCTCCCAGTGTCAACATCTATATCCAAAGGTAATACATATCCATCACAATATTATAAGAACTAGATATTGGAAATATCAGCTCCTAGACTTATATTTTTCCAAATCCCAGATGCCTTGTCACCAGTTTAAAAATTAATGACAACTAGGACAATAAGTCTCTGTTTTATTTAGGGTATCAATTGTTCTGAAGAGACACCTGGACCACAGTAACTCTCATAAAGAGAAACATTTAATTGGGTAGCTTACCATTTTAATGTTTTATTCCAGTATCATCATCGTGACATTGTATCATGAAGGCACACATAATGATGGGGAAGAAACTGATGATAGAAATGAAGGCAAATATTGATCTGCAGGCAACAAAAATTATACTGAACTACTCAGTTTGTCTTACTGTAAATGAGACCTCAAAGCCCACCTCACACTGTTACACTTCCTCCAACATGGCCGTACCTATTCCAACAAAGCCACAGAACCTCATGAGGCTACTCCCTATGAGATTTTAGAGGCCAAATTTAGTCAAGTTAACATATTCCACCCTGGAAACCATCAACCTATAACAATAACATAATGTAAAATGAATTTAGTCCCACTTTAAAGTCCCCATAATATATCACTGTCTCAACATTTTTTTTTATTAAAAAGTCCGACTATGAAG
This sequence comes from Phyllotis vaccarum, assembly GCA_033318265.1. Lineage (NCBI taxonomy): Eukaryota > Metazoa > Chordata > Mammalia > Rodentia > Cricetidae > Phyllotis > Phyllotis vaccarum. The sequence goes on from JARWLC010000012.1 coordinate 110,037,594, forward strand.
GATTAGAAGGAGGGAAGAGGGGGGGGGAGGGGTAAACATGGATAAAAAAGACATTATTTATAAAAAATAATAAAATGAAGTTACAAAAAAGAAAACTTACTGTTCACTTAATTTCTTTTTTAAAAGTTCTTTTTAAACGTATCTATCACTGTCTCCTCTCTCTCCTCTTCTCTGTCATTCCCCAGCTTTTCCCCATTTCAGTCCCTCATCCGCTCCTCAGAGAAAGTAAGAATTCCTAGAGGAGCCAGTACAGTCTGGCCTATCAAGTTGAGGCAGGACCAAATCCCTTCCCCTAATATCAAGGCTAAGCAAGGAATTCTCTCTATAAAAAATGGGCTCCAAATGCATTAGGGATAAGTTCTGGTATCACTGTCAGAAGCCCTACAAACTTCACTGTGACACAACTGTCATCCACGTACAGAGAACATATTTTGGTCCCATGAAAATTCCCTACAACTTAGTGAAGAGAGAGTGAGCTCTGAGTAGCTCGTGTCAGCTGTCTCTTTGAGTTTTCTCATCGTGATTTTGGCCACTTTTCTCATATAATCTCTGCTGCCTTTCTTCAGTTGGACTGGGAGCTCAGCTCAGTACTTAGCTTTGAATTTCTGCATCTGTTGCCATCAGCTACTGGATGAAGTGTCTATGATGGTAATTAGAGTAGTCATCAATTTGATTAAAAAAGAAGGTCACAGCCTATATGCCCCCCACCAATGAATGGATAAAAAAATTGCAGTACATTTACATAATAGATTATTACTCAGTAGTTAAAAAATAACATTCTGAAATTTTCAGGCAAATAAATTGAACCAGAAAATAAAATCATCCTGTGTGTGGTAACACAGACTCATAAAAACAAACATGTTATAAGACAAACTTTTAAGTGGATTTTAGATCTAAAGCAAAGAATAACTCTGAGCAGTTAGGTAATAAGGAAGGACCCTAAAGAGGACATTGATGAATCTCCTGGGAAAGAGAAATAATATCTTCTGAGTAAATTGAACCCATAGGGTAAATGGTAGTTGGGGAGAGAATAGGAGTTGGAGAAGAAACGGAGAGGAATAACAGCAAAAAAATATTATATATTGACAGAGAAAGATATTTTGGGGTTAAGGAGAAACCTAGTGCTGAGAAAATAGCCAAGAATCCACAAACATCAAATACAACTTCAACAATGTTTCAAAATTCAAAATTTAACAACTCTTTTGAAATTCATGCAATCTCTTACTTGTAATCCTCCTTAAAATCAAAATCACAGTTCAGATCACATAATTCCAAAAAAATGACAAGTGAAACATATTACAATTCCAAACATAGTGAGTGTTACCAGCAGGATTAAAGAAGACCCGAGACCCAAATTTCTTGTAAGATAAAAAGAGTTTAATTGATACACTCATGAGTGGACTCGATGCACTATGAAAGCCAAGAGCCCTGAATGCTTTCAGAGTAGAATTCTTATACTGAGTTCTGGGTAGAGGAGGGGAAGTGCATCTGGGTTGGTGAGGTATGGAGGATGCAAGGTTGTCAGGATAAAGAATGTTTGCAATTATCTTGGGTGGTCCCACTTGAGTGATTACAGGCATGAGGTGCAAGTCCAGAAGGTCAGGCCCAGGTGGGTCCCAAGAAGGCAGGAAACACATCCTGTGTGCAGTTGAGCAAGCAGTCATAAATCCAGTGAAAAAAGCTTTTCCGAGAATCTGAGTTCTGAACAAGCTGCCACACTTAGTGTTTCATTACAATGGGACTGAAACTCTTATCAACCTTGGCTAGTTTCAGGGATCTCAGAAAGGGAGTCGAGGGGAAAGAGTCAAACAGAATTTTTCTATTTTCACAGTGAGTAAATACTGGATCAAATCAAGACTTAGTAAACTCTAAACTCTGAATTACTATGTCTGATGTCAAAACACTATTCAGATTTCCAACTACTTTCATTTTTGTTGACTGCAACACATTTTTTCCCTTAGGCAGTTTCCAATTCCTATTAGCAGTATTCCTTGGCAAGAATCTAATGTCTCAGGCATCTCCAACATTCTGGGGTTTCCAAAGTTTCAGCTTCATAGCATCACCTAATGTCTACTCTAGGCCTTTATGAAGGGACACTCCTAACACATTTATGGCCCCAGTACCTTTTTTTCTGCTCACAGAGGCAACTTTAGTAACACCTTTCTTCTCTCCATAATGTCAAAACCATCTGTTCAAAGCTGCTGTATTTTGTTGCTTATTGGGATTAAAACATGGACTATTCAATTATATCTTCATAAGCTTTTTGTTTTCCTAATTTCTGTCATGTACTCAGGTTGGCTGTACAGAAACTAATTTTATAGATCAAAGTATCATTGAACTTAGAGAACTTCTGATGGGAGGAAAGGTATGCTCCACTCCATCCAGCTCTAAGATTTAATTTAATTTATTTGCATGAGGTGGAAACTTAGAAGGTAGAGATTTCCTCTGAAGTCAACACCTCTTTATTCCATTTCTTAATCTGTTTGTCTCCATAAACAGTGAACTTAGTTTTATTACACATTCCATTGCTACATTTTTCTCAAATCTGTACATTTTCTCTTTTACTTGTTTAGCTTGTCTTTCTTCATTATAAATCTCCCTAAGAGTGAATACTAGAAACCACAGGACAGAGACTAAACTAGGTTGTTTTCAAATTTTCTTTGCAAATGCAATTATTTTATATCCCATCACTTTAGCCTGTGACAGACTCTTCAAATAAGGGCAAAGTGAAACAAAACAAATTAAAGTGACATTCTTCACCAGTATATTACAAGACCAATATCCAGCTCCCATGTTAACATTTTGTCCTTTGAAACCTCTTGAGGCAGGCCCCAACTATGCAAATCCCTCAGCACCACTATCTTACATGCTTATACTGGTATTGCCCATCAAGCTCCACTATAAGTATCAAATGTTTTTCTAGGCCAAAGTCCCAAAGTGATCAATATTCCAATAATAAGAAGCAGGCTTAGGTATATCACAATTAAACCCCATATATGGTACCTGATTATGTTTTAGTTAGCAATTCCAATGCTCTGAAGAAATATTATAACCCTAGCAGCCTTTATAAAAGAAAACATTTCTGTATGGCTGACTTCCAGTTTTAGAGGTTTAGCAAATTATCATTATGGCAGGAAGTCATGCCAGCATGGGGGTGACATAGTGCTTTAGAAGAAGCTAAGTGTTCTATATCTGGACCCCTAGGCTTTAGGAAGCAAACTGATGAGACCTCAAATCGTATACTCTCAGTGGCACAACTTTTCCAATAATGCCAGACCTATTACAACAAGGCCACAGCACATAAAAATTTCAATCTGTATGGTTCAAGTATTCAAATACATGAGTTGATGGGGCCAATTCTAGTCAAACCACCAAGTCCAGACCCCCCCCCAAAAAAAATGAAGAGATAAATTATAAGCTAAGTGAAGTTAGAAACTATGTGTGTGAGTTTGTGTGTGTGATTTTAAAACATTTCACCCAAACAAAAATAGATATGACTATTTTGTCTCTACATATCATGAATTTTTTTTGTAAAACTGACCACATAGTTGGAGACAATGCAATCCTTGAGAGGTAAATAAAATTCAAAATAGCATCATCCAAGCAGTCAGTCTACCACAGATTAAAACTGGATATGAACAGAAAAGGAAACAACAGAAAACTTAAAACCTTAAGGAACGCCCCTCAAATCTACTGGAAATAGTGCATCAAGATATTTAGACAAAAATTAAAGGCTTTCTGTATTTGAATAAAAAAATGCATACTATGCCCAATGTCATGGGACATAATGAAGATTGTTCTTAGAAGCAAGCTCATAAAACTGTGTCTACATAAAAATATTCTAAAGATATTGTACAAAACATAACACCACACCTAAAGATTCTAGAACAGAAGGAAGAAATTACATTCATATAAGATTATCAAAATCAAGGCTAAAATCAGTAAAGTAGAAATAACAAATAAAAATACACAAAATATCAGTGAACAAAAAACTGTTTCTATAAGAGTATTAATGAGATTGACAAACACTCATTCAAATTTACTGAGACATGGAGAAAAAATTAAATTAACAAAATTAGAAGTGAAATAGGGAACATAACAATAGACAAAAAAAAATCAGAAAATCCTAAGGCCACATTTTAAAACAAGTACTATACCAAATTGAATATCTAAAAGACATGGATAATTTTCTCAATTCATAAAACTTACCAAAGTTATATCAAGATCATATAGGCAATTTAAACAATTATTTAAACCTTAATGAATTACAAGCATTCATTTAAAGCTCCTCCCAACCTATAGAAGCCCAGGGAAATGGTGTTGGTTTCATGTTTACATATCATATCATTTACTTTAAATGTTCATCACATTTATGTTTCAGCATTGTAATTTCAAGGAAGCTTCCTTCAATTTTTATCTCTACAATCATATACATGGAATCCCAAACCATGGGTTAAGTAAAAAGTACTGAGAGATGATACAGTGCATAAGTCATTTTGTTGACTGACAACATATACAAATAAAAGTAAAGTAAAAGCAAATTAATAGATTTTACTGAATGTATGTGTATGTGTTTGTGTGTTTGAATCAGAACCTGTCGCATCCATTTAGTGATGACTGCTTGAATATGAGCCTAGGACAGACCAGGCCAACAAGACAAGTTCTGCACAGGGAAAATACTGACATGACTACATAAATGGTGCAATTCTCACAATGTTCTATTATTAGATGAAAAACTATTGGTAATCATTTGATGTTTAGAGATTAAAATATTAATCTTCTTTTTGGACAAGATAGGCATCTGCTAGGTATTAAAATCATGTTTTTTATTTCTTACATAGTTTATGATAAGATATATTAAATGCATGTATAATTGAAAACTTAAACAATATTATACAGATTTGTTTTAGAACATATTATTGAGACATGTGTATTAGATCAGGAAAATACAGAAAAATTCCATTGCTCAAAAAATCAGTTCAGTAAAATACAAAACGAAATAAAATTATTTGATGAAATTTGGATCACTGTAATTGGGTGGACTAGTACTTTATAAGTAATGTAGAAGAAATTGATTTCAATTTTATTGCAATATTACATATTACAAGAGTTGAAATTGACTATTTGCTATTATGTAACAATATCTCATGGCTTTCTAGTAATATAAATACAGACTTATCAACAGATAAGCTGCACCAATTTTATTAGAGTAAATTATAATGTATGAAGGAACACTACCCAAGAGTAGAAAAAACTGATCAACCTTACCTCTTAGAAATTATCTATGGAAATAAAACATTGTAATAAGACAGTCTGATAAACCTAATAGTCCTACTACAAATATATTGAAAATACATTTTATTTCAGAAGTTAGATATCAAACTATTAAAATACTTTATCATTGTCTAATGGAGGGTTACTATTCTTGTGATGAGACCATTATGAAATAAATTTAGGAAGGAAAGAGTTTTTTCATCTTACACTTCTGTAGCACTGTTCATCACTGAGGAAAGTCAGAACAAAAACTCAAACAGTGCAGGTACTTGGAGGCAAGAGATGAAAGAGAAATCATAGAGGGGTTCTTCTTACTGGCTTCTTATAAATGACTTGCTTATCCTGCCTATTCTGGAATCTATGACCACCTCTCAATGATGACACCACCAACAATGAGCTGGTTCCTTCTCTAACAACCACTATTTAAGAAAATACCTAAAAAGCTGGATCCTATTGGGCATTTTTCCAATTGATTTTTTCTCTTTTCAGATAATTATCTTGTGTCAAGTTGTGTCAAGACTAGCTAACACAAATACAATTCAGGAAAAATGCTATCTAATTTTGTTTCAATGAGAAATAGGACTCATATTTAATATCAACACATGTCATTGAATTCCAGATAATTAGTTTATGACCAGTATAATCCACCAAACTACTTTTATGGCATTCAAGGATACATAAAGTTACCCTTTCTTGGTAGAACTTAAAAAATACAGACCATTAAAAGTAACTATGAATACTAATAACCAGTAAAATGAAATATTTTTCTGAGCAAGAATGATTCTACAGGGTATTCAATTGTTTTATCCTACTGAGTTTGAGTTTTAAAGGACAAATAAAAATTTATAAAGTAAAATTCTTTGTCTCAAATAAACATATTAATATTAAAATATATTTGTAGGTTAACATGAAAAAATATTCAGAATCAACCAGTGACTTCAATTCACATTTGACATTTATGTGTCTGTGTCTTAATATCTCCAAGATTTCCAAATTCAGGCCTATATTACAAGAAAAATATGATTTCATCCAGGAATACACCTGATAATTAACCAGAATTTGTACTGTTAATATCCTTTTAAATTACATAAGTATTTATTTATTAATTATACAGGAAACATTCATGTCATTATGGCAAAATCAGGTCATATTCTAATTAACATCATTTAGTTCACAGCAAAGGTGTTTTCTTACCTAGTGATAATATTTTAAAAAATCCGCACCCTGAGCTGACCTACCTTGGGACTTCTTGCTCTTTTGGGGGTTGGGATGGGTGGATTGGGAGGGGTGAGGCTGAAAGCTGACTGGGAGGATTGGGAGGAGGAAAGGGAGGGGAGCAGGGGGATACATAAATAAAAATGACTTGTTTTATAAAAAATAATAAAATAAAAATAATTAATGAATAAAAGTATGGCAAATTGTTATGAGAGCTAAACTTAAGGAGAGTAGCACTGCTATAACTGTTGATTATAATAAAATGTTATTAATATTTCAATATATATTTAGTAATTCTAAGGTTTTAACATCTATGTATGTGCCATCTCCATATATTTCTATATTTCTACAACCTCTTCCAGAGACTCCTACCTCATCATGTCACTCTACCAACTTAAAATATCTCAGAAATAATGCTCACATGTGATATGGAATTTGTTTTCATGACCAGTTATCTGGAAAAGGATCAATCTCTGGAAAAGACCACTTTTTGAAGGTGCAATTGAAATCATTGCCCCATTCTAATACATTTTATACCTTCAATGATTTTTTTTTACATAAAACACAACTTTGTTTCTTATAATGTATTATTGCTAAAATTTCATATTTTTACAATGATTGAAGAGATATTAATAGATGCATTTTGAAAGCAAATTCCTTTAAATTTATTTATGCTATCTAATTATATCAGTTTTATATGCTAGTGTCTAACAAGAATAATATTTGTCAGTAATAGATTTTAGAGATTACAATATATGGTCATTTTTAACTTAACAGTAGAAATATGAATAGGATACAATTATAATGAGGTTTAATCATTTCTTATGCTAGAAGGTGATTTTCAAAAGTCACTACAGCATTGTTTAAATACACTGTCACAAAATTCCATCACTTATTTTTCTGAAGGCTTTTTTCATGTCTCTGTTCCTCAGACTGTAGATAAAGGGATTTAGCATCTGAGGGACCAATGTGTACAACACTGAAGCCATTGCCGTCTTCCTGGGGGAGTCAGTCACTGCAGAGCTTATGTAGACCCCAAACACTGTGCCATAGAACAGGGAAACAACCAATAAGTGAGATCCACAGGTGGAGAGGACTTTATAACTACCTTTCAGTGAAGGTTTTTTCAAAATTGAGGAGACAATTTGAACATAAGATAAAATAATGCCTCCAAATGGAAGACCACCAAATATGCAAACTGCCAAGTATATCACTATGTTATTGATGAGGGTATCAGAATAGGACAGCTTGATGACATGAGCAAGTTCACAGAAAAAATGGGGAATTTCCATGTCTGTGCAGAATGATAGTCGCAACACCAGGAGACTGTGGAGTAGGGCATCTATCATGCTAATGAAGAAGGATAACAAGTTTAGCAGAACACAAATGCTTAGATTCATAATGACTTTGTATCTAAGTGGATGGCAAATGGCCACATAGCGATCATAAGCCATTGCTGTAAGAAGAAAGTTTTCTAATCCACCAAAAAAATCAACAAAGTATAACTGTGCAAGGCAATCTGTGTAACTAATGGCTTTGTTCTGTCGCTGGATGTTTAACAGCATTCTGGGGACTGTGCTGGTGCTTAGGCAGATATCAGTAAAGGAGAGGCTAGAGAGGAAGAAGTACATGGGTGTATGGAGTTGGGAGTCAAAACTGACAGCCAAGATAATCAGCAGGTTTCCAAGCAGTGTGACCAGGTACATGGACAGGAAGAGTCCAAAGAGGATGAGCTGCAGCTCTGGATCATCTGTCAATCCCAGAAGAAAGAATTCTGAAGCAGATGTTTGATTTTCACATCCTGTGCTACTGATAAACATGAATAAATGTTGTGGTAATGTCATTAAATGCATGGATACAGAGTGTCAGCCATGTCCCATCATCTTATATTATGTTATATATGCTTATATACATGCATATTTATAATCATAATTTTCAGGAATCTGAAGTAAAGAATCTACACTTTGAGAATATTTCTTATATGTTAGTCATATAGTTACTGTTTTAGTAAACCTCACTTTAGTATATTATAAACCCAAGGCAATATTGAAGCCTATGTGTCTGTTTACCCATTACTACTTCTTCTACTTTGCCTGAAGAGATATCTTCTTCTCCTTCTTAACCACTACCTTTTCCACTCTACCCCATCTTTTTACCTTAATGCAAAATTTCCGCTAAGCCTTGTTTTAGTATCACCTTTCCATTTATTTTGAAAAATCCTGAGATTAAAATTTTAAAGAAGCCCTGTAGATTTAGAAATTGTAATGTGCTTTAATATGGAAAAGAGTATTGTAGAAAGGTTGGTGGCTGGCAGGGACAGGAGATACATAAAAAAAGTGTCAGGATAAAATCATATGGTATATAAATATGTGGCATTTTCAAGGGATAAATTTAATCAGTTTACAAACAGAAAAATGCTGGGGATTATGGTTTATGATGCCATGAACGTTCAGAGATCTGCCTGTCTCTGTGTCCTCAGTGTATCACCATACCTGGACTAGCTGTCTTAGTTACTGTACACTTTAATTAAAACTGATAACTTCAGTAATATTTCAAATGATTTTAACCACAATAGAGTGTCTAATTATATTTTTACAGTAACAGTTTAATTATGTTCCTGTTATCCATCTTTTATATGCATCATTTATTATATGAGTATATATAAACCAAGAAAACATGTATAATGAAAAATATAATTTGAAAACAAATTACAAAATATATACCATTTCATATCATGGAAAAGCAGATAGGGTAAACTCTGTAAGCAGAATTTTGACATGCACATATTTTATCTCAAAAACAATCATGTTTCTGATCTCTAAGATCATCTGCTTGTTAATTTTTGACAATGGTGATTGAAGATTATTTTTAATTATTTTGACAATCATGTACTTCTTTTATAATATAAAGTGTTTTTAAATTTTGTTGTGAGGAAGTAAGATTCAGTCTATGGATATTTGTGTGTATCTGTGTTCCAAGTTTTACTGTGTTCTCAAAGTTTACAGATGGAATTAACAATAATTTCTTCTGAATATAAATTTATTTTGATGTGAGAAAAATGGAATTAAAAGCTGAAAATAAACATCCTTTCATTATAAAAGTATGCAAATAAGTATAAAATTTTGGGCACAATAAAAATATAACTATTAATGCTCATGGGTGTTAGAAATGAATGTAGTATTTTCTGTTTTTTACAAAGGAACCAAAGAACATAAGACAATAATAATGGGAAGGTCTTCATAATGCTCACCTTCTTCTAAATTTGTTTTTCTTACAGATTCATATATAAGAAATTAGAAAACATCAATACACTGAATTACCTTTCTTTCATCATTATGGAATGTAGAAGAGTCAAATAATCTGGTATTTGGTGCACAGAGAATACCTATTTTCAGGACAGTATCAGATTTTCATGAGGCTGTGAGTTTCTTGTCATAAATAAAAACTCATAGAACACATAAAAATACATTTTATATCTGGGTCAAGCCTCAAGAGTTCTGATGTAAAATTAGAAGACTTTCAGGTTCTCTGTCCCTATGGACAACATATACAAAGAATCTCATTAGGTGAACTTGGATATTGTGTTGTGGATTATAGTGATGTATAAATCCATGAAGACCAATACTCCAATAGGAATAAAACTTTAGGTGATTTCTTTATCTGTGGAGACATTTTTAATCATTCACTTTATGCATCCTATATATTTTTACTTACATGTCATCTAAAATGTGTACACACATGTGCTACTTTTCAGTAATTAGATTCCAACATTTTATTTTGGTTTTGAGAAATGTCATAGTTACCAACTAGGCCTACATTTAGGTTTAGATGTATAAAGATATGCTAACTTTGTTTTTATTAAACTTTACATTTTACTCTCAGAATTTCATAAATGAGTAATTTAATTAAATCTTTCCCACCGTTCCAAATTCTTTTTTGTGCACTCACTGCCTCTAAATATATGGCCTACTCAAATTTAAAAATATGTAAAATATATTTAAATATATAATGTATATCTTAATGTAGTTAGAAAAATCTATTATATAAATAATCATAACAATATATCAAAAATGGAAAGTAGACATTACTTGAGCTCCTATCTTCAGTCTATATTTAGTTCTTTACATTATTAACAGTTGTTATTATCAATTTTGAATATAACTGATCCATATGACCCAAATCAAATTATAAAGAAGCATTATAGAATTCAACTATTTTGTAACTTAAATATGTAAATATATGTGCATATTTAGAAAGTGAGAGGAGAGGGAATGGGAGAAGGAGTGAGGGATAGAGAACAAGGGAGATTCAAGACAACTGAGAGTTCTTTAAGACAACTTAATCACCTTTTTAATCACATTTTATTTGTATTTTTATTAATTTTTACAGCCATACCACACTCTCCTCTCCCTCATTGCTTCCTACTCCCTTTCCCACCCCTCCTCCATCCTCACTCAATTAATTTATCCATCCTTATATACTCCGAAGAGGGCAGCCCTCCTATGGACATCAACAAAGCATGGCATATAAAGCAAATTTAAGACCAAGTACCTCTTCTGTATTCAGGTTGGACAAGGCAATTCCAAATGAGGAATAGGTTCCAAAATCCAGCCAAAGCACCTGAGTTATTATTCCTCGCATTTCTAGTAGTCATCTTCTGGTAGTCATCATATTAACTTATTTACTTAAAATTCTCAGATATTATGCTCACATATTATATTTAAAATTACAGCCATGACCTGTGGCCTGGAAAAGTCCTAGTCACTGGAAGAGGCCCCTTTTGAAGGAGCAATTGAATCCAAAGTCTCTGTCTCAATATGCATGACACAAAGATGCTCAAATTCAAACAGAGGAATATGAAGAAAGAATTTCAGCAAGATCATCTAAAATTAAACAAAAACAGTCAACATTAATATACCCAGTAACCTTTAAAAAACCAAGGATGATAGAGATGATAGAGAAGCTATCTTGGCTCCAGTACAAATGTTCAAATTATGGAGAATAAAAGAAGCAATTGTAACATATGGAATGCATTCACATTTTTCAAACAAATGTTGAATTCCTGGTTATGCTGTAACCTGGTGACCCCTAAATATTGGTTAGATATAGTTACAGCTGTCCTAGAGGCAGAGATGCTTATACAATGGAAATCATAGTGGAGGGAGGAGACTAACACAATAGAACAAAGAAGCATGGCCAGTGGCATAGAAGTCTCCTAAGACCAACTTCTTTGGGCGGGAGAATATGCTGATATTGACAGGCTGTCTTTTTACAATGGACATACTCTAGATTTATGATGCATGAAAGCTTTAAATGCCTGGTATTGCATTGAAGAAATAGGGAAGAAAGCTGAACCATTCACTAAAGTAATTCAAAGCCACAAGAAACAGACATTTTGCACAGATTTACTGCAGCAGTAAACAAAATGGTACTGGACTTAAAAGCCAGTTGGATAATAATTGAATCACTGTCTTTTGAGAATGCCAATGCACAATGTAGAAAAATACTTAGACCTTTAAAAGCAAGGTCAGCACCTTTGGAGGATTGGATTTGTGAGACAATCTAGAGTCTTATTACAGTGATGATAACTGGGTAGGAGAGCTTATTTCAAGAGGTATAAGAAAAAAAATCAAAATGTTAAATGTTACAATTGTTGAAGGCAATGTCACATAAAAAGTGTTTATAAATAAGGCATTCCCAGAAACAATGCTTTTGATAGGAATAATCCCAAGAGAACTCCCAACCCTTCTGGAGTATACAGAAGGTGTGGAAAAGGAAGACATTGGAAAATGAATGCAGATCAACAAGGGACAGACAATGTAACTTTCTGCCCTTGGGAACTGCCCCAAGGAAGCTTTCAAAAACCCCCAGGTAAGGTAACTTTATGCTCTCTGGAAATACCCCAAGGGGGCTTTCAAAAGCCCCCATATAAAATCCAATCCATTCTTATCCTTGCTATTGTGGAGAAAACACCATCCCCGAACAATTAAAAAGATTAAAACCTATTTTAAAAAGACATAATACATGAAATGATAGAAAATCTACAGAAAAAATCAGGAAAAATTATAGAGTGAATATTTTTGACAAGCTTCTAAAAATGAAGAAAGGCCAAAATTAAAAGTACAAATAAATGATGTTATTATTGAAAGCTTATTGGACACAGGTGCGGATGTATCAATAATTTCACCAGAGTCATGGCATCCAAGTTGGTACCTTCACGAGGTAAATGTTCAGTTTTCAGGTATTGGGTCGATATCCCAGGTAAAACAGCATGCAAGATGGCTTGAGGGTATAGGACCAGAAGGACAGAGAGGAATATTATGTGGCAGACATTGCTATAAATTTATGGGGATGAGATTTACTACAACAGGGGAACACACAGATTAATATTCTTCCAAACACAGAAATATGCTGTAATCTAGCACATGGTTCCAGAAAAAACATTAGAAGGTATTATGAGAAACAGTCACATATTATTCAGGTTATAGAGAAACAAAGCAAAACAGCTGATGATCTTTCAAAAACACCCACAGTACTACCTCTAAAATGGCTAACAGAGAAGCCTATATGGATTCATCAATAGCCTCTAGCAAAAGAGAAATTGCAGGCCTTAGAGCAGCTGGCACAAGACCAGTTAAATGCTCAGCATATAAAAGAATCAACCAGCCCTTGAAATTCTCCTGTATTTGTTAGTAAGAAGAAATCTGGAAAGTGGAGAACTGATGTGGGAATGCCTTTCTGTATGCTGTGGATATCAATCTTTAAATAAAGGAGCTGTTTGGGGCCATGACAGGCACCATAGAAAAAGTAAGAGGAGAAAGAGCATATGTAGGAAAAGCAGGCGGAGTCAGACAGACTGAGCTGAAGCCCAAAGGAGCAACATGTAAGAAACACAAGTAAGCCATGGGCCATGTGGCAGACATATTAATAGAAATGTGTTCATTTAAGATGTAAGATCAAGCTAGCAATGTGCCTGAGCCATAGGCCAAACAGCCTAAAGTTAATATAAGCATCTGAGTCATTTCTAAGGGCCTGAGCAGCAGCAGCTGGCAGCTAAGGGGTCTGGTTTGGCAGGGTCTGTCTGGGCCTCTCGCCAGCCAACCAGGACCAAGAAACCTTACTGCTACAGAGAATGGTAACAGACCTAAGGGCGATAACAAGGTGATCCAGCCAATGGGCTCTCTACAATCTGGGATTCCTTTGCCTCCTCTGTTATCTAAAGAATGTCCTATTATATTATTGAATTAAAAGACTGTTTTTTAACAATACCTTGACAGGACAAATACAAAGAAAAATTTACCTTTACAGTGCCCACTTATAATAATTCTTAGCCTGTAAAAAGATTCCAGTGGAGGGTCCTCCCTAAATAAATGCTGAATAGCCCTACTCTGTGCCAGTATTTTGTATAAAAGCAAATAGAACAAATACATAACAAATTCTCACAATCTATAATTTATTATTACATGGATGACATCTTGTTGGACGATTCAAATATCTATAACATTAAAGTTTTTGAAGAAGTAAAAAGAATTTTGCCTGCTTGGGGTTACATATTGACCCCCCAAAAATACAAAAAAAGGGGATTCCATTAATTACTTAGGTTATAAAATAGGCCAACAAAAATTAGACACCAAAAGGTACAAATCAGGAGAGACAGATTAATGACACTTAATGATTTTCAAAGACTACTAGGATACATTGCCAACTTACGACCCACTATTGGAATTAAAAATTATGAACTAGATAATTTGTTCAAAACCTTAAATGGTGACAAGTCCAAGAGAATTGTCACCTGAAGCTGAGAAAGAGCTGGCTTTAGTGGAAAAGAAATTACAGGAGGTGCATGCGATCAGGTGGATCGAGAAATTAATTGCATTCTAGTTATCTTGCCCTCTAAGCATTCTCCTACAGGAATTTTAATGCAAAGGGAAAATATATTGCAATGGATATTTCTTCCACGTAAACCAAATAAGAAGTTAAAGACATATGTGAAAAAGATTTCTGAATTTATTTTTAAAAGAAAATTAAGACTTCGTCAATTGACAGGAATGGACCCATCAAAAGTGTTTTACCTTTAACTAATGAAGAAATTGACCAATTATGGGTAGAAAATGAACCTTGGCAAAAAGCCTGCAGTAATTTATTGAGCAATATTAAGAACAAATATCCATAAAGTGAAACAGTTGGATTTCTAAAGAAAACTAATTGGATTTCCCCTCATATTGTATGAGATAAACCAATTTCCAGAGCCCCTACATTTTAAACCAATGCAAACAAATCAGGAAAGGCAGATTACAAATCAGAACAGATAAGTAAAGAAGCTCAAAGTCATTTTAATTCTGTTCAAAAGTCAGAATTATATAATTTTGTGATGGTATTAATGGACTTTACTGAACCTCTTAACATAGACACTGACTCTCAATATGCAGAAAGAGTTGTTCTACACATTTAAATGGCTGATTTTTATTACTGATGAATCAGAATTTAATTTATTATTTATTCATTTACAAGAAATAATCAGTATTAGAAACCATCCCTTCTATATAACACACATTCAGTCTCATACTCTGCCAGGTCATTTAGCACAAGGTAATAATGAAATTGATAAATTATTAATAGGAAATGGACTAAAGGCCTCAGAATTTCATAAAAAAGATCACATCAATAGCAAAGGATTAAAAGAAGATTTTTCTATCACTTTGCAACAAGCCAAATAAATTGTAAAAATGTGTCCCACCTTTTCTTTCTATAACCAAACTTTATTGCCAGCAGGAAGTAATCCTAAAGCCATACATAGACATGAAATCTGGCAAATGGATGTATTTCATATTTCAGAATTTGGGAAATTAAGATATGTCCTTCATACAATAAATATGTTTTCAGGATTTCAATGGGCAACTGCTTTGAGTTCGGAAAAGACTGATTCTGTTTTCACACATTTTCTAGAAATTATGGCCATCATAGTAATACCTACACAAATTAAGACTGACAATGCTCTGGCATATGTCTCTAGTAAAATGAAACAATTTTTTTGCTTATTATAATATAAAGCATATTACAGGAATACCACACAATCCTACAGGGAAAGCAGTCATAGAGAGATCAAATTTAACTCTAAAGGATATGCTAAATAAACAGAAACAAATAACAAAGACCCCCAGAGATAGACTACATACTGCTTTATTAAGTTTAAATTTTCTCAATGCTAATGAAAAAGGAACAACAGCTGCTGAAAGACTTTGGAGTATAGAAAAAACAGCTGAACTAAATTAGCCTGTTTCCTTCAAAGATGCACTAACCTCTGAATGGAAGCCAGAGTATTTGCTATATTGGGGAAGGGATTTTACTGTTGTTTCCACAGGTGAAGAGAAGTTATGGATACCATCAAAATTAATAGAGACTTGATTTGAACCAGAGACACTTCATGAAACTAAGAATTGGTAGCTCAATTACCCATATTACAATTCTTTAAGCTGTAAGAAAAAACAAAGTGTGGGGGCAGGTTTCTGTTTTTGTCTTTACATAAAACTGGAAACACCCATCTTCAAGAAGTTAAAAGACCTTGGACATCTATACATGTAAAGCAAAAGGGTGGCTATCCAGGAAAATTTGAAAGCAAAAGAATATCGCAACTATTGATAACAGTATATTTCATAGGGTGTAATCTCATTGCTTAACCTCTACAAATCACTTTTGTAATTTTAAGTCCAAGATTGATTATAATTTATAGCTGGCTTTAGAGTTGAAGTGTGCCTCTCTCCTTCTCTAAACTCAAGGATACTTGTTATAGGAAAATATAAGATCTCTGTATCATGTTAGAATATCCCACCTGATATAGGACAGAGGATTAAAAAAAAAAGGGAAATATTCTATTGTTACTAATCCTACGATGAATAAATCATTATATATTTAATTTCCTGTACATTGTGTTGGGTTTTAGTCACTTATCAGTGTTCTGCAGTAATCCAGGACAAGGCCTAATTGCGAACTTAAAGTATCCAAAAGGAAGATGGGACCCCACAACAATGGTTTAACATGAACTCTGACAAGGCCACTAGGCTGACAAACACTAACCAAAGATCAGATTTGGACTACGAACTGCTCAGGACAATTTTGAGGCAGTTTGCTGAGATGAACTAGCTTCACAGACTATTATAGCCAGGAGTTGAGGCAAGCTGTGTGCTTTCCTGTTATGCAGAGACTGGACAACAAATGACATAGCTAATTATTTCAGGACTTGACATTTACAAAACTTTTCTTTTCAGAATCCCCAAAAGATGTTGTCACCCCCAGTCAGCAGGAAGTAAATTTAAGAAAATGGTGTCCACATTCCCAAGTGGTGGGGTGGGATGTTTTTGGTTGTTAAACGGGTTACGGATGATTGTCATTGTTTAGGTTAATTGGTTAAAAATTGTTAATAGTTATGGTTAGAAAAAAGTTAAACAAGAATGATTAGATTCAAGATTTGTATTTAAAAAAATAGAAAGAAAAGGGGGATATAGATATATAGGATATAAGGATAGACTCTTTAATATTCTTTTAAAAGGATTTATTAGCTTTAAGTATTTTACATTGCATTGGTTTTCTGTATATTGTAAACAAATTGTGTATATTGAGATTAATTGTTTCACTGTACAAATATCTCTATGCTTGTTTAAGGTAGTATACTTATTCAGTTTATCTAACATTGTAATACAAATTGCTAGTCCATGAAAGTTTTTATTACCAATTAATTAGAATATAAAGCAATGCAAGTTAGTAGTTAGACATTACATTCAGACATAGTCATGTCAGATATATTTTCAAGATCAAACAAATATATTTCAGATGAACAGGTCTTTTACAAACACTTCAGAGATCCATAGAATATGCCATTCAAAATATTTTAGGAACTTAGACTTTTATGGACAGTGAGACAGGTCTGCTCCTGGCAGCACCAATCTACTTCAAGAGAAAAAAGGCATTGAAGAAACTCCATATGGACTCTACTTTCTTTGTGGCAACAGTTAGCTATTGGACAAGAACCTGTCCTTGTACTGACTGCTTGACAGTATGCTGTTTAAACTGGACATGTGGTTTCCCTTGGAAAGTGACCTCTGAACTTTGTCAGAAGAAGCTGAGATGGTCCTTCAGGTTACTGCTTTTCAGAGAAAACTGTCAGATATGGACCGTAGATGGTGTGAGCCCCATAGTGGCACCTGGCACACCTGGCCAGGGTCTTCCAGGAGTCAGGTTACTTGGGAATGTAGCCAAAAGTGGGTGGCACACTCCATCTAAGGCTAAATACTGGCATGAGACCAATAGCCAACAAGTACCATAAGGGAAAGTTGAAAAGAACTTTGAAGAGTGAATTAAATCTTCAGAATACAAGGAGAAGTGACCGAACTACACCAAAATGGGCAGAGCAGATTTCCTGCTTCACTGAGATGAAAAGAGTCTCTGCACCTGTAGGCTGAAGATGAATGCCCCAACTTTATAAAGGGATTTTGGGTGTCTGTCCAAGCAGATTGGTGTCATCTGTGAGTGTCATTTCTAGTTTTTGGAAGTTGTTTGCACTTCCTGGTTATTTGGGTAAATATTATTTTCTTCTTGGGTCTTTGAGGTAGTTGAAGATGAGATAGTTAAAGTTATATTTATAGTTTTCTAGTGACAGTTTTAAAAAAGACAATTTGAAGTTTAAGTGTATAAGTTTAAGAGACATCAAGATAGTTTTTAGTTAATAATACAAGTTAGAAAGTGATTTAGGTATAATCCTTTGGACTCATCAAAATAGGATAATTAATGAAATATTCTTTTGAATTGTCAATTGTTAATGGACTGGACATTACTCATTTATTATTTATATATTATACATAATTATTATACCTATTGCATATGGTTTTTCTTATGTTAGCTATTACCCTTTTTAAAAATTTGACACAAATGGTGATATGTGGGGATTTAATAAAAGCTCCAGAAGTTTTGAAGATATGAGGGATCTAACCTCAGAGAGAGGTGATCCACAACTTTAATCCCAGCACAGGGAGTATCCTGGGAGTGGTCACCCATGCTCTGCTCCCAACTGAGTTTGGGGTCATCTTAGTTTACAGAAGGAATTCCAGGCTCCCAGGAGGCAGTGGTGGGACCACACCTTAACTTACCAAGAGAGTTTTTAAGGCAGGCATAGAAAGACAGAAAGGGGAAGTCAAGAGAAGCCAGGCTGAAAAAGCTGGAAGACAGCTGGGTAAGATCTGACTGTGGTGTTTACTCTCTCTAATATCTCCGACTTTCTCAGAGATCTATCCCTGAATTTCATTTATTCATGCGACAGATGTCTGAGAAAGTATGAGGGTTAAAGTAAACTAATATACATCATCTAACTATATCATCTTGTAAAAGAATAAATATATTCAATATTGAAGTAGAAACATGTTGTGCTCTTGGTGCATAACATTAATGTGAGTACTTGAGAGGCTGAGCAGGTCTATCTGTAAATTCAAGGGCAGCCTAATCTACAGAGTTTTAGGATGTTGGGGCTACATAGAGAAATTCTGTCTTAAAGAACTAAAATTAAAAAAAAAAACACCAACCAAACCAGACAAAACAAAACAAAAAGGACACAAAATCAAAACAAAACCAAACACATAATCACAATCTCTACATCAGGCTCATTACTAGTAAGGCTTCTTTTATTCCCAAAGAACAGTAGATTTGCTTGTTTATCATAAAAAAAATGCACTCATCAAAAAATTTAAAAGTCATAAAAGAAAATGTGCATGAAGATACCAAAAATTTGTTGAAACACAAAGAGATGAACACATAATAAAAGATCATGAATGAACAGTTTAACTTGAGTCCTTCATTATGGAGATAATAAAGTTATCACTGAGTAAAATCATTTGTGATTTATAAATTATTTATTCAGTCTTATTCAAAACCATTATAGATGCTTGTTTTGAAAATTCTATTGAGAACTTACAGTTGGTGGAATTGAATCAAAAAAATAACCTACATATAAACTGGCTTGAGAAAAAGAGACAGAACATTGTTCAACCTAGAGAGTTCTCACTCACATTTTTCTATTGGGATTTTTCTGTCATCATAATACCTTGTTGTATTCTCCCATCACAGGATGGAATATGTATAGATGAATGAGATTTCAATAGCTGTGAGTATTATGGGCAATGAATATCATGGGTTCATTTTCTAGCATGGGAACAATGATCATAAGAAGTAGGTACAAACATCAGTGTTTTATGTTTCAAGAAAATATATGTATAATAAAATGCATTAGATTTCTAAGTGAATGCCAAAACACAAAGCCTAAAGATGTTAAATTCTGGTATTTTCTGAAAAGGTATTAAGTATTTATGAAACCCACAGAAGTATTTTATGTTTATTATAAAGTACAAGGTATGATCATTATTAGCTCTTATTTTTTCTATTCTTTTTGGGGGGGGCAGAGGCATCTCAAGATAGAGTATCTCGATGTAACACTCTTGACTATCCTGTAACATGCTCTGTAGACTAAGCTGACTTTGAAATCTCAAATAACTGTCTTTTTTATCTTTTATGTGTATTCTTATTATGTGAGTACGTACAGGCCATTAAACCATATGTAAAGAAAAATATAATTAGAAAACAAATGACAAAATACATTCCATTTCTCCAATTTGGAGAATAGTAACAAGAGAAAAATATGCAAACAGCTTTTTTTCATATGCAGGTTTTTATCTAAAAAGAGGTATATATCTTATCTTTAAGATAATGAGCATGTTAATTCTTGAAGAATGAGATTGATTATAATTTAAATTCATTCAAAATTTATGTTGCTATTATAAGGAAAAAGAATCAGGTCTGTAGATTCCTTGGTGTATGCCTTCATCCCAAATCCACAATGATCTCATAGGTTAGAGTTTGAATTGATAACAATTATTTCTAGAGATTTATTTTTATATGAGAAAAATAGAATTTAAAGTTGGAAATAAACTTTCTTCATCCACTTCAAAGTATGCAAATAAGTGTAGAATTTTTGAACATAATAGAAATTTAAAATGGAACTATTAATGCTCATGTGGTTTTAGCAAGAGGAAAGTATTATATACCATTCAATGTTATGAAAGAACAGACATGTCTTCTCCCGGCAGCATGAATCTACATCATGATAATGATGGGCATCGAAGAAACTCTATATGGAATTTACTTCCTTTATGGCAAAAATTAGCCATTGGCAAGAAAGTGTTCTTGCCTTGCCTCTACTGCCTGATAATATCCTGTACAACCTGGACATGCAGGAACCATAAGAAAGTGACCTCTGAAATTTGACAGAACAAGTCAAGATGGGTCTTGAGGTTCCTGCTTCACAGAAACTGCCACAAATTCTACAAGACACAGACTATTTATTCAAGGGTTTCTTAAGGATGTCTGAAGACAGCAGGGGAGAAATAAAAAGCAACAAAGACATTAGGTAAACCAATAATCCTTTATCCTCATATTTAGGAAACTTTGAACTTAGCACAATCTGTGGTGATATATTTTATGTTTTATTAAATATAAAAATAAAGTATATCACCACACATGAGACAATAATAACAGTTAGTAAGGTCTCTCTGGGGAACTATATATTTCTCTTCTTCTTAATGAATGGATTTTTCTCACAGATTCACAAATAAGAAATTAGAAAATGCCAGTATTCTTTATTACCTTGCTATCATCATTGTGGAATTGAGAATAGTCAAATAATCTGATATTGGGTACTCACTAAATACCTGTCAGGAAGGGGAATATGTCATTGTGAGATTTCAAGTTCTTTGTAAAAAAAAATAAAAGCTCTTAGAGCATATAAAAGTACATTTTATAGCTGGAGCAAGCCTCAAGAGTCATGTTGTAAAATCAGAAGATTTAGAATTAACATGTCCCTAGGGACTCAATATACAAGGTGTCTCATTAATCAAAATTTAGTACTGTGTTATAGACCTCAGAGATCTATAAATTTATGAAAACCAATATTCTAGATGGTATGATAACCACTCTTAAAATTTGTGATACATAAAATATATTTAAAATAAAGTAAGATATATTTTAAGGTTACTAAAAATAATTATCAAAACAATTATAACAATGTAACACAGAGAAAAACTGGATTTTTTGAGTCTCAGTTGTTGCATGAACAAATGAGACTTAGAAATATATCTCTCAGGCTGTCTGAGATATTAGAGAGAATAAACACCACAGTCAGATCTTACCCAGCTGTCTTCCAGCTTTCTCAGCCTGGCTTCCCTTGGCTTTTCCCCTCTGTCTTTCTATCTCTGCCTTAAATACTCTAAGTAAATTAAGGCATGGCCCCACCACTGCCTGCTTGGAAGCCTGGAATTCCTTTTGTAATCTAAAATTTCCTTGACTCAGTTGGGATTAAGAGCTCTGAAAATTTCATCTTCTTTGTATCTCTAATAAAACTTATCTTTCATTATCAGAGCTTTACATAATGAACCTAAAGGTTTGCAAGGACTTGCATGTAGGAATTCTTGCCTCATGCCTGACCTCAGAGTTCTCTTTAACTGGAAAGGAAGATTCACTAATCCCTTTACTTATTTTTCCTTTGTAATTCTAAACCAGAGTCACAAAAAAACATTATCAATTTGGTTTAATAATTGAGATCAACCCCAGGTCTACTGAATAATATTTGGAAAAGCTTTATTTTTTTCTACAGGAAATTTCTCAAATTATCTTTTTTTTCACTTAATAGTTTGTGTGTGGGTCATTGCTTCATATGTTTCCTTCCATTTGTTCCATTTAAACTCAGGCTTTTCTTTAATTTTATTGTATATTTCAGCACAAACTGAGGCCCCAACATAAAACTTATTGAGGCAATTTTTCTCCCCAAACTTTATATTATGTATTACATTTTGTTCCACATGCTCTGTTTTACTGTAAGCCTTAAAAAGCATAACTTTTAAATAACTATGAAACAAATGCAATAATAAGGCTTCTTAAAATTTCTGTTTAAAGAAATTAGTTATTGCATTTTGACTTACTCACTAGGATGCTTTTTAGGACAATGGCAAAAAAGTCATATTCCTAGCCAATATATCCAAGAATGAGCTGTAGCCCTCTGCTTTCATAGTCCACATTGCTACCAGAACAATTTCTTCTAAAATTCTACTAGGATGGCTAATTTAAACATTGCATGGAGTGTTCAATCACTTTCCTAGCCCACAGTCAAAATTCTTCTATATTTCACCCTTAAAATATCATGTACATGACCATAACAACAATATTCTAGTCCTCAATGCTAACTTATTGTTTATTTAAATTTCTAGTTCTGTGATAAACCACTAAAATTTTAAAGAGGGTATATAATTTTAGGCTTAACTTTTCAGACATCCATGAAGGCAGAGAGTAAAGACAATGAAAGGAAGAGTGCTGTGGGGTGTGCTCTTGTACACTTAAATATTTGTTACTCATACTGGTTTATTAAAACACTGAGTGGTCAAGTGGCTAAACAGGAATTAGAGGCATGGCAACAAGATGAGGAGAATTCTGGGAAGTAGAACAGCAGAGCAGAGAAGCCAGTAAAACATAGAGGATGCAGGATGAGTTGCTGCACTGAAAAAAAGGTACCAAAACACAGTGCTAAACATATACAAGAAATGTTTTAATTTAAAGTATAAAAGTTACAAGAAATAAGTCTGAGATACAGTCCAAACATCTTTAATTAATATAAGCTTCTGTGTGTTTCTTTGGAACTAAGTCACCAGTGGGACTAGTTGGGTATAACAGAGGAAAATCTGACTACAGAGCAGCTGAAAACTTACTCCTTGGCCATAAACTTGGAGGAGAGAGAGAGAGAGAGAGAGAGAGAGAGAGAGAGAGAGAGAGAGAGAGAGAGAGAGAGAGAGAGAGAGAGAGAGAGAGAGAGAGATCGAGCAACCAGTGGCCCTGGCTCAAGTTTTTGAAACCTCAAAGTCTATCCCAGTACACAAAGCTCTTCCAACAGTGCCACACCTACTCATTTCTCCAAAAATGTTTTATAGATGGTACCATGTATTTACACATATGAATCATGAGTCTATAGAGGATATTCTCATTGTAGAAAACATAATCAATTATCATTTCAAGTGATGTATCTATCAATTAATTACTCTACTCTTTTATACTAACCTTATTGAATGATAAGAAGTAAGTGTATTATTTCCCCACTACTGATATATCTCATTATAAACAATTATTTCCAAAAGGTCATACAGTAATCAAATCTTTAATACAAAATCCTATTTGTGGATAGGTCCTGCTTTATGCTGAAAAACTCTTATATTGCAAATTAAATAAATATCCAATTGTTTTATATATCAACATGCAATTAGATTGTATCACATGAATGGGAAATAGTACATAGGCATTTATTATGTATTAATTAATGTGATGATCATTTTTCTTTTAGAATCTAAGATTTACCTGGTAGACTACATTCAATGTAAGAAAAAATTCAAGGATAACTGGTAAATTAATAATTAGACTTTCCTTTGGGCTCCTTGCTCTGAAATAACAACCTGGAGATCTCATATTAATAATGAAAGCTTGTCCATTAACTTAGTCTTTCTCTTAACTACCACTTATAACTTAAATTAACATATATTTATTATATATTCTATTGCATGTGTTACCTCTCTAAAGTCTTGAATCTTTGTTTCCTTGTGTCTCCTGGCTTCTCTCTCATGCACCTCAATTCCTATTCCTAATTCTCTCTGCCCAGAAGTCTTCACCTGTATCTCTTGCCTAGCTATTTGCCAATCAACTTCAATCACACCAAACACAGCAATTTATTTCACACAGTGGACAAATATCTCCCAACAGTTTCCCCTCTCTTTATAAAGAAAAGGAAAGATCTTAATTCTTATACAGTAAAATTATACACTATAATTCAATTACCACAATGTCTCATCCATTTTTATTTGAAACTTCATATCCATTACATTACTTGTATCTTTTTTATAGGTAAATTGTGTCCATTGATGTCAAGGTATGTGAATTATCAGTTATTTTTAATTTCTGTTACTTTGTGGTGATAGCGTATGTGTTTGTTTCCATTTTTTTTTTTTTTTTTTTGGAAATTTTCTGCTGTGGGTTTATCTATTGGTAATGTTTTTGTGGACGCATCTAACTTTCTTAGGTTGGAATTTTCCTCCTAATGCTCTCTATAGGGCTGTTTATGTGGATTGGTATTGTTTAAATTTGTTTTTCTTTCTTTTTGTCATGGAGTATGTTGTTTACTATGTCTATGTTAATTGAGAGTTTTGCTGGATATTGTAGTTTTGGCTGGCTTTCTTAATTAGTATCTATATAATGTTTGTCCAGGGCCTTCTGACCTTCAAAGGGTCAATTGAGATGATTGGTGTTATGCTTATGAGTTAACCTTTATAGCTTAATGGCTCTTTTTGCAGCTTTAATATTTTATCTTTATTTTTTATGTGTAGTGTTTTGATTATTATATGGCAAGTAGATGTTGTTTTTTTCTTTTGTTGGTGAGAATGATGTAAACTTGTATAACCATTTTGGAAACAAGTATGGCAGTTTCTCAGAATAATGGGAATCTATCCACCAAATGACCCAGCAATACCACTCTTGGGCATATACTCAAAGGATACCCATCCTTATCAAAAGAACTTTTATTCAACTATGTCCATAGCAGCATTATTAGTAATAACCAAAACCCAGAAACAACCTAGGTACCCCTCACAAATAAATGGATAAAAATGTGGTCCATTTACACAATAGAATACTACTCAACAGTTAACAAATGACATTCTGAAATTTATAGGCAAATTGACAGAACTAGAAAAAATTATCCTGAGTGAGTAGACACAAACCTAGAAAAATAATCATGGTATGTAACCACTGCTGAGTGAATTTTAGAGGTAAAACAGAAGATAAATAGTATACAATAAATAACTCTTGAACAACTAGGCAACAAGGAGAAACTCAAGTAGACATCCATGAATCCCCCGGGGAAGGAGAAATAGGTAAGATCTCCTTCATACATTGGGACCATGGGGGAGTAGATAAGCAGAAGTTGGAAGAGATCAAGAAGGAATGGGATGTTTGAGTTTAGGGAAAGACAGAGATGTCAGAACAATGGAATAGATATCTTGATAGAGAGAGTCATTGTGAAACTAGAGAGAAATTTTGTGAGAGGGAAATAAATAGGTAAGAACCCACAAAAAGGACCCTACCTAAGACTCCAAGCAATAGTGGAGAGGGTACCTAAACTGACCTTTCCTTTAATTAGATTGGGGAGCATTTTAATTGTTATTATAGAACTTACATCCATTATCTAATGGGAGAAAATTCTGAGATCCACAGCTAAGTACTGATTGAAGTGCCCAGTTCATTTGAAGAAAAAGGGTAGAAATTATTTGAGCATTGGAACCAATATCCTGATGTGAAGATTCACTGACTTGAACTATTGAAAGCTCACTGACTTTGAATTGAGAGCTGGGAAACTTACATAGGACTGAACTAGGACCTCTGATGTGGCCTTTTTGTGGGGCCTCTGACAGTGAGTCCAGAATTTATTCCTAGTCCTTGATTTGGATTTTTTGGAGCCCAATCCTTACTAAGTAACACCTTGCTCAACCTTGATACTGGGGGGAGGAGCTTAGTCCTCCCTCAACTGGATATGCTATATTCAACTGGATATGCCAGCTTCCATAATCTGTTTCAGCATAATAAAAGGAATGCTTCAGAGTAGGAAAGAGAAGAAAAAAGATACTTTTTATCTAGGATAATTATAAATAAACTTCCTAACTGACAAGATAAATTAACGATGATTTTTCTTTTATAAATTTGGGCTGTTCCTTTCTATTTCTATAATGTAATGGTGAGGTTGGTTCTCCTTTTTAATTTCTCTGTCCTTTTCTGAATATCTTTATTATCTGTTTTAATAAATTTAAGTCATCTAATTTATCAGTCAAAATTACATTTCTTTTAGTAATTAGTTGTTTGGCTTGCATATAATCAATCAATCTCTCATATTTTTGATTGTTATTAAGCATTGTTTTGAGGGAAAGAACAAGAACCACTCAACCAATATATATTATAATTAACATTATGTAAATCACATAAATTAATTGTCTCCTCATTTAGTTGTTTTATTTTTGAACCATGTATTGGGGAATCATACAGAGACCTAACTCCGCTCATTATAATAATACTTTCCATTTTAACATGGTTAAAAAAAAAAAAACCCACTCTGTCTTTAACTAATTTCCCTTCTTAAATGGTTTCAGTTGTGTCACAAAATCTGACACAATGACTGTATTATGGGAAGTTAACTGTTGCTGCTTAGCAAATTTGAATGGATAGTAGAGGCAGTGAAGATAGCTATCACCAATCACATAACAGCAGGGAACGGCAAGGGTACAGGGGAAACCAACATTCCATGAGAAAAGGAATCCAAATAGGAAGCCATCTGAAAGGCAGACATAGAGGGATTTGTGAAAGCAGCAGGTGTGAAAGCAGAAAGCAACCTGAAGGCAGAGCTAGCAGATAGAAAGAGACTGATTTGGGTGGTATTTGGAACCCAGCACCTTGTTTAGTGAAGTTCAGGGCTTGTGAAGATTGCTACAAAAAGACTGCAATAGGAAAATCTCAGACTCAGTCAATGAGCTTGGAGACAGAAAGAAAAAGAAAGTGGTATAGTGATTCTGGTGTGTTCATCTCCTTTGTGTAGCTCTGGTTGTGCAAGCAGATAGCTTGTGAGTTTGTACCCCAAAAGTTGGATTCTAGATATGTGCTAATATAATTAATTTTTATCAATAAGTAATCAGGAGTCAAATATTTTGGTAAGAATCTGAAAGATCAGAACAGGGAACTGCCACCAGTTGCATTCTTACCTCTTCTATTCCTCCATCCAAAAAGGCCAAGATCCTCTCTCAGCCTTCATTACAACTTTCTGTCTCTTCTCTGTTTATAATCATCTAAAACTCTGTGGATAGCCAGTGGCTAGCTCTTCCCTCTGACTATAGTAAGCATTATTTGTCACAATGTAATCAGCCAGACAGTGGAGGTGTGGCCTGGTTTGGCTGGATGGCAGCAGGCTTGCAGGCCGCAGCACCTGCGGCGCTGGGGAGGCCGAGGTTGCGGGGGCAGGACTAGAGGGCCTGGGCAGAATCTGCAGGGCGGTGTCACCACTGGCACCGGCCGAACCCTAAACCACTTGGCGGGTCATCGCTGACGCATAACCAAACCAGCACGGGGCTGGACCCTCTGTGCTCTAAATTTGACCTGCTGGCACTCAAAACCTGACCCGCGTGCGTTCTAAGCCGGGCCTGTGGATCCGCAGACCCTAGGGGGGTTAGGAAACGTTGGGCACCAGATGTAGGCAGAGTTTACTTAGAAGGCACCAATACCAGATAGATATTTATTAAAATATAAACCAACACTCACGGTACAGGTAACAGATTACAGTAGCACCTGAACAGGGACTGGAGTCTGGAACGGTGGAGGAGTGCTGGACAGACAATGGATTCCGATCCTCTCTCCAACAGCCAGGAACCAGGAAGAGAGCCTCGTGTTCCAGAAGCCCCTTTTCAATGGGCTTTCCCGCCCCCTTCAAGGGCCCAGGGCCCTGGATAGGTGTCTTTTGACCTTATCAGCTGACACCTGAATCCCACAACACTGATTTCTTAATTAACCCAGGACCACCAGCTCACAGATGAACTACACACAGTGTTCTGTGGCCTCATTCATCAAGCATTAATTAAGAAAATCCAACCTAATCGTACAGTGACATTTGCTTAATTGAGGTTCTCCTTTCTCAGATGACTTTATCTTGTGGCAGGTTGACATAAAACTATCCTGCACAGTGATATAGTTGAATGATGAAATAGATTAATTTCTAGTTTCTCAAGGAATCTTCATACTGATTTACACAATGATTATATCAATTGCATAACCCTCTCATGATTTAAATTAATATTTTTAATATTTCATTTATCATATCACTGTACATCATTGCTGCCCCCCTGATGTTCTCACTCATAATGATGGAAATTTTCTATTTTTACTTTTTTGTTTTTTGAAAGTTAATCATATATATATGTATAAATATATATGTACTCAAAATGGATTTTTTCTAAGTTACTTCATTTAATTTGTTCTTCTGTATATGCTTAAATTTACCTACAATATTTTTGATACCCTTCTTTATAGATGAATGGTATTTTAGTGTATATTTATCATATTATCAGTTTTCATTCATTGGTTAACCAACTTTAAGTTGTTGCAAAATGTTAGCTATGCTATTCATAAAAATGTCTAATAAGCAGCTACAGAGTGGGATGTCAAGTTCTTAGGGCATATCTCAAGGAGTGGCATAGATGTGTCATGGCATTTCTTATAAACATATATTGCTCTATTTCTATAGTTAATGCAGTGGATAGCAATTTCTCTTGCAGTTAAAGTGGATTTCCTGTTCCTTGTTCTTTTTACAGAACTTTTGTCCATGACATTCCCACTAGCATAACATGAAGTCTCAAAATTGTTTTGATTTATGTTTCTGAAATTGTTATAAATGATAAACTATTTTAGGATAATTATTAATTATTCTTTTATTTTGAGAACTTATCTGAAAATTTTTTGAAAAGTATGTGAACTTTTTATGGGTTCATTATACATTCTAGATATAAATATTCTCTCAAACTCTTTACATTTCTTTTGTTGTGCAGAGAATTCTTATTTTATTCCTGAAAGAGTAAAGCCATGTTCATTAAGTATTTTCCTATACCTATGACATGTAAGGTACAGCTTATGTTATCTTTTAGCACTTTTAATATTTTAGGCTGTATATTTAGGTCTTTGATTCATTTGGAGCTATTTTTGTTGCAGAATGATGGATTGAAATCAGTTTTGTTATGTGCATATGAACATCTAATTTACAAAGCACAAATTGCTGAATACTATTGCTTTTCTTTAGTTTGACATTTTGGCATCTTGGTCAAATATTAAATACCTGAGATAATGTGTACTCACACTTAAGTATTCAATTCTATTACATTGTTTTATATATCTGTTTTTCTTTCCATACCCAATCTTCTGTAATGTATCTTAAGATCTAGAATTATAATCTCTTCAGTATGCTTTTAGTTAAAGATTATTTTCAATGCCTTTGGACTTTTGTTGTTTTATATAAATTTTAGAACACTCTTTCCTGTTTTTGTGATGAATAAAATACAGACCTTGATTGAAATTTTATTGAATCTATCAATACATTTTGATAGATGTCCTGGCAAGTTTTACTTCAACTTTAACAAGTGAGAATCATTTTGAGAAAGGGAAGTCAACTGAAAAATTTCCTCCATAATGTTCAAGCTCTAGAGCATTTTATTAATTAGTGATTAATATGGTAGAGCCCAGTCTATTTTGAATGTCATTATCCTTAGAGTGCTGGTCACTGATCATATAAAAGTTATCAGGTTAAACAAACAATGAAGATCAATAACTAGCATTCCTCCATGGCCTTTGCATAAGTTCCTACCTCCATGTTCCTCCCCTATTTGTGTTTCTGTCCTGGCTTCCTTCAATGATGGAATACAATGTGGAATTGGAGGTGATATAAAACCCTTCTTACCAAGCTTGTTTTTTTGTGATGGTGTTTTGTTACAATGAGGTTTTTTGGTCCTGGGCAGCCAGAGGTCCAGACCCACAGACCTGCTGCCCCAGACCCCTGAGCCGCCCGTGGCTGATCAGGTCCCCAGAAATGACTCAGACTCTTATATTAAGTTCATGCTGTTTGATCTATGGCTGAGGCACATTGCTAGCTAGCTCTTACCTCTTAACTTAACCCATTCTCATTAATCTGTCTGCCATGTGGCCCATGGCTCACCTGTGTTCCTCACATGTTTCTTCTTAGGCAGGTGGCTCTGTCTGTCTCTGACTCCACCCTTCCTTTCCTACCTATTCTGATTCCCCACCTACTTTTTCTATGGTGCCTGTCATGGGCCAAAACAGCTCCTTTATTTAAAGATTGATATTCACAGCATACAGAAAGACATTCCCATATCACCTCTCTTAGGGTCCCCATTCTCTCTCTCTCTCTTTCCGTCTCTCTCTCTCTTTTTTCTGACTGGTGTCGGTCACTTTGTCTCTTCAAACCTCTATTGCAAAGATGGTCAAAGTCTCTAAAACCAGAAGGACATTCAGCAAGAAATGTGGCACACATCAGCCTTATCTGGTGACCTAGTATAAGAAGGACGGCTGGCTTGGTCTAGTGGTCAGGATTCAGCACTCTCACTGCTGCAACCTGAGTTTGATTCCTGGTCAAGGAACCAAAACAAAAAACAACATCCCAGCAGCCCTTTTTGAATAGGTTTGGTTACTCCCCCTTCAGGAGCCCTGGACCCTGGTTAAGGGTAGCCTCTTTGGACCTTATCAGCTGATACCTGAATCCCACCACAGGAACATTTGAGAATTCTACATCTTGAAAACAACAGGAAGTCAACTGACTGTCTCACTGAGGGAAATTTGAGCAGAAGACATCTCAAAGGCTATATCCTTAGAGACTTACTTTCTTCCACAATCTACATCTCTTAATAATGCCACTACCTTTGGAGGGCATTTTTTAAACCAGTAGAGTGAATAATCTTGCGAATAATGTCTTATTCTGTTTAGAAATACTTTGCTGTATTTTTAATATGTTCAGCGGAATGTTGGCCTGTAGTTCTGTTTGCATTGTCATTTCCTGATTTGACTATGAAAGGGATGCCATGTTAGTAGATTGAATTTGTAATTGCTTCTCTTATTTTCATTCTATTAATTTTGTTAGGAAGTATTGGCTGTATATTTTTTATGTATTATTAGAATTCTGTGACTACATCCAGCATTGGACATTTTTGTTTTTATTGTTGAAAAGCTTTTATTACTATTTAAATATCTTCATTTGTTTGGGATTTGTTTAGGTTAACTTTTTCTTGGTTTAATGTTGGGGTTATGCCCAATGATGTCTTATAAATTCCAGAACAACTTGTCAATGGATAGTTTAATCCACAATAAACTTAGGCCTTCCACATCAATCATTAATAAAGAAAATATCTACAGACCTGCCCATAGTCAATCATATTGAGAAAATATTTGATTGAGTTTCATTTTTCCCAATGACTCTAATTTATATAAAATTGACAAAAACTAATACAAACAGTAAATAACCTCTTCATGTTAAGTATGTACATATACCTAAAATAAGAATGAGTTTCTGTACTTCATAAAGTAATTTTCAAAATGACTTTCTTTGGCTCATAATATGAGCAGATGTAGAAACTCATAGGCATAGAGAGAGCCTAAATTAGAGATTTATGCTAGGATTCTCTCCTAAAATCTCAAGGTGCCCAGTGGAAGTAGGGTAGAAAGAGTTGTGGGATACAGTGGATTCAAAGGAAACAGGAAAACAGAGGCCACAAATTCAATTAGACAGGTCATATTGGAGTTCACAGACAAGGAAGTAGCAATCAAGGAGCCTACATGGGTTTATACAAGATCCTCTACATATGTTATGCTTGTTAGAGTGGTGTTTTGTGGTACTTATTACAATGGGTGTAGGGGTGTCTCTGACTTTTTTGCCTGCTCTTTGCAGTCTTTTGCTCCTGTTAGGTTGCCTCACCCAGCCCTGTTATGAAGGTTTATGTCTAGTCATATTGTATTAGGTTAAGCTGTGTTCCATTGATATTCCTGAATAACCTTCCCTTTTCTTATGTTAAATAGAAGAGAAGTTGATCCATGGTAGATGGAAGATGAGTTTAACTGGGAAAAAGTGGAAGCAAGAAAAGGTGGTCAGGATATTTTGCATTAAAAAAGAATAAATAAAAAATAATAAAGTATGTGTATTAAAAATAAAAATTAATTTTTCTGAATCAAATTCTCATATATAATTTCCTTTGTAGCTTCAGATGGCATTATTAAGATTTATCACAAAAATTTTATAATTACTTTGCAAGGCCAACCATTTGTTTAATTAGAAAAAATGGTAAGAACAGTGCCTTGGGGATTGGTTAGAAATTGACAAAGCTGAATTCTTCCCTTCAGTATTCATGGGCATGAAGAACTTGAACACCTGGGAATACAGTGGCATCTGTATAATGAGTACAAATAAAGTCTTGAATGTTTAGCCACAGGGACAATGAAATTGTAGAAGAAGGTCTGTAATTACTTTGGGTTTATTATACCAGCCATGAACCAATACCCAAGCTGCTTCCTAAAAATTGCCCTCTTTAATGAAGAGTCAATTGACCCTGTGATTTTTTGTTATTTTCACAAGAAAACATCTATGATCAACATCCAGGTAAGATATTCATAATGTTGCCTCTTTAATCTAACAAAGTAACTAAAATCCCTTTGTATGTATATGGAATGATCACAAGAAAGTTGCCTTGGTTATTAGTGAGGGTTTGATAAAATAAAGGTACATTAAAGCACTATGTGGAATGACCACAGAAATACACCTCACCAATATCTATTCTCAACACATGTTTATACATATGTACACTAATGATAATGAACCTCCATTTTGCTGACCCCATGCTTTATGTAAGAATAGCACCAATTTCCTGCTTACCAACCCCATGTTTCTATTAGAACATGATGCTTGTTTTCAAATCTTACAACCTTTGCTTTAATTATTGTACATAAATTAAGGAGAAACTTTATTGAATGATTATCTGCTAGGAATTTTATAAGCGAACATCAGAGAATAGGTGGATTGCCAAAAGAAATTTATTTACAAATAGGTTTGAAGTCTAGAATTCAAATAACAAGGTTATGAAGTTGATGGTCTAAATATCTTACCTTTGCAACTCCCATTTCTTTCAGGTTGCTCAACAATATGGGAGGATTCAACAAAACAGCTATCTTAGAATTTATTCTTCTGGGGCTTAGTGAAGATCCAGTTCTTCAGCCTTTTATCTTCAGCATCTTTCTGTCAATATATCTAACTACCATCTTAGGAAACTTGCTTATTATCCTAGCTGTTCGCTCTGACTCTCAACTACACACACCCATGTACTTTTTTCTGTCCAACCTCTCCTTTAATGATATCTGCTTAATAACAACCACAATCCCAAAGATGCTGGTCAACATCCAATCTCATGATCAGACGATCACATATACAGGATGCCTCTCTCAGGTCTGTCTTATCTTGAACTTTGCTGGTATGGAAAACTGTCTTCTCGCGGTCATGGCCTATGATCGCTATGTTGCTATCTGTCACCCCCTGAAGTACACAGTTATTATGAATCCACATTTCTGTGTAGTGCTTCTTTTTTTCTCTCTGTTCTTCAGCATTGTACACGCTTTATTTCACACTCTGATGGTTTTGTTGCTATCTTTCTGCACAGAACTTGAAATCCCCCACTTCTTCTGTGAGCTGGCTCAGATCATTAAACTTGCCTGTTCTGACAATTTTATCAATTATCTGCTTGTATACACAGTGTCTGTTCTGTTTTTTGGTATTCCAGTCATTGGAATTCTTTTGTCTTATATTAACATTGTATCCTCTGTTTTAAGAATGTCATCCTTGGCAGGAAAGTATAAAGCATTTGCAACATGTGGCTCTCATTTGTCAGTTGTCTCCCTGTTTTATGGCACAGGTTTTGGAGTACACATTAGCTCTGCATTTACTGACTCTCCAAAGAAGACTGTAGTGGCTTCCATGATGTACACTGTAGTCACACAGATGGTCAACCCTTTTATCTATAGCTTTAGGAACAAAGATATGAAGAAAGCCTTCAGGAAAATAATTAATAGGATAGCATCGCTTTCATAATATATCAACATTATATCTGATATTTTAGATTAATCAAAACTTACTAGAACACTCTCTGAATGAAGAAATTTATCTCTGTTATTTAAATGTTGTACAACAGTTAACAGCCATAATAATAATAAACATTTTAACCTGATTTGAAATGAGACATTCCTGTATGTCTAGCTTGATGATTTAATTTACGCTTTTTTCTAAAAAATAATGTATCTGTTAGGTTCTTTAAAATGAGATGTTTAAACTGATGCTCTAATTTTATCAAAATGATTTTGTGTGATGTTTCAGATGTAGATATTGTGAAGACACTATCTTTTATCAAAATTAATGTAACATTTTGAAAGTGATTTACTTACAATTTTATAGTTACTTGTATAGTGAACCATGGGTTTATCAATGTGTGATAAAAGAAGTGAATTTTTATGTCCCAAGAATCAATGGTTGATACTTGTTTTATAATTTTTATGTTTGTAAAATTGAAACATAACTAAATTGGTTTATATACATTTATATATAAATATCTAGATAAATTATAGATAAATAGATAAGCAGATGAATAAATAGATGGATGGATGAATTGATGGATGAATGGATAGATAACTTGCTCAGCCTCATTATCATTTTCTGCATGTATATAATTTCATGGATGAATTCTTGGTATTGAAAAATAAATATTTGGGCTCTCTTGTTTGGAAACAATGATTTCTCTTTCACTCAGCATGCCTTAGCTCACTGTAATAATTTTTCTAGGGTTGAGAATTTATGAGATTTCACCATACCATTTTAAGCTGTGTCTTGATGCTTTCCTTGTTACAGGTCATCCTTTAACAAGCCTTGTTGATGTCGTGTTTGTTTGGATTATGAAACTTCCATTGATAAATATTTCTAGAAATATTCTGTGTGGATCCAGAGTCACAAGATATATACATTTAAATTAAATGGTTTTTATTAAAAGATGTTATGTGTATTAATGCAGTTTTGTAGTTCAAAGCAATCAGTATTTAAAAATCAATGTGCATCACATTTGCTGTACTATTGCACATTACTAGGTAACATTATTCAGACCCTACTTTATTAAAACTATTCCAAAGCAAAATTTAATACAATTTGTTATGATGATATGATTTCTTTAAAAGACTGGATATGACATGCATTGCTACCTAACATGGAACTTTCAGTTCTTCTGCCTAAGAAAGTACTATAATTTATGCATGCACAAGTATTTTGGCTTAATGTACTCTTTTTTTTAAATATTTTTGTTAAATTTTGAATTATTATATTTTAATCATCTTATAATTCTAATTTTAAAGCTTTAAAATAACTCATGCTGTTTATTTAAATAAGGACCTTGTATATTTAATTTTGAATAGATTCTTATTTTATTTTCTGACATTAATAAAAAAGAAAAACTCTGATATTAATATATTTTGGTCACTTATTTCTTTTATTACAAGAACATGTATTAAATATTCTTCTCAGTGTCTTGTGAAAGAATAAGGATTTGCTTATATTATGGAAATTGAATTTTTGTATTTATTATAATTTGGTATTTTCAAAAGCTTTTATTAGTAGATGAACCATTATAGAAACCAGATAGGTATTCTTGGTTTTGTAAATTATCATTTAAATATTTTTGTCAACTCTTATAATAGTGTGGGTATAAGATTACATCTAAATCTCACATTATTTTGTTTCTGTGAGGTAAGATTCAGTTCAAATATTTACTACCACTTATAATCCTCTATTGAAATTAATTAATTTATATAATTGATCTGAATATGTGATTTGCAAATAAATTTAAGTGCAGTGTTTTGTAATAGCATACTTTTACAAAAAGTATAGAAGGCCAGAAGGGCCACAAAATATTTTGTGAGCTGGCTAAAGCCATTTCTTTCCTAAACTCATGACTACCGCATAAGCATACACTTTGCCAGTGTAAAAATAGCTTAATTAGGCAAGGATAGAAGATGACATCATGAGTCATTAACACTCACTGCTGAGCTATTTGCCACTGATAATTTATAGAAGAATGGAATATTACTATCAGTTACACCCAATGCCAATTCCAACAGTCTGTAGTAAATATTTCTAATTCATTTTGCACAGAGCCCTATTTAAACTAAGTAAGACATCAACCAAAACAAAAAGGCATAATCTTTCAAAGGGACCAGAAATGTTAGAAAAATTAATTGGAACAAAAGGAAGATAGGAGACTGTATGAAAGAGAATACTCTGAATTTGTTATATACATTTATGAAATGATCATAGTACAATACTGATAAATAAAAAGAAAAATACAAAGAAAAAAGAGAGAAAGAAAAAGAGAGACGGAGAATAAAGAAAGGTAAGTTGAGATCAGTTATCTTTCAGATTGATATTAATTATGGAAGTCTTCTGACTATACTGAATTGGTGTTCAGCATAAAAAAGCAATAGAAGAGATAAAAAACTTAGAGTAGAGGTAGCTTAATGGGGCCTTGATAGAAAAAAGTCCCCCCAAATCCCAGAGAACTACAACTAGTGAGAAATTTGAAATGGAATAGTAAGAAAAATAGATGACAATTATAGCGCAAGAGGAGTCCCAAAGGAAAAGACAAGCTCTTCCCTTCATTTTATTGAAAAGCAAATAAAACTTCTTACTTTACAAATTTTCAAAGGTATTTTGGAAATACTACACATTACCATTCAGTCTATCAAAGCTTACATGCCAGAAGTTAGGAAGGCGATGATAGTGTATAGCCAGGTTTTAGGATTGTCTTTAGATCTAGAGAAAAAGGCAACCAGGATGTCTGAGAATTAAGAGATTCATAAAGAACTGTGAGAGACTGGGAGACAGGCATCAGACTGGTATGACTTCTGGCTGGGGCAAGTGGGCATAAAGAGGGGATATTATCAAACTTTTGTGATTTGTTGTATACATTGTTAGTTTTACATATAGAAGCATCTCAATTTTTGGATAAACTTGCAGTATGTAGTTGATACCTATGTAAAAGTGCTTAGTTATGCAAAAGTGCTTAGTTTTAACCTGTTTAGGTCAGTGTTTATCCTCTTGTTCAGTTCTCAGCTAATATCATTAATAAAATCCTTATCATTGCACCAGGAGTGGCCCTGAAGTTACTTGAAATAGATTATTATCTCTGATGTGAAACAGAGATTTATATTTATTTTAGTTAATGATTCACACACACACAATACCATTCATAAATAAATGTTCAATTAATAAAATCATACTTGTCAAAATAGTAGGATTGTTTTATATTTCTTTGTACTAATATACCTTTCATTATCACAGCCCATTGGTCAACTAAATATAAGCTATAAATAACAAAGAAACACTAAGGAGTTTTAGAAGCAGAGACAAATAGACCTTGTAACACAGACTAATAACTTATTGCTAATGTGTAGTTTTTGCAAAAATGCTGATAGTTCTAAATTGTAGCTTCTATTTAAGTGATTCCTCCTCCAAAATTTGCAATACTAATATTGCCTTTTCAGACTGTGGAGTATTCTGTTATATTCATTACTTACTGTTTACATATTTTAATGGTTATTACCCACATAAATATAGAATATTGAACTCATTGATCTCTTGATAGTAAAAGCAAACTAGGAAAGAATTCTGGTTTAAATCATCTCCCTCTCCCTCCCTCTCCCTCCCTCTCTGTCTCCCTCCCTCTCCCTCCGTCTCCCTCTCCCTCCCTCCCTCCCTCTCTCTCTCTCTCTCTCTCTCTCTCTCTCTCTCTCTCTCTCTCTCTCTCTCTCTCTCTCTCTCTCTCTCCTGCTTCCCTCTGTGTATCTGTTTGAGTTAAAAATTTGCCCAGTTAAGATAGTTTTTTTGCCAACTCTTTCTTTTGACACTACTGAAACAGAAAAATATGCCTCCACCCACGACCAGTACAAATTCAATCTACACCCTTAAAAAAGATAAAGAGAAAAAATTTAATAGTAGAATGCATTTTATTTTGGATAATACCCAGAGAGTAATTTATCTTGTAGAGTAAATTTTATTAATTTGCAAGAGACCTTAATTAAACTACCATTCTTCTTAAAATAGTTGTTAACTAGGGTCATCTTACCTACCTAACAAAATTATTTTTCTTAAGCAGTGAAGTGGGAGGTGTCCTACAGAAGGCAAATTTTCACTCTATGATAGACCCCTCAGCTGCCTATTAAAGTTATGCTCTAATGGTTGATTGAAAGCTCTCATAAAAGAGGCATCATAGCAAGATTGAGAATCAGACATTATCTTTCCTGAACTGAGAAGGATTATTAACTGAAGCGATTAACTGGTTTGGCTATGTACCCTTTTTAATACTAAGGACTCAGTTCTCAAGGTGTTTCCTTAACAAAATGCTTAAGGCCATTTTCTTGCCCTTAAGATGAAATAATTCAGGAATACTACTCACTAATAGAAAGATCTTCTGTGTGAATGTAGTGATGATGAAAGATCAAATGTATCTAATTATAGTAATATTATTGTTATTCTAATACCAAAGGGGATCTCAAACCTAGATGATACAGCCTTATCTCTCTTATACAGGCTAGAACTATTCTATGTATGTTTTTAAAGATACAATATTTGTCATTTGCTTGTTCATGTATTGATTATTCTCTTTCTGTGTATGTGTGTGTGTGGTGTATATTTGTATGTTTTTAGTGTATACCTGCTATTCTGTACTGGTGAAAGACAGAGTATTTTAGGATTTATGTCTCCCCATAGAAAATTACACTGGACACTTAAAGCATAATAAAACAAGAAGCTAGTAAATAATTTTGGGTGCCCATCTCTGGCTAGTGCCCCAAAATGGATACAGATATGGAAAGTAGTATTATACTTAATTTATTCCACATATGTGTATCATTAAGCTTCTTTTAGGTCACATATGACTCTTCTTTCTACCTCTCCCAAGTGTTCTAGGTTACTCTTTGAATTATTCAAACATATATAGCAGATTTCATTAAAGCTACTTTGGAGTGTAGAAAAATTACAGTACAAGGATATTGAAAGAAATATTTCTTAAGTAAGCCAATGTTTTTCTCTTTCAATATTTGCTACCAATTGTCATCTTTTCAACATGGAATAATTAAAATTTTCTGATAAGAGAATGACCAGGATTTACTGATAGTTGTAAGCTTGAGCTTCCCCCTAGAACTCCTCATTAGCTGCATATCCTTTATACAGTGATAGGCCTAATGGCTAATGTAAGTCAGGGATGTCTCTTTTTATTCTGGAAATAAAGACTTTAAGTGCTCAATTTTGACAAATAAACATGGGGGTGGAGAGAATGTCATCAGAAAGGCAATACTATTGATGATGGCAATGCTATTGAGCAATTCTTTAAGTGTCATTATCCATTTGAAATTCTTTTGTTGAGAATTTCATATTTATTTCTGCACTGCACCCAACTTCTTAATTAGATTTATTTTACTACTAGATTCTTAAGTTCTCTCTATATTTTAAAGATCAGTCCTCTGTCAGATGCGGGGCTGATGAAGATCTTTGTCCATTTTTTAGGTTGTAGTTTTATCTTATTGGCATTGTCTTCTGCCACACAGAAGCTTCTCAGTTTTAGGAGGTCTCATGTATTAATTGTTGTTCTTAGCATCTGCACTACTGGTGTTATATTTAGAAAGTGATTTCCTGAGCATTTAATATTACCACTGTTTTTCTATCAGGCTTAGTATAACTGGGATAAAGTTCAGATCTTTGATAAACTTGGACTTGAGTTTTGTGCAGGGTGAAAGGTATTCTTATTCTTCAACATACCATGCTCAGGTACGCCAGCACCATTTGTTGAAGATGCCATCTTTTTTCTATGGTATATATTTAGCCTCTTTGCTCTTTGTCAAAAATCAGGTGTTCATAGGTATGACAATATTGGGGTCTTTGATTTGATTCCATTTATCAACTCGTCTGTTTTTATGCTATTACCAGGCTGTTTTATTAATGTAGCTCTATTATATAACTGGAAGTCAAGGATAGAACTGCCTCCAGAAGTTCTATTACTGAACAGGATCTTTTTTTTATTTTTATTTATTTTTATTTTTTATTTTATTTATTTATTTATTTTTTTGCAATCCTGAGTTTTTGATTTCCTCATATAAAATTAAGTATTGTTCTTTCAAGGTCTATGAAAAACTGTGTTGGGATTTTGATGGGGACTTCATTGAAACAGTGGACTGCTTTTGTTGAGATTGTTAGTTTTGCTATATTGATAGTACCTATCCAAGAGCAATAGAGATCATTCCAGTTTCTAATATTTTTCTTGTATTTCTTCAATGATTTAAAGTTCTTATCATATAGGTCTTTCACTTCTTTGGTGATTATTCCAAGATATTTGATATCATTTGCATCTATTGTAATGGGTGATGTTTCCCTAAATTTTCTGGCTCTTTTATCATTTGTGTATAAGAGGGTTATTGAATTTATTTTGAGTTATATCCTGCTACCTCACTGAAGGTGTTTATCAGCTGTACGAGTTCTGTGGTAGAACTTTGGGGGTCACTTATGTATGCTCTCATATAATCTAAAATAATGATAACTTGACTTCTTCCTTTAAAATTTGTATGATTTTGATATCTTCTCATTGTCTTATTGCTTTAGCTAAAATTTCAAGAGCTATATTAAA
Organism: Phyllotis vaccarum; assembly: GCA_033318265.1. NCBI lineage: Eukaryota > Metazoa > Chordata > Mammalia > Rodentia > Cricetidae > Phyllotis > Phyllotis vaccarum. Next base: position 110,078,492 of record JARWLC010000012.1, read on the forward strand.
TAGAATGGAAAGAGTGGATAGCCCTGTGTTGTTCCTGATTTTATTGGTATTATTTTGCATTTCTCTTCATTTAGTGTGATGTTGTCTGTAGGCTTTCTGTAAACTTCCTTTACTTTGTTTGGGTGTTTTCCCTGTATTTATGTTCTCTCCAGGACTTTTATCATGAAGGAGTATTGGATTTTGTCAAAGGATTTTTCAGCATCTATTGAAATGATCATGTGTGTGTGTTTTTTTTTCTTTCAGGTTGTTTACATGATGGATGACATTTACAGATTTTTAAATGTTGAACCATCCCTGCATCTCTGGGATGAAGGATCATGGTGGATGATTTTTTTTTTTTGATGATTTATTGAATTTGGTTAGCCAGTATTTTAGTATCAATGTTCATGAGGGAGATTTGTCTGTGATTCTCTTTCTTTGTCATGTCATGTGGTTTAGTTATCAGGGTGACTGTAGCCTCATTAAAAGTGTTTGGTTAATATTGTTTCTTTTTCTATAATGTGGAACAATTTGAGAAGTATTGGTATTAGTTCTTCTTTGAAACTATGGTAGAATTCTGTGCTTAAACCATCTGGCCCTGGGCTTTTTTTATTTGGGAGATTTTTAATAACTGCTTCTATTTCCTTGGGGGCTTTAGGTCTATTTATGTCATTTAGATGGTCTTGATTTAGTTTTTGTAGGTGGGACCTGTTTAGACAGCTGTCAATTTCTTTCAGATATATTCCTTGGTGTTTGGTGGAATGACTGTATATAGCTTTTAAGACTATTTTGAGTCAGAATATCTGTCATATCACTTATTTATTGTTAAATTTCTGTCTGGTAGACCTATCCATTGATGAGTGTACAGAACTGAAATCTCCCACTTAGTGCATGGGGTTTGATGTGAGGTTTAAGCTTTATTTATTTATTTATTTTTTTACATATGTGAGTAGCCTTGTATTGATGGGCATAGATGTTCAGGATTAAGACTTCATCTTGATGAATATTTCCTGAGATTAATAAGAATGTCCTTTCTGGTCTCATTTAATTGAATTTACTTTGACATCTCTTTTATTAAATATTAGAATAGATATATCTGCTTATTTCTTATGTTTATTTTATAGAAAAGTCTTTTCTCTGTATTCCTTGTATGCAGCATAATGATGGATTCTGGTTTTGTATCTATTATGTTAGCCTGTTTCTTTTTATATGTAAATCAAGTCCATTAATATCAAGGGATATTAATGCCAAGTGATTGTTTACTCCTGTTATTTTTGGTCAGTAGTATATTGTGTTTCTCTTTTTCAGGGTTTTCTTCTGTGGGATTATTTATTGCTTATGTCTTTGTTGGTTTATCTAGCTTCTTTAGGTTGAAGTTTTCTTTCAAGAGGTTCATTAGGGCTGGATTTGTGCATATATATTTTTAAATCTGGTTTTGTAAATGGATTATGCTGCTTATTGCTTCTATGGTGATTGAAAGTTTTGCTGTGTATAGTAGGTTGGCCTGGCATCTGTGGTATCTTTATGTCCTTATAACATCTGCCCAGGATCTTCCAGTTTTCATAGTTTCCATGAAAAAGTCAGGTGCTATTAAAAAAATAAAACTAAGAAAATATGTGGGTTTTTTTGTTAACAGTATTATTCCAGATTATTTAATAGTATTTTCTATGAAGTTTATACTTTGACAATTTCAAGGTTTATATTATATATTCCAATTACTCTTTCCCACCTTTTCTTATCTCCCTACCATCTCTAGCAAACTCTTTTCTACATCTTTCTGAGGTTAATGACTTTCTGACTTGTTTGTGTTAGTTTCTGTATGATTATCCGATTGCAACTCTTTACTGGAGCCTGATGGGATCAGCAGTAGGTACAAGTGAAGGCAATTACTCACCTCCTCGGATAATCATACAGGCAATCAATAGGAGGAAGTGGTTCCTGAGCCCACGTCCTTACCCATGCCTGACTATTGATTGAATATTTTGTTTGTTTGTTTTGTTTTTCAAGACAGGGTTTCATTGTGTGGCCCTGGCAGTCCTAGAACTTGCTCTTTTGACCAGGTTAACCTGAAACTCAAGATCTACCTCTTTCTGCTAAAACAGACTACTTTTGGGCCACCAACCATCTCCCAAATCATGACATGGTGACTTCTTATTAGTTATGAACACTCATCCTTATCTTATGCTGTTATAATTATACAGCACCAGAGGTTATAACAACCTGTTTCTCTTCATCTATGTTTTACCTCAGGGATTTTTACCTTTCTTCCCTTCTGTATATCTTACTTTACTGTTTCTCATGTCTGGCTGCTGGCTGCCTGGCTTCTGGACCTGGGTGTGTTTTTGTCTCTCTCATTCACTCCTCCTTCCTTTATTTCTTCATTTCTTCCACTCCCAAAAGGTGGGTGTTATCCAGATGGGTCTGCATTTATGAGTTACTTGACTGTTTTCTTTTGCAGTTCATAATATTCTTTCTTCATTATGTATATTTAGTATAATTAGTTGCAATTATTATGTATAGAGGAGACATTTTTGGAAGGGTCTAATATATTTGGTGTTCTCTAAATTTCTTATATCTTCATAAGCATTTACCATTTTTTAGGTTGGGAAATCTTTTTCTATGATTTTGTTGAATATATTTTCTGTGCCTTTGAGCTGATAATCTCCTTCTATTCCTATTATCTTTAAATTTGATTTTTTAAGGTATCCTAGTTTTCTTGGAAATTTTCTATTATGACTTTTTTTTTAATTGTAGAGTTTTTTTTTTTGACTGATGAGTCTATTTCTTCCATGTATCTTCCACACTAGAGGTCTCGTTTCCATCTCTTGCACTCTATTAGTTATGCTTGTATCTGGAAATCTTGTTTGTTCACTCAGATTTTTTATTCTCAGTGTTCCCTTGATTTGTATCTCCTTTATGGCTTCTATTTCAGTTTTTAGTCTTGAGCAGTTGACATAATGTTTAATTGTTTTTTTTTCTTTCTTCTTCAGTCTTTAAGAGATTTATTGTTTTCTTCCACTTTTCGCTTGTCTTTTCCTCTATTTCCTTAAGGGAGGTTTTATTGCTTCATTAATTCCCTCCTTATAGGCTTCTATTATGCTTATAATGATATTTTAAGGTCATTTCCCTCTGTTTCTTCTACATTGGAATGTTCAAATTTTGCTGTTGTGGACCCATTAGTTTCTAGTGGTGCCATATTCTTTATGCTGTTGAATGTTTTCTTGCACTGGCATCTACCAATCGCTTCCTTTAATCAGTGCAAGTGCTGTCTGTATTTTAGGGAGCTGTTTTTGGTCCGCTAGGTATTTTTGGTGCAATTGGAGCTCTCAGAAAAATTAAAGGCAGTGTAGTCTGTGTCTCAAAATGTAGTTGACATTTGCAGTTGGAGATTCCCCAGAATCTGTGTCTCAGGAAGCCACTCTTGTACTGGGGCTCTCCGGAGGCTGTGTCTCAAAGAATAGCTCTTATGATGGAACTCTCCAATGGCTGTGTCTCAGAAAGTAGCTGAACTTGGTTAGAAGGGTAGGGTTTGGGGAATGGAATGTGACTTATGGGCTAGAGGGTCCAATGAGGAGTGATGTAGTCAGGATTGCACATAGGGGTACTGCTTGCTTACCTGTAGATGGAGCTTTGATAGGTTTGGGGCATAGTCTGTACCCTGTTTCCAAGAATTTGGGACAGTCCTAGCTGGCCTGGCTGACTGGTTCTTTATCAAATTATTACATTTACAGAATTATAATAATAAATATTGATCATCTAAAAATAAACTTGTGGGTCTTATCTGGGAGAGATTTTTTTCAAAATTAAGTTAATAATGCTTAGAAGATTCATAATGAATGGGGTTGATTTAGTCCATGAATTGGAAAGATAAGAAGAAAATAAAACTGTGTCTATTACCAATATTTTCTTTCTCTGCTTCCTAGCTGTATATTCAATGTTAACAGCTGCCTCTTGCTCTTGACACCATGACATTTTCACCAGAATGAATAATGCCATCACATGGTGGGACAATAACTTTAGTTATTTTTTGTCATAGTAGCAATCAGATATAAGCTCTCAATTACTGGTCCCAAACCATACATATCTCCCTGCCCAATTTTTCTCGTCATGAGGTTCATGAACTATCTTTCTGAAGGTATAAGCAAGCCACAATTAAATGTGTTCTTTAGAATTTGCGTTGGTGATGATTTTCATCACAGCAATAAAGCAGTAGCTAAATACACTATCCCAAAATGCTGTTCCATCTCATCATCTTATTCCACACTTCTTCTTCATACTCCAGTCACTCTTCTTTCTTCATAACATATTTTATTTCCCCTTCCTTGAGATTTTGTCTCTTCCCTACTTAGCATCTTACTAAATATCTGTCAACTGGAATAAAATGGTCTCAAACATACCTATTGAAAATTTAAAGCCAACATCCACATATAAAAGTAAGTATGGACTGTTTGCTCATTTTGGTTTGGATTCTTTTTCCTAGAATAATCTTTTGCTAGCCCCGTTATTTTAAATTGTAAATTACACAATTATATTTTCTTAACAGATGAATAATATTAGATTACATTATCATGCCATAATTTCATTATCCATTCATTAGTTGATACCCATTTATGCTTTTTCTAATTTCTGGCTATTATGAATAGATCAAGAATGAACACTGATGATCAAGTATCTCTGTCATAGGATATAAAGTACTGTTATAGCTAGATCTTAAGGAGGATCTATTCCTAACTTCAAGAGAAATATTCACAATGATTTATGAAGTAGCTATAAAAGTTTCCACTCCTAGAAGAAATTAATGTGTTCTCTTTCCCCTATATCTGTGACAGAATATGCTGTGTCTTTGTTTGTTTTTTTTTCATTGGTCATAAGCATTCTTACTTTTGGAAGATAAAAATGTTAAATGAGATTTCAATTGCTTTATTTGGATTGTTAAATATATTGAACATTTTTTTCAATGTTTTACATTCATTTGTGTTTCATATTTTAAGAACTATATAATCACTTATATATACTTATATTTGGGTTAATTATTTGAGATATTTTCACATTAAGTATTTTTACACTAAAAGGTGTCTTAAGAGGGTGAGGTAAAACACCAATACATTTTCACACAGTGTGATCAAATACCATGAAATTGGAAGGCATTGTTTTTATGGTCTCATCTATCTCTCCTTGCTCTTATAGTCTTTTTCCTTCACTTCTGCATAGCTTCTTGAGCTCTGAGTGGAGTAGTTAACAAAGATATTCTATTTAAGTATTAACTGCTTTAAAGTCTCTGGCGTTGTTAATTCTGAGTCTCTCTATGTATTCCCATGTAGTGTAACAGGAATTTTCTCTGATGATAGTGGATTTAGACACCAATCTATGGGTATAGCAGAATGTCATTAGACTTTTTTTTTCTATATTCCTTTAGTAGACAAAAATGTTTTGCTTTTTTTTACTTTTTCCTAGTTCTATAGTTAATTTAGCCTCAGATTTTTTATTATAGAAGCACTGTGAGGAATGAGGTCCATTTGATAATGTGGGTCTTAAATATAAGCACAGAATTGTTAGCTACTCTGACAATTTTTATGTCATAATTGTCCAAAGTACCATACCAGCAACTCACAAAATAAATTTTATAGTTTGAAGATGGCTTTCCTTTCTAGTAGCATTCAGAATACTTATAGTACAATGAATACATGTCAGCAGGAATAAGGCTTGTATGCAGCAGTCAGATCATAAAAATTATATTTTTTTCATTCAAAATATATTAAAAATTAGAGTTTAGCAACAATTAGTGATATTTCATGAGAAAAAAATTGTAATTTAAAAATAAATCCATTTTAAATTCTCTATTTAGATTTTTTATAAAAAACATGTATTGATAGCTATAGTAAAACTTGTTTATAAGGACCATTAATTAGATGATGAATTGTTTTATTTCTAAATATAAAGTATCCCTTTAACTTAGTACAGAATAATACATGCTATGTATGCAAGGTATCTTAAGTGAATATACATAGGCAAATCAGTGAGAATTTTATGAAGTAACATGTCTAAAGGATCAAGAAGTTAATTATACTGCATTCAGTTCTATACCTTTGGTCTTTAAGGACATGGATTTTCAGTAATAGCATGATAATATATCATAATAATGGTGACTGCTGGATATTGAATCTCAAGGGATGGAGACACTCCAGGAGACAATTTGCACTTATAAACACCCTCTTACTCAGGCTATAACATCAAAGTCTTCTTTTGGAGCATTTTTTTAATCCAGGAATCAGATACTAAATCACTTATTTACCAAGAACAAGTTTTCTCTCCTTAATAAATATCCTGGTAAGTGTTTAATTTTTATCCTCTGTTGAAACTTATTGGTTTATTTGAAGTTTATTATTTCAAGTTTTTAATGTGTTATAAGGTAAGTATATGTATATATATATGTAAATATTTATTATACAAGTATATTTTATATTTGGTTTATGTTAATTTTTATGTATTATTTTGAAAATAAAAAATGGCTTCACTGGTGTTTCCTTTCATATATTACAAATGGTTTTAACTCCTAAAACATCTGATATTTGCAGTTACCTTGAAGAAGATGTTACATACTTTTCTCCTTTTATTCACTTTTCCAGGATAGTCATTGCCTCCTTTTTAATGATGATAAATACTATATGAGCAGGTCATGACAATGGCAAAGCAAGTAGGAATAAAAGTATCATGATAGTTTTATAGTCAAGTAATGTTCAGAATGCTTTTCTTCTAATGTGTATTACTATAAAAATGCTTAATTGTGGCTCTCTAGTAATATATTGTTAAGTTAATTTGAATAGTGTTTTAATTTGAAGTATCTATGTTTCAAGTTATTTACACAAACACATTAGAAAAACAGTTTTATCCATTTATCATTCTTCCTATTTTATAAATGTTTTATAAGTATGTAAACTTTATCCTTCAAAAATGTATACTTAAGTCAGTACTACAGAGTGTGTGATCTGATATTGCAAAATAATAAATTTGATTTGAATTGATTTTATTTCTCATTTTTTTAAACTAAGGGTGTGCCTGCCACAGTGCTCACATGGAGACCAGATAACTTTCAGGACCTATTATTTCCTTTCTTTTATCTCACTTGATGGTGAACCAACTCAGAAAGTTTAAGTTTATATGACAACCAATTTCACACACTGAGCCATATTGTCAACCTAGTAAATTTTCTGTTTTATTAACTCTGTCGCTTTTTAAATTTGGAAATCATTATTTCAGAAGTAAATATATTTTTATTGTTAATAGTTTAATAATGCATGGAATGATTCTGATTGATAATTCATGACTCATAGTTGGTACTAAACCTTAGGTTTTGGTAAAATATGCAGAAAACAGTGAATGGTCATTTTAAGTCTGTTTTGTGATTCTTGTGCTTCTATGTGTTTATGGTTGAAGACTTGGCTGCTGTAATTGACTTGCACTCACATGTAAAAAAGGCATGAAAGTAGGAGGAGAATATTTGTGAAGAAAAAGGGGTTATAATGTTGGGGAGAGGATAGTATTGCTCAATTAGATAGTAGTACAATGTACACAAATAGGAAGTTTTCAAAAATAACCTTAGCAAAATAATTTCTTTCATCAAATGGAGCAGAAAAAAATAGCAGAAGAAAACATTTAATTAGAGAATTGTATTTACAATATCATGAAAATAATTTATTTTAAATGCTTAATTTCTATAGATATGATATATATCTACAATATTTGGATGACTTGTTTAAATAGAGATTGATAGTGATCAACCTCCAACCTTAGTGAGGGATAAAAGTGGAGAGAGAATAAAACTGTTATATTTTATACATATGCTTTGAAGATATTATGAGTGCTGCTGCTAAAGTATCTGGCTCTTATATTTCAATTCACTTAATATTTCCTTAAAATTCACTCAAATCATGAAGGGTATAAACCAAACATATGCTCTACAATTCTTTCTTGTGGGACTAACTAATGATCAAGTTTGCTACCACTCACATTCAGTCTCTTTCTCTGCATATATCTGATCACTGTTCTTGGAAACCTACTCATCATTATGGTTGTGAGTTTTGACTCCCACCTCCATACCCCAATGTATTTTTTTCTTTCTAACCTTTCATTTGTTGACATGCACTTAAGTTCAACTACCATCCCAAAGGTTTTGGTGAACAAGCAGGTACAGGATTACAGAATCATCACTTACACTGACTGCATCACCCAAGTCTGCTTTATTTTAGAATTTGCTTCATTAGAAAGCTGTCTCCTTGCTGTGATGTCCTATGATCGATATGTGGACATTTGTCAACCTCTGAGATACACAGACATCATGAACCCCAGCTTCTGTGGTTGGCTAATTGTATTGTCCCTGGTTATTATTCTTGAAAACTCTCTTCTGCCTGTTCTGATGTTATTAAGGTTGTTTCTGCATAGATATGGAAACCCCATTATTCTACTGTGAACTTGCTCAGGTCATCAACTTGCTTGTTCAGACACTCTTATTAATAACATTCTAATATATCTTTCAACATTTATATTTGGTGGTGTTCCAATTTCTGGAATAATTTTCTCTTATACCAAAATTGTCTCTTCAGTTATAAGAATATCTTCAATGAAAGGAAGATACAAAGCTTTCTCTACCTGTGTCTCTCATCTGGTTGTTTTGTCATTGTTCTATGGCACAGCTCTTGGAGTTTATATTAGCTCTGATATGACTATTTCAACAAGAAGTACTGCAGTAGCTTCATTGATGTACACTTTGGTCCCTCAAATGATGAACCCCTTTATCTATAGTCTGAGGAATAGGGACATAATGGAAGCCTTGAGAAAATTATATCAGTAACATATTTTTTCCAAGCACATTTTGGCCTTTGGACTTCATTGTTCAGAATAAGTCACATTGATAGCATACCTTGAAAATCAAAACACATATCTCCTTATCTAGTACAACACTGTAAATGGTTAGGTAAAATACAATTTAATTTTTATTTTTTACTTATCTTTGTTTTGGATTATGGTATTATAATTAGGTCTCATATATTTAAGACATACTTGTAATTTTTTAGATACAATTTGTTTACTCACTGCATATAAAATGAGACTGATTTTAGGCTCTAAATTCAGTGAGAATAACTATTGATATATATGTAATTAGTATAAATTACACTTCTATGAATTTATGAGTTATAGAATTGTGTATATGTACTCTTTAAAGTGGACTATATGCATGTGTATATCCAATATATGCATTATTTAACATTAAATTTTAGTCACTTAATGCTTAGTGACTTTTAAGCAATACACTTTCATTCACCTCAAATAGAGAGAGAAAAGGCAGATTTTGACAAGTACACTTGCAAATATTAAGAAGTGTATTAAGTAATTAATAGGGATCAGCTGAATGAGAAGCATTTGTTTAACCAAAGTCTAAATTCCTTGTCCCACCAAGATCCTGTCATATGATTTTAATTTGACAGAAAAATTTATACACACCTTTATTCCAAATAATTTTAAAACACTATAGCTAATTATATATTCATCAGGCACAAGATATACAATTATATAAAGATGTAATGCTCACATTTACCTCAATATTGCTATTAGTTAGCACTTCTGATACTCTTGTCAATCACTGAAGTCATAGGAAAATTGAACTGATTTACTGATTATTTACCATCTGATGCAAATAAAAGGTTAGTGTCCTCTTGCTGCAAATTAGAATTTCTCTGGTAAATTCCGAGTATTAGTCTCACCAATATCCATCCCTTTTCCTGTTTGTAGTTTTATTTCAAGGCACCAATTTATGTCATTTCCTGAGCCTTAGAACAGGTATTATTTTGTTATCACCTCTCTCAAAGTACTAAATATTGAACCATTCTTAGGAATAAATAGTGTAGAACAAGAAAAACACAGTTATAGTTTGGCAAATATTAATGAAGAGTCTAAGACCCAAATTAGCAAGTAGAATGTCCATCCAATGAGAAAATTACCATAAAAGTTTAGAGGATATATTTCAGAAATTTCCACTTAACGCAGATAAAATATCTATATTCTTCAACACACTCACTGGGAAAAATTACAGTTCCTTTGTTCCAATTAGGGCTTAGGAGCACAAATGGGCACCAGTCAATATTTATAAACTTATTTTCTATTCTAATACAGATTTTTTATTTGTGCTTTCTTTTGATATAGCTGGATTATGCAAGCATATGTAAAATTTAATGAGTTATCTGTAGATCTGACCAGAACCTTGAATTGACTGAACAAAAGGAGGCACCACATTTGTCTGGGTTACCTGAAAAGAAAGGAGATACTCACACCTTGCAAGCTCCTTAAGGAAAGGAGAATTCTAATACTGCTAGAGGCTTTAAGATGGATATCTTAGATATGGCTATATCAGTAATAACATCCACCATGCAATACACATATACACATGTATACATTTACACAAATTACATAAGCACATATATTCATCATATATACATACATATACATACACACGTACATATATATAAATATATTCATGTACGCATATATACATATACAAATAAATATATGCATCATATATACATACATCTATATACATATATACATACATGCATGCATGCATACATACACACACATACACATGTATACATATATACACAAACACACATAAACATGTATACTTATACACACATATGTAACATATATGCATATATACGTACATCCACACATAAATGCATACAAATATACACATATAAATGTACGCATATACACCAATATATATACACACATATATGCACATATGGATATATGCATATATAAACACATACATATATATACATGTATATGTACATATATATGAGGAAAATAAATAACAATATATAAAATACAGACCTTCAGAATTACATGAAAACATCTAAAATAAGATCAAAACATTGAAAAGTTTAGTATGGTTTCAAGAGATCAACCCTGAGAATCCACAGAATTCAAACTGCAAGCAAAGCCAGAGAAAATGGTGCTAAATTTTCACAATGACAAGGCAGACAGAAAATTACAGCTAGTCAGAAGAGACAAAAAAAGGCCTCTAAATATCTGTAAGGAGAATAATACATCAAAACATGATGTGTTCAGTGTTCATTTACTGAATTTTGGGACTCCAAACCCTGTAAAACAAACACTATTATACATAACACATCACATAGGCACTCAAATAATACTAGTGGAAATTTAGTACCTATTCTCACATATACATAATATGTGCTACCAAAAAATTAGAAAAAATTCAGAAATAAATTACACAAAAATCAAGTAAATTTTTATAGCCACATAATTATTTTTCTGAGTAGGTAATAGAAATTTCACTAAAACTGACCTCATTATAGATAAAAAATTAAAAATAAATTATTTGAGTAATTCTCTGCATGTTATAAAATGAAACTATATAGAACAATAATGATCAAATAAAAGAAAAAAAGCCTATCAACTTCAGAATTGTGGGACATGGGAGTTTTCAAGGAAGAGCTGCTGACAATGGAATAAACTGTAATGAGGAAGTAGTTTGATTATATAACAAACTGCATACCCAAATAAAATGTAAAATAAACATTTCAGTAACAACAAAAAAAGTCTGAAACCACATAAATATTGGAAGAATGTTAATACACTTTTGAACTTAAGGGACACTGAAAAAATCAGTGTATTTGGATAAAAGGGGTGTGGGGGAAATTTCAGAAGAGTTGGGAGATGGTAAATTTTAATCATAATATATTGTACAAAATTATTTTTGGTAAGAAACAGAATAAAATAAAAGTAATACAACCTACAAGAACTTTAGTAGTGCAGGTAAAGAATGCTGCCATACATTTTTTTAGTTAGTTGCTATCATTAAAAATAAAAAGAAAAAATAGCAGATGCTCTATATTTTTTTGCATTTCTACTATAGTGTTGTAAGTTTTAATATTTCATTTGATTCTACATAAAAATAAAATTTGTAGAGCAATACTCTGATTATTATAGGTGAAATATTCTCAATGAAATACTTTTAAATCAAATTCAAGAATACTCAAAGTACCTACAATGATCAAGTCACTTCATGGTAGAAATTCAGAAATATTTAATCATACATAAAAATGGTAATCCACTACTAGAACAGAATCAAGGATAGAAAGCAAATTAACATATAATTATGTATTTTAAAAAGACTTTTGTCAAAAATCCCATATCCTTTCATCATAAAGTCCCAGAAAAAATTATGGATACTTAAGATATATTTCAATGTAATAAAGACAATAAACAACAAGACTTCAGTTGATATGATGGTAAATGGAAAAATCACAAAGCATTTCAACCAAAATAGAAAGAAATCAATGATGCCTACTCTTCTGATTCTTGTTTAGTATAGTGCTTAAAGTGTTAAGTATAACAATAAGATAAAGAAAATAAATAAACTGGATGGAACTAGGAATGGAATTATATTTATCCATAAGCCATTTGAGATTTTATACAGAAAATTCCCAAAGCATATTAACAGGCTTCAAAATTATTACACAAAAATCACTCAACTTCATGTGTATAAATGACAAACATATCAAAAAAGAAATCAGAAAGCAATCTAGTTCAAAATAGCATCAAAAATTTTAGAATAAATCTAACTAAGGAACTTAAGGATTTATATTACAACAATTTAAGACATTGAACAAAGGAATTAAAGAAGATAACAGAAGATAAATGTTACTCATGGAGAGATAAGCTATTATAGAAGAAAAGCTATTACATGATCTTTAATTTCCATCAATAATTTATTACAATTTTTACAAAAATTAACTTACAACAATATTAAACACGGAAGCCACACAAGCCAAAAATAAAATATGGAAAGGAAAATAACAATAAAAAATCCTAGGTTATCCAAAAGTATCCTGAACCATCAAAAAACTCATAAAATAAGACCTTTACTGGTTTTAATAACATAGATTTATATTTATAACATCACAGTGCTGACATAAACAAGATACATTTTGAAAGGAATACAATTGAGGACACATATAACCCACATACCTATACTCCCCGAGTTTTGACAAAGGGGCCTGAATTGCCTGCTGGAAAATGAGCATCTTCAATAAGCGGTGGATTTCAAGATGAAGAGCTGCATGCAGAAGAATGATATTAGATCATTATCTCCGAAAATAAACATAATTCAACTCCCAAACTCAACTAAATATATGGATTAATATACTTAGATTAGTAAAGAATAAAGTAGAAAATATTCTTGAATTTAAATCACATCACTTTTAAAACAGTAGCAACAGCCTTAAGATTAAGAATTTTTAAATGGTACCTCAAAAAACTAATACTTCCACAAAAGGGTATCATTTAACTGGGGAATCAGTCTAGAGAATGTGAAAAACATGTATCAACTATGCATCTGACAGAATACTCTTTAAATTATACAGAATACTTCAAATAAAATATGAAGATAATCAGAGAATTCTCAAATTAATAAATACAAATTGCTTACTGAGAGCAAAAATGCAACAAAACTAGTCATTAAGAAAATGCAGTTAATAGTATTTTGAGATTTTATATTTATTGCTTTTGTATTGTGATGAAATATAATGACCAAAGATAGATAAATATATTTGTGTTTTGACTGCAGATGGCAAGAATCCATGATGGCAAAGGAAAGGTATGGTGGTAGAAGCAAAAAGCTGAGGGCTCACGTATTGAATTACAAGAATAAGAGGAGTCCAAACAAATATGACTTACATTTTCAGGTTCTCAAAGCCTATCTATAGTGAAGCACATTTATCACCAAGAACACATCTCCTAAAACTCCCGAACAGCACCATCAACACAGCCCTAAGCATTCAAAGTCTGAGACTATAAGTACAGTGTGACATCCTATTCAAACCACCATGTTCCACTCCATGCCCCACCTGAGTTTAGTGGCTGTATCATAATGTAAAATGCATGAGTACACCTTCAAAGTCCCTATATTCTTTCATATTTGCAATACCTTAGAAGTCCCAAATGTCTCCTAAGAATCAAGACAATTTTTTATTTTAAGCCATTAAAAAAATCTAAAAGAAAATTATATAGCTAAGCATTACCATTAGAAACAGGAGAAATAGGGATGTGTAGAGAAAATATTCAATTAAAGTATCATAGAATTTAATGCAATAAATTCCAAATCATCTAGAAACATGTCCAATATATGAGAGTTTAATTTCAAAGGTGTAATTATCTTTGCCTCTTATGACCCCTTATTTTACTGAAGCAAGAAAAATTGGACATTATTGTTTATTTAGACTATTAGCTTGGAATAGATCCTCACCCTCCAAATCACAAGAGTAGTAACTTTATATTGTAATCATTTTCCAACAACAGGTTGGAAACTTAGCTTGTACTGGTGGCCATGGCCATGTCAAAACAGCAAGCTGCAAGTGGCATTCAGGGTGTCAGCCTATCAGGAAGAAAAGTCTCTGATGAATATATCTCATCTAAGCAAGGCTTATGAGAGTCCAGAGTTCATAATCTCTTTTGCTTCTATTTCTATTTATCTTTGTGTCATGCTTCATTATTGGTCATTTAGCTCTTTATTAGATAATAAGGTCTTTTAGACAGGCACAGTAACAATGTTTCTTAGAGTTAAGGAAAATAACATAAAAGAATAAAATACATATTTGCATCATCAAAGTAGTGTTGAACAGCATAAATAAATATAATACATCTTAAAATAATGTTATATAATAGAAAACTACTTAAAACACTTATATATCCCATAAACGTATACTTTGAATTATTATATACTAGGATGGATGGGAGATAATATTAAGACTCAATGTGACACTGTAGTCACAATGATTATGGTGAGGGTTAGGCACACAAAGATTTTATAGTGTGGATGGAGTTCTAGGCAGGATTCTCTATTCAGTTTGTATGATGAACAGTAATATACAAAAATAATTTATAATTTTATGTATATTAAAATTACAACTCTGGATATCAAACTGCCTCACAGATTTCCTTCTAGTGAAGTCTAATACATGTGTTTTATCCCTAGAACTCACATCGCAGAAGAAAAGAAAAAAACTCCTGCAAGTTTTTCTCTGATTTCCACATGTCATTGCATGAGACATTCCCCCTTCACAAATTAATCTATAAATAATGTGTAATAAAATACAATTAATTACCTTTACAGTTAAAAGTGAAGTTTCAAATTTTATATGATTTACCCATTTATACCCATATATACAAGTCATATGTTTAATGATAAAGTAAAATTAGATTTCTTAGGTTTAGAAGTTAGATAGTAGTATCCTTATACATATTTTTTTGAGAAAGTGTAATTTTTTAGCTAAATATTATGCTACAGGTAAGGTCAGTATGTTAGAGTTTCTATTTCTATGAAGAGACATCGTGACTTCTCTAACTTTTATATAGAAAAAAGTTGAAGTGGGACTGGCTTACAGTTCAGAGGTTTAGTCCATTAGTTTTATGATGGGAATGGTGGGGAGCAGGAAGAAAGAATGAGCCATTAGACCTGGCTTGAGCTTCTGAATCCCTCAAATCCTACTCTCAATGACACTTCCTTCAACAAGGCCACACCTAATATAACACTGCCACAAATCCTAATCCTATCAAAGAGTGCCACTTCCTCAGAGCCTATAGGGCCATTCTCATTTAAACCGCCACAGTCAATAAAGTGAACACAAAGAACAAAATGAAAAGAATGGTCAAAGTCTTTTTGAGGAGTCATTACAATAGTAATGATGACCTTACTCTTACTCTCTTTGTTTTTAAGGGTGTATATCTCTGGTATAAGAATGATAGTTTTATAGTTGTTCTAATGAGAGATTTTAGGTATTAGGATACAGAGATAGAAAAAGTAAGTCTACAAATACTTTATTCAACAAATCTAACATTTGGGATAGAATATCTGTTCCTCCTTTTAAAGAATATTCTTCCTGAGCAGAGAACAATTGATTTGTATATTTATACTTCAAGAAAGCATATTTTTATCTTTAAAAATCAGATAAATTATTGGGTTATTAGTGTTGAAAATATTCAAGTTCCACATTCAATGTCTTAGGTATCATTTAAATACCTAATTTATTCATTAATCAATTCACATTATTTCCAATATGCTTTGTCATAAATATTGCCTGAAAGACTTCCAGTGGAAGATTGGAACTCCAAACCAGCTGCATAAACCATGAGTTACCATTTGCCATGCATTCAAGACACGATGGGAAAAAACTGGGCAGAAAAATTATTAGAGTGAGCAACTAATGATTGGTACAGTGTGAGACATATACTGTGAGAGGCAGCACATTTCTGACAATGACTAAAGGGTCAGGATGGACAAGTGATATAGGATAGAACCATACACAATTGACAAAAATAAAAAAGTCAATGACATGGTTTATAATGATATTCTTCTATACTCATAGATAGTTGCCAAGCTATCAGGGGTGCTTCACCTAGCAATTGTTGAAAACAGATCCAGAGACCCATATCCAAACATTAGGCAGACCTTGGGGAATCCTGTGGAAAAAAGGAAAAAGGCACTGTGGGAATCAGAGATGCCAAAGAAACCACAAGAATTGTATGGGGAGAGAAAAGAGGAGATTGTGAATATGGAATTGAAAGAGAGAAAAAATGACTATGATAAGTCTGGTAATAAATAATAATTAATACAGAAAAGGAAAAAGAAAAAGGAAGAAAATAACTACCATCCAAAATAATATAAATTCCATTAATTTTTTTATGTTCTCATTAATCTACATGATAATTATTTTCTAAGGTATTCTTAAAACTTAGTCATATAGTCTTTTATCTTGTTTGTAAATATCATTCTGTTGATTCCTGAATAGTACCATTCTGGCCCTTATGGCCCCTCCTCATCCCCAAAGGACTAAAACCTTATGTTAAATAGGGGGATTAAGAAAAACATGTTTTCCTGCTCTACAGTCTCCTTATCGCTGCCACCTGCTGAGTGCTAGTCTTTGGGGATTTTCCAAGACCTTGGGTGGGCCAGACTAGGGGATGGGGTGTGAGAGAGTCAAGAAAGGAGGAGCTAAGTGGGGGAAGCAGAGAGAGAGAGAAGCAGGACTAAGATGTAAGGTGTACAAAATAAAGCTCGGGTCTCTCATTGTGATCCTGAATGATAGAACCTAATGACTCCAGAGTGCAGATTATTTAATCTCGACATCCCTCACCTGGACAAGACTCGAACACCCCAAAACCGGATGCGGTAAGTGGAGGTCCCACCAAGACCCAGGAAAGAGGGATAATTGGACGAGGCTCACCGGTGAAGAGACCGGGGGGAGGATCTGGGAAATACCGAGGAATAGGCACCTAAAGATAAAAATAGAAATATAAGAATAAGAATATAAGAATAGAAATATGGGAAACTCAACCTCACAAGTTTGGCTGGCTTCCGAACTCTGAGAGTTATTAAGGCAACAGGGACTTTTAATAAAAGCTCAGACCACACTCGCTTTTGTAAAAACGATAGGGGAGATTAGTCCATAGTTCTTGACAGGAGGAAGTTTTAACGTTTCTGATTGGGTACAAGTTAAGATAGACTTACAAAAGACATTGAGAGATCAGGGTCCCAAATCTCTTCCAGTATTTACCTTCTCTCTCTGGAGATTCATAAAAGATGCACTTTTCTCTAATCAGGTTAAAGTAAAACAACAACTCGCTGACCTGGAGCGTGTGTTTGAAGAAGAGCAAGAAATAGAGATGCAGGAATCATTTAAAGAAGCCTCAGATTCAGATTTATCTGGTCTTGAATCAGAGAAGGGGGCTTCCACTGCCTCATCCAGTAAGAGTAAAGGAAAGGGATGGATGGCAGCAAATAGTTATGATTCAGACAGTGAAGAGGAGAGACATTTTAAGGAGCACTCCCTTGTTAAAGACACTCAAAAATTGACTCGAAAGTTAAGGGATTTAGAAGTGACTGAGGTGAAGGGGCCAGTTAGTCCTTCCGCACCTCCACCACCCCCATATAAATGGGATAGACTGGAAAAGCAGCTGATGCAGTGGAGAGAAGATAGGGAAGAAAACAGCCCTAAGGGAGTAATTTTCCCAGAATTGCAAGCTTACTCGGTTACCGAGGTACAAGATGCCCAGGGCCAGACTATTCGGCAGCATGAGCCACTCACCTTTAAAGACCTGAAGCAGCTCAAAGAGGCTGTTTCCAGTTAAGGCCCTCATGCCCCTTTCACCCAATCTCTTTTTGAATCTTACCAAGGGTCGTTTTTGACTCCTAGTGACTGGCAACAATTGACTAGGGCTGCTCTATCAGGCGGAGATTATTTAATATGGAAAGGAGAATTTAAGGAGAGATGCGTTGAAATTGCCCACTTAAATGCCCAGGCCAGAAAACCTGAAGTTAACGTAGAGCTGCTGACTGGCACTGGAGCATATGCTAGTATACAAGCACAGATTCAGTATGATGCTGGCACTTATGCTCAGATTGCTGCTGCAGCAAACAGAGCATGGAAAGCCCTGCCTAATACTGCGGCTGGTCAACAATTAACTAAGGGCTTACAGGGTCCTTCAGAGCCCTATGCAGATTTTGTTTCTCGACTGTTGCAATTAGCAGAGAAAATACTTGGAGATGTTAAAGCAGCTATGCAAGTAGTTAAACAGCTGGCATTTGAAAATACCAACAAGCATTGTAAAGAAGCCCTGCGACCTCACAAAGGAAAGAGTCTTGATTTTATGATTAAAGTCTGTAGAGATATTGATGCAAGCTTTGTGCAGGCACAGGTTATGGCTGCTGCAATTAGCAAAGGATTGAGGGCAGGAAGAACAGAAAATGAAATGAGGAGAAGAGATTGTTTTCAGTGTGGACGGCCTGGACATTTAAAATATGATTGTCCAAATGGTTCACCTGCTAAAGCAAGGCATGCTCCTGGAATTTGTCTTTGTTGTAAAAAGGGACAGCACTGGATTAGTGAATGTCGCTCGAAGTGGGACAATCAGGGAAACCCCATCCAGCCGGGAAATGGGGTGAAGGGGCCGCTCCGGGCCCCGAAAGCCAATGCGTACTGAGTTTTGAGAACTTCAGCACCCCTTCCAGACAGTGTCAGACTGCATCACATTCCAATAAACAATCAGGCTGACAATCCTTTTCTGTCAGAGACCTCTACCAGCAACCCCAGGTAGCGCAGGATTGGACCTCAGTGCCTCCGCCAGAATGATATTAACCTCCTCCCTGGGGCCTCAGACAGTATCCACAGGGGTTTCTGGCCCACTTCCCATGGGGTCAGTAGGACTGTTGTTAGAAAGAGGCAGCGTCACTATGCAGGGCTTAATCGTAAATCCTGGAGTGATTGACTCTGATTTTACTGGGGAGATAAAAATCATGATGGAATCCAAAGGGGGATTAGCAGTGATTGAGCAAGGACAAAGAGTGGCCCAGCTGTTACTTCTTCCTTATCTAAATACTAATGCCTCTAGCACAGCACCTATGTGAGGTGATAGGGGGTTCGGCTCCCCAGGAGGGGCCCAAGTTTATTGGGTTGCTCAGATGTCCTCGCAACCTCAGCTCACCTTAAAGTGAATGGTAAAGAATTCTTAGGAATTCTGGATTCTGGGGCTGACGTTTCGGTTATTTCCACCCTCTACTGGCCCAAGAAATGGCCAAAGGATGAAGCTACTGCTATACTCCAAGGTTTGGGACAAGTAAGGTCAGCCCGCAGCTCCCAAATTCTTGACTGGAATGATGGAGAGCATTCAGGAAAATTTCAACCTTATATAGTTCCCGATTTGCCCACTAATTTATGGGGATGGGATGTACTAGCTACTATGGGGGCAGTACTTACTACTCAGGCTCTTGGGAACAGTAACCCTTTTGTGACCAATAGGATATTGGACATGGGATGGACACCAGGCAAAGGGTTTGGCCGTTTACAACAGGGGTGCCCTAAAGCATTAGAACCTTGGGATAAAGTTACTAGGAGGCCTGGAGATAGAAGAGGGCTCGGTGAAGAACCTTTTTTCTAGGGGTCACTGTGATTAGGCCTGAACCCACACCTATAATATGGAAAACAGATTCCCCAGTGTGGGTAGAACAGTTGCCCTTGACTAGAGAAAAATTACAGGCCACACAGAATCTTGTCAAGGAACAACTGTCGGTGGGACATATAGTTCCTTCCATGTCACCTTGGAATACTCCTATATTTGTTATAAAAAAGAAGTCAGGAAAATTGAGGCTGTTACAGGATCTTAGAGTAGTTAATGCCACCATGCAAATTATGGGGGCGCTGCAGCCTGGACTTCCTCATCCTGCTGCTATACCTAAAGATTGGCATTTGATTGTTTTTGATTTAAAGGATTGCTTTTTTATCCTTCCTCTTGCTCCTCAAGATTGCCAGCGTTTTGCTTTTTCTGTCCCCTCACCAAACTATAAAGAACCCTATAAGAGATATCATTGGATAGTTTTACCCCAAAGCATGGCTAATAGCCCCACATTGTGTCAAATGTATGTTTCTGCAGCCTTAGAGCCAATTAGAAGCCAGTTTCCCAAAGCCTATATAATTCATTACATGGATGATTTACTTCTGGCACATTCTTCTCAAGAGGCATTGATGGAATTGTATGATAAATTACAAAAAGGATTAAAATCAGTGGGTCTCGTTATAGCTCCTGAAAAGGTTCAATTGATACCTCCTTATAGTTATTTGGGTTATGTTATTCAAAAGGTGGGTATTGCCCCTCAAAAGATACAGTTGGCCACCTCCCTGTTAAAAACCTTGCATCAGTGGCAACAATTCCTAGGAGAAATTCAATGGCTAAGGCCCTCTTTTTCAATTTCTACAGGAGAACTTAAGCCTCTTTTTGAACTCCTAAAGGGAGATGGTGAGCCCACATTTACCCGGATTTTAACTCCTGAGGCCAAAAAGGCCTTTACTAAAATAGAACAGGCATTACAAGATATGTCGGTACAACAGATAGATTATGATCAGCCTTTGCAATTTTTAGTTTTGGCCTCTAATTTTGCACCTACCGGTGTTTTTTGGCAACAAGGTCCCATTTATTGGGTACATCTTTCTGCGTCACCTGGGCGCACAGTTATTCCTTATCCTGAATTAATAGTTCAATTGTTATGGAAGGGTAGATGCTTGGGGTGGGCTTTATTTGCCAAAGATGCAGATATAATAGTTTTGCCCTATACCCAAGAAATGGCTGCTAATTTGATTCAAAATGATGATTCTTGGTGTTTGTTCTTGTGCACCTTTAAAGGACAGATAGTTCAAACTTATCCTAAACATAAAATCATTCAAAGTTTTAAATTATGCCCTTTTATCTTTCCCAAGATAATAAAGACCCAACCTATAGCTGGGGCACATCTACTTTTAACTGATGGCTCCAAGCCTGGAAAAGCAGTAGTTGTGGATGGAGATCATATAGAAAGTGTAATAGTGCCCCAGGCCTCTGCTCAGTTGATAGAAATTACTGCTATGATACTTGCCTTTCAATCATATCCTGAAGAGCCCCTTAATATTTATACTGATAGTGTGTATGTGGCCAATATTATGCCCCAACTAGAAGTAGCTCCTCATGTGGGGGAATCATCAAAGATTGTTAGCCAATTACAAAGCTTACAGATTTTGATATGGTCCAGAAAGCAATCTGTGTTTGTAGGACATATTAGAGGACATTCTGGCTTGCCTGGACCACTTGCCAAAGGCAATGCGCGAGCAGATGAAGCTACCCGAATAATTTTTGCCTCTCTAGAATATGATCGGGCTCTACAATTACATAAAAAATTTCATCTCAATGCTCAAACGTTAAGACATCAGACACAATGCACCAAAACAGAGGCCCTTTCTATAGTTTCCACATGTGCCACTTGTGCTCCTTTTATTCATGTTCCATCCTTAGGAGTAAATCCTAGAGGTCTCAGACCAAATGATATATGGCAGATGGATGTCACTCATGTCAATGGTTTGGGAACCAAACATTTTTTGCACGTGGCTGTAGATACTTATTAAAAAATGATCATGGCTACCTTACATTCAGGAGAGAAAACTAGACAAGTAATTGAACATTTATTAGCTTCTTTTGCTGTTATGGGAGTGCCTAAACAGATTAAAACTGACAATGGTCCAGCATATACTAGCAGAAAATTTTCCCGGTTTTGTGAACTCTGGGATATTAAACACAGTACTGGTATCCCTTATAATCCACAAGGACAAGCTATTGTTGAGAGGACCCACCAGCACATCAAAACTTATTTAAAAAAATTAAAGGAGGGTGACATATACCAAAACTGTCAGGGCCCACAGACTCTTCTTTCTCTTACTTTATTTACTTTAAGTTTTTTTGCTGATGGATTATGAAGGATATAGTGCTGCCCAGCGACACTATTCTGTCCCCCCCCTCCACAGAAGCTATGGTTCGATGGAAAAATTTATCCTCCGGACAATGCCTGTGCTGGCCAGAGTTAGGGGGGCTGTCTGTGTTTATCCACCAGGTGCTGAGAAGCCAATCTGGATACCTGAAAGGTGTGTAAGTCGTATTCAACATGAAAAGATTGTGGTTCCTGAAGCTTCTGACGAGGCAAGTAAAAAAAAAAAAAATTCTATCTCTTCTACTCCATGCCTTTTGGTCCCTTTACACAGATTCAGACCTTGGAGGGTGGGAAGGGTCTTTTAAACTGTTCAGCTCTAAATTTCAGCTTAAGCAACTGATTGGAGTAAAGAACAATCCAGTGCCCTGTTGGTACGAGTCCCAGCTGCAGTGATGCTGGTGGTGGTTCATCAGACCAAGATCCATCTCCCAGGTGCAAAAGAGAGACTCCAAAATAACTACACAGTCACCCTGCTGCTTTTGGAGCTACAGCCTCAGTAAATGCATTGAGCCAGACAGCCAGAGCTGCATCCCTGGTGAACCAACTGTCAGCCAGGGTGGTGACTGCCTTTGAAATTCCAAAGACTTTAAATGGACAAATACATTTTAAGATTTATCCCTCAACCAACAAGCTGCCCTATTGACATTTTGCATATGTAATAATGGCTATTGTGTGACCTTGGATATTCTGATATTTGTGTTACCTCAAGTAAGATAAAAAATGTTAAGTCAGCAGTTGCATATTGTTAAACCAATGTTTTCGGGGCCCCTAGAACACAACTTTTTAAATTTACACCTTGCAGTTAGCATACACCATTACACCCCTTGAGACTAGTGGCTTAGAATACCCTGGCTAAAATGGCTGGGTAGATCACCCAATGGTCTGGATCTATATCCCTTTTTAATATTTTGCCTCAAGGGTTGGCATGCTGTCTTTTCATAGTATGCTGCAAAAGCAGCAAGGTCATCAGCAGGAAATAATAAAACAGGCTTCTGGCCTTGCGACCCCCAACTGATGCTCAAATATCAATGCTAGAAGGATTCTCCCAATGACAGGCAACTTTCGCGCCTGCTATATCTACCTAAGACAGGAGTTGGCACATCCAATGATGGGTTCTGTAGCAGGGACTAGGGGTCGATCCTAAGACAGGGGTTTCCTTCTATTTTTTTTTTAATAAAGGGGGGGGTGAGATGTTGATTCCTGAACAGTGCCACTCTGGCCCTTATGGCCCCTCCTCCTCCCCAAAGGACTAAAACCTTATGTTAAATAGGGGGATTAAGAAAAACATGTTTTCCTGCTCTATAGTCTCCTTACCGCTGCCACCTGCTGAGTGCTAGTCTTTGGGGATTTTCCAAGACCTTGGGTGGGCCGGACTAGGGGGCGGGCTGTAAGAGAGTTAAGAAAGGAGGAGCTAAGTGGGGGACTAGGAGAGAGAGAAGTAGGACTAAGATGTAAGGTGTGCTAAATAAAGCTCGGGTCTCTCATTGTGATCCTGAATGATAGAACCTAACAACTCCAGAGTGCAGATTATTTAACCTTGATGCCCCTCGCCTGGACAAGACTCGAACACCCCAAAACCGGATGCGGTATCATTCTATGATTTTTATTTTTGGTAATTTTCTTGACTTCCTTTGCATACTATTTCTTTCCAATAAATTGGTATAATTTGGTATGACAGTATGTAAAACTCCAAAAAGAAATGGCAGAATGATAGTCCTGCACTTAGAATCTGTAACAGGTATATTTTTCTATTGACTTCTATTTATAAAATATATTCATTGTGTTTATCAAGAATATATCATTTATATAAATAATATTTATTATTTTCTTATATGTGATAGATGGTGAACTGATAGGCATAAGGAAACTATTTAACATGTGCATCAGCTGTTTTCTATTTGAAAAATAGTATACCCAGTTTTCTGTGTTTCTAAAACTACATGGTGGGTCTGAGTCAAATGGTTCTATGTAGTGGGATTATGTTTCATTGCAAATAATTGTACTGCCTACTAGTTAAATAAAAATGCTAGTTGGCCAAAGGCAGACAGGAAGTATGAGCAAGGCTACCAGACCAAGAACTATGGAAACAAGAATAACAGAGCAGAGATGCCACAGATACAACAGAGAAGCATATACAGAGAACAACTATAGTGCTCTGAGAAAGTATACCAAGCCACATGGCTGAACAGGATAAGAATTATGAGTTAGTTTAAGAGCAAGAGCTAGAAAGTTATATGCTTGGGCTCCAG
Source organism: Phyllotis vaccarum (assembly GCA_033318265.1). NCBI lineage: Eukaryota > Metazoa > Chordata > Mammalia > Rodentia > Cricetidae > Phyllotis > Phyllotis vaccarum. The sequence goes on from JARWLC010000012.1 coordinate 110,103,080, forward strand.
GTCAATCAGCATACAATTAATATAAGTGCCTGTGTGTTTCAGTGAATCAAAGGGACTGTGGGACTGTGTGTCTGGGCCATGAGGCTAGGCCAGAAAGTCCTGGTCATAAATATCATACAACATTATACCAAATATAAATTAATGCCTTAGCCACTTTTGTATCCTTCAGAATAAAGATACCACTATTCTACATGGACATAGCTGGTAGTACTCTAATTATAAGTACCACTTGGGAATTTTTTTCTTGTAGCCTCCTTAGTATTGTGTTCATTTCAAAAAAATTTTTGGAAGTATTTATATTGTGTTCTTATTCTTATTTGCCTTAATTGCCTTTGATAACTTCTTTACTTTTTCTGAGCTAGTCACAATAATTCTTAGAATACAGAAAGAAAATCCCATGGTTAATGATTGCCAAGTCTCCCTAGAGTTTATAAAGGACTGAGTATAAATTAATATTTATTATAGTATGCATGCAAAAAATATAATCATTCTTTTGTAATATTTACCAAGGTCCATATGAATCAATATCTTCTACTTGATTCAGATTCAGAAAAAACTCTGAGCAAGAAAAATGTACATTACTTGACATTATGATCTCAGGTTTCTTTCATGCTCTTCATTCTATTGGCCCAAAATATAGCATATTTTGTGTTTTCTACTTGTTTTATTGGATCTTCTTGAAAGGAATGTTTTGCATTTTGTGTTGCTGGATATAAGGTGAATCCATATATTAAATCTTGTCTGCTTTTGTCCTGGGTTTGTTTCTTTTTTTAAAAAAATGGACTTCATGACAAAATCTTGGCAGATACCATGTATTATTTTGGAAGAATAAAAAGTTGTTGAAGTCTGAAAGATCTTTTCAGGCACAATTACTGAGACAAAAAATTTGCCTCATTTGAACATTATTTTTCTAGCATTTAGTGTCATAAAGTTTTTAAAACAAAGCCTAATAAGAATAACAACAATAACAGTAATACATTTAAACATTTACCAGATATTCTGTGCCATCTTATCTATTTTCTTTAAAGAAACCTTCTCTGCCTTCTTCTCATGAACTATCTTTTCCCATATTTTTCTGTTATTAATCTCAATAAACATTAGACTGACATCATATCCTGGGATTTCCAGTTTGCAAATTAATTACAGTGTTATTTAAAATCTTGAATTATTTTTTTCTGACTTTAGAATGTCAATAGTATGCCATGAATACATCAAGTATATTATTAGAAGTTGAGTAGTTCTTCCTTGGTGAATTTTCTGAAACATTTAGGTTCTCTACAAACAGACTTGTGTGTAGATTGGCAATATTCATCCTTTTTCATTTTTATTTAAAAAGATTTCCATATCTACCACTGCTCTCTCTCCCTTCCCTCCTACCTGTCCATCTCAGTCCTCCTTAAGGCTCTCCATGCCATCCACTCATCCATGCTCCAAAGATGGCAAGAAGTCCCACAGGAGTCAGTTCAGTCTGGCATATACATTTGAGGTAGGTCCGAGTCACTCATCCCAGTATTAAGTTTGGGTTTGGTGTTCCTTCATAAGGAAGGTGTTCCTAGTTCCTTCATGAACTAGAAACATACCTTGATTCTACTGCAGGAGGGTCCACAAACTGCCCATGCCAATTGACAGACATCTACCTTTGGAGGGTTTAGTTCCTTTCCATCAAGGTTTTTCAACAATTATTTAAGAGTCAGTGGGCTCTCATAGCTTTGGTTAGCTGTGTCTGTGGGTCTCCTCCTCATGATCCAGATCCCTTTGTTCCTATACTCTCATCTCTCTCTTTAGGTGGACTATGTTCCTGACCTGGTGCTTAGCTATGGATCTCTGCTTCCACCTCTATCTGTTGCTGGATGAAGGTTCTACAATTACAATTAGTGTGATCATTTCTTTGATTATAGGGGAAATTCTGTTTAGGCAACATCTCTTCTATTGCTTGGAGTCCTAGCCTGGAACATCTTATTGGTTCTTAGAGGTTCTTTTAGCACTGGGTTTCTTTCTAACCCCATAGTGACTCCCTCTATAAAGATATCCATTTCTTTGTTTTCCATCTGTTGCTCTTCTCACTCAGCTGTCTCCATCTCTCATGATTTGTTCCCACATCTTCTTGCTTGCTCCCTGTTATGATCCCAATGATCTCAAGTGATCTATATTTCCCCTTCTGAGGGGAATCCCTGGATGTCTCTCTTAAGACCCTCCTCTTATCTAGTTATTTGTGGTTTGCAGCCTGTATATTCTTTGATTTATGTCTAAAATTTACTTATGAATGGGTACATACCATGACTGTCTTTCTGGCACTATGTTACCTCACTTAGAATGATACTCCCCAAATCCATACATTTGCCTGCAAATTTTAGGATGTCATTTTTATATTGCTGAGTAGTACTCCATTGTGTAAATGTACTACAATTTGCTAATCTATTCTTCAGTTGAGGGGCATCTAGATTGTTTCCAGGTCCTTGCTGTTACAAATAATGCTGCTATGAATATAATTGAGCTAATACCCTCTGGGTAATAATGTGTGTCATTTTGGTATATGCCCAATAATGGTAATGTTGGATCATTGGAGAGATTTGTTGCCAGTTTTTTAAGGAACTGCCATACTGATTTTCAAAGTGGATGCACAAGTCTACATGACCACCAGCAATTGGGGACTGTTCTTCTTCTACATTTTCTTCAACATAGGCTGTTGACCTTGGTCATTCTGAGAGGTGGAAGATGTTATCTCAGTGTTGTTTTGATTCACATTTCTCTGATGGCTAAGGATGCTGGACCATCAACCTGATTAGCAGTCAATTACACTTTCTGCCAACTCTGACTACTTTAGTTTCATCCTTAGGACACACATAGTAGAAGCGTCATAGAGACCAGTAGGTGTCTGACTTTCATACATGTACTATATATAAGGATGTCCTTTTTAAATACATATACTAGGTATACTAAGTATACTAAGTTAGTAACCTGTAATAAAAGTGAAATTAGGATCATTTAGTATGAATTTGTAGCAGACACTTTGAATTTTTAAAATATATTTTATAACTTTCCCAGTGTTAATATATGTAATTACCTATAATACTGATTTAAACGTTAAAATATAGACTAACTTTTCTACTATCATTAAGCAATAATATCTATTTCATATTTGTAAAGGGACATTGTAATTTTTTTTAGAGAAATGTTCATGATATATGTTTAAGGTCCATAAAATACAGATATCTCATTGTAATGATAGTGCCTAAAGACATAAAGTCTTACCAGCATGACTATCTAAACATGAGTTGAAGAAGTACAACAGATATGTTACTGTAGACAGGAGAAAGCTCTGAAGATTTCCACACTACACATAATCTACAGAAAATAAGAAATACTAAAAGCAGGGAATAAAGAGTATTTCTCAGAGAAGATCACATGAAATGATTATTTAATAACTATTGACCAGCCCTGAAAATATAAATACCATCAGATTACATACATGCATACAGACAGACTGAGAAAATTTTATTTAGGGATGTGCATATGTATATTCATATCTGTATGTCACATTAATTAATAAAAAAGGCTATGAATTAAATGAGAGCATGTTTAGTATAAGTGAGGTGATGTATAATATATAATAATATAATATTCCCAGTTAAGAAAACAACTAAAATTATAAATGGCTGGAAAAGTTAAATGATGAAAGTTTCCCCAAGGAGTCATTATATCAGTCATGATGAAATCACATCTATGCTTTCTGTTCTCATTGGTAGACCCTCCAGGAATATTTATGATAGTGCCACAGTTATTCTAATGAGACCCTTTGGATATTAAATCCTTGGGGGAGATAGGTAGAGTAAGAACCAATCTGTGAATACTTCGTTCAATAACTCTGTCTCTTTTATCAAGAAAATTCTTTCATCCTCCTACAGAAGGTATGGCTTGACCTATGGACTTTCACTCACTTTATATTTCATACACAGCAACATCATTTGTTTCCAGGCCTGGGTGAGTCCTTTATAACCATTTTTTATCTCATTAAGTATAATTCATGTTTTTATCAGGCATGACTAATATATATGTTTTATTTTTCAATTTCTACTACATACAATTCTTTGATGAAATTGTATAGCTCTTGTAAAGATTTATGGTTTAGAAATCCACAAGAAAATGGCAAATATAGTGCTATGTTTTCATTGCTATAATAAGTGATTCTATTCTCTTTACTTTTAGTAACAAAAGAGTCTCTTGGTGTTCATCAAGATATATTAAAATATAATTAAACATGTGCTTATATCCAGTGTAAATAAGGTGATAGAAATGTTGGCAATATAAAAAAAAGAAAGAAAAGCATTATTTATGATAGTGGAAGGTTATGTTGGGACACTTACTGTGAAAATTAATTACAAAAAATTTTCCCCAAACTGAAAATATAACTGCCATATTAAACCAACCAATTTACACAGACCAGAGCATATAACTAGGAGTCTCTATATCCTATCCTCAGAGTATTTCGCATTTATCTTCATTACTGATGCATTCATAGTAAAATAAGTAGATAAATGGACAATGAAAATATGGTGCACATACACAATGAACTTTATTAACTGTGATGAAAAAGAAAATTATAAAATTTTGAAGTGACAACAGAATGAAAGCATGAACATAATAAAATATTTTCTCTTCTATACTGTTAATAGTTTTAATCTCTCTTGCTTTATCTGTACTTCTCTCCCTGTTTTTGTCTGTCTGTAGAAGAAGACAAAAAATCTAAAGTTGTTATGAGGAACTAGGAGGATAATAGAACAGGTAAAATATGGAAACAGAATGAGGACTATAGTGGTAGAAGAAAATACAGGGTCTGAGTGATGGCATCAAATTATTTATGAAAATGTGTTGAAATCTATTACTCAGGAAGATAATTTAAAGATATGAAAAAATTTCTATTGTGGAGAACTCACATTAGATTATCTATTATACCTTAAGAAATTTGTCTTCAATGTTCAATGGCATTTTATTTAGCCCTTTAAATTTTTAGGAAAAGTGCTTGTCTTCACATAAGTCTTACCTGTACCTTCCTCTTAACTATGCATCTGCAGTCATTGATTCACAGGTAAAGTAGCCTCCATGCTCTTCACAGTCAGGAACAGCATGAATCATGAGCTGCTACATGGTTTCTGGCTACAGCACAGACCACAAACATGGTCCCTTACTTTAGTAAAACTACAGACAAAGACAAGGCCCTTGGAAAAGGCTGGATTCAGGTACAAGGACATGGCCTCCAGGTGACAGCATAAGCCACTCCCATCAACATGGTTTCTGACTATCTGAGAGGAATACAGAAGGGCAGAATTCCACTCTATTTACAAGGCAGGCCAGTAAGTCTAACCATGCTCGAAAGAAAGAAAACATACGTAACACAAATTGGACTCAAATATTTAAAAATGTTTTTAATCTCACTTTTATTTTTCCTGTTTTAGAAAGGTCAAAGCAGTGGAGGGACAGACATGGGAGTACTGGAAAATAAGGATAACTGGTATACATAATGTAAAATTCCCAGAGAATCAATAGAAATGGTACCTTCAAATTTTTAATCAAGACTCTGATATTATTATTTTCTTTTTGGTTTCATTAATTAATGAACAATTGTTTTTTAAGAGGAAAAGGATTATTAATAATTATACTCAAGTGACAAATCAAAATGAAAATGTGATCTGTTGTTTAGTATATGCAAGTGTTCTCAAAATGAGTTTCACCATAGTTTACGTGTTGTAGATTCCTCTGGATAGAAAATGGAAAAGTATCAATTCTTTTATTGTGGTACTAATGTTGTAATGGCTACGGGAATGAAAGAATTCTATATTTAAAAAGAATATAATCTCTCCATTACAAAATAATTCATTTATAAAAATGTCCTCTTTTTAATGAAAATATGTGTAATCTTGATTTAAAATTCTATTTAAATAAGGAGACACCGAAAAAAAGATGATGGGAGAAAACTTTTGTAGAAGAAAATGCTTATGCTTTTATGTTTTACAATGGAAATGTTTAATATCTTCATTAAATATCTATTCTTAAAAAAAATGAACAAGTATTGAGCCTGGTAAAAGACTTACAAAGGAAATATCCTGTTTTCCATGTGGATAATCTTACCGATTCCCCTAAACTCATGAGGCAAAATGGAAGACCTAATTCTTATTTCCATTTTGATCTCTATATAAGTTTCAATTTACAAGGACTTCCCCATAGAAATATAAAAATATAAATAAATGAAAAGAGCATATATTTAAACAATGCATGGAATTTCAAGTATTATCTACTGGTCTATGTCTTGAAGCAGTCTGAGAAATATGGCTGGGTTTAGAGTAAAACTACTACTTATAATATGTCTCCAAGTGATGCTTAAGAATGATGTTCCTACATTTTTTTTCACTTTGTGTTTCTTAGAGTTTGATCGGCAACATGGAACCTGGAAACCAAACAGGAATATTCTACTTTTTTCTATTGGAATTAACCCATGGTACTATAATGGAGTCCCTCATCTTTGGCTTCTTCTTGTTTACTTACCTGGTCACAATTCTGGGAAATCTGACCATCATTCTTGCTGTCAGTTCTGACTCCCATCTACAAACACCCATGTACATCTTCCTCTCCAAACTTTCTTTTACTGACATTTGCCTAAGTACAACCACAGTTCCAAATATGCTAAAGAACATCCACACACAAGATCACAGCATCAGTTATACAGGCTGCCTCACTCAGGCCTGCTTTGTTTTGAATTTTGCTGTATTAGAAAGCTGTGTCCTTGCTGCAATGGCCTATGACCGTTATGCAGCTATTTGCCACCCCCTAAATTACACAGTGATTATGAACCCAAGATTCTGTGGTCTGCTAATTCTATTGTCCCTAATAATTAGCATTGTGAACAGCTTATTACAGTGTCTGATGATACTTAGGGTCTCATTTTGCACAAACTTTGAGCTTCCTCTCTTCTTCTGTGAACTTGCTCAGGTCATCAAGCTTGCGTGTTCTGATACTCTCGTCAACTATATCCTGATATATGTTGCCACATTCGTATTTGGTGGCATTCCAATCTCAGGAATCATTTTTTCTTATACTCGAATTGTTTCATCTATTTTGAGGATTTCTTCACTGAAAGGAAGGTATAAAGCCTTTTCTACTTGTGGGTCTCACTTTTTAGTTGTATCTTTATTTTATGGTGCAGCAGTTGGGGTTTACATCTGCTCTGCAATTACTGTTTCACCTCAAATAACTACAGTGTCGTATATGATGTACACAGTGCTTCCTCAAATGTTGAACCCCTTTATTTATAGTCTAAGAAATAAAGACATGAAGAAAGCCTTGGGGAAACTTATTACAAAGTTATCTTTCTTTCCATGATATTTTAATTGATTTTAATAAGTTATTCATTGGTTCAAGAGAGGAAGAATATTTGGTGAGTCAGAGTATCTGAATGTTTTAGTGGTCTTCTATATGCTATACTGACAAAATAAATCTGTGTATATATGCCTTTCATTTGTTATTTTTCTATTTTTGTTTTGATACAGTTTTAAAATATGATATTCACAATTTACATGAGATATCTTTCTCATTTTAAATATTAGAAGTAGATAAACATTTCCCCATTTTTATAACTTTTCATACAATAAATCATATCTGGCTGAGAAAATATACTAAAGAGTCAATAAATTTGAGAGGGAAGAGGGGAGGTATTAGTGGCATTGGAGGGAGAAAAATTAATGTGTAAATGTTATAATTATATTTAAAACTAATAGTATCAGAAATTTTAGTTAAACCAATGAATTGACATTTAAATATCTGTATACACATATACTTTATCATTGCCTAGAACTTAAAAGTCATGTGTTCAATATAAAATTCACATATTTCACCTATAAGTAATAGAATGTTTAATGTTATTTACTATTTTGTACTTTACCCAGGTACAGTCTCCTAATATTTTTATTTTTTTAACATTTAAAGTGTTTTCCTTGAATAAATTTGTGTAGTAATTTCAACACTTTACTAAGCAATAAGTCACATTATAGAAGAGTTCAGGTATAGTGGGGGTATGTTGTTACATTGTAAATAATTTTTCCACCTACTGGTTTAATAAAAATGTTGATTGGCCAAAGGCAGACAGGAAGTGTGGGCAGGACTACCAGATTAAGAAAACTCTGGGAACAGAAAGAACAGAACAAAGAAGCCAGAGAGACACCATGGAAGCACCATGATGAGACATCTGTACATATAGAGGAAAGAAGTTGAAATACTGCTCTGAGAAAAGGTACTTGGATTATTCACTCTTTAGTAAAAACATGCAAAGATTTATGAAATTGGCTAACATTTATTTAACATTTATTTTGAGTAGCTTGAACACATATACTTTATATAATTAATTTTGTATACTTAAAAGGCATCTGAATATAGTCTTAGGAAACTATTTTTGTAAATGTACTACATTTTTATAGCATAATTAATCTATTGCATACAGAATATTTGTGATAATATGATAAAAATAAAAATGTATATTAATACATTAACAATTGGGATCATTGATTTTTGCCTAGATACTTTATAAACAGTATTAATTAAATATACTTATTACAATATATCAAATGCATGTATAATGTCTTAAGGCAACATAAATGTAATAATTGAAGTACAACGATGTTTATATTTTATTTAAAAAATATAAATTCATAAATCATCTCACTGCGAAGAAAATAGTCTGCTAAGAAAATGCACAGTTTGTATCTTCACATTAATGAGTTTATTTCAAAAGTAAATTCATGAGTCACTTTACTTTTTTCATGCTTATTTAAATATTTAATTTTCTCCTGACTACTTGATTACTATGCTACAAAACAATAAATTATGTACTATTAAAGGCTGATTGGGAAAAAGGATCTAGGCCCAATTGGTATGGGAAGTATGTGGAACCTCGAAGGGTGGCATTAGATTGTTCTTGTGCATGAGCTGGCACATTGGAACCCATTCCCTACAGAGGAAGACCTAACTCAGTCTTGACTTTGGGATGAGGAAATCGGACTTACCTGGAATAGATGTGCCTTGCTGAACAGACCCACCTTGGAACTTCTTTCCTTTAGAGGGGAGAGGATGGGGGATAGACTGAAGGCTGACTCAGAGGGATTAGGAGGATGGAAGGGAGAGGGAACAGGGGAATAATGAATAAGAAAGGCTTTTTTAAAAAAAATAAAATGAAAAAAGACTGATTATACAAAATAATCACTTCTTAACTTTTAAATTGAAGTGAAGCTGAAAATACTGCTTGTAAGTCATTAATAACTGCAAAACCTGCTATCTCATAATTTACTAAATGAATATAAGGTATTTAGCTACTAGTAGCTTGCACATGTCCTATTGTGTTGCCTCCTACCCATGAGAAAATCAGTAGTACTAATTGGATGCACTATAATGTGAAATCCTAAAAGGGAAGAAGGCTTAAAGGGGCTTATTTTGGAGATATCTGAGGTATGTGGAGAAGTATGGTGACAGTGGTGATAATACACAGTATATATGTTAATAAGGATAAATAAAACTAAATTTACAAATCATTCAAATGTTCACCAAGGATCTACATTAGCTTGACTAATTCTTGTTCTATCTTTAAATGTTTATTTTATGTATTTTTATGTAACTCAGCAAATTATTTCTACTGTTCAAAGTAATCCAATTTGACATTTGTGTATAAATATAACCAGTGAGCTAATGGTCTATCTATATTAATCAATATTAAAAATTTGAGAGGATTATTTACAATATACTAAATTTATCTGTTGAATTATTGAATTAATTTACCTATTTAATTGTATCTTTCATACAAATTTTCAGACTCACCCACTTTATTGCATCATTAAATTATTAGAGTTCAAGGGTACTTCATTGTTCAGATTTTTCAAACCATTATATCACATCTCTATTAAATATTAAACTTGTCTGTGCATTTGTATTCAGAATATTTTATGCATTTTTGTTATTATTTTACAAAACACTCTTGAAAAACACATATGTATAACAAGGTACATTTAATTAATGGATGAACATATGCTTTAGATTTTCAAAAACATGGTTGTATTTTACTTTCTTTCAGTTTAAATTTGCATAAATTATGAACATGGCACACGGCACAAATCATAAAATACGTTGTAATTGATTTAAAATTTTCTCACTTTTCTTTTCCCTCATTAATCTCATCTTTTTATATCTCCTCACTCTCCTTTAAATATACAACTTTGTTTTACATTAACTGCTATTGCATGCGTGTGTGTATATATATATAGCAAGAATTGCTTTTCTGGATTGTAGAGACGACTCTGACATTGCTAGCACTTGTTATTTTTTCAGAGTCCTGAAGTTTGGTATCCAGAACTCATACAGTGGGTTGCAACTATCTGCAATTGCATTCCATTCATTTGTGTTTCTGTGGTCTCATATTGATACAATATAACTTTTTAAAGGGTTTTCTAAAATATATTTTATATTAATTTTGCTCATTGTCACATAGAATATTATAATTATGTGGAAGGAAGCATAGGATCTTTAGGGAAACCTATCAAAACTAAAAGCATTGCATTGTATTCAAGTGAAGAATTTATATCAAAACAAATATAGAAGATAACACTGACATACCCTGTGCTATAATCTCTGGAGTATAAAATCGAGTTTTGAAGTATGGCTATTCAATATAATGAAACTAGAAAAAATGGCTAGATTTAATAGAAAAAGAATAAAGAATCTTTAGAAAGTATAACAGGAGAGACTTTAATGTCCATTTTAGAAGCCCATCTGTAATTAGAGCTTCTTGAGAAGGCAGGGAAAAAATCAGAAAAACAAATGCTATATAAGAATATAACACATTGTTATCATCTCAGAAACTCCAGTGTCTTTTCCAAATTGTTAATTTTGACATCTTTTCCCCCAATATTTGTCTAAGACTTGGGCAAACAGGGAAAATACAGAAAAAAAGAAAGAGAAAATGAAATTTTTCATACCACATTTGCATACAAAACCCCAATGAAATGAATATTCCTTTACTGCTTGATTTTTAGGATTTGTTTTTCCACATAGAGCACAAAAAATTCCTGCCAGGTAATATTTCTACCCACAACTGATTGAGTGTTGCCACACCAATCAATAATCAAGACAATACAGCACAGATATGTACATAAACCCTCTTATACTAGGCAACTATTGAACAGAGTTTCTATTCTGACAAGGGGCAACCTTATAAAAAACTGATATTTAAAACTGACTAGCACACATCAGTTTAAACCATTATGGTAAACCTAACATGCAGTGAGTTTTAATGTCTACCTTCTATATGTTA